>PUFA01000175.1:0-2400000 GCA_003508835.1 Eonycteris spelaea
CCTATGGCTTTTCTTCACTTCTTTTTAGTTCCAAGATGGTTATATTAAACTGTGAAAAGACATGTGGTTCCAGTCTCTTCCAATCCCAATTGTCCACGTGAATGTAATAAGTATTGTTTCCTTTGCATCTTCATAGAATTTATTAGTCATTTTCTCTGTGTTTGACATTATTACTCTACGCTGATCCTGTCTCTGGCCACCATCCTTCTTTAGTCGCACAGAGGAACCCATTCTCTAGAACCAATTTTGAACAACTCTTCTTTAGTCCTTTTCTGTCCTCCTTGTCCTAATTATAAGTTTTTTTCTGGTTCTTAAGTCCACCAATTACTTGGTTACTTCCTTGTCTCATTGGGTGACAGGGAAAAAGACTCATATCCACGAGGCAGGTGAAAAACTCAGCTTGAGTGGCTATCATAGTCTCACTTTGTTTATACCTTTCTGATTTCTGAATTCTCTATGTCTATCTTTGTATCTGTATCTGTATCTATCTATATTTGATGTCTGGTCTATTGTTCCCATATTTTTGTGTTGTTGAAAACATCTACAAGCCATGCTTAACAGGGTTTCCACCATTTCTACTCTATTAAGGGCAGCATGATGTTGAAATGAGGGCTTTTGTGTGAGGGTCACTATCATATCAAGCCTCCCCCAAGAAGCAAGACACAAGTCTGTCCTCTGGTGGCCTCTCCAGACTTCTCTGAGTTTTTTATCAAACCCTCTGTCCCGGGGTTCAGCCTTGGGGAGGTAGCAACATAGCTTCTGATTGCTGGGCACATCGTTCTGGTTCTCCCTCCACAGTGGGCTGAATGTAATGAACTCTGCATCCAGTGATGTCACTTTGATGGCTTTAAATTGGTCATTGTGGGTATATTTACACAATGGAAATAGGCAAAACACTAGAAATCTGGGCTTTTTTCTCACCCTACTGACCTTGCTATTAAACATTTACTAGCACAAAACTAGATTAAACTCATTCAAACCATGTGGCTGGGGAATTTGAATTATTGCTGGGATAAGTGGAGAGGAAAAATTTGCTGGAGAAGGCCAATATCTACCATATTTTAGGAGATTGTTGTACTTTTAAAATCTTTAATTCGTGTTTTATATAGTGCTCTAGAAATTAATTTAAAGGTTCAAAAGCAGAAGCAAAGGGAAGAAAATTGGTTCTAGAGAATGGGTTTCCTCCTCTGTGCACACTTCTTTTTGAACAACTCTTCAATTGAAACAAATTGAGTGAATTTTGAACTTAACTTGTAATGACACAATAATCTGCCTGTGAGGTAATAGGTTTTCTAGACTGAGCACGCTGGAAGCAGAGATGCTGCTCAGATACTTCTGGGCACTGACTCTGCTTGTTTCCGCGCCCCCCCCCCCCCGAAAATGATGCTATGAAATAACCATTCTGTTGTTGAATCAGTTTCAAGAGTCAGGAGTGCCCAGTGTTTGTAAACATTCCTTTAAATAGAAGCATTCATTGCAGAGAACGTATAAAAGCCTTATGAGTGGTAATGCTGGCCCCATTTGCAAAAGGTTCTCACATCTCTCACAATTCTACTTAGTACAGCCAATGCCACTGGCAGATGCATATACCCCATAAGAAATTTCATGGGGCCAAAGAACATTGCACTGATATATGTTGCATCTACATTTTTTCTCTATGGCCAGTGCCCTTTCACCTAGTTTCCATATTCATAACCCAATTGTCTCCTGTGGAGTCTAGATCCAGGTATACAGAAGGCCCAATTCTGCTGGATACCTTATAGGTTTGGATATGTAACTTTGTGAGTACAATCTGGGGAGCCCTAAATTTCTTTGCATAATAGAGGAATCAGTATTTGGACTTTGGGATTTATCAGGGTGGGAGTGGGACCTGGGTAATGAAAAACTATGTCCTCCAAAATGTCCTCCTTTTTGTGTCCCCACTAATCTTTAGCAAAATTGATTAAAACTCATGAAATGGCTGGTGAGATTAGATTGCTTTTGAAACCCAAGGAGGCTGTTTCCTCTCTAGTTTAATCCAGTCCATTAGAGCAAAAGCATCCATTGGATGAAGAAGAGCCTAGGAAACAGAGCTTTGGAATTTGCAGCAAATCTTGTGAGTGAGCTCACTGGATGTGCACAGACCTTGGAGTCAAGAAGACTGTAAATGGTGCTGGCTCTCCAAGGGGTGCCGCTCTCACTCAGGCAGAATATGTATATAAATTACATTGAAATGTTTCCAATTAATTTTTAAAATGGGTGAAACATTCCCTCCATAATCATTGTAGATTATTTATTTACTTAACAAACCATTTCTACAAAAGTGAGTTCCACTAATTCTGACGAAAACACTGGAAATACTGAAATTGGTTCAGCCTCAGAGGAGTTTCCAAGGGAGTTTATAGAATCTCCTTGTAGGATTTCAGTAGAGATTAGTTAATCACTGTGAAAATTTAAGTTCAAAATCTGCCCTAGTACAACCACTGTAGAAAATTGGTTGGCAGTATCTATTAAAGCAAGCCGTACACAGATTCTGTGACCCAGCAAGTTTACTCTTAGATATAGATCCAACAGAGATGCATATATGTATTCACCAAAAGACATATACTAGAATATTTAAAGCAACATTATTCTTAATAGCAAAAAAGGAGAAACAAGGCATATGTCCATTTACAGTAGATGGACAAATAAATTATGATATTGTTATACACAATGAGAAAACACATAGCAATGACGATGGATGATTTACAACTGTGGGAACCTCACAACAATGAATATCTCACAAGGTAATGTCACAGTGGTTAAAGAGTATACAAACTGATGACTTCCTTCATACAACATCCTGAAATTGTCAAAACTAACACTTCCCCTTGGGGGCTGGTGGTAATGATGATAAGGGGCATGAGGGGGCTTCTGGCTGCTGCAAATTTCTACACTTGGGGAATGGTTATTTCACTATAGGAAATTCATTGAGCTGTGCACTTATGATACATACACCATAGTAGATTAAATGTTGGCCTCCTAAAACATGTATCTGCATCAAATCCCAGAACCTGCACGTGTTATCTTATTTGCAAAAAGGGCCTTTGTAGAAATAATTAAGTTAAAGATCTTGAGATGTAGAAATCACTCTGGGTTATCTGGGTAGCCCTTAAATACAATGACAAATGTCTTTATAAGAAACACAAAGAAGAAGACACACAGCCAGAGGAGTAGGAGGTAATGTAAAGATGGAGGCAGAGATTGGAGTGATGTGGCCATAAGCCAAGTAATGCCTGGAACCCCCAGAAGCTAGTCTCCCCAAGAGCCTTTTGAGGGAGTGCAGGCACGTCAACACCATGATTTAGAACTTTTAGCCTCCAGCATTAAGAAAGAATAAATCTCTGTCGTTGTAGGCCAACATTTGTGGTAATTTGTTAAAACATTCCTAGAACATACATATACTTTTTTGGTATATTTGCTATATTTAATGAAGTTTGCATTAAAAGAATAACCTACATTTAGCAAGTTGTTGACAGTGATATAAAGAGCATCTTAGCTTGATCTTTTAGGCATTTAACCCACTTACAACAGGTAAAGGTGTGAGCTTCTTCTTGTGCACATGCATACCCATCCTGTCCTTTTGGGATGAGGGATCAGTCTTGCCCACTCAGACCTGCTGGGGTGGGCCATCCTGGATGCTGCCTTCTGTATGGAACTGCCTTGCCCTAGTCTCTCAGACTACTTATTCTTCACACAATTGACCACATGTAACTTTGTATGTCACTTGCAGTCTCTTTTATTAGTCATTTTTGTAGTAAGGGCAATTTTAATGTGATCTTCCAGGAACTCCTTATATAATTTGAAAAAAGCCTGAGGCAATAGGAGACCTAATTTTTGTGTGGTATTATGCATAAAGAAGTGTAGACTAGCATCTCAAAATCTCTAAACACAACTGCAATTTTTACTTAAGTCTGTCGAAAAACATTTAAAGATATCAGCTTCATGACTCACCATAACAGTTTACAAAATCCCTTTCCTTCTTCTTTGCTCTTACTCCTGATCCCAGAAGTGCACTCTTTCTATCCAACACTCCATCAGATCTCTACTAAAACCTCTCCACCAAAGTAAGCTCGAAGACTTTTACATTTCCTCCCTCTACTCTTTGCTTTTACCTATGGTTTTCCTTCCCATCCAGGAACAAACCCTGACTCCTTCCTTTGAAAATCCTATCTTTGCTCCTGCTTTTTGCTTTCTTTCCAGAGTCTCTACCATCAACCTGCAGGACCTGCGTTTACAGATTCGGATTCTCTCTTGGAAGGCAGGGGTGAGGCTGAGGAAAGAAAGGAAGCTTCCAGTTAACTAGTGGAGCATCAGGAAGAGGTACAGAGACAAAGGATTTGAAACTCACAACTTTTATTTTATCAACTTCATATTACTATCACTTAAGATGACAGAGAAAGTCTTGTGCCAAGGTTCAAACTGGCCAGTGAAAATTCTTTGATTGATTCTAACATTTTTATTCTTTTTCTTTTTCTATAGACTGCCAGCATAGTGAAACTTAGCTTCTATCTTAACAGTTGACAGAAATCAGGTAAACACTCTCAAAAACTATTCACTACCATAAGTTTACTTACTTAACTTTCATGGCCACAGGCTGATTATGGAATTTTTAATTTTTATTTTACAAATGAGGATCTAAAGAAACAGAATATTTAAGGTCACATGGGTAAAATTTATCATGCCAGGATTCAAATATAGGGTTATCTATCTCTAAAGCCCAGCCCTGCTTACTACTTGAATCAGTATTCAGCAATACCATTAGGTCACCAGGGACTGTGTTGGCATAGGAAATATAGATAGAAGACACAGCCCCTGGCCTTGAAGAGCTATAGTGCCCAAATGTTTTCACTATACCCCTCAGACTCTGTTCCATGGTTCTTCCAAATTCTGCTCCAAAATGTCATATTTGGAATTGTATCTTGGTATTTTGCATGGGCTTTTTTTTTTTTCCATACTTGCAGTAATGCACAAGAATAGAAATTCCTTCTATGGGTGCTTTATTTAATAAAGCATTTAAACAGCAATTGAATATTCAATGAGCAGCCATTTTTAAGAACTGTCTAGTGACTGATCACTGAGCTAGACAGTGTACCATGATAGAATCAAAAGAGGATGAGACACACCAACCCTCAAGCTGTTTGCTGCCATGACTGAAGTCCTAATAAATAAAATTAGGTATAAGACTTATAGATTTCTGTTGTTTTAAGCCACTGAATTTGTGGTCATAAAAGCATCTTGCTACAAGGGACAAGGTGTGAGGAACAGTGAAACTATTGTTACCATTTATATATAATAGGTAGCTTATATCATTGTTATATAGACAAATGTGGAGGGAAGGTAAGAGTGCTTGTTAATATTTGGGTGGCATAATTATTTCTCATGCTGTAAAAACCTAATAATTATTGACCTATTTTTATTTACAATATTTACCTGGAAAAATAAGTGTCCCTCAAAAGCAAAACCTAGCTTTTTATGAAGCCATCTTTTCATATCCAATTTCCAGTTCAACTAATGGTTTACGATTTAGACATTTTATGAGCTGGAGAAGCAATGATCATAAGGATACCAGGACAGAAACCATAAGAAGGTCGTGTTAAATACTAACAAAGGACAACAGAGGTAGATAGGTTTATTTATCCTCATTCTTTCAGACACCTGGTCCACAATGGCTTAGAGTTTTAGGCAAACAAGAATTGATTTTCAGAGAATGTGTTTGCAACAGGATGATATTGTATATACATATGGAATGTTTTTGTGTACTGAGTACTTATAGTAGAATGTCTTAATAGTTAAAACATTCTCTATTTTTTTTGTACAAGTAATACATGAATAAATTCTTGATGAAAAAAAATTTATAGTTTTCTTTTTCATAGCCTCCTCTCTCTGCCTTTGTATTCTCTACCCTGTCCTCAACCAATCTTACTCCATTCTCCAGTGGTAACCATGGTTATTAGAGAGATATGCATCTTTCTGAGTCTTTGTCTATGGATTTGTTTATTTACAGATACACACCCATATAACATGTAGTTTTTTTGTTATTTTTTTAATAGGATTATACTGTATTTATTATTCTTTACTTGCTTTTTTCAATTAATAGTATGGCCTAGAAAGCTTTTCATGCCAGTATATAGAGACCTTCCATTATCCTTTAAGTTACTGGGTAATATTCTATACCATGGACAGAGCATAATTATTTTTAAGCCAGGCTATACAGATGAAAACTGACTTTCTAATTTTTCACTAATATACACTGTTTTGTAATGCCTCCCTATGTGTACCTCTTTAGGAAAAAGTAGACATATTTCTCTAGACTAGCATTTTCAAGTAGAATTTTGAGAAATACAGTCAAATTTTCTTTCCAGATCCTGCCCTAATTTACATGACTACTAGTGGTGTGTGAGTGTGCCTACTCTCTAGATCTTTGCCACTACTGTATATTATTAATATTTAAAAATTTTGAAAATGTAATATGTGGAAAATGAAATATTTCACTTTAATTTGTATTTCTTTGATTACTATCAAGTTTGAGCAACATTTCCACATTTTTATTAGTGATTTGTGTTTTTTCTTCTATGAATACCTTTTTATTTGGAAATTATCAGTGTCTCACTGGGGGAAAACACATGTTCAGATTTTTGTAGAAAATCCCTGAGAATACCACACTCAAATTGTGAGAAGATTGGATGCTAATATGATTAACTTTTAGTTTTACTTGGTAATATCTCAATATTGAGATATTGTCTGTTAAAATCCAAGATACTTATCAGAATCACTACTTTTTCTTGTATTTGCCTTTTCAGGGGCCAGTTTTGCATATTCACCTTCAAATTTGAAGAGTCATTTTGTGCCTAGATTCTAATTCATTTTCAGTAGGAGATGGTACTTGATAACCATGAGCTCTCTTAATTGTAACCTATGTCTGCCATAGAGTGATCCTTTTAAAAATATAAGCAAGATCTCTCCTCTCTGCCTCCTTTTATTCCCTACAGTTCTTGGGAAAATGAGCCAGCCCACCCCTTTCTACTTTTTCCTGCCACATGGCTCCTAGCCTCACCTGCCTAGTGGCTCCACCGGCATCTGTACTGTTTCAGGTCCCTTTAGCACTCAGAACTCCCTGAGTTCTCCCAGCAGGATGAGGTCGCTACCACAAAAGTGGTTTCGTGGAGGGACATTAGAAGGAGTTATACCTAAAAGTGGGTCTTGAGTAGAACTTTTTTTCAGTGTCCAAGGGGGAAAAATAGAAATTTAAACTTTTCATTCAGGGTTGACCTGAGTTCCCAGTCTTAACTCCTTTGTGACTCCTTTTCTCCTCACTATTCTCAGTGAGAGGGCAGGCTCTCCAGCCAACAGGCAGCCTAGCATAGTGGTGAGGAGCATATTCTGGAACCACATGCCTGGACTGGAATCCATCATTTTGAGCTGTGCGGTAGAAGCCCTAAGGATGGCACCTAATGATCCTCGCCTGCTGATATTCATGCCCTTGTGTGGTCTCCTTCCAAAATGAGGGGGGGGGGGGCTGATTTGAATGACCAATGGAATATGGCAAAAGTGATAGTGTATGACATCTGCGGCTAGATCAGGGCCTTGCAACCTTTGCCTTGCCCTCTTGAGTCATTTCCTCTGGTGGAAGCCAGTGGGATGACATGAGAATACTCCTGCGCCCTGTGGGAAAGGCCAAATGGGGAGGAACTGAAACCTCCTGCTAAGACCCAGCACTAACTTCCCAGCCATGAGAGCGAGCTCCCTTGAAAGCGGATCCTCCGGTCCCGGTCAGGCTTTCAGATGCCTAGAACTCCAGGTGACATCTGACTTCTTAAGAGGGACCCTGACTCAGGACCACCTAGTCAAACTGCTCTGGAACACTTAATCCACAGAAACTGTGGCATATGTAAATTATCATTCTTTTCAGCCACTACGTTTTGGGGGATTTGTTATGCTCCATTCGGTAACCACTGTGAGCTGTATGACCTTGGGCAGTGTCCACATGTGTAAGATGACAATAATAGCCCCTACTTTATAGGATTTAGAAGATTAAATGAGTTAACATATGTCAAGTAGATATATTAGTTCTAGCATGTAGTAATTGCCATGTAAATATTTGCTGAATATAATGGTTATTTTTCAGTTGCCAGTCTGCACTGTATCCAACCCTTTTACAAATTCCAATTCTCAGATCTGGCCCTGGAGCCCAGTTGCTCCCATTCCCTTTGACAAGGATGCTGTGGCTCACAGTGGTTCCTTCCCTGGAGTTTGGGTTTATGGACTAGAAGAGGCCTACTCTTAGGTTTTAAAGAAAATATTAATTATTCCTAAATATATTACAGTATAAATCCCTATTTCTCTAAAGGCAATGGATTCTACTCCTTCACATTACTTCACATTACTCTATACTTTAACCTGTCTCATCTGTTTACTTCATTCATGAGCCTTCCCTAACAAAAGAGGCTCCTATTCCTAACCCTCACCATTGAAATGTGCATCCTGAGCTTTAGAGATTTAGATGTGAAAAAGTGAAAATGAAAAGCCCTTAACCGAAGGGAGAATATTATGGAGAGGGAGTTTCTTTCTGTTCTCAGCATCCATTTGCCTTCTTTTCAAAGATAGATGCTGGGTACCTGTATGCTTGACAGAGAACAGGGCTTTAAAGGTCATTTAGCCCAACTGTTCATTTTAGAGATGAAGCTCTCAAGTGACCTGTCCTAGAGAATGGCTATTGAGTGCCAAGGATGGGATAGAAGTAGTCCCTTGACTCCTTTTGTCATATACTTAACCCATACTTCTGTGACTGGGCAGTGACTGACAAGAAGAGTTTCCATCGAAAACTGTACCTTCTATATCTGCCATTCACAACATTCTTTTCTATTCCATCCAAATCTCCACCTCTTCTGTTTTCCAGGAGGATTGTTACCTCATATGATGTTTTCCGAATTCATTTCTAATGTGTTCTGAGATCTTTTAAAGCCAAGGAGGTCTTTACTGCTCTTATTTATTTATTTTTTCTGGAATAATGTTTTGTGGTTGTGGAATGTTCCTTGGGCTTGAAATGTTGCTTTACTTGAAGACTTTTTCCTTCCATTTGTGAACACTGATGGGAAAGATGATTTATTCAGATGACCCTGAAAGTTCCAGATGTTTTAGCTGCCGACTTATGGGTAGAGTCTAATCAGTAGATCATCTGTGTGGTGGCTGCACGTGCTGTGTAAAATGTCAGGCTCCAAATGGAATTTTCACAATTGTTTGGGAGACTGTAAGGAAACACCTCTCTAAGTAAACTAACATGAACTCGGTTTTTTTCCTGGGAATCATAGTCTGTATCTGGCTCCAAAATTTCTAGCTAAAGAAAAAAAAAAAGGTGGGATTGGGTGGGTGGAGGAATAAACACATTCAGATGTCCCTTAAGAATCGAAGCTGCTAGGACAGTACGCCTGAATGTAGGAAAGCAGCAAATCTAAGGAGCAATGAAATAAATGGAAGCGGAAGCACCAGCTCTGCCTCTCCTTTGTGATATTATTAAAGTTCAAATGTCTTGATATGATTAAAATAATCTTTTTAGGATACTGCCACATTTGAAGAAGTACAAAAGGAGGCTGAATGAGCTGAGAGAAATACACAAGTGGATCAGCAAGATGACAGCTGCTGCACCGAAATCGGGATTGTAATATGTCAGTTTCCAACCCATCACATATAATCCAGACAGAGGCATAGCATTTCGTCTGCCTCGTTATGATTTCCCTCTGTCTGGTGTGGTCTGGGTCACATCTGTTGGCAGCATTCTCATCTTCATGAGATCTGCACTGACTGATAGCCTAAACCCCATGTTTATCTATGTCTGTGGTTCTTATTTCTCTTCCCTGGAAGTCTCCAGAGAAGCACTGTATCCCCATGATGTGGGTGTCTTGGTTTTATTAATCCCCAGTTGGTGTGCACATTCAGGCAATTCTATGCTTCGTGCTAGGATTTTAGGTGCATTCATTGTATTTACCTTTTAACATTTATTATATCAGAAAAAAAATAATCTGACAAAATAAAAATTTAAGCCTACTTCCTGAATAGCTCAGATTTGAAACAGAACTACTCACAATAAATAAAACAAGCTGTTAGTTTGACTTTTGCATGCTTTATACTTATACATTGCTTTGTCTATGATAAAAGATGGAGAAACACTGCTTCAATCCTTAAAACTTGGCTTGTGTCTAGATAAAAATTTAAACTTCAGCATGCCTGCCTATGTTCAAGCCTAGAAAATCCTTTTGCATTTCATCCATTGCTAATGTTTCATATCTGCTCATTGAATCTAACCCTTGATTTCTTGTGTAGACATATGTAATCTGAAGGCATGCAATGTTTTGCAAATGTTGGCCCATATTTTTTATTTCATAAGGTCTTATTTGGTCTGTCGACCAAGTTTTGATTACTTCCATATTGCTCTTAATTGCCTTAATATCCCCAAAGACTTTCTTATTTTGTGCATCCCTTTATCTTTGCTTCTTTCATCTCTTGCTGTGAGAGTACAAAATTGCTGACATATTCAGTGTATTTAAATCCTGAGTGTGGCAGAAGACTTTTCAAATCTGTTTTAATTTTGTGATACTCAGCTGAGGACCATTACACATTCTGTTCAGTTAATCTGTTTTTAATCATATCCGTAAATGCTAAAGTTGCACATGAGACAAATGGTGCATAAAGTGAAACCAGACCAAGTGTATTTTAGCATATGTAAAGTTAAATTCTTACTTTGCTTTACCCATACGTGTTACTGTCTGATAGTTGTACAGTGTTGACTCACAATAGAATTTCCTACATAGAGTTTAGGGTATTCCGCTGAAAAACTTAGCTTTTTCGTGTTTAAATATTTGTTAGTTATTACCCATCTCTTTGCTATTACAATGAGAACTGAGGAATGTAAGTGGCATTTAGTTCTATTCCATAATGTATCGGCTAAGATGCATTTGGCTGCAGATAACTGATGACTGCATTAACAGTGGCACAAACCACTACAAAGATAGTTGTTTACCCAAGACAAATTCCAAAGGATTCAGGCTTCTTTTATCCTTTTATCTTTCCATCATTGGGTAGTGTGTGTTACCTGCATTATATTCACACCTTCAAGTACCATACTCTTGCACTACAGTGTCTAAGTAGGAAGAGGAGGGACAAGAAACAAAAGCCTCTCCCTGATATGTGGTTCACCTTTTACCAGGGGAATCTTTCTTGAAAGCCTGAGGCAGTTTTGCCCTTATGTCTCGTCTAGCCAGGCCACAAGACTACCCTTACACTGATTATGGGCAGAAAGGCAAGAGCTAAGCAAAAAGGCTTAGGCCAACCATGATTATACTGGGCCTCTGCACACTACACTTGACCAAAGTCAGAGTTCTGTAAGCAAGGAATAACGAGACTAAGTGATGAAGGGGGTGTGGGGGGAGGAAGGGTTTAAGTCATATCTACAAAGGTCACTACTATTGTATTTAGACCTGAGAAGTCAGCTAAAATCGTCTCTTATTTATACATTATTCCTTGTAGTTTAAAATAGCACATTTTATTACATGAATTTCTCCTAAGGTACAATGAACACCATAAAATACACCATTCTACACATGCAGAAGGGAAAACAGCAAAGACCTAGAAGTGGGGGAAAAATTAAAAAGAGGGAGGGAAAAGGACAAAGAATAAATTGTAATGTATTTTCAATCGCAAAGTCTCTTCTCCTGTATAACAAATGCACTGCTGTGTTTTGGCCTACCAGTGGTAAATTTATTTCCTCAGATTGAAACTCTGGAGCTCAGTGGGTGAAGGGTTACAGTCAGTAGACTATAATTCTGCTGTGGTATCTGGCCAGTTATCTAAATGAATAAATATCAAAGTGTCTTCAGCCATTATTCTTTGTGAAAGTTTGTTCTGAGTTAGAATAAAAGTGGAAAAAGCTGATGTGGGGTAGTAACACTTTTATTCTTAGTGTAGCTTCTGCATTGGCAATTACATTTTTTTAGCTGCTAATTCAAGGCTGGAGAAAGTACCTAAGATATTCTCTAGTATTTTTTTTGGAAATTTAAAGGGAGTATAACCATTTGTATTAGAGTTCTCAGGTATAAGTGACAGAAATTCACTCCAAACTATGTAAATGAAATGCAGGATTTGGGGAAGAATGTCGGAGTAGCACAGAGACTCAAGGGGACAACTCAATGAGTAGTGACCTAAGCCAGGGGCCCCAACTGCCCCTGAGAATCCTCTCATGTCTCTGTTTCTTTTTGCACATTAGCTTAATTTTCTTAGCTCATTGTATCTATTCAGTGGGGGCCATGGGCAGCCTCTGGATCACATCCTGATCAAAATATAATCAGAGAGGAAAGCACTCTTTTTCTCCAGAAATGGTTTGAAAAATTCTGAGAACAGACTCTGATTTTTCTAGCTTGAATCATATGACTGTGCTAGAGCAGCCGCCATCACCTCAGGTAGACGAGGGGTGAGGAGGGGGAGGAGTCCTGTGATTGGCCATCACGAATTATGTTGGGCAGTCATGGTCAGGATGGCTAGGACAGCACCGCACACTTTTTTATTTCACCCGCCCCCCTCACTAGAAGCACGGCTTCAAGGAACTACTTCCTGAAGAAGGGCAATTGTTCTCAGTGGACTAAATGGTAAATGTTCACTATCAGAGCTAATAACACAGGGTTCATGCTTAGAGCTTCTGATTTAGTAATGTGGGTGGGCATCCAATGTAAAGGATGATGAATGATGTTCACCTGGAATTTTGCACTGAGCTTGTATGGGCTCAACACAGGTTAAAAAAAGGCTCCTCTGTGTGTGTGATCCAAAGTCAGCTTTGAGAACAAGTTAAGAGGTCTTTCAGGCCCTTGTAACCTTAGGCCCTACACAACTGTACTGAATGCTTTCATACCTCTTAAATACCACCCCTTCAAAGAATTACATTTTCCAAGCTCATTCTTATCAACCTCTCTGTGGCATTTTAATACTTACTTATTCACTTATTTATTCAATCATTCAACAATATCATTTTATGAATCCTAGATATTGTGCAAATGATAAGGTCCCTCTCCTCAGTGACAATTCATAAGAAAGAGGAAGTAAAGAAGTAAACCAGAGAATGGATAATTTATTTGCCAGTTGAAATAAGTTTTATGAAGGAAATAAATAGAATACTGTGAAAAAGAATAAGTGTTTATGTGATTATAAAAGATATACTTTTGTCCATTATTCTCCTTAAAGAAAAAAAAAAAAAACTCTCTCCCCAATGAGAGCTCTGGTGCCAGGCTCTCTCTGGTCTGCCTGTCAGCTCTTTTGTCTACCTTTCTCTGAATTGGCTTTCTTTTCCCTCTTTCTGTATCATGGCATCCTCTGAGACCAAATAACGAAGTAGATGACTTCAATTGTCCCGGTCCCTCCTTCCTTACTCTGAGGATCCTTCTCATTTATCTTCTGCTTCCTATTATTTCTCTTGCTGTGCATGGATACTAAGTTATTGATCTTACTCAAACCTCTCCCCAAAGGTAAATACCCAAAGGAAGGGAAGATCCCTGCTGGAAGACAACTGATTAGGGAGAAGGAGGGAGTCTCGGGAGAGAAGTCCTCCCCCATACCTCTCACATTGCCAAAGCAAAAAGTTCAATTTCTCTGAGCAGACATGCAACACATTAGGACAAGGCAGTCCTTATTTTTCCATTATGCCTATTTTCCATTTTTCTATTGGTATCCTTTATTCTTGGTTATAAACTACTGTTACGCTTATAAACAAACATCGTCATCAAATGTTTTCAATATATAACAGCGGGTAAATAAAGGTGTTAAAAAAAATCTCAGTGCTATTTGGACTCTGGACAATTTTTTCTTATCGCTGGACATTTTTAGAACACTTGTTGTAATTTCCTTATCCTCTCATGCAGATGAATGCCAGGCTGTATATATTTACCAGGCAACCAGAGTCCAAATGTGGGCCAAGCGCATCACATTTTGGCTTCCATGTTTTCTCTCACAATGAACTGGTATTCACCTCGTTTCCGAGCTGGTCCTCTGTTTTGTAGGATAAACATCTGTCACCAAAATCTTGGTGGGGCTTCCCTGAATCAAGGCTGTGCTGAGGTAAGTAACAGGACTGAAAGGACTTTGTGGTTTGGCAAAACGAAATTTTATTAAGAATATTCTGGTAATGTTTATAAGGCATTTTAAACACTTTTACAATATTTTAAAAATAAAAAAATAATAACTTTGTAATAAAACACATCTTCCAAGGAAATGTTTTGAAAGCTGTGGGCCAAGATTCCCAAAAGCAAATAATTAGATTCTTAGCCTTATAGCCACAGTATGATCAATCTCTCAGAAAGTGAGCCTTTATTAATTCATCTCTTCCCTTTTTCTTTCTCAGGCTACTCTCTAATATTTTGTTTTCTTTTCTATCTTCCTTCTATTCTCATAATATTTTTGAGCTAGCAGGCTCAATTTTTCCAACACAGCTAATGGGGCTTCCTGTATTATGATACACTTCTCTGAAATCCCTAGACTCCTCTATTTCTTAAGTCTATCTGATAAGACAGTCAGCCCATTAAACAGACAATGAGAGAATTTATTGAATGTTTATTGACATGAACAGGAATGGTTGAAGTAAGATACAGACACACTTATGATCCAGTTGGAAGACAGGACATAAACACATGAAAATGACAAAGGAACGAAGATGAAGGAAACAGAGTCAGTAAGTGACTGCCAGATGGATAATCAAGGGATATCAGCTGAATCAAGTTCATTAGGGGAGACATTCTAGAAGAGAAGAACCGAGAGTGGAGGACTGAAGGAAGGACTGGAGCTGGATCAGCTGGGTGTAGGGGAGAGAGGGGGCTCTACTGCCCTGCACAGTTTGCATGAGATTCACCTAAAGACTATAGCCTCTAACAGCCTCTTTAATGTGGTCTAATGTGGTCTTTGTACCATTTAGATTCTGTGCTGGATTGGTTTCAGAACCAGTGTCTCAAAGAGCCACTTTGTATGAACACTCCCAAAGTGTTCACAAGAATAAATCTTTAATGCTCATTATTTCAGAAACAAGTCCAAACTCCTTATTATGAAAATCATGAGCAATTACAATCAAAGCAAGTACTTGCTTTCAATCCCATTTTCCCTACCTGGGAAGCCTGGGTCCTTACCATGCGAACTTCAAGAAGTTTGTAGAATGTGCCAGGCATTCATGTACCTTCTTGACTTTGCCTGAGCTGCAATCTTTGCCTTGAATTTCTCTTTGTTTTCTGATGGGCAAACACCTTCTGCTTATACTTCAAATGTCTTCTCCTGTCTGAAAACAGCCCGCGACTTCTTCTTTCAGAACTAAGTATTCTTTCCACTGTATTCTCCAAATGCATTGATCTGATCTCCTCTTAACACAGCATATCATCATTGGGGGAAGAACATTCCTTGATATCCCACCATACTGTGAACTTTCCAGGGCCGAGACTGTGTTTTATTATTTTATAACCACCATCCTTAGTACCACCAAGGGCAGGTGGTAGGTGTTCATATCATGTTTACTAAAAAATAACCAATTATTGGCTTTTCCTTTAGGACACTATTTCCCTTTTTACAGGTCCTTGATGATGAGAGATTTATCTAAATATGCACAGGGATGCAGAGAATTTCAAAATTTCCAATGAATTTGGGATTACCATTGGTCTAAAATTATTTAGACACTTTCTATACTAGATTTGCTTTGTCAGTTTAAAGACAAAAAAATCTGTTAACATTGCCTCAAGTCACACACACTTTATTCTTTCTTTTGCATGCTTAATAAAGTGTTCACAAATATAGGAGTTCTGATAGATATCTGTATTAAAAAAGTGAATGAGTTTGATATTGCAAAATAAATACAAATATATGGGAAAGTTACTTATTTTGTGTATTGTTACATAAACTTCTGTTATACTGCCCCAATAATACATAAAATCAATACCATGCATTCATCCTTTTTCCTACTCTGATTATTTGATTTGCACTTTTGGTTTGTTTCCTAAAAGTTTTATGTATAAATGTTCTTGCAAATTATTGATGAACCATGGAAAGGATTGTAGTGGTTATGTGCACATGTGTTTTTGCATACATATTTAGTATATAATAGGATATTTATTGTCACAAGGAGGTTTTAGGGTTAGGGATTATGAAACTTTCAGAGCTAAGCACTGTGAGTTCTGCTCTCAAGGCTTTAGTAATCTAATGGTAAAAATAAGAATTGTACTTGTGTAACAGAAATAAAATAAGTCATGAAAGTGGTATAGAAAAAATGATGTGTAAGTTTTCCCTCCCTGGGAAAAGTCGTTGCTGTTGGGAGGCTTGTATTGAAGAAGACAGAGGAAAGATATCTCAGGTACAAGAAAAAATAGCAAAGGCAGGGAGGTGGCTGATCCTGGAATCTGTAAATCATTCATCTTGGCCGGGTTCAGTGTATACTGGATCTTTCTTTTGCCAGGGTATCTTTGGCTCAGCCAATGAATTCATAAAACTGAACCAAAATTAAATCGAGAACAGTCAGATATCCTCCTCTTAAGCTCTCTACTTCAGTTGTTTACCCCTTGTTTTTGAAAAACACTGATGAAGTCAATATACAGAGCATATACCAAATGAAAACCTGGCTTTAGGTAGAAGTGTAACTGTAGAGACACATTTTCTACTTCCTAACAACTGATGCATCAGCTTATAGAGATGTCTAAACAAGGGAACATGTTGTGAAAGGGCTAATCTCCAGGTTCGCCCTATGACAGTCAGGTGTGTGGCAGAAGAATGAAATAGGGCAGATTCTCTCTATTTCTGCCCTCTTGAATAATGAGTTGAGAGAGGTGAGGAAAGAAAATCATTTTCTATCTAGCAATGGATTTGTGTAGCAATAGGTATGGAAGCTCTGCTCTCATATAATTATAACAGTTTAGGTCTGAGAAAAGGTGACACAGGAACAGGGAAGATCAGATCAGCGGAACAAGGGACACAAGAAATAGTAGCGACAGGGTTAGCTCCAGGTGATTATAATGGCGGCAAAGACAAGCTTTGACGGCATTTATTTATCTCTACCACATATCACCATTGGTCAATGCTAAGTCTCTTTCTGCAGGCACTTGTTTCAATTCAAGTTGGTTGTCCAATAAAACCCAGGAGACAGCTGAGCATTAAAATATATGGAGCAAAAACTGATAGAGTTGCAAAGAAAATAGTTAGAGACTTTAATATCCCTCTATCAAAAAATGGATAGATCTAGCAGGCAGAAAATCAGTAAGGACATGGTTGAACTCACTAGCATTTTCAAACAACTAAATATTATTGACATCTATACACAACTGTATTCTTCAACAGGAGATTACATATTCTTCCCAAGCTCACAGTATACAGTAACCAAGATAGACTGACCACATTCTGGGCCATAAAATACACTTAAAAAATTTAACAGAATAGAAATCATGCAATGTCTACTCTCGGACCACAATAACGTTAAACTAGAAATCGAAAACCTTAAAAATATAGCTTAAAAAATTCCCATACTTGGAGATTAAACAATACATTTCTAAGTAACAAATGGGTCTAAGAAAAATTTCCATAGAAATTAAAAATATTTGAAATCAATTTAAATGAAAACACAACTTATCAAAATTTGTGCATGCAGAGTAAGCAATGCTTAGAGGAAAATTTGTAGCATTGAATATGTGTATGAGAAAAAAGAAAGATATAAAGTCTATAATCTATGTTTCTAGTTCAGGAACTAGAAAAAGAGGAGTAAATTAAATCAAAATTAAGCAAAAGAAAAAAATAAAAATTAGAGCAGAAATCAATAAATTGAAAATAGGACATCATAGAGAAAAATCAATGAAATCCAAAACTGGTTCTTTGAAATTGTCAATAAAATCAATGAGCTTTTAACAAGGCTAAGAAAAAAAAAAAGAGCCAGAAAGAAAACACAAAATATTATTATCAGAAATGAAAGAGGGGATTCTACTAGATCCCATGAAGATTGAAATGATAACAAATATATATGAACAATTTTATGTTCACAAATTTGATAATCTAGGTAAAATGGACCACTACCTTGAAACACATAATCTGGGAAAACTCACACAAAAAGAAACATATAATTTGAATAGGTTTATATTTATTGATGAAATTAAATTGAAACTTTCAAAAACAGAAAGTACCAGTTGTAGATGGGTTCACTGGTAAATTCTACCAAACATTTAAGAAGGAAATTATAGCAGTTCCTTAAAATCTCTTCCAGAAAGTAGAAGCAGAGGAAATACTTCCTAATTCATTTTATGAGGCCAGCATTATCCTAATAACAAAATTAAGGACATTACAAAAAGAAACATCTCTTATGAACACAGATGCAAAAATCTTCAACAAAGTATTAGTAAATCAAATCCAACAATATGCAAAAAAATTATACACCACGACCGAGTAGAATTTATCCCAGATATTCAATGATAGTTCGATATTCAACTGATTCAAAAATAAATTAATGTAATCCATTACATCAACAGGCTAAAAAAAAGAAAAAAAAAAAGAAAAAAAACATGATTATCTCAATAAGTGCAAAAAATGTATCTGACAAAATTCAACACTCATTCATGTTGAAAACTCTTGGCAAATTTGAAATAAAGGAGAACTTTCTCACTTTGATCAAATACATCTACAAAACCCTCCATATTTAATGATGAGAAACTTGAAGCTTTCCTATTAAAGTGAAGAACAGGGCAAGAATGTTATCTAATCACTACTTCTCAATGTTGTGCTGGAAATCCTAGCAAGTGCAATAAGATAAGAAAAAACATTATTGATATGAAAGACATAAAACTATCTTTACAGGTGATATAATCATCTTTGCAAAAATATCTGAAAGAACCGACAAAATACCTCTGGAATTAATAAGTGATTACAACAAGTTTTGAGATTCAAGGTTAATATACAAAAGTCAATTGCTTACCTATATGCCAGCAATGGAAAAGTACAATTTAAAATTAAAAACAATATTACTTACATTAGCAACCCCCCCCCCAATAAAATACTTAGGTAGGAATTTAACAAAATATGTTTAAGATCTATCTGAGAAAAACTGCAAAGCTCTGATGCATGATATTGAAGTAAGTAAATGGAGAAATATTCCATGTTCATGGATAGAAAGACTCAATGCTGTCACGATATCAGTTTTTCACAACTGGATCTATAGATTTAATGCAATCTCAATCAAAATTTCAGCTAATTATTTTGTGGATCTTGACAAACTAAAGTTTATATGGAGAAGCAAAAGACTGAGAATAACCAACTCAATATTGAATGAGATGAAGAAAGTTGGAGAAATGACACTACCTGACTTCAAAACCTTGTATAATGCTACAGTAATCAACAACATGGAACTGGTGTAGACAATAAGACAATGGAATAGAATTTAGAGCTCTGAAGTAGACTCATATCAGTTTAATCTACTTATCTTTGTCAAAGGGGCAAAGGTGATACAAGAGGACAAAGATAATCTTTTCAACAAATGGTGTTGGAATAACTGGACATCTGCGTGCAAAAAAGAAAAGGAAATAATGAATCTTGACACAGATCTTGTTTTGACAAAATTTAACTCAAAATGAATCAGAGACATAAATGTAAAACATAAAACTATAAACCTTTAAACTTCAATAAAAAACAAATGACTATATTTAAAATATCCAAAAACCTGAACAGACATCTCACCAAAGAAGATATACAGCCATGAACAAACATACAAAAAATGTTCATTGTCATATGTAATCAGGGAATTACAAATTAAAATAGCAACACAATACTATTACATAATTACTTGAATGACCAAAATCTAAAACAATGGACAACACCAAGGGGTAGCAAAGATATAGAGCAATAGAAACTCTCATTTATTCCTGGTGGGAATACAAACTGGTGCAGCCATTTGTATGACAGTTCTGTTGGTTTCTTGCAAAATCAAACATACTCTTACCATACGATTCAGCAATTGCACTCCTTGATATTTACCCAAATGAACTGAAAACTTTCATGTCACACAAAAAAATGCACAAGGATATTTATTGCCACTTTATTCATAAATGCCCAAATCTGAAAGCAACTAGGATGTCCTTCAGTTGGTTGATGGGTAAATAAATTGTAGTGCATTCACATAATGGAATATTACATAGCACTTAAAAGAAATGAGCTATTCAGCCATCAAATAACATGGAGAAAACTTAAAAGCATGTTAGTAAGTGAAAGAATCCCATCTGGAAAGACTATATACTGTATGATTAACTATATGACATTCTGAAAGGGCAAAACTACGGAGACAGTAATAAAGATTAGTGGTTACTAGGGATTGAGGGCAAGGAAGAATAAATAGGCAGAATGGAGGATTTTTAAGACAGTGAAATTGTTTAGTACAATACTATAGTGGTGGAAACATGTCATTATGCATTTGTCAAATGCCATAGAGTATATAACATCAAGAGTGAATCTTAATGTAAACTATAGACTTTTGGGTGATAATGATGTGTCAATATAGGTTCATCAATTGTAATAAATGCTCCACTCTGGTAGGAATGGTGATAGTAAGAGAAGTTGTGCATGTGTGGGAACAATGGCTATACAGGAACTCTCTGTACTTTATGCTCAATATTGCTAGGAATCTAAAACTGCTCTAAAAATATAAAGTTTTAAAATAAAAACCTTAAATATGAAGTATACGCAAGTGCCCTTTAAAGAACTCCAAACATAAGAGAAACACAAAGTACGACCATGCTGAGATATCATTTCTTATATCTTAAATTGCTAGAATTCAAACTCTAAATGACGTGCTCCATGAGGCTGTGGGACACTCTCAGATACTGCAGAATAGAATGCAGAATGCTACAACTGCTATGGGGTAGAATCTGGCAAAATGACATACAATGACATACACACTTAACCTTTGACCCTGAAAAAAACCTGCTCTATGAATTTGATGACTCAGCTACAGAAACACAAAATAACATATGCACATCTCTAGGAGACTGATGAATAATTTATATTATATCCACACAACATTGCACTATGTAGTCATTAAACAAACAAAACCAAAAAAGGTCCTTATGATGCTAATTGATTTATCAGAAAAATTGTTGTATTAAAAGAGCAAGGTACAAAAAAGCATAGAGTATGATTGCTTTATTTTTTTGCAAAAAGAAATACATTGAGATAAATCTGAAACTAATGAAAATATTTATCTATGGGTACATTGAGAGAATAATGATACCAACTGAAATTTCTTTGAGAATACATTTTTACATGGTCTGCCTTTTGAATTACATAAGTGTTTTAAATATTCAAAAATTAAATTTGATGAAAAGGGGTGAAAAAAATCAAATATTTTAATTGATTAAAATCAATAACAAATGGACTTAACTGCATATATTTTTTTTTTAATGTCACAGAGAAAATAATATATTTAAGTAATTTTTCTTCAAAAAGTTATGTGCATTTAGTGGAATATAGTCTAAAGACAAGAACAATGCAATCAAATCACTTGCTTTACTTAGTATTGTTTTTATTAATGATAATGGTGTTATAATGGTGCATTATAAATAGTTTGATGCTGTTGGAAACAAAAACCAGAGCTTCCATTATGGAATCAGAGAAAAATAAATATGGAATGTGGAAGGTGAAGAAAAATCTGTGGTGGCAGATTTCAATTGGAGATAGTATGAACCCATAATAATCATGATTAAAACATTTTATAGCGATTTTAAAGTTTTATGACATTTGCTTCTTTGGTTTTGTTTATTTTGAAACTTAGGAATACATCCCTCTTAACCTTACACGCATGCCAGTTTTGTTTACCAAAATGCCTGGTATTAGTTTCACCTAAGGGGCAATGTGCACCTCTAGAACCCAGAACTTGGTTTCTGTAGCATTCCCCACTGAAAATGAACCAGGTTTCTTGTAGCAATGGCCAGTTTCTTCCAGCGGTAGGGCCTGTACAAGAGAAGCCTCAGACATTATGTGCCAGAAATCAAGGAAGTACGCAAATCCAGATGGAATTATGTCAACAGGATAAAGCGCTTAGCTTGAAGGGCTCTCATCAGACAAATTATGGATAATTTGGCATCCAAATAATAATACTATTAACAGCAATGGATTAAAAACATAGAAAAACAAAAAGAAATCACAGTGAAAGAGACAAGTGAGGGGAAAAGGGAAGAGGAAAAAAATGCTTAATATTTTCTATTAAGAGGAATGCCAGATAATAAATCTAGACTGAATGATATAATTAGACTACTACTATTTTTCATGTCTCCACGGTAATAGTGATTCAGGCAAAGGTGATCAAGAGATGATACTACTGAGTGAAAGAAATAGTACTATTGGGAAGAAGATATTCATGCAATCTTAAAGTATCCTTCCTCAGATTACTTATTATTTATAAAAAGAAAATTATAATCCTCTCAGAGACATCTAGCATTCTGTAGGTTAACAAAATGCTCAAACTTCACACTATCAACAGAGGACATTGTGACATCTGTGTATTTGATGTGATGTTTCTCTGAATATACAACCAACCTTTATAATGTTCCTAACAAAAACTTTCGATTTGAGGAA
This sequence comes from Eonycteris spelaea, assembly GCA_003508835.1. Taxonomy (NCBI): domain Eukaryota; kingdom Metazoa; phylum Chordata; class Mammalia; order Chiroptera; family Pteropodidae; genus Eonycteris; species Eonycteris spelaea. Next base: position 22,624 of record PUFA01000175.1, read on the forward strand.
TACATCAAATGAATCCACAATGTGACATAAGGTTACTGGCCTGAAATCTTCAAAACTGTTCTGAAAATCAGAGAAGGTGAAGGCAATGTTCTAGATCGAGAAGGTATCAGCAAGCATTTCCTTTAAAAGGCAGATTCCAGATGTTTCATGCTTTGCAGTCACACAAGCTTTCTGTCTGGTACTCTTCTTTTTGTTGTTGCTTTTGTTGCTGTTTGATGTTTGGTTTTACAACTTTTTAAAAATGTAAAACTTTTGTTAGATTGAAATATAAGAACAAACCCTGTAGGACTGTCCCATGAGCCATAATTTGTTGACTGCCATTCTAGATTTAAAGAAAAATGAAGAAACATAACAGCTAAACGCAATTTGCAAACCTTGATTGGATTCTAGATTTAAAAACAAACCAACTATAAAAGTAATTTTAGGAAAACAGAAATGTAATGTAGGATGTATATTACAAGATACTTTTGAATTATTGTGGTTTCTTTTTAGCTGTGATGATGGTGTTGTGTTTATTTTGGAAGATGTCATTTTTAGGCAATGACTGCTCAACTATTCTGAAGTGAAGCATAAAGATGACTGTGTTGGGGAGGAAACTTTTTCTTCTATCCTCCTAGCTTCTTTTGTCTAATCTAATATTTGATGTAAGACACATTAACAGGAGAAAAACAAATTTAATTATGTATGTGTGAGAGCTTCATAAAAATATAAGACCCAAGGGCAAGTCCAGCAGTTGAAGCTTATAGGACATACTGAGCTAAGGAAAGGGATGGGGGCCTGGGACTTCAAAAGAGAGGAGGGTAATTCACAGGTCAATAAGGAGAACAGATGTTTGGTAATTAGATGTTTGTCCTGACATACAGGTAGGTGATTCAGATAAGTTATTCTGGTAATAGCTCTCTTTCTCTCTAAGGCAGGACTCCATCTAAATTATGAGATAGTCAAGGGAGAGGTAAAAGTTTTCTTGAGTCTGCTAGGTCTCAATAACTTTCAGCTCAAAATAATCCACATTTGGCATATTCTGGAGTCACATATTCTGCTTGCTTCAACTGTAACTTGCTTTTAATTGTTTTAGGAAAAAAAGTAAAAATAAAAGATACTAGGAGTCAATAAATGTTCTTAAATGATTGAATGGATATATATCCAATTTACTTAGTCTTTTGTAAAAATGCTTGACAAGATGAAAGATCATAAAAATCAATCATTGGATTCTAGGCAGGAATGGATGATATCAAACTTTTGGAACTGAGTTTAAATTTGATTTATTAGTATTTTAAGATTTGGGTCATACATGAACGACTAGAGAGGAAAGACAAAAATGATTAGCTTTAGAGTTAAAAGGAAGGATTAAAGGAAATCATAAAGACAAATTAATTTTTGAGTTTCATATCAGGATTCTGGATCTGTAAGCACCATGGAGACTATTATTCAAACCTGCTTATTTTGTGGATAAGGAAACCACTGCCTAAAAAGGGTTTGTTCTGTTTCCAAATTTGTTAGTGTCAAAGACTAGGAACTACAATGCACAGTACACGTATCTTTCCATTGTGCTATGGGCTGCTTTGTATAGCTCAAGTTAATATTTGATAAAGACCATATTTAGTTTAATTTTTAAGATTAGCTTTTCTACCAATTCCTTCGAACTCAGCAAAATGTTTAATAGTTTTCTCTCCACTTGTGATTATCACTGTGTTGATAAAGACAGAATTAATAAGAAGTTGAGCAATTAACTGAAAGTTATGCAGTAAGTTCAGGTTATATGTGCAAACAGTTGGATAAATATGTTCTACATACCCAGCCTCTTGCCTCTTACACACACACACACACACACACACACACACACACACACACACACACAATCAGAGGGCACTTATGAAATAAGAGAAAGGGACATTGTCTTTTTGTTTATTTATTTTTTTGTGATTTATACTGTAAAGCACAGGAATATGCCAAGAAGTTTGTCTGCAAAACTCTGAATGCCTCACAGAGCCTCCTCCCTGAATCAGAACAGCTTTCTCTCCCTGTCCCAAATAAAGTAGATTTTAATGGCACCCAATGGATGACTAAATATAACACACTCAACATTAAGGCAAATAAGAGGTGGGATTGTGGGAGAGGAAGGAATAAGAGGGCTTTAAGGCATGGAGAATCCATGGTGGAAAAAATACTCAGCAGAGAGCAAGTAAAGTGGAAGATTTTTCTTCCCCTTAGAAAAAGAAGAATGATTTCATGATTGGTTTTGAGAGAGAGAAAGTGAAGACCCAGGTGTTTTGAAGAGCCACTTACATTTTCTAGATGGGAATTCCCTCCAGTTTTATATTCAAAATTACTTTTTTTTTTGAATAACAAAAAAAGGAATTGTAGGGAGTTGTGTATTGGCAGTGTTCTTAAGTCTCTAGGAGCTGAAATTATTAAAGTTCCAATTAGATTATATTGGAGTTTGAATGCCCAAGGACACTTCTATTAAAAAGGGGTTTCTGTATAGTCCGTGCTGCAAATATCTTTGATGTCTTTACCAAAAGATGTCTTTTCATTGTAAAAAGAAAGGAGCAGTAGCTGTCCATGGCTACCTTCAGTGTGAGAATGTGCAGGAATATTTTATTGTTGGGTTGGCATTGAAGTCTGCTGTGAAATGATTTTTATGAATGCTATATCCTGGGAGGCTCACAGAACTGAGAATTGCATGTCATGAGGCCATGATCTCAAGGAGCAAAAATCAAATAAATAAAGGTCTTGGGGAATTATGGTCGATTGGATATATTCTCTTCCCAAAATGAGTCCATAGTTCACTTTGATGATGAGTTTGAATGAATCAGATGAGAACAGAAAAATACATCTATCTTTAAGTGGTAACAAAGTTGCATTTAAGAATTTCCCCATAAGAATAACATCAGAGGTCTAAAATTCCAACAGAAAAATAAGACAAAAAGAAAAAAAAAAAAAGGAATAGTTGCTATGGTAGAAGGACATGGTTTAAAATATTGTTTTAAAGCTTTGGGTTTAATGATATTCATATTTAAGAAACTGGAAATAGCAATTGAGAGCTCACTATTTCATCAGGGTATATGCTTGAGGGTTCTTTTCTAACATCCATATTAAAGGAAGTAGGCCAACTACAAGAAGGAAAAGCCAAAATAGTTGGGCTACAGTCTCAGAGAAAGGAACCGGCTTTATTAAGACACAGAATGCAGAGAACTACTACTTACTTACTGGTTATGCTCGGGGTCAATGCAATGATCTCTAGAGCCGAATAATTTTGAATTTTAAAAACATTTCCTTAAACTCTTATCCCACAGAAATTCTCGGCAAACATTCAGTAGGCCCAGCTCAAGGAAATTTTATAGTTATTATCCAGATAATGGCACATTTGATAACACAATGAGAGAACAATAATTAACAAAAGTTTCATATTCAAATGAGGCACAGACATCCTTTAGACATTCATATTCTGAGACTATTAGGTTGACTCATTCAGTTGCCAAAGACAATGAATTGGGCAACCTTTTGTTGTATGGGTTAAAACTTTAAATGACTGGGACAGTTGTGGCCTTGAGGAAACTCAATTGACTGAAAGTCTAAAAGTAATAGAGATTTTTTCAAATTTCTGTAAAAGGAAAAGAAAGTTCTGAGTAAGCTTTTCCTACCAGAGTGCTGTGAGAGTCAAATTATGTATTTGATGAGAGAATACTGCAAATACCTATACTAATATTAGGAAAAATTAATCACTGTCAGGCATGAGCAAATGCTCAATATATACACTTTCAATGAATAGTAAGCATTTAAAACAATTTGTTTATAATTTTCTATCCTGTTATATAGACATTCTTCAAATCTGCCATTAAAATGAGGTGAATAATAACCTCAAGCATTGCAAGATGTTAGATCTCAATATTCAAGTAAATGATGACTATTATGATAGAACATATAAACAAGGTCAATGCTAATATATACAGGTTGGTATAGTTCTCTACGACCCTTTTAAGACAAATCTTTTGGAATACATTCTAAACTCAGGCTCTGGGTCCCTGTCCAGCCCATAAGACCAGGATTCTGGAGCCTCCAAATATCGAATATAATTAGGACAAGAATAATGATTACACTAAGAATAACAATATGAGGGCATAATACAAAATGCTTTACCTGCTCTAGCTTCTTTTATTCCCCTAGATCAGTGGAGAAACTTTCTCCCCATTGAAAACAAAGCTAAGCAACTCACCCAAGGTCATGCAGATAATAGCTAACAGAGCTAACTCTGAGCCCACTTGGTAAAACTAAATTGCCACTCCAGCACTGTAATTAAAAATTAGAAAAGTCACAGGCCCCTCTTTTCTGTGTAGCCACGAGAGTGTCACCACATTTGAAATGTAAGCAGTTCTGCTTTGAGGGAATATGAATCTTTGGGTTTCTTTATATTCCACTGACTGTGAGAGCAGAAACAGATTTAGGGAATTGGTTGTGGCATCCTCTCTCAGTGGATAAATTTTGGAGGTGGGCAGGGAAGAGAAAAAACTTTCATCCATGAGCGAGACAGGTATGGAGGTGGCTCAGTCAGTGTGCCAACATGGCTGCCAGAAGGACCATTAAGATGGCTAAATGATTGGCTTTCCCTTTATCTCCCACTTGCTGAACAGTGCTTATCCAGAGAGCATAAATGTGGACAAAAAATGTTTTTTTCCCTGAAAGATTAATAGCACTAATACTAAAAAATGTTCTCCCCATTTGACTATATTTCGATATTTTAGTAATCTACCCAGAATTATTTTAAAAAGTCTTCAAAATCAAAGACCACATAAAAATATTTAAGAAAGTTTCAAGTAGTTATAGTAGTCATATTTCTGTCTGCATAATACCCAGCTGAGCAAAATTATAATACAAAGTTTGGAGAGCAGTGCTGCCATTTACTCTAGTCATTCCAAAAGAGATCCATCAAGTGAATATGGTAATGCAGACAGCCAAATTCTCATCTGGAGTTTTTATTGTGGATTAAAGTATATAATCTCTTTTTTATTAGGGTACTCCAAAAGTCAAATAGGAAACGGCAAGAAAACAAGATTAAAAAAAAAAAAAACCATAACAGAAATATTAGCATAAATATTCTACTTGACCTTTGCTATAGATATTTTATCTGACACTCTAAGATACCCAAACCCAAATCTCAAAACTTACTTCTCTCTCGAGTGTCCTCTCATCACTCACCTCACCTATGAACTTGCAGTTTCTTCTCTTTCTCATTCCATTTAAAAGTGGTTTGAGCATTCAGTTTATGAAGGACAAAATGCACCTAACAATTAAGTAGGTGAACCTCTTTCCTCTCCTCTAGTATCTATTTAGTCAAAAAACAGTACTGGCAATTTCATATCCTAAAAGACTCTCAAATTCAACTTTTCTTCTCCATTCTCAAAGCCACTGGCCTTTTAATTCATGCTCAAAACTCCATTGGCTTGGCCTTTTACAGTTGTCTCTATTTACTCCACTGCCTGCATATCTTGAATTTATTTTTGTACTGCTAGTTCAGTTTTTTAAAAATCTAAAATCACAAATCCAATCATCATAGTTTTCTTGAACACTCTGTCTTCCCATGACCTAGAGCATAAAGTCTTAATTTTCTAGCAAGTTATTTAGGATTCTTTCCAATCTGCTCTCAGTCTATTGTCCTCATTCTCTGTGGCCCTCCTCAGCCCCCTACCCCATGTCCACTCCTTAGATACCAGTTGTGGGGGGTCTGTGCACCCTTCTTTAAATCTGTGACTCAAACTGAAGTGTGAATCAGAATCACCCAGAGGGCACACTAAAACATGGATTGCTTGGACTCCCTCTGAGAGTATCTGACTCGGAGGTCTGAACTGGGGCCTGAGTTTGCATTTTTCACAAGGTCCCAGGTGATCCTGATGATGTTGGTCCGGGACCACTTTCCAAATCAGTTCTCTAAAGCAAGCCAGATTTTTAGCTAAGTAAAACCTTTAACTCAGCTCAAAATCACTTTTTTTAAACCATTTTTTGGTAGTCTTTACCTGACCGCCCCCAAAGTTTACATACACTTTCTTTTAGGTTTATAAGCATTATTTATAATACAAAAGGCTGTGGTTTGTTAATTATTTATAGGGCTGTGGTTCTCTTTTTCCTTTGACTATAAGCTCCTTAAGGGTAGAGAGTATGTTATATCCATCTTTATATTCCTAGACTTAGCAGAGTAGAGAGAGACTCAATCACCTTTGCTGAATGAATAACTCTTGGCAGTATTATATTTGGATTCTGGACTGGGCCACTTTCCAGATATAGAATTGGCCATGCTATTAACTTTGAAAGCTACTGGTACATGCACTTCATTGATCTTTTGATAACATTTCACAGCTTTTAACAATTCACCAAAGGGAATTTTAAAGCAACCCTAATCTTACATTCTAATGAACGAAAGAAACATGCATGATAGGTAGTCAGAAATCAGCCTGATGAAATTCAATGCAACCTGAGAAAAAAGACTTTAAAATTATCCTGGAAATTCCATGGGTCCCTGTCTCACATTATCTCTTTACTGAAGGTATGGATACCCAATGATAATGTAACTAGAATATTGTGTCAGTTAAGTGAAAAACATCAAATAAATGAAAAAGTAGTCAAAATAAGTGGCTTGGTGATGTGCTGACTGAGCAAGGAGATAACTTATTGTTTCATCTTCAGCTGTTTGTTTGTTCATTGTGCCAACAGAGCAAAGGGCCTATATGGATTTATATGACTCATAGAGCTAAGGAAAGGATTCTTACAGAAGGCTGAACTCTTTTCTTGCTTTTAACTCATGATCTGAAGTAAATGATTAGGCCAACTAAGAGCATGGAATCAAAATCTTCTCCTTCTATCTGATTGTACACCTGGTAATTGGAACCCTTGCTCAGAGGTCTAGAAGAACATTTCTCAACATGTAAAGTGAGTTAAAACCTTTTTAAGGCCCAGAGATGTGAAAGTAGAACAAGTTCATGCATGCTGGTTCGTGTGGTGAGATGCGGTGGGTGGGAGTGGGTGACAGGGCTGGTCAGAAGAGCTGGCACCAGACTGGGAAGGATGCTGAATGTCATGCCAAGGAGCCTGATTCATTCTGCAGGCGTATGGGAGCCACTAACCTAATTCCAGATTGGGAATTAGAGATAACAGAAGCAGAAAGACTAATTATAAGTTAAAAGATTGGGACTTGAGCCAATGCAGGGCATTGAGGATAATGAAGAATATTTCAGAGAAAAAATTTGTAGAACTTAATTACTGTATCAGTAATGATTCTCCAGGGAAACAACCAAGAGAAGGCTCATGGAAGAGCCGATGTTGCTGTTCAAGTCCAAAGGCCAGGCTGGTAGATTTTCTTTTTGCCAAGGGGTGGGGGACCACGGGCAGAGGTCAGTTTTTGTTCTAAGGGATTTAACTAGTTAGATGAGACATATCCACATTATGGAGGGTATGTGCTTTATGTAAAGTTTACAAAACTTCATTTAAAAAAAAAAAAAAAACCTGGAACAGAAACATTCAGAATGTTTGGCCAAATATCTAGTTACTCTGGCCCAGCAGAGCTGACACATAAAATTCACTACCATAGCGACCAACTGGATGGAGAATCAAAGGTGAGGACAATAAAGGATTTGATGGCTCTGTGACTTTTAGCTTGGATAGCTGAGCAAATGGTGATGCTTTTAACTAAGACAGGATTTCTGAATACAGGGGCAAATTTTGGTGAGAAAAATAATTTCATCATTCAAAGAACATTTATTGATCATCAAGCTTGCATAAGCCAAATAATTCTTTTTGGTGTGCGCGAAGGGGGTGGGTAGGGAGGGAATAAACATATAGAAAACATATTAAGAGCAACTATTAATTATATAGTGATTAAGAATGCACTTTAGCAGCAGAGACACTAGAGTTGTGTAACTGGGACCAGCTCCTTCACAACTAAGTCTTAGTTTGCTTATTTGTAAAGTTAGGTTTTCTAAGAATTAGAGGTCTATATATAATAATTATATGAGAATTATAATATGATATTATATATTATATGTCCATATATATTTTTTTCTAATTCTCAGAAAACCTGATACTGGCACCTAGTAGTTCATCAAGAAATATCTCTAGAAAGATTTAGTTGTGTTTTGACTTTATTGATTGTTGTAACTAATGTAGAATGCTAAACAAATGTGAGACAGATTTCCCCCAGTGCTATGACAGTCTCAGGAGACATGGTTGCTGGGAGAGTACTAAGTGACTCTGTCTTCTGTTACAGTATGCTAAATGGCTCCATGGTGGCTTGGAGCAGATAATATAGCTCCCAAGGGAACTGTGTTATAACCAGGGAATAACTTAGGCACTGGTCTCATTAGGCTCTATTATTTACTCTTGTAAACAATGTTTAAAGGACATAGTAGTGCATATATAATATTTATTAGTGTTCATAAAGGCCATAGACATTTAAAATCTAGAAAATAATTTTAGCCCCCTCTAAAATCATTTAAGTAAAGCTAAGATTACGTGTTAATACACATTCATGTATGCAAACTCATTTAATCTACTATAGAAGAAGACGTTATACCAGTTGATATAATAATTCAGTATATTTTGACTATTCCTTAATGAATGGGTACTACAGAGTGGATATAGTAAAGAGGTTTCAAAATCAGACATGATGCTCCAAAACAGGAGTCAGAAAACTATGTATGGCCCAAGGGTCAACCCTGTATTGTTGCCTGTGTTTTCACATAAAGTTTTGTTGAAAGACGGCCACACTCATTTGTTTAATTTTCTCTATGGCCCTTCACTCTACAATGGCAGTGCTGAGTATTTGCGATAGGGATCATATGGCCTGCAAAGCCTAAAATATTTACTCTCTTGCGCATTAGAGAAAAAGTTTACAACCGTTCTATAAAAAGATTTTGGAAACTTTACACCAGAGTTTGAAAAAGCTCAAACACTATAGAATCCAGGCATATAGAGCAACTATAAACACATTATGCTGATTAGATGTAAAGGTAGATTGGAGGAATGGTGAGAGTAGTGAAAACCCGAGTATGAACACTATCAAAAGATTATAGCTGAGAATCTACTACTCTTGTTTTTGACAAAGAAAAATACAAGCTCGGGGTGCTTGGTTTCCATTTCTTTAACCAAATGTCCAGGCTCTGAGTCACTTTCAGGATAAACCAAAGAGGTCTGGCCACTATTTGCTACCTCTGGCTTAGAAACTAAGGAAAATAGTATTGTGAGAAAGCAGACAAGAAGTGGAATGAAGAAAGGACACAGCTGATTCTGATTTTACAGATGGTTTGGCCTCCTTTGTGCAAAGGCCTCAGTGGACAGATTGAATCTGTGCGATACAAAGAGTGACAGATAGTACGGAAGGAGAAAAGCACCAGGCAAATCCATCTATTTCAATATGAACCCCATCAATTCCAAGGAGTTGATGTCTGAAGAGAGGGAGGACAGAAACATGGCAATACCTGCAGGAGGTTGAGCAACTGAAAGAAGTAGAAAAAAAATGCATTTACCTGAGCTGCTAAAATCACAGTAGATGGTGAATCTATAGGGCGATAAACATTAAGGCCTGGAAATCAAGCCATTCATCCTGTCAGTTTTCAAGGGTTGGTGCAGCTGAAAGACCAGCCCAAGATCTAGATGGAAACTGTATAACAGCAATGTTTGACAACAACCAAACCTGTCTACTGAACAGGTGATGGAGGATAACTTGCTGGCAGGAATGCCTCTAGCAATGAGAAGGATCCCCCAAACTGTTTGGATTTAAAGAGCAGACATTAACCAGGTGTGGGGAACTGTAATAAAATAGGGCATTCTATACAGCAAAAACAAATGGGTAGATAAATGAAGTGATAACTCTCTTTAGGTAGAATACAGAGAAGTGAGATCATCTTGGGCTAAAAGAATCTGTAGATTCTGGGTTGGTTTTCCTGGTGTCACCTCCTAAGATGATGAAAATCTTGAGCAAGTCACTCCTTGAAGCACAGGTGAGATGATAGAGTTGGGATGGCCGATTCTGCACTACGACTTTGAGAAGTTGCCTCCTCTCCCATATGACTGTTCCATTTATTTATTCATTGATTTCTTTTTGTATTTGTTTCTTAAATATTTATTTAGATAAATGCTTGATCATGTGCCAGACACTGTCGTTGGTACTGGAGACAGAACAGTGAACAAAATAAAGTTTCTTCTCTCCTGGAGCTTATATTAGAGGAGATACCACTTAATACCTATGTGATCTATTCTTCATTTCTCTCTTTTATAAAAAGAGATATAATCATACTTGTATTTATTTCTAGGATAGTGTGGGAATTATTGAGAAATTTCTATAAGGCAGAGTAAAGAGCCTATCAGCATTACTACAGTTAACATTCTTATATCTATTTCTCAGGCTCTGTTGGTGTTATCTTGCTAATGAACAGATCTGATGATACTAGTAGCTACTTTGATATGTTTTTATTATCTAGAGCAGGGGTCAGCAAACTTCTGTAAAAGTTTAGGTAGTAAATATTTCAGGTTTTGTGGGTCACACAAAAGGGTTATGAGAGAGTTGTCTTTCTCACAACTATCCATCTCTGCTGCTGTAGTGCAAATGCAGCCATAGAACATAAGTAAATGGATGTGAGTAGCTGTGTTCCAATAAAACTTTATTTACAAAAACAAGTGGCAGGCCATGTTTGTCCTGTGGGCTGTAGTTTGTCAACTACTGATCAAGTCTAGAGCATAAGGACTAAACTCCTTAGTATAGATAGCATACAATCTGATCTCAAGTTGTGATTCTAATATTTCTGCAAAAATAAGCAACTTGCTATATTCCGTGATTGTATAATTTCTCATCTATCTTTAAAAAATTGATAATGTTCTTATAAGATACTGAAATAAAGCAGTTATCTAAAAATTGAATGAGAGCCTGCTATTGTGTAACCCTAATATCCCATTCATAAATATATCAATACATAGGTTTTATGTTATTTTTTTAATGGCTCCTTATTATCCCATTATAGATGAACCACAACGTATTTAACCAGTCGCTCTTCTCTTCAAGCTCTCTCCCCTTGCACATGTTGCTTCCTCCATCTTAAAAGACTTTCCTTGCCTATTTAGCAATCTTCTTCTTAAGCTTAAGACCAGTTTAAATGTAACTTTCTCTGTAAAATCTGTCCCTCATTCTGGGGCAAAATTCACTCTGCTCATGCTTACTGTATATTTAACTCCACTAGAACCCTTTAAGAGTCTGGGGAAAAGTGTGCTAGGTATTAATAACATGAAATTTAATGAATGTTTACTAGATGCCAGATATTTTAAAAGCACTTTCTCTGTATTAATTACCTAAAGAATATGGTTTCTTGATGGCATTATCAAACTGCTGATCATGATGTCTTTTACTCTAAATTTTAAACAAGGTGAATTGACTTTTTCTGTTACATGAAAGCAAAAAAAATCCTGCCTTACATGGCATTTAGGAATACTTAGCATTGTGCATGGATGCTGACAGATAAAATACAAAATTATGCAGTGTTCTCTCTTTTTTTAAGTGGTAAGCTCCCTGACTGTGGTTACCAGGCCTTAATCACATAGGTATCACTAGAGCCCAGGATAGTAATTTGTTCATAGTGGAATCTCAATAAATATCTGCCTAGTGAGTTAATGACTCAGCTATGGAGGTGGGAAAATTTACTGAATGTAAAAGGAGCTGGACAACTTAATACCTTTTCTGAGTCCAGTTTCTTCATCTTCAAGGGGTTTACCATTTTAACTGCTTTATTGATATAAAAGATTAGGGGTAAAGAATATGGTGATATTACAAACTTGAGTGTGAGTAACTCAAGTTCTAGTTTACATAAGCTGCAGCTTTTCAAAACTCAAGTGCTTAGAAAAGGTCTTAATTTAAAACACAATCATACTATATGTTATATAAGATTTTAAAAGAACAGTAATTTTTTTTTTTTTAGATTTAAAAAAGATTTCTGTACTAGGACCTAGATAAGGTATTCTTAGATGATTAAGCTCTGTAGAGACCTGGTTTTCTGGCAGCTCATCAATGTCTATTGGCATTCTTCTTTGAACTCCATTATTTAGGTGAACAAAGGCGATGTCCATCGCCAAAGAAACAAAATCAAATTGTGTGTCACACAGCAGCACATATCTCCATGATGGTGAGAGTGCAAAGTAGGAGCTGACTCTTGATTTACTAGCAAATGTAAAAGTGATCTCAGGACAGGCAGTAAATTAAGCAAATCCTGCACTCACCACATTGTATTTTATGGCTTCCTGAGAGGGACAGAATAAGCTAATAATAACAACAATTATTTATAGAGCCAGACACTGTGTGCAAAGTGTGTCATAAATATTTTCTCATTTAATCCTCATAACAACACCAAGATATGGATATTCTTATCTCCATTTTGCAGATGAGTGAATTGAGAACTAGGTTAGATCTGTTAATATGCTTATAGTCATGCAGATAGTGATAGCACAGGATTTGAATCTCTGATTCCATGCCCATGCTCTGTTTCAACAGAGCACTCATGACATGGGAATTCAAATAGAGAAGTTACTTCTGACTTCCTTTTTTTTAAAGGAGAATTTGGATGGAGTCTCACCTCATAAATCATCATTTAAGAAGGGAACTAGATGATCCAAGCTGTTCTTTAGCTCTGTAGCCCACCGGGTTTGATTAGTAGAGCTAGCAGACTTTTTGAGCTATTTAGAAGAATATGTAACCCTTCTCTCTTCACGAGCCTGAGAATGTGAGCAATTATTGCCTCATGGAGAAATTCCAGGAATGAGAAGAAATAAAAGGCAGGAAAAGGAGAACTGGTGATATTTTTATTTATTTTCCTCATATGAAGGCAATTCACATAATGACTCAGTTATGGACCTGGTTCTCCTTTTATGTGACTTGAAGCCAAATAAATGGTATCTCTAATGTCAGCATATAGCTCTAGGGCCAGGAAGATCCTCTCTGATTTGCATGATCTCAAGAACAGAGAAGAACTTACATCCCCATTATGCTTACTGGCCGCCACCTGGGATTACCCCAACTAGTGGTGGCGTATGAGCAGTGAAGAAAATGACTTACACTATCAGCAGCCTCTGTTATCGTAAGGCTGTCAGAAGAGAAATCTCCACTGGTCTCTGATGTTTCTGTACATCTTATGAGTAGATGTACTGTCTTTTCAAGGATGTTTACATGGTAAACAGCCTTGGAAAACAGAGATAGTATCTTCTTATGGAGCAGAGGTCTGCTTTGTTTACTGTCTAGAATAATAAAGATAATGGCTGAGGCTGCCTATGCTTGAGGTACCTCAGCCCTGATGCAAACCAACAGTGTACTAAGCATCCACCTGAGCCACTGTGAGTCACCCATGGGATGTGGGGTGGCAAGGGGGACTGATGTGAACATGAAGTCATACTGATTGCTGTGCTGGTAGTAATAAAGTCCTTTGTCTTTGCCCCAGGAGTCTCATGCCTTCTGCCAGGTTAACTTGTTCATTTGCAAGTGGGGTAAAATCCTAGATCCTTCACAATCTTGACAGAGGCCCACTGATCTACAACCCTGGAGCCTGACTGTCTTAGTGTTGTAGCTAGAGAAACACAGCCCAAAGAAGAGTCCTATTCTTTATATCTTTTTTTAGTGGTGGTGGTAGGGGTACATAGTCCACAGCAACTTTTATGAAAACTCTGTCTCCTCTCCTTCATACTTTGAAGCTACTTAAAGCCTCTTGTTCTCTTGAACAAACAGAAAATCTTTCTTATCCATGTGCCATGTTATACAGAACTTTTTGGGTCTTTGACCCTTACTGCCTAGACCACATGATATCTCACATTTCATCATCTTCCTGGACAACTGCCCCTATTCCCACCCAGTCATACACACCACCAGAGGCACCTTGGAGACTGTGGCCTTTATATTGGTCTGGTTTTCTCCTGAGAATGGATCCTTGGAGCAGGGGTGCTTTCTGTGTTTGGAGATGCTATGCTATCTTATTTCCAAATGCTTTCTTACAAACGGGAGAAGGAAGGTGGCCTTGACCTCTTTACACGTTGTTAATTTTTATTCTGTTACACCAGCCTTAAATTCAACTCTGTTAACTGTAACATCTTGTGGCTGATGATGATATCATCTGATAGCTAAGGGCAACTGTTCTGTGTTTTGGTTCTATGTCTGGATTTGGTCCCTAGCTCCATTGGATAGAATTTCTTTTTAACAGCTCATATTCCCATGGAGTTTATACAAGCTTTCTCAGCTGGTTCGGCAGGACAGTTAATTAGCTCAGTCACCTCAGCTGTGCTGACATTGGTTGATGATACCAATGTAAAACCAGAAATGTTTTGGAATGATAGGCTGTGTGAACTGACGCCAAAAGAGCCCTGCTGCCTTTTCCTCTTCTGTTCAAAATATGTTTAATTGTAGCTCTTCTTCCAAAGTACAGATAACACCAGTGATTAAACAAAAAACCAACCCTCTCCCCGCAAAAAACCCCAAACAACCCCAAAACTGGTATGATAGCAAGCCAGATAGAAGATAATCACTGGCCATTAAACAACATTTATTTCCAAAGAGACAATATAGAGTTGTGTGGGTTTGAAAGCACAAATAATGTTATTTTTATCTTGGAATCTAGTTCCACATATGGCAATCCTGCTGAGCATTGTGACCAGGCAAAGTTGAGGGACTTGTTACAGTGAGTTTATTAGCTGCAATGGGATCTTGTTTCATTTAATTTGTGCCAGGAGGCTGTTACATGCAAATCACTTACAGGGTACAGAATTGGTTACAAAAGAAATATCAGGATAGAATGAAAAGCTATCTCCATATTCTTCTACAAGTATCTCAATGGTATCACTATATCCTATTATGGATTGGAGACTTGTTAAAAATGACCTGCCATGCACTCTCATTAAAAAAAGGAAATATTTGGTATGTAAATGTCTAATTGCTACGTCACACACCTGTAACTAATATCGTATGTCAACTCTAATTGGAAAACAAATTTAAAAATATTTTTGATATTTTAGATGAAACTAAGGCTATAATAGTTAACATCCGGAGCAATTTATGTAAAACCTCACTTTGAGAGGTCTCAGAAAGATAACACTCCACTCCTTGAGCAAATGACAGGTGGTTCCCTACTATAGTCTGGTTTGCTTTGTCCTACTTGGCCTTAGTTTATTGGACAAGAGACTGGCACCTCTCCTAAGGACGCATGACATCTGTGCTTAGGCATGGAGCAAAAATGCTGCTTAACAGGGGTATTTTCTAGGGAAAGATGGCTGACTAAGCCAGGCACATGTTCCCTAACAGTAATTTTGGAAACTAAAGAAGACCAAGCAGAGGCTACACTCAATTAAGTGGTCATCTTACCCTAAGACTTATATTTTTCTAGGACTTCTAGTCCAGTTTGCAATTTATGGTTATATTTATATGTTTTATCAGATATTTCCTGGCCTAACTAAAATATCTCTAAAAGGCATTCTTAGACTAAGCGTCTAGGGTTGTCATCACTTCAGCCTGGCACATGCAATTGCAAGCAGTCCATTCAAGGTTGTCATTCCTGGGTCTGGCTGGCTCTACTGGTCATATTCAGGAACCACCCATGTCTTTGAGGAAATATGGTTCACTTGTCTGGGGAAAATGTTATTTCCATTCTCACTAGTGTCTCTGTATTACGAAAAAAATAAAAGCAGTGTTCTGAGCTGAGAAAGCTTTAATAATTTATAATGTAAAAAGGCCAATAAAGAAGATATTTGTGTGTGCGGGGGGTGGGGTGGGGGGATAAGGTGGCAGGGAGACACCTGGGAAATATGTATGTGTATAGGGTCAATTCACATATTTCAGGCCAAATAGAAATTCTGTAGAGCCTGTGAGCTTTGAAAACTATGAAGATATTTTTAAACAGCCTCTCATGTTCCACAAATTTTTCCATTTCTCAACTGCTCAGTCAACTACAGTTGAGTGCACAGAATATCTCAAATTTTTTATAATTTCTCTACCAAAGTGAGGCACCTATTTTGACCTCACTGGCAGCTTAACACCCAAGAAATTATTTAAAATCAGAAACTAAACAACATATGGATATAATCTAACAACTGGACTCTTGTTCTGCTTTTTACAAAAATGTTCAGCAAATATCAATTGAATGCCTCCTGTGTTCCAAGAACTGTGCTTGATGCCTTGTCAAGTGACACGTCCACTGGAAGAAAAGTACAGGTATCTGCACACAGAATGAGCACCTCGTTACTTGTCTGCATATGAGGTGTTAATCCTTTGTTGAAGAAGGAATTTCCCCAAGTCCTCGTGACACACTACCTCCTGTACGGACATGGTCAGAGGTTCAGTTGAAAATGATTTAGATATACTCTCTAATCCCACAGATCTTTTATTCTGTTTTCCCCCATAATAACAATGATGTTGTTAACATTGACAGTAATGGTGATTCAGAGATTTCCAAAAATGGTTTTATTGACTAAGCAGATGAGGGAAATAATACGACAGGGATGGAGCATACTAGAATTCTTTGATGAAAGTCTCCCTTTGTCTGGCAAATAGTGCTAAGGGAGCTCTGCTTCTGATTCTCGGCATCTACATATCATTACGAGTCAGAGTTTTTAAGACCTCTTGCTTTTAAAACAAAAGAGCCGAAGTCAAGGGCTCAAAATCACAAGCACATGACCAAGTCAAAGACCACTTTACATTTTCGGTGTCCACTTAAACTTTGTCTGACTTCTTACTGAAATGTACTTTTAAGCAAAAATTCAAATTGACAGGATTTTACATATTTGGATTGATTTTAATTAAATTTTGTAAATAGCCATAAATTACATGTAAAGTAAAGTGAGCTGGGCAAATTAATTTTTTAATGATTATTTTTTATTTTGACTTGGTGAAGGAAAGTCAGTATTAATGCACAATTTGGTAGCTAGTCTTAACGTGCATTTTGGAAGAAGATTCCTGTTTTTTAAAAATCAGATTTTCAGAAGGGTCCAGGTCCCAAAAAAGGTTACGCACCACTGTATTAAATTGTGGACTTTTGGAAAGTATTTTGTTTAAAAAAAAAAAATGCAAGGTCTCACATAGTTATCTATGAGAAGTGGCTGTTCCACAAATGATGACTGACTGAGCGAAACCACTGCCTGGGAATAATTACTTAATGCTTTGCACTTAGAAGAATTCATTTCCTCTCCGGGACCCAAACTGTTTCATAATGTGACAGGTAATTTGGCTTCAAAGCAAAGCGGCAGACATGTGTAAAGGCTAGAAAGAGGGGAGAGGACTAACTAGTTTATTAAAACCAGTGAATACAGCTCACTCTATTGTGAATATTGTAACACATGTCTCCCAGCATTGCAAAATCTTGCTTCAAAATTATGTTTTTTTTTTTTTGTTTATTTATGTTTTGTGAGATGAGGCATAAAATGCAAGGACAATGATGCTGTGTAAAATTGCCAGTTGTGTAAGGATGCAAGAAGTACTGTTGAGATTGAGGAAGGTGGGGAGAAAGATCCTGTTATTGGTTTATGCCTTCCTCACTCTCTCCTCCCAACCTCATCCATTCTCTCCATTCGCTCTTTCTCTTGTGCTTTGTTTACTGTCTCCCGCCTCCCCATTCTCTCCTTCTCCCTCCTCCCTGGCTGAGCCCTCTCTGTTTTCACATGTTAGCACTCAGCCTCAGATTACAGGAAAGCTATAGCTCTGCAAATGGCCTGAGGGAGGGACAGGCTCACATTTCATTCGCCTGGAAATTTAGAATTACAAATTAATCTACAGGAAACAATTGCTTGAGCAATTTAAAACCAATGTGGGCAACAGTCCACACAGTCCCCTTACAGTGACGCCCAGGCAGAGTGACTAAGGGGGCTGGGATGCCACTATTGTGCTCCTTCCTGCAGGCCTCACTGAGAACATTTTAGCTCCTAAGAAGGGTTAGAGAGGTAATTGAAAATGTTTATAGTATTATGCTTCTAATACAGCTACATTAGTTTTTGACTTGATGAAATTATCAGCTATTTAACAGCCTTTTCGGTTGTTTTGACTGCAACATTTTCATTTATACCTTCATGCAAAAATGCCAACTGTAGAATGACTGTTTCCTGGTGGGGTGGGGGTGGGGGTGGGTGATAAAAAGTAGCTTAGACAACGTGATGTATGTAAGGCGTACTCTCAGAAGACAGGAGTTACTTTTGACTGTGGAAATTGCTACAGAATTTAAATTAATTTCTCTCTTTCTCCTTCTTTCATTTAGCATCTGCTGAAAATAGTTGGTCATGCGAAAAGACCTCAGCTCCAATGTATTTTACATTGAAAGTAAATAGTTGTCAGTGCAGGCTAATGAGCAATTTTACACTCTTGGTTTATTCTGTTTTATTATATACGGTATGTCAGAAACATTTTAAGAAGCGATATAAAGTAGTGCTTCTATATAAAAAAATAGTTTTCTCTATTTTGATGACTTCAAAATTAGGAGTCACAGTTTTCTTTTCCTCCTATTTTCCTAATGGCCCCATCAGAGGGTAAGGTCAGCTCTAGGTATGGTTAATTTTAAATTACATATAATTAGACATCATTATGTAGCCAAATTTTAGGTAACTTTTATATTAAATTTTTTTATTAGCAGTGTGTTATTACTATCGTGATTCTTCGTGATGATTAGTCCTTGTTGATCTCTCTCTCATACTATTATGATTCAATTCAACACATGGCTATGTAGAGTCTGAGTGAATTGGGAGCACTGAAGGAGAGATTGTTTATGACAGAAGGACCAGGGACGGTTTTGGCATTGTCCTGGGACTGAAGAAATGAGTAGGATGTCAGTGGGTAGGGATGAGGGAAGAACATTCTAATTACAGCTAGAGCAAAGTAATAATGAAAAAGCAATGTGCATGTGTCGGACATTGTGGAGTGTTGTCGGGAGCTCTTGGGAGCCTAAGACACAAGGCGGATGGAGTGGTGTGCTGGAGAAAAGAGTTAAAGGCAGTACCTGGAAGGCAGATGAAGGCTAGATTGTGGAAGGCCTAGAATAAGAAGATGAGAAGTTTAAAACTTGTCACCAGCTAATGGAAAGTCATTGAGGACATCGGAACTCAGTGTAACACGGCATATTATTCTAACCAACTCAAATCTCCTACTCCAGAAACATGAAAGATGGAAAAGAGCTGGGCAAATGTGAATTAGCAATTATTCCCCTACCTCTTATCAAGACCAAATAATACCTTAAAAAACCTCTAAACCTTTGGTTAAATTTCTTTTCTATGCCATAATCGCATAAGTAGCTCCATGTCCTTTTCTGTCTCTTCACTTTTCTGCCTGCCTTAGCCTGATAGTGGCATTATTATCATCAGCCTTTTTGGAACCCAACTCCAATTTTCTTAGACTCAAAGATGCTTTTATTTGTCTGGATGTAAAACAACATTACTGAGCCCCAGTTCATCATGTCCAAACAACTATTTTTATTTTTTGGTTTACCTCTGTGGCTCTCTGATTCTAACCCTCTCATCACCTGATAATTCTTTTCCCTAGTTTAAGGAGCACTGATCTCAACAGATGGGACACTGACCCTTTTAAGTAACCTATACTATTACATGCTTCTGATTGGAAATTAATAGCTCTAATCTTATTTTCTAATGAAACTTACAGCTTATAGGACATATTAGTTAACTAACTCCTTTAATGACAGAAGCTTATCAAAGAGTACAAGGATTTTAAGTTCAAAGCTGTATTTTAAAATAGAAGGAAGGTGTTTGCTGAATTGGCTAGCTTAGCCTCAGTCATGGCTATATTTCTCGCTCAGAAATATTCTTGCTTTTCTTGCATTGCTATTTGTCTGCTGATGAATTTTTTGCTACCCACTTTTTTTTTCCCCCCCATGGATGACTAACCAATACATTTAGTCTCTTCTACTAGGAAAAAAACATAAAACATAACGTGACTTTTATACAGTATTTTTTATTTATAAAATTGACCTTTTGCTTGAATGGACAGTTTTCCTCTTTATATTTGATGCATACACCCGGGAACACAATCAGAAGATTCCTATTGATTGTTCTGAAGCAATTTAGTTCTGGTCATAGTTGTACTGGATTTGCAATTATACTGAGGAGAGGTTTTATTGACTGGGCCTGGTAATTACCACACTGACATCAGATTCAGCTGGAGGTGAAACTAACCTACATCTCCATGTTGGTGTTTCTCTTACAAAAGATTTGCACTGATTCTTCCGAACTATGGATGAGCAACAATGAGGCTACGTTTTAGTCACAGCAATTTATTTCACTATGCAGTTCATTTACTTTTGAGTATAAGCAGCTTAACGTACTGACTTAGGGAAAGTATACATTGAAGAGGTTAATTATCGACCCATGACACATTTACTTTTGTCTAGCGAAACAAATACAGGTCACCTTTTCTATTAAAACAATGGTTTCTGGACAGATCTTATAAATAGATGGATTACTCTTGCATGTATTTAATCACGTCGAATGTGGACTATTAAAAAGTGAACTTATTTTTAATAAAATTTAAATTCCTTAGTTAATGTTATTTATAGAGAGCCCTTTAGCAATAACAGTATGTACAGCCTTAGACAACAGAAATGTTTTACGCACACTACACTGAAGTATAACTGGTAATTTTTGGTAAGAAATTCAAGGGAACATGTGTGTAAATAAAGTTAATGTAGAATAAGCATTCTTTCTACTTAACACCAAGCCTGACTACAGAGAAAAATGTGTTAATGTGATAAGCCATCAGTTCGTTTGCAGGGGAGCTTGACTTAACTATAGACAGCCATATATGCACACCAAAATAAGGAAATAAAAAATATGTTGTTCATAGTTGCATATGATTAATAAAAATCTATAAGTAATTTGTTCAAAGTAATTCCCAAATAGGCATATTTTGCATTTTTGATATCTCTTAATTGAAATTAATATGACCACAGTAAACCATAAGAATATTTTAAATGGCACTCTTCATATCTAGAACAGAAGGCTATTCTCTATCAACCACTGATACAATAGTCCCTCGGGTTTTTGTTGTTTGAAAAACCAAATAATTTTAATAATGTGAAAGTTAGACAGGAAAACATTATCAGCTACTATCGGTCTATAGAAAAAATTATTTAATTTGTGGAGTCCAAACATTTTTTATTTTGTTCACTTTTGGCCAACTTATGTTTAGACCCATTGTACTTGTGTTAGAAGTAGGTTTCTTTCACCAACGATGAAAAGTGAATTATGAAAGATGGCTGCTTTTTCACCATCTCATAAAGTGCAATAATTCTAGGGTCAACATAATACCCTTAAAGGGGCGGGATTCCTATCTTTCTGGGCAGAACTGTTATGACTGTAGAGTTTAGATAGGATGGTTCCTCAGTGGAATCCATCCAACAACCAAGTAATTTCTCATAGAACCAGGAGATCTTGATCACATGACATTTGATTTAATCTATGGAGCCACAAAAGCACCTGTATTAGATTGGGCCTGCTATAGAAGATGAGACCCGACCATCTCTAATCCATCAGACTCTCACGTGAACCAGCCTGTTGAGAAATCTGTATTGCCACCTTTGGAGCAAGACAATAATTCGGAATACTAACTTTGAGGAGCTGAGCCAACCAGTCAGAGATAAAGCCAATTTTGCTAATTTCAATGTGGTCTAATCAACACAGGGAAGAAATACTCAGCTCTGTGGTCATGGGATGCACACAAATCTCTCCATAGTCATCTTGCCAAGAGTGCCTTTGGTCTCTCAGGGCTCCTTATAACAGAGTACAGATGGTCCAGTACAAACCCATCACCATCATCAGAAAAGCAATGTTAATCAGGGAAGACATCGAAAGTATCAGCTTGATATCCTGGAGGAGAGGTGACAAGAGCGGACAACATTGCTGCTTCCGACATGCTAGGGTGCTATATTCAGAAGGGAAGATTTCTCAGCTGGCAGTCAGAAAGTACTGAGGCTTTAATAACATGGGTGAGCAAAAGTTTTATCTAAATTATTCAGAAAATTTGGGCAAAAATAAAAGTTTGGTTTAAATTAAGTGGATAAGAGACTCGATTTCTCATTTTGTTTTTGTTGATAGGGCTTAGTTGATCAACTCAGAAAGAAGGGAAACAAGTATATCCTATTGAGATTCTTCTGAAGATATTCGCAGAGATTTACTATTTCCAAAGGTCATGTAGAGAGATGTTAAATATAGAATATCTTATTTCTTTAACTGGACTCTAAAGTCTTGTCATTTAGGGATTATCATGTTTCTTATCTATTCTGCACCTTGCATATCACGGAGCACATAGGGACCAATTTAGAAATGTCTGAAAATAAAATTATCGAATAGCCTCATTTACTATTGTTGTCTTCTTTTCCTAAAGAATATTTTAACCCCTTCTTGTTTGCAAACAAAATGCTGGGGTTTTTTTCTGTTATACAGAATTGCCAGTTAAACATAAAATGTAAATGGTGTCAAAACACCCAAGTGAATTTAAGAAAGAGATGATTTTGCAGCCAGAACAAAAGACATTGAGTAATTTTAAAGAAAACACAAAATTGTAATGAAGTAGTAATGAAAAATGGGACAAATTATACATTTCTTCCCCACTGAATGTAGGTGCTATTGACAGTCAAACATTCACCAACAACAGTAATATATACAATTATCTGGGCATTTGGGGTGTTTTTTATTTCAATGATATTTTGGCAAATCATATTGTCTTGGGATGGCTCTAGGCCTTGTGACATTTTCCTGATCATTTAAATCAGTAAGCTTCAACCAGCAGTCAAAGAACAAAGAGAAACGTTAATACACGGATTTAAAACTAAGTGAAAACTAACTTCTAGGAAAAAAGAATTGCACTTTGAGTATAAAAGAGAAATAAAGAGAATAAAACAACACAAGGCACATACTCTCTATATATACATACATATAAACATATATATGTTAAGATTCATACTGAAAATTTTAAATACAGAGTTAATTGGCTGAAAGTTCATATCACACATTTTAACCTGATTTTGCCAGGGTTTTAGGGAATTATCAACTCTTAAATTTGCAAAATTGAGTTAGAATATTTAATACAATGTAATAAGGGATTGAACCAGATAGGCCTTTTCTTTATACATTAGGTGCCTGCAAAATTTTGAATACTTCTTGGGTGGACACCTTCTAAATTTTCTCTCCAACACATCCGCACATCCCCACTGTGTACATGGAGCCGGCAGGTGACACAGACAACAGTATGGCCATGCTTCTCTGTGCTGTTCACACAACACGGGGCACAAATGACCACCATCTTTCCACTGTTGCTGTTTGCCATAGTTAGTCACTGAGATGGGAAACGGGTGGGCCTGAGGAATGCTGAACCGAACTGTTGCTCATGTCATTAAAAACTCAACTAGGCAGAAAGCTAGGAATGGAGCAGTTGACAAAGATAAAGCCGAGAGCTCTGTGGCTTATCCTTAATTAGGTGTTGGCATTGGTTCTTGTCAAACAAGGGAAAGAGCGTGTGCTGCAGCACACTGACGCACACAGACAGCCCTAGTCACAGTCGGAGGGAACACAGAGTGCATTCAGGCTGGCATTGAAAGGGATTTAGATAAGTACTCCAGGTAACAAAAATCGAAAAAGGAGGATGATAGCAATGGAAGCTTCAGATTGAAGTGCAACTGAGTGCACCTTTATTACAGCTTATCAGTCTCCAGACAGCTACAAACCAACCTTCCTAGTGGATCCCTCTTCGTGCTCTCCTGGATTAAAGGTCAAAGTAACTCAAATTTATATGTTCTGTCGCATTGCCTCGAGTCTCTCCCATTGCTCACACCTATGCACCATACATCTCAGGGGTAGGGTATCCCTGAATGAACCTTCTACTCCTTGAATAAAGCAAAGGCCTGTTCTCATTGATAAGGCTCCACTTATTTAAAATAATTATGTATGGGAAGAGGTTGCAAATAAAGCGATATTAAAAGGTCACAAAAATGCTACTGGCATAAATACACACATGGCAATGGGTCGGCTCTAATCACTCTTGTCCATAATTTCATTTTATTTTGCATCTATTTGACATATTCAAATAGCTAATATTCTGGTTTATTAGAACATTGTCTATATGTGTTCTTAACATACACAAAAGCTGTGTGTTTTCATAATATGTATAAGCATTTCAGACAGTAAGCTGTGCACATTGCAGTTAGCAGATGGTAGCTCTTATCACAGATAAAAGCACATATATATGTTTCTGTAACTACACCCTCAGAGAGAACGGATAAGAGAAGAATCCTTTCCACATCACAGCTTACATTACCCATCTACTTAGACAGCAAACAGCATATGTTTTACTTCTGTGGAAAGGCAGTACTTGAGAGGAAAATATGATTAAAATAAACTTAGAAATAATCTGATGGATAAATACAAAAATGTGTGCTAATTGGAAGTTAGGTGTATGTATGTATGTAGGGGTTGAACTGACCACATTCAAAAAGTAAAACAATAAATAGAACATCTTGTGGTTGCCAGATAAAATGCAGAATGCCCAATTAAATCAAATTTTAGATAAATAATAACTTTTTAGTATAAGCATGTACCAAATATTGCATGTCCCATGGCTCATGCAATATTTGGGACAGACATACTAAAATATCATGAGTTGTTTATTTGAAATTCAAATTTAAATGGGTATCCTATATTTTTATTTTCTAAATCTGACAACCCCCATTTTTAGCTACTGTTATTAAAAGTTTGAACCAATGTTCCTTGTGCTCCAGGTGAAAGGAAGCTATCAACAGGCATATCTATTTTGGAAGAATATGATTCCGGACTCTTTCTATGCATACAAAGCCAGCAAGAGCCTTGAACATTTATCTGAATGATGCAGTCAACAACAGACCAATATGGATAATTTAGGATACAGATATTCCCCTCCCCCGCCACACACTTCCTCCAGAGATTTAGATCCTGGTTTGGAACTATCTGGATAATTGTTTCACTTTATCAAACTCAGCTCTTTTTTGTTTTCATTTATAAATTTGGTTTATTATTTCAGACTAAGATCTATTTGCACTCATAAAAAAAGGAGACAGACTTTAAACACTCCACATGTACACATTTGTATTCTTATGGTGAGATCAGCATTCAACTGGAAGGTTAAATGGAGTTCAGATAATTTCTTTTTTTATCCTTTGCTCTGGCTTTTGTCTCATGTCTTTCAGCGAAACTGAATAAAGATGTCTCCGTTTTACACCAAAAGATTCAATTACTTTTTGAACGCTGGGTAAACATCTGCAGATGAACGATCTTAACAAATGTATTTTGATTCCACACAAACTTATGTGACACTTTGTTTTCTCTCTCCAAGAGCAGAGAATAGATTCAAGCCTGCTTTTCTGAGCCCAAGCCTGCACTGCCACTAGCGCTGAATTTTTGGCAGGCAGCCAACCAATCTCTGTAGCTCAATGAAACACTGATTCCATCTGCTCCAGCAGTGCAATATATTCCACTTCAGGTCAAAAGCAGGGAGCCAGCAGTATTAACATCACACTAATCTGTAAAGACATTTTCACTGGGCTAGATAGGCTAATGTTACACAGGCTTTCAGAGCTTCAAGGGTAAGGAGCAATAGTAATTGTCAGGGGAAAACTCAGTGGGCAGTGGATTTTCACCAAGAATATTCCAAGATGAGGCTGGCTGGATGGTTCTAAAAAAAAGATAACTTGCTATTTAAGCAGGTATTTAATCATAGCTTTGTATCAGATACTTAGCAATACAAACCCTATCATTCTATTTTTTTCCTTTTATACCCATATCCCCCAAACTTAAGCACTCACATTTACACACACACACACACACACACACACACACACAGCCTCAAAGCCCACTAAATAATTGATGAAGACTACAATCTCCATTAAAAAACCTAGATGAAAATAGATTGCTTTTAGTATAACCTTGGTGTTATGAAAAATCTCAAAAGGTTTTTAAAATAAAGGTAAACCTATGGCTAACTTCTTTCCCACTGCTCCCCCACTCCCATCCCTTTTTGCTGTTGTACTGTTGATAGAAAACATGCTTAGTTTGGGGATCCACAACTCTGTAATCAATTGCTCATTAAAAATAACCTTCTAAGGACTTTATCATAGCCCCTCGTTGAAAAATATATGGAAGGAACATACTCTGAAAGCAGATTAATGTATACAATGGAAATGTTTAATACCAGTAACAAAGAGGGGCTTTGTCATTTCTCTTGTTCTTTGGTTGGGGGGAAAATGTAGTTTAAGATTCATGCCTTTAGGCACATCAGAAACCATTAAGAACTACATTTCAGGAAATTGTAATGAATAAAAATTCAATTTAGGCTGCTTGATTTTCTTTTAGCAGGAGAGGAAAAATGTTTGGCTGGAAATGAGCTACTTGAAAATCCCCACAATTAGGAAGTATACAGCTATGTTTTTTTGCTATAAACTTATGCAGGGTTGACATGAAAAATTACTCTGTGCTAGAATAATAGATTTCCCTCTAGATGGAAATACGCTATCTCTATAATGTAAAAAGTAACAAAACACACAATTTCAATTTTATTTCCTTATAAGTGAAAACCTAGGGCTTTATATTTTGGAGTTTTTACTTTCCTTTCTTTTTTCAAAACTTAAATATGAAAACTTTTTTAAAATTAGTAAAACCATTAGACTTTTCAGTTGCATAAAACTATAAAGAAAATTTGGCAAGCATATTTTTTGTATTGGTTTAACACTTAATCTTTTTTCCATCTTCCTTGTTCCCCAAAAATTCACCTATAAAAAGAACTAAACTTGTAGAACACTGAAAAACCCTCCTCATTTTAAAAAAAAAGAATAGTTCCTAGTCTAAATGAAAAATTCACACAGGGCACAGATAAATGAATATGCATGAGTCTTCATTTATTGATATACATATGATTTCTCAACTATAAAGATCGTTTTGGAAGACTTGTTATCTGACCAGAAAAGCAGCCTGTAGCAAGTTGAGATAAAGGAGACTGACTCCAATCCCCTCAGCCTTTGCAATTGCTTTGTATTCTAATCACTGCACTAAGCATCTGTCCCCGGCAGGCAGCTTGTTCAATCTAGCAGATAACGAATGCAGCCGATGGTGGCTGTGCTGGCCCTTCCCGGAGCAAAAGAAGCTAGTGTTCCATTCCTCTGATTAAACAGGCAGCGGGAAAGTGCTCTCAGAGCTGTAATTGCCTCTGTTATGAAACATCTTCACCTGTTAGCCAAAGCTAAGTTGAATCACAGCAGAAATTATTAACAGTGGCTGTTTTCAAGCCAGCTTAATTTGAGCTGATGCTGCTGTTCACTTAACACAGATGAATAGGTGTGCAGGACGAGAGCCTAAGCGGAGATGACACCCCAATGAATATTTGCTCTCAGCCCTGCTGCGGGGAGCTGGCTTGCACAACAACAGACAATTGTTAAAAAGCGAAAGGGGGGTGGGTGGGGGGCATTGGACAGGCAGGACCCACTCCTCTGTTGTCACCTCTGTGCTCCGGAGAACTTCCTGACTGATGGCAGCTTTTGACAGCTAAATCATTTTTTTAATTAGTTTCCACAAATGTTGGCAAACACAAACTGTTTTGAGGGGGCATGCACAATGGGTGTTAGAAACACTACCCTGCTTCAAACGTGACCAGAAACACTCTTTTCAGAGAGCCGAAAAGGCATTAAAATTTAATGGTCTGCTTTCATTTTCTCTGCAGTGTGCTTCAAGATGATTATAAATTACAGTATTCTGCTTACTTTTGACGGAATAAGTCATGTATCAGCATTTGATTTAGAAGCAATGTGTGCTTGACATATGAAACACATCTTGCAGATGTGATTTATCACAGAGCTCTTTTTTCGTTTCAGAAGAAAATAGCTGTATAGGAGGGTCACCGTTGTGACAGTATAACCATCTTCGTAGTGGGAAGTATCACTGTGGCTTCAGAGACTGAATCTGAACTCTGAAAAGTCTGAATATTTCCACATTTTCCAAACTGAGGAATCCTTTTGTTAGTTCTCCAAAGCTCAACATTTTCCCCAAACATCTCCCTGTATTTTT
Source organism: Eonycteris spelaea (assembly GCA_003508835.1). Taxonomy (NCBI): domain Eukaryota; kingdom Metazoa; phylum Chordata; class Mammalia; order Chiroptera; family Pteropodidae; genus Eonycteris; species Eonycteris spelaea. Next base: position 50,695 of record PUFA01000175.1, read on the forward strand.
TTTTTTTTAATTTTTCTTGGAAGAGATGAGCAAGGCATTACTGGATAAGGGAATCATTTTCCAAAGTTAGGTTGGGGTGTTACAGGGCAAGATGTTCTCCTGTAATCCCAGGACTGTCTGAGAAGCTGCTGGTTTACAGGTTCTCTGACACAATACAATTGGCCTAGGAGACAGGCTGAGAGCAGATGGCGGATTTTTCAGTTGGATGGGTGTGGGGGTAGAGAAATAGAACATAAAAGCAGTGTTTGACTCTTCTGTCAGCCAGTATATCTCTTTGACTTTTAGGTTATGTCTGTTGGCAAAACAGGCTGTAACATAGCCAATCCATTCATATCAGTATCTCTTTACCATCAGCTCTGATGGCTGCAACCAAAACAATTGTGGGGACGTATTTTCCCTAAATCGCTAAATGCTTTAACCAAACGATCAGCTGAGCCATGTTTTATTTATCAAGTCTGACTAATAACTATAACAGAGCTGTAGAAATCCCACATATTACTTCAAAATCATACTTCATAGCACAAGATATAATTTGAAAACACAATCCCTTTCTTTGTCTGTTACTCTCTCCTTATAAAATCAAGTGTATATGTCACCTCATCTTCTCTGTGTAGCTTTATCAATACCTGCAGTTGGTTATTTATGATCTTATCTGTTAGTTTATTCCAGTACTTGCAAAATACTGGAATTATCTGTGGCCTTTCTCCCTCCCTCTATATTATCTTCTCAGGTCCAACTTTTAACCATTTTCCACTCCTCAGTTACTAGTATGCAGTCTGCCATAAATAGACCCGCAGTGAAATTTTTGAGTGAATATTGAATGAATGAATAAACAAATGAATTTTTTAGGTCAAAGGAAGAATTGAGAGTATATAGCAGGGCTGATAATAGTCCTTTAAATCTGTTTTATATGAACAAATGAAATCCTAGTTTTATATGAAAAAAAGGAATCCTAGTTTTCACCTGGGCATGTGATTTCTGGAATAAGATTTCATTTCTCAGCTTGCATGACCATTTTCTAGATCTAGTCAATGGAATGTAAGTGAAAATGATACGGCAGTTCAGTAGGCAACATTAATTCATGGCTGGGAAAAGCTGTAATAGCTGGAGCACTAGCAGGTATTTTGGACTTTAGAGACTCTCAGGTGTTGGTATTGAAAGCCTTGTAAAGCATCAACAAATAGTTTTTGTCCAAAGATTCTTTGAAACCGTGCCTCAAAAATCCTTACTGGCTGTTTCCACCAATCCTTAACGGCTGTATCATGATCTTTACCCAGACCTAATCAAGTTCCTACATTAAAAGATCCACTTTACAACACACTTTCCATTTTCAATAAATTCTGACTTCAACTTCTCCTTTCTAAGATGCTACCAAAGGTAAGGTGATGTTCATTATTGTGGTGAGCAACTCATCTTTATCTTCTCAAAAGATTGTTTTGCTGATATTTGGGGAGTGCCAATTGACAGCCCTAATGTTGTTCTTTTTTTTTTTTTTTAAATGTGAACTTGTAAATTTGATTGTTTAGAATGGTCAATTGTAATCTATTTAGAAATATAAAAATAATAACCTCTTTCTCAATCTTTATCTCAAGCATATCAAGGTCAAAGGTTTATATAAATGGTGACATACAATGATATCTATGTAAGTCAGTATACGAAACATATTTCTATGCTATCATTGTCCAATATGGTAGTCATTAGACATATGGGGGCTATTGAGAATTTAACATGTGCTTAGTCTGAATCGATATGTAACGTAGTGTGAAATATATCCTAGATTCAAAGACTTAGTATGAGAAAAGAACATAAAGTATCTAACATTTTTGTATGATTATATGTTAAAATATATTTATATATAATATATAATGGATATAATACTCAGATATAATGTATATACATACAGATTATATATAATGTCTCATATTATTAAAATCAACCATTTATTCCCATTTTTTAAAAATATGGCAAAAATTAAAAATGACATGTGACATATTTCTATTAGATAATGCTAATTTCTCTTTTAATTAAAAAAGACAGAAAAAAATTGGTAAATTGCATTATCAAGGGAGGCCATGATCTATATCTTGTAATGATGTCTTATTTCTTCAATATTAATTTTTTATTGAAAGATTCTCACTAATATAACCATAGCTACTATTTTTCAACATTTATAATATTCTTGGTATGTGGACTTTCTTTGTCTACTGGAGGGCATTAAGGGGATTTGAAGTTGACAAGCATTTACAAGTTGTTTTGCTTTTGAATTAACTTTTAGAGGAAATTCTTCCACAGCTGACTTTGGAAGAGACATTTCAACAAATAAGGAAAGCAAGAAAGCCTAAGCATTAATCTGAGTTTGTGGTAAATGGCCAGATAGATCTGTAACCGAACAGTGTAATTGAATTGTACAGAGAAACTGATGCAATCTGCAATTATTCTCTAAAGCTAACTCTTTTTCTGAAGAATGATGACTAATCCTCATATTGGAGACTGTAGAGAAAATATGCATCTCCCTCTCTGTCCTATGTTTGCTAAAAAGTATTTTAAACCCATTGTGTTGGAATATTGAAAGACACTTTTGAAAGATGATGCTCACTTTCGACTGGGTAAGACAGAGATAAGTCAATTTCAGGGCCATTGACTAAAGCTGAAACAGGAAAAAGGCAAGGGCTAAGGGCAAAGGTTCCTGACCTGATGAGAAGGAACAGAGAGAGGCTTGTTGGGACAAAAAGTGAATAAATAAAATGTTGGCGTATCCTGGGAGGAAGCAATTTTATTTTTTACCACTGAGGACCAGAAAACTCCAGTTTTTTACCATTTGATTCTCTGCAACATGAGACCCAGGAGTACTACCTTATAGCCTCTTGTCAGGTGACTAAGATATTTGTTTTATTGTAATGTGTGAGTTTCATCCTCCTTCAAAGTCCCTTGACATCTGAAGTTGTTTTCATATTTGACAGTAGTTTCTAATGATGTAATGTTAACAATATATCTTTATTTATAAACTTCTCCCACCTATACTTTTTCTCTTGTTTTGTACAGGAAAATAGAAAATGTTTTGGGACAACATGATATAGTAGCTCTGAACTTGGGCTCCTCAGCTTAGCTATTTCGGCAGCATAGTAACTATTTCATTCTTGATGAAATTCCTTAATACTGTTTTCTTGGTATAAGAATCAAGAAAAAAATATTTTAGCATTTTATAAAAAAATTATTTTCCCATATTTTTCCAAGGAGGAAGAAACATTGGGAATCATTCAGAAAATCTTGTTCTTTTTAGTTCCCTAGGTAACTTAAGCATTTAGCACAAAAGTCTGAGAGAAACTACCGTATAAACAAAACCTGAAATAATGATTGCTTAAATAGCATGACATGAATCTCTGGAGTTGCCCCTTATCATAAAAGAGAAATGGCTGCTACTTCCTAATTTGGGTTGTTTTGCTGAAAAGATCTGTTATATATAGTTATGATGGACTCACATTTTAATATGTATCTCTCTCTAGGAATCACGTTTCTGGGGCAGAAAAAATGTGTGTACATCAGAGAACGTGCTCATGTTTATTTTGGAGGGGATAATGAGACTAGTCCTATGTGCTGCACAAAGCTTATCTTTATTCAAATACAAATAAAAACTATCACTATAAATATGGTGAAATTTAGAAACTTTTATTATCAACTGTCTTCTCAGTCAGTGCTGTAGTTAGAATAATATTTTGTTTTCTTTAGTTGAAAAAATATATTTTAATTTGTACTACATTTATATTTTATTCCTGTGTACTATTGCTATCTGGGGATCTTGACTTGTTTGAGATTCAGAGAGGGAAGGAGGAAGGGAGAGAGAGGAGGAGAGAAAGAAGAGAGGGAGACGGAGAGAGACAGAGAGACAGAGGAGAGAGAGAGAGAGAGAGAGAGAGAGAGAGAGAGAGAGAGAGAGAGAGAGAGAGACTGACTGAGACTTACTTCAGTTGATGGTGCAGGAAAATGTGATTTGAACTTTGAATATAAATCTCATATATTATTAATCTTTTAAATCAATGAACTCACTCTACACTCTAGGCTTTATATGTAAGGAATAATTTAATTGCAAATGATGGAATATCAGACCAAAAGTGGGTGCAATTGCAAAAGGAATTTGTTGGTCCATGTAACTAAAAAGCCTCATTTATCTCAGTAGGTGGGGTTTGATATAAGCAGTTCAAAAGTTTTCACAAAGGACCTTCCATTGTCCCTCTAGGTCACATAATTGTTGCTTCTTTTGAAGATCTCACGTCCCTACACCACTATTTCTGAGGAAGAGTGAAAACCTCTTAGGATGGCTGCCAGGAAAATTAGCCTTTGTCCCAGTGTTATGGGTTGAATTGCGTCCTCTCTAAATTCATATGTTGAAGTCCTAATCCTTAGAAACTCAATATGTGACTATATTTGGAAATAGAATGTTTAAAGAGGTGATGAAGTTAAAATAAGATCATTAGGGAGAGCTCTGATTCAGTAAGATCGGTGTCCCTTGTAAGAAAGACAGATTAGCAGACAGAACAACACAGAAGGAAGATAATGTGGAGACACAAAGAGAAGATGGCCATCTACAAACCCAGGAGAGTAGCTTCAAGAAAAACCAACCCTGCCAACACCTTGATCTTAGACTTTTAGTCTCTAGAATTGTGAGAAAATAAATTTCAGTTGTTTAAGCCACCCAGTCTATGTTACTTTATCAAGGCAGCCCTAGCATACAAATGTACCCAGGATTCCTAGTAAAAGTTCTGAGGGTCACTTTGATTTGACTTGCCTAGGTCGTGTGTCACCCCTGAGAACTGTGACCAACGCACCAAAAAATGGATTGGCTTGAGTCATTTGGGGTTTGCCCCTGACTCTGGGGAAGGGAAGGGGCTCATCCTCAACCAAACGACAGGGCTAAGACTTGGTGGGGGTTTCTTAAAGCAAATCTATGAGAGTGGATGTACCCTACATGTCTACCACATCTGAAAACATAAGAGAATGCACCTTCCAGGATGGTGTTCTGTTAAAAGGTCATGCACATACGATAGCTGGTAAGGAGAATTCTCTTGCCATCACTGGAGGTCTCTGTGGGGTCCACAGGTTAACCCCCTAGAGTCAAATTTCTGCTCTTGGAACTTGCAGCTATTTTTAACATATAACCTGTTCTCCAATATAGGTCTTCCTTTAATCATAGTCTTATTTCAGTGCAGGTGTTTTGAGCTTTTCCTGCACATTCTAAGGTTATGGCCTAGAAGCAATAGTAAGACAGGACTCAGCAATTTACTGTATTCTCTCCACCAGCAAGAGCAGGTTGTGAGGATTTTACTGAGGATTGTATGAGGAAATGGGGATCACATATTGCCCATCACATAGCAAACAAATGGATAAAACTCCTTATTGAATAGGAGTTTCTGCTCCCTTTGTGACCTCTTGTGCCCTCCACACCAGCACGTTCTGCTTCAGAGCAACTGCCCTCACGGCTCCTACTGCGGTCTCTTCCCCAGATGTTTGCGTGGCGGGCGCCCTCTTGCCCTTGGGTCTTTGTTCAAGCTCCGCTTATCTATGAGGCCTTTTGACCACAGCACACTAGCTCTCTCTCTTTCCTACCTGATTTCCCTTTATTGTACTTATCCTATATATTTCCTCGATAATAGGTTTATCATCTGCCTTCCTCCTTCAGATAGCTCCATGAGGGTAAAAATCTTGTCTGTTCTATTTCCTTGTGTCCTTCGTTATTTAAAATAAGCCCAGAAAACAGAAGTCATGCAGTACAATTTTATTGAATGAACATATTTCGTTTTTCTTTTTGGCAGCGAATAATTGAGTCTCCTTCACTGACCCTCCCCTACATGCCTCCTAAACCCCCATGGTCACTGAGATGAACTGCTGAGAAGGCAGTAAGAGACTGTCAAATGTATCTATACACCACACACACACACACATATATGTGTGTACATATATGCATATAAATACATACATGTGTATTTGTATGCACATATGTGTATATATATGTATGTATATAAATCTTTTTTTCATACAGACACATATTTTCTGTGGCACTTAAAGCCATCCCTTCTGCCCTGTCCTGACTGCTTGATTCGCTTGCCTGTCCTGGAGCAGAGCCATACGATCTTCCCAAGCCTATTCCAAATCTGTCTCTGTGGGACCCAAGTGAAGGGCATAAATAGGAGAACTCAATGTTTTCCTTGTCTCCTTCAGTTACTGATCAAAGAGAAGTCACCACAATCAAATTACCATTTTTGAGATTTTTTCAAGTCTTTTTTTTAGGTCATTCTGAGATTTCTTTTAAATTTGAATTCATTTATTTTTCTAAACTTTTAAAAAAGGCAGTACATTTCCCATCACCTTTTCTGTAAGACTCAATATTTTTTTAACACGACCATATGTCTTATATAATCTGACCCCTGCCTATCTCATTAGCTTTATATCCTGCCACTTCCACCCTTTTCCTCTTCCCTTCCCTTCCCTTCCTTTCCTTTCCTTCTCTTTTCTTCTCTTTCCCTTTCCCTCTTTCTTTTCCCTTTTTTCTTTTCTTTTTTCCTTTCCTTTTCCTTTCCCTTTTCTTTTTTGTCATCCATACTAGCTTCTTTCTTCCTCAAATGCACCGTGCCTCTCTATCCTCTCAGAGCAGGACGGAGTTTTAAGGTAAGGCTGAGCACTCATGCTTGCCTTCATGTGTAAAGTCTAAATCTTGAGCTGCTCCATACATTATTATTATTATTCCTTCACCTCTGTGATATGAAAAGGGGCTGATACAGAATTAGCTCCATGAAAATAATTTGGGGTTAATTAGATACAGGAAGAAGCAGCAAAAACTAAGAATTTTATAGCATTCTTTTGGTAACAGGGCAAGAGTCTCTGCCTGTTAGAGGGAGGGAGCCAGGAAATTAGAATAAGCATGAGGATATGTAGCATGGCTTTTATAATCAAGTCTTTTAAGAACTGGACAGTCTTGGTCCCACTATAAATGGCCACCATAGTATAAAAATACAGCCATCATCAGAATTGCTAGTATCTACGAGTCCTGTGTCACTTTCTTGGACTTCCAAGGTGACTCAGCACTTGCCATATCTAGTCACTCAGTAGGCAAGGCTATAGCTGTGCCTCCTGTGCTATTTTATTTTTAATTTTAATTTTAAAATTAAACAATGGTTAATGAAATTCAGTAAGTTTCAGGTGTACAATTTAATAGTAAGGCATATATATATATTGCATTGTATGTTCACTGCTCATAGTTAGATTTCTTTCTGTCACCACGTAGATATTTGACTTCCTGTGCTATTAAGGGAACCAGGGTCACTAAGCAGATGAGAATCCTCTGACACACAGACCGTTTCATATACAGTTTGCTTTGGCTGTCATTCTCATGCTATCCTCATTAACCTTGCCACAGGCTTCTAAACTCTATGAAGACAGTGATACTGCTTATGTTGTTTACAACTCTACCTCTGGGGCTAGCATAACACCTTGCACATAATAGGTACATGATAATTATTTCTCTAATGAATGAATCTTACATAGAGCTAAATTTATATAATGATCGACATTGATAATAGAGAGAAAATTTGATGCATGGCTTCACAAGATTTATGTACATGTAAGGCATCTTTAATTACTACAGTCAGATACCATGACAGAGATCAGAGAAGATATGCACATTTCCACTGTGATAAACCACTGCTATAATATATTAATAACACTGGACAGCATATAAACTAAAACAACTATTTAGCATGTATCATTTGCTGGCACTGTAATAAAAATTTCCCTACTTACTCAAGGTAGGTGTTATTATATCTAGTTTTCTGCTGAGAACACTAAAGGCTCATTAAGGTCAAAGCCCTTGACCAAGTTCATGCCTTAGTTGGGATTTAAGAATACTATACTCTTCTTGGTATACAGGCAACAGCTACTGTTGGTATTTCCAAAACAGGGGTGGCCATCCTAGTGGCTTAGCTGAAATTCATAAGACCCTGGAAAGCATCTCACAAGATAAAAACTATGGCCCTCTGACCTGAAATCTTAGAAGGGCTGGTGTGGCCAGAGCACAGGGTGCTCTGGACTATAGGTAAAAGGAGGGGATAAAGACTCAAGAGAAGCTGACAGGAGGGTTGTGGGACCAGCCACCATCATCAAGAACATCTATTCTCCTAAAGTGCCTGGGTAACACAGAACAGCTCTAGAAACTTTCAGCTTGACCTGGAGTAGAGAGGACACAGAGAGCTTTCTAGACAGATGACATGCTGGTACTCATTAAAGAACCGATTTCTTGAATTTTCTCCCTTAACTTCTTTTTTCTTCTTTAACCTGATAAGTTTTATTCCTGATATCATTTGTGGTGATACTGGGACCAACTTTTCAAAGAAGCCTGTAAAGAAGACCTGTGTTTTGGTTTAAGTACTTGGAAGGTGTGTTATATAAAGTTTTTACCAGAGTGGGTTAAACTGCCCCCATTCCCCTCCTTCCCACAATCGAATATGACCCAAAAGCAGAATCAAAGCCAACAACTGAGCAGCAGTCTCTCTACTTTGGAGAAATAAAACAAGCTACAGACTGATGTGAATTAAGAGGAACCAAGGTGACCTGAAAGTGCTGGGGAAAAGGATTGAGACAGGTTGGTCAAGGGGATGAGCTTTGGCTTTGAAGTTCTCTTATTTATTCTATTAATTCATTCATTTTATGTGTTAAATATAAAATAGGCAAAGGAAAAATACTCATAAGAGATAGGAAGAATAGATTGCTATAGGATTAAGGGTGAAAGAGAAAATATAGTAGTTTGAAGGAGATATAGGGTAAAGGCAAAGATTTTAAATTTGTAGATAGTCTGAGAGGAATACATGAGTGGAGAGACTGAGGATCCAGGAGTGACTAATGAAATAATATCCAGAGGATGTGTTAAGATTCTATACTCAGATGGAGGAGTTGGATTTGACAAGCCATAGGATGCTTCTTTCTTTGAGACAGAAGGAGGAGATACTACTAAACACCTCTGAGAATTTTTTCCAGTAGAGCCGAGGCATGTTGTTTATTAAATCATCTAAAATACTAATTAGCTTCAAATATAGTATGGATCATTTATAGAATGTTGTCATGTAATGGATAAACTATAAATAATTTAATCTTTCAATAACATTTACTTTGAGTTAAGATTTTGGGGTACGAAGCTGAGTAAGACCCAGTCTCTATCCTTGATGAATTAACAGTATAGCAGGAGTAACAGGTATATAAATAAATGTCTATAAAGTGCTTAATGCAAGATCAAGCATGTACTGGGTATTATAGGTACCCTAAGGGGAGGGTATCCTTTAGTGGCAGAGTGTCTGTTCATGTCTATATTTGAGTATACATGTTAAATTCAGAAAAAGGAGTCTTGGAAGTGATGACACATGAGGTGATCAAATTTTAGACTGTATGATTTACTTCAAAAATTCACAGGTATATCACACATGTTTATTACAGAAAATAATTTAAAAAGAAATTAAAATGAGTATCTTATCCAAAATACAGCATTGCCAAAGGAAAGAGTTTTGGACTTAGTGGCAGACTTTGATTTTTGGGTGTGTGTATAACTCTGGACAGGTTTTATCACATCCCTGAGTATCAGTTTCCTCATCTGACAAACAAAGAGATTGGCCTCCAAGGCTGGTTCTATCCATGACAGTCTCTGAGTCTCTGAATATAAACACAGATTAAAAAGCACTGAGAGCATAAGTGATTTCTAATTGCTGAAGTGTGACAAATTTAAAAGAGGAAGCCAAAACTGTCTATGTAATTAGCTCCGACACACATCTCCCTTTATGACAAAGGTCAGTCGCTTCAATTTCCTCTGTCTTACTTGCTCCATTCCCAAAATAGGGATCACATTCCTGATACCTGCTTTTCTTTTCACAAATCTTTTGTCCAGATTAATAAGGACCTTATTTCCCTGAAGGAAATGGCTCACATATTGAAGGTACATAAATTCTTTCAGGCCATTAGGGCACCATTTACTTAATTTGATTCCAAAGTGACAGCCATGTACCCTATCTTTTTTTTTTTTTTTTTTTTTTTTTTTTTTTTTTTTTTTTTTTTTTTTTTTTTCAGCTCATTGCTTTAGCTTAAAATGCAGAAGTACTATTCAGAGGAAAGAATATCAATAATTATAAAGTCTCCTTAAGATATGCCGATAAATTTTTTTACCCAGGTGTTTTTTTCTCTTTAAAGTATCATCATGCTGTTATTTACAAGAGGCATTTAATTTCCTTTCACATATCATCTATCAGATGGGAGATATATCACTAGCTGGGAAAACTGGGAATTCAAATTCTCATAGGGATTGATTCAGACTCTTAGGCCTCATTCTCCACCTTACAGTCTTTGCATTAGGAGATACACAACACTACTCAAAAACCCTTGCTATTAACTTGTGTTTCACTAGCGACAAGGCATAAATTGGGCACTGTAATTTAGGTATGCCACTTGAAACTATAATATTTGCTGAATGAATTCTAGTCAAAGAGCTTCAATTTGGTGCAAACTACCTGCAAGACATTGGGCTAAGGGATGTGAAGATGCCCTGAAAAGTCTACAGTTTAGTAGAACAGAAATCTGCGGTATCCTCTTCTCTCCAATAAGTGTTTTATTAGTGGTACAAAGAGCTACGGGAATTCAGAGCAGAGGCAGAAATAATGGAGAAATAGCAACCTGTTAGCGGGCCCTCATCAGCCGAAATGAAACCTTCCCATGCAAGTAGGAAGGGGGAAAAGCCTCTCTCGGGTTTTTCTTCCACTGACTGAAAGGAGACCTTAACTGTTGACAGTATAGTATGCCTGTATCCACCTTCCCAAACAGTGTCAAAGAGACAGATTCTGTAGTTACTGGAATTATTGCAAACCAAGGCACTGATGAATTACTGCTTTCCTCCTTTCAATGTTTAACTTCCCCAGTTGGTACCCAGTTCAGGATTGCAAGATCTGAAGAAGAAATAAAATCTCCAGAAACTTTCAGATTAGGATTCAGAGCCTTGCATGGAAAACAGCAATTTCCCTTTCCTGCTCCTTTTCCTTCTTGACCTCCCAGCCTCTTGATGAAGAATTAGTGGCTGGTAGGAGAACAGATGCTAAAATAAAGAATTGACCATTTGAAGTCTTAGAAGACTTTGTAAAAAAAAAAAAAAAAAAAAAAATATATATATATATATATATATATATATATATATATTTCTATTGGCTCTTCCACTTTTCAGAAACAATCTTAACAAATAACTGAAATGTTGGAAAAAAGAATAAGAAAAATACTTTAAAAATTGTTAATAGATGTTTATATGTCAGATAATGCCATATTATCTTTCAGAGTGGTTCTACGTATTTGCAAGCCCAGTTGTATAGTATAAAATTCCTGTTCTATATACTTGCCAACATTCAATAATATCCGGCTTTTAAACTTTCGCAAATCTGTTGTGTGTAAAATGGTTTCCTGATACAGTATTAACTTGCATTTTTCTGATTATAAATGAGATTAAGCATCTTTTCATGTTTATTTTCCTCTCTTATTATGTGCCTTTTTTTAATTCTTTTTTTCTTATTGTTGAGTTCTTTCTATACTCTTGATGCTAATTCTTTATATGTTATGTGTATTGCTAGCTTCTTTCTTCAAATTTGTGGTTTTTCTTTTCACTGTCTTTATGGCAAATGTTGACAAACTAGAATTCCTAATTTTAATGAAGTTAAATTAATCTTGTCTTTTGTATTTTGGGTTTATTACATCTTGTTTACAAAACCTTCCTTATGCTGAGATCATATTCTCCTATATTGTCTAATATTTTTATAGTTTTGCTTTATATGTAAGTCTTTAATATCTCTTGAAATTGTTGTGTATAGTTTAAAGTGGTCCCATTTTGTAGTTTTCTATGATGATAAAATCAATTATTTTAGCACTGTGTATTAAAAATCAATAATTTATTTCCTCACTGATAAGTCAGCTCTGATTTAAATTAAGTTTCTATACAAATGTGGGTATTGTTGAAATAGGGCTACCCACATCACCAAGAAGAAAGACAAGCTGAGTACTGCTTACTGTGGTATGGGAGAACACCACCTCACAAAGCTTTCACAGCAGCCTGAAGTAGGGAAAGTAAAGAGAAAAAGTTATTGAGAATAGAAAGTTTGGTTTAAGGCTGCTCTATTACTATGGAGACTTGATTAGGATGGAGTAAAGATCACAGTAGGTGAGAACTGGAGTTAAAAACAAGGTGAGGATTTTTGAGCAAGGCTTTCGAAGAATTTTAGAGTATAAACTATTGATGCTTTTCAAGAGTTGTTGGGTCACTGGGGAAAGGCTTCATAACACTGGTCTCATGAATCTGACACTGAAAGCACAGCAACAAAAACAAAAAGAAACAAACCATCAAACCGAAAGGCTTTGTACAATAAAGGAAACAATCAAAAGAGTGAAAAGGCAACCATAAGAATGGGAGAGAATTCTTTGCAAAGCACATATCCGGTATAGCGTTAATCTCCAAATATGTAAAGAATTCCTACAACTCAATAAACAGAAAACAAAAACAAAAACAAAATAAAACAACATCAACAACAAAAGAAAACCCTAATAACTGGATTAAAAAAATGGGCCAAAGACTTGAATAGACATTTCTCCAAAGAAGACATAAAAATAGGCAACAGGTATAGGAAAAAAAAAAAAAAAAAAAAAAAAAGGTTAACATTACTAATCAACAAAGCAAAACCACAAGGAGGTATCACCTCATACTTGTTAAGATGGCCACTATAAAAAACAAAACAAAACAAAAACCCCAGAAAATAACAAGTGCTGGCGGGTGAGGATGTGGAGAAATTGTAACACTCGTGCACTGTTGGTGGGAATGTACATTGGATTGCCACTGTGGAAAACAGTATTGAGTTTCCTCAAAAAATTAAGACTAGAATTACTATATGACCTAGCAATCTCACTTCCGGGTATATATTCAAAAGAACTGAAAACAGGATCTTGAAGAGATATTTGTATATGTTTACCGCATTAGCCAAGAGGTGAAAGCAACCTAAAGGTGCATTAACAGATGAATAAAGAAAATGTGGTATATTCATACAATGAAATATTATCCAGGAAATCCTGTCATATGTTACAAAATGGATGAACCTTGAAGACATTATGCTAAGTGAAACGTTAGTCGCAAAAAGACAAATACTAAATGATTCTACTTATGTGAACTATCTAAAGTATTCAAACTCTTAGATACAGAAAGTAGAATGATGGTTGTCAGAGGATGAGGGAGGGAGAAAGAGGGCTATTCAGTGGATATAGAGCTTTAGTTTTATAAGATAAAAAATACAAATGTGCATTAAATCAGCAATTATAAGCCCTTCAATTATGAGAACTGCTCAGTGTCCAGCATTGTACCTTGTACATTGGTGTTCCGTTAATGCTTGTTAGACTAAACTATAAGCATTGCCAAGATGAAAGAAGGCAGTTATTTATGAATTTATAGATTAGAGTAATACTTCTCTGCATTTCAAAATGCATTCTTTTTCCCACCAAGCACAAAAGTTCTCATTTTCTTTTGATGTTACTTGAAATTTGAAAATAAATGCGATAGCATGAATAACAATATCTGTACAATGGTGATTTTTGAATATGTCTTTTCAGACTAGACACATGCCCATCTCTCACTGATTCTGAAATAGTCCCCTAGTTAGTATATTCCCAAGCTTGGAAATTCTGCTGGATTCTAAAGCAGATACAACAAATGAAGGCATATATACTTGTCATCCCCAATGCCCTTTTTAAATCTATGACAGACATGGACCATGTCACTTTCTTTTCTGCTGAGCCCAAATGTAGTACCTGAGCCCTTCTCAACACAGCCCTCCACATGGCCACACTGATGAATTAGAGTTGGCATGCAAGATGAGATCAACTTTCCATCCTTGGTTTACGGTATAATTTCCAGGTACCTGAATTTACATAAGGGTCTATCAATCAAAATAATGTGCATGTCAACATAGCACATCCAGACAGAACTCTGAATGGAGCTGCTCACTCAACTGTACCTACTCTGGGCACTGAGAAGTCTGGTGCAACCCTCTGCATATAATAACATGAATATTCTGTACTTTGGAAATATCTTTTTAAAATGATAAACTTATATTTGGAATAAGTGAATATATACCCTATAGTGTAAACTCTTTTTCATTTATCATATGTATCTATATTACAAAATATAAAGAACATACAATGAATCCTGCTGTCAGCCTTTGGTTCTCTCCCAGTATGGGACTGTAGTGATGGAACCCAAGGGAACGCATGTGGGACAGAGCCATGTGTACGCATGTGCTCCACAACACTTATGTGCCATAGGCCAAGTCCATTAGACATCTGCTTCTTACTTCAGGCCTCAAGAGTTTTTGTTTTTTGTTTATTTTTGCTAGGAAGAAGTACTTCTATCCTTTACATCTGAGAACACTGCGTTCACGGTCTGACAATAGCATTTTTCTGACCTGTATTAACAGCAAGACTTTTAACACTAATTGAGCTATGTATGTGCATGAGTGTGTGTGTGTGTGTGTGTGTGTGTGTGTGTGTGTGTGTGTTGTGTTTGGGGAGGGAGTTAGCCTGAGAGAAGACACACATAAAAACTTATTCTCTTCAAAAAATGTTACTGAGCACTGCGATAGGAGAGGCACTTTCTAGATTCTAGGAAGTCCCTGCCTCTCGTGCACTTGACATTGTTGTCAAGAGGAGATAAAAATGAAGAAATAATAAGTTTGTGGAAGATGAATGTTATTTAGAAAAATAACGCAGTGAGAAGGGATAGGTTACATCTGAGTGAGGTTGTTATTTGTTATAGGGTCTCCAAATATGTTAGCAATGACATCTGGGCTGAGACCTGAAGGCAGTGAGGAACGAGGCCTATAATGGATTCTTGAGGAAGAGCTTGCAAGCAGAGGCCATAGGTTGGAACATACTTAGCTTGTTTGAAGAAGATAAGGAGGTAATGTGGCCATGGAATTGAGTGAAGGGACAGTGAAGGGAGAGGATGTCACAGACTTGGGGAGGGACAGAACTGTCAGCCCATAGGGCAGTCTAGCACCTCGATTTTCTTGAGATGGTAAGAAGGTTTTTTTGTGTGTGTTTGAGGAGTGGTGTAATTGGAGTTATGTGTTAAAAGGATCCCTCTAGCTATTACCTCAATGAATCATCCTGCCACAGAAGGCCTTTTGGTGACATTTAACTCCACTGTGCTGGAGCTTTTCTGAGCATATTTCTCGGGCACAAGGGATAATGGGAATGAGATCCAGCTGGTGCCATTTGATGGTTAACTTCTTGCTCTACTATAAGGGGAAATATCTGTGCTCCCAAGAAACCTGTACAGACACCATATGTTCCTCAGAAACAGCAAAACGTGGCTGCTTGAAGTCTTCACTGAATCATCCTATCACCTATTACAACTAGTTTTCTTGACATATGAACAACACTCGAGAGCACTATACTTCTGTTATCTTTACTTGGCCCTTGTCATTTCTGGTGGTAACAGCCTCCTTTCAAAACCTGGCTGTCAGGGCAGCTGCCCTGGACCAGGTCTGTGTAAAATAGCACTTTGCATGGCTGAATGACCACCCAACATATAAACAATAACAAGGCCTGTTGACTCTACAGTTGGTTATGAAATCTGGAGAGGTTCTGCCCTGCTCAGCAATCATTGAGACAAAGCCTGCCCATTCAGTCTGCAAAAGATAACTCTCCCTGCTCCAAGCTGGCTTTATTGTGAAAAAAAGTCTTGAGACTTTGAAGTTGGTCATGGATGGTCTTTTTTTGGGAGAGGTTAGTGTTCATTAAATTTTCCACTGAAATCTAAGGCCAGCAAGCAACACAAAAGCAGATTCCTCTATTTCAGCTGACTTCCGCACCAAGCTACATAAATAGCCATATATAACAAATTGCCTGTTCAAATGTACAAAATTGTTTATGACTTGTCTCTTTTTTATCTTAAGTGTAGGCTCAGGGCCTCAGATTCATATAAATATAGTTAAATCTGACAGACCTTTCAATTTCAAGAGTGAGATTCTCTGGTTTTCCTGGTGTCCCTCCTCTTAAGTTCACTAAAACATTATATGTGTGGATTATTAGATGTGTGGATTCAGCATCGATGTTTTTTTCCTCTTTCCTCCTGCACATATCTTTATATCACCTTTTCAATTTAACTGAAGGTAGACAGGAGAGACACACAGAGAGAGAAAGATTAGAACTGTCAGACCTTTAAAATGGGAAGCATCCTGGCAGACTAAAAGACAAAAATAAAGCAAGACTGTTACTGCTATAATTTCACTGAGGGTAGGTGTCCTTTTTTCCCTGTTGTTTTGCAAGCTTGGCATTATGGAAGAAAAATAGAATGTCAATAAATTCAACTTTCAACATCTATTCAATGAGTTATTTCCTAGTAGGAGGAAAAAATTGAACAAGCCTAGGCAGTCTAGAGGGAGATCGTGTAAATGACTTGTAACTAGAGGATATGACCCTCTACATAATTCATAATCATTAGTCTAAGTGACACTTCTGCAGTCACTCTGCCAGGGCACTCTGATATGGTGGGGCTGAAACCCAAACAGCCCACTCAGCAGCCGTCCCTGTATGATCAGGTTTCTCTGAAAGACAACTTCCGGAAAGGCTAGATTTGGGCTGTAGGATTTTTTTTTTTTTTTAAACAGAAGATGCTGGCTCAGCTTCATCATGTGTGCAATTTAAGGGTTGCTCAAGTGATTTTTTAAAACTGCATAAAAGCAATTCTGCTATGCCTGGGAGACAGTATTACTATAATGTTCTGTGCATACATCTGCATGATTTCTCAGAGCTAATTCAAATTTAATGCATTGGTAATTCCTTTTCTGCTGGAGCCACCCAGCAGTAATCTGAAGGTTATAGAATGATCTTCTAGCTCAAATAACACTTTTAGACTAGCATAAATGGAGAGGCAGGAATATAATGGGTAGAATTAGGCTTGCGATGATACATTCCACTCTCATTACCACTCTGAGTGAGGCTGACCAGAGTTTAGAGTGTTTTTAGAAGTATAATCATAATAGAGTTTTAATAAAATGAGTCAAGCTATAGTGGTCTTTTATCAGAAATGATATAATAGCCAAAATGACGGTATATGAACAACTGAGAAAGTATTTTGCTAACAACTAAAAGACCATTTTAAGGGTAAAATTAAAGCTTTGATTAAAGCAATTAGAAGAACCAACTCATCAATCTTGGGAAAACAGAGAATAATAATTTAGCTTGGCTGTCATAAAAAAAAATTGACATATAAAGTCCATATGAATAATAAAAAGAGTAAATTAAAGAGTATTTTTTCAAAGTTTTAATAAACTTTTAAATTTTACAATAAAATTAGATTTTAATAGAAAAAATGTGAAGATAGTAGAGTTCTCAGAGGCCCCAGGCCCAGTTTTTCCAGTTATTAATATTTTACATTACTAGTGCATTTATCATAATGAATGAACCAATTATTAATACATTATTATTAATAAAAACCAACACTTTACTCAGATTTCTTTAGTTTTAATCTAATGTCCTTTTCTATGTTCCACTATTCCCACCCAGGATTGTCTTATATCTTATAATATTTAGTTGCAATGTCGCCCTAGGCTCCTTTTGCCTGTGACAGTTTCTCAGACATTTTTGATGACCTTGACAGTTTTGAGGAGTATTAGTCAAGTGTTTTGTAGAATGTCCCTGAATTGGGAATTGTCTAAAGTTTTTCTCATGATAAGGTAAGGGTTACAGGTTTTTGAAAGACCGTAGAGGTTAAGTTCCATTCTTAACACATTATATCAAAGATATATGCTATCAACATTACTTATCACTGTTGGTGTTAACCTTGACCACCTGGCTGAGGTAGAATTTTCCAGGTTACCCTTCCCCGCCACCCCATCTGTACTACATTCTTTGGAAAATGTTACTATGTGCAGCCCACAGCTGAGGGGTGAGGAGTTACATTCCACCTTTTTTGAGGGTGGAAGATCTACCTGTTATTTGGAATTCTTCATAGATTTTCTAGTCTCCCTCATTTATTTATTCGATTATGATATTGATAAGGATTCATGAATGTTTATTTTATATTTTGGGTTATAATTCTATACTACATTATTCTGCTGCTCAAATTGTTACAATTTTGGCCATCTGGAACTTTTTCAGTTGGCCTCCATGTCTCATGTCCTTTTGACATGACCTCATTTTTTTCTATATACTTTTTTAGCACTACAAGATACTCTGATGTCATCTTGTGTATTTCTTATTCAAGTTCTAGAATCAGCAATTTCTTCTAGGAACCTCATTCTTTTTATTGGAAAATAGACTTAGAAAACAAGATTTGGGTGCTGGTTGCTACTGGGATGTCATTTCTTCTATGTCCTCTCAGCTGACAGAGCAAGGACATATATGTGTAAATACTAACTCATATATATTCACATATCTGTAAATATTCCTATATATAACCATCTGTGTCTATATTAAGCTAACATGAGTTCATTCTGAGGTCTCCAGATCTAATACTCATGGATCATGGCAGATTCCTCCCTTGCTTATCTGTAACCTGCCACTTTAATAGTAAGAAACTTGGATAATTAGAGAGTATTTTCACCACATATTTTGTGATCTAGATGACAGAGTTTATAACTTGAAGTCTTTCCTATCTGACTCTGGTTATAGAATGTTTTCTTACTTCCTACTCAACAGATTGACATTATCCCAAAATATAAAGGCAATGAATGATCTCATAGACAATTTCCAAAGTGAGTCCATGCCAAAGACTGAACAGGAGTCTTCTTATCCTTAAATGTGATTCCCTTAAGGCTTAAAAAATTGTGAAAGAGATTGCACTGCCATTTCTTGCTCTACAGTGGTTAAACAAAAGCATTTGGCTTCAAGTATTGTCAACCTAGTAAACTTTATAGAAATAAAATCACTAAAAGCTGTTCTTCCCTGAAACCAAGTATTACTCATTGGCAGATGTTATCTGTTAGCAAAAGGATTGCAACCAGTAAATGCTGAGGATCAAGGTCCTACTTAATACAAAAACCTGACATCATCTGTGTCACTTACAAATCTGGTATTAATTATTTGATAAGCTTGGGGCTGATTTTTTAACACAGACATTTTGTTGTATGAATGGTGAATGTCAAGGATGACTTATTGCTCTGAACACATCTAAAAAGAAGGCTAATATGATTTCTTATAGGAAAGACTCAATGGCAGCTGCACCAGACAGTCAATTACACTGTTGTGTGCATTGCACAGACTTATTTTCCAGAGCCAGAGAAAAAGAACAAGGCACATGAACATCTTCACAGTGACGCTGTTTTGGCTTCTCTGACTTTTGGATTACAAGTCTAAGAAAAGGAAAAGCAAAGAGGAAAAGGAAGATTCTTGCTTAGCAATCTGAAAGCATGGTTTTTTAGCCTCCATAATGAATTCACGAAAAGGTTTAAGTCTACAAAATAACCCTTTAATAGAACATCAAAGTGAGAGATCGGGAGAGTAATTATTATCATTTAACACAGCTAGATGTTGTATCAACAACTTTATAAAAAGAAATCTCAGAACCAAAGTTGTACAATACACTGTTTTTTTTGTTTGTTTTTGTTTTTTTCCTATGTGAATGTAAGACATGTTGAATGTGGCTCATTATGGAAAAAACAAAACAGAACAAAAACAAATTTTGTGAGATTGACTAAACAACATAGTATAAAAGTAGTCCCCTAAAGTCCAGTTTAATTTGAGATTTTCATTCCAAAAAGAGGAGCAATCTTTGAATTAACCAGAGGTAAACCGAAGGCAAGCTTGTGTTCTCTGAGACCTTCCTGTCTGCAAAAGCAGAGATTTATAAAAGGGAATGGTGTCTCTGGCACAAACAATGCCTTTCTGCTCCTGATTGATCTTTTCTCTGAAAACTCCCAACTGCCCATATCTTATATGGACAATTGGCTAATGTCGGGAGCCACACAAAGAAAAAAAGATGGCCACGGCAGAAAGTAGGTAGAGATTTAAATGATTATCTTATCAAAAACGGTCCCGATTCTGTTCCTGTTTCGGTATTTTCTTACTGGGGTCTTATCAGAGATATTGTTGAAACTACTGACCCTGATAAACGCCAACTCTTGTCTGTAGCAGAATATTGCCTTCGCCCTCTATCTCGGGCAGCCTCAAGGTCGTCTCTTTCGGGCGATCCCCCTGCTCCAAAATCAGCTAAGTCCCCCTCCCCCAGCCCGACGCCATCTTTGCTCAATGCCCTCCCTGATGCCCCTCCCAAATGTTGCATTTATCCGCCTCTCCCTCGAGATTCGGACTTTGTTGATACACAAAAGGTTTTTCCGGTCCTGTCCAAGGGCCAAAATGGCGAGCCTTTGGATCCGGGAGACGCGGCCGAACTAGAAGGCGAAGCGGCCAGGTATCACAACCCAGATTGGCCCCTTGCCGCCCCGTCGCTTAATCTCCCTTCTTACACTCCCCCTATTCGGCCTCCCAATGTTTGCGCCCCGGCCTTTTTGCTCCCGTCGGCCCCCCCACTGCCCCTCCGGCTCCCGGTCCTGTTAGCCCCCCTACCGGTACTGAAGACCTCATAGCGCAGATAGTAGAACAAAGAATAACCCGCCATCTCCAAAAATTGGTTGTTTCCCAACCTTCGCAAAAGGGTCCCTCTAAAAAACCGCTTATAACCGCAAAACCTAAAAAACTGCTCTGGAAAAATATAGGCTCGAGATAGCTCCTGAGAATATACAAGATTCTGTTCAATATTTAGGATATAAAATTTTGCAACAAAATTACTCCTCAAAAAATAGAAATTAGGCGAGAAGCTCTCAATACTGTTAATAATTTTCAAAAATTATTGAGAGATATAATTGGCTCTGTCCTTCCCTTTATCCTCACATGTGCTTTAACTAATTTGTTCTCTATTTTAGAAGGGCCCACTGCATTGGATAGTCCTTGGAAACTAACACCGCTGGTGAAAAAGAATTTTAAATACTGTATTGTTGAAAGATATTCTTGTAGTCACAAACTTGCATTGCTCAGGTTTCATTATTGTGTGGTAAAGGGCCTTTCTCTAACTTGAAATTTAAAAACTTTAAAATTAGTCTAAAACTTAGGACATTTTAGCGTGGAATCAACAGTGAAGATAACTTGATTTTGTATTGGAAATGAGAAAAGTAATGACTAAATTACAAGTTTCAGTGCTTTTAAAGGTACCTTTATGTTCCTGTTTCTGTTGACCGGTCACCAGGGGTCCGTGGAGAGACTGGACGCAGTCATATATCTCCCAGACCATGGCCAGGCAGCGGGACGCCGCCTCCTGTGCCCTGTTGTCAAAGTCTGTTTATTGTCTTTAGTCTTGTCTAAGTGGTAGGTGGCAAATTTCTCTAGGCCCACCTACACTCCTCAGTTAATTTGTCCTTGTCTGAGTGTCTGTTTTGTGCTTTCTGTTTTGTGTTTTCTGCGCAAGCGTTAGAGGGGAAAAAACCAGAGTTCACAGAAGACATCCTTGGGGTGTCTCCTGCAACATTTTCTAAGAAGGATAAGCTTATAAAATAAAAAAGGGGGAATATGGTATACCCTGAGACAAAGGCTTAATAGAGCATTTATATACTTATTAAATTTTTTAAATCTAGATGAACAAGGTAGCACAGCAGCTCATCGGCATTGGGTGAAACAGACCAGTGAGCTTTTGCAGCAGTCAGTATACTACAAGGATCTAACAGGGAGAGTGATTAAGAACTATACCGTGGGAACGGAAGGGATGCCAATTTGCATGGGAGCTGGAGAACACTGTTTACAGCTAGGTGCTCAAGCATGGTTGACAATTTTGCAGACTTCTGAACAAATTGTTGGGGTAGGTCACTTGTTTTTGTTAAGTATGGAAGGATTTAAAAATGTTACTCACTTTGCTCTAGTCTGTGTTCGGCTCTCCTATATCGTTATGAAGGGCAAGGTGGGGTGGAATGAAGCTCTAGGTTATGTTTCATGTAAATACTGTGCTTTTTACACTTTTATTAACTCTTCTATTCCTTTTAACAAGTCATATGAAAGCTTATATATCCTTAGAGCTAGAACTGAAGTGTGGATGCCGGTTAGATTGTCTCGACCCTGGCAGGACTCTCCTGCCACTATGATTTTGCAGCAACTGATGGGCCATGTTAAAAGAAGAGCTAAAAGATTCCTTGGCATGCTGATGGCTGCTGTTGTGGGTATCATCGATGTTACTGCTGCTGCTACCACGGCTGGAGTGGCTCTGCATCAATCTGTACGGACCGCTGATCATGTTAGAACCTGGCATCGGGATGCTGAACAGTTATGGACTTCTCAAAGACAAATTGACTCTGTATTGCAAAGTCAAGTAGCAGATTTACAGCAAACGGTTATATTGTTAGGAGATCAAATTGTTAGTTTGCAGGAATGTGTGCAACTTAAATGTAATTGGACTGCTACTTCTTTTTGTATAACTCCTGTATTGTATCATGAAAGTATGTTTGAATGGGATAAAGTAAGACAGCATATTTTGGGGTATGGTAATGCTTCAGGTTTAATTGCAGATTTGGAAACACATATTGCTGACACTTTTCAAAAACAGCTTCCTGAATTACAGGGGATCGCAGTGCTACAAAGCATGATCAATAGTATTGAAGGCTTACGTTCTATTCCACAAATGCATGGTCTCAGGCTCCAGGCTCAGGTTTCAACTAATATACATCTCCCATTTGCAGAGGCTGGTAGTCAGAGACGGGTAAGAATCCTTCAGGGCTGGGACCAACCTAAGACAGGGCATGATTGCAAGACTTTCATGTGCCAATGACGGGTAAGGCCCAGACCTGCGGAGGGTCGCCTAAGACAGGCACAGTCTATCTGCGCCATAGCTGGGAAAGCTTTGGCATTTTAATAAATAAAAAAGGGGGAGATGTCGGGAGCCACACAAAGAAAAAAAGATGGCCACGGTTCATGAGGTTCCTGCTTCACTTCCTGGAGATTAGCTGCAAGCCCGCGCGCGCCAGCCCGCGCGCGCCAAAAGATACTTCTCTCCTCCTCCTTCCCCATTATCTTATACCAATCAGAATGTAGCTTATTGCCACCCCTGCTACGCGGCCAATCCCCTGCCTACATGTATCCTATAGCCCACTCCGCCCCTGAACACCAGTGTATATATACCCCTGTCTCACAATAAAATTCGAAGGCTTGATCAGAGTATTGTCTTGCCTTCGCTCTTCTCTCGCCCCCATTTTCTTTCAGGTCGGATCCTCCTCGTCCCCACAAATAACTAGGTCCCGCGGGCCGGGACAGGCTAAATAACATTGTTACAGAGAATACAGTTTTGTTTCTAGTAAAAGCCATATATCATGTGGCAAACGCACCTGTTTTGTTTGTTTGTTTTTTGTTTGTTTGTTTTTGGTTTGATTTGAACAAAAGTATAGGCTTTCATGGTGGTACAGGGGTCAGTGAGGCAGGATTAACAGAATATACCCAAGGTTTCACAAGTAATGCTGAAGTTCAGTCTGACCTTAAGATTTGGTATTAGAATGAAGTCACATGCATGATTATACAGTGACATACAAGGCCACAGGTTGTTGTGCATCCTGTTGTACATGCACCAGTAACTCACACCTACACAGAAACCTGCACTGGGGACTCTAGTATCCCTTTGAAAACAGTGTTTATTCTTTCTGGGTTTCCATTACCACTCAATACAGTAATGACAAAGTAAGAGCCCATATAGTTGCTGTAAATATTTGAATATATGAATGACATGAAAGTGAACCGCTTTTATTAATCTGACCTGATGTTTTTGTACTTCAAGTAATGACGTTGATTTAATAGGAAGAAATATATTTTTTGAGATATCACTCTTAATATATTGATTTCAGAGAGTTTATATGGCTAACTATGTATGGCAATGCCTTTCCCATCATTTGTACTCCATGTGTGAGAGCTTCCATTCTTATTCCTCTTAACTTTCTTGGGTAAGTTGATACTAAAGCTTGAAGGACAAACTCCCCATCAAATTATTTTTTATTCCATATGCCTCAAGAGTAAACAACATAGTAATTAAGAATATAGGTCAAAAACATAATAAAAGCAAAATGACAAATATAATAAATTATAAGGTAGTCATTTTTCTTTACATTTTATCATCTAGATTTCACCAAGACTTTAAAGACAAAAAAACAAATTCAGTCCTAGGATAAGTCCGAATCTATTAGCATAGTATAAAAATTTCTTCAAAGTCTGTGTCTAGAACTATTATGAAAAGATGCTCAATCACACTTTTTAAAAATAGAAATAAAATAATGAACACACACACACACACACACACACACACACACACACACACACACCCTACACCCTCCCCCCAAGCTCCTTAACTTGCTACTATTTATATGATTAATATATTTTTGTCTCTCCGCACATAATGCTTTCTGCTGGGAATACTTTCCTCCCTCTTTGTCAATCTGGTAAACTCTCCTCTTATCATTTCATACCAACTCAAATAGTCTAAGTCTGTTGTGTTCTTAGTATATTCAGTGTTTAACCAATGCGTACCAAATGTTACACGGCATCCATTTTTTTCTGGTACTATTCTAAGTATTATGACACTTTAAAATATGCTTAATACTAAGAGATAAAGAATGAGGTTTATTTTTTATGAACTTCTATTTATGATAGTAGCTTCGGTTTGTGTAATCTGTGATATTCTGAATATGAAGACACTTAATAGCAATAGCATAATGATACTCGTATCCCTATTTATATTTTACAGAGCCACCTAGATAGCTACATACCAAATCCTCATGTCCACCCTCCCCTATGTGAAATACCTCTCCATGCTTTTAATAAGCATTGAACTTGTCAACAAGAACTCAGGATTTTTTTTTTTTTAACCTGCAGGGGAGAGTGTGATAGCAGAACTAAGGGAGAAGTAATGGAGTGCACTGCATGAGAAATTTACATTATTATCTGGCAGTAGATTGGTTTACTTACTCTGTACTCACTAGCTCTGTCCCTTGATAATCACCTTCACACTCAGCTGCACTTCAGAGCTTGTTTACCATGTTGCAATGATGTTTACTCCCTAAGTTTATTTGATGTTGGCCATTTGAAAACATTATCATTTAAATTGGTTCCTGTAACTAATGAGCATATGTTTCATATGTGTTTCACAGGAATGAGCCAGTGGCAGCATCAGTGTAAGAGGCCTGTTTTGTAGGTAGTCATTTTAGCCACAGTATAATGCCAAATTTTAGACTGCTTGGGTGCTAAGGGGAGAGAGCCCCTCTGGCATGAAATAACAGAATTTTGTGAGGATAAAAGAAAAATGAAATCAAAGCTGAGATAATTATACACTAACTTAAGAGAAATCTTGAGTGCCAAATGCTTAAAACTTGCTTTGGGACATTTTAAACGTATTGAATGACATAACTATTCCCTTCAGACTTGCCGGAGGGAGATTACAGGAATATCAGATTCCTTTCTATAACTGTAGATTGCTGTCATGGGTTACACTGAGTGAAAGTGCGTGGAATATACTTATCTGTAATGACGCTGTGGAGGCTAGTGCTTGGTACCCAAATTAACCCTCCTTAACTTTCAGGACATGAAATAGCTGTACTGAAAGCAAAGAGAAAGAGGAAGGTAATTAGGAATGAGATATAGAATCTGAAATGAAATTCTACAGAACCAGAATAATTTTAAAAATTGAAGTGAAAATCCGCCACTCACTATCTCTTCAATGCTCTTCAGGGATGCACACTCCCTTATTTTCCTGGAGAATCACGTTCTCCCTGAGGCTCAGCTCAGTGTTTTGGATAAGGTTGACTTTTTCCCTGCTCAGAAGTGGGCAGGTAAGGAGGGCCTGGCCACTCAGAATCTTGCCTTCTTTCAGCCACAGAGACAGGCTCAGGGATGGGTGTGTGACCCAGCCAGAGCCAATAAAATTCAGGATATTTGGCAGGGATCACTGAGAGAAATGTGTGCCCTTTTCCTGTAGATCTGAACCTGAGATAGTATAGCTCTGACAGCCAACAGGGATAAGAGTTGAGCCAAGATAAGGAGAAGGATCAGGTCCTGTGGCATTGAGACCCTGAATCAAGCCACAGATGAAGCTACATTTACCCAGGACTTTTTAGTAACACGACCCAATAACTTGCCTTTTTGTGTAATTGGGTTTAGCTAGGCTTTCCTGTTATGTGCAATGAAAAGTGTTCTGATGTATGATAAAATCATTTAGATCAATGTTTCATTTAAAAAATATACACGATTGAAATTTCATGGCCTTATAAGCACTGAACTTGGTACTCTCTAAGGTTCTTTCCTCTCCCAAGGACAGCTGAATCTAGAAACTAATCCTACTGTCAATGAACTATAAAAAAAGAGATTAGACTATAGCTGCAAACAATATAACTGGCATTGCTGCTTTTTTTTTTTCTATCATCTTTTCAGTTATGGATAGTATGTCCATTACCTATACATATGTACATGTAAAATGTCAATTATACTCCTTTTGCTAGAGTGAGTGTGGCAACAGACTCCTTATTGAGCAAGTATGGGTTTAACACTTGTAATAGCCTTTTAAATGAGTGAAATGCTTTATCTTTCTTATTTGGTCAAAAGACTACAAAAGTTTAAATGATATTATTGGCATTTCAGCTCTGTTATAGATATGTGTTATGTCTAAAGCATTTCTTGGCAAGTATTTATGACTATGAAATACACTAAACAAAATGTACACTTATTGACAGAACATGATGTGTCATTGTACAATGCAACTTCTCAAGCACTTGGCTATAGTAAAATAACATTTGCAAGGCTAGCTCGGGAACTGCATTTTCATTAATAGTTTCTAAATGTTGCTCTAGAAAGAGAGAGTTGTGAATAGGAGATGCTATGGAATAAATGTTTGCGCCCCTCCCACCCTAATTCATATGTTGAAGCCTAATTCCCAGTATGATGATATATAAAGGTGGGGCCTTCAGGAGGGCAGAACCCTCACCAATGAGATTAGTGTTCTTGCAAAAAAACAAAACAAAAAAAAACAAACAAACAAAAACCCTTAGAGAGCTTCCTTGCTTTTTCCACAATGTGAGGATGGACACAGCAAGAAGTTAGCGGTTTGTAATGTGGAACAAGACCCTCACCAGAACCTGATCATGCTGGCATCCTGATCTTGGACTTCCAGAACTGTGAGAAATAAATCTCTGTTGTTTAAAAGTCACTCAGTCTATTGTATTCTGTTGTAGCAGCCCAAACAGACACTGGAGACATACAATTATGTTCATAAGAATACTATTTGTTAAAGCAAAAAAGAGGCAACAAATGTCTATTTCTAAGAGAACAGATAGTCATATTCATTAAAAAGGTATCTTATATTGCCATGAAAAGAAATGAAACACAGTTACATTCAACAATAAGAATAAATCTATGAAATAAGGGTGAATAAATAAACGAGTCCACATAGATGACCTAGGTACATATTGGAATATCATTTCTAGAAGCTTAAAAATTAGCAAAACTAAGCAATATATTGTTTAGAAATATATACATGTGTTGATTTTCTTTTTAAAAAGGAGAAAAGCAAAGGCAACAGAAGCAAAAATATACAATTGGGACTATATCAAACTGAAAAGCTTCTGCACAGAAAAGGAAATCATCAACAAAATGAAAAGGTAAACTACTGAATGAGAGAAAATATTTATGAATTACATATCTGATCAGGGGTAAATATCCAAAATATACAATGAACTTAAAAAACTCAATAGCAAAAACCCCCAAACAATCTGATTAAAAGGTGTGCAGAAGACCTGACTAGACATTTTCCCAAAGATGACATACAGATAGCCAATAGGAACATGAAGCGATGTTCATCACTAATCATTAGGGAAATGAAAATCAAAACACAATGAGATCTCCCCTCATCTCTGTTAGAATGGCTATTATCACAAAGACAAGAAATAACAAGAGTTGAGGATGTGGAGAATAGGGAATCCTTGGGTACCATTGATGAGAAAGTTAATTGGTCCAGCTTCTATGGAAAACAGTAAAACAGTATAGAGGTTACTCAAAAAAAAAAAAAAAAAAAAAAAAAAAAAAAAAAAGGAATTACCATATGATCCAGCAATTCTATTTCTGGGTACAGCATCTCCTCAATGTTATAATGAGTCAGTGTTGAATGAAACATTATTTGAGGACTTGCTATATTTATCTAAAGGAAACAAAAACATTAACTCAAAAAGATAAATGTACCTCTATGTTCACTGAAGCATTATTTACAATAGCCAAGACATGGAAACAATCTAAGTGTCCATGGATGGACTAATGGAATTTTTAGAAAGTACATATATATAATATTCTTCCACCATAATAAAGGAAATCTTGCCGTTTGCAACAACATGGATGGAACTTGAAGGGTGTTATGCTGTGAAATAAGTCAGACCAAGAAGGAAAATACTCTATAATCTCACTTATATGTGGAATCTAAAAACAAACAAGAATCTCCACAAGCTCATAGATATAGAGAACAGATTACTGGTTGTCGAGGCAGGAAATGGGGATGGGAGAAAAAGGTCAAAAGGTACAAGCTTCCAATTATAAAACAAATAAGTCAGTGGGATGTAATGCACAGCATGGTGATTATAGTTAATAATACTATATTGCATATTGGAAAATTGCTAAGAGTAAATCCTAAAAGTTCTTATGACAAGAAAATAAAATTCGTAATTTTGTATGGTGACATATGTTAACTCCATCTTATTATAGTGATCATTTTGCAATATAAATATCAAATCATTGTTATATACCCGAAACTAATATATTGTTATATGTCAATTACTTCTCAATTTAAAAAAGGCGAGTAAATCATAAAACCGAATTCAAAATGGTAGGCACCTGTTTGGGGGCAGGGAATTGGAAAGGGCGCGGTGAAGGGCAGAGAGGCAGCGACTCATGACATTGCATATGTTAGCAAGGGTATAGGTTTGGGGTTTGCTGGTGGCATCACTGTTAATCTTAATTTTATCCTTTGTAGTGTAAATACTTATTACATATATTACTTTGTATGTATCAAATATTACATAATAAAAATAATATTAAAGATGCCTGTCTAGCATCTTTATGTACATGTATATGTGCAAATAGCTTCACCTATATAAATGTAAAAGTTAAGGCATCACTTGCTGACATAAATGCAAATAGGTACTTTGCATTTGAAAATTCATAGGCAAGCTTTAGCGTGACAATTCAAAATATATTAAAATTTAAGATTTAATTTAGGTAGAAATAAACAGATTCACAATTTCAGGATTATCCCCAACATCTCAAGTGCTTCCCTTCCCATTTTTTGACACATATCAAACTACTGGCAAAAGATAAAATATTGGTAAAGAATACAAGAAAATATAGTAGCTACTTCTTCTTCCTAAAGTTTACTTAAAGCTTGTATTTAACTATTTCTGGTTTGGCAGGTGTAACCTTTTCCCCTTCACTTGCTTTGTTAGGAATCATTTTCTTAAGCAGAATATTATGGGAGCTTAAGAACAAAGGCTCCGTATCAACCGACCTGGGGTTCCAATAAATGCCCTGCTATTTATTGGTTGTGTGGTTTCATTGCAAGTCATTTAACCTCTTTAAACGTCACTTTCTTCATCTGTAAAATGAGGTTGGTAATAGTACCTCCCTTGCTGAGTTATAAAGATTAAATGAAAAGAATGCCTATAATAAAAACAAATGTCTATAATAAATTTGGTTGCAGGCCTGGCAGCTAATAAACATGCAATAGATTTTAATTATTGTAATTATGTCAGCAAGCATACAGTAAAGGTGGTAAAAAATTAATCTTAAATATTAGAGAAAAATATCACTTTGCTTCTCAAGATTAAGACCTTAGATGCACACTTACATTTGAATTCTAGAGAATTCTAGAAAGTGTTAGAGTCAAACACCATTGCAGGGTTTCCTCCTTAAGCTTGCAACACTTCCCTTGAAGTTAATGGGTGTTTTATACAGGAAGAGCAAAGCGTTCAATAAATCTAATAACAAACCTATCGACACTCATTTTCCATGATTTAGGACACATGAAAGCTTAAACAAAAACTGGTAGCAACAGAATTCTATGGAACTCTGAAATTCTAGGCCAGTCTCTAGCATCTACTATATGAAAGTATTAATGAAAAAACCTCCAACTTTGTTAGCATACACACACACAAATGTTTCTCTTGTGATATTGTGCAATTCCTATTGTATGCCTCAGCAAACAGCTCATAGTGTATTAAAATAATTCAATAGCCAAACAACAACAAAAAAACCAATGTAATAATGGCCTTGGAGTGAAAAATGAGCTATCTCAATAATTTAACAATATCCCAAAATAAAGAGATGCATTCTTAATTAATCCCATAAAATAAATGTGAAATACTACTTCTTTTATTCAAAAATTGCAAATATTTATATAAAATTTAATTCGTCAAACTTTGTAAAAATTTGCCACTTCTGCTAACAAATATAGATGTTTTCTCTGTGCTTTAAATGGGTAATGGTGAGCTATTGCAAATTTGCCTAAGTTTTGGAAAAGTATAATCAACAAATCAGAAATATTTATTTGTAGTTGCAACTAAATAGTCCCCCCCCCCACACACACACTGATAAAGAAGTAACTCTTCTATTGATTTGAACATCAGGATTTTATAAAAGTTAAAAACAGATCCAGTGCATAGTCCTACACAGTGCCTTCCTTGTGGTAGTATAATATGTCCATTTCTTACAGTCACCAAATAATGTGTTTGGGACTTTTCTACTATTTTGCCACAAAATTAGTTAATTTTAGCTGTATACAAGAGGGAATTAGTGAATTAGGTTTTCTGTGGTTCATCAGTGGATGTCCTGAAAAGTGACATCTGTGCGAGGTGTTCCACCGAAGCTTTCCAAGGACTGGCTTCACTTCTAACTCAGTACTTGAAAAAGAGCCTCATTGTCTCCCCTGATAGTTGGTACATTTCTGAAGGTCAAGGACTCATCTTACATATTCTGTATCTCCAACATATAGCCAAATGCCTGGCACTAGTCCTCAGACTTTTGTTGTTTTATAAAACAGAACAAAAAGCAACAACAGCAAGATAATGTTCTGGATTTTTAGACTTATTCAAACGAGTTCTATGCCACTAATGAAAGACAGAAAACGGACGGAACTGTGGGTAACTTGGGTAAGCTTTATACTCCATTCAATGCTTTTATACGTGTCCGCTGCAGTCTAGACATGGAGCTAGTGCCAGGCACAAGCAAATAGTGTCCCAATCATGTACCCTTGTAGTTTGCTTTGTGCTGTGAAGATCTATTTATAGTCTTGATGGGGTGGCAAAATAAAAATTTACTTGGTCTTCTTTTCCAAGAGTAATTATAAACCAAATTAAAGTACCTCTGAAGTTCGGGAAAGTTCACTCAAGCTTTCCTTTGTTGCCTTTGTTGTACTTGCTGTTCCTTTCTGACCTTCCTGAGTTCACCAGGGTTTGGTTTCAAGTAGATTCAGTGATGTAACAAGACAGGCTTTATTCTAATTTCCAGCTGGATAAGTCAGGGAGTGTGGTGCAATTTGGTGTGATTTACAATGTGAAATCTGCCTCAAAGAGAATCAGAAAGGTGGAGTTGTCAGATGATTGATTCAGAATTAATTTGGGGTTGCATGTTTTGTAACTTTTGGGTTTCTAGTAAAAAATAAGTTTCTCTTCCCCATTTTTACAAACTGAATGAAAGTCTGTTATTTCTCTGTGGTTTCCTGACTGCCACAATCGCAACAGACTTCCTTCTGCTTGGCTTTCTCCGCTTAACGCTGACATTTTGAGCTTTAGCTATTAATTATCTGACTGACTTGGAAAGAAATCTCAAGTAATCTCAATGTGGGTAATGTGTTTGTGTCGATGCTTGTGCGTATGTATGTGTGCACATGTGTATAAATCAATGGCCATTCTGAGCAGATAGGGATTATACTCTGGTATACTCTGTATCTAAATCCCGCTCAGGACAACAGGGACGATCTCATGAATTTGAAAAGCATGGATCACCACAATCTGGACAAGTTTGGGTTATTTGATATTTTATTTAAACAACAGGAGGGTATCTATTTGGCTAGGGAATCAGAGCTACTTAGAATGGTGAACTATTTTGACTGAACGCATATTGACTTAACGAGGTTTTTCTGTTTATTTCCCCAAAAGATATAATGCGTGAAAATGAACTGTTCACAACAAACATAGCTTGTCTCCCACCATCCATCCCAATTCTAGTTTCTAGTTCCCTTTGCTATAATGGGTTCCAAGAAGATCTGTATAATGAGCCCATCCTGACCTTTATTTATTTATTTTAATATAAGATGACAGGATGTTTTGTGAATAGTATCTTTACATTCTGATGTCTAACCTAGATCCAAAAAGGTCTATAAATTTGAGCCTAAGTAAAATAATAGACTTGCAAACTAGTAATTTATGAACCAGGTCATCACATACAACTATGTATAAATGTGTATAGATGTGTATACAGGTTCTTCTTTTCTTCTAAATGATGGGTAGATTACACACAGGCCTTATTTAAGTTTCTCAAGGAACTGCTACTTGTCTTTGTATGAGCATGGCCACCCAGCAGTCTGCTCAGGAGCAGTAGCAATGGGATCCATTCAAGGACTGCCTAGGATATCAACTCGCAGGCTTTGCCTAGCTACAATACAAATTTAAATTCCAGAGCATTTGAGGTTATGGGAGATAAATAATGTATTTCTCCACTGAGAATACATTAGTCTCATCTCTTGCTTTGAAGTGAACTGTGGTAATTTTTTTTTCTGTAGTGGCAGGTACTTCTTAAAAATGGGTTCCATATTTCCTGCTGAGTCCCCGTGAATATTGTAAGAGTCCCAAGGCTACAAGCAAGAGCAAGGGATCTTTCTTGAATGTCAAACACTATTAGGTGCTTTACATTTTGTTGTCTGTGCAAGTCCCCAAAACAGTTCTGGAAACAATGAGACTTCTCACTGATATAGATGCTGAAGGTCAAGGTACGAAGTCACATCTACCTGAAGCCACAAAGGTAATTGAAGGAGTGAAATCTGAATCCAAGTCTGATTTCCCAGCTTCGTTTTTGACATTGCATTATACTGTGTCTGCAGATCTCTTGCTGGGGTTGAGGCAGGGGGGACGTCACCAAATCTCAGTATAAAGAATTGGGGTATGACAAAGAGCCTGTTTAAGGGTGATGGTTAGTCATAATTTAGGGTGACTGGAAGAAGTGGTGCTTTTCTTTCTTTTGGGGGGCATTTTTAAAAATTATAGCAATGTGTTCTAATGCTAAGCCCTTAAATAACGTTCATTAAATTATATTTTTTAATATAATGAAAGAAAATGCCATGTGACTGGGGTGCTTTCTTTACTTAAATTTGAGGGAAGCTCTAGGATCCAGGCTGAAACTAAGCAGAATCCTTGACAGGAACTTTTTGTTCCTCATGCCCAGAGGGCTGGTTTTGTGATAAGTCAATAAAGAAGTAAATAAGTATACATGATATGTTACAAACTATAAGACATATTCTAGTAACAAACTACAATCGATCATGTGATTTTCTTTCTTTCTTTTAGCTCTGGGAGACATTTTGGTTTTGTATGGTGTGCTTCTCACAGAAAAGTAGTTATTCTCTCCCTTACTTTTTTATACACACACACTTTCATTCTTGACTTCAGTTTTAAAAGACACTGAGTGTGGAGAGCAAAGCAGCATGAGTGGCAGGCTGCTGAGGGGAACGAGAGGGACAGAATCAGGTCGGGAAACTGGATATCATAAACTTAATAGGCATGATTGTTGAGTACACATTTGGTAGGTTTTTAAATTACTATTAGGGTATAAAAAATTCATACAAGCATAGAGTGAGATACTTATAATGGGGATTTAAATAACATATTCTTTCTGATCATAAATTAACACGTCTGTTTGGAAAACATCTGCAAAGAAGGAAATAAAAATCACATAATTCCACTACACTGGGACAATACTCTCACTTGTGTTAAGACTGTGATGTATTTTGAAGTTTTACCACATCGAGGGGCAAAAAATGACTAAGAACCCCTATCTATTTTAGGCCTTGTCCTTTGAATGTTTGTAGAGAAACGAGGTGATAAAAGAACGCCGCCCCCGTCCCAAGTAGTTTTAGATTGCAACACTGAGGTTGGATGTTTTAGCAGTTTGTTTTTTAGCCTGGTTCATTTTGGAGGGTATGCACTGACAAAAGTAAATGTGTTTAGGAGACTGACCCCAGTTCTGGCTCTGGGTCCAGAACCACTGTTCTTTGATTCACCTGCTTTTCTTATGCTTTGAAGAGACTGGAAACTTTGTGCCCGGCTGAAATGTTAATTTGTAATTAATGACATTTACTTCCTTATAAAAAAATGTAATTTATAGAAAAGCACGTTAGAAAGGAAGAAAAACTATCAATGGGCATTTAAACACATTTACTGTACAAATATATTTGATTTTAAATTCACAATATTTTCAATGCTACAAAAATTCCTACTGCTAATTAATCTACATTAGACCATTTTTCCTAACTTTAATATTGTACAAAATTCCATGTCAACTGGTGTTCCTGTGCCCCATTAACTTATATAACGTGCATTTTAAAGCCCAAATTAAGAAAATATTTTGGGCTTGCAGAGCAACATTTTACTATTTCCCCTATTTCCAGTAGCTTTCTTGAAACTTAGTTTTTTATTAATATTTTACTGTCATATTTTTGTATAAGCAGTTCAATCACAGAATTTGAATATTAAATAATATTAAAAATGGCCAATTAGAAATCATATTTCCACCCTTGTCCTGGTCTTAGTTTTATGTGCTCATCTATGCCCTATAATTTCATGTCTATTCATTTCTTTTTATGTTTTTTGTTTATTTATAAACAAAGACAAATGCATTCTATATGTATATACACTATATTTTTGTTATTTATAAACAATTATAAATACAGTATATATAAATGTATACAGTATATACAAAAATACTTATGAAGGTTTAAACTAGGTATTTCTTACAAGGCTAGCATACTGAAGGTAGCATTATATATCTATTATATGTTAGATAATAGATATAAATGTGTGTATATATATACTTGCCTTTTTACTTACTAATATATTCTGGAGATCTTTCTATAATAAGTTCATACTCTGTTTTCATAGGTGCTGGTAAACACTTGAGATGGAGCTATATACATATGTGTGCGTGTGTGTGTGTGTGTGTGTGTGTTGTTATATACATAATTTTGGTGGGTATGACAAACTGTATTACAAAGAATAAGTTGGTACAGAGGCCATTTTTTTATGCAGTGTTATATGTAAAATACATTTCCAGAAGTCAGATTACTGAGTCAAGGGTAAATACATTTGTAATAAAGTAGATGCTGACAAATGGCCCTCTGTGGTAAGCAGAATAATGGTCCCTCAAAGATGCCCATATCCTGGGAAAATTGTATCACAATGTGTACGTATATCAAATCATCATGTTGTACACTTCAGGTATTTTACAATTTATTTGTCAATTGTATCTCAATAAAGCTGAAAAAAAAAGAAGAAAAGTCTGTATCCTAATCCTTGGTTATCTTTTAGTACGTTATCTTTTACACATCAAAAGACACTTTGAAGACATGATTAAGTTCAGGATCTTGAGATGGAGAAGTCATCTTGAATTATCTTGGCCTAATACAATCACGTTTTCTTAAAATTGAAAGAGTGGTTTGTGAAAGAGATGTGAGATGACAATTTGACTTGCCATTGCTGTCTTTGAAGATGCAAGACTCAGGTCATGAGCCAAAGAATGTAGACAGTCACAGAAGCTGGCCCTTAGCTGACAGTCACAAGAAACTATATTTTGCCAGCAACATAAATAAGAAAATGGTGACTTTCTCCCCTGAAGCCTCCAATAAGGAACACAGCCTTGCTGACAAACTGATTTTAGCTCCATGAGACCTGTGTGAGACATTTGATCTACAGAACTATAAAAAATAAATTTGTGTTAAGCCTCAAACATCGTGGGCATTTGTTACAGTGGCAACAGAAAACTAATACATCCTGTACAGGGTTTGGACCATTTTGCACTCCCGTCAAGAACTGATGAAATTGTTTTCTCAAATCTTCACAAATAGAATGTGTTGTCAGATTTTGAACTCTTTGCCAATCTGAAAGGTAATAAAGAGCACCACAGTGCAATTTTAATTAGCATTTCTCTTACTACAAAGAGGTTGAGCTTCTTTACATTTATGTTTATTTGCATTAACTGAATGTTTGTTCATGTTTTTGCCCATTTTTCTATTGGGTCGTTGGTATTTATTTAATCAGTTCCAAGTGTTCTTTATATATTCAGAAGATGAGGACTTTCACATGTGATAGGAATTGCAACTATTTCTCCTAGATCATTCCTTTTCCATATGGATTTAAAGGTAATTGTTGACCTCTTTATTATTTTCTTTCATTTCTATGAATTTTTCCTTAGATTGTTGTAGGTCTCTAGGTAACACATGCAAAAATGCCACCACGAGAACACATTTTTGAGGGTAGAAATAAAAAGAGAAAAAGAATTATTGAATAAACTTGTTTTTTCACTTTCTTGTTTTGGTTTGAATCATTTTCTCACAGCTCTTAAGTCTATGAGTAGCTCCCAATTCTACAGTGGCTGCCACAAGAGGGAAAAAAGACTGTGCATTATAATATCAGGGCTGCAGCAAGTATAGCATTTCGCAGCAGAGACTTCAATTAAAAGTTGCATTTGTAGACTGAAAACTGTCCAAGAACCCAACACTTGGCGTTTCCTATCAGCAGAGGCTGATTATTATTCGCAGTGAAATGCTGACAGGCCTTTCTCTGCAGTGACACCAGCCAGCTCAGGTTATAATTACTTGTGTTACATCATCGCCTCCTCTGCTTATATGCACAGCAAGTAAGCTCTTGCCTTGGGAGACAGATTTGTGTTAATAGCCACAGAGTTGTTCCTTTTTAATTTGAAACAGGTTTACTGATAGTTGGGAGTGGGGGAGGGAAGAAAAACTATTATAATTTGAGTATCATGAGGAGAACAATAAACACTTAAATGATGAGGAGGTGATCATCATCCAGTCTGAAAGAGAAGATCACGGTTTAAGCCAGGCATTTCTGACAAGGATATCAGTACTAGGTTCATTAACTGCCCTTCCTGCTTTCACAATGTTTTAAATGTGGCAATTTACATTAAAATGGATTTAGTGACACCATCTTCTCATTACTGTCAGTTTACATTTGGGTCTGTAAACTATAATTGTAAATAAAATATGCTTTTCATTACAATATCTATTTAGTTGAAAATGGTAGGAAATTAGAGCCTTAATCATGATCTAAATTATTAATACAGTGATATTTTTCAGGTGCCATAGGTGGATACTCCACTGTGCATAACAAATGTGCATGCAGTGGTTCAATTAGGCCTAGATCTCTGTGCCATTATTTTAATCTCAGTTCTCCTACTGAGCAATAAATAGCACCCTTATTCCCCGTCCATGTTCTAAATTTGTTGAGAAGACAGACCAATTGGGAAATCAAACTATGAGCTTTATTATAAACGGAAATTAAGTTGAAGGACATAACAGTCTGTTGTGGACCAAATAGACTAGAATTGGGAAGGTTTTTAGTCTGTCTTGGTTCAAACTGAAAAGAGCAGGCTTTCTCCACTGTAGTGAGCTAAATAATGGCCATCAACGATATCAGGTCCTAACTCCTGGCACCTGTGAAGGTTAACGGGTAAAGTTTTTGCAGATGTGATTAAGGCTCTTGAGATGAGGAGATTTTCCTAGCTATCAAAATGGGCCTTACATGCTGTTCAAAGTATCCTTAGAAGAGGCAGAAAGAGATAAGACAGAAGAGAAGGCAATGTGACCAGAAAGGGAGAGATTGGAGTGAAGCGAGGAACAGATTCTCCCTTACAGCCTTTTGAAGGAGTTTAGTCCTGCTGGCACCTTGAACTTGGCCCAGTGAAACTGAATTTGGACTTCTGGGCTCCAGAATTGTGAGAGTATACATTTCTGTTGTTTTTAACCACGAAATTTCAGGTAATTCGATATAGCAGCCTCAGGAAACTAATATGGTCCCAACACTCTCTGGCAGATAGCCCCTGGAGAAGCTGAGGATAAAAGCTGTAAAGCAGGGGAAGTGCTGAGAGGGTCATTTATACCCAGTTTGTGCTCACCAATCAGGCGAGTCATTCTTTTTGTGGGACAGTGATTAAAAAAACAGGGAGGGGCCAGAGATGCGTTTAGGGTAAGTCCCACTTCACAGAAACCCCCTTCTTTCCTCTAATTTATGGACATCCCTAAATTCTAACAATTTAATGTTAAAATAACTTTCAGTATTTAAATATTATGGTTATTATTAAATAGGAGCAAAAACTGAAGTTGAAACTAACTTGTATATCAGAGATTCGAAGGTCAAGTTTGACACTGTATGTTAGTAGAAGAACAAAGATTAACCATAAAGTTGAAATTTTACTTGTCTCTCCACCTTACAAATGGCTTCATATTGCATGTGGACAGCATAGCAGGGGAAGTTATCAGTTGTCTTGTTTAAAGAAAGTAAACTGATACCAATATTATCAAATCTCCTGCTCATCTTCACCCTGTAAAATCGTACTATTTACTTGTAAATGTCCAAGTTCATTCTACTTTAAAATAGTTTCCCTAAACATTGAATAATTACATGGAGAAATTAGTATGTTTGTCTATTTTACTCTCTTTTAAAATGTCTTACTCTGGTTTAAAAAACTGACAAACCAGGGAAAAGTTTGTTAAAAATCCAAAGAAACATACAATACCAAAGCATCACCTACTGACCTTACCTTAAAGGAGCATGACTCATGCAGCATAACCATTTGTTCACAGTTAGTGTTTTCCCTTTCATATGGTTTTCCTAATATCAGGCTAAATATTTCCCATGAAAGGCCTAAATAAATTCATATTTATTAAACAAATATCGAGTGCAAACCATGCACAAACCATTATTCAAAGAACAAAACAAAGACCTCTACCATGCTAGACTTACTCTCTTGTGGCTGGAGTATCCTCTGGAGAATTTGATTTAATTCAGTTGGAAGAGTATCTTTGCCTAACTTGGACACACACACGTAATCAATGAATAATATGTAGTGCAGAAGCTTAGGCATGATATAAAAACACGTAAGTAATGGAGAATCATCATGTTCTTTCTTGCAAATACAAACTAAATGCTGGACAAAATAATCGAATATTTGCAAACTAAATGTTAGAAAAAATAATAGGCCATTCCCTTTCACTGAAGGAGAGGTAAAAAAAAAGGCAATGATGTGCTACTGAACCCTTCACGCTTATTCCTTAGCTCTCTAACGCAGGTGCTCTAGGCCTAAAAGAAACTGGGATAGACCAGAGAATTGGACTTTATTAAAATAGGAATACATTCCTCCTTTCTATTTCTTTTATTTTCCATTTTGTACAACTCTTTGGGAGCTCTAAGGTTTTCTTTCTTTTGTGTTTTATTTTGTTTTGCTTTGTTTTCCAGCCAGCAAGTGCTTATGTTTTGGAACATTTGACTATGTAAATTTTATTTATGTTTGATTATGCATAATTTTATATTTAGCATATTTATGTTCATATTAAGTATTCTACATTGATATCTCTTACTTCCACAAAAATATTTTAAGTTCCTTTGTGTGGTTTTATTGTAACACATTATTCTCATATTTCCTTAGCATAGTGCTATTGAGTAGGCATTTCATAAAATTTCTCAATTGGTATGAATAGTAAGAAAAAGTGAGAATGGCTAGAAAGGAGAGAGATATATAATAAAGCAGACATGGCCAGTAAATTTAAGGGGTCAAACAGAATTTGTGTGTTTAATTATTGCTTTTAAAAAGTTAGACTCTCTCTTTTCACTGTTCACTGTACTATCACTTGCAAATCTGAAATGTGAATGTTTTTACCAAAAAAAAAAAAAAAATGAATTGGGACAATTGTTCATATGTGACTGCTACTGAGGAGGAACTAATTTCATTTAATCAACAGATTATGCTATATGATTCTTAAAGTTAAAAACTCAACTAGCAAAAAAGTGTTTCACTGTTTCACTCCTCAGAACAGTTATCATTACTCTTTTACAGACCTTTAATGCCATAATCTTCTTTGAATTACTTGATTCCCTTTTCTTTCAAATGTACATTTGATCTCTTTTCAAGTGGATACTGCCAGTTTACTCTTTTAAAGTTTATTTACTTGTGGGTAAACAAACTCTTTTCCAGTGGACCACTAAGCAATTCTTGGAAGTGAGGTTGATGGATGAGTTACAGGTCTTAGGTATACTCAGATATTTTTAAAAAGGCTGTCATTTTCACATGTTAAGACTGGCTGGTGAGCAATCTCCTCCTTGCCTTCCATAATCCAGTTCTTAATAAAAGTCTGATGTAACTGAAATAATTCTAACAAAGAATATTTTAGGAAGTTACGGAGAACACTGTAAAACATTATTGAAGGAAATTATAGGAGACCTAAATAAATTCCTTTATCATATTAATGGAAATATTTATTTTTTAAAAGATGTCTATTCTTCACAAATACGCATATAATTTCTTATTCTTGTTACATGTTTTCTTCTATTAAACAGAAAAAAACTCTGATTTTTCTGGGGTTTAATATAAGTACAAAATCCCCTAAATAGTTGAGAAAATTCTAAAGACAACTATTATGAAGGAAATTTGCTTATCCAATATCAAGATATTAAGAAGCAATAGTAATTAAGACATTCTGGCATTTGTTCAGAAATAGGCAAATAGACCAATGGAACTGAGAATTCAGAAACAGTCCAATTCATATGGAGGAATTTACTGTGTAACAGCTATAGCATTGCAAATCAGCAGGGAATAGAGGGCCTTTCAGCAAATGGTCCTAGAACAATTGACTATCCATCTGAATGTGGGAGTACCCCCAGCTTATGCAATTGTGATAACTGTTTTTATTTGCAATTTCATAATCATGAATGAAGGGAGATATCTTTGTATTTACTTCATTAACAATTAATATTTTTTAATGCTATGATGCCCTTGTTCATATTTTCTTGCCATTTCCCCATGGGGTCATTTCTCTCTTTTTTAAATGTATAATAGAAACTTTTGGAAATTTAGAAAGTTAGCTCTTTGTCATAAGGGTTATAAGTGTTTCTTCTGTATTTGTCACTTAACTTAGAGTAATTTTTTATTATACAATATATATTTTTTTCTAGTCAGACATCCCTTATGACTTCTGGATTTTGTATCTCATAAGAAACAAAGTATTTCCTCCTCTATGGTTACAAATAAAATCTCCCACTTATTCTTCTTGATTTCATTGTTTGTCTTTGAATTATTGGTCCATTTGAACCTTCTTTAGTGTAAGGAGGGAATGTTCTATTTTCTTTCAGAAATTTTCTAACAGTTTTTACATATTTCTTTTTCTAGGTTGCTTTCCAACTTAGTATTATTCTGCTGAATATACTACCACATACTCCAAAAATATTTGGAATTTTGATTAGCCTTGTGCTAAATCATGGAAAAATTTAAAGAGATGAGTAATTTTTTATGTGTACTTGGACTGAATTAATCATTTTAATTATTAAAAATTGTACCCCAGTAGATGAACACCTAGTTGTGCTAGTAAGAAATAGCATTAGGCCTTCTGAGTTGAGAATAAATGACATTTCTACACTCTTAGTTAGTTTTAAAAAGTTTAACAAGGAATGTACTTTTGGATTTTCAACTGATTTCTCTGACCTAAGATGCTCTTTTGAGTTTGTGGTGAAAAGAGCAGGAAGAAGTGAAACAGGAAAGGAGGAAATGGGTGTGAGTCATACATTTTTATATTTGAGTCAGTCTTGAATTCCTTTCTGCTATT
This sequence comes from Eonycteris spelaea, assembly GCA_003508835.1. Taxonomy (NCBI): domain Eukaryota; kingdom Metazoa; phylum Chordata; class Mammalia; order Chiroptera; family Pteropodidae; genus Eonycteris; species Eonycteris spelaea. Next base: position 92,666 of record PUFA01000175.1, read on the forward strand.
TTTATATGGTTAAGGAAGTCTAACAATAACTTTGCAGAATAGTAATCTCATAATTTTCATACTTGACTATTATTTATTAATTTTTGTTCTTAATTTTGTCATTCCTGAAATATCTTGAGGAAAAATATTTTTTCCTTGAAGCCAACAAATTGTTTCTGTTATCTGTATTTTTTGGACCATTCTGCAAAGGGTTCTACTTTTGTTCTTCCTGTTTCCAAGGACTTGAAGGTGTTTTAGTCCTCTCAACATCTACTTTGTTTGCTAGAGTTCAGAGATTAAGTTTTCAGTCCTTGGTAGCAGTGTACTGTCACTGAGGTCATGCAACTCAGGTAAGTGGCAGGGAGAGGCCACAGAGAGCTTGGTTCCTTTCTCTCCTTTATAGCCATCTTGAAAGTATAAATCACATTCCTGTTTCCACTTTCTCATCTCCTACTCATTCCTCAACCCACTGCAATTTGGGCATCAAACACTCCTTAAAACTGCTCTCTTTTCTATTTTTAGTTTTTTCAGACCATTCTGTTCCTGACTATACATTCCACAGGAGGAGGAATGTTTGTCTGTCCTGTTCTCTGCTACATTCCAGTGCCCAGACTTCTAATAGTATTTGCTGTGGGAAAATACAAGCACACCCTTATGAAACACTGCTCTTAGGCCTCACTGACACAGTCCTCAGTTTCTTTCTCCTCATTCTTTCAGACTCTTCTTCTTTCACCCATCCCTTAGAAGTCAAGGTTCCCAAAGGTTCCGTTCTAAGTCTACTTTCTGTCCTGTACCACATTTTCCCTCAGACATTGCATCCATGCCCAGAGTTTTAATTGTTACATATGGAAATAATTCCAAACCTTTTATCTATAGTCTTATTCCTTTTTCTAAATTTTGGACTGGTTTTTCTCCAGGTGAGTTTGACAAGCTACCATAACCAGCATCACCTAGAGCATTTGTTTTGAAATAGAGATTTCTTTCTTCTCTTTCCTGAATAAAGGTATTTTGGGTTGAGCCTGGAAATCAGTATTCTCAATGAACTTCACAGATCCTTTTTTTTTTTTTTCCTGAATGAGCTTCAGACAGAGAACTGACTAGAAGTGACTCAAGATATTACTGTCAATAATAGCTCACTGAGTGGTTTTACAGGTATTCTGAGGAAGAAGAGATTGTTGCAGGGAAAATGTTCTGAGGAGTAGGAACTTAATCTGGGCCTCGAAAGATGAATAGAACCCCAAACTGCTTCCCCAATCTATCAATTTCCCTTCATTTCCAGTGTTTTAGTTTGAGCCACTGTCACCTCCCAGGTAGACTATGGACATAATGATAATTAGATCAATGTTTATCATCATCAGAAAAAAGAACAAAGGAGAAGGAGATAGACTAATCACAATGATGTCTAAAATTTTTGAATACTTAAAATATTCTTCTACATGCCTCATAACTAAGATAATAGTCTCTGAACTGATATCCTTTTTGCACTGTTGCTCCCTACAATCCAACTGCTACACGGAAAACAATTTTGAAAATATTAAGTCAGGTGATACCTCTCAGGACTCCCCACTGTATGTAGATTAATCCTCTCACAGTTCACCATTGTACTTAGAATAAAGTTTGAGATTTTTGCTGTATCTTACATTTCTCTCTGACCTCTCTCTCCACTTTCCATCTTGTTGACAACACTGGCCTTTCTTCCTTAATATGCACGACGTTTGTGGCTGCCTTGAGGTCTCGGCCCTTGTTATTCCCTCTCCTTGGGTTCCCTCCTTCTTTGTCACCTCTGGTTTCTCTTCCCATTAAGGTCCAACTTAAATTGTCCCCTCTTCAGTACCTTCCTCACTTCTCACCCAGTCTATCACATCTTTGTATTTAATACTCTCAAAAATTGTCTTCTTTACTCACTTATTTACTTATTTGTTGGTTTCCCCTGTTCCACTAGGACTGTGTTCCCTTTTCCATTGCTATCTCCCTTACTGCCTCTATATACTTATCCACAGAAGAAACTCATTGGATGTTTGTTGAATACGTAAATGAATAGTGGGTAAATGTTTGGACAGGGTAAGATAGTATATGATAGTCTGGGGTACTGATACATGTGAAGTGCTGAGAACTGTGATTTGGGGGTACAAAGAATAGATATTCTTTGATTGTATACAATCCTCAGGAAGTAAGCATGATATAGAAAATAAATTAGTTCTCCCTCCTTTAAAAGTAGGCGACTTTTAAGGATTCTAAAAGCAAAGGTAGGTGGTATATATTTAAATACAAAGTGAGCTGTTAGATCTAAAATTATATCCATCCAAGAAGATAGGCATTCCTAAAAGTGATATGAATTGGTCAATAAAGTAGAAATTCTGCATACTGCAGTACTTAGAAATCACTGGTTTACATCTCGTTGGAAGCGACTAATTGTGATTTAACCATGGGAAGAGAGACCCATACGCATTTATAGATTAGGAACATATGGGTCTCATTTTAGGGCTAGTGAGACTAAAGAGTTAATTGTGTATACACATCAGTCATCATCAGTCAGTCAATCAGGCAACTAATACCTTTAGGGGTCATGAATCTAACAGGACTGAAGTTGACAAGCAAGCTGACAGTCCAAGGCCTGCTACCTAGATAACAGGTTATGTGAACCAAGCCATTCCTTGCTGGGGCAGATGGTACAGAGGAAGCTTAGCTCCTGGGTATTCCTGACTCGACAGCTCCAGCAGTCCTCTGGAAAGCAGCGAAGGCAACCTCTCATGCACTCGTTATTTCTGTTAGCAACTGCCAGTCCATTTCACACAGGATCACAGTGTAAATAGGATCACATATGCTGAAGCCAAAAGGGACCCTGGGGCTTACCTAAACCAACCCCATATTTAACCAATGTAGATACTGAACCCTAGAGTTAGCAGCACAGTTTGATCAAAACCCACATTTCTGACTCATAATCCAATCTTTGGTTTACTATATAGTGTGTCATTTTAAAGTTAAGCATTTGACAACAAAAATTGATGTCTGTTCTCTAAATGATGAATGATATTGAGAGATCTAATTTTGCCATCTAAAATATAGCAATTGGCATCTTAGCATACAACTTAATGGAGTGGATCTTTTAAAAGTTTTATCCTGGGAAATATAAATGTAAATGAAAATCATCTAAACAATTTTGAGAGCATTCTTTCAAAAGTGGATAGTAGATAGAGAACTAAAATTAAAAAAAAAAATTAAAGTAATGCCATTAAAAATATAAAAATAAATTAGCTTTTATATCATTGTTTCTTGACCAAAGGTCTAGTTCAGAATCACCTGGAAAGTTTTAAAACGCACACATCATGCCTGATCCTCACCACAGACTACTGAATCAGAATCACCAGCTTGGACATAGTGTATGTATGCTTTGAAAAAAGGTCTCCATATGATTTCAACATACAGTTTATATCAACAAAGTGGAAAATCCTACTCTTTTACAAACACTGGATAGAAAAATAAAAATGACAACATCCACAGTTTAGATAAGTATCAAAGGCCCTCTTTTCTATCAGATGTTCCAGTACTCCAAACATCTTATAGTCGTATTGCATAAATAGCCTGCATTGTGTTCAGATGCAGATATGTAAAGCAGCTATATCTCAGTGATCAGTTTGGATGGGAAATAGTGAGAACAGAGAATACAAAGAAATCCATGGAAAATTCTAAAACCTCATTTCAGTCAAGAGGTCCCAGTACTTCTCACCCATTGAACCCTTTGCCAAAGGTTTTTCCAAGGAGCCACGCTGGCTGCTTTAAGGCCTACGTCCTTGGCCTCCATTTGGCACAGATAAGATGAGGAGTGAGGTCAAAATAGTGCAGCAAGAAAGAGAAAGAAAAGGAAATTCACAAAGTCACAAAGTCAATAATGAATCCTTAAAGATTCCAGAGTTGTCTAGAATGAGAAAAATTGACCCTCGGGAAATTGAAATGGCAGCTAAAAAGGTGGTGAATAGTACCCGCCCACATTGTTGGTAAGGGCAATAGTTCAAAATTTCTTTTATACTAAGTTTATGACTAGCATACACATAAGAAAAGTTATCATTTCAGAATAGAGCAGATTATTAAGAGGATTTCTATGTTGTTGTTGTTTTAATTTTTTTAATTCCTCAAAAGAAGAACTGCTTCCATTACAGGTAAAGGTAAGAGTAAGCCAATGGCCAACTCAAAGTCAAAGCTGGGAGTTACAATTTATAAGGGTTACGAATTTAGAAAATTAAACTGAAGCCTCCAGAATCACCTTTTCTCTACTTTGTCCTCTGCCTTAATGTCTTATTTATAGGAATAAAGTTCTCTTGATTAGGGCAAGAGAACAAAAAGAGAGGAAACACAACTATCTCATGACATACTTGCTTTTATATCACAGTTTGGTTTCCTGGCAGCTATCAACACCTTTCGCTCCAACGGAGCATTGTAACTCCAGGAGTAATCCCACCAGCCAGGACATTTGTTCCTGGATGGAATGTCCTCCTACTGGCAAGAATACAGTGGGAGTCCACTGTTTTATGTTTGGTTTCTCTTTTAACAGCCTCATCTTTCAATGACATCACTCACAGGTCTGAGATATGACTGCATGTCCCCAGCTGCCTGATAGTGAAGCAAAGGTTATCTTCTATCCCACAGCAGTGTTGTCATCAAAGAGCTATATTTCATAGATGTGACAACGTAATTAATAAAATTTTCTCCAAGTGTGCGAAAAGGCCAAAGCAACCTTTACAACGGGGAACCAATGAAGCAGCAGGATTCAAATAGTGTCCCTAACCGATAACCGGTTTGGCTGCCTCTGATATCATCTCCCTTCAACAAAGAATGACTGTTTTGTGTTCAACTTTATCTTTGCTTTTTGGGACTCAAAACAAAACAAAATCCCACATATACTGAATAGATGGGCAGGATACAGGTGTCCACCAGCCACTTATGAATAGTCTCTGTCTTCATAATGACTTGGATTTCACAGAGACTTAAAAAAGTAATGCGATAGAATCTTAAAGAGAATTATTGTGAGAGTTTTAATAATTACAAAGAAACAGGTCGAAACACATTCATAAACCTTCATGAAAATATTCTTTTGTGCACCACTGTATTTCTATTAGTTGGCATGAAGTTAATTATTGATTGGAGTAAGTGGCTAAAGTTAAGTTTTTCATTGCTGAGAAAAAGCCATTTGTATCTCAAGCAATGACAGTGATTGTTTAAGTTCTGTATAAAACTTGTTTAACTAGAAGCAAGGTGTCTAAGTGGTCAAAATAAACAGGATGAAAGTGTTGCAGCAGGTAGAAAATACTGATTGCCATTCCTTGGTCCATTTCAGCAAGTATTTACTGCATGGGAAGAAAACAGCTCTATTCTTCAGCACTCTCAAAAGCCATTTGTAAATTAAAAACAAAACAAAAACTGCAACACATTCCAAAGCATTTTTCTCCTATATCACCATGACGTGCTCTTACATAACATAAATATATAGACAGACAGGGATTTCTCCTGAATGTGATAGTGTGACAAAGTAGAAGTGAAAAAGGGCCATTTCAAAGGAAGTCTCTTTGAGATGCTTTTATGGGAGAGGTGAAGAGGAAGGAGTTGCTTCTACTTCACAAGGCAATTTGTTGACACCTGGTGCTATGGGCTAGTTATCTAAGATGGCTTTCCTTCCAGCCTTCATTCTGTTGACTCTCTTGTTCATGTTTGTTCTTTGAAGGCATCTTTAGCCTGGGGTTTCTCCATATTTCACGTGAAACATCTGCCTGGAAGACCTGATACAGTACCTCTGTTTCAGAAAGGAGGGAAAAGAAAATTTTTAAAAATCTCTGGCATTTATCTAGCTTCAATCTCTTAATTTTCCAGATTTTTCCAATATGTATTTTCCAGGTTTCCTAGTTCCTACAGCTCTTTTGCCTCACTTTATTTCATCTGAGGAAGAAGCTTAGTACAATGAAGAGAATACTGGTTTTGGAGTTTGATACCTTCTCTGATTTCTAGATGTAGGATCTGAAAAATCAGGTAACTGTTAGCCTCAGTTTCAACAACTGTGAAATGGATATGAGAATAATAATGTTATTTTGATGACAGGTTAATTTGGGAAGAGTCCCTCACAGTGCTTGACAGATAGAAGAGCAATGCATGTCATTGCCTTTCTCATTCCTGGAATTCTCCAACTCTAGTTTTCTGCATCATTCCCTGAATAATGTCTATTTTGGGAGGGATGGATATTTTTTGGTCAGGTAGTTAGAGGGGAAAGAGAGCTCTTTTGAGATTGCGGTGCGTTTTTCCTTCCCAGATCTGAATATCTGAGTGGCAGTTGGTATTACAGGAAAGGGCTCTCACATTATCTAGATTTGTATTTTAAAGTGAATGGGAATGAAGAAGAAGCAGTCTCTAGCAAATAGTCACTTACAGAAATGTAGTATTTGAGATGGTTTACATCTCTTTTTTGAGACGGATTACATCTTGACTTAGCTCATGCCTCAATTCTAGCAATACTCTCTTTTGCTATTTGGGCCCAAATGGCCAAATGAACTGTCCATCCTTCATGGGAAAAAATCAGTACTACGGTTCATCATTCCAGGCTCAGGGGTGAATAGGTGTTGCTGCTACTGTTCCATATAGAGTCCTTTATCATTTTTCCTTTCCTCTTGGCTAAATGCCCAGGCATTTGAAAGTGTAATATTCAACCATTATCCATTAGAATTACTTGGGTAGCTTTTAAAACACTTCAATATCTTGGCTCCTCCATGAACAATGGAATCAGAAACTCTTGAGGGTGGACCTGGGCATAGGTATTTTTAACAGTTCTTCAGGTGACATCAACATGCCTCTAGGATTAAGAACCAGTGACTGAAAATAGAGACCCTCAGCCCTGCAAGGGTTATTATTTCATAACAACTTCAGTTTAAGGTCTCAACCTAAAATCAATTTTGGCATGTAAGACATATTTTTTATTTGTTTTAGTGCTTGGTTTCCATTGTCCTGTGCCCCTGAAATTATCTTTTGAATTATTCCAGTAAACCCAACATGATATGTTGTCAACAAACAGCAGTCTAGAAACAATCTAAGGAATACCAAATGCTTACAGAGGCGGAGGTTGGTCCTTGGACTGATGAGTCAGGAGGTTTGGGTTGGGCTTCAGAAACAAAATTCTAAAATAAAAACAAAACACAAAGCAGCAGCCCCATCTTGGGAAGTGTGTACTCAGGTGTGGGAGAGTGCATCTAGTCTTGAACTGGCCTCTGGTGTGTACTTTAGTTCCTTACAGTCTAATTTCCATACAAAACCTCTAGTGATCATTTGAAAATGCAAATTACTTTTCTGTTTAAAACATTCTCACTACGTGCAGAATAAAATCCCAATTCCACTCCACAGACAACAAAGGCCTCTGCTTACCTCTGTCTCCAACTTGTACCTTTCTCTGTATGTCTTACTCTGCTCCAGTCACCCTGGTCATCTTCTGTTCTTTAGAAACTCAGGCTCGCTCTCAACAATGAGCATTTGCTCTTGTTCTCCCTGTTCCAAGCGCTCTTTACCCAGACCACAGAGAGGCCTGCCCTGAACTCCTGACCCAAAGCAGCTCTGCTCCTGTCACCCTCCATCTCTCTCACAACTCCTTGGTGGCTTTGCTTCATACCTCTGTCACCTTCTCAAATCATCTTGCTCATGTTGTTCTCTTCTTAGAAGGTGAGCTCTGCAACCATAACTTTCACTTGTTCATCGCTGTGTCTTCAGCATATGCAAGAGCACCACTTGGCCTACATGTCTCTCTAGGAAAATAAGAAAAAGTGCCCCACTTGGCAGACAGACACAGGGCTACAGAGGCAATCCCGGAGACCCATAGCTCTATGAGTCCCTCTGAGTGATTTACAAAAATGTGTTCCTTTTTCTAGGCAGATGCAGGCCTCCATTGAGGTGTACGGGCAGATGGTAGGTTGCATTTTAGTCCTTACTAGTTCTGCACAGTGGCAGGAGGTGGCCAAAGTGCCTGCAATACAGTAGGTACTCAATAACCAGTCATTTACCGAATGAGTTTATGGGGTTGGCTGTGGCAATGTTCATGAACAGAACATTCTCCTGGATCTGAGTGTGGCCAAGGAGGCTCAGTCATGTGCTGATAAATGAATAACAAACCAATCTCTAGAAGAAACAATCACCACCACCCAATGTGCAGTATTTGCCAATTTCTGTGGTATGAATAGTACCATCATGGCTCCTTTCAAGCTTTTAGCACGATGCCAATGACACAAAATTCCTGAAAACTCAATGCTCTCACAAGCTATTAATGTGATATCAATGGCTCATACTAGCTCCCGCATACCCAAACAAACCCTACCCCAGTGTGGAACCCTGCGTTTCTTAGATTCTGGGTCAGAGAAAATGACTAATCCTGCACTTCCTCATGGCAGAGGAAGAGGTTGTTCATATACGGTCCCTTGGCATCTTCATGCATGTGAGGACCAGGATATGGCCTGTCTTCCAGGAGAAACATGGAATTCCAAGATTTTTTTTTAATAAAGAGGAGGAACACAAAAGGCTGACACCAGTAACCTAATTCATTGAATCTTGCTTCCCTTATCTACGAAATAAACTAAATAGCTTTCATTTCAACTAAAACAGTCTAGTATTCTATATGCTGTGTGGAAACTAACGTGAGGGGAGGGGAAAACTACAAGGCCTGTGTTTTCTGTGTGTAAATGAGTTCACGCTCTGCATATAAGCAATATAGCAATCTTTCTGGGCTCATGAGTAACATACATTTTTTTCTAGTTGAAATAAAATGATTTATGTTAAATTTGCCTTGAAATGTCTATGGTGATGTCACCCTGAACAAGCCCAATCCCATCTGATTTCGGAAGCTAAGCAGGGTCGAGGCTGGTTAGTACTTGGAAGGGAGACTACCTAGGAAGACCAGGTGCCATAGGTGTAAAAAATAAAAAATAAGGGATTGTAAGCTGACAAGGTCCTTGCAAACTGTGACGTCAACCAAGGGTTGCCTCATCTAAAAAAATTTTAACTTAAATAAATAATAAATAAATAACATTGATTAATTAATTGATTAAATCTACCCTAAAATTAAAACTGAGGCTTAAAAACTTTTCCAAATGCCAAGGACACTATTCAGTTAATAAGAACTCAACTCCCATCATATGTTTTCTATCAGAACTTGTACACTAACTTTCCTCTTTACTTATCCACACACATCCCACTTGACGTCCTTTGTTTAATTCTGGACTTCAAGCAAAAGTTCAACACGTGCTCAGCACTCAGACGAAAAGGAAATCCAAACAATCTAGCTGGAGGAGCATAAACCACTGTCACCAGGGGCTCAGTAACGGCTTTAAGAGTTATAATTTCTGTTGTTGAGCTATCATTTTGCTGGGCAAATACTAGTGTTGAAATATATTATTATTACCCCTCTCCCCACTCCAACCACCAGAACAAACATCCAACTTCCCAGAAAAATTTGTGTGTGTGTGGATAAACAGGAGCCCTTTGCTGAAGCTTTTAGACAGTGGACACCAAGCGCTCATATAGTCTGTCGTCCTCACATGAGCCACTGAATCATGTTTATATATAACTTGCATATTAAAAAGCATCAGCCAATGTCAATGGTGCTGATATAAAAATATCTTAATAGCCAGTAACTGACTAATGAATACTACTATAATAACAGTTTAATTTGAAGAATTCTGACAGCTGGTTGCTTTGATGAGTGTGGTTTCCAAGGAGTCCTAGTCCCATGCTGAGAACATCTCCAGCCTGCTGATTGATAGCAGCAGTGCAGAACTGTTTAATGTCACCACCTCTCAGCTGAAGTAATAATAAACAGGAATGTTATGGTTTATTTTTCTCTATGAATTGTTCAGGCTCTATATGGTAAGTACCAACTCAATAGGGGATAATAGCTGCCATTCTCCTGGGAGTTGTAACTGAATGTGAGCCTATTTTCTTTTTCTTCTTCTTTTTTTTTTTTTTACAGCAAGGTTTAAATCTCAGAATGAATGTAGAAATTCTTGGTTTTCTGGTGGATTTGTTTTATTCCTTTACATAGCTCTTGCTCATCCCATTCTGCTTAGCAAATGTAATTATTCTGGGTAAGATGTAGCTTCCCTATTATTTTTCAACTTTCCAAGATAGGTTAAAGCAGACAGTTAGGACATGAAATATATGGTTCTACAACTATCTTAATTATACTGCATGACTCTGTGTTTGATATGGAATAACAATGTCTGGGAAGCAAATTTAATCTCTACAGATTTAGGATGATTGCCAAAAAGATTCATTGATTTTTTTTCCAGAAGCACAATCTTTTATTGTATAAATGTCAGAAGCTTCAAATTATTAGGAAATGTGTCAAGAAGCTCAAGTATAATAACATTCTTTAGAGAGCTTGATTCTGAAGACAGTGCAATGAAAGGTTCAAAAAGAAACATGTCTTATGTTCTTTAGAGAATAAAGCTCTGGGATTCATTTTAATTTGTCATTTTGAGCAGGATGAGGCCTCCACTGGGTGCTTTGATGTGAAAGCCTTGGGCATGATATACAGCCATTCCTTGGTCACCCAGAGCTTTATGAGCTCAGATTGTAGAGACCTCAGCCATGCTGGGAAAGAAGACACTGTCTTGGGATTTGAGGCTTCAGAGCTGAACTATGAAAAATCACTGGGATTTGTCCTGGTGAAGAGGTCATGAAGAGGGGTCATAAAAAAAGAAGACAATATTCTGAGCTGTGTCACCTAGCTCAGGTTGAGCTTTTATATGACCTCAAATGAAGTGCAATCCTTAGCATCAGATAGTGTAGTACCTAGAGTCATTTTTACTGTAAATCATGGAAAACCTACTTAAAGTTGCTTAAATAACAAAGAGAATAGAGTAGTTCACAGATCTAACAGGCTCAGAAGTTGAATGGGCTTCATGCATATGGGATTCAGAAATCAGTAAGATCATGAGGGTCTGAGCTCCACTTATATTTATTTTTTTTTCATTGTGTTAAATTCATTCTCAGGTGAGCTCCTATCTGTATACACAAATCCTAAGGTTAATGTAAATTTGATTGTTCCTCTTATCAGAGGGTTGAGTCACTGACTGGCTTAGACATGGAAAAATCATGGATGCCTAAATGGAAATCAGGGGCTATTGGGAAGGGTGCAATGGATGCCGGTGAGACAGGCAACAGCAGAGTTTTCAGAGATGGGCACATTTTTTTTTTTCTGGAAAAATTAAATTTGCCTCAATGGTTAGAAGGTACAGATCCTATTGCAAACCTTTACATACTGTATTAATGTTTTCAAACTTGACTGAAAACTGCATATCTGGCCTTCACTGCCCAGACAACATAGTCTAACTATTCAGCTTATTACCCAAGCTTCAAAGCATGAGCTAGTCTGAATTTTCCAGATAAGACTTGCACTATTCTTTAGCAGGGACCCTATATTCCAGCTGGGCTGTTCTTATCCCACCTCTATGTCTTTGCTCTTACTCACTCTCCCCTCATCCTTCATTAGTGTCCTTTTCTGTGAACAGTCACATCTGACTCAGCCTGGAACATTCAATTGCAGAAGGCACAGTACAGTAATTATGAGTGTAGGCGCTTGAGTAAGATTGTGTAAGTCAGACTCAGCTCTATTAAGTTATTTAACCTCACTTGGACACGATTTCCTTGTATTTAAAATAAGAATATAATGGTACCTAACTCAAATATTGTTGTGCACATTAAATGGGTTAATATATGTAAAAAGCTTAGAACAGTGCTGGCACTAGGCAAGTATTCAATAAATGTTAGTCACTATTATAATGCTCTATGAAATTACTCTCTCACCATCCTACTTCCCTCCGTCCTTTAAACTACTGTAATATCTTGGCCTGAATTCCTCACTGAACACTTAGGCACCTGTTGTTTTGTATGGTTAGATAACTTTACACAAGATGAAAGGCTCCTATTAGGTACTTCTTGTTTCCCTGCACAATACATAATTAAATGCCATGAGCCTATATTATAGTGTCTAGCAAGTATATACTGCAGAAATGAAATGTGGCTAAGAATACTCCAATGCATGTTCAAAAAGGATCACAGTTGACCAAAAGCACCAACTAAGAAAACCCACTGGAAATTAACCTCTCCGACCAAACAGTATCATGTACAATAAACAAAAAATTATGTCTCCAGAGCTAATGAAAAGTTGATTAGTTATATAATTCAGCTTTTAAAATTCCATTCTTTTCTTAGATAGAAAATATTTTCTAGGATTACATTGTTTCCCCCACTTTCAGCATATTCCTTGGTAATTTACTAGGTGCAGGGAAGATGGAGGTGAATAAGACAATCTCAGACCTAACAGAGAAAGTAAACATTAAAAATACAAGTGTGAAAAGAACCGTAAAGGAAAAGTATAAATCCTATGTGCTGACCCGCGTTTAGCAGTTTGGGATACAGCATAGGCTCCTCCCTTCCCAAGATGTATAGACGAACATTAGGACTATGGTACACAGAGGGCTGTTTTATGAACACGGTATGTAGATAAAAATAGATACCTGCGTAATGCTGCATATCTTCTATAGTACTTTATTTCTCATGTGATGTTCATCATTATGTTATAAAGAAGTACAATTAAGGGCCTATCAATTATAGGTTGAGCAGACTAAAGCGGTGTTAAATGCTATTTTTAAGATCAGATACCTAAAAAGGAGTAGTTCTAGAACTACTGACTCCATATTTAGTAATCTATTCTCCACTTTGTGCCCCGTCCCTCCCAACTGCTGTTACATGTATTTGATGAGAAGAAGGTGAGCATAGTGAATATATTTGTGATAGCAAATGTAGCAATTAATAGCTTTTGAAACTATCCAGTTGCACATAAAAAAATTTATTGACTTGGCATCTGGCTGTTGCGGATGATATTTATTTACCAAGATCTCTCTTCTGTCCTTTATGTGCTAATTCATCTACATCCTTGAAAATTCAGTTTAAGTGTGACTGAAGTTCAAGCTTCTTCCAGCATTCCTCTGCCATTCTTCTAAGTCTCCTTGACCCTTTGCTGAGTTCACACATCATAGGTTTACATCTTTGTCTTCCTTAAGGAACATGAGCTCCTCAAAGCAGGGCCCATGCTTCATCTATCTTTGTACATATTTAGTGTCTAGTATAGTACCAGGGTGGGGGTGGGAGGTAAATAGAAAAGGGGCAGAAAAAGAAGGAGACAGAAGGAGAGAGAGAGGGAGGGAGGGAGGGAAGGAGAGGGGAAGAATTCTACAGTGCTTTTCAAATTACTTTTAAAAGTTTAGTTTCTAAGTTATATTATTAGACCCCATGAGAAATATAAATTCAAAAAAATTCTTTAAAATCCTAATGTACATTACACAATTCTTATCTACAGAGAATAGTTGCCTTATCTATGAATTAAAGACAGTAGTTGAAGAATAAAAGTAGTTTAAAATCATATACAGCCATGTTAAAAGAAGAGAGCTAGATTGGAAATCAGGATACACGGGTTCCAGGTGAGATTTCATGGCTCTGGATCTCATTCATTGTAACTAGAAAAAAAGAGTCTTATACTAGGTATTTCAAAGGTCCCTTCTAGTTTTAAAATGTTATGTTACGAAAACAGACTTTTATAGGGATATAAACAAAAAACGTAACATATATTATAGACCAAAAAATAAGATTACAATAAAATAACTAGATAAAACTGAAGTCTCTAGCACCCCAAATATTGCAGAAAAGAAAGGTTCTTTACTCCAAATGGCTAACTGAATAGAAAATTTGTGCAAATGCACACGAAAATGGCATGCAGACATAAACTTGGTATGAAATAAATCATAACAATCATGCAGTTTTCCCTAATGTAAGAACTTCTATTTATAAACAACAAAAAGAGTAAAGAACAGAATAAAGATAAAGGAGCACATGTGACTCATTTATATACTCAAGGTTCATGGCTTAGTGAAAATGACAGATAAGAAGTTTTTTCTTTTTGGAAATATTGGAAGTTTTTTCTTTTTGGAAATATTGGAAGTTTTTTCTTTTTGGATATATTACAAGCTATTTGTGGAATACTAGTTCAGATAATTTGTATAGAGGCTCATACTTTTCATACTAAAAAAGGCATTTTTTTACAGTGTGACTTAACAATCAAAGAGATCAAATGGAGCATATGTTGATACAGTCTATCTTTGACATCTCAACTGTCTTATTATTTTAAAAAATCATATTATATAAATGATGTATTAGAGGTTATTTCTACTGCCTCATGAGACTTTTTCTTGGTCCAAAGAATTCCATCCTTTGAGAATAGAAATTTGGGGGAAGAGGGATGAAAGGAGAGCAAACACAAAGTCAATTCTTATTCTTTTAAAGATATATAGTGAAGAAAAGAAAAAGATAGATTAACTATCAAAATGTCTGGACCATAATAAATAGTGAAAGATGACATTATTATTAGCAATAGGAGGAAGAGGAGGAGCAAATTTGCACCAAATCTCTTAGCTGTTAATGGGTACGTAACTAAATGTTGCTAGGATCAAATTTGAGAAATGATGGCTAAGGGGTTGCATGTTGTTTATACTCCATCAATAATAACAAACCAGCACAAACCCAGGGCGCAGATTTCAGTTGCTGCTAAAACAGTTCCATCTTTGACCTTGCAGATCAGAATCGCAGAAATGGAACAGCCAAGGAGGTTTAAAGGCCAGAAACAACATTGCATAAAGATTTGACATTATATAAGACAATATGGAAAGATCATTTATTCAACAGATAAATCTAGGTCAAAAGAAATATTTACAGGATATGTTGAATTTGGCTCACGATGAACAGTGTCTTGAGAGAGTTGTCATTCTTTCACAAATTGCAAAAATATGACTATACTATCAATCATTCTGTAGCCCACATATGGACTGTCCTTCATTTTCTAAAAGCTATGAAAATTGCAGATGGCAATAGCCTTCAAGAAACTAAATAGCAACCCAGTAATGAGGTGTTTGAAGGAATCATGTTGAGACAAACCAGGCTCCAGATAAATCAGAGTATTTTTACTTATTGCTGAAAAGCCACATGACCAGATTTCTTTCTTTTCTTTTCTTTTCTTTTCTTTTTCTTTTCTTTTCTTTTCTTTTCTTTTCTTTTTTTCTTTTTTTCACAGTAGAGAGAACCTATAAGATTTCTGGATGGTTGTTCTCTAAAGGATAGTGGATAAAATGTCTTCTTTTTTTTAATTCCCAGCAAGCCAAACACCAGTCTTGGTTATAAAACAAACAACAAAATCTATTAGGAGCTATTAAAAAATTTCTGGAACTAAGAATTTTTTCATTTCTTTTTGGTTTCTAAATTTAAATAAACCCATCAGTATCAGTTAATGGGGGTACACTTTAAAGAAAAAGCCTAAGAATATGTATTATGTAGAAAAAAGGCATTGGTATCTTAGCTTACTAAGGTTCATAATTCAGACATGCATGGTAAGGAATTCAATCACCCTCAGGCTAATGTGGATAATTGAACACTGTTTTGTGATGTCTCCATGTATTTCAATATATGAAACAGCATGTCAGCAGGCTATGATTTCTTAAGAAAAATCACCCATAGATTTACAAATATATTTTCTCAAGACTGACTCTTCTCTCCTATCTTTTCAACATTTTATTATCAAAAATTTCAGACATGTAGCAAAGTTGAAGAATATTACAAGGAACATCTGTATACCCATCACCTTGTTTCTGCCATTAACATTTTATTATACTTGCTTTATCACCTATCCATCTGTCTATCCATCCCTTTAGACATTGATCTTATTTTTTGATGCATCTCAAAGTAGATTGAGGACATTAGCACACTTCCCTAAACACTTCATTATGCATATCATCAACTAGAGTTCAGTGTTTGTTTACATTTTATTCTTTTGATACAAAATTGACATACAATGAAAAAAAACACACAGCTTAACTGTGCATTCTGTTTTGAAAAATGCATGCATCTCTGTTTCTACAACCCTAGCAAGGTATCAAATATTACTCTTATTCAAAAAGTTCCCTTATACCCACTTCCAGTCAATATTGCCCTCAGCCATCCAGAAACAACCACTGTTCTTATTTTTATTCCCACCATAGACTTTTTCTAGAATGTCATGAAAATAAAACTACATAGTATATACTCTTGTGTAAGGCTTCTTTCAATTAGTATATTGTTGGGCATATCAGTAGTTTGCTCTTTTTTTATTGCAGAGGAATATTGTTATAATTATACCCCAATTTGTTTATAATTCTATTTATAGAGTCTAGGGCTGTCACTGATCTGTGGCTACTATGAATAATGTTGCTGTAAACATTCCTATACAGATCTTGAAATCCTGTGTCTCATCTACAGGCATTCTCAGTTTCTCCCACAAAACCGACAGTCTATTGTGTTTATGTGGAGGACTGTGCACTTCTACCAAATAACTTTAAACTTTAGGCCCTGCTTAGATTTGATAAATTCAGTGGAATCCTTTTTTTTTTTTTTTTTAAATTGAACATCTGATCACAGATGGAAAGAATAAAAGACGGGAAATAATGACCTTAGGCATATTCTTAAAGTGTGAATGCACTGCTTTCTTCAAGTAACTTCTATGTGAAATATCAGTTTGCAATTCCAGGAGGAAAAGAAATAAAAGAATTGCTGTTTAATCTGTACTTCTTCCATAAAGATGGACTGTGACTTAAAATAGCCTACAGGTATTAATGCTGTAAATTTCTTTGAAGGAGATCTCAGTGCTTGTTTTTGCTCTCAAAAAAAAAAAATTAAGATATCATAGATTTCACATGAGTAACACAATTTGAAATTCTATTGAGATTAGACCATTACTAATGCCCAGGGCTAAAATGAATTGTGGGATTCTTTGGTTTCTCTAAATAACCAAATACACTAAAACAAAATTTTCTGGTACAGAAAGACGATTTGAAATGGTGACCTGATTACTTGAAGCTTTGACTTTTGTAAGATGACACAAGAACAACAATTATTATTGCATCAATTATTCAAAGGAATTGGAAGCAACTAATTATATGTGATTCTAAGTTGCAGTGGAGGGTTGGATAGAGTGAGCATAAAGTTTCCTTCTAACTCAAACTGTTTTATGTCAAAAATTATTACTCTGCTATCTAAAATTTTCTTTTCTGGAAACCCATGACTATGTGAACACAAAACTGAAAATCCGTCATACAAGTTATAGAATTTTTCTTAAATACAAAATGATTTTTAAAGTATCTATATATACACACAGAGAAAATATATATTTAATCTATTTAAAAAATAAATTTAGTTCTTCTTCTATTTCATCTCTATCAATTGACCTACAGTATTTCATTTCTAAGACTTCTATGTTTTTCAGGAATGAAAGTGTACACTGTAAGATGCTATTACAAAGAAAAGGAGATAAAATTGTTTTATTAGGTTAGTATCGAGAAAATTAAGTGCATGTACAATGTACATTATCTATAGAATAAAAATAAGAATCTTCCTGAGGTGAGTATCTTACCAACATTTGAAGTGACAGTAATAGCAGATCCTTTCAAAACTTTTTTTTTCACTATTTTTCTTATATATAACAAAAAAGAGGCACCGGGCAAGGTTTCCTTAGCTATCTAGGTCAGGAGAGCCATCTGGCACTCATTTTAATCACCATGAGAACCTTGCAGGAACCAATAAACCCTGTACTAATATTCCAATCTATGCACTAATGGTGATAATCAGAACATCTGGTTAGGGTTTCCCTTTACAAGGGTCTCCCCCAAGGACTGTATTATATATCGAAGTTCCTACTAAGTTGTATTGACTATCAACAGCAGCTTCCACCACCCTGTGTCTGCCTAACTCTAGCCAAACCACATTTTGAGTCCAGTCTGAGCTTACATAGGAAGCACGACATTCACTGATTCTAAGAGGCAACCTCAACCTCTGTTATTCTTGCTGTAATTTTGTGCCTGTTTCTAAACTTCTTGCCTAAACCCTGACTCCTTTTAGTGCAGACTCTATCTTGGGTTCCTGCTGTCATATTTAGCATCCACTTTGATAGCGATCCTTAACTCTTCAACCTTCTCAATGTTTCTTCTCTCTGTTCCTTGACCTTCCAGACTTGAGTTCATTTCCCTAAAGACCTTTGATTACTTCTCTTCTCTGTACTTTGTGACTTCTCTAGATTGGAGCCAATCATTTTATATTTATCTTCACTTTGGCCAATCCAAATGTCTAACAATAACCACTGGGCCAGAATTCTGAAAAATATGAATTCTAATTTGGACTTAACACTAGCATTGTGATCTTCTGAGAATTCTACCCATTTATACCACGGAGACACCATATCCCCCAATTTGCTTCCAGTTCTAGCATCTTATAATTTGGAATATATCTTTGTGATAAGAATTATAATCCACTGTCTGCTAATAACTAGATTCGGGTGTAGTTAAAATCTTCCAGTTATGATGACCGTTCCCAAATGAGAATATCTAGTCAATAGACGACTGCAATAGTTCTCAATATGGTTGCACATAAGAAATATCTGGGGAACATTAACAGAATCTATTGCCTGGAGCCCATTCAGCCCAATTACATCCAACCTCTTGAGAGTACAGCATACGTATTTTATAAAAAGCTCTCACATGTGATCCTAATGTATAGCTAAGATTGTGAATTACTACAATAATCAATATGAGTCAGTTTATTGGACACAGATCTTAAAAATGGCCATTTCAAAGACTGAATCAGACAAAATATTGCCTAGGACATGGGATATTAATAAATACACGAATTCAGGAAGTAAAGTTGTCCTGTCAGCAAGACGAACCCTACCTTTTAGAAAATGTAAACAATGACTTTGGCCCTAAACTTTGACTCTAATTTATACATTGATGTAAAAGACAATGAATGACTTACCAACCCTTTAAATACGACAGAGACATTTCTCTTTTGAAAATCGTTCCATTTCCCTTAATAATCTGGGTACACATATTTTTCTGCATTGAGAAGTCAGCAGAGTTCTATTTGTGGTGCAAACATCACAAAACTGCAGATAACATTGACCAAGAAAATCACCTGGGTTTACTTGATTGATTATGCATTGATCTTATTACCTTTCCATGTTCTTGCTGTTAATAATTAAATTTCACACATATTCACACAAATATAAAACAATAAGAGCAAAGGACAAAACCCATGAGTAAGACAAAAACGGATAACAGAAGTAATCACCATGTATTACTACTGCAAAAATCAATAAAGCAAATGTTATTCTTTTTAAGTGTCATATTACAATAATGTTTTTCTGAAGACTGTTGTCTGCATCCAATTTAAAAAGGCATCTGCTTGTGTTTGCTTAAAACAAAAGGGTGGTTGACTTAATGAATTATTTACAGGCATGCAATATGGCAACAATGTCATTATGAACTCTCTTCTAAGATCTCCTCTGGCTACTCCTGGCAGGGTGTCAATTTGCTTGTTTTTATGGTAGGTGCATGAAATTGTGAAGCTATTCAAAGAAATGAGATTCTGCCATTGGACTTACTAATGCACACAGACCCAGAAAGCAAGCCATGGTGACAAGAATGGTGGAAACATTTACTTGGCATTAACAATGTGTAACATGGAGTTTAAGTAAAGAAGAAACCATTAGAATTACGTAAATCTGAAAACAGCCTTGAAAATAGGTCCAAGCCCTAAAAGAAATCAGAGCAGGTCTATAAGAGAACCTGAAGAAAAAAGATACTCTGTGACCTCTTTCTTCTCTGTTAAGTATGCTACATACCTCTCAGAATCTATTTGGCAGGGAAATATTGAGACTATTTGAGTATATCCACCAGAGTGATGAAGTAGAAAAATTAAACTTTGGAATTTAAGAAGAAAAACTACAGACACAAAGTAGCTTGACAAATTCAAATCTAATTCTTTTCCTTAGCAACGTCCTACCAACCCCAAATTTGCTAAAACTTTCTTCTATTACATCAGTGATTCTGGACAGACAGCCTATAAAGGCAGATAGCAGTTAGTCAGAAGTAGGTCAAAATCAAGGAGAGATCAAAAATCACAACAAGACTTCATAGAGGAAATCTTAACCTACCTTCAGTTAAGAAACATGTGTAACCTGGCACAATACTATAATCACTGAACAGTGATACTGACTGATGGAGTGATTTGATGAAATGGAAATTTCAATTTATAAAAATGGCCTTGTAGGAAGATTTTGTACACTAAAACCAGTGACTAGTGGTAATTTCTTCCCCATGAGCCCACAGTGCCAGTCCCAGAATATGAGAAGGGGGCTATGACGAGGGCAAGTAGGAGTTAGAGCCCTACCTCTATTCTTTCAAAACTCTTTGGTGATTATCTGCCATATGCTATACCCTGAGCAAGGCCTGGAGGACACAGTGATGAACCAGGCCTCCAACCTCCCCATCTTCGCAGACCTTATATCTAGTAGTGAATTTTTATTTGAAAATTTGATGGGCTTTATATGCTAGAGATCTTGCTTGAGAACTAGTATTTTTATCTTGAAATGTTTATTATACTCTGAAGGTCATTATTGTTTAGAGCTATCTTTTCATATTTGAATCAAGGACACCAAAAAGTAAAAGCAGATTTTACTAAATCTTTGAAACATAAACTATTAAATGCTAATAAGAATGTGAACAAAGTGTGATTGAGTGTAATTTATATTTCATGACTGAGGTACACACCCTTTTGTGATGGCATAAGTGGGCTTTACCATGAAAATAGAAGCTGTGGGCTAAAGAAGTCTTTGGTGGAGTTGTATGTAAATACAAATCTACCTGGAGCATTGTCCAGTTTGAAGGACTCAGAAGAATTAGGAAAACCACCCTCTCCCCACTGAGAGTAATGCCTTCTCTGACTAATAGATTTGAGACACTGTTCAAAGAAGAAATTAATAATCACCAAACCAGAAGGTAGGACTGGCTAATTTACTCTGGCTCTAGTCATAGATCAAATTCACCAGAAAATTGCCAAAGTACATTTGCCCTATTTTAGTCCTAGATATCAATTTAAAGTTGAGATGACCAAGCCTAGCGGGTTTTTTTTGTTGTTGTTGTTTTTTAATCTTATTATAGTCTTGTAACCACGCCACTTTTAGCTATGGAAAATAGCAAAAAAAAAAAAAAAAAAAAAAAAAAAAAAGGGCTCAAGGCATGGAATTCCATTCCCAGGAATCCTGAGCATGAGAAATTACCTTTCCCATGCACAAACTGTGTTGCTTTGGATAAGCCACTTAACTGTCTGAGCTTCTATTTTCTCATTAGGAAATTTGGAAAATGATAAGATAATAAACTAAATCAATGGATTGACATGAAGGTTAAGATTATATAACAGTTCTTAGTCTAGTAAGTAATAATACATACTCTAAAATGTCAGACATATTATTATTGTCATTATTTTCATTTTCCTCTCAATAACCCTTCTGGCTATCCTTAAATATTAAGTCAGCATAGCAATTGCTCATGTCATATAAGACTCCAGGTTTACCAGTTACATGGCCTGGAGCCATCACATAAAAGGCAGGAGGAAAATTATATTTCGAAATTAATCAGACATTTATGTATGTTGACCGTAACCTCTAACTCCTGTGGAGAACCCAAGGATTTGTCTCTCCTATCTGTAACTGATCTTACCAGAGGTCAACCAGGGGGACCTCTCAAGTGTGTATCAAGGGCAAGGACAATAAGGTTGCTTACACTGCATGTTAGCGGGAAAAAAAGTTAAGGTCTCTTCCTGCCAACAGGGAACTTTTTAGGTTGGTTTCCTTTAGAATTCATTTTTTCTTTGGAATATCTTTTTTTTTTTCCTTTAAATTTCTTCATATTACGTTGTCCCTCCATCGCTTTCCTGAGCTACTGGCGAGAGATTTAAAGCTGTCCCCTGTTTGAAAAGAACTGACTGAGATGGGAAGTGTTGAAAAACTGGGATGGGATCCACTGGAAAGGAACAAGGGAACCTCCACTCTAGGGTAGGGCTTTGTGTAGGGCTTTGACTTCACCGTCTTTTTATAGCTCAAGGACCAAAACCAAGAAAAGCATCGTGGTCTGTCTTCCTTTAGTTACCAAGTTAGAAGGCCACAGAGGGTCCAGAAACTCTAGAACTAGTCAGGAGTGCACGGGCAGAGGTCATTTCTGCAGTAGCTATTCTTCAGAAACATGTGATGCAGGGTCCCAGGATTCTGCTAAGATACTCTGGAGGACTAGGGAACAAAAGGGATGTTTCGCAACATTTTAAATACTAAATACTATTTAAGCACTCTTGGAAAAACCACATTTTGACTGATAACCTTGTTCATTTAATTTTAATATTTCTACTGAGTTGACAACATGACGCTATTAATACCTGTCACGTAAGGCCTAGAATCAGCAAAGAATAAAGAAGTGTGAAATCAAATATGCACTATTTCTTTTTTTCCACACCCTTAGTTAATATCAATTTTGTATTCATCTTACATTTTAAAAAGACATATTTAAAAATAATAAAACCTAACTAAAATCTATTTATGTAATATTATAAGTTTTTATTTATGTAGGGATTTATTATTTTTAAAGTATTCACATGTCTATTATTTTATACAATTAAAATAATCATAGCAAGTTTACTATTATTTCATTTTAACAGATAAAAAAAAAAAAACTCTGATACTCAGAAAAGTTATATCTTGTGTAAAGGCCCAAAGTTAATAAACAGCAGAATTGGAAAATAAACCCAGATGCTCTGAAACCAAATTTTAGATCTCTCTTTACCTCACTATAGTTGGCTTTTTGTTATACTATCAAGACAAAGAAGAATTTTGTATCCTAATGCTTTTCTACTTATGTTTAGCATTGACTTTATTCCTAAAATGACATACTATGCATAAGCCCGGTCATGTGATACATAAAAGTGGGCAGCAGGACATCTTTAGCTCTCCCCCATCTCTACCCTGCAGGGACCTCTGAGGAACTTCTGCTAAATCTAAAGGGCTTCTCAGAGTGTGGTTGAAGGCACCTAGCATCTATCTATATCTGTGTCATCATTTCTGGGCATGATCACAAGAGAAGGAGTGGTTACAGTCTGCAGGGCCCAAGTGCAAAATGAAAATGTGAGGCCCCATGTTAAAAATTATTAAAAGTTTCAACATACGGCAGCAGAACCAAGCATGAGGCACCTGTGAGCATAGGCTGTGTGTAATCACACAGGTTGTCCATCTGTGAAGGCAGCCCTATGTGTGTGGATCAGGATTTATCTTCAATATTCTTTTACTAAATGGTCTCCAGACCACAGTGTTTATCTTTTCTCAATGACTCTTGTCTATGATTTAGTTCATTCTTATAGTCATATTTGTGTTGGGAAAGGTCCTTTAAAGCTGTTCAAATTATATTATAATAGGTTAATTTAAAAAATTTTTTAAAATTATTTTCCACCTGCCTGCATAGAAGACCATCACTCTAGTTCACAGTAGACATCCATATTCTCAGGAGAGATTGTAAAAAAGGAATCTAAAATGAAAAATTTTCAGCCTCTAGCATGAAAGCTCATAGCTTGAGAGTAGATACTTATAATTCCTTTAATCTCCTCCTCCCCTCTTTAACCCGCCATTATAATATCAACTATCAATTTTGGTGGGCTCAGTTAATAGACTGTATCACTAGATTGTGACACTGCCATATGTTCATTACACCTGTCTCATGTTGCTCCTGGACACTCCTGGACACCCAGGAAGATGCTACTTCCCAGTCTCTCTTGCACAAGTGGCCAATGGAATGAGAATGGAGTGATGTTTACCACTTCTGGGCCTGGCCCTAAAGCTGTGCACTCCTCTAACCACTCTGTTTTCCTTCGGCTATAGTCATATTCAGAGAACGCAATGAATTCAGATATCCTAGAAGATGGTAGAGCCAGAAAATAGAAGGACTACATGGCCCCAAAATAACCCTATGCATCAGAGAATCTTAGTTCTCAACATACCCACTGGTCTACACTGCACTGTGTTACATGTCCAAGATTTGGAGTGGTTGTTACAACAGTTAGCATTACTTAACCTGACCAATACATAGAATATAGAGAAGATATTTCTGACATTGGGGCTTAGAAGGAATTAAGAAGAAAAACATAAGTAAGCATTTTAAATGAGGTCTCTCCTCTTTTGCTCCCCCAAAATTTCTGTAGGAGACATGTAGAGGGAGGTAGAAAGAAGAGTTATATGGCCACATAAATGCCTCAAGTTTTTCTTTCTAGGTGTCATCTTGGAGATGAAGAGCCGTGTTATATATGTTGTAAAGACTGTTGAGGGTATCATTTCTTGCCCTTATCTGTATTTGTGTCTTTGAGAGGAGACTTTCCTACCCCAGTAAAGGATATATCACATCGACCTGCTGATGCACCAAGTCCAGGCAGAGGGAACTCCGGATATTTAGCACTCCCAAGCATCCCCTGGTTCTTAAGTGGTGTAGACAGAACATGTAGCAGCAGAGTCTGACTGGAGAAGAGGTTAGAGAGAGTGCTGTTGTGAGGTAAGATGGTTCTCTGGTGCGGGCACCTGAGTGGATAACCAAGATGGGGCCAAATAGAAGTCATAGCCACCTCTCACAGAAATCTGTAGAAACAGCACAACTCCAGATAAGGTTAAAACCACCAGACCATGCTAATAGCCCTGACTGAACTGCAAGATCACAAACTACTCCATCCACAGAATTTAGCTGTGAACACCTTCAGAGCAAGTAGCACACAGATGGATAAGAGGCAGATGTTTGGATAGAAGGGCCCTAACCTGCTCCAGTCCTGCAAAGTCTCATAAGCCACCTCTTTCAACCAATGTGTATAGACAATATCAGAAGGAAAGAAATAGGGATGGGAGATTTCTCAGAGAAAAACATGCTTACTTAAAACACTGTAAATGTTTAAATTATCAGAACTGATTAGACTTTAAGCAGGATTGGGCATTTAGCAAGTTATTTCCTGTTGAACATTAGGCAGGAGATGGGGAGTTGTCAGGCAGAGGGGGAATGGGAAGAGTGGGTTGAAAGCTCAATTAGTTTGGAAAATAAAGCATTCAAGGTTTTCCTGCATATCTGAGTTTTGATATGAGTTAAGTTTGGTGAATCTGCTTTATATGATTAAAAGAAAAGTAAACTAAATAATTTCAAACTGCTAAAACTCCACACACCTCAAGATTTTTTCTCATGGGAAAGTCTGGCAATGACAGATTACACAGATTGACGTCACTCCTTTTCCTTATTCGGCGGTGCCGTGTTTTTTTAAAAGTATAATTTTCCCACCTCTATTTTTGTGAAATATAACAAACAAGAGGGAAAAGTACATAAAACAGTGCCAGCTTTTTCATGTTTTCTTCCCAAGCAGTGCCCTGGAAAACTGAGCTTGCCAAGAACAATGTCAGAAACATCAATTGACTACAGTGATAACAACATAACCAGAAGGCAGGTTGTCTGACAATAAAGTTGCCAAAAAAGAAATTGCTGTACCTGTGGAGACCTTGAGTATTTCCACGAAGGTGGTCCATAGCCAATAATAAGGGCAGTACAGAGCAGGGACGAGTTCTTCTTTTAACCCAGTGGGAGCTTCCTGAGGATTCTGAGCCATCTGGCTTTGCTATGTCACTCCAGGAAAGATACAAATCCTACATCCTAGAACAATGAAGTTTTATTGAGAAGGCAACAACCACTACCACCAAGCATTTCCCTCTTCACACTATTTAAATTTCACTTTGGTTAATGACGGAAACCAAATCCTATCCCCTAATAAGCCACAAGATATGGCTGCATGAGTAGAAAACAACTAAGTAAGTAGGAAAGTAGTTGGTTGCTCTCATTTTGTGTGATATTTTCACGTTTATGCTTTAGCATAAATTGCTTTAACCAACTCTCCTAACCAATACTTGAGCTCACCAAAATGGCCAACTGCCATTTTAAGCAGTAATAGAAGAGCCTAAGCTTGAATATTTCAGAGTTTAACTATAAAATAGTATACCGTTTCCTCACAGACCAGACCATTTTGGGTCACATCAGATTGAAAATCTTGTTCTGAAGACTTGCCAGACAAAATATTCATGTTCGGCTGGCTGGGGAAGGGCTGAATGTGCAAAGAGCAAAAATGGAGATGAAATGGAAAACTCCTGGGGTTGACAGTAAAAGTTTGTGTAAAAACCACCTCTAACTCTTAAGGGTGACGCCGACTTCCAGGTTTTTTTCTTTTTTTACTATCTTCTAAGTGTACTGGGAAGAGAGAGAGAATTAGGAGAAAATGGCCTAATCCCCTGGTGAAGGATCAAGATCTGTGTAGGTTCCGGTGTGCTACTCACTTGCAAAATAACCCAGGTCTTGATCTGCTCTCTCATCATTTATGTAGCGTTATTTCCATCAGAGAGTCTGTCAGCTCATTTTGGGCAGGGATATTACCCTCAAACTAGGATAGTTCAAGGAGGGTTTTCTAGAGGAAGAAAGACACCACAGGAGATGGTACAGCATTCCGAGGCAGTAGCAGAGCAGCTACAATCACCCTCACTCAAAGTCAGAAGAGAGTCCTAGAGCTTCTGTTCTGTGACCTTTCGACGATACCACTTAGGTGAACAGGCCAGAGGGAGGGAATGTCTCTTACCTTCCTTGTCTCTCTTGCCAGGGACCCCCACGAGCTGAGCCCAAGGGGAAGCCAAAGAGCTCAGGACACTCGAAAGGCTGAGAGGGCTGATGGAAGATCTGGAAAAGCAAACTACAAACACCCCATACGAACACGTCACCTTTCTCTTTTAAATCTGTAGCACCTGGCCTCGGTAGTCAACTGATTAAGAGATTGTTCTTGGCATCCCATTGGCTCTTTTTCCCTTATCTACGTAGAAACAATGCACCTGCCTGCTTCCAGTCCCCAAGGGAACGGAATGGTTTATATCTGCTTGAGGAGCCATGCCCTAAGAGAACGTGGCAAAAGAAATAATGTTCAAGCATAATTGAAACCAAATCAATAAGAGACCCCTAAAAGCTGTGATCAAGAGTCCTAAATAAATTCATCTTCTGTAATTGCCAGTAGACATCTATGTCCTCAACTTTATGAACCAACTCCAGCATCCTGTAGTTTATACCCCTCCTTGATCAATCTTCAGCAAGGAATTTACTTTTCTAATAACATGCTTCTCAACATCAGGCAGGTCCCAGAATGACCATCAAATAGAGTCAATGTGAACAGCTGGGAGTATCTGATGGTAGTAAACACAGATGCGCCTGACAGGACATTAACTGCTTAGCACGTTGATGTAACAGGCTTCCCAACGCTCAGCAAAGCTTTGTTGTCCCTGAGATGCGAGTGCCTGAGTAGAATGATTGTCATGTTCCCCATCCGCTCTTCGGCAAAGGTGTTTCTGCAGCATTTGATGCAGTGCTTTGGTTCAGTGTTAATGATGAGATAAGCTCAAGGCCTGTGATTTAGTGCCTGGGCTCAGAACTCTTTCAGTAATTTGGTTCCCGTTAGTCTGTGTTATTGGCTCCTGAATACACTTGCTTAAGCTAATTAAAAAGTAAGCCAAAGAAGTTCATTTCTTATGCAAAATTAATCTGATACACACACTGAATATTGCGCCTAGTCATGTTCATTTCTAGCTCAATTCTACCTTTTCCTGTTTACTTCGCAGCTTAAGAATTCCTATTTAAAGCAAATATTTGCATTCTTGAAGAGACAGATTGTCCTTTTAAAAATATTTTGTTGTAAAACAGCTTTGCTAAAGTATTAAAGTCAAAAAAGATTTTAAAATATTCTTCTGTGGCATTATTAGTCAAACAACATCCTTATGAGACTGATAAATTGACAGCCTCTTTGTGAAATGGGAATTTCACAGATGGGAATAATCCGTCAAATAACCTGTTCTCTGTAAAAGGAAATGGCATCGAAGGGAGAGGAAAAGAAAATGGAGTAGGCGATGGAGGCTCTGTTCATCCCACTGGTGACCAAATCAAAGTTGTGACAGAAACAAGGAGCAAACAGCAGGAAAATCGCCTGGGATCTAGATGAACAAGCAGTACATCTAGGGAGAAATATAAGAAATCACCCTGCAATGGCAGAAGGTAGGACGGGCCTAGGACACAGGGCTGCCAGGTCCTGAGCATGAATGGAACAGAGGCTACGGGAGTGGCAACCGGCAGCTGCACACCTCTTAAAGGCGCTGTGTCTGCGAGTGGACTTTCATGGTGATGGAACTGCTCGCTCTAAGCACCAGAGCCCATTCAGCTGCGCAGGGGATACCAAGGACTTACAGGGAGACACTGAGTTGTTGGAGTGAGGGACAAGATGAGACTCACTCTGTACAGAAATGCCAGTGGTATCCATTGTTCCTCTGTTGGGCCCTCCCCCGGCCAGTGCATGGACTCAACACTGCCACAGTGAAGACGTCATCAAACTGGATAACAGAAGTCGCTCCACCCAGAGCATTCCCTGAAACTCCACCTACCCCACCTCACAGCTCCACCCAAGCCACATCCTAGTGTGTCCATGCTTCATCAGGTGCCCCATGCTGAGCGGCACCTAGACTCAAACTGGTGGCAGCTGGCCTTGGTTAAGCACAGCACCTATGGATTGCTTGCTGAATCTTAACAGGTAGCCCTCGAGGGGCACAGGCTGGGACTTAATTTGGCCTGCAGCTGAGCCCCTCTTAGGACTGTGCCACTGGACACCATGCACAGATCCACATTAGACCAGGAGACTTAAGAGCTTTGCTTAGTACACAGAACAAACAGAAAGGCAGCCAAAATGAGAAGATAAAGAAGTAGAAACCATATGAGAGAACAGAACAGAGATCCAGAATAATGGAGTCAAGCAACCTAACAGATACAGAGTTCAAAACACTGGTTATAAAGGTGCTCAATGAACTTATGGGAAGTGTAGATGAATTCAGTGAGAACTTTAACAAAGAGATTAAAAACATAAAAATGGAAATGAAAATTATAAACGGGAACCAGTCAGAAATGAAAACACATTATCTGAAATGAGAAGTATATTAAGTGGAATAAACAAAGTGAATAAAGAAGAGGATCGAATGACCTATATAAATGATGGCAAAGCCAAGAACAGCCAATCAAAATGGCAAGAAATAAGAAGCCAAGGCTATAATAATAATTTAAGAAGTCAACGAGACACTGTTAAATGTAAAAATATCTGTGTCATAGGGGTACCTGAAAGAAAACAAGACTATTTGAAGAAATAGTGATGGAAAACTTCTCTAACCTGGTGAAGGAAATAGATACAAAATCCCAGAAGCTCAGAGAGTCCCCAAACCAGGAACCAAAGAGGCCACACCAAGCATATCATAATTAAAATGCCAAAGGTTAAATACAAAGAGAGAACCTTAAAAGCAGCAAGAGAAAAGCAGTTAGTTACCTACAAGGGAGCACCCATAAGACTGGCAGCTAATTTCTCAAAATAAACTATGCAGGATAGAAGAGCTTGGCACAAAATATTCGACAGGATGAAGACCCAGGATCTACAACCAAGAATAATTTATCCAGCAAAGCTATCATTTAGAGATAAAGAGTTTCTCAGACAAAAATAAGCTAAAGCCAGTATCACAGGAAATGTCAGAGGGACTTATTTAAGAAGAAAAATCATGTATCAAAAACAGGAATAAAGAATGGTAATCAATATATTTCTATCAAGTACCTTGAATGGAAAAGAATTAAGTGCTCCAACCAAAAGACAGAGTGGCTGAATGGATAGAAAACAAGACACCTACATATGCTCCTGAAAGAGACTCACTTCAGATTAAAAGATACACACAGACTAAAAGGAAGGGATGGAAAAAGATATTGTCTTGATGGACCTAGAGGGTATTGTGCTGAATGAAATGGGTCGGATAGGCAAAGACAAAAATCACATGATTTCACATACATGTGGAATCTAAAGAACAAAATCAACAATACCAAAAAAGAAAAGAAAATAAAATAGATACAGAGGATATTTTGAGGGATACTAGATGGGAGTGGGGTTGGGGAGACAAAAAAAGGCAGTGGGATTAAGAGGCACAAATGGATAGTTGCATAATAGACAAGGACATGTAGAGAATAGCATGAGGAAGATGGTTAATAATATTGTAGTAAATATGTAAGGGGAAAGAGGTGTACTAGATTTAGTGGGGTGATGGCTTTGTGAGTTATGTGGATCTCTGATCACTATGCTACACAACTGAAACTGGTATAGTATTGAATACCAACTATAATTGAAAAAAAAACTCATTGAATTGTACAATGTAAATACAAGCAACTAATTATCTGTAATATTTCAACAAGGCAGGATGAAAAAAAAAAGGGAAATGGCATTGGAGGACCTGATAAGGCATGTAATATCAGCAATGATAACTTGATGAGTGGCTACTCTAATCTCTACCCTGTCCTACCCAATCTATCTACTACCAGTGTCACGGATGTATTTTTAGCTCAGGTTGATAAAATTAAAAGAAGGTTTTTTGCAAGAAACAAAATCTCCCTCAGTTTTTTAATCCAAATATACAAACAAACACATAAAACAAAAACCATCCAATTTCAGACCCTAATGCTCTGTGTCTGTTTACAACTAGGCTTCCAGATCTGACGGAGACAAACCTCAAGGTGTGGTCACTTGCTAACATCTCTAAGTTGAGCCAAACTATCTTGCAAATGCATTTTCAGACAGAGGCTATAATGACCAGTAAAATATATCACTGCTCCTGAAAATAGTCTCATATTACTGTTGATGGGTCAAGAGTGTGACTTCACATAAAGCACTCAACAAAAACTTTAAAAACTATTTCCTATTAGAGAATTGCTAAAGTCAGGATGGCAAGTAGGTTTTATCTCTTGGCTATTGTGATTATTCAAAGCAGTAATCTGTAGCAATGTTCTCAGAGGGACTCAGGTAAATCCTGGGTTCAGTGAAAAGATCAGGGTTGGCTGGCTGGTGCCTAAGGTATGACGCTAGGCTATTAAATCGGCTCTTCGTTTGGCAGCTTTTACCCTTTGCTTTCCAGGCACTGAGAGAAACTGATGTTTCTTAAATGTGATTGTGTGTTTCACAGGTTATATGCGTGGATGATTTTATATAATGATTTTATAGATATAATCTATATATACATATAGAAAAATTCTGGAGACATTCACAGACTTTGGCTAAAAGTGATTTAATTTAATGTTTATTTAAAGAAAAATACTGTTAATAGTAGATTATGACCAAAATCCTGTAGTTAGAAAATAAATTAGTTGAGTTTTGAAAAGTTATGCTAGACTGTAGAGATACAGAGATGAATGACTATTATTGCTTTTATACCGAACAGCCTTACCTCTGAGGAATTCGAATCTTTCTCTCCTTTTGTTTCAACCAATTTTTACTCTCATGTGGGCATAAGTATGGTTTTGTGATGAGTCATCTTAATCAACTACTAGTATTCTTTGGCTCTGAATGACATAGCAGCTTTTTACATTCCTAAATGTTGTGGTACTCTAGCAGAGAAGCAAGATACTTCTGCACTTCTGTGACTGGCTGGCTCAGGGATACTTCTGTGACTGGCTGGCTCAGGGATTCATCTGTGACTGGCTGGCTCAGGGATTCATCGTTAGTCTCCAGAGAAGGGAGGCACAATAGATACCATCCTAGGGCATTCTCACCAGGCTGGTGGTAAGTATTAACTTACAATGAGAATTCTAACTGCTAAGTAGTTTGGAGTACTTGAGTCAACCCATCAAGCACTCTCCCATTGGGGAAAGTAAATTAAGATCAGAAGCCTGATTAGTGATTAATCAATCAAAAGGAACTAATTAGTTTTAAGAGTTTGGTTTCAAGAGATCTTTTAGAAGTCAATCAGTTGTTTAATTTAAAATTCTTTTTCTCTTTTTATATGTATATAATTTTTTTTTTCTTACACTAACTGGAGTTTACCGTATATTTATATACTCAGGTCAATCTAAAGAATAAGTTCTCCTTTTTGGAAGGTAATAGAGTTACACATAGATCTTTTTTTTAAAAAAAATAATAATATTTTGTAATGGTAGTATGCGATAATGATAAGATTTACCTCAATTTCAGGAGATCCTCAAGACCCTGGCTATCTGGTATGCATTACAAAAGTAAAGGGGGGTGGTGTGCAGGTAGAAGTTAATGAGGAGATCAGCTGAATACTATTAATAATAGCCGGGCGTGGCAGTGACTGAGGGGCAGCAATAGTGCTAGCAGAGTTATGAAGGCCTCACTGACCCTTCCTTGCTCTTTTAGAAGCCGGCAACTGGGTAGAAGATAAAGGTGCAATTGGTGCTGTCCTAAGTGGCAGGAGGTCGAATGGAATGAATAAACAGAGTGGTGGGAAATCCTGGTGAAGGAAGTTTGGGCCAAGATGTCAGTTCCTGGGGCTGGATAAAGATACTTAGGCAGAAAAATAAATACTTGCCCTTCCACGCCCTGAGATACCACCATGTGTTCTTAAAATACAGATAAGAGTAATATATAAAACAAATAAAGGATGGCTTAAAAAGTTATAGTTCTATTTTTCTCATTTTTTAAAGATAAACTATTTTCAAAAATACATGTGCTTAGTTCAATTTTTAGGTATTCAGTAATGCTAGTCTGTAAGTATTTGGGATAATTCTGACTACTAAGAACTCTACTAATTCAGCTCTATGAGGATAAAGTCTGCTTGTTGGTTGCATGTCCAAATGGCACAATGTATTGTAAAAACTAATAAATATTTGTAGATAGACTGACAAATTAAATGAATCCTATTTGTATTAAAGGCAACCTTCACCAACTTATACCTATCAAGCTGGAGGTGAAATGTAAAGAGGGGATGTGCTGTTCACAGCCAGGGCTGGATGGTCAGTAATGCATCCTATTTTCTACAGCTTTTGATTTTGTAGTTTCATGCTTTTGGAATATTTGTGTTAGTTTCTGATATTAGTCTCTAATTGCCACCTGGTTGTCTTTTGTAAAATTAATTTAAATCAGACTATGTCTGGTATTTGCTTTCCCTTTTGGCTATTTTTATTCTCACTGTTCCATGGCTGACTCTGTAAGGAGAACAGTTATGGCTATCTAACTTACAGCTGTATCACCAGAGCCTGGCACAGAGTAAATGGTCAATATGTATATAATGAATAAATGGATAATGACCATCTCCTTAATTCCTTCCTTTTTTCCCCAATTGGAGCTCTCTGCCTAGGCTGACCATAAAGTTTGTCATTGAAACCAGGTTTCTTTTTTAGAATGAAAGGAGATACTGTTCATGATTATATCAGGACAAATATAAAATCTGAGACTGTCTCACCCAAACTGGGGGCTATAGACACTTTACCTTGAAAGATTTCTTCCATTTTTCCCTCTGTAAATTTCTTAAAGACTGAAAGAAATGGGTAAACTAGTTTTGGATAGTAGATGCCAGGAATCTGACAAATTATTGCTTTTATACCGAACAGCCAATAAGTTGCCAGTGATGCCTGCCTCTCTCTTCAAGACCTTGGCAAGTTCTTTATCTGGTTATTTATGCTTTATTTGTTTTTTGTTGTTTTTAAAGATATTTTGTTTTTAGGACTGGCTTTCTAGATGATTTGGCATTTCTTGATCCTGAACATTCTTGCTACCTGGTTCTTATTCTCTAATTATCTTGTTTAGTTATGTAGACTTCCTGTCCCAGGTTCTTGTCTGAGTTAATTATTTGGCTTCTTGATTCTCCCCAATCCCCTCTGGAGCTCCTGCTGGCAACTTCTAGCCTCTTCTTGACAAGCACCAGACATCAGCATTGCAGATAAGCCAGCCTAGATTTCAGTTGAAATTCTTACCCCTCAGCAATGATGTGGAAGCTCCCCTGCTGTTCCCTCCTGCCTTGTGTCTGCACTTGGTCTGAGTGTAGACTTGCAGACTACTTGCCAGGTAAGATGGTTTTCTTTATAGTCGTCATATGTCATGTTGCAGAACTTCCACCAGGATATATAGCATGGAATATTGGAAAAATTTGTAAAGCAAGGATTATGAAGCCCGTCTTAATCTGAGAGCCCTAGACTAGACAACCTGCTGGACACACAATGAATAGTTGTTCCAGTTGTTCTCCATTTTACAGGGTGAGAATGGGAAAGGTACTGTGAACGTGAGTAAAAACAGAGTATGAGGGTGCCAGGCAGTCTGAATTTATATCCCACCTGCTTATAGGAGTTGTCTGGGAAAGAGAGCTTCCAGCCCTAGGGGTCTTTGTGCCTGTGGGAAGTCTCCATCGGTTCTGCTAGGGTGAGGAATTCCCTGGGTTCATGAGAGGTTAAGCTGAGAGCACTGCTTAAAAAGCAAACTGCAGATGTGTTTTTCATATCCTACTTCCATCATGCATACAGGGAATTAGTCAGCATGACTACAACGCATCGGCTTTTTTTTTTTTTTTTTTTTTAAGGCAACTAAACCTAGATGATTTCAATCTGAAAATCACATTCAGGAGATTGTTTTATTAGAAAGAAGCTCCGTTACTTTCTTCATTCCCTTTTAATAGAGGTAGTGGTAAAAGTAAAATCGAAATGAAAGATGATGGATGGCCTGTAGGTACCTTACTCAACAACAGAAAACAAGTCATATAAATATAAATATTAATCAATGCTCTGAGCTTTAGTTCAGGTGCTAAGCTGTGGAATATATTCCATAGCTTAATTATTTTTTTATGGCTATAGTGGCCCAATATACCCCAGGCAATTTCATCAATAAAATCTTCTGCTAGAGTGAGTTCAGTACAGAGTTGTGCTACTTTTATGCCAGGTGAAAACAGAGTATGGATTTATGCTAATATTTTGAGCAGTGTGTCTTGGATATTCTTTGTTTTAAATGCATAGTGGAAGACACCGGCATTAAGTTCCCAAGTTGAATTGTAGTTTTGTTCTAGAAATATGCCTGCCCACACCAAAAAAGATGTCAATTGAACTGAGCCATGTGATGCTACATAAAATCAAGCTTGCTACACAAATAAATTGGCTGAAACAAATGCTTTTATCAGAAATGTCACTACTGAACAAGGAATAAAAGAGATATTTTTTCTCCTGGGCAAGTGTAGTGGATTATAAAGAATTTTTTTTCTTGTTTAAATTTTAAATATAGTTTCTCTGCAGAGAATTAGCATTTGTATAAGGCACATAAAGAAAGCACATCAAAGTTTTTCTTGTCTAGTACTTAATCTTTAAAAAACAATTTAGTTTAATGTAGCCATACTTTGTAAAAACAAACAAAGAAACAAAAATGCAGGGGAAATCATTTCCGAGAGTTTCTCCTCCCCCCCCTCCCCCCCGTGGTTGTCATATTATCAACCTATTGTCACTAATTACATTATATTCTCCTACTTTGTGAAGTTAGATTCTTTAGGCTAACTTCTAAGGATGATAAAATAAATGCTTGCAGGACATCAAGAAACTTGGAAAAAACAAAAAGGAAATTCAAGAAACTCTGTCTTCAACCTCTTCTAAAAACATTCTTTCTACACATGCTCAAATGGCATTGAAATGTTTACATCCCCAAAACAGAATTATGGCTGTTATTTTGCTGGGTTCAAAATACTGATTCAACTAGGGAAATAAGTTTGAGGCAAAATGTTATCCTTACATGCAGTATTGTGTTTTTCATTTCCTTTTTTATAAATGTTCGATGAAATTTATTGAGATTTGAGTTTTCATCTCGTTGGCCTTTCATCGATATGTTTTTTCATACTGTGTACTTTCAGTAGATATGTTAAAAGAAGATAATATCAAATTGAAACTATGGATGGCAAAATTTTTAAGAGAAACGTGGTGGTAAATCTTGTGTATCAGAGCTGTGCTTGTGCAACTTAGAAACATACAGATGTAAAGAATCCACTATCCAGATGTTAACTCTGAAATAATTTAAATATTAGGATGTTTTGTCTCTACTGTGCTAACCAGCCCAGAGTTTTTGAGTATATGACTGTTCATACTGTGTAGACAAAACAGATGGATAATTTAACAGCACCATTCCTTTTTTTTTACCCAGATGTTCCGCCATGAAGTTGGCAAAGCCTTTCCACAGTTTTAACAGTCGATACTTACTATAAACTTCAGGTTTGAATAGTTATCTTTAGTGGTTTTCCCTGAAAAACTCCTGACTTCTTAATTTTCTGATTATTTACCCTTTATTCTGATTAAGTAGTTAATCTGTCACTCGGTAACTTATTATGAACTGTTACTATGTTGTTAATGAAGAAAGTAATGTTTAATACATACACATATGTATGTATAGTTTTTCATTTCACATATGAATTCTATACTGTTAATTGGTTTGTGCATTAATAATTGCATATGAAACTGGCACATAAATTAATAAGTACATAAATCCATATATACATAACTGAAAATGTCACCCTTATGCACTTTCATTTTATTCTTTTTGAGAGTATACCAAAAAAAAAAAAAAATCACATATCTCAGGATTATTTGAAATGTGTTATTTGCAAGGAGATAGAATCTTTATGTAATTTAAAAATTCTAAACATTTATCATGTGAGATTCTTCTTCCACACTAATAACATGCATCACTTACAGCAGGAATTTTAAACTGCTTTTTTTTTTTTTTTTGCATTTCTCCAGAAGCTCAAGCTTAAATATTATTGTGGCAATAAATATCTTTGCTTCAAGAACCCTTCATAAAATGTGAGAGCTTTTAATATGAAATAAATAAATGCATTGTTCTCTGAGATTAGGTCAGTGTCTTTGAAATATACTGTGTTAGAATGCTAATTGAGTTTGACATAAGCATGGATATAAAATGCATCGTGCCACTCAACTTACCAGCAGTGAAACTGATTGCCAGTTCTAATTGTTATCTGCATGGTGACAGCATACTGAGATGGAGATGTTGAATATTTTAGTTTGTGATATTATCATGGTTGTTTAAAGTACTGACTACGTGTTTTGAAACCAATAGAAGTAATTGGTATGCATGTAAGAACTAGCAGGCTGAGCACATCATTTATTTATAGATTCCTTTGATGTAACTCTATGGGGGAAAAAGTTAATAAAACATGGTTCAAAGATAAATTTATACTCACCACTATAATACGACATAAAGCACAAATTATTGTACCAAAAATACTGTTTTCTATTGAAACACATTCTTCATCCTTTCTTAAGCTATTCACCAAGCCATGAAGAAAAGGACTGGGAAGAGACAAGAGCTCAACAGGAATTATTAATTCTTTTAAACTTTTCTGAAGCAACTTGTGACAATTAAAATCTATATGCCAGAAGAGAAAAGTCCAGAAATATGATGGAGTATCTAAACCTTCCTATACTTTCCTATACTTTCCCATAAAGTAGATTATAGTCTCATAGGGCAGGTTCACTGACAAGTCAGTATTAAAAGCTAAGGACTAGAAAACATATTGAGGAAGTAATATGATGGCCTCGAGTGAAAGGTCAGATGTAGAGGAAGGCACTTCTGTACACACACCCTTCTTCAGTGAAGACACTGACATACTTTTAGTCTTTATTCAACAGGAAAGCACATTTTACAACAATATTAATTAAATGTCTGATTATGGTCAGAGAACTGCTGACTTCAAACTTGACATGCTTCAGGGAGAATCAAAGCTTACAACAGTGTGCTAGAAAAATATGAAACTGCTGGCAATAAAAAAAAATGTGTTAAGAGTAGTGATGTAGGGTAGGTGTGAACAAGAAGAACAGAGAAGGCTATGCACAGACGATTGACTATGACTGACTTATCTTGTTAGCATTGCTAACCACTGGAGGCCATGCAGAGGAATGGTTAGGGGATCACCCTGAAAAGCAGAAGAGCTGGATTTTGTTTTTTGACTTGTACCAACAACTTTGTAAGTTTAGGCAGGGATTTTAATTCTTCTGGGTTTAATTGTCTTTATCTTAGAATAGATGATTTCCCAGTCTTTAATCTCTTGTTCCATGATGCCTTCTCTCAAGAATGTTTTTAAAGGTCCACAAAGTAACCTGGATGATCTTACTTAATTCTCCCAACAACTCTGAGATTTATACTTTCATTTTTTCAAGTGAGGAAGTTAAGACTCAATTGTCATATACAACTGTGATGAACAGAGCCAGGATTCAAACCCAGGCAGTTTAGCTCCAGAGCCCGGGTGCCCAACATCAAATCATACTGCAATGAATGTCTGCACTTAGCCCAAACTTTTCTGCTGAATATGACCCCTACGTTTTGTGATCAAGTGACTAGCCCTGGGGGGTGGCTGGCACAGCCAGGTGGCTAAGATCAATCTATAAAGAGCTCACTTTCATCTACACACTGTTTCTACCTTAGATCCCTTATTAATCAGAGAGTCACCCTGAGAAATCCTGTCTTCAGTTCAGCTGAGTGGAGAAGGAGATGGGGTACTCTCCCAAGTGTCTCCTCTTCCGACCCTTTCACCTCCGTAGCTGGGCTTCAGTGTTTAAAGCCTCTATGTCAATAGTATTTGATTTAATCAACCCATACTCATCAACCAGTGTGTGATAAACTCAAGCTTATGTTGAAATTTCTATTAATGTACATTTTAAAAATGAGAACTTGACATTCAGAATGGCCAAATATGGCAAAATATTGCAAAAATATAAAAATAAAAGCCAATAATTAGAAAAATGCTTGACATTTCCCCTCCCCACCTAAATGGATGAGCTCCTGCTGATGCTGCATTCCTGCATAATGAGCTAACACTCCTTCAGCGGTCACAGCTTGTTTCTGCCAGGCTCCATTATCTTTTCATGACCATACATAATTCCTGTCATTGCCTTCTTGTCATTACAGAGGCCAGTGTAAACAAAGGACACATCCCATAAGCCTATAGCTGTAGTGAAGCTAAACAAGTATATTATATTATATCAACTCATCAAATACCGAATATTAAAGATGTATAAGTCAGCTGGGGCTGCTATAACAAAATACCATGGCTTCGGTGGCCGGTGGCACAAACAACAGACATTTATTTCTCATAATTCTGGAGACTGGGAAGTCAAAATCGAGGTGCCGGCCAAGTCTATGTCTGGTGAGAGTTCCTTGTCCTGGCTTGCTGACAGCCACTTTCTCACTGTATCTTCATATGACAGAAAAGGAAGAACTCTGGTCTCTTCCTCTTCTTATAAAGATGCCAATCCCATGTGTCATGGAGGCCTCGCCCTCATGACCTCATCTAACCCTAATGACCTCCCAAAGACTCACCTCCAAATATTATCATGTTGGGGGGTAGGGTTTCTACAGATTAATTTTGGAGGGACAGAAACATTCAGTCCATAACAAAGAGGCAATGAAAAATTCTCATCTTTTCATCCTCTAGATGGAATGACACCAGTCTGCATAGAAAAGTCAGCATTCATTTTTGCATTGACTTTTATCACCCTTTCCTGCTGTTTGGTCATTGACCTCCCTAGTAATGTACCTTTTGTGGTTCTCAGAAGTGGTAATCCAGATTACTATTGTCTCAGTCTAGCTCAGATTTCATGCTATTGTGATGTTCAGGTTCTCACTCTCAACTAGAACAAGTTTCAGAAAATTTTGTAAACAGTGAATTTACATTTACATATTTCTTGATTTGTGGTTAGTTTATCATAGGTGACACATAAAATTTAACAGTTTAGGAAGGATAATATCTCTCTAACTTAAAAATAATTAAGCATGTATAAAATTCAGACTTGTGGTAGAAACGTGAGTTCTCCATAAATATATTTATTAAATGAATAAAATAAGAATGAAAATATTGCAGTTAGCTAAAAGATCTCTAAGGTCTCCTTCTGGGTTTGTGGAAAGTTAAGTGAATAATATGATTCATATTTAAAGATAAACAATTCCTTATTTTTTCCTATTTGTGTTTCTACTTCTCTTTATCTTTTTTTTTTGTCATTTTTTTTCTATGGTCACAGTTTATCAACTTTTATAAGTCTTTTATCAAGATCAATTTGACAGAATTTAAACTGCTATCCTTTTGTCTACATCACATGATATAGACAAAACTAACAAGTAAGTGAACCAGGAAGCTGAGAACAGAAAGGAAATGTGCCTTCCACTGATATCTTTCATGTTTATGTTCTTCCTCTCTTCCAGTCTAAGTTATATAAAATATAAAATCAATTGGTTAGTTTTTCAGAACCAGGTAGTTGGATCAAGGCTAGGATAATATGAATAAAAAAAGAACAAGTTTCAGAGAAGCCAATTCTATAGGCAGAGCATTCCCTAGTTGTTTTAAATTGTGCTAAATTGCAAAATCCATTCAAGCCATTTCTAATAACTATTATAAGTATCAAATGTTTACCATGCACCAGATACTACTCTAAGCACTTACGAGTTATTTGATTTAAAAGACAAAAGAACCTCCCGAATCTGTTTTTCATAGGAGACTCCAGACCCATTTATTAAAACAGTCTAGGATATTATGACTGGCATTTAAAAAAAAAAAAAAAAAAAAAACACCAGAATAAATTAGATTAGAAAACAGCATTGCAAATCACAAATAATAATGACAATACTACTTCTTAAAATGTTTGTTTCAGTATATGTGTAAATATTTGTATGTGTATATTGAGTCATCATATTAAATATATTTTTACTGATAGACACAGATAAAAACTTCAAAAGCTCTGCCCCATGAGGTAATATTACATTAATTTTTAGAGGAAAAGTGAAAAGATCTGGCTTTATAAATACAATTTCCAAAGTTCCTGAATGCATCAGTTTCTATAGAGTTTTTAATGGAGCCCCTAAAATAACGATATTGTTGCACGTTGCTTCCTGTCTCTCTGATGGTTTGCATTTACTTAGCGTCAAGGCAGCCCTAACACAGGGCGATTAAATCTCCTCAGATCAGGCCATCTGTGCCATTGAGTAAGTGAGATACTTCAAATAAGTGAATGATGAATTCTGTTCCAGACTGTCCCATAAAATTATAATAAAATAATAATGAAGTGCTCCCTAATAAAAAGAAAGTCGTTACAAATACGTGCTATTGATTTCAAAGGGCAGTAATTTTAGAGGAGCTCTTTCATGTGTGTTATAAATCTCGGCAACCGGTGGAGAAAATGTCAGGATTTTAAAAGCAAACAAATAGAAAAAAATCGCCTCACTGCTCATCTTTCATGCTGTTTTGAGTAAAAACTAAGGTAGCACAAATATTTAAACAGATGGCTCAATGATATGCTTTTTTCTTTACTAATCATAGTTATTAAAGCCCTCACTTTATTTTTATTGTGTTTTAAACGGGCAGAGAAAATCTGAGTCTGATAATGACCTTTGTACATCATGCTGCAAATTGATTTTGATGACCTTTCACTCTCCAATAATTAGGCTGGCTTCATGCACATTTATCTCCTTCTCTCTACTCTCAAACTGTATGGTGCATTTTTTTTTTCCTTGCCTGTCCCTCAAAACCCTATTCTCCTTCCCCTCTCCTAGCTTTGTCTCCATCATTGCTGGATTGGGTTTCTATCTCTTCCCTGAAAGCCACAAATTCTTGAATAAAGAATGAATAGAGGCATTTAAAAGCTGACAAAAAAGAAGAATAGTTATTTTACTGATGTTTTGAATGATCAAACATCTGAATTGTCATGTAATTATGACCATTACAATGATGTCATTGCCATAGTCATTTGGCAATTGTGTACATTGTGTTGAAGACATATTACCACATTGAATTATATCTCAGTAGTTTAATGAATTTTATAAGGGTATTTCTTTGTGGCTAATGTGAACAGATGGCAGAAGTGGAAAAGAAATAAACTATGCCTCATTTTCCTTTACATTTCCTTTGTTATTATGCTTTGAACATCAGATTAACACACATTTATAGACATATAGTTTTAAAACATAATCTTTAAAAATATATTTATCAGATATACCCAAGTTCCATGTTTTGTGTGTTTTTTTAGACTTCTTAAAAACTTTTTTTATTATGGTAAGATATGCAGAACATAATTTACCATTTTAACTATTTACTATTTTTAAGTGGACAGTTCAGTGGCATTTCGTACATTCACGATATTTCAGCAACCATCACCACTGTCTGTTTCTAGAAGTTTTTCATCATTCCAAACCTTAAGAAGTATATTTAAACAACTCCACTTTTAGTTCATTAGGGGACTTCTCTCTTTCTCTTCCTTATGTGAGGTTCATTGGATCATATTCTTAACATATTGTTAACACACAAACCCCTAACAACCTGAGGTTAATTATAAATGTTTTCCTCAGGACTATAGAATTCCAGAAAATAATTTATTGAGGAGTACAAGAAGCTTTACAGGTGATGGTAGCTAACATTTATGGAACAGTTATTCTGGGCGAAACACTAAGCTAATTACTAGACATGTTAAG
This sequence comes from Eonycteris spelaea, assembly GCA_003508835.1. Taxonomy (NCBI): domain Eukaryota; kingdom Metazoa; phylum Chordata; class Mammalia; order Chiroptera; family Pteropodidae; genus Eonycteris; species Eonycteris spelaea. The sequence continues at coordinate 134,954 of PUFA01000175.1, forward strand.
GAGAAAAATTAGATAGCAAAAGGTTGCTTAAAACATTTCATAAGCCAGAGTTGATGTTCTTATTATTAAATGACCTTCCTATAAAAATATAACAGTTGAGTTTTTCACGCATATGTACACTAATCCACAATAAGTAAGATCATAAATAAACCAGACCCAGAGTTTGAAGGTCTCAGTGTTACTCTTTTCCTTTCCTAACTATTAGGCAGGTTGAACCAGAGAAATAGAAATCAGATTATAATTTTTAAGTGGAGGAAAGTTAATACAGGAATTGGGCACACAGTGATGGAAATGCTGAAGAGCCATCAGGACATCACCAAGTATTAGTAACAACAGGAGTCATTACTGGGCTGGAGGACCAAAATGGCCATGCAGTGGCCACGGGACCCCAGGAGTAGATGTCACCTCCTGGAAGCTGGAGTCTTGAAGATTATAGCACTGTTTTTGAGGACATGCTCCCATGGAGACAGAGGGAGGGAAATGTTCTGTTTCTCTCTTCCCCATATGTTTTAATCTCCCTATAATTCTTCCATTGGCCAAACCTAACAAGAAGCCATATAACAAGGGAAGCCATAGCCTGGGAAACAGCTTGGAGGGAAGAGCAACCAACACTCCCACCCTGTGATGTGACAAAGAACAGAGCAGGGGGGGTGAAGAAGAGACTCAAGGGCAAGTGGGTCAAAGACTGGCCCTAACTTTCCCAATCAGGAAATGGTGATTCCCCTTCTAATGAAGGTGAACAGAGGAAAATGTGGAAAGATTATGCAGGGCTTGATGAGCCATAAAATAAAGAGTTATGCTTTGGGAAAGCTCCCCAAAGAAGATGAAACCTCTCACTTTTGGAGTTATTCTTTTCTTCCTTATTCCTCACACACAATTTATATGCAAGTCTTACCTGTGCACTCCAAAACATGTCTTTCACCCAACAACTTTTACCATTGGTACCATTATTTCTCACTTGAATTTTACAATAGCCTCCTAACTGGTTCTACTCTTTTAATTTTTTCCTCACGTAAAAAAAAAAAAAAAAAAAAAAACAGGTAAGTTTTACACACAGTGAAATGCACAGGTATTATGAGAGTATGACTGCATCTGATGACTGTATCTGCCAGTGTAAACAACACCTCAATCAACATACAGAGCTTGTTTATCATCTCAGAAAATCCATTTATGTCCATCCAATCTAATCAAACTCCACCTCTCATAGGCAACCACCATTCCACTTTCTAACACCATGAAGTTGTTTTACCTGTTATTAAACTTCATTCAAATAGAATCATGCAGTATATCTTCCTTTATGTATAACTTTTTTCACTCATCACGTTTTTGAGATTCATCCATGTTGTTGTGTATCATTAGATCATTTCTTTATTATTTTCTGCTTGGTATTCCATTTTGTGGATATACTACAATATGTTTGCTCATTCTCCTGTTGATAGACACTTGGTAGTCTATCAAGACTTGATAGACAGATTTTTTGTTTGTTTAGAAGTAAAGCTGTTATAAACTTTCAAGCACAGTTTTATATGTTGTCATTTCTCTTCGGTAAATTTTCAGGAGTGGAATTGATTGATTATGTGATAAATGTATGTTAACTATAAAAAAATTCTAAATTGTATTTTGAATTTGTTATATTATTTTACTCTCCCACTGCCAACATTTGAGAATTCAAACTGTTCCACAGTTTGAAAACATTGATATTGCTGGTATTTTTAATTTAGCCATCCTAGAGGGTATGCAGTAGTGTTTCATTGTAGTTTTAATTTGCATTTCCCTGACAATGAATGATTTTCAGATTTTCATGTGTTTTTTGGCCATTCATATATTTTCTTCTGTGAATAGTCTGTTCCAGTTTTTGTTCATTTCTTATCTATTTGTTGTTTTTAAAGTGAGTTTTAGTAGTTATATATATGTACATATATATTAATGTAAGTAGTTATATATATATACATATATATTAATGCAAGTCTTTCATTTTATATATAGAGAGAGCACACAAATATTTCTTCCAGCCCAAGGCTTGCATTTTTATTTTCTTAAAACTATGTGTTTTTTTTAAGTTTTAATTTTGATGAAGTTCAAATTTTATATATTTCTTCAATGGCTCAGGTTTATTATGTCCTAAGAAATCATTGCTTACTCCAAGGTTCTAAGGATATTCTGTTATGTTTTTCTTTAGAAGCTTTAAGTTTTTAGCATTTGCATTTAGATCTATAATACATTTTGATATAATTTTTTTGTGTATCATATAGAAGAAGGGGTCAGGATTTGTTTTTCTTTCATGCATTTATCCAGTTGATCCAACAATATTTGCTGAAAATACTTATTGCCATATTAAATTGCCTCAGGTATTTGTTGAATAACAAATAGATCTGTTTACACACAGGCATATTTTCGGATTCTCTGCTCTGCTTCATTGACTATTTCTCTATTTTTATTTATCTATCACTTTATTGATAGTGTACTGTAGCTTTATAATAAGTCTTATAAACAAGTAGTGTATGTCCCCCAACTATCTTTCAAGGATATTTTAGTTTTTTGTTGTTGTTGTTGTTATTGTTTTGCATTTCCTTATAAATTCTAGAATCAATTTGTCAATTTCTACATAAAAACCTGATTAGATTTTGATTGGACTTGTATTATCCATCAGTTTTGGGGAGCACTGACACTGAACTTTCTAATTCATTAGCATAGCATATCTCTCCATTTATTTAGGAATTCTTCAATTCCTTTGAGCAACGCTTTGCAGTTTTTGTGCAGTCTTATGCACATTTTAAGTTCATTTATACACTTTAATAACTACACTTCTTTGGTGCTTTAGTAAATAGTATTTGCGATAGTCAGCGTCCAGGACTGTTCTCAAAGATTTTCATTTAGTGTGTTTGCTTTTGTGCAGGCCTTCCCCACTGAACAGAGCTGACCCGTGTAACCAAGAGGACACTGTATGGATGACTAAGTGAAACTTCCAAGTCTCAGTCATAAAAGAAACTGTGGCTTCTGCCTTGATCTCTTCTGGATCGTCATTCACTTGGGGGGAAAGCTATTGCCACATCAAAAGAAACAGAAGAGGTCCTATGGAGAGGCACATGTGGTAGGAAACTGAGACCTCCTGCCAATATTCAGCATCAAATTGCCAGCCATGTGAGTGAGCCTTCTTGGAAGTGAATCTTTCAGTCCAGTCCAGTCCAGTCCAGCCTTCAAGATACTGCCGTTCTGGCTGACATCTTGACTGCAACCCCTTGACAGCCCAAGGCCCAGAATCACCAAGCTAAGTTGTTCCTAAATTCCTGATCCATAGAAATTGTGAGATAGTAAATGTTTATTGTAGTTTTAAGTTATCGTGTTTATGATAATTTGCTATGCAGTAATAGATAGTATAATATAATATATATATATTTTTAAGTTTTATTTTCCAACCGTTTCTGGCTAGTTTTTAGAAATAAAATTGATTTTTTTTTTTTTAATGTATTGACCATGTGTTCTGGGACCTTGCAAAATTCACTTATTACTGCTAGTGGTTTGTTTCATAGATTTGTTTGACTTGTTTTTATCTAAACAATCAAGCCATCTGCAAATAAAGACAGTTTTATGTCTTCCTTCCCAGTCCCTATGCCTTCCATTTATTTTTCCCCCTACTGCAATGGGTAGTTCTTGAAGTACAACATATACTAAAAGTGGTCATAGCACATATCCTGGCCTTGTTCCTGATTCTGAGGGAAATGTTCAGTTTTGTACTGAACACAATCATCATGTTAGCTGTAGCTTTTTATAGATGCTTTTTATCAGATTGAGGAAATTATCATCTATCTATAGTTTGCTGAGATTTTCTGTCATAAATGGGTGATCACATTGTTCCTGCCTTTTAAAGAAATAGTGAAAAAAAATAAAAGAATTTCTCTTGTACTTATCCACATAGTTACCATTTCCAAAGTTCTTCACCCTTTTCTTTCATGTGGTATTATTTCCTTTCATCCCGAAGAACAAACTTTAGCATTTTTATAGGCAAATCAACTGGTAACAGATTCTTTTAGCTTTTGTTTATCTGAAAATGTATATTTTACAAAACTTTTTAAAGAAATTTTCTTCAAAATACTTTCTACACTGTCAACACATTTAATTTACTCATATTTTCTCCTACGAGATGATGAGTTTTGTGAGATCAGAAGCTTTGTCTTGTTTACTTCTGAATTCACTTTGCCTGGAACTGTGTTTGTCCCATGGTGTTGGCCTGGCCCTTTTGTTGGTGGAAAGAAAAAAGAAAAGCGAGAAAGAAGAAAAAAAGGAAGGAAGAAAGGAAGGAAGGAAGGAAGGAAGGAAGGAAGGAAGGAAGGAAGGAAGGAAGGAAGGAAGGAAGGAAGGAAGGAAGGAAAGAAAATTGTTATTGCTATTTATGGCCTGTATGAAAATGTTTGGGTTTGACAGTATTTCTTAAAATGTCAGTTTTATTCATCTGGAGTTTGAGACGTGTGTTTGTGTATTTCTGTGTGTATGTATTCTCTATTTACTATTCCATAAGGAATATATTCATTGAAACTTTATATGTGTAAAGGTAGTAATCTTTATTATAAATAAATACACAATCATCCTTAAAATGAGATATAGAAATTAATGGCACTTTTCCAGAATGTGCATACACTGATTCTGTACCTAATGACAAGAAAATTCACAGGGCTTGGGGAAAAAAATGGTGAAAGGAGGCAAGGATTGACAGGCTTAACATAAAAGTGAAGTAAAAGAGTAGGCGTCCAATATAGTCAATTGACAAAGAAATTTTTGACGGGAAATATTTTGAAAACATGCATAATTCTAAACAATTCTTTACGCTAACAGTGATTTTTTAGCCTACAAAAGGAAAATAACACCTAAATCATGTCAATTATAATGTTCATAATGCTCATTATAAATCAATCAAAAATCTTCAGCTAGGAAGGACCAGGCTTAGGCTGAACTGTGGTAAAATATATTTTTTAGGAATGAAATACCATGGAATTCAAGTTGTTGGCTCTATTACTCTATAGAACAATAGCACAGGACAAGACTGGAAACGCTAAGGTTTGGGTCATTTAAAAATGTGGCTGGGGTTGACAGCCATGCCATCCTGAACAAGCTCGATCCTGTCTGATCTCGGAAGCTAGGGTCGGGCCTGGTTAGTACTTGGATGGAAGACCACCTAGGAAGGCCAGGTGCTATAGATGTAAAAAATAAAAAATAAGGGATCGTAAACTGACAAGGTCCTTGCAATCTGTGAGGTCAACAAAGGGTTGCCTCGCCAAATAAATAAACAGACAAACAAACAAACAAACAAATAAATGTGGCTGGGCTAAAGGCTGTAACATAAGCTATAGACATCAATTCTGTGGATACAGATGTCAGCCAGGTGGCCTAGTGAATCTTGTTCATCCCTAATTTTGATGCTAGACAATGTTTGATAGAGCATTTTGTGAGGTCATGAGATGGTTTTAAAGGACTTGTTGGGTCAGCTTGTGAAAGGTAAGGGATGTCAGAATGCGGATACTAGAGACAGACTTAGGTTCAAATGCAGGGTGACCTTTTCCCCTTGTTTGCTATGACAGGACTGGTTTAAACCTGTTGTCCCTTTCAGTCCCAGTACTATCCCAAGTTATGTAATAAATTATATGGCTACCCAATTTAAGTGTCAAGTCTATAATTAACTGTGAGAACTTGGATAAGTTAAGTTTTCAAGTGTCAGTTCCTTACTTTTAAAAAGGGGAATAATGATATCTAATTCATAGACATGTTAAGAGGTTTAAATGAGATATTTCAGGAAAGAACCTACTTGTGTCTGGGTTGCTAGTTTACAGCAGACTGTTATTTCTGCATTGCCTGCATCCTCTTCAATAAGATAATTAAAGCCTTCAGTGATATGCCCCATCATGCCTTTTTCCTTCGTCTATACTAAACTTAAACTTCATCTGCCTAAAACTTTTCTAAACTCTTAGCCTTGAGCATATTATTTCTCAGCTTAAAATGCAACGCCTCTCTTTTCTTTCTCATTATCTTTAAATCTCTGAACCTTTTAAGGGTCATCTTTTCTCAATACTTACATCTAGAAGTAAACTTTCCTATGTATAAGAACTTTTAAAAACTTTATGGCTTCCACTCCTTAAAATGATTTAAATATTTGATTAAGTAGTAAAATACTTTCTATTATTTGGATCTACCCCCATTTTTTATTGATTAGGTTGCATGTACATTATTATAATATTTAGATATACAACTTATTTAACAAATCTCTTACTGAATATTTAAGTTATTCCATTTTTAATTATTAGATTTTTACATAATTATACATCATTGTATTTTAAATTAATATTATAAAGGATGTATATATACCTATATGTTTTTCTTCATTGCTTTAATTTTATTTCCAGGTCAGGAAAGTTGAGACGTTTTCATATGCTAACTAGTTACTTGGGTTTTTTTACTTATAAAGTGCCTCCTTTTGTTCATTTACTATTTTTTTGGCCTATTTTTGTATTAGATTTTTCTGTATTTTAAAAAAAATCAAAATGTAAAATCTTTTTTTTCAGAATTAAGGAAATTAGTTTTTTATCATGTGTTTCTTGTTTGTTAAATGTTTTATGTTTTGCTGAAAGGTTTTTCTTTTAAGTGTTGTCTAAATTTCCTAATTTATGGTTTCTGAGTTTTGTGTCTGCTTAGAAAGATCATCCCTATCCCAAGGTTATAAATAAACTCAGTCATGTTTTCATCCAATACTTTTATGGCTTCATTGTTTACTTTAAATCTTTGATCCATCTGGAGTTTATTTTTACGTAAGTAGTGATTTGAAGATGTGGCTTTATTTTTTCCAAATGACTACATCGTTATTGCAGATTCATTGAAAAAAATCATCTTTCCCCACTGATTTGGGAATACTCTATGCTAATTTCCATATGTATTTGGTCTATGTCTGACTCATTCTCTTCCATTGATATTTCTGTGTATTCCTGATCCATTTTTAAAGTTATATGAATTAGAACTTTAGCATATGTTTTATTATCTGGTATGACTCTTTATTCTTATTCAGAATATTTCTAGCTACTTTTACATATTTTCAAGGCTAATGTAGTAACACGGGTTCATTTTGTCAATTTTGAGTTGTTTTTTTTTTTTCAAAAATACCGATTTTGTATTTCTAAGAATTTATCAGAAGCTTTTTATTATGTCTTTCAATAGATACTGTGAAATTTCACCTTGTAATGTCTTACAGATTCCTTATAAAGTTGTTTCACAAGTATCTTTCTGAGTAGTTTTCTAGTTTTTTCTCTTTTTTCACATGTGCAATCATATTTCCTGCAAGTTATAATAATAATTTACCTTTTCTTTTCAAATATTGATAATCTGTTTCAGAGTAGTATAATTGATGTACTGATAGTTCTGCTCATCTGGGTTCAAATTCAAACATTGTCAAGTTAATTAAATGTTCTAATCCTCAATTTCCTCATCTGTAAAATGCAGAGAATGATAGCACTTAACCCATAGGGTTAATGCAAAGATCAAATAGGTAATGTGGCTGAGATAATTAGCAAAATACTTAAAATATTATATAGTCTCAAAAATATTAATCATTATTTTATTTTTCCTCAAAGTTAATTGAGTAATCTGGTATTTTACTATTATTGTAATTAAATAATATTAATAGCAACTTTAAATTGCCCCAGTGGTGATGTGCAGAATAGCCTAATGGTCTATTTGTACAGTGCACAGAGTATAGATTAGAAAACATGTAGTCTAGATTTACCAGGGTTAAAATATCATGTAATTTCATAATTTTAAATAAAGACAATAAATATTATAAAATTAAATGTACCTTAATTTTATGTTTTTGGTGAGATATGAGTGAATTCATAAATCAGAAAAAGAATGGTTATAGTGAGAAGTTTTATGTTTGATTCTTAACTTTAATGGAAATATTTATCACTTTGAATTTGTACAGTAAATAGTTATTTACGTGTGGTGTCTTTTTTATCTTTCTGATAGACAAGGTAGGTGCCATGTTTAGCTGACTCATCCGCATGGTCAATTTGGGCAACTGACCTGTGGTATGTTGCCCAAAGTGGGCAATCAATAAATATCCTTTAAATAAAGTCATAAATATATAAACTATCCTATGAAGGAATATATGGACTCACAGACTATATATTTTTCCAGGTTCCACAGGGTCTAAGCATATGCAATGGAAACATTGTATTATACTATCCACAGTTGACAAGAGACAGTATCATACTTCAATTCTCCCTAATACATATAACATTCTTTAATAGAAAGGATACATTTAATCAGAAGCACTATGTAAAAAACACTAACTGGAAGTTTGAAATGTTAAATGCTCTTTCACCAATGAAGGTTTTGTTCCCCTTAATACACAGGTGTTAAATCTTACTCTCAACAGCTAATTTTTTTTTCTTTCATTCATAGTGGAAATTGCAGATATCTTGCTTTTACTGTAAAACCTGATTTATATGCTTCAACTAAATATATAGATTTCATTTATGAATACTAGTCAGTGATTTATATCACTGTTTTCCTTTTCGGACAAGTCACTGCAAAATTATTTTTTCAAGCAAGATGGTATTAACTTTTTCTGATTGCAAAGCCACTCTCCTAGCAGTATCAATACCACTTTATCATTTCTGTCAGTTACTTTATTACATTTGATAAACAAGTAAACACAGCCCCACATATCAAAAAACTAAAATGACTATTTTGAGGATAATCATCTACAAAATATTATGGAACTTCTATAATATTTCAAAGAACTGGCCTTTTTCCAGTTGATACTGATATTGGGATTCGAGTTAATTGCCAAAGCATCACAAACAACAGAGCAGGTGGTAGTAGAAATAACATTCCCTGTATTTTCTTTATTATTTATATTCAGAGCTCTTCAGCACTAAACCCTTGAGCAGGCTTTTTAGAGCCCACTGTATAACAATTCCATTCACCTTCATGTCAACACGCTTTGGCTTGATAAATTAAAACAGAAAAATGCTGGCTAAAGCACCGCAGCCCTACATGATTCATTCTGCGGCAAGTTTCTAGCAGCTGCCCAAGAGTGACCTGCTATCTTCCTAGTGTCCTTATCATTTTCCCATCTGGAAAGGGCTAAAGCTTACTTACACTGGGGAGTTAAAGACCTGTGCAGGCTGCATTCAAAGGCCATTAGCAATCATAACTCTAAAAATCATCACCTTTCGGGCAAGGTTAACAGCAGTCTATAGAACAGATAGGAAGGTCAATATTTTATTTTTATTCAAGTAAATAGAAAGCAAACTGCAAGATTTCTTTAATGACATAGGACTGCATGCTAACCCAAACCATTGTATCTTTAGGTTGTGATATTCCTTAAAATTATTCACAAGTAATTTTGAAGACCTCATCTTAAACTAAGAAACTTTTGGTATTAGTTGTCAATTTACTATGAAAGTAATTCATTCATTTATTCTTCCTTTATACAACTGGTTCTAGGTTGGACACTTAGTTTAGTAATTATTTTAGCAATTAACTATCAGGCTGAAAAGGACATTAAAGAAAAATATTAAATATTTTTGAAAAGAGAGGCTAAATGATAGCAGAATCAGTTTAAACTCTAATATTTAATTTTAGCAAAGTTTTGAAAATTTTAAGTAGGTTTTCTTAACTGAGATTGTATATAGATTAAAAGTAAATGAATTTCAAAACCTGAGACTGACAGAGCAATTGTCACCCAAGAAATTATCAAAGGTTAAATATAAGTTTATGAATTCTAAACAACTATAATTTTTAGAAAATGAAAACTAACAATTTAAAGCTTTTGACAACTAACCTATAATGCATGTTGGTGATTGTTAGTCTTATCTCTTGAGGTGGAAAAAGATGTAGAGATGAACAGAATCCTTGACCAGCCACCATTGCTAAGTTTAATGAGCAAGATCTGAGCCAGATTAAATGCTCACTCTTTAAAAAGGAGAGACAATAAATGTGAAAGGAAATCTGAAGGATTTCACCTCCCTCGCCACAAATAGGTCATTTGTTCAGGAAATCACCATTTGCAGTTGCTATTTGGTGCCTACAGAAGTTCAGAAACTTGAACCTTGAACCCAACCTGGTGATTAAAACATTTGGGATTGAAATATTTGGGGGTTAGGAAGGAAGAAGGAGGGAGAAACTTCAATTTCAAAATTTGTGTTTGTCAAATTTATCAAAAACTTGAATTCTGCCTTGGAAGATGTGCATATTTAGAAAGGAAAACTCCAATAGGATTTTGTTCATGTAAAAATAAAGCTGAGATCTAATTCTGGAATGGAAACTGAGAGTTAAATGTCTGTGAATAATAACACAAGTTCTTTTCTGTGGGCGGATTTGAGCCAGTGGTGATAATTATACACTCTGGGTGGCAGGTCTGAGAATAGCCTATCAGTCTCTCTGTGAGAGACAAGTCTTTTGAGGTGAGGGCATTAACTCAGGGTAAGAAGAATATAGTCAAAGACCCTTCCACTGCATGGGAGATGGCCTGAATCCCGCAACTTTTCATTCAGTCAAACTGATATTCATTTGTTGGGCACATACCCTGTGCTTACATTATCTGAGTAACTGGTCATTAAAAATCCTTGGAGTTGGAGACTATAAGAGCAAAAATTCTTACATTTCCCTCCCTCCCTCCCTTCCTTCCTTCCTCCCTTCCTTTCTCCTTTCCTTCCTTTCTTCTTTCCCTCCCTCCTTTCTTTTTTCTTTCTTTCCTTTCCCTCTCTTCTCCCTCTCTTCTTTCTTGGTGTGTTGTAAGTCCCCTCTCTATTCTCAAACTGTTATTGAAGTTTTATTAAACCCCAGAGCCTCATCTTAGATTGTGGTTAAGAAGTTTAAGAGAGGGGTGTTTTCCAGCTTAAAAACAGTGAATTGGCTGTATAAAATTGCTAACATTAAGAGAGAAGAGAATCATTTTATGTGACAGTAATAAATGGCCAAGAAGAATAGTGTAAGATGCCAACTTGCTAGGGTGACCAACAGTCACAGAGTAAAGTTGTAGGACATATTAGCTTTCATCAAAGGAGTCTCCGAAATGTCTCCAGAGGGATGTTTGATGACCAATACTGCCTTTAGATTCAGGCAGGAAGAGTCCTTCTGGTGCCTGTGAGTGGATAGGCCAACAGTGCTGTCAAGATGGGTTAGCTGACTCTAGACCAGAATAGTAGGAGCTCTGCTGTTTTGTTTTTTGTTTTTGTTTTTGTTTTTTCACTTTCAGGGTTCTCTCCAACTATTTACACCTCACTTCACCTTTAATGGTTAACCAGTTGCCCTAAGTTGCTTTAGGATTCTTACTCATGAAACAACTTGGGGCCCTATGCCCTGGGCCAACTTCCCAAACCCAAATGGTGGGCTGGAAAGCAGATTGTTCTTGACATTTCTTTGTGGAATCATGTAAAATTAGGTCTGGAGAAGGATGCTGAGATGCTGACATGTCCCCATTCACAGGAGACACAGGAAGATTTCAGGGTTCTGGGCTATTGACCAGCTTGGACTTGAACTGCAAATGAGGGCTGTGTATTGGCTATCCAAGTTTCCATCATCATGCCAACTCAAGTCTTTGGAACCCAACGATAACAAGGGGGTGCGATGAGTATGATTTAGTCTCTGTGCATCTTTACCAGAGGCATCCAGGGCAGTCACTCTACTCTATCATCAGGCAGTCCTGGGGGAGTATGCTTAATGCCTCTGCAGGAAGAAAGATGCTATGCAAAGCCAAGAGGCCCTTTAGTTGACGTCCTCTCTTTCTTCTGATTAATGTGGTGATGTTTTATTTTCCCTGGTCTGTCTTAAGCTATGCCAAACAAGGGACATTCCTTGTGAGAATGGGACTATTCTTTTCACTCCACCCACAGACTTTTTGCCTTTTGTACCTGTCAGTTGTGGAAGTCAAGGGAGCAGTCAACACTGAAAGAAATCACATTATAGAAATGCTGTGATTGCAGCCCATAGAGACAATGTTGGAAGATGTGGTGTTCTATACTTTTACTCTATGAAATTTTGCATGGTAAATTTAACATCACCAGAAAACAATATGTTGTTCACATTTCCCTCCATACTCTGAGTGCACATGTATTTGTGGTCATATCAATGAAGCTTAGTTACAACCTTTGAAATGGTCTTTGGAAGCCAATCTTCATGGGCAGCAGGATGAATAATGTAGTGTCATAAGAAATGATGGAAGTAACAGTAAATAAATGGTATTTAGGGAATTACGGAGGCAAGAACTTGTTTCAATACAAACAAGTTCTGAGGAGCACGGCATTGTCTGTAATAACAGTGCTGCTAACTCACTTCTTCTGGTAGGAGAGAGGAAACTAGATAGGATGGTGTATTTGACAATAAAGGACACAAGAGTTAGCCTTTGTGGCCTGCCTCATCTTGGACACTATGTGGCCTTCCTCACTTTGTACAGCTGATATGATAAGTTGACCAGAGTCTTTGAATTAAAATCAATCTCACTTCCTCATGCCCATTTCTTTTCATGCCTATCGATGGTATCCAGTGGTGAGAAGAGAAGAAGAAGAGGAAAAAGAAGGACAAGGAGGAGGGTGGGAGGGGATGAAGGGGTTGGGGAGCAGGAGATGGGGAAGAGAAAAAGCCTACCAAAAGGAAAGAATGGTTCTTCCTAAGTCAGGGGTCAAACGGTTGATGGCATCTAAGGGCCATGGTAGGCTATGTAAATAAGTGCAGCTTGTGGGCCATCTGAGACAATAAGGAGTGTGGAGACTCTGGTGTATGCATGCCCTGGCAATGTGGTGTAGGCACATTCAGATCCAGGCCATTATTGCCAGAAAGAAGAAGCTAGGCCCAATTTAGCTAGATCTTAGAATTTTTCAAGAGATGCCCTAAATCAATCCTTTATATGAAATTACTTAGATGCAATTAATTCAAATGCGAAAAGTTTATGTAAACCATAGAAGTGTAGCTCACCTATAGCTAGTTTGCCAGCTCAGCCTCATGATCTGGAGAACAGAATACATTGGTAAGTCAATGACATCAGCCTTCTAAAATTAGCCATTTTTCCGAAGAAGATATTTAAATGGCCAACGGGAACAAGAAAAGGTGCTCGATATTACTAATCATGAGGCAAATGTAAATCAAAAACACAATAAAATATCATCTTGCACCTCTTAGGATGGCTATCATCAAAAAGACAAGAGGTAAGTGCTGACTGACAAGGATGTGGAGAAAATGGAACCCTTGTGCACTGTTGATGAGAATATAAATTGATACAGCTTCTATGGAGAACAGTATGGAGGTTCCTCAAAAAACTAAAAACAGAACTATCATATGACCCAGCAATCTCACTTCTGGGTATATATCCAAAGGAAACAAATGATTATCTAGAAGAGCTATCTACATTCCCATGTTCTTTGTAGCACTATTTCCAATAGCAAAGATGTGGAAACAACCTAAGTATCCATAGATGGATGAATATTATTTAATCACACACAAAAAAGAAGCAAATCCTGTCATTTATGACAACATGGATGGACCTTGAGGGCATTATGCTAAGTAAAATAAGTCAGACAAAGACAAATATAGGTTCTCGCCTATATGCCCAATCTAAAAAAACTGAACTCATAGAAATAGCACATTAGTGGTGGACAGGGTGGGGTTGGGGTGAGGGAAATTGGCGAAAGTGGTCAAAAGGTATAAACTTCCAGTTATATAAATCCTGGGGATGTAATGTACAGCATGGTGACAGTAATTAGCCACGCTGTATTGCATATTTTGATGTTTCTAAGAGAACAGATATTAAAAGTTCTCAACACACAGACACACACACAAATTGAGTCTAAGTAAGGGGATAGATATGTTAACTAACTTTATTGTGGTGATCATTTCACAACACATACATATATTGAAATCATCACATTGCAAATCTTAAATTTACACAATGCTTTATGCCAATTTATTGAAACAAAGCTAAAAACAGAAAAAAGATATGGATTGAATTTTATTGTAAAGACATCGTCTGGGGCTTTTTGGATGAAGGAAATTGTGGGGGGAAACCCCAAAGCAACTAGCCTGATGAAGAAAGAGTTGAGAATCACTCCTCTCTAAGCACACTCACTCATGGGACTAGGCTGGCCATGAAGGGGTGAGGGGCTGAATGGCATTGTCTGGACTGTCAGCCAATTAGATTGCACATGTGAATAGCTGACTATATATACATACATATATATTATTTTTCCTTTGTATGAAAGTCAACTATAAATAAACTCAGTGGAGACCCTAAGGAAATTATAGTCGATACTTAAATAACATTTGCTATATGTGTTCTATACTCTTGCATATATTAACTCATTTAATTTTCACCACAATTCTAAAGAGTGGGTGCTATTTTTATACTTTTTTTTTTTCAGGTGAGGCAACAAAAGAAGAGAGGAATGAATTACGTGTCCACAGTTGCAGAGCTAACAAATAGGAAACCCAGGAGACTCAGGCAGGTTGCTGCAAAGTCTGAGACTTAACCAGAAGATTTATCTGTAAGAGCATATCTATCCTTTCACTATAGATTTATTTAAATTGTAACATAAAACCAACTGCTAATCAAGAGTGAAAAATATTGACTGAGGTTGGTTAACCAGAAAAAAAATAAGGTCACCAAGTTCTCTTTCTCAGATTCAACTTCTTTTAAGGCAGGGAGCAGAGACACTGTGTAGGAGCCGAGAGTTTGAGCACAAGCATAATTCTTGCTGTGGGAAATAATGCAGACTTTCCTGTGCTGGGGGAACAGTTCGGGGAAACTCTTAGTCATTGTGGACGTATTAAATTGCCAGAGAAAATTAAGTTCTTCCCTGTTATAAATAAAGAAGGATAAGCCACTGAAGCTGAGAAAAAGTTTAAGACAATGCTGAAGGATAGAGGTCAATGCTAGATAAGCAGATTTTGTATGGTTGGGCTTAACATTTTTCTCTCCAGATCTCTTCCCTTCCACAGCACACTGTGATAAAGACTAAACAAAATATAGTTTGCTAGAATAACCATTTATCGGACAACTTCATTTGCCATTCCCTGCGCTGGCTCTGCAAGCATATTGCTAGTCCTCACATGTATTATCATTCATTTTACTGATGAGGAAGCTGAGACTCAGTTTAAGTGACATGCTTAAAACCATACAGATAACAAGGAGCTGTTAAAAACTGCAATTCTTTCTTGCTGCAAAATCTGAACTCTTCACTGAATTAATATGATCCATTCAACCTTTTTATATATAAGACGCATTGAACAGGTCATACACCCTAAAGCTATTTTTCAGATTCCTCTCTTCATGCCTCTACAATTGGGTCCATATATTTGTGCTATCATCCTGAATTTTCCAGTGACTCTCCCTCATCAAAATACATAGACATTTTTTTTTTTCTTGGCATTGGGAGTGTTCTTTTTGGTTTGGAACTTGGTCCACCACCATCAAACCTTCTATTTAACAAGTCTGTTTAGCAGTTTTTATAGTAGAAAACAATAGCAGATTTTTAAAGATTATCTTAAAATTACAGTTTCCCTCCTCCTCTCTAATGAGAATGGTAAGTGATAACTCAATAGTTCATTAAACATGGTGGCACTCGATCTCTTTTCTTGGGACATTTGTCACCATTTCAAGCAATAAGTAGTAATATTTTTCTTAAATTATAAAATGCATACTTTAAAAGCATACTCAAAAACTATCCAAACAAGTAACTGGATAAATAAGTGCAAGCCTTTTTTTTGTAGTCTTACAGTGAGGTGTACTATACCTAGAGTATCTTTATCTTTTGATTCCATCATATTGTTTTACTCAATGTCTTCTTGAAGATTTTTCCAAGTACATCGGTCTCATTGAAAAGCTTATGACTCGGGCTTGTCTGTGAAGAACTGGTCCAGTCCCCTAGAGAAACAATCTGACCGCACATAGTTGAAAACCTGTTATGGCTGCTCTGCAGCCAAAGGTTTGAGGCACCGATCAATGCTAGAAGTGCAAGAGAGGAAGAACTGAGGGGTTTTAGTATTACCAGGTGTTCTTCACTTTGATTCCGCTCTATCACCCTCCCCTGCCTCTCCAAAAAAAAGAGGAAAAGAAAACATTAAGTCCCATATTGAAAAATGTATCTTTCCTTATAGCCCTACTTCATCTGTCGGCATCCATTTCTTTCTTTTTTAGTTAACCAACGTGTCAGAATACCCTTGTAGATGCAAACTTAGGTTCCTAGGGGCAAATTACACGCCTTTAACTCTTTAAGAAAAAGAACATTGCCTTGTAATTATTATTGTGTGTTCGTTTGCTATGAAAGAACATAAACCATTTTGCTTCACATGAGGCACTTGGAAAATTGAGGCTCTCAACTACAGGGAACTTGACAGAAGAAAAGAAAGAATCAGTTTACAGACTTTAAACAAAATAGAGACATCAGTATTTACTATCTGTGCATCAGTGAGATTTACAAATCTTAAAATATGCAAGCAAAACACTTGTGAAGCAGATAAGGAAGACTACAAAACATCCAAAGAGATTGCTAATAATAACATATAAAAGAAATATCGCAATAAACATGTTAGTGCTAATGATTTAAAATACTACTTATACTTTAAGTGGCTGTCCTGTGAGCACATATTTTCTCACAACCAGGAACAATTACTAGAATTTTTTAAGCCCTTGCTAAATATGCAGTGTCAAGGGTTACAGAAACAGTACCATGAATTTAATATCTTGCATATATTTAAGGATCCAAATTGAAAATATTTGATATTTATGATGAGGCTAATGTAACACGAGGCTTGTGAAAAGCACGTTTTAATACAAAGGATGAATATGAAAGGATGGCAATGGAGGTGTGAAAAAGCCAGAACACAGAAAAATAAAACAAAATCAGAGAAGTATGCCACATAAAAATACTAACTTCTGTATTATTTTTCATAATTTACATCCCTTTGTTTGGTAGACCAAAATGTAAATATTTTTATTTTAAACTAAAGGAGATGCTGGTAGAGTTGTTATAAATAGGTAAATAAATTTAGATGTTTTCCTTTCATGTAATACCTTACTGAAAATTTTAGTACTATTTTTCATGGATTTAATCAACTTCCAATTGTTTTTGTGCTGATTCTACCCAATCATCTAACCAAAGGCTTTGGGAAAAAATCCTTTGGAGAGGCATGGCTTACAGATCTGTGACAGAAAACAAACTTTGTTCTTCTTTCGTTTTCCTCTTCCTTCCTGCGTGTTAGGAAATTCTAGAATTGTCCAAAAGACAGAATGATGAACAAGGCACTGTTGCACCTGGCGGCAAACAGAGGCGGCAATATGTAGCATCAATAAATATGAACCTCACTTATTACAGATTTAATTTCAGGTCTGATTTTCCAAAAAAGATATAGATTCTTTTACTTTGGGGAATATTATTATTTCCCTATTTTTTAAAAGATTCTATATTATTGTTGCAATTCATGTTGTCAAAATCAGGACTCTTCCCTTTTACTGTGAATACCCCCTACAGCTGGGCAACGCTTGAGGAAGGCATTGGCAGGCATTGTTTTGAGGGAGAAACTCTCATATATTAGGAGCCAGGCATAGCGCCAGGGATGTTACATGTTGTAGCAGTCAGGGTCCTAGAAAGAAACAGATGGCATCCTCAAACAGGGATAATTGAGGAGAATTTAATAAAGGGACTATTTACAAAGGTGTGTATGGGGTTATTTTATGGAAACTAGCAAGGGGTGTTGCAGTGAGTGCATCAGGACTAGCAACAGTGAGGAGCCTTTCCCACCCCTAGATTTAAAGCGACACAGGAGGGAGCATCTAGCAGAACCCAGAGAGAGAAAGGGCTACATAACCAGAACCGTGACCTCTACTAGACTGATGCATTTCACCCACAGGAACCAAGCAGGGAAAGAACTAGGGAAATAAATACCCTGACCTCATTCTCAAGTCTACTCAAATTACTTTTGGTGTCTTCTATCCACCAAGCCAAGCCAGAAGGCAGAGGGCAAGGTCATTCATTGATTTAGTTGATAAATGTCAGTACCTAAGGCACAGAAGGAAATAGAAAATGGGGGAGTAAATTTGGTGGGAGGGGGCAAATGGAGACTATCCAACATACGTAACACCTCGCTCACCCCTTACCACATCCTAATAAGACATACATTATTAACATCTGCAATTTTGGGTTAGGAAAACTTAAGTTCAGAAGGTCAAGGAACTTTTATAAGAATACACAGGTGACAATACCAAGATTGAAGCCTAGATCTTCTCAAGTGTTTTTATTTTTTTTTTCTCTCCCATAACTATGGAAACTATGAAGTTTTTCATAGGAAAGTGAGAAACGCTTGAGGGCAAGGATGGAAATTAAAAGCACAAGGAACAGGAAAAAAAACGAGTAGGGAAAGAAAGTAGCTGACACATGTGCGCTGGCTATGTCCCAGGCATTGTTTTAAGTTTTAGAAAACGTGCAGGATCCCATTAATTCTCTCACCAACTGTATGAATTAGGTACTATTATTCCCCTTTCACAGAGGACGAAGCAGAGCCTTTGGAAGACTTATGAAGTTATCAGGATCAGCCAGCCAGCAACTTGCAGAATTTCAACCTATGCAGGTTCTGAGCTCACACCTTTGGGGATTAAATTATAATGTAGGCGTTGGTGGGGACAAGACAGAAGAAGTCTGAGTGTCTAGCACAATTGCCCAGGACTCTTCAGTGTCCTAAAAACTTTTTCTTGTTAGAGGTAAATCACTTCCCCCCCCCCCCATTTCCTTTCTGGTCATTTTGCTATTCGTGTGTCATAATGTCAATGGTGGTGATGTGTGGCATGAAAAAGGAAATGAAATTTAGTTCAGGTCATTTTTTTTGTTTAAATTTTTAGGACACATGCAAATCTGAGAGACATATTCAAAACTGAATCCACCATATTCCCTCTTAAAAGTATGCCTTTTATATGCTCTCTCAATTAATGGCACAACCTACTTTTCATTTTCTGCAAAAACCTGGGCAACTCCCCATATAATTGTAATTATTATTTACTAGACTCCTCTTTGAGTGACTCTTTAGAATTAGTCTACCTCATTCTAAAAGCACTGCATCCCTTTTTGGAATATTTATTTCATTCTTTAGAAATATATATACTTTGTTAACAGTCATCATACCTTTTGCAGTTACTTTTCAGCGCCCTATGCCTAGTACATAGCAGTGCCTCAATAAATCATTCTTGAATGACCAAATGGAAATTGGGCTGTAACTTTTCTACATAAATGAAAGCATTTGATTTGCTACGAACACATTGAGAAATGGATGCCTCAGATTTTCCAGACTTTTTTTCCTAGCAAAGAACAGGTAAGGCTGTGATTGCCGATTTCCTTTTTCATTTTCTTTGATCTCTCACCTGATGTAAGCCCTGCTGTTCTTCAAATGTCAGACTGACTCGGTACCAACCTTTAACATGTTGTTTCGTGGGGCTTGCAGATACTGAGTTAGGTGCATTTTGATCCTCTTTGTTTCTATTTTCATGAACTCTTCTGGAGGACACCGGTCAGAGAGTCCTCAAGGTTAATTGACATCTAAATGACATTTTTTCAACCAACAAGCCTATATTTTTAAACTCCCAAATGCTTTGGACACCTAGTCAAATATTGTTGCATTTGTCCCAATCATTAGTAATGATTTCAAATCAGAGTGGTTGGCAAAGAATTCTTGAATCCAAGGTACAAAAGCAGAATTTCTTTAAGATTACTGAACATAAAGGAAAATCTTTTAGCTTCCAATGGAGGTGCGCCCAGCTTGTTCTGAAGAAAGAAGCCTGCGGGCTACACTCTCCAGGTCTGGAAAACTACTTACAATGTGGCTTCTGCCACAGAGGCAGACACATTCTAAATCGATGTCGATTTCTCCCCCTCTCTTCCTCACTCTTTCTCTTTCCTCTATTATCTTGTGGCAAGCCGTCTTGCTGCGAGAAGAACCTGGGCTGTCTGTGCTGCCTGGGTGCGGTAGCATTTGTGTTTAGTGGATTGCTTTCTCTGTGTGGCAGCCTCTCATATTGAAATGACATTCCACCCCGCTTGCTGCTCCTAATGTCATCTGTTATATCAGCATCTGTAGCAGCTGCTGCTGCTTCTGGCTGAAAAGTCTCAGTGTTTGCCTTTAAAATGTCATTCCCTCACCTCTCTCAATATTCAGACTCACTCATCAGTTCGTTTCCAGCTGCCTTCAAATGTATTCAGAATAAATGATGCACAAAGGACAGTTTAAACACAGCAAAGCAGTTGTAGGCAAGGCATCTCCAGTTCACAGGGCTGTTCTTCCTTAACAAGTGTTGCATTGTCATTTAAATGTGTTTCTGGCACAGAAGATGGTGGCTGTGAATCTGCTTTGGCAACTGGAGAATGTTTCGCAGTTGCCAGGCAAAGAGGAATAAAAAGAGTAAATGAAGAAGGCGTAGAATGATCAGTTAATGTGAGTTGCCTTTGCTTTGTTTTTCATTGTCGCTGCCCCATCATCAAGCTGGTTTTTCCCATGGCAAAAGCTAGTAATTTATCCGTTCCCTGCCCAGAGTAGCCATGCCGTTTCTCTCTACGACACCCTTGTACTTTGATCACATTAAGTCTTGCTTAAGATTCTCAAGTTCGATATTTTGCCATTTTGGAAATTAGAATACGATAAGGCCACTGTAAGAGTGTCTTTATGTGAGAAATATGAATTAGCATCCAAATATAAGGTATTACCATGCAGTAAGCATGCCAGCATCTCACCCAGAATTTAGCTCAAACATGATCTCTTCTGTAGGCATAAGAACGATGTAGCTCAATTTATAATTTTTAAAGCATTAAATTCACTTATCAAAATGACATCACTGCCTCATTGCCATTAGGACATGACTTGGAATTATTTTTCTAGTGGCTAATTGATGGGTAATGTAGATATGTTTCCACCATATGGTTTGCCCCTTCATGATCTATTTGCCTCGTGGTTAGCCAGAGCTGAAGGTTCTGTCTGTGGCCAAGAGTAGTGTGAAGCCATTTGACCCATTTGAGCATTAAACCTATCACTTCACCTTCATTGGATATAACTAACCACAAATACAGTAATTAGAAAGCAAAGTTTCCAGCCTTGTAAACTCAGTTTTAACTTTTAAGATTCAGAGAGATGGAAAATAATCACATTTTAAAGCCTAAATCACACCGTAAAAGTTGCCTTACCCTCTTCGTTAACATGGTTCAAATGAGAAAATATTTGGCCTGCTTTTTATTGCTATAATCACAGTATTGTATAGCTCTTACTGTGTTCTAAAAGCTTTACTTAAAAGCACTAAATGTTAAATTAGTTAATCCTTATAAAGTTCTAAGAAATGTCTATTATTCCAGTATTACAGGTAGGGAAACTGAGGCACATCAGAGGTTAAGTAGATTGCCTAGTGACACATAGTAGGGAGTAGAACTGGGATTTAAGCTGAGGCTGTAGCTGCACAGACCATCCTCTTGACCATTATGCCATCCCACTCCAAGCCCCATTGATCTTGATCTACCGCCATGAGCAACAGTAAGCACCCAGACCAACACATACATTCTCCTCTTCTTCCTTTCTGTCTTGGTTCTAAGCATTTATGGTCCCAGTCAAATGTCAGCTCTCTCAAATTACTTTGCCTGAGACCCTTGCCAACATAACAATTATATATTACTATTATTATTACGATATTTTAAAGCAAAATGATTATCTGTTTTCCCTTATAGTGGCTGCTTTACTTTTCTGCTATGAAAAACGTAGATTGTATGCTTTTATGCTGGCCTCGCTCCTTCACTGCAGCTCTTTCCACCCTCCAAATGCACAGAATGACTCATGATGCTTTCTCCATGTTGCTGATATGCCTTGGGCATGGATGGCATCAGAAGTTGTTTCTGTCTCTCTAGCTATCCATCATTATTTCCTCACATCTAGACATGAGTAAGTCTTCCCAAAGGGATAAATAACGAAGAAAGCTAGAACTCTTTTCTCGTTAAAGAGAGGAATACATTTACAATTGAAAATGTTATTGACAGTTACCCTATACTGGTCCATGATGGGTTTCCAACTTTTCCCCTTTTCCTCATTTTCCACATACATTCCATTAGCAAGACATACGTTCCATCAGCGAAACCTTCAAAATATATCTTAAACCTGGTCACTTTGTTTTACAGCTGTTACCCTAGTCCACCCCTTGCCTGAGCTTATATTTTCTAGAAAATAACTTTCCCGACTTATCTTCTGGCTTTCATTATTAACCTCCATTCTCCAACTGTAGCCAAAGTCATAACTGGAAATTATAAATCAGATCACATCACAACCCTGTTTTCAACTTAAACCATCACACCCAAACTAAAACCCAAAGTCATTACCATAGCTTTATGTGATTTGACCCCGGCTGTTCCTTCAAACTCATTTTCTACCACCCTCACTCTTACTCTCATCACTGCAGATACACTGGCTTCTTTGTTCCTTGAATATGACAAACACATCTTATTCCAGGGCGTTTGAACTTGCCCTCTAGGCTGTCTGCTTGGAATGCTCTTGCCCCACATATTCACGACGTTTATTACTGTTTAACTTGTCATTGTGCTCTCCCCAGTCACATTCTATTCCTTTACCTACTTCATTTCTCTTCACAGTATTTTGATTTATTATCTGTCTTCTACTGGAATGCAAATTCTCTGAGATTAAGGACTATTTTGTTCATTTTTTATCCTTAGCAGATAAACAAATATAGTAGATAGTCAATAAGTATTGGTTGAATGAATGAAATTCAATTTAGTTCTAAACCTAAGATATGAGTTTGGAAGCATCTCTGTTAAGAGCCATGACATTTGAAAATGGCTCAATTTTAATAATTTGTAGTAACCTTGTAGGAAAATGCATGAAAATATTAATTTCTTTAGTCCTTTAAGAATGTTACTGAAATAGAAGTAAACAAAAAATGATCTGGGCCTAGATTTATGGTCACAACAATAGAGAGACAGCAATTGAGAAAGACAACTTGAAAGATGGGGTCCTTCTTGTTTCCACAATTTAAAATGTGAATATTATATTGACCTACTTTGCATATCATGATCCACTGAAGTCTTGTTGATATGATCAACATGAATGATAGGATTAGATATTTAAATCTTTTTAAGCTTTATTTGGAAGTCAGTGGATTTGAAGTCATACTTTAGACTTCAAACTTTGAAAAGATTTTCCAAATTTCAATCCTTTAGGAAAAACTGAGTCTGGGCATTTGGGGAGATTTATGGGAGAAGTTGAATGCTATAGATAGGAGTTTATTGCATTCTTTGAAGGTTGTACTTGAAGTATGCTGGAAGTTAGAGGCCCTTCGTGTCTTTCACTTTGAATACTTGGTTGCATTTAAGCTCCACAGGAGATGATTGGTATGAAAGTAATCTCTGCTAATAAAGCCTAAACTGATATAGCTCGAAGCTTTATTTTGGATGACTAAATTGCATGCATACTTGGTAATTTCTTAAAGAAAACTATTTGGGATGCTTATTATATCACATACTTCCAGTGTTATCTACCGTAGAAGCACAGCTCATATATAGGTTGGCAGCGTCCCACGGTTCTGGCCCTGGCAATGGCACTGACAATAATAGCTCAGCAATTGGCTGACAAATCACAAGATACATTTTGCACTGTAGATTTGATAATGGGTTGTAATTGTTCACTACTGGAGCAACAGAGTTACATAATTTTAGAACAATGAGAGACTTTACACCACTCAGACACCTTCATTTTATAGTTACAAGAAACTAGACCACAAGCAGGGCAGTAGAAGCAAAACCGGAAAATGGTCTTCTGATTGCTAGGCCAAGCTTTTTTTTTTGGAAGGGAGTAGCAGGGAGCCTTTATTGTAAGATACCCATAAATATGTTCTCTCATATGATGAAAGGCATTTTCCAGATGTATTTAAGGTTAGTAATCATCTGAGATTAACATAGAGACATTACCAGTTATGCCCAGTGTAATCATGTGAGCCCTTAAAAGGAAGATTAGAAGCCCAAGAAGGATCAGATGTGCCTTTGATAAGCAGAAGTTGGGTGGGCATGAGTCAGAGTAGGGGCAGCCACCAGAAACCTCAGCCGATAGCCAGCAGGGAAATGGGGACCTCAGTCCCATAGCCACAGAGAGCTAAATATAGCCAACTTCCTGAATGACCTTGGAAGTGGATTTGATCCTAGAGTCTCCAGAAAGGAATGCAATAGTAATATCACCTTGATTCAGAACCTAGGCGAGTCATGGAAACTGAAATAATAAATAGGTGTTTTTTAAGTTACGGGTACTTTTTTTATAGCAGTAATAGAAAACAAATACAACCAGTTTGCCAAAATGCTTTCCCACCCTTTCTCAATCTTTTAGAGTTTAATGATGCCCTATATCCTCATTTCCTTCTCTGAGAAGGGAAATGTTTATGCAAATGTCAACTTGCAGGCTAACTTCTACTTACACACTAATAAGCTTCACCCATCCCAGTTAGGCCCTCAGGTCTTTCTGGAGGTTTCTAGAGTGAGATGGGTCTCTTATGTTCTCACAATAGTTGCCCTGTTTCTCCTTCTTTGGCCCCGCTTGCTTGCCCATTTCCATTGCTTTGCCAATGTCCCAGTACATCATGGGACCACTCATATCTTTCTGTGAGGAACCTCATGACGCTTTACGCTTTGCGTCATCTCTCCCAGAAGGAGAATGAAAACCAGTTCATGGGAGGTGATATAGGAATCCTGCCATCCTCTTTCCATCTTTTCTTCTCTTCTCCTTACCTTGACTGCTATCAAGTAAAACACATTTTGTCTCAGTGACAAAACAAAAACTCTCTCCCATGCTAATGGAGAAAAGCTGGAATGTAAGCACGCATGTAAAGATGTGTGTGTATAATTATTTGACCGGTACAAATATTCCCTAGAAACTTATAAATCATTTACACTTGGTTAAAATAAACCAGGTGTTTATAATCTCTCTCACCACATTTTGGTAATAGACTTTGCAGTGGGCTGAACAGTGTCCCTCAAAAAGATATGTCCACTGTCTGATCTCAGAAACTAAGCAGGGTTGGGCCTGGTTAGTACTTGGATGGAAAATCAGGTGCTGTAGGTGTAAAAAATAAAAAATAAGGGATTGTAAACTGACAGGGTCCTTGTCATCTGTGAGGTTGACCAAGGGTTGCCTCGCCTAAAAAAAAAAAAAAAGAAAAAAAAAAGAAAAAAAAAGACATGTCCACTCCCTGGCACCCAGAAACTGAATTGTACCTTATATGGCAAAAGATGTGATTAATTTAAGAATTTTGAGAGGAGAAATTTATCCTGGATTATCCAGGTAAGCACTAACTCCAATGATGAGGATGAGGATGAGGAAAATCTGACAGACACACAAGAGAGAAGACACACAGAAGAGGAGGTGGCAGAGCAACCTTGGAGAGAAAGAGGTTAGAGGTTTCACAAACCAAGGAATGGCTGGAGCCCGCAGGAGCTGAAAGATGCAAAGAATAGATTCTTCCCAAGAGCCTCTGAATGGGGTGTGGCCCTGCCGAGACCTTGATTTCAGACTTCTGGCCTCCAGAACTAGGAGAAGATAAATTTCTGTTGTTTTAAGCCAAGGCTGTGGTAGTTTGTTATGACAGCTGCTGGAAGCTCATACAAATAACTCATATAAACCCTTAGATTCTAAAATTGTGTAAAAATACAAAATTCTGTCCATTTTAGATGCCTGCTTATGAACAGGGGAGCTCTACTGCATATAAAATTAGTGCTCACAGTCACCTTGTTAGATGTTGAACTTATCAGAATATTTGGTCAAAGCAGTTGTCAATGAACTAGGTTTCCTTAAAAGCCTGTAATGTTGTACTGTACATTTGTTAATCAATTTTTTTTATAGGAAACTTTCTCTGAGTAAATCAAATTAGTATGCCAGAAACTAAATCAAATCAGTATGCCAGAGGAGGGGGAGACAGTGAAGAAAATAAAGTAGTAATATAATAATAATAATAATAAATAATAATAATAGTAATAGTAATAATGCTTAACACTTTCATGACACTCGCTATGTGTCGGGCACTGCTTTAAGTACCTGGCATATAGTTCATTTATATATTTATAACAGCTAATAGTTCCATGTGTTTGGAGCTTTCCTTATTCCACTGTATGGAGAATACGAAGGTTCTGATGAGAATCAGGTGACTTGCCCAAGGTCCCAGGGTTGTTAAGTGGCATTTTTGGGACTCAAAGTCTGTACTCACCGACTGCCACCGATCTTGAGTGATGGAGCAAATCATACCCAGAGGCTAAAACTCTGGGATAAGACTAGATTTTTAGCAGACCTGGTTATAATAGCTTGTCCTGAGTATAAATTTTTCTCAGGCTGGATTTGGTCATGAAAGACTGGTCAGAGTGAGAAATACAGCATTTAAGTCTAGGTTGTTGTTTTTTGTTTTTTGTTTTTTCTTTCTTTCAGGTTAGATGTGCCCAGGTCCCAAAGTTTTCTGTCTTAGTTCTGCTCTTGTCTCTGGCAATCAAGGCTCTGTTCTGACAAATGGTTTGCATAAAAAAGTCACACCCAGAAGAAGACCTTTTCACTGGAAGGACCCTTTGCCTGGGAGGTGAAGGGAGGAGAGCATCGTGAGAACTGTTTGTTTCAGTTCCCCAGGGGCCACTTATTCGGAGCTGTTTTGAATTTCCTGGCTGGTGGCACCATCAGGGCAGATGTTTGAAGCACTTGTGCTCTGTGCAGGTGAAGCTAGCAAAAAATCTCCCCAGGGAGACTTCCCTTTTCCACCAAGTTGATAGACGAGAGGCTGTGAGCCTCACTACACGAAGAGTCAGACTCGTGAGGGTTGACACTGCGCCAAACAGCTGCCTCCTTTGCCCCCAGGAGGGGCAGAGAGCGGGGCAGCCTTGTTGGCGAGAGCAGAGGATGTGTGAGAGGTGAGCCAAAACAGTTAACAGAAACCATGAAGAAACCGGTTTCTGTTTTTGTAAAAAGAGGAGGAAACCGAGGAAATGGAACTTTCAGTGAAGTCTGATAATTAAACTCAGGAGTACTGGCGGGGTAGCTGAACACAACAGATAAACAACTACTTTCCGGTAATTATAAGCCAGAATGGTAACATATTAGGCAAGGTGGTTCATTTGATATTTTCAAGCCTGACATTTTGATTCTAGGGGATACTTGGATCTGTGCTAACAGATTTCTCTCCTTTTCTCCAGTCCTTTCCTACTCCCCTTTGCTTGCGAAAATGAAATGTGATTTCAAGGCACCACTTCTCAGCACATTTCATAAATACCCTTAGGTCACTTAGCACATCACAAAGCCCACTGCTGCTGGGCACGGTTGCTGTGAGGTACCTGCTTTTCTAAACATGTAAATATTATTAAAAAGAGCCCAGGTGTCCCATAATAGAAAGAAAGAAAACATGGTGCAAACTACGTTCTATTCATAGATGTCCTTCTCGCGCCTATGCTGCTGAAGCTTCTAACAAATCACCTCGTAGTACACTTTTATTTCACAAGGAGGAAACTGAGCAGAGTCCTTTCTTCTTTTGAAGATGCACTGTTTTCCGTAGGAACAAAACAGACACTTAAGCCAAAGGAACAAAACCATTGTCTTTTATGAATAGAAATGACATGGAGACACCCAATTTTCCTCTTCTCTTTGAGAATAATGTTAGAATACTTTTGACAGTTGAATAAACATAATAGGATAAAGATTTTGCCCTTTTCTACGTGGCCTGTAAACTGGACGGGTGCCACGGTCTTTACACAGAAATAAAAGTGAATGCTTTTTCGGTGTTGGTCTCATAACGAAACCACCCTGGGAGGACTGTGAAGTGTCTCTGTGGGCCTCAAGCTTGAGTGGTCTGAAATGTCCTGACTCAAACTCCAGATGCTTTAGATTTTACTTTGTTGACCCCCACCCCGACCCATGTTTTCTCTATTGTTTTTCATTCACTAAAGCAGTATCATAATTTATTAATTTCTGTGGGAGCATCAACTCCCAGTGCCCGTCCTGTGGCCTGGCAGAGAGATATTTCCAGCTTTGTTTGAGAAGACAGTCCACCCCGCTTGCACTTGAACAGGCTCAAACGGAATGGCTTTTGTTGTAAACACCTAATTTGTTCATTTTGAACTGTCTGAGTAACTAGATCAAAGACCAGTGTCAAATGCCCAAAGCAGTGTTTGTCAGCAGTGGACTTTTTTATTCTTCTTGTTCTAAAGCCACTGAAAGGGGGAGAAAAAGGCTCTTACTGTATTTCCACAAAAGCGCTGGAAAGCTCGTTGGCAGCCTCTTGCAACAGAATGAATATGTGCTACTGACTACAGACCATTTGTCTCCTGATTACAACAGACCCCAGGGGGACTGGTGTTGGCTTTGAACTCCACCTCTCCTTCTCTGAGAGCCTTCTCACTGTGACAGTTCCACCCCCAATCCTCACAGCACAGAGCACTGGGGAGTCAGATCCCCTCTCCGCTGTGGGTTTTAGTCTGCTCTCTAAATTAGAATAGGGCTTTCTTGTTTGCAGGGTATTGACTCAATTTGAAAACATGTATTCTTAAACCATTGTCATTTGGAATTTAGTGGTGGCCATAATGAATGCATTTTGTGTTCATGTGAGTTTCACATGCATGACAACCAGGGCTACAATGCAGAGGAAGCAAGCAGAAAAGAAAGGCCTAAAAAAGGCGTCCAGTCCCTAATCTGAAAAATGGTGGTAGCAGGTGCGATGAGGCTTCTCACTAGGCTCGAGCCCACCTGTTTCTGTTTTTGCTTATTGATTTATAAGGACTCACATTATGTTTTTCACCTTGTAGAATCATTGTTTTGAGGTGAGGCAGAATATGTCTATTAACCTAAAAGTGCACGTTTATTATTAGACAGTCTTGAGGATGGCTAGAACGTATTCTCCTCAATTACACCTGTCTTCACTGACATTCCATGAGCACCGCTCACGCCACGTCTGGAAAGTTCGTTTCACACCTAGCAGCAGTTGCAGTCACTATCGTTTGTTTTTCTTGTTCAGTTTTGTTTTATTGTTCATTTCCTTGCAAAATCTTCCTCTATTTTAGATGATCGAAATTTGTTTGATACACTTGCCTCTGTCTTCTTCTATATTCCTACCCACTTTATTTCCTCCATATAATTATTTTTCTTATATTAAAAAAAAAAGAGAGTGGACAATGACGAAGCAGCAGCAGCAGCAGTGAGCTGTCATTTGGCAGTTCCTTTTCCATTATTTTTCACTGCCAGGAAATCTGGAACAAAAGCATCCAGAATGTTACTGAATGGGGATCAACATTCAGCCCTGCTGGTGAGGCTGTAATCAGCCTGTCTAGGATGAGAATGTGTGCTTTTCAAAACTGGTTGGAGATTTTCGTATTTATCTTTGGAATGCATGCTTAGCCCATGTCGTCAAGTGATGATGTGTAATTGTCATGTCCTTATGCGGCCTGCCACTTTCTTGAGTGGAATGGAAGAAATGAAGTGTGACTCATCAACCTTCAGTCAGTATAAAATAGTCCAATAAATGATTTTAAAACACAAAGAGTGTCTAGGCCATGCCACCCTGCACAAGACCGATCCTGTCTGATCTCGGACACTAAGCAGGATTGGGCCTGGTTAGTACTTGGATGGGAGACCACCTGGGAAGACCAGGTGCTCTAGGCGTAAAAATGCAAAAAATAAGGGATTGTAAACTGATAAGGTCCTGGCAATCTATGAGGTCAACTAAGGGTTGCCTTGCTAAATAGATAGATAGATAGATAGATAGATAGATAGATAGATAGATAGATAGATAGATAGATAGGATAGATAGATAGATAGATACAGACAGACAGACAGATAAAATACAAAGAGAGTCCCAGCTCATTTCAGTGTTAATTTCTAAAACACGCTTTTATCAGGAATTTAGTTTCTGTTCTCTGCTGGCTAGATATGCATGTAGAGAAGTTATGCTGCTTCTACTGACATGTTACTAGTGAACAATTTTGGGGGTCTGGGGGGCAAGTAGCAAGAATGAGATGAACTTGGGATGAACTGAAAGCCACTGGGCATCCTCTGTACTGGAGAAGGTGGTGTGATTATGAGGTCTCATACCAACTTCCTACATAACACGCACACACCAATCTAGAGATTGGTCATTTCTGTCACATGAGATAGCTCTCTTGTGCCCACTTCCAATAGTGCCCTTCCCAATCTTCAGGTCAGCACTCTTCTGATTTTTATCCCCATAGATTAGTTTTCCACTTTTGCTATTACATTGCCAGCCAATAGTGTGTGACACAGTATATCAGAAAAAAAAAAAAATACTACTGTTTGTGAGGTGAAGCTTATGTATAATTTATAATACTTGATTCAGATGATAGTGTAAAATGTAATCTCTGTGTATTAAAGATTTATTGAGATTGTTCTGTAATTTTCCCCCTAAACTATTTAGTATTAATGATACTTCCTAAAAAATAGAGATTCAGTGAATGCTGTAAATATTTGGTTTATCAACTATAAACACAGGGCTCTGAAGTTAAGGTTTGAAACAGCGCAAAGGCTCCAAGTGTCCTAAAATGACGGTTTCATAGCACAGCAGCAACTCTTTTAACCTCGTTCCCCTGCTCTCTGTAAAACACCGTGACTAATGCCCACTGTCCTCTGCAAGCGCCTGGCTAAGCAAGCTGTCCTCAGTGGGTCTATTCTTTTGCTCCCTCTTGTTGAATTGGTGCTTACCAACTAAGTGTTGTGTTTATACTATACAAGTTTTACTTCCTAGTGTTATTATTTAATTTAATAAACATAACACCAACTGACCAAATACTAATGTGAAACAGAGTACTGAGTTTTTATGGAAAGAAATTTAATGCTGAAGAAAGACTTGATAAAGTCAATTCATTAAAATAGCAACACAAAAGTGGATATCAAATTAGATGGACTAGATGACTATTAAAAAAAAAAAAGAGGAAAGAAAGTCTCTTGAAATTCTTAGCCATCTGAGAAAACTAAACTGGAAGTCAATGCTGATAAATTATGGAAGTCGTTTATTTACAACAAACAGTCAATATGAAGCGTGACACTTTCAGTGAACCAGGCACTGTTCTAAGTGTTTTAGGAATATTAACTCACTTAATCTTCAAAACTACTGTGTGGTAGGTAATACTATCCCATTTGACATATGAGGAAACTAAGGCACAGAGAGGCTATGCAACTTCCATAAGTCACACAGCTAGCAAGTTGAAGAGCCAAGATTCAGAACTCAGGCAGCTTTGTCCAGAGTCCATTCTCTTCCCAGTGTTTCTCTACATCTCTTTATTCACGAGTCTGTGCAGCTTTCTACTGGCACTTCCACTTGCAGGGGAAAAAACCAAAATGCTGTAGTCCTTCATCAAAAGACTGAAAAAGGGAAGTTTAAACCTAACGCATGTTTTAGTTCATCAAAAATGCTTACATTATTTGGGTTTCTCTCTTTCTTTTTGAATATCAGCTTTAACCTGCTATTATTCACTGACCCAAATCCATTGGATAAATGGGCTTCTACTCTACAAACATGGCTCAGATTATTCATTTGCCATCAAGTTTTAAGATAGTACAGCTGTTTACTAAATCTGTTAGCAAGGCCGAGATTATCTGTAAAGTGAAAAAAAAGTTGGATTAGATGATTTATCAGACCTGTTCTAACACTAATGTTTTGTGGTCAAATAATCTAGCCTCTGAGTGGCTTTGTTAGCTTTACTTTGTTTTATGAACACAGATGTACATACCCTTGACCTCACTCATCCATTTCATAATTGAAAAACAGAGAAAGAAGGTACTTAAACAAGCCCAAACTGTCTCCATTATTGGCAAAACAACTGTTGACAAATTATTTTCTTATGTGAAGGAACAAAACTTCTCTTTTCTTGTTACTTTTTCTTAATAAGGAATAATTTATACCTACTGAAATGCTCAGATCTTAAGCATACAGTGCTATGAGTTTTAATAGATAAATATACACCCATATGTATATACTTCAATCAAGTTATAGGTAATTTCCATCACCCCAGAAGAGTTCTCATGTGGCTCTTTCTAGTCAATACCCTCTGCACCCTACGGATCACTTCTCTTCTGATTTCTATCCTCATAGGTTAGTTTTCCTCTAAAGCATTTGCTTTTAAATTGCTAACCAATACAGTGTAATATAGCATATCAGAAAATAAATAGTACTATTATTGAAACTGAAGTGTTAGGTCTAATTTATATAATACTTGGATTCACCTGACAATATAAAATGTGATCTAGTAGTCAAATAATGCCCTGATGATTGTATCATCTGCTGAAATACTGATTTAAAAAATAATCTGAGAAAGAAAAAAAAAATGAGTTTAGAAATGTGGAGTTTCCAAGTTTCATCACCAAGTTTGTGTGTATTTCTGCAAATTATAGAATCTCACACTCCCTCTCATTCTCTCCTCATGTGCATATTGAGAGAACTGGACTAGTGGCCTCTAAGAAAGGCACCAAGGCACCTCCCAAGTGTCTCTGATGCAGCTTCGTTTTCTCAGAGCACTACATTCAAAACACATTAGAAATCTGAAATAAAGGCATTACTTTAAAAAAAAATTGTCCTTTAGAGTATGTGGAAATCTATATCAGTGCTGTAGAATGAGACACCTATGAAATAACAAATTACTTTGAAAGTCATTAGTTTAGTAAGTACCCATGTATTGATAATATTTTTTATTCCATCACATGTCTCTTGCAAAAAAAATGAGCATTCTGGTTTTTTATTGCTGTGCAAGAAACTTCCACAGCAACAAGCAGGCTCAACAGCAAGTCAGAGGTCAGAAAAGGACTGTGAACCTAGTTTTCATAACAAAAGCAAAAAGGTGAAGTATCTAAAATAGTCTTGGGGAATTCAGCTACCTTTAAAAAGACATTTACTTTGTTTTACTGTTATATACTTAGATATGTAATCTTGACCAAGTCGCCGCACCAATTTGAAATCTGGATTTTTTATCTGTAAAACCTTCAGAAGGATTATTATATGGATCACTGTGATAACATACGCAAAAGTGTAAAGCTGTAAAAAAAAACAATACAAATTCCAGGTATTATTTTGGTTATTGTTAAAATAACTCAATTTTTTTCCCTGCAAAACAATGAAACAAAATAAATGTCTTTTTACAGGTAGTGAATTCTCCAAGACAGTTCTAGATACTTCACCTCTTCTGCCTTTCGTCGTGAAGCCCAGGTTCATAGAGTCCTTTCTTGACCTCTGACTTGCTGTTTTATTTTATTTTTTTAAATAATATGAACATTAATCTTCATGTGAAATTGTATTACATATTCATTCATCTACCTGTTTGGGTATCTTTGTCTCTTCTGGAACATGAGTTCCTTGTGGGCAGATTCAGTTTCCTCGGTGTTCATCAGTAATTGGCATATTAAGTGTCAGACATTTAACAAACACCATTGAATAAATGAATGAATGAGTGACTGGTGTTACTACTGTTGACCAATCTGGCATTCTCTATAGCCCTAACAACTTTCACCAATATTTGACTTCAACAATATATTACAGGGGTCATCTTAACACTAGTCACATCCTGGAGCAACTTGGCCAATCTCCCTTCTCTGAATGGGGCCTCTTAACAGCTACAACAAAATTTTGGCAACCCTTTCTGAGGCATTTCTCTGGAACATGTCTCATTCTTTTAATTTTTACTACCATTGTCTCAGGCCAGGATTCATCATGTTCTTTTCCCCAAACTGTTAACAAAAACATCCCAGCTAGCTTCTTCATCGTTTTCCACGAGCATTAGCATCCTAAAACTTTGGTTTTGTAGTGTTATTCTGCTCTTCAGAAAACCCTGGGTTCCCCTACCCCATGCCTATAGGATGAACTGCAGGCTCCAAGATGTAGTGTAGTTTGTGTCCATATCTAGTTTCTGTCCACCTTTTTCACTAGCGTGGACTTCCAACATTCCAACAATACAAGTGTTCTAAGCTAGTGTGTTCCAATCTTTAGTGGGCATACAAGTAACCTGAGGATATTGTTAAAATACAGGTTCTGATTCAGAAGTTTGAGACTGAACTTGAGATTCTTCATTTCTAGTAAGCTTCCAGGTAGTCAAATCTCTCTCTGAGTAATACGGCTCCATTATGGAGTGTATATGCCATGTCTTTCTGTGCATCAAGGCTGTATTCTATTTTCTTGCTTAAAGCGTTATTTCCTTATCTCACTGTCTGGTAAATTCCGATCTTATGAAGACCTAGATTGAATACCATTTCTTCAAGCCTTTCTACTTTCCTCAGGAAAAATTAATTAAATTTTATCTGTTTTCTTACAGTGCTTTGTTAATACTTGTTTAGTTGTATATGTGTTTTTCTTCCTAAGTTGTGATTCCTTGCAGTCAGTCACAGTGCCATGGTAATTTATGTGGGAATAAAAACTCATACTCAAAATAATTATTATATGATACTCAAAGCATAGAATATAAAATATATAATACATGGAGTTCTTAAAAAATCCTATGGGAACACAGAAATGTGTGAAATAACTGCTGTGTGTCAATTATGTGCCAGTTCACTACACGATGCCTAGTGTAGCAGTTACCACGATACGTGTTTGTTGAATGGTTTTAAAGAATATTTTAAGTCCAAAAATTTACTACAGAAAATGCTGGCCTGGGTTATCAGACATTTTTACTCTCCGTTGTAGAATTTGTTAGACCATAAATTACCTTCCTGAAAAATGTATAATATTTACTATCTAATTTAATGATCCAAAAATCTGTACTGAATTAGAAGTAGAAATGTTAAAGTAATTACATTGAGAAGTCAATTTAATGAATGCCCAATATATGAAAGCATTATTTCTGTAATCTTTTTTATTGTCCAATTTATCATTTTTATTATTCATTTACTTATGCTATGTAGTTCTAGAATGAATTATAATCTCTATTCCCCCCACCCTTTTTTCAAATCTGATTTCTTAAAAATCCAAGAAAAGCTTTTATTTGAGTAGAATTCTTATACTTGTTAAAATGAATGTATTTGATTCTTATGTGCTTTAATTAATTTCCCCAGAGTCTTTCCTTAATTATATCGTACATGTGTTTAAACAAGTATTTGCTCTCTTGCAATCTAACTTCTTTCAACTTGATCTTCCAGGGTGGGCAGAAGACTCGAATTGTGCTATTTATAATCACTTAATGGTTATGGTCTAAGCACAGAATCCTGAGTTAGGAGGGCAAAATCTTTGCATGTTATAAATATCTGTATCGCACAAGTCGGTAGAAGGGGGAAAATCCAGCATGGCCGACACAGCTAGTTACACGACTTTGACCTGCCCCATACCCACCCTAGATGTGAAACAGGAAGTAACATATATGATTTGTCACCATCATAATAAAGGGATTTTTTTTTTCTTCCAGAATATACAGAGAAACTTCTTGGTAAAAATGGATCATAAGCTTAAAATAATTTGATTTAGCTTCAGACTCTGTTAAGAATTTCTTGCATGATTTTGGCCTAAATTTCAGTATATTATAGAACTGTTGTAAAAACCTGTAAGTGAAACTATACAAAATGCTTCTAAGGCTTTATTAGATCATTTTAAAAAATCGTACATACCCACAGAATAATGATACTTTCTAGCTCCAAGCTGACTGTTAGAGAACTTTAAAAATCAAATGAATTTTTATTTACAAAGATACTAACAATTTTCTATTTTGAGTATAAGATGAACGATTTGAAAAGAAATATAATAGTAATCCCAACATCATCCAAGATGTTTTAAACATATTAGGAATGATTGATGATGTTGAAGAAAAAGGGGAGGCTTGTAAAAAGCAATTTCCAGAAAAGAGTAAAACATTAAAAAATAAATCAAACCTTTGGATTGAGTTTGTTTTATAGCTTAGATAACCCTAAAATAAATTTTATTTCTTTTCTTTAGCAAATAGCTGTGATAATAAAAATAATATCTACCACAATACTTTATTTTAGAATCTGGGGGTGTGTGTGTGGGATAGAGGGAAGTTGTCATATTTTTAATGTGAGAGAAAAACATCTTGGAGGCTTTAGTTTCCAAACTGATTTTGATTGAAAAGAACTTGAAAGTGTCTCAGTTGATGACTATCTCACTCAGTGGTATAAATTATGTACCAATTTGCTTGGAATAGATCTGCAAATATTAAGCAAACTACCTGGCAAGTGTAATAGCTTACATTATGTCATAATGGTAACTGAAAATTCTAGATTAGACAGACTTGTGTTTCCATAGGCAAAAAAGAAATTTTCTTTCATGAATTTGGATAGTATTGACCAGAGTCATTTCAATCCTGTGAAAAGTTATCTCAGTTTAATTGAAGCATGATTCTACTACTATATGCTGTGTGAGTAGCTGGCTAGCTTGGTGTTTTTCACAGTAATGGAATATCCCCTTTTTGAACGACCATTCTAAAATTGTCCACAGTTTTCTTTGCCAGGAACCAGAAGAAAATTATGAGTTAATTAGCAAAGCATATCTAGTCTTCTGTTTCGAGACAAAAAGCACTGTGCTCTAAAGATGGTGGATTGCAGGCTTTATTTTTGCATTGAAGGGATAGCGATAGTAACAGTTATTAGTACTACAGATGGAAACCTTTGGAGATTTTGTTTCTCATGTTTAGATTCTTAGTTGGATAATACATTAGAGGTAAGGTACCCAAAGCAAAGAAGAATGTGTATTCCCTCCACCCCAGATGAAAATAGAGAGAGGAGAGCTTCATGACCTGCAACCAAATGCCTTGCAAGACATTTGGTCCTGTCCAAAATGGAGACTTTTGGCCCATGCCCAAAAGTCTTTGATATTTGGTCCCATTCACAATTACTGGACCAATAAAATATGATAGTATTTTATGTATTAATCCTGTAAATCAAAGGTATAAATAAACATTTTGGGCTGTTTGGACCCAGGGATGTTTTCTAAGTGTGGACATTTTTCAACAGGACCAAATATCAAGGACCATTTGGCACGAACCAGATATGCTCTTGGACATTTTTGATGGGACCAAATTGCAAGAACCTTTTGGCATGGACCAAATGTCTCTGCAAACATTTTGGACAGGACCAAATGCACACTGATTAGGGAAATGATGTAGATAATTACAGTTTCTTCTGAGATTGTACATGTGACTAGTAATAAAAGAAAAGAGAAAGAGAAGAATGCCCTGCCTGGGAGTAGGCTTTTTTTTTTTTTTTTTAATGCATCCATTTACTAAAATAATCGCAGTATAGGAAGAAAAAGGCCTGTTTTCCTCTGCTAAGAAGAAAAGTTTTGAAAGGAAATACTGCAGCTGTATAAGAAACTAAGAGAAGAGGAGTAAGCAGCAAAGACCACAGGGGCTATTACTAAGGCACCCAGAAGGTAGGAGAAGGGGCACAGCACAGAGAGTAGAAGCGAGGCACAATTAGTGAAGGACAAGAATGTTCTTGGTATCTCTAGTCGCTTAGAGACCCAATAGGACATCATGAGACATTTGCATAGCATAATTGGACTGCATGGTTAATGCCTGTTGCTCTCCATTAAATTTCTTCCCAAAGTAGTGCATTGTGCTCTTTTAAAAAGGAAATTTTGATTTATCCAAAAGAAAGTATTTCCCAGTTATTGAGCAGGACTTCATGCGAAATGAAAACTTAAAGCTCCTTAAAAAAAAAAAAAGTAACCTAGTTCTTTTCGTCAGGTTCATTTTAACACTAGGATTAAATTACGCTAATATTAATTGAAATTCAAGGTTAGTGCCCCATATAATCTACTCATCATCTCTACCTTTTTGCCTGCAGAAATAATGAGACAATAACTTTGTTATAGAATAAACTCAAATATAGGGTTCACTATATAGTAATTTGACTACATTACAGAAGACATTTCATGATTAAAACAAACCGTTTGGTCATTGAACTTGTCTCATGAATAAAAATATTGTAGTCAGATTCTCTTCAGATGAAATTTTGCTAGCTTGATCCTTTTCCCTTCCCTTTCCTCTCTCTCTCTCTCTCTCTCTCTCGCTCGCTCGCTCTCTCTCTCTCTCTCTCTCTCTCTGCCTCTAACATCAAGTGTCAAAGTAAACACTAAGGGTGCTCCAGTTTGGGTAACTTTTTAAAGGGGTTTTCACCAGTATAAGATGGAAGTGGCCGGATGCCTCTAGCCCTAGCTAGAATTGAGAAGATAGTTCCAAGGCTGGTGCTTTGCATGTACTGGGAGCCCATCTTGAAACCACTATGAGCAATAGCCACTGTAATGACTGAACACATAATGAGAGTAGATTCTAAGTTAACCTCCTATTTTGTAGGGTGATATCAGAAGGGTGGACAAGATTTCTTTCTATGCCTCTTCTCTTTTCAGAGTAAGTAATAACTGGAGGACACTGATTAAAGTTATCGAATTAAAAGAACAAAACAACACATAAAATCCCAGAAATGTTATGAGTCAGCAGTAGGAATGTTCTTTGTCAGTCACAGGATGCTAAACTTCATCCATTTTAAGTGCATTTAACTCCTTAGGGCATTTCCCCCCCTCCCCCTTTCAGGAGGGGAACAGTCTCAATCCAAAAAAAAAAAAAAAAAAAGAACTTGAAACATTGATCCTGCCAATTTAGATTTTACAAGAGATTTAAAGTCACCACTGCCTTACATAGGGTTCATTCATGCTAAGTTGGGACAAATAATAGCTTAGCAAGAATTGGTTTACAAATCTGGTGGACTCCCGTAGAGCTAATAAGTCCAGAAATACCACTTGGATAATCATATGATTATCTTTTCAAAAAATCCATTCCAAAATCTCATGTATAAAAATAAAAAATGCACAGGACTTAGACATCCTTTCTTTACTGTATCAATATAAATCAGATTTAATGCCTGGTTGTGTGTCATCCAGCTCAGACCCATTTGTACAAGGCTGTGGAGTGACGAGCTGGTTCAGATGAATGAATAGTTTTCTCATTACTTCACCCCCATTCTGCTGTCTCTTTTCCTGTCCTTTGTATTATAATGGAGGACAGCTGTGGCAGTGAAGTGAATATTAACTAACCTCAGTGCCTCAGCAGATTGTGACTTTAATCCCTGCAAATACCACTAAAATCAAAATTTAATTACACTCAGAGTAGCTCTGTTAATGCCTGAAAAATATTTAACAATTAGTGGTTAGCTTAATTAAGCAAACTGCTTTTCAGAACCTGAAAAGTCCTCCCAAACCCTTCCCCCATCCATTTTTTTCTAAATCCCTTAGACTAATTAGTCTGATGTAAGCTCACAGCACTTCATTTATTGTTACTGAGTCTGCTGCCTAGCTGATCCAGGCTCTGAGCTTAACAGCCTTTAATAGAAGGGGAAGTTGTAAAAAAAAAAAAAAAAAATCAGGTTCACTGTGCACTGCTACTTAACAAAAAATAATCCTTTTAATAAAACACTAATTATTGTTAGTCATTTCCTCATTCATATATATATGTGTGTTATGTGTATATATATCCTCATTATGTTATGTGCGTATATGTGTGTATATATAACATAACAGAATCGTTATTATCTGTTATAGTATTAATTATGGGATACTGAAGAAAAGTTAAATAAGAAATAAATTAAAACAAAATAACTTCTATCAAAAGAATTGTACTCTGTCCATATGGTCTGGAAATCTATTTACATTTAAATTTGGAAGGAACAGTGTATACTCTTGTGTGTAAATGAAGCAAACAAAATAAAAAAAATGATGGATGAAAAAGCTATTAAAATGTAAATTCTATTCTCTGATTGATACATGATACTACCTGACCTGCTCAGTTCCATGTTCATTCTCTCACATAAGCATCAAATGTTTTTTGATGATTTAATGTGACTTGCTGGGGAGACACAAATATATTATTGTAAATCTCTGCATAGATATCTATGAGATATTTTAAAAAGCCACGAAAGTGTGGCTTATACTATCTATTTGTTAAGCTTCATTTTTCTACTTCAATTCCTGGAAAAGATCTTGCTCCTTAATAACTGAGAGAATAAGATACAGTAATACTTCAGTAGGAAGTCACTTATTTAGCAAACTAAGGAACAGGAATTAGAAAATAACAACAAAATAGTCTTGGTGAACTGAAACAATTCCCAGAACTATCAAGGAACTCAGAGACCATGGAGTCCAATCTTGTATCAGACAGAAGAGAAAGCTGAAACTCAGAGTTTAAGTGATCATCCAGGGTCATATAAAGAACTGCCACAGAGTTATTGTAGCACCCTTTGGCCCCCACTTCAGACCTATTCTCTTTTAGCTGATATTGGACGCAATTACAGTAAGATATGCTATATAATTTCCCCAAATCACAGCAGATTAGAAGCCACAAATTAGGGGCTGATAGAGGTTTTCTGGTGGCTTAGAATTCAGAAGTGAAGTGCTAGAACATATGATAAAATTTGGAAGCTGCTAAGTAAAAATTTAAGTAATCTGGAAAGAAATAGTCTTTTGGTAACCTCGAATCCATATTACAGAATTTTTTAGTTCGCAATGCCGATCTGTGCTGCCTTAGCGCATCTCCTTTTATGTGTACGCATGCATGCATGCATGCGTGAGTCCCTCCTTCAAGGCTTCTTTTAGGACAATACTCAAAAAGATTAAGATCATATGCTGATTTAGTTATTTTCTTTTTGAGAACATCAAAAGGAAAATATTTTTCTCTGCTCCTAGTAAGTTCTCACTGAGAGTTTTAGCATTAATGATATGTTAATTTTCAATCCAGGGGGGGAAAAAAGCCCCGTAATCTTATTTTTATAGGCTGTTTTCACCTGTATGAAGTTCTTCCTCTATACCTTTCTATTAGTCCTTATTTAAGATTAGTTCTTGAGTATTTTGGCTGTTGCTTATTTCAGCAATTAAAGGAAAAAAATAAATTGAATATTGTCATGTAAACATGTCTGAAACGGTGTGTTTCACACACCCACGCCTAGCTCGTCCAGTGGTCTCCAGTCCCATACAGTTCTGTATGTTTCCATGTAATTGGCAGGCTATGTTTCAAGTCTCATGGTTGGCTGAGTCTGGAGCTGAAATCAGTTCATAATACAGAGGAAGGTATACATATGGGTTGTGACTGAGATACTCATATTTTGACTGAAGAATTGTGCAGCATCTGGCAGGTGTATAAATCCTTCAGTGGCAGCAATTTTGCTTTTTAGTAGTAGATAAAATGGCACATAACATTTCAAAATTGGTATCTTTGAAGAATATGTATTAATGTGATAATATGAATTGATATAAAATCTTATGAATTTTCCAGGAATAACAGTGTTTTAATGGTATATGCAACTTGTGTTTCAAATTCTTTTGTCTATTAGTCATATACACATATCTTTATTTGTTCTTGAATGTATGCTGTATAACTATTAACCAAATGTTTGTTCACCATCAAATTGTGTTTCTTCAGCATGTTTTCTAATTCAAAGGGACATAATAATTCTCCTTAATGATACAAATAATCCACTTCCAATGGACTATTATATCTCTTTTCTATTCTTGAAAAGTATTATTGCTTTTAGTTTTTTAGTTAAATGCTATTACAGTTTCAACATAATATCATTCACTTAATTGATCTTAAGTTTCTCTTTAAAAAGTAGCAAGGATTAGAAGACAAATAGAAAAACTGCCAAATCAGTTCACTTTAACTGTCAAAACTTTTCATGTGAAAAATGAATGGAAACACTCTTCTATTTCAAGTATGCATATTTGTGGGCACGATATTCTCTTTTGAATCTGAAAATCATTTGAAAATAAAATAGCTTGTCATGCTTGTTTTCCCTTTGCAAAACGTCAGCTGTATCTATGAAATGGTCACTGAGCCTCATCATTTTGACTAATAAAGAACGAACTGCTCTCTTGTAAGATACATTAAATCTTCCATGTTTCCAAATATCATTTTATGTTTTGAGCAAGAATTTATCTAATCATGGGCTGGTGACATAGACATATAGCATCACCTCTTCCTTATATTGCCCCCCCCCACAACAAAACTTCAATGTATCACCTCTCCCACCAAAAAGAAGAGAAACTCTTAACTAAGTTCCATATTTCTTGTATTTAAAATTGAGGCACTTTATGTTTAATTATATTGATATTTATGTGATCACAACACAATAAAAATGTTCAAGCTAATAAAGGCCTGTAGCCTCAGTAAATAAAACCTCAAAATTCTGACTCTGACAAAGATACACAGAATAATAACTTTAGAAGAACACAAAACCACCCAACCTCATTACATCAGACAAGGTGTTTCACTACTTGTAATAATAATTTTCAACCTTTTCTTAAACATCTCAACAGCTGGATATTCCACAATTAACTATCAGTTGATAATTCTGATATTTAAATAGCCATTTTTATGTCCAAGTGAAATCACATTCACCTTTTTATAGGAGATTCTCCATGGTGGTCAAGAATAGCTCTTTAGAATATTCCTATGCAGTAGTGATTGAGTTACCCTTTCTCTATTGTAGGCTGAACACTAGGGTTCATTTTCATTCTTACTTTTATAACTTAAATTCTTTCAAAAATTCCCTGACTGTTCTAGCCTTGCCTTTAATGGCCAAATAATAGTTGAGCTCCCAGTCCATAAAATACAGGAAGTCCAATCTTACCAAGTCTCCCTCCCCACTGAGTTTCTAGATCTGTCTGAGGAATGGTTCTATTAACTCAGACTGAGATCACTTGCCCTTTTTTAAAAAAACTTCCTAGCTTTAGGCCACTGCTTCTCTGAAGCTAGTAGATCAACACACTTTCTATTATGTAATCTTGGTCTTTTTTTAAAAATAGATATTCCAGTCCAGAAAATTTTCATTTATTTTTCAACAATGTAGGTCAATTTGTCAAGAATATGCCCATAAGCTTCTTTAAGTTAAGCTTTAGGATACCTGCTGCTCCATAAAAGGCATTTCTTTTTCAATGATAAAAATTTTTGTTTGCTTGTCCTGATTTGGCATTTGTAATTGAAATTACTATTGCTTTTGTTAATATGGATTTTTGATCAGTTTCTTAACTGCTGTTGGAATATTCCGCAATAACATCTTCTTTTATTTGCATTTCTTCAGATACTTATAACAAACTGTACTGCGGCACATGCTCAGCCCCTGGGAAATGCCAGGGAACATTCTTGGGTGACATTTGAATAACATAGCAGATCCCTTAATAAAGCTGATAGCAATACACAGAATGACATGTCAACGTTACTAACTTAAGGATGTACTTTGGTTCCAAAACTTATTTCTTAGAATATCACTTATAGGATTATATAAATAATCTTATTAATATTTATATATTTGCAAAAAGGATCCACTGTTAGCAGTAATCAGGGTCAAGAACACACTTACAATATGATAACAACTACAAGTAAGATGGACTCATTCAGAATTACTTCTCTCCAATGTGCTCCTGTCCTGATTCTTGGAAATGTCAGCCTAAACCTTTAACTTCAATGTCAGCACTTCTGCTCTTGCTTTCAATTTGTCATCAGCAATTTCTTCTAACTGGTAATGTCTCTATGTTGATTATTAAGCTCTAAATCTTACAGAAGAACAAATTTCCTTTGTTTTATTGATTTTTTGACTAATTTTCCTCAGGATTAAGGAAATATATATATATTTCCTTAATATATATATATATATATATATATATATATATATATATATATATATATATATTATGAGATATGCTGGAAAGGCATTTCCACATGGGAGAAGTAAACTCAAGTTATTCTCTTCTTCTTTCAGAATGGTATTATGGTG
Source organism: Eonycteris spelaea (assembly GCA_003508835.1). Lineage (NCBI taxonomy): Eukaryota > Metazoa > Chordata > Mammalia > Chiroptera > Pteropodidae > Eonycteris > Eonycteris spelaea. The sequence continues at coordinate 178,724 of PUFA01000175.1, forward strand.
GTGCTGGTGCTGGTGGACACTTTGTTCATTTTTTTTTAATCAAAAATATAAAACATAAAAATTAGAGTGTGCAAAGGACCTCTGTGCATGTCTCCCAGGTTCAACAATGAACACCATATGACTAATTTTATTTAACTAGTACATCTACCCCATCATCCCACCCTCATCCCTTGGATAATTTTGAAGTAAATCCCAGAGATCATATCATTTTATCTCTGTATACTTCAGTATAAAATTATAAAAAATAAAGACTTAAAAGACAGGGTGGTATTGGCATAGGGATAAACATAAAGATAAACATTAAAAAATAGAATTGAGAATTTAGGGAGAAAAAAAAATCACATGTATCTATCCTCAAATGATTTTGAAAAAGATGGCAAGACATTCAATGGAGAGAGAAAATTGGCTTTCCAACAAATGGTGCCAGACAACTGAATGTCCACATGCAAAAGAATAAACTTGGACTTTTACTTCAAATATATACAAAACTTACTCAAAATGAATAAAAGACATTAAGAGTAAAAACCAAAACTATAAAACTCTTAGAGGAAAATTTTGTGACTTTAGATTAGGTATTGGTTTCTTAGATATGAACACCTAAAATACAAACCACCAAAGAGGAAATAAATTAGACTTCATCACAAAATTTGATCGTTGAAGGACACTATTAAGAAAGTGAAAAGGCAACACACAGAATAGAAAACATTTTTTTCAAATCATGTATAAGTATAAAGAACTTTTCCAATTCATAATAAAAAAGACAAAGCAATTAAAATGGACAAAGATTTGAATGAGCATTTATCCAAAAAAGAAATATAAATGGCCAATAAGCCCATGAAAAGATGTTCAAAATCATTAGTCATTAGATAAATACAAATCAAAACCACAGTAAGGTAACTCTTTACACCCTGTAGGATGGCTATAATAAAAGAGACAATAGCAAGTGTTGATGAGGACATGAAGAAATTTAAACTCTCATACATTGCTGTTGGAAATGTAAAATAGTGCAACTGCTTTAGAAGACATTTTGGCAGTTCTTCAAAAAGTTGAACATAGTGCTACTATAAGATCCAGCAATTCCAGTCCTAGATATATAGCCAAGAGAACTGAAAACATATGTTCACCCAAACTCTTATACATAAACATTATTCATAAGAGCCAAAAGGTGGAAATAACTCAAATGTTCACCAACTAATAATGGATAAACAAAATATGGTATGAGATATTATATGGAATGCCATTGGAATATATCAAAATATATATTTAATATTATTTAATCATAAAAATGAAGAAGTATTTATATGCTATAATACGGACAAATCTCCCAAACTTTATGCTAAGTGAAAGAAGGCATAATAAAAGGCCACATACTGTGTGATTCAATTTTTATGGGATATTCAGAGTAGGCAAAACCACAGAAATAGAACAGTCGTGTCCAGTGGCTGAGAGTAAGGAGGAATTGGAAACTGAGGGTTATTTGAAGGTGAGAGGATGATACACAAGGACCATATCCATTTTCTGCTTAAGTCTGTATGCCTCCAGGAGCAGAAGTCAGAGAAGGCACCAGCTTCCTATTTTCTTCGTACTTATACTAGCACTTTCTGGTCCTTGCATTTCAGGGACCTGAGTACTATCTGGTCTTGCCTCTCAGTGACTAAAATACCAGCTGTACTTCCTCCCAGTCACCCTACTCCCACCTTCCAAACATCAGCTGTGCCCTCCTCACATGCTGTCTCCACTACTAGACTGAGCATCCTGGTGAGGCATCATCTCTGAGGGTTCACATCTGAGCTGTGGGTACTTCCCTCAGTGTTCTGAGCAGTAGCTATGGATGCCACTCTCCAGGCACTAGTTCCACAAGGCTTCTATTTCAGTATTCTACCTTCTGTTATCATCACTTCTTCCATGTAGTTCCCCCAGTCTGAAAGATGCTGACTGCTCTCTACATCGTTGATCTCTTAATATCAGCTTTCTCTCTTTGCTCTTTCAGACTTTCAACACCTCTCTATTAAATGTCTCCAGTTTGTAATACACAGTGTTGTTTCTGTCTTTGCCTGGCCTCTGACCTATATATCTACAGTATCTATTCAACAAATATAAGTAGTAAAGTTGATATGTTTACAATGAATTATAAATCTAATTTTCCTTTTACTTTTCCCTTGGTTCGTTTTGGGTATATTTTGAAAAAATGTAATGCTTCTAATTCACTATTTTTCAAAATCTTTTTCCTTTTATCTCTAATTTTTAGTGATTCCAGATAGCATTATTTTTGTACTATAATTAGGTAAAAATTAAAATAGAAAATGTTTGTTATTCAAAAATATTTTCCTAAATATTGAGTTTATTTTGTATCTTCTCTAGGTTAGATAACTTAGAAAATAGCTATTCCTTTCTTAGGTCATGGCTTAAAAAGCTCTCTTTGATTAGTACCTACTAGCTGGACTGATTAAACTTTCACTTATGCATACGTAAGTGAAAGGGATTTTTAAAAGTGAAAAGAAAAACAAGATATCTATATGACTTACTGGGGGCTAACTATCATTAAGGAAAATTGCTTTAAGTTTAAATGAGAACAGATGGAAGATTCTCGTGGTATTTTTGGACATAATTCTGACACGAAGCAGAAATAGAGAAACAGAAAACAGGCCACAAATTGGACCAAAATGTTAAACAAAAAGTCATGCATACTTTATAAATTTCAGTAGCTCTAAGAGGTAAATAACTTGGTATTAAAGAATACTTACTGTGATATAATCTGCATTTATGTATTCCTTCTGTATCTTAACATTATATACAGTATATATGTACATATGTATGTTAAGATTTACATATTAAGATTTATTAAGCTTTTAACATGGAGGTATTTAATAATAATATTTCACACACACACACACACACACACACACACACACACACAACACACATCCAATCATGGCCTCAACAGATGTATTAGCAGGTTTTGATGACTTGTGCAAAACATTACAAAGTAATTAGGAAGACATCCAAAGCTAGTAGGCACATTAATAGGTTTAGAAAGTTCATATTGGATTTTCTTATATTCTCATTTTCTGAGAATGGATCAGCTCTTTCAAAAGTTACCAATCAACCTAATGTGTAAAATAATCAGACAGTGCGATGAATACATGCAAAATAGCACTTGCCCCACTCTTTTGCTTCTTATTTTTAGAATGTTCTGAGTATAGTCATTCCATGCCATTTAGTATTTTTTATAAATTGACACATCCATAAGTAGGTGATTAATCCCCTTTAACTGATTTTTAAAAAATTTGAGCCCCTAGAGTTCAAAATGATACATTAATGCCCAAATCTTTTCTCTTATACTAAATGTAATAAAAGTTTGTGGCTTAAACCTAGTGTATTGAAATTTTTCTACTTTGAATGAAAAATATTTTTCCTAGAAAATGTAGCTATCAGTAGAATAATCATAGACTATTCATTACACGTAATTTGTAGTATTTGCTCACAGCACCAAACATGACCTCAATGATCCATAATACTATCATGAAATAGAAAAAAACAAGACATGGGAGATTTCTTGAACATTATCAGTGTTTCAAAACCCCTGAGAGTGAAATGGAGCAAGTCCTGGTTATTGCTATAGCTATAAAGCCAAGACAGTATTTTAAAATTAATTGACATTCAGTCCTTAGAATTCCTGCTTAAAACCTGAACAAGGTACAATTTCAAAACAGATGAAATAAATGCTGTCAAAAACTCCTAGGTAAATCTCTACATTTTGTCAGGATGTTAAATCAAAATTGTAAATTAATAATAAAGTAAGCTAGAACATTCATGTTAATTGATAAATTTCTATAACCAAAGTCAGGTAAGTCATTAATCATCTATAACATAGGTGAAATATATGTTGTCGTGAGGTTTCTTGTAATTGTTTTACTTCTCAACTGTTCACTAACTATAGAGAGGGGTCACAATTTGAGGAAAACTGCAGTGTCTACCAATTGTTTAAGAACTGAACCATGGAACACAGCAGCAGTGAGATGTGGCTAATTGTATCAATGTAGTCTGCGGACAGTAATTCAGAAGGAAAACCTGTACTATTCAATATATTGAGTTTGTCTTTCTATTGATCAAACTAATTGGATGATTTCCAAATCTCCACTTTCTGAGTATTTTATTGACACAACCTTTGACCAAGGAGCATATAGATTTAAAAATGTCTTTTCTTATAGACAGAAAATCAATTTGGTTATTTTAATAAATACAATTATTTGACCAAGATACTTGGCTGAGCAATTAAAGAATATCTACTGTCATTATTTGGTGGGTGTGAAGCAGGGAACTGGCACCGATCATGGAGAACAAAAGAGGAAACAGATTTTCAACACTGGTGGCACTGTGAAGAAATGATGTTAAAGCAGAAGAACCAATGTGATAATTTTGAGGTTATGTAGAAGTATTGTCCTTATAAAAACAGAGTAGAATTGGATATTTCATATAATTTGTTTTATAAAATTCAATCTCAGATAAGAAAAAAACATAAATTTTACACTTGTAAAAGAAACATTTTCTTGAAATAATGTTATCTAAAAAATTCTTTTGAGTCAGTGCTGACTTCTTGAAGATGGTGTAAATGGACATTAAGAGTCAGACGACATGAATTGGAATCTCAGTTTACCATTTACTAGCCTTGTGCACTTCAGTTTTTTCAATTGTGTAATTTGAAGAATTATATACTCTCCCATAAGGTTGTTGTGAGGATATGTTAATGCATATTGTAGTAAATTAATACATGGAAATGAAAACTTTAGAGAAGTGAATGCTTAATAAATTCTAGCAATTATTGTGTTTCATCTTGAAATAACAGACACCATTTCCTAATGAATTGTCATAATATACTAAAAGAAACTTTCTAGAAAATAATTTTACATTGAAAATGTCCATTTGATGGTTTTGACCATTTCAGTGTTCATTTCTTTTCATTGATTAGAACTATGTTAATGGCTGTCCCAATTAATGGTTTGATTACATGTGAGAACAATCTGCATAAAAAATGCTAAAACCACTTAAATTTAACTCACATTATCACAGTTTTAGAAGTTACACTGAACTTAATGACAACTATTAAATATGAACTTATCCAAAGGTTTAACTTTAATTCAAATATTTAAAGGTTGTCTAAAAAGATTCAAGAACCTTTCTGATTACTTCTACTATTTTGTAGAATGTGATTTAGCTATATTCAACTGCAATAAAAAGGAGTATTTTAAAAGTAATATTTTGAGAAAAATCTGGAAATATTGCTTCTAAATGTAACCTGAGCATTCCTTAAATATATAAATGTAAATATTTATTTGAAAGCTTGGTTTTTAAGAACAATCACACTAAAACTAAGCCATGCTTTTAAATTCCATGTTTCTTCAAAAATATTAAACATATTTGTTCCAATGATATTTGTTCTGGATACTGATAGTTCATATTATCATGTAATTCTATTATATAATATAAACTGCTATTTAGTAATGTTATTTTGCATAATTAAGTTATCATGACTTTATTCTTTCAACAGAGTAATGAAAGCACATCTATACTCTACAACAGATGACCAAACTGTATCAAATTTTGTCTCCAAATGGGGACAGAAGCATTGGTATGTGTATATTTTTATTCAGCAGAAGGGAATCCAAAATATAATCTCTTGAGTTCAATTATAAAACCCATATGCTTGAGGAAATGCATGGTAAAAATATGCAACTTCATTGCACATTAGAGGCACTACAAATTTCAGCTTTGATTAAAAAAACTCACAGATTGCTAATGCGGCATTTACAGCTAAAAGGCTAATATTGCTGTGTGGGGTAATGGGCAAGTAGAAACAACTGTATTTTATCTGCTTTAAGAGCATAGCCTTTTAATCTAAGGGCAATCTGTGTAAAGGTATAGATTTTAATAGATTGTAATAACAAGGAATTCTTATATTATGCTACCTAGTGAAGAATGATAGACAAAAAATAATAATAATAAAACAAACAAAAAAAATGCACACACACATAAAAACAAAACAACACAACCACAGAGGGCTATTAAAATTAAACGAGTTATAACTTAGGCATTATTGCTGATGTAAACTATTCTTAAGATCATGAAGAAGTATCCTTGCTTCTCTTTTTAGAATAAATTAAAGATAGAGTTGAATGTCTGTACATGAATCTTTAGAAAAAAATGAGTACTAAATGAATGAAAACGGCTTTAAGACCTGCAAAACAGAATGAAGCCAAATCCATAAAATCTTTGGTTTATAAATAAAAGACTTTGTGATTTATTAAGGTAAGTAAAGATGAAAATGTATTTTAATTGTACATAAATGGTAACAAAGAGCTTAATTATCAGTAATTAGTTTATGTTTAGAAAATATGTATTAAATGGTTGTAGTACTTAAGAGCGATTTCAAAGAACAAAAGTTTCATCTTTATAGTATTTCTAGAAGAAGCTATATTACTGAGGGATGAACTACATGTTGAAACTTGACAAGTCCGAGTTCTAGCTCAATTATCTGGCTATGGAATCTGAAAAAAATTAAAATTCTCATTTGCTTGTGTAGAAAGCAGGCACATATCATCTCATAGAGCCATGGAGACTTAGTGATATACGCAAATTACTTTTGAATTCATTAAAATTATTTTTCTATATGGCAAATATTATTTTATATTATTGTATATCTATCCTTTAAGTAGACTGTGGTGGACAGACATTGATATGGTCCCCTGATCCCCACCTCCTTATGTTTGTGCCTTTGTGTAATCTCCCCTTTATTATGGACAGGGCCTGAGACTTGTTTCTAACAAGCGGAATGCAGCAAAGGTAACAGAATGTATTTAATTACATAGAGTGGAGCAACTGTCTTGCTAGACTCTCTTTCCATTGCTGGGTTTGAAGAAGCTGGCTGCCATGAATCCAACAGCTGCAAGTAAATGAATTCTTCCCACAACCTGAGGGTACCTGGAGGTGGATCTTTCCCTACATAAGAACCCAGTCTTGGATACTGTAATGCTAAGTGCAATCCTCTGAGACCCTAAGCATCAGACCCAGTTAGGTTGTGCCTAGATCTGATGCAAAAAAACTGTGAGATAATTGATATGCATTGTTTTATGCTGCTAAGGTTGTGATCATATGTTATGCAGCAATAGGAAACTATCCTACAGACATCGTATACATTTGTATATTGGCGTATAACATATTTATGTATTAATTTAATTAGGATTTAGTGGGATAAATTTTTTCACAAGCCCTTTCCTGTATAGTTAAGCTTTGCTAGCCATTCCTGGATGCACACTCTGCCAACTCACTCAGCAGTGCGACTGGAGGGGGAAGAGTCAGAGGACTTGTGATGCTCGGCAGCATGACTGGATGAGGAACTAGGTTTGAAATGTATGGAGTCGAAGTCAGTCTGTGGAAAGTTCATTAAAATCATTAGGTCATATTTGCAATGAACCTGGTAGAAATTTTCTGATTTTTGACAACAATCCTAAAAATCACACATGAGTTGTGAAACTATTTTTCCAAACTAAAAATAATAAAAAAAGACTTTTTGATCAATCATTCTAGAAGAGAAGCTAAATCATCTTTCTATTCTCATGATAGAAAATATCTGAAGATCATTATTATTTAAAGAGGCAATAAAAAATATGCAGCCAAACCTGTAAGAAAAAAATTGACAAAGGAATTGTGTTATTTTCTACATTCAGTGCTGGTGGCATTTTTGAGTTTTTAATATTTGCATTTTTTGTGATTTATTTTTCATTCTAAATATTTACTTTCACATATAAAATTAAAATTATAGTTCATATTCTTTTTCTTAAATAGTGGCTAAAATTGCACAAGCTTCAAGTCTCACAAAACCTATATTCACTTATGCATGCAAATCAAGAGACAAACGATATTTTAAAATGCTGCTAGCAGCTATGGTAAGATGAAGGCCAATTAGGCTCCATTAGAACTGGCAACATAAAATTATTGATGATGTTTCCCTTTATGCATCCATTGCTGTTGTGACAAGAATTATTTCCGAGGAGCGGTGTGGCCAGAAAATGGAGGACGAGTTTAGAGAATGAATGAGAAGTGTTATAGCAATGGTGACAGTGGTTATGGACAAGTCTTGTGAAGTTTGGCAGTCAGGTTTGGCAAATAACTTAGGTGGTAGGTGAGGGGAATATGAAGCTATGAGAGTTTTCTACTTTGGTAGAAGCAATTTGGTATGCGATGCTCTGATAGAAAAGAGAGATTTAGAATGTAGGCTGTACAATGGTAACTGCATGTCATAGCCACCCTCCAAGCTGACTCCCAGGGCTCCTACCTCTTGATATTCACACCCTTATATAGACTGTTCCACGTGTATCAGGATTGGTCTCTCTGACTGAGAAGGACAAATCTCAGTCCTCTTCCTGTGTTTCTCCTATACTCTCACACTATTACCACACTCACAATACTTCTGAAACCGGTGTGTGTGGATTTTTCTCCACACCAAGCAATTCTCTGGGATACCAGCTGGGAGTCCTACAATTTAACCCAATTCTGTCACTATCTACCTGGAGATGTACCAGATCCCACAAGTTAAGGACTTAGTCCCACAAGACTGCCTCCATCCTACTTCAGAAGTCAATCACAAATCTAAGTTGTCACCTGACTTCTGATTGGCTATAAAATTGGTTTCCATGACCCCATCCTCAGGTTCAATTAATTTGCTAGAGTGATCACAGAGCTCAGGAAAACAGTTTACTTACTCTTCACCAGTTTTTTATAAAAGTGTATGATAAAGGATACAAGTGAAGGTCCAGATGGAATCAATATATAGGGCATAGAGCCCCTTAAGTGTTCTCTTCAGGTGAGCTACTCTCCGGTATCGCCATATATTTTCCAGCCTGGAAGCTCTCCAAACCCCACACTTCCAGGATTTTTATGGCGGCTTCGCCACATAGACATGATTGATCATTAACTCATTCTCAGCCTCTCTCCTTTCTCTGGAGACTAGGGAGTTGGGTTGAAATTTCCAAGCTCTAATCATGGCTTGGTCTTTCTGGTGACCAGTCTCGATCCAGGAGCCCACCACAATCCACCTCATTGGAACAAAAGAGACTGCTGCTGTCCTCCAGGAAATGCCAAGGGATTTAGAAACTCTGTGCCAGTAAGTGGGGTCAAAGAATAAATGAAAACAAAAGATGCTTGTAGTGCTCTTATCACTTGGGAAAGTATAAGGATTTTAGGTCCTCTCTCTCAGGAACCAGAGGGAGAGAACAATATATATTTTTTCTATTCTCTCACAGTGACCAAGAGCATCCAACAAAAGTGATGGCATGGTTGCTTCCTAATTATTTTATAATAGATCATAGCTTCTATTGGTCTGTCTGCTCACCTGTCTGTCTCTCTTTCTTATCACTTGCTCTGGGGGAAACGAGCTGTCTATTGTGAGCAACCATACAGAGGCCCAAGTGTTGGGGAACTGAGCTAGTGGGAAAATGACCAACGACCATGTGAATGAGCTCGGAACTGGGTCCTCCAGCCCTAATCAGGCAGTGTGATGACTGTGGTCCCAGATCACGTAACTACTAACTTGTAAGAGACCGTGACCCAAATTCACCCAGCTAAACCACTCTTGGATTCTTGACCCTCAGAAACTATAAAATAAAAAAAAAATGTTTGTTTCAAAAGAATTAGTTATACAATAATAGACAATTAATACACCCCAGGAACCAAGTCCTTGAGAAGACAAAACAGGAAGTGATATACAGATTAAGTGGATAGACTGGCTATTGATAGAGAAAAGAATGTGTCTATCTTTTTAACAGAAGAGAAATAGAGCATATGAGTACAATCGCACATTGAGTTTGTCAATATGTTTTATCATTAGGAAATTTTAATTTTATTGATTTCTCAAGTGTGAGGCAAGATTTTAAGTTTGAGTAATCCAAAGGGAGATGGAAGTGATATGAAGCTTAAGAACTGTAGGGAAAAATTACCAAATAGTCACCTTGGAGTGTGAGAAAAAACTTAGTAGTAAAATATAATAGAATCAGGGTTAGTGTTGATTTCTGTTTGAGGTTCATGTGTTGTACTTAAAGTGACTTCAGTCAACAAACTGTGATTTTTCTTCAGCAATATTTAGTTGTTTTGGTTCAGTCACAGAGAAAACAAATACATGGGTTTAACTGGAGCCCGTATTTGCTACATGAGTGCAATGGAGGGAGAGAGGCCAGGAAATTGAGGATATTCACACAAAAAAGGACTTTGGTGGCAGCCCTGGAATCCCACCCAGGGAAGGAAGAGAGGGAGAACGAGAGGGCTGTCAGCAGTGAAAAAGCAGTGGTGTAGTTAATGACTTAGAGCTCTTGCCCTAGAATGGCTGCACAAGATAGTGCTTGAGTAAAAGAGATGAAATGAACTAAGCTAATGAAGAGACGGTTCATTCAAAGACAGAAATATAGGACACAGTAATGCCATGTGCAGCTGAGGCGAGGTGGATGGAGAAGCATACTGAGGTTGGCTCGGAGAGGCTGACTAGCAGAACTAAGTAAATAAGTTCAAGAGAAAAAAAAAAAAAAAAACGGAGTCCTTGAGCTGAGAATACTTGCCAGAATGTGGGATGATGGATATGACTCAACTATACAAGAGTGAGGGAACGGAGGATATTACAGCACTGTGAGGAAGTGGAGTTCAAGGTCTCAGTGGAGGCCAAGCTATGTATAAATGATGCTTATTATCTTGGCAGTGGAAACCAAACATTATTTTGATGACTTTTTACTAAGGAAACTCACAGGCCAATGTAGTAGAGTCATGAGAGGCCAGGCCACACATTACTTCCCTAGTTTCACTTAGGGTGGCAGCTTACAAAGCAGTTTGGATGCGAAGAACAATGTCAGGAAGGGAAAGAATCTGAATGGCTCATTCAACGGTTATTTCAAGCCTGTGTACTTGAGAATTCTGGGGGCTGCTGATCAAAGCTTTTCTTTTGATTTTGAGTAAGTTAGTGCTGTTCCCCTCAGCAGCATCCCTGAGACCAGGGTAAATTTGCTGAGGTTGGACAATCTAGCAAACAGATAACTAGATTACTCTCCTGGCCTCTACCATTTCTCAGAAAGTTTGGACTCCCCTAGAAAGGGGAGTGAAAAGTAGACCTTGGTTAAGCTCATCGTTGGCACTTGAAATTTTGTTGGATGATTGAATTAATGTAAATGTGGATTGGTTAGAGCAATGATTCTCATTCTCACTGGGGGACACATCAGTGTCTAGGAAGAAAAATTTATGTAATATGAAAACACATATTAAATCTCATAATATAAAGCTCATATTTAGAAAACAAAAAATATATTTACTTTTATTATTATAAAATATTTGTCATGCACAAAACTATAAAAATAATATGACAATCATATATATACATTACTCACTTAAGAATTAGGGACAACAAACATAACTGAAACTCTGTCCCATGAACCCAATCACTTCCTTCCTAGAAACAGCAGTTTTCCTAATCTTGTCACCCTCTAAACTCTTTTTGTAAGTTTTGAATTACATGTCCATAAATAAAATATTCTGTTGTCACACATGTTCTTAAATTATTTAAATGGCCTCATGTAGTATATTGCATTCTGCAACTTATTTTTATTGCTCTCATTATTATGCTTTTAGATTGATTTGCATTGTTACACGTAGCTCTAGTTCATTCATTTTGATTGATGAATAGTATTCCACTCTTCACAATTATCACAGTTCATGTATCTGCTGCTCTGCTGATGAACATTTAAGTTATTCAGTTTTTCCATATTACCAAAAGAGCTACAGTGAACATCTTTAGAATATATCTGGGTATACATGTATGATAGTGAAATTGCTGGGTCCTAGGGCATGCATATATTTAAATTTCTGATATTTTGATAAATTGTTCTGTTTTCCCTCCCCTTCACCAAGCAATTTATGACAGTCTGTTGCTTGACATCTTCTTCAGTACTTTCAAAATTTTAGTCTGATGGTTGTGAAATGGAATCTCATTCTTTTAATTTGAAGTTCCCTGACATGTGATTTTAATAAAAAATTTAATAAAAATTCCAGTAATTAAGGCTCAGGAAACATTTTTTGGCTGATAGACTGTCTCTGAGATTCTCGTGGAATGGGTGAAGTTGACAGGCACCCCTGCCCCCACCATGGAAGGTGTGTAGAACCTTCTGAGGTAGGGCATCAGGTATTTTGCTCAGTTAAAGGTGGCTTGGTTTTAAAGGTGGAGGAAAGCTGGGTAAGGAAGCAAGGCCAATTGGAATTGCATTGTTTCTATTACAATAAGAAGAAAGGCAAGGTTGAAACATAAAAAAAACAAAGTGATTCAAGATGAAAAGGAGAGAATGAGAATACAAAGAGCAGCACAAAATTGAGGATGTTACTTTACCTCTGTTTCCTTAGACTTTGGCTGTCAGCATCTTGCTCTCTTGGTTTACCAATTATATCCTACTTGAAGCAAATGGCTTGTTGATAATAATCACAGAATCACAGAATTATAGAGTGGGTAGGAATCTTAGGCACTGTTTCATTTTATACCTAAGAAAACTGAAGTATTAAGATAAGTTACGATGAATAGGATTTAATGAAATGATTGAAAAAACAGAGTATTGGGGCCCTCTGCTTACTTGTCCATGCAGTATTTGCCTGATTATCAACACAGACGATGATACCCCTAAAACTGTGACATGGTTGGTGGTTGAGAACATAGGCTTTGGATCAGAGAGTCCTGGGCATGACCACAGCTCGGCAAATGTTAAATGTGTGATCTTGATCAAGTAATTTATTTTCTCAGTTTCTCTAGCTTCAGTTTCCTTATTTATATAATAAGTAAAGTTCTAATTCCTACCTTTTCTTGTGAGGATGAGACGAACTGTATCTCAGTGACTGGCTCATATAAAATAATTAATAAATGGTGGAGATTATATTTATATTTTAACACCTCAGTGTTTGCAATACAAATTAGTTTTTAGTGTTCTAACTTGAACAGCCAGTGGAACAATAGGGAAGATTTTTCTAGAGCTAAATAGGTTAGCAGCAGCTGGTACGGGTCTCTTATAATACAACATTGGATGCTTTTGATATTTTTACCTGAATTTAAAGATTTTTAAAAAGTGCAATGCTTTGTAAGTTTTCTTATTTGCTCCGTTATGTGTCTCTCTTCTAATGACTCTATATAATACTTCGGAGTGATCACAGGAAATACAAGCAGAATAGTCTGTCTCCCTACTTTTCTAGATGACTTCTTCAATATTGGACTGAGAAGACTGAACACACCTATTTCCTTTCTGCTCAATTGTTTTATTTTCAAATTCTAAATATCACCTCAAATTCTCCCATTACTTTCGAAAGTAAAACGGTGACCATTTAAAACTTAATTATGAGTCTTTTACTTGGGTATTCTATCTCTTTTATCTATCTTTTCCTCCCCAATCACATGCTTTCAATTTAAGTAATTGATTTTACCATTGTTTTCTCTTGCTTTTGTCTGTTACCAGCCTCCACTTGAAGATAGCTGAATACATGTGTATACATAAATTTACCTTCCCTGTCTTCTAAAATCCTATGGAGAAATAAATAAGTAAGTAAGCAAGTAAGTAAGTAAATAAATAAATAAAATTAATAGTAGTACAGAAAATAAAATTGGCAATAATATTGGGAAAGTTGTAAAATCTCTAAACCTGATAGTTTTTTTTTTTTACTTAATAAAGTCAAATAACTGCTCACATAATACAAATATAATACAGAACTGCTGAAATAATAAGTTTTCCTTAAAGGGTCCTGAGTCAGAGTCATGATGAGCGTGAGATGAACAAGGAAAGTGAGGTTCTTGCCTTGAATGCAAAATTTAAGGAGTGCCAAAAAAAAAAACTTGGTAATTTAGAGACATCATATTTTTTAAAATCAAAATCAATGCAAAAATTCCATGCTTAAAAAAATTGGTATTACTGATTTTTACTTTTGCCTCATGCTTCAACTGTGGCTTGGCAAGGCGGTGTTAGTGATCCTGCATTTAGTTTTGATATTTTGTCCATCATAGGTTTTACAATACTTTTGATTCTTTTAAAATATTGCATTAAGATATTATTCATCTTGATCATTGAGTGTTTTAGCACCTGCTTAAATTTTGTGTCTGAGGGAAGAGCCTCGCTGGCCTGTTATGTCTCACCTTAGTCTCGGCTTGTACCTGAAGTAACCTCCAGAGCAGAGGCAGCAGGAGTGGACTCTGAGACAGTCTCTGGGTATTATTTAAAGAATTGTGAATCATTCAGCCATAGCCTGCTTTTTTAAAGCATTGGTTCTGGTCTTTGTTCTCAGGATAAAGTGGGGAGATAAATTCTTTTAAATTATATGGCAACTTTTCCATGGGAATGTTACAGAGTGGGCTTTGAGGCTAAAGAGAGGAACAAAACAGGAGTTAAAATAACTTCCATACATAAGAAGAATCTCCTATATGCAGAAGACAAACTCCCAAGTATCTTAAAATAAAACCAACTGAACAATATGTTCACTGCTTCCACAAGCCAGGACCCTTTTAGTTATTTGCTATTGATTATCTGCTATAGCCAGAGGACCTGTGAACAGAACCCATATTCCTTGCCTGAGAAACAGTGATTTATTTGATTAGAAGACCTCATTAGTCTACAATACAGATCAACCACCAGGAACATGAGAAAAGTCAACATGAAATAAAGATATACCTAAACTACATGAAAGGATAAACTCTCATCTGAGAAAGTTGACACCAGAAATAAAATTTTAAACTAGGTGTTCACAAGACACCAAAGAGAGAGATTTCACAAGACACCAAATTCACAGAGAGATTTCACAAGACACCAAAGAGAGATATCACAAGACACCAAATTCACAGAATACTGCTTTGCAAAAGGGACAGGCAGACTTTGGGAAACTTTAGTGCAAATTCCATATAATTTCAGTACAAATCCAGAAAAGTGGTGGGATGGGAAAGCCACAACCTGAACATACGTTTCATTAATTCAAACATAGTTTTTTTTCTTACAACATCCCTAAGCACCTAGATGAGTTCAGTACATGCTAATCTCATCTTAGCAGAGCAATAGGCTAGAGTCACTGTAGTGAACTGTGCCATTATTTCCAATTATTCTCTGCTAACTGATTCTATGTGGCTTGAAGTACCATCTTGTGGAAGGAGCATACATCACAATCCCGTTAATATCCCTGTTGATATAAAGCATGACATGTGACATGTTTTGGCCAATGAGAAATGAACAGACATGAACTATACTATATCCAGTCAGAAGTTCTGAGAGTTCTGAATGCCCTAGCTATTTTTCTTTATTTTATTTTATCATTTTATTTTGTTCTGTTTGCCAAAAGAATGGCATGTCTTAAAAAGACTGCTCCTTCAGCCTAGATTCCGGAATGAAAAAGATATATGTAGTAGAGCCACAGTCAATTTGTGGCCTTCACAGATGACATGAAACATAAAAGAGAAATGAGTTTTTTTGTGGTAAACCACTAAGGATTGAAGATTATTTTTCCTCAAAACAAAGCTGACTAATACAGTTAACTGATTGATTTTGATGTTGTTAAGAAAATTTATCCAACATCTTTTTGTGACTAATATGTAGTAATTACTAGTGAAATGTCAGTGAAGTTAAAATTACTTAACTATTTGAAAGAAATAGGAACCAAATAAAATGTGACCAACCAAATATTCATTAGAGAAGCAAAAAGTAAACAAGAAAAATAATAAGAAACAGAAAACAGGAGAAAATATAACAGAAGATAGTAAAAATAAGTGCAAATATTTTAGCAATAAAAATTTTAATATAAGAGAGTAAAATTCATATTAAATAAAATAATTACAGATTGAGTAATCGCTACTGAGAAATAAAATTAAAATCTGGTAATGTAAGCATATGATTATTTTGTCTAAGGTTATAATGCTCAGTATTCCAAAATCAGATACTGATGTAGCATTTTAGTGTTTAAAAAAGCATAAATGCATTCACATCTTGGAAAACCCCTGAAGATTAAAAATTTTCCTACAATGATTATTTTATATCATTTGCCTGAATATGGCTGACTAACCTACATAATAGTCTCAGAGACATTAATCAGTGAAGAGGGAACAAATGCCTCATGCTGGTTAAGAGCAGAATTACTTTTCTCAACCGCCTCTTACCTTGATACCTCACATACATAAGAAAAGGATTCTTACTTTTGCAGCAAAACAAAACAAACAAAACTGGAAAAAATATATTCAAAAAAAACTTTTTTTCTGGTCAACAGTTTTCTAAAATTTATTCATATTTAGAATGACCACATAAGGCTCCAGCATAATTATTAATAGCATCCCCTTTCATGCTCGAAAATGCCCTGGTTTAGCTGATAAATTCATATTATTCATGTATTGGCCTTACTAAGATTTATTAGTATACATAATAAATGGAAATGTAACTCTAGAGTTTGCAGCCAGAGGGTTTTATTTTTTCATAATAGTATACTATAGAATCCCATAAGATTCGGAGAGGAAAATGGTGGGTACACAAAATGACTCATTAAATGCCTTGTAATCTAGATCCATTACCATCATTGTTGTTTGTTTTAGTTTAGTCATCTGTAAAGTAGAAATAACACATACTTTTAGTAACTTTATAATACTCATCTAAGACTTGGATGATATGACATGGGACCATTTTGCATATAATACAGTGCCTTAAACATTATAAATACATTCTCATTGTTAATCCAAACACTATTATTTAGAGTACTTAGCATTATCTTTTGTATTCTTTGACAACTGTGTGTGTAGATCAAAATCACAATGTCTCAAAGCAATAATACTATTTCTGTAAGAGAACGTTATCTTTAACATGAATTTTTGAGCTTAGTTAATTAGGAGGAATCATGTGGCATTATTTTATTTTTATGATTTCTTTAGATACTTTTTTTAAATACAACCTGAGAAAAAGTCTCAAAGACCACGTTACCCCCTTGAAGTCCATTTCTCTCAACATGGAAATAGCCCCCAAACTGCTCAAAGTTTATTTGCAAACAAAAGACATCCAGAAAAACTTCTCTAATTTTTTGGAAGTAAATGGTTTATGCTAACTCAATGAATTCTTATTACAATGAAATATACCTTCTTCATTAATGAATTTTAAATTAGAATGATGCAATAAAATTATCAATGAGAATCAGATTTTAGTTTTTCATCTCCCTATCATGACTAATTTCCAAAGTTTTAAATTAGTTGTCAAAATTAATTACAGCCTAACTTAGCCACACTTCCAAAATAGACATGCTCTCTTTATTTATAATGAAACAGCCTGTTTTAAACAAGACTTTAATTTACTTTCTTAAACCCAGAACATTCACACCTGAGGTGAGAGGTGTTTCCTCTTGGCTCTGTCTTTGGCAAAGCCATCTCTTTTCCTGTTACTTGAAGAGTATAATTCCTTTAGCTTTGTCTCATACTGAGTAATTGTAGGAGAAAATTAATAGGGAAGAAATATGTAGAGTTGAGGCATGTTTGCCTTGCTCTTGACCCTACATAAACTACTGGTTTTAGTAGTTCCTAAACAATATTTGTATTCTTTAAATAAAGATGCTACTGTTCAACATGATTTTGAAGACCTCTACATAATAATACACTTTAAAAAAAAATAGAAAGAAAGAATTGTTGCCACAGTGTGCAATGACAGGGCAAGCCATTGGCATTAATAAAACTCTCCAAAAAAAATCAAATTAACTATCTATATTGTTGAGAGACAGAAAGATAAAAATCTTTCCATATAAAATATCAGTTCAAAGCAGTACAGAGCAGATGGAAATATTGCTATCACAAGATAGGCATTTTTACCATTTAGGAAGAAGTTCAGAGAAAAGACAACAAACCAGCTATCACCAACAAGGCAATCTTTCAAAAGCAGTTAGTTCCTCAAAATAATGATAATGAGCAAACGATTAACAAATCTCAAGTCCTTCCCTGGTAGCTCTCTTGCTGAGAACTAGATCTACAAACTCTCTCTGGTACACTGGAGATTCCTTTAAAATACAGAACCTCAACAATGAAAGGTGTTGTTACATCATTACTGCTGCAGTGCATTTAATGAAAGAAAGGTAAATGCTGTTTCTGAAAGAGTTAATTCTGCACCTCTCCTTACACCTAATTAACACCAGGAAGGCCTTAGGCAAAAGGGAAAATAAGACTCTTGAGATTAGGTAATCTCATCTCAGACTCCAAGGAAACCCAAGGAATGAATACCTGTCAACCAGACAGACTGCAGTAAATTAGGATTTGCAATCTGACTTTTAAATCCTTCTGTGGAGAAATAGATGCAAAAGCAGAAAAGGAATTTGCTTCAGTTAAGCTTCAGATTTCTAAAGAGCCATTAAATTAAATTCACAATCTAATTTAGAAACCTAACAAGTATTTGCTTTTGCCTTTAGTAAAATCTCACTATTTGGACTAAGGAAGAAGATAAACTTTGAATTAAACAATATCTTTAAAGAAATAATGAAGCCTTGAAATAGGCAAATGAAATGTAGCCTCAGGGGATTTAAATAATAATGACTATAGTTAGAATATCAATTTATAGTTACTTTATTACTTGTTTATAAGGTCAAATGATAGCTATCTACATAAAAGGTTGTTATCCAGTAACGGGGGCCTACTGTTTTTACATTACTTCAGAAAGCAGAGTTAAAATCCATGGGCTGAAGTTTCAGTGAGCTGACTTTGGCTTTCTACTGAGTATGGGTTTATTGTTTCTTATTAGGAAGTGAGCCTCTGTCATGTCTGGTTATCTACTGACCATTTATCTGTAAGGGATGTTATGTAAACAATTCTTGGATTTAGTAATGTATTTAGTCAGTACTTTGAAACTTTTATCATTGCTTCAACAGAAATTTTGAAAAACTGAAAGCTTACTCAGATTTTTAGTATATAAAACAGATAAAGAAGTGAAATGATTCCTTGGCAAGTTAGAATTTTCACTGCTTGGGAAGAATACACCATGGCTATGCTTTGCAGAGAGCAGAGTGAAAGCTCACTCCACGCCATGCCATCTGATTGAGAATAATGGTTTCAAAATACTAACTATAATTATTTAATTGAAAACATACAAAGAAACAAAAATCCAATACTCACTGAAAATTTGCTCCTTAAATTTATCAGAATCGTTCTTCTAAGTAAAAGAGCTGTTAACTTCAATTTATTGATGGACTCATTGAGCATTCTGAACTGGTGATTATGTCACAAACTAGATTCAGAGACTGGAGATTTTCTAAACAAAGGCTCAGTAGTAAGTGTAGTAGCCAGCCTCAAAGGTGGCCCCCAGTGGTTTTCACTCCTGGTATTCATGCCCTAGTGTGACGCCTCCCATGTTGAATCAAGACTTGTTAGTAAAATAGTGTGGATAGGATCATGTGTATTTTCTAGGCTAGGTTATAAATAGTCACAACTCCCAAATGAGCCTGTTGGATCACTTGCTTTTGGAGAAATGAGTACCATGCACGAGGTCACTCCAGCAGCTATGTGGAGAAAAAGCTCAGGGACCAGAAGCTGAGGCCTCCCACACACTTATGTGAGAGAACTTTCAAGCAGATCTTCTAGCCTAGTCTAACTTCAAAAGATTCCAGTCTAACTGGTATCCAACTGCAACTACATGAAAGGCCCTGAGCCTGAACAGCCCACCGAAGCTGCTCTAAAGTTGCTGACCCAATGAAACTGAGATAATGATTATTGTTGTTTCAAGACACCGACGAGTTTGTTATGCAACAACAAAAAATCAAAATAGTGATATATAAGAATCCACTTCCTAAAGATTTTCTTTTAGACCCTTCACTGTCCATGATGATTAAGAAGAAGATGGCCCTGAAGATCTATAAGCATCATGAGAGCATGGGACCACTTGTTTTTTTCACTCCTGTATCCCCAGCAGCCATCATAATTCTTAGAGAAGGTTTATGTAGATTAAATACAATTTTATTGAATAGATGTACAAATAAACAAGATTAAATATTTTCAGAAGCTAAAATTAATGAGGTCAAATTAAGCTATTTAATAGCTATTTCATTATTTGTTTTATTATAAATCCTAAATTTCCATTTTAAAAAAGTACATACTTTTTCGAAGGAGATAGAGAATTTTCCTAAATTATTAATTAAGTTTCTATAAAATATAAATGCCATTTGTATTGTAGTCAGCAAAGGCATTTTTAACATGGTATGATTTAAACTCAGAGCTATAGAACAGTATATTATGCTCTTCCCTCTGTCTGAAATGAATCTTGCTTCCTTTCTCCAGGCTAAATCCACATATCCTTCGAGACTCAGCAGAGCTGTAACATCGATCTGCAGGGTAGCCTTTCTCAATTCCTTTTGTCTGGTTTTGGTGTCATGCTGCACTTGAAAGAACAACACATTCACTTTTCTTTTTCAAAATAGCTTTATTATTTCTATAAAAAATAATACATGCTTATTTAAGAAGAATAAATATTCAGGATGCCATAATTATTTGGGTCAATAGACATTTACTGAATGCTTACTCAACGTGAGGCATTGTGCTAGATCTCGGGTTAGAAAGATGAGGAAGGTAAATTCCCTACCTTCAAAGAGTTTAAAGTAATTGAAGGAGAACATATCAATCAAGACCCTGTGACTTTTATCTTAAGACTTTTGAAATGGCTGGATATCCTCTGAGATCCGGGTCATGATAAGGGAATTCTGTCTGCTCAGAAAAATGGTACAGAATAATTTCCAACTAGATTGTATTGGCTAATTGACAATGGCAGGGAAGTCTCAATTCAGGCATAGCTAGAAAGTATGTTACAAAATTTGAACTTTTTTTTTTTTTAGCTCATTCAGCATAATAATGGAAAACTTACTTGAACTCTTAGGAGTTTAGGTGACCATTTATTGCAATAAACATGAAAGTTTATTTGATTAAAAAAAAAAAATTAGTCAGACCAAGTCTGTCCTTGTCTAATTAGCCAGGACCATAATACAAGCAGAAACATCTTTCCTTCCTCAGTATGTTAAGAAGGCCACAGTGAACCAGCTGTTTTACACACATTCAGCTCTGAAATGACTTTATCAATACTCCGCACATTCGGCCTGAAATAAGTGGTTCCTTCTTTCAGAAAAGAGTATTCCTAGACACTGTATTATAAAGTGGAGAGTTGAATAGTAAAATCATGATGGCACAGATGTCTAGACAGGGTCAGAGTGTGTAAGAAAACAGTAAAACAGTGAACAATCAAATGTATATTTTTCTAGGAAGCATTGAATGTGTGGCAGACAAGAAAATTGATAAAAGAAGACATTGCTAATACTTCAGTTTAGTCTAACATCTAAATTTTAAATGAATCAACCATCAGGACTCAAGACTAGCTATACACACACACACACACACACATTTCAAAGTGTGTGTGTTTTGTGTGTTTTTTTTTTAACTAAAACACATGTAATTCAACAATATCCATTCGCTCTGTGGAACTATAGGTAGAATACAAAGAGTAAGAGAAATGCTGCAGGAGCATACTGTTTCAACTTTAGAAAACAGTGTTTAGCACAGCAAAAGAACTAAATCCTGTATTTGCCATATAACACTGATAATGACGGTTCGTAAGTGAGCTTTTTGTACTCAAGACTTATGGTCCCAATTCGTCATAAGTGATAAATTGAATCAATATCGAGATAAGAGAAAGTTTCAGATGAGGGAATCCTTCTATCTTCATTTTCACAAGTGTATGTTGGTGTATATTAAATTATATTTAATATGTAAATTAGAATATCTGAATAAATAGCTTGTCAGGGAGAAAACATAGTTTGCATCCTTATCACTATAGCAGAAAGTATTTTAAAGAAATTGGAGATAATACAATTACAAATTATTTTACGTCTAGCATGTAAGACTTATGTGCTTTACTCAATCATAGTATAAGCCTTCATGGCTGCAAAGAAGAGTCACTGAAGGAAGTGTACCTGTTCTAGATTAACTGCAGAATTTGAAGTAACAAGGAAACTGCAAATTTCCTTTTTAATGTTCAATATGGAAACAAAAAGCCTCATACTTATCTACTAAATAACATATATTTTGACTACTGAGTCTCCCTTCTATATTATTTATAGATTTTTAAAAAAGCATCTAAAATTATGCACCACAGGAACCCTAGAATTTTAGTTTTGGAAGAATAATGATGATCATGTCTCACCCTGTCATGTCACAGCTAAGGCTCACAGTGGTTAAATGAGTGTACAAAGTCACTGAGCTGGTTAGGGACAAATCCAGGGCTAGAACCTGGGGCATTTTCCATTATCCTAGGCTTGATCTAAGGTCAGCATTATTTAAAACAATGCACCTACAGTTTTGTAGTTCTATCAGTAAAACTAGATAAAGTTACAACAGGTCTGGTTCACACTAAGAGACCATCTGAGGCCATAATATTTCTGTCTACAAAGTTTTGCAGATCAGCAGCACATTACTGAAACTTCATTAAACTGCAAAGGGCGGGGAAATGTTAAAAATGAATAACTGACTGTTTAGTGGGAAAAAAAAGACAAAGCTCTGAGTCAGCTGGAACTTTCATCAGCCCCTGGGCAGACTCTGTGAAGGGAAGTCATGTGTCCCCAACGAGAGCACTGCATTATTTTCTCTTCAAAATGTGCGCTCTTTGAGGGTTTAGAATGTAAAATTGCTTAATCCAAACATGGAGCTGTTGGGCGATGGCAAGCATTTGAAAGACTAAGTTGGGCATTAGACACCCCACCAAGTAATCTGCTCCTCCATAACTGGATGCACCATATTTAAGTTTTTTGTGTTGCTTGAGAAAGGCACTGCATTTTTGTCAAGCCCCTTTAATTAATCTTGCCACAAGTCCTGCGGTGGGGTGGGTGAACTCTCAAACATTAAACAGTGGAATTACTCACCGGGTGGCTTTTCCCAAACACCCCCAATCCCAATTAAAGAGCTGTGTTTGGTTTGGGTTTCCTCAAATGGAGCTCTTGTTAACACTCATCAAACACAGGAAAAATAAAACAGCAATTTAACTGTGCTCGCAGTGTGAAAGGCTTGTGCAAATAATCAGCACATTTCTAACTGGTTAGTAATAGGCAGAGTGCAAAAAACAAATGACCAGATTTATATCACTGGCCAGGTCTGAAAGCAACATTACAGCTAAAATATATGCATTTACAATTTAAAGCAAGCTTTTCAGTGAATAATTGTTTACATAATAGTGAAGAGCGGTTGGGCTGCACAACTGGGATCCATTTACAACGTGTTAGCCAAATAATGCATGTTTACTAAGGATTCTGAGTTTGTTTTAGGAGAAAAGAATCATGGTACCCATGCCAACAAAAGCAGAGCACTATGTACAGTTAGTAGTAAATCTTTTCTTAACTATAAAATTAGTGTCAAGTTGTTTGAGCCCATAAACTACGTCAGCATAAGTCCCTCTCATTAAATTGATGTGTGAAGGTAGTATGATCAAATAGCAAAAAATTCTTCTTATTATTATTTTCTTTAATCAGCCAAATAATGAGCTGGGGCTAGAGCTGCTTAACCAGACCATTGAAAGAAGAAAGCAGAATCATCTTAAAATGGCCATCCTGGATTTAATAGCCTACAACAAAACTCTAAGCAGGTCAACTTCATGGTTCACCAAGTCCTAAAAGCCTGTCTACTCTCCAAAGCTTATCGGTGACTGCTGGTGTATAAGAGCTCCCAATGAGGACTGATTTACAGCACTGAAGGGCTTTGTGGTGACAAAGGCAGGCCAGGGTTCTCGAGAGCTTTCTGTATTTTTTTTAGATCCCAGAAGATGATGTGGTTCTGTGATAAGAATCTCTTACACTTTACCATTGACATAAACAGGTCACAGTGCCTACAGAGCTCATACAGGAGTCAGGAGCAATCTCTCTCTCTCTTTTTTTCTGGGTCAGAGTCAGATTTTATCGAGTCAAGCTATCTAATTGGACAGAAACCATGTGATAGGGCCCAAACAGTGTACATTAAAAAAAAAAAAAAAAAAAGCAGCAGCAGAATGGGGCTAGGTTTGTCTCAGACTAGTGCTGTTACAGGGTTAAGTTTTAGATAGCACTGAATACAAAATGATTTTTCCCCCCTCCATTGACAAAAGTCTCTCATTCGAGAAAGGGAAAAAAAGTTGAGCAAAATTTAAAAGAAAAATCCAAACTCCACAAATCTAGTTTCATGCTGGATGTATCTGTTGTGAAGCAATATGTTGGCTAAGTAGAAAAAGTCAGGTGAGTTAAAGTCTTGTGGCAGCCTGATTTAAACCATGGCTATACAAACCATAGCCCTGTCCAGATCTCAGAAAAGTGAATTATATATAATAACACTTACAGTTTCCTAGTACTATTAGATTTGCCTTCTTACATAAATGCTTAAGTTATGATAAAAAACAGGGCCATGTCAGTTCCTTTCAGTCTCAGCACATTTGCTATTAGCATAAGAAATGCTGCTTATGGCAGAGCTAGTCGGGCTTGAAATTTCTGAATTAATGGATTTGATTTCCTCTTGAGACAAACCATCAGCCTTGCAGTAATGGAAATAGATATAGTTGGTAAAACAAATAAAAAGCTGGCATGCAGATAAAATGGGTTTCAGTTTAAAATAGTAATGTTGTAATTGAAGTGAACAATTACAGGGTTGCTCCTAGGCACAAAAGAAATACCATGAAAATGAAGTAATGTTTTTGTTAAGTATAGTCATTTCATGAAAATGTAGAGCTGCAGATGTCATTGTCTGCCAAAGGGAAAACTATACTTATTCTTCTATACAAAGATCACTTAATAACATTTGGCTAATTTTAATAATAATTGCTAATATTAACCCTATATTTCACCGGGAGTTGGAAGACAAAGGCCCCCTGCCCCCACCCTGTTCCTTCCCTTCCCTTGGTAGTGAGCCAACAAGAACAAGTTCCTGTAAAAAGCTATTGGCAATGAACTATCAGAAATCCCCATTCCGGCAGCGGTCTTCTCCTTTTTAATGTCTTATTTCTCTTTCTTTGTCAGGCATCTGTTATCAGAAATGGAGCCTGTTAGCTGGCAACTGGAGGTGCAGGAGGGACTGAGAATAAAGTGGGGACGGGGAGTGAGAGCCCTAGGACTGGAAAATAGGCTCTGGAATGTTCACATCTGATCCCCTGCACTTTTTCTTTTCTTTTCTTTTTTTTTTTTTTTTTTTGGTCTGTTTCAACTTGTCTGTGAACCATATGAAATTCAGAACAGAAACTTCCATTTTTAGAACTTGAAATCTTTTCATGTTCATACACACACAAACTGAGGCAGCCAAGGCCACAGGATGTCACAAGAAACATAAGTGTCTTATTGAATCTGAAAAGGCAGTGACATAAATACACTTTAACAAAATGCTCAGCTGGGTCCCAGCCCACCACTTGGCCCTCCCGCCCACTCCTCAGTTTTATTGCGTTGCGCTATGTTTCCTCCTCAGGTTTTAGTAATTAAAACAATATTGTAGCTCTGTGAAATTTTATTTGGAAATACACTGTGCTTTGTTCCCCACAACGCTGACTGCCACACACAGCCTGTTTGGCTTATCTCTTTATCAAAGGGAAGTGCTCTTCCGGGGTTGGTTTTTCCCTTCTTCTTTTTCTTCTTCTTCTTCTTCATCTTTTTTTTTTTTTTTGTATTGCAATATTGAAGAAGTCATAGAATGAGAAAATGGAAGTCCCCCCTAACAAAGGATTGAGCTGTGACTTTTTAAGAGAAAAGGTTAAACTGACCAACTGTGTGTCTTGGAGTGAAACAGGGAGAAGAACGGCTTCCCTTTTTACTCGGCCAGTTAGAATAATTCATTTCCTAATGCAGACTACCTGTGACAGTCACAGGTGACCTCCCAGTCTGCTAAGCTCGGATGATTTCCCCTTCCCATTGCCCAAGTACAACTCCTGCCAGAAGACAAATGTACTGCAAGCCAGAGACATATCTGTAGTGCAGAGGAAAAGCAGCCTGTCTACATATGTCATTTTAAAGCCTTGCGCGGAGATTTTACTGCTTTCTTCACACTCTCACACTTACATAAATACACCCACACAGTACAGGCAAGTTCCAGACTCCCAAGCATTTCTCTTCCATTAGGAGACATTTTAAAACAAATTAGCACCCTCCCCAAAAGCCTATTGGCCTAAATGTGTTTATTACTTTGTTTGCTGTTTCAACAGCTCTTCCTAAAGGCTTCAAATAAGACTGGGTAGTTCCTGCAGAATGAAGCACACCCTTGGTCTGTTGAGGAATATACACGTCTGACAAAGACTTAAATCTTTTTTTTTTTTTTTCCCCTCTTGACACAGCGGCTGGTGACACATAAATGTACTTTTTTCTTTTGACAGAGTAATAAAAATCTCATTATCTCTGAATAGGCAGCAATTTCGTTATCTAATCTTTTTACCAAAAGGTTAGTTAATTAATCAGAAACAAATCCTGATTATTATTTCAATAGAATTAGAAAGACAAATCACCCGAGTACAGCTAAATAGGGCAGGCCTGCGGTTTCACCTGCCTCATTGCCATGCAGGCCCCGTGATTGTCAGGGCTCCTCCAGGCAGACAGCCTTCGGAACAGCAGCCAGCAGATGGCTGCTCCAAGCGGCCAGCCTGCCTCTGCTCTAATGCCTGTGATCCCATTACCTCACTGAATCCGTTACCAGGGTAACTGTTAAATTGCTGTGAAAGGCATGGTAATAAAGTAACCTGTCACATTGGCAATAAAAGGAGCAGAATTTTCCTGTTCACTGAACTTTGCAGCTCATCAATACTCACTTGATGGAGAAATTCCCCACTACTCCTGGGTCAGCCGCAGGAATCCTTCCATCAGGCTTCTGAAATGCAAACTAAAGTTCATGTAAACACAAGCAAGATATAATTAAAAGCTGGATTCTTAGCTGCACAGAGCTAATGCTTCCCTCTTTTCTGTGGAAGGTTATGGGAGCTTGAAGAACATCAGACTGCTCGCTTTGTTGTTGTTTTTTTAATTTAAAGCATGCTAGATAAAAATAACTTTTGCTGGTGAAAGACAGCTGTGATTAATTCAAGACCCAGAAAACAAAGCACGAGAAAAAAAAAAATCCCTTGTGCCTAAAATCTGTCTCGCTTTTTCAGATCCTATTTTATTGGCTGTTTTCATTAAAGGGTCATGCTATTTAAAAAAAAAAAAAGATTTGGATTTGAGCATTTAAAAAAAAAAGAATGGAAAGCGTCAGTTTCCACAAGCAGGATGAGTTGAAAGCCACAATCTCCCCTGTCTTCCCCAACCCAATAGTTAGGGTCCAACAGCTGTAATTGCGAAGAGATCAATGCGCGCTGAATGCAGGCATGTGACTGCGTCTCCCCCTCCTTGTGTAAACGCCCTTCACGGGCTTCCGTGTCAAGGATTCGAGAGGTAACGCTACCAGGTGTAAGATTTGCTGTAATTAATTGAGGTTCTTTGAGGTAAGAAAAGAGAATAGCAAATACTGTCTCTACATTAAATAATAAAAGTAAGCAGAAAAACCTATTGACTTCCATTACCTTTCACACCCAGACCTACAAACATCCATGGAAAGTGGGATATATATCGAGCCCTCATTATTAGCCATTTGCAGACTCCACGCTTTTGGCTCCGTTTGGTGCTGTCATTAATTAGTGTTAACCTCTAAATGCTTTGGAGTTTGCCTACTGAAATAATTTTGGGCACGCTTCTTTTTTCTCCCTCCCCCTGTTTGATTCGCAAATGCTTATAGCTTGTTATTAAAAAACTGATAGTATTTCTTTGACCAGCCGGCAGCAGACACGAATGGGACTTCTAGTGGTAGCTGCAACCCATGAAAAGATATGCCTCTGAGCAGGAACCGTCCTCATTACAGAGTACTCAGCATGGGATTACAGCCGAGCCTCGCTAGCAGGCCACGTCAGACAGGGCCTTTGATTGGTATTTTAGAAATAAGGGTGCTTTTCAGAATGAGGTGGCACTGTGCTACACAGGGAAAAGTGGATGAGTGTCTAGCCAGAATCAGGAAAATGGAGGCTATAGTTTCATCATTTCCAGTTTTTGTTTAAAAACTGAAATATTTTATGCCCTGTTGCAAGTAATTCTCAAACATGGAGTCAACACACACACACACACCATAACTTGTAAAATGTGTATTTTACTGTAAATACTGGGTAGAGAGAAAGAAGTACAATTACAGAGGTGACTTAATGAACAACCAAGCCCACCAATGGCATGCTCTTATCCCTATGAAGGCTTTCCACAGTTATCAGGGCAGGAGAAAGTCATCTTCTATACCAGGGATTATCTAGCTGAGTTTGGAAAAATAAGAACCAATATAAATAACCACCTGAAATGAATTAGACCTTTAGATCCGGTGCCATAGATACCAATGGGGCTGGTGGATTAGATGTGAGAAAATGAGAAATGGGCCTTGTGGTCAACTAGATAATCCATTCCCTCTCTAAAAATAACAGTACTTATTATGCCACCGCCATCTGTTATTCCCATGGAAGTAAGAGGAGTCCACTATTGTTAGATCTCTTGATTTTCAAGAGAGCCCCCAAATAAGAACTTTTATTAGAAACTTTCAGTTTTTGAAGTCCCATAGACTTTGGTGTCCTAAAACACAGTCATTTATTTTCTCAAAATTCTGAAGGCCAGAAGTTCAAGATCAACATGTCCGCCAGGTTGGTTCCTTCTGAGGCCTCTTTCCTTGTCTTGCAGATGTCCATCCTTTCCCTGTGTCTTCACAAGGCCTTCCCTCTGTGTTTGTGTCCTAATCTTTTCTTCTTAAAGGGTGCCAGTCATATTGGACTAAGGCCCACCCCAATGACCTCATTTTCATTTAATTATCTTTTTAAAGAACTTATCCTCAAATACAGTCACATTCTGAGGTTTTGAGGGTTAGGACTTCCATATATGTATCTTGGGAGGAACCCAATTCAGCCCACAACACCAATGTAAGCCAAACATAACTTTATTGCAAGATGAATTCTGACAGTGATAATTATACAATGCTTACAAAGTGAAAGGCACAGTAGTGGGCCATTTTAACTTATTAACTTACTGAATTCTCCTAGCATCTTTATGAGGTAGGTAATATTATAATCTGTCCTTTATAGATGAGACATGAAGGCAGAGAGAGATTAACTCACTCATGTAGTATCTAGTGGAGTTAGGCATGAAATCCAAGTAGTGTTCAAGGCCTTTAGGCTGTAGTTTCTGTTTAGGTGGTTCAGACCTTTCAAGGTGAGAAAATGCCCTACTATGACCTTAGACCTGGAGAGTAGAAGGCACTTAGCAGATGAGAGTCAGAGTTTTGTAATCTCTAGAAATGTAAACCATCCTCATAAGATCAGGCTTATATAAATGTCCTATGGACACACTTATTTTCACACCAGTGAGTATTGTCAGGCCTTTCTGCTGAATCAACCAGATTTGAAATAACAAAGTACCCTATCATCTAGAGAAGGTCCAGGGACTGAAGGAAAGCAGTTTAATTAACTTCGTACTCTGGAGTGAAAGGTACCAAGAGTCTCTGGGTATATAGGATAATCGCCCAAAGTTGGAAAATTTCTAGAAACACTGACATTTGGGGTTCTTTTTGTGTGTAATTTTCCATTGCTGTTACTCACTTCAGCCTCCATCGGCATGAAAACTGAAACTGAAAATAGAAAAGTCTCAGTCTATATATTTTCCATATCTCTAAAGAAAAGATAACTTAAAGAAATTATGTCCTATTTAGGAGCGCTTACACCCTACTTAGAAGCTAGTTTTGGGAGACCAAAACCGCAAGACTCATTGGTAGCCCTAAAGAGTAGAAATCTGCCCAGGAATTATACATAAACATTGGAATTCTGTGACAAAGAGATTGGGATTTCAGAAATGGTAGCTGAGAAATTCAGAAATGGAGGCTGAGGCTTAATCAAGGGAAGAAGACACCTTTCAGGCATATTCCCCCCTCCCGCCTCCCGGGCCCGTAATCATGGCTTTGTGGAGGGTAAGCAATAGAAAAAGATGGCTTTTACTTTTTCTCTTCCTGTTCCAATGAAATGAAGCAGTTTCTCCACTGGGCCCATTATGCCTAGTTAATCGATTTTCCTAATCGGGCATTTTGGAAAAACAATTGAGCTTTGTAAACTTTCTGATGTTTTTCTCACTGAGGACTGGAGAGGCACACACCCACTGTTCTTTGTATTTTTAGACTATGTTATTGGAGCACCGACTAAGGCAATTTTTCATGCTTTCTATTTACATGCAATTTTCTTTCCTGAGTAATTTTTTTCACTTCTTGTGTGCTTGCATTAAGATATTACGGGGAATTGCAATTTGGTTTGGGGCCTCTGAAACTTAGCAATTGAGGCTATTATGTCTAAAACTGTTATCACAGGTCCAAACAGGACTGTCATAACTGCAATGAGTACCAATCTAGAGCAAGCTCCCTTTCTCTTAACGTAAGAAAAGACATTTGATTTGTTGATCAGTTATTTGATCATCCTAATCAGTATTTAGTTTAACTTGGCTGAAATCATGTGAGAGACTAAAGAGGAATGAGCATGAGGAAGGTGGAGTGGAAAGGAATAAATGGGACAATTTTGATTTGATATATTAGCCTAAGATACAGAGGTGTTTTTGAAGTGCATTTTTGTTTTGCCTCCAATCCATTTTGAAACAAGCTACGCTAAAACAAGCAAAACGACAACAAACAAACAAGAAACAAACCAGAAAAGAAAGCAAACTTATTCACTAGCACTTAATATTTTGGAATTGCAAAGGGTGTTTCGCCAGTCTATTAGTTTTCCTCCTGGCTACTATTACTGTAATTTGGTCACAAAGTGACAAATTAATTTTGGGCTTTAGAACACAGTTAATGCTAAAATATCTTAGCTGCCTGCTTACAAGTTTTTGAAACAGAATAGTTATACCTGCAAGTGAGTGACTGAAAAACATATTTATGTATGCATATGTGTATACTAAAAAGACTGGAGAAATATTACATTACATCAATATTATTTGGTTATTTCGGGATAGCAGGATTATAGATAATAGATAATTTTTCTTTCACTCTATGTTCATATCTTATTTTCAGTCAGTAGATATGGCTATACACAGAGATATGAATATGATGATTCCCATATCTGTATTTCCGGCCTCAAGTTCTTGAAGCCATCAGTTGTTTCCATCTCTCATTCAGATGTCCTAACCTGGAAGTTCAAGTAAACTCAAAAGAGTCCAAGGTGAATTCATTTTAGTACGCAAAATTTCCAGTTTTCCCTATTTCTGTTGATATAACCATTTTCGTTTTGGCTACCCAAATCTAAAGGCTGGCAAATCTGAAGTCGCTCTTGGCTTCTGGTCCCTTGCTTCTCTCAAGTGATCAGTCAAGTCTAGCAGGCCGTGTCACACCAGCGTCCATAGGACACAGCCCTCCCAGCCCTGCTATCTGCAGGACTAATACTCCACTTTCTGTTATTTCTTATGCAAACCTCCACATAAGCAACTAATTATCCACAGGCTCTATATTTTTTAAAACATATTTTTCCTCTCAAGTTATTCTTTAAGGTTTTTATAAACAGTTCTGTCTCAATCTTAGTTGGGAGCAATTAACATATATAAAGTATTTTTCTTGGATGTGTTAAATAATGATGAATAATGCTCTGATTTGCTTTTTTCATTTTTTGTGAGTATAGACATTTAGAGATGTAATCATTCAGGATGAATAAGGCTACGTAAAATTTAATTCTAGTTAGTGTTGGTTTGTTGTATTTGGCATTCTAAACATGTCTTTTTTCTGGATTTCACACTGTTTACTAGAACTTTCTATTAAGATAGTTGAACCAAAGGTTAAAGGAAGTATTTCATAAAAGTTCACCTATCAGCCAAACCTAGTAACCACATTAATTAAAATCATTTTAATTTTCAGTGGCTTGATAAAGGAAGATGAATTTACTGAGAATCAACCATGGACATAAAATGGATTATGACATGGTATGCCTGGTCCATAGGGCCATCTTGTTAGCAGAGTATCTGATCAGTCTAAGTTTTATTAATAAAGAGCTAAATAGGTCAAGTCACAGATAGCTTTTATCACCTTTTAGCAGTTAATGACAAGTGATTTTTAAAATAATTAGTTTACATTGGCCATACTTTTAACCTTTCTAATCGAGAAAAAAATTTAGATCATTGAATTTTTCAAAAATTGAATGGTTATATAATAACCAGATATAGATATTCTGGTCACTCCCTGTTCTCTAGAGGCTATTAAGCAGGCAAAGAGAAATGTATCCTCCCTGTGGAACACACTTCCAACTTTCCCAAGAAAAACATCAAAGGAACGTGTATCTATTTTCCTGCCTCAGAATCTGCTGACATCATCCGAATGCAATGAAGCCACAAAAGGCAGATCTTATTCCACACTGATTAAGACTTAGCTAAAGGGAAACTGTAATTACTGAATTCCACTCTACCATAAATTCTCCATACTTTGTGTTCAAATTTAAACATAAATATCATTTACAAAACCACTGAAATATTCAAATGCAACCTATTTTATATTTGTGTCAAACGTAAGAACAAAAATCTTTAGAAATATTTGAAATTCAATCTGGTAATGATTATTATTAGGTTAAATCCGCACTTGCATAATTTTTCATTTAGAAATGCTTCCTATTTCTGTTTAACAATCTAGAAGTCCAAGATGGAGGATAAAATTGAAAAACAAAAAACAAACAACAACAACAACAAAAAACCCTCCACAAAACATGCTTGGCGCTTTGAGAAAATTGCCTTAGTATCCTTACTTATTTAAAAAAAATTTTTTTTGAAAGAAAGAGGGAAGAAAACTTAGATGATAATTTGTTCTTCAGGCTGTCAGTGAATTCCACCCAGAATATCTTCCATTAACTTATATTTTTCAATTTCACATTTCAGGGATGCTAATAACATAACTTTATTTTCAGGAATAATGTTCTTCCACAGCGACCTCACTTTAAAATGTATGGAGATCCTGGCTGTGTCCCAATAGTTCTCTCTCTGTGTTAACTTTGGAAATTATTGGTTGGGAGTTATATTTTTTACTGTCTTTTTTATATGTAATAGAGGAAGTAGAAATCCATGTTTAGGCTTGGAGGTATCTTTACCTATAGGTAGGCATCTTATATAGCCTGCGATTTAAGGTAACTGGTATGGATTCTATATGTTAGTAGAGCAATTAAAACATTTTTCTACTTTCGCTACTTATTTGAAAAGGTGCTGGAAATAATGAGTAGCAAGATCAAAGAAAAAAAAAAGTTAACAAAGCCTGTAATGGTTTTAATTTTAAGTGATGCTAATTTTGTGTGTATGTACAAAAAATTATATTTTTAAATCATGTACATGGAAAAGTGTCCATATTTTATATTTATTATACAGTGGTAAAATATTTGTGTTTTGCACTTTAGAAACGAACATACATACAATGTCAGGCTCAGAAGGAATCTGATTATTAGTGATTCTAAGAAATGCCCGTTCATATTACCTAATATTGAACAGGAAAATATAAATCTTAGATTTTTTTTTGGCTCTGCTGTTTTGCAATACGAATTCTAGCTCCCTAAAGAAATGAGATGTGTCAAGTAGTACTTTAAACACATCCTCTTGAAAACATAGGGAATGATTATTTCAGCAAGTTTTAGTTTTTTCAGCAGCAACATATGTAGTGGCAGCTGTGTACTGGAGCTTGGAGACCAGGAATCCTTTGGAACCCAATAAGAAAACTGTGACTTGCATGCTAAGTGCAAAAGATTCGCTTTTTCCTAGTTCTAAATTATGCTGAGACTTCAGGGGGATAAAACAGACAAAGAAACATATTGCAATTTCAATCTGATGATCTTCTGTAGTAAGCTAAGCAAATTAGGAGAAAATTAATTATATGGAAATATCCCCGCCCCCTAAAGTTTTCAAATAATATTGAAAATTCCTTCTTTCAGTAGCAGTCTAGTGTCTAACTCCATTTCTTTGCTCATTAAAATGATATTATTTTTATTATGTCTTCTCAACATTATCGAAACATTCAAGGCCATGATGAAAGATGAAGGAGAAAATTTATTCCTCAGGTGCTGATTCTGTTCTGAAGTCACTCAAGCATTGCTCCATTGCTCTGTGGCAGCCTCAGCACTCTCTATTCAATTAGAGGCTGCAGCCATCGGGGATCATGTTTTAATCTGTGTATAAATAAGGAATTAAATAAAAACAGCACATTTACAAATTCTAAAGATGCTGCTTTTATAACCTGATACCAGGAATTATTGCAATCATATTACTCGTTTCCCAAGATGGGAAGGAATAGGGCATATCTGCATGTAAAGCCAGGCGTCCCATTACAAATGACAAGCAATTAATGTGAAAATCACTACCCTCTACCAGAAAAAGGAAGAAATCTAAGAATGCCATATGGTTATGTTTTTAAGGTTAGCTTTTATGTATTAAAAGATGCACATTTACACATTATCGCCTTTCCATTTTGTTGCCTAGGAATAGGACAAAGAATCAGAGAAGGTGAGCTCTACTTTCTACCCACGGACTAGTTCCGTTTTAGGTGGGCTTCTGAAATCTAAATGAGAGGCCATAATTTGGCATGGTTCTCCCTCCCTCCGCCCCGCCCCGCCAAAATAAAAATTGCTTCGGGGAAGAAAGGTTGCCACAGTCAATGTGTGCTGGTAATAGCTAGATGCAAAGAAGAGCCCACAAAATCCCCTATCTAATGACTTGCAGTAGACCTGCTCCCTGAATCATTTAGCACACCTCAACGAACACTGTGTTACCTTAACATCAAATGTGATTAAGGCTTTACACTGGCATTTAATTAAAGCACTCTGCATTTTGTTGTTCTTGTCATTGCATTTCCTTCGAGTATCAGTTTTGTATTTTTTTTAAACAAGCAGCTTATTTAAAATATTCAGGAAGAGAGACTAGAAATGGTATTATATAGCCTATAAATGATTTTCTTTTTCAAATTTATGGAACAAAGAAAAATCTACTGGCCTCTATTTCCCTGCAGCATACCAAGTAAAGAAGAATTCTTCCATCAGAAGATTATCAGTTTGCAGTTCTGGCAAATGGGTGTTTGACCACAGAAGACATAGGAATCTGATTTTTATATCACCTTTATTTCCTATGCCAGGAGTGTTATATTACTTTAAATTCTCACTTAATGAGCCCATATGATAAGATAGATGCATAGTTGGATGGCCTTCTTATTGCTCCCTCGGATAGGTCAAAAGCTGTAGTAATTCCTGTTACTGGGAAATAATCAACCAGTTCCTTTAGAATAGGATGACTGTTAGTCTACACTTCTCTGTAACAGAGAAGTTATTCTTTCATGATTGACTTTAATCAAAACCCAGCCAGATTGGAAAACATCAGCCATGCTTGGAGCAAACTTCTTATCTTTAGTACCTATCTGTTTTTGACCAGAAGAACATAAGTGTGCTGGTCTTGGGTCTCACTTTGGATCAGTCAGACAAATTTGCTGGACAGTGTTTGCTAAAGTCTAACAGGCAACAGAATGAGACCAATGCGTGTCAATAATTCACATGTGAAATTATCTCAGCTCTTACTGAGATTTGCATTTGGTTGCTTTCCAATTGTAGGGAAATGGAACACCTGGGGAGATTATCCAGCGATACATTTGATATCCTACAGCTGAGGACGATTAAGGGCTGTACTTCAGTTTTGTTTAAAAGAGGGGACAATTCAATTCTGTTCACTGTATAAAAATGGAAGATACTTTATCTCAGTATCTATTTTTCTCATATGTGTATGAGATAATGCTAATATCTATACTCACCACATAATATGAATGACATAAATTAGTATAGGCATAAATGAATACTAATGCTTGTACTAGATAGAGAAAATGAGTGATTTGACTTGCTTTATTGATTGGTTTACAAATTATGTTTACTGTCATATAGAAATCGTGGCTGACTCGAACACGGCTAGTTAATTTGCTGCATTAATCTGATAGCAACAGAGTGTAATTTCTCTGAGTTCTATCCAGAGTAAGTATGCTTGGATTCTCTGCCACTGTGGTAGTACTCAAATGCTTTCACTTCAGCAAAACTATTAATATCTACTGCCTTAAAACATAACTATTGTAATAACCCCCCACTAAGAAATTTAATTAGTATTTCCAGGTAAAGGAGAGTATAACCTTACATATAACTTAAACCTTTCAACATGGCTTAAGAAATCTCAAAAATCACTGCTTAAATAAAACATGTAATTCAAAATTACCTATTTAAAATCTTGCTGTAAATATATATATCTGTCATCACTGAATGGATTTAGGAATGAGGCGTGTTGCTGGGGAAGTACAGTATAAAACTGACTCCAGTATATGAAAGGTAACTTTTATTGGAAGTTGAAGATAACCTCTGAAATTCCTTACTTATAAACAGTCTGAAACTTTTGCCCTTCCTGTTGAAAACTCCTGTCATAAATGCAGCACAAAAAAATAGACCGTCATCAACAACTGAAACCTGTGAGTTTTGCTCAGTAAGTACAGGAAATGCAATCTAACTTGTTTTGGTTGATGTTTTATTGATAAAAATCGGAAAGTAAATCTTCCATGAACTTGTAATTAGTTTACCATGCAAAGTGTTGACAAAAGCTTTAGTTCAACACCCTGAATTTTCCCCATGCTTGGCTGAGTGTGAACAGTTCCTCATGGCAATCATGCTGGGTCATGAAACTAATTGTGCTTTGTGAGGGTGAAAATTCTCAATTTCCGAGCAGGGGACACTGCCGCATGACGAATGAATGTTAGAAATGTGGTACGCCGTGCTCTTTCATCTCTGTCACTGGATATTTATTCTGACTCGGCTTCTAAATTATTCATTTTCTTTAAGCAATCAATATTAATAATCTGATTTGCTCCCTGGCATTTTTAGTCACACTTCTGTTTAACTGACTGTAAATAAAGGTCACTTGGAGGCTTCCCGCTGCTGTTCGGAAAGTCCTTGCCTAATTAATTCCCAACATTTTTTTTCCCGATGACTGTGATTAGCAGTTGCAATCAAGTTCAGCAATTAGCTGCCTCCTTGCACTGTGATTTGCTCAATGCAGCCCCAAGATGAGGTGCCTGTTTGGTCATTCAGTCACCACTCTAAAAAGAAACCTGAGTAGGGAGGATTTATTTTTCACTTCAAGGTTTACAAATTTGCAGATAATTATAGAGGAGATTGTTAAGCCCATCTGCCAGCTGTTTTAGTGATCTTGTTTGGGGTCTTCAAACCCTGAGCACCCTGGGAAGCAGCATATCTTGCTGGTACTTTGCAGTCACAACCCAGGCTTCATCAAGTTCTTTGACCTTGGGTAAGTTATTTACCATCTCTGCCAATGAAGAGTAGTACTTCTTCATGGTCCGTAGTGAAGATTTTGAATCAATGGTTCATTCATGAATGGATTCAATAGATATTTATTAAGAATTGGAAAAGTTTGAGGAGTAGGCTGTTTTGAATTTAAAAAGATGTATGCTGGAAAAAAGAGGATGGATATGTAAATAAACAAGTAAACCCATTCATTGTGTGTAACTTTGTGAAGGAAAAGAACTGGATGTTAGGAGAGAGGATTTCGCTTTAAAATGGATGGTCCAGGGAAGGCTTCCTGAGAAAGGACATTAAGTTTTATGTGTTTCAGGAGCCTGTATGTTTGTGGTACAGCCTGGTGGTTGGAAGTTAAGACTGGAGATGAAATTGAGGTAGTATCTTTGGCCACTTTGCTCACTTGGAAAACAGGATAAGTGATTGGGTTCAAATCCTAGCTTTGCCATTTATTGATAATGACACTGAATTAAACCATTTAATCTCTTTGTGCCTCTTTTTCTACCTCCTTGTATTGTGGAGGACGTTAAATATGATAACTATACATAAAACATTCAAAAAAGGCTTAAGAATAGTAAGCACCCACTAATGTTAAGTATTATCTTTGCATACTATAAAAAGTTGGGATTTTATTAAGTATGGTAAGAGGGTTCAGGTTTTAGAAGTTAGGAAATCTATAGCGTGAACAGTTGTATTATTAAAGGAAAAAGGTAAAAACGAGATTCTGATTGACAGGCTCCTTCAGAAGTCCAAACTTTTAATCTAAGTTGACAAAAGTGGATATGAAAAGATGTGAAAAGCGATAAACCAGACAAAGTGCACCCCATGCAATAAGAGCTCAATAAATATTAGTTATCACAACTCTGATCATTTACTCACTCTCTAATAGCCCTTTTATGTATTAGCACCAGGTGATGATGGGTACCTGCTTAACGTATAAGTATAATCATTCATCTAAATTAGTAGTTCTCAGTGATCCTTATAATGTCAGATACAGGAAAGCAAATGGGTTATACAATTATTTATTTGGGGAAGATTTCTAACTAAAACCATGAAGATGCTGGGAGGGAGCCTAAAAGAAATGCATTATAGCAGGTTGAGGCTGGCAGTGAGGTAGATCAAAGCAAGTGGAGTTGGAAATGAGTGAGCACTAGGGAGGTGTTAAGGCCTGGCCTATCAAGCGTGAGGTCTGAAATGGTAAAGGACAGAGATCCAGGCCAGGGGTGAAGCAGGACACATTATGGTTAGGGGCAGGTAAGGCCCAGAGATCAGAACGATAGCAAGATGAGTAGCAACCAGGCCAAAGCAGTCAGAAGCTAGATTCATTCATTCATTCAATAATTATTTATTGAATGTGTACTATATGTCTATTCTTCTAGAAGCTAGTGCTTCAAACACAAGGGACAAAGATCTGTGGCCTCATGGAGCTTACATTCTAGAATGGGAAAGCAGATAAATATATGATAAATCAGTAAGTTACTATATTAGAAGATGATTAGGAAAATAAAGGAAAATAAAACAGAATGGAATACTATTTGATGGTTTTTACATCGCCCAGTGAGCTAGAAGCTACTAGAAAGTTCTGAGCAGAGAAGTGACATGATTTATCTTTCAAAAAGATCCCTTTGGCTCAGAACAGACTGTATGGGATAAAGGAGATCAGTTAGGAAGCTATTGCAAAACTCCAGATGAGAGAGAATGGTGACACGAATATGAATGGTACAGTGCAGAGGCTGAGGAGTTGGAGTCTGGATATAGTTTGCAGGTAGGGAAAATTGGATTTACTTCTGAATTGAAGGTAGAAGGTGAGAGAAAGAGGCAAATGCCTAGTAGCATGCTGGAGCTAGCTTTCACCCACTTAGGAGAGCTGATTGTACCATCACTTCTTACCTCTGCCCACATTGAAGTATATACCTATGAGGGATGCATAGTTGCAAAGGTGTGCTATGTCACTAAAGTGAATCTGATTATTCAGACAAAAAATTACACTTTCCATCACCTTTTAGATACCCTGCTAGGCCTGAGCAGGAAAAAAAAAAAAAATGTGTTTTGGGAGTTGGAGGTGGTTTTGAAGCTAGTAGTCTTAGTGTGCGGAGTACCTGGGACACAAACATATTTTAATGGAGATATGCACCTACAGGCTGGCCCCATGGTAACTGAGACAGTTCTAAGCACTTATTTGGAAAGCATTTATTTGTCTGAGAGGGTTTGCATATTATCAAAGCAATTCGAAGACAAAGCAAATTCTTTGTGGTGAAATACTCTCTTCAAAGTGTCTAAATGGGCATGCCCAAGATAAATCGCACTTTTCTAAGAAAATCATGTCATTAAATGGCTGAAGGAGGAGCCATTTTTACTGCTGGCACAGACCTCACTCTTTTCCTGACAGCTGCAAGGCAAAGCCAGTGTGCCCCTACATGGGCAGATTTCCTTTTTCCTTTCTGTTCTGCTGAGCTTGTTCATTTAATCTCACAGGGGATCTGACAGCTTTCACCAACTCCTAAAGCATTTCTTTAGCACTCATTGAAAGGCACAGTAAGAGACAAGAAAGATGCTGAGAGGGGCTCACATGTAGAGACCTGCTTTGGGCTACGTGAGCAAAGTCTGCCTCTTTCCCAAGTGTCTAATGTTCAGATTTAGAACTAGAAGTAACAATTCCAATACTCTGCCTTTATGACAGCTCAGCTAACGAATGTAAATGTTCAGCATAACCCACTTATTAGACAGTGGATGATTCACATCATTGGGATGTGTC
The DNA here is from genome assembly GCA_003508835.1 of Eonycteris spelaea. Taxonomy (NCBI): domain Eukaryota; kingdom Metazoa; phylum Chordata; class Mammalia; order Chiroptera; family Pteropodidae; genus Eonycteris; species Eonycteris spelaea. The sequence goes on from PUFA01000175.1 coordinate 218,873, forward strand.
AAGTGCTCTTAATTTACGAACTGTATATACAGTTCGTGTGGCTAATACATATCTTCCTGAGTATACCCTTTGTGCACAGGAAAGACAGTTTGACAATCTACACAATTCTGCCCTCAGATAAGCCATTTTTGTGCTCACCAGATAATCAGAAGATTCTCTTTGCCCAACTGGACATCTGGACAATCCAAGGCAGAAGACCTGATAGAGAAGTTACGACCCTGTACTTCCTTGAAAATGCTGTCTATACAGTTTATCTCCAGAGAGCCGCCCCCCTACCCCCCACCCTTTCTGTCCTAAGGATCTCAGGCACCGATTGTTCAAGCCTGGCCATTTCAGCCATCTCATGTTGGCAGGCATCTACCAAGGACTTGCTCCCCCATGTACTCACTTGGCCTTCCTAATGAAACCTAGAGCTACACACAGGAAAATAAGAGGCTAATTTAGATTCTGGACTATAGGATTAAAAGAAGTTCCTTGTCCAACAGTATTTTCTGTGAGGAAAAAAACACTCTGTATTTGTACTGCCTAATATGATAGACACTAGGCACAAGTGGCTATTGGGTAATTGAAATGTGGGTAGTCTGGCTTGAGGATCTGAATTTTTCATTTTATTTTATTTTAATTAATTTAAATTATTAATTACTACATGTGCCTAGTGGTAATCCTACTGGGCAACCGAAAGATGCAAAGTCTCCAAGGCTTCTGTCCTGAGACTGAAAAGTCGATCTCAGTTCTTAATGGAAACTATCAGCATTAAGGTATTGCTGAGGATGCTACTTAGGACCTGGTTTGAGAGGGAAATTTGCAGCCCCAGCAGCTGGGCTCTCAGGGCTTTGTGCCCGCTCCATCCCCAAGGTGCCAGACCATTCATGTTGTCCTGGGTGTTTATGACTCGGGGTTATGTGACTCCAGGGATCCTCAGCCCTGTCTTATTTTATGTCAACGTACCTCCTGGGGCACAATACTATAAAATGTGAATGAATAATACCCCTGAGTAATGCAACACTGTGATACACAAAGCATTGGACAAAATTTTCTGGACTCAAGAGAAAGAGCTCTACTGCTTTTGGGGACTCTTCTGTTGTCTCATGTGGTCATGAGTCAGGGAAGGGGAAACAGTGGGAGAGGGAGAGTGAGGATGGGGGATCCCACCAGGACTGTGCCCCTAGTTCTTTTTGGACATGTTACTTTCTAGACCTCGTGTTGTTCATATCCTGTCTGATTTGCCTCACCCCATGTGTTTCTCCAGGTAAGAGATGATCTAGAGACCAGGTGCGACTTGATGTATGACCCAAGGCCAGTCATTCAGCTCTTATAAGGTGCTCGGTCCCTCACTGAGATAGCCTTGCTCCACGAGCTTATGGAAAAGTACACCATGAGTTCTTAGTCCTAGATTGGTCCACATAGGAAGTAAGTCACTTCCCTAAACTTCAAATTGAGAGAATCAAATAAAATGATGGATGTATAATATTATTACGAATGTTATTAAGAGCAGAAAAAAATCTTTTAGGGCTATAGGCTATACTTATTCTCTTTAGGAGCTAATGTTTGCTTCTCTGGGTCCATGATATGAGACCTAGGGTAAGATGAAGAGACTGGAATGGAGTCAGGATGAACTACACTGCCCTTACTCTCTCCGCTCCTTTTGGTCTAGAGACCAGTTGTGGCTTAGCAGGTGGCTTTAATGTCTCCTTTCACTACAGCTTTCATGGGGACCCTTTTACCACCCTTTCCTCCTTCTGTCAACCTCTTCAAAATTTTCTTTGCCTGCAAGTACTCCACTTGGTCCTTCAACTATTTCAGCTGCTTTGACCCAGATGACATGGAAGTGGCTGAGAATGAGGAATCATTTGGTGACTTTGGCTACTTAGGCTTTGATGGGCTTAGTAGAGGCTGAATCCTTGGCACAAGGCACAGGACTCACTTGTGGGGCATGAGTTCTGGGTGTTCCTGGTGGAGATCTCTAAAGCTCTACCAAGTCAATGAAGGTCATACTGTGGTACCCCATCAGACAGTTAAACTATTTGCATCAAGGATAAAATCTGCATATCATCATCAAGCATGAACACTTTGCCAAAATAGCACTAATGTGCCACAGTGCCCTGATCAGACAAAAGGAGATGAGACTTGAATCTGAAGTTTTCTGTATCTGTAGGGGGAAGAAGGATGATAACGGATCATGAGGACATCTCTATTCCTTCCCACAACCTGGTCCATTCTTTCTCTTTTCATTCTTTTGTTTCCTTTCCCACTCACTCTACACCTGGCCTCTTCTTTGCTATTTGCCCTATTTTTCCCTCAGGCACTGTGTGTCTTCACAACATTTCTTCTTATGGCTAAGAGGATCTTGTGCTCTGCAATGATGTCATCGAAGCAGGCCCAGTGAAGAAACTGTGGAGAGTCCCCAGGTACCCATCCAGAGAGGAGAAATTACTGTTTCACATGGTTACTTCTGAGAGAGTTTGACACAACCATCTCTCAGCAATATTTACTCTGTTCCTAGACTCTGTCTGCTTGGCTAGTGTCTATCACAGCAATATTTCTTTCACCTCTAACACATATATACCCCAATCAATGTCTACACTATTCTATGTCCACTCACTACTAGCTACTATTATGGGTATAAAAGAAATCACTATTTTTAGGAGAATAATCCTTTCTGGGACCCTTTCTGAGGTGGGCTGTCATGGGATTAGAGAACTTGTCTCAGTTAGGAATGAGTTATCATGACCCTAGTTACCATGAATCCATCTAGTGGCCAGACAATGCACTACATACGACTTGAAGATGAAGTCCAAGCCTGCAAATAAATAGCATGTTCTCCTTCCACCCGACCCCCGACCCCTTCCTTGCTAAAACCTTTCCTCTTCTTCTCTTCTCTTAGGACTTTCCCATGTGGGGAAGGAAAAGTAGAGAAGAGGCATTTCTTTACCAGCACTCCTACCCTGGATCCATAGTGTCCAGCAATCAGATAGCTAACATTGCTACACACATGTTCACACACAGGTACCACCCACACAGAGCTGTCTGCATTTTTTTCTCATATTGAGGCAGATAGAAATAGCTTGTGGTCAGAGCCATTGAGCATTAGTCATTTTTATTTGGGGTTAAGAGGTTAACAGGCCCACAAATTCCTACCAGAGAGCTCTCCACCCAAACACACATAGCTCTGAAAATTTGAGCTTCCTACTGTTCTAGAGTGTGTACAAGGGTGGAAGACAGGCAAACAGTGGGCTGCTATATATCCTCAATAAGGCTAAGCTGAGCGGTGGCAATTAGGGCCCATGTCCCAGCTTCATTAGGAACAGAAAGGGCTCCTGGGAAGGGGTAGCTATTCCCACCATGAGATTCAGGGATATGGGTTCTCCCTGCTCACACCTAGTCACCCCCAAATTTCCAGTTTCTGCTTTTGTGATCATAAAGCTACTTGATTTCCTACCCTTCCTGGAATCTGAGTAGGGAATTTCAGGCCTTAATATGTCTGTGTAACCCCACCTACCTTCTATAGAGCAGGGAAAGACTACTACCAGTCAGGTCTCACGTCATTTTTTTTTTTCACTTTGGTAAGCCCCCAAATGCTTTTTATACTAAGCTATCAAGGTAATTTTGGGGGGAGGGGGGAGGTGGGAGATAATAGTATTATGAAAAAAATTAAGTATTTAAGACATATGACATGATCAGGTGCAAACAATTCCATGAAGTATATTACTGGGAAAGAAAATTTACAAAATTGTAATAGAGTAGGTAGATTAAATTCCCATATTAATGTTGAATTAAATGAATTGTGCATTGTAGGTATCACTGTAACTTGTGTTGTTTGCATAATGTATTCAAATGAACTCATTGCAATGTGACATCTGGGCGTGAAAGAAATCCCTCAGACTGAATCAGTCCACTGACACTGACTAGTTTTTAACTAGTCAGGTAGGTCTCAATTGGTAATGCATTTATGCATTTAGAAACAAATCTAGTGTATGTACTCTAATACAACCGTTGTCTTACATGGAACAAACGTTAAGGTGAAATGTCTTAAAAATAATAAAGTTTCAATTGATGGAAAATTTGTTTTACACTGCTTCAGTTTTTAGATTAGATAAAAGTATACTTCAATTCCTCAGTCACACTAGCCACATTTTAGGCACTCAGGAGCCACATGTCACTAGTGGCTACCACACTGAGCAGCACAGGTGTGGAAGAAAGCATAAAACTACATTGCCTCATCCATCTCTCTTCTCTTCTGATAGGGTGTGGTGGTCATGGTGAGGAAATGGGAAAAGAACAACTTTAGAATAACAATTCTAAAGTGCTTCAATTCACGATTTCCGATAAAAAGGAGAAAAAGAAGCATTCATAAAAAAGGAGTGGATAAGTCAATGACACGTTCATTGGATTCCCTTCCTTTTAGGCACTTTCTCACACCTGATGTGTTTGTGGACTATTCGATGGGAGGACTGCCGTCATCACTGTCGTTTGATAAGGCAACAGAAACTGGCTTATCAACAACTAAGCGCTGCACAGCCTCAGCTGGTTACTTAACCTCTCTTGGCCTCAGTTTGCTTATATGTCAAATTATTAAACGCTTGCCTTACCCATTTCCCAGGGCTGTGTATGTATGAGGTAATAATGCTTTGTAAACGTTCAAGTGCTCTAATTATTTTGCTAATTATAACTAACATTGTACAAAGACCATTTTTATTTTCATGGTTAACTCTCTTACCAGACATGAAGTCCATTTTTATTCACGTTTTAAAAAATATTTCAATTTATTGCAATCTTTTTAATAAACAGAAAACAAGGGGAAATTAATATGAGACTTGAAGTTAAGCAAATTTTAATATCATGTCAAATTTGCTATAGGTCTCTTTTCTTCTTTCTCTGTAAGAAATAATATGTTGTTCACAGAATAAAAGTCCTACCAATTATTCCATTTTCCTTCCTCTCTTTGGGAGGTAACCATTATCATGGAGTTGGTGACGTTTCTGCCTATCCAGAGTGTCAGGCGTCCAGGAGGCAGGCATTACATATGGCATTGTAAAGCACAGACTCTGAAGTGGCTCTGCCACTTTTAATTGGGTGACCTTTAACAAGTTACTAAACTTCTCAGTCTCTTCATCTGAAAAATGATGATAATAAGAGAGTCTAACTCACATGGTGATTGTGAGAATTAAATGCATTTAAGTGTTTTTAAGGGCCCATGTTAAGTTCTGTATAAGCATTATCTGTCATTAGTAGTAGTACAAATGTTTGTACATATGTGAGTGGTCAAGGTTTATATAAAAAGTAACAACGTATTCTTTCTCAGTCAACGGTATCTCTCTGTGAAGTACTCATGTCGATATATTTAAACAGAATGAATTCATTGGACGTTTACAACATAGTTTATTTATTCTCCAATGACAGACACTTTTACTCTTTCTAGTCTTTTGTTATTACATCCAGGTAATTTGAGTACATTCTTCCTGGCACACTGGTATACATCTTTTTTGTTTCACAGGAATTAGTGCCATTCCAGATATAGCAGGTGTTAATGAGTCACCGTTCAAGTGAATTGACTTTTCATGTATTTAGATCTTGGCTTCCTAAGTTGATGATGAATTCTTTGAGACAAGAATGATGGGAACAGAGCAGATCTTCAGTAGGCTACCAAGACCCTGCTGGAGTGAGGTCAGGCCTGTGGCTGGTACAGCATCAGAGGTTAACACAGAGGGGCTTATGGCAACTGTTCCAGGAGAACAAAACATTGAAAGTCCATTTGAGGAAGACAGCAAGGGAGGAATTTTTAAAAGAGAGTCTGGTAGTGAAACTCATACTGACATGCAGTACTTGGCCTTCTTTAATGTAAATTGTGATTCTCCAACCCTGAAAGAAAGGGTTATTACTCAAGCTTTCAGGACAACTTGGAATTGGCACACATCAGCACTCAAAAGGAAGAGGGATAAGGGAAAGCGAGACCCCTCTGCAGTCGTCCAGTATACTATGCCATTCCACCTCCCCACTAACTTGCCTGATTTCATTTGCCTAAAATGCCCTTTCTCCTTCCTCCCTGGCAGACTTCTAAACATGTCCCATGTTCTCTCTCATAAGAAACCTCCCAGTCTGGGCTCACTGCACTTTTCATATTATTAGTTAAATATGGAATGGATGGTCTAGCTCATATCTAGCCAAGTGTCCCATCAAGATAACCAGAAGAGCTGGATACAAACCAACTAAACAAGAAAACTTCTGTTGGAAGGTCCTCAGGCAGCGAGGACTTGAAGGGTAAGGCCCTCGGGAGAAAGAAAGCTCATTATGGTGAACGTGACATTTTGTGCTGCTTTACCCTTCAGGGCACTTGCCAATTTTTATAGGATAAAACTATATAGAAAAGTAAGGAGATTGTGAATACGAAATTTAAGCTTTTGCTTGCCCTTGAAGGAAAGGCAGGATATGTTAAATAGGGCACACAGGGTTTTTTTGCTTGTTTGTTTGCTATTTTTGTTTTCAAGCAACAGGGAGTATTCTATTTCTTAAATTGACTGTGGTTAAATAGCTAATAAGTTTTTTTACTCAAATTTATATGTTTGTAAATACATCTTTTTGTATTTATATATGTAATATATACAGAGATATATATATCTCTCTATATCACACACACACACACACACACACACAGAATGAGAGAGAGAGAGAGAGAGAGAGAGAGAGAGAGAGAGAGAGAAATACACATTGCTCTGCATGTGTATTTATCATGAGGGAAAAAAAGGAAAGAAACTCTGAACTAATAGCTCTTATCCACAGAGAACATATTCCAACCCCCAGCATGATTTTGTACTTCAGCAATTTCCTCTGACTGCTAGAAAGCCTACTCTTCTCATCCATCTCAGTAACTTCTGTTATTTCCAAGTGGTAATAAAGATCTCCAGGGCTGAGAGCTCCAGGTTTCTGATTGTCGAGTTCTCACCCTGAGAAAACTGTTATTCAGAAACAAGAGTATTAAAGCTGGGTGTGCGGCCTCGTTCTAGATGAGATTAAAATAGAATCTGAAGAAGGCAATGTTTAGGTAGGGGAAGAGAAGAAAGTGTGAGAAATCAATTTTTTTTTTTTGCAGACTCGCCAAGCACATAAAAATTCTTACACTTGTGTACCTTTGTACATATCCATACATAACAATGTACACACACATGTTGGATTCAAAGTATGAAAATTAGGAACGAAAAATAAGAATAGGGTAAAATGAGATTAGGAAAGGTGGAGATGGTAGCTCAGTCCGCACAGAGATAAAGTTCGTGTTATAGACAGTAAAAAAGAAGTAGGTGGATAAACAAAAATAAATGATGAATAAAATCTAAGAAAAGGAAGGAATCTGGTAATCACTAAAGTTAACATCACTTTGCGGGAGGGGGTGGTGACCACGTAGAACAGATTTCTATTGGAAGTGAGAATGGGAGAGGCTATGATTTCACACCGCAAGTTTCATATTGCTTCCAAATTTCCAAGCAGAAGTGCTTCCTTCATGTCCTGCTCTGCAAAATCTATAAATAATGGCCTTGGGAGAAAAGTATTGCTACAAGGCAACTGCCCTATAACTGGGCACACACTTTTGTAGTCTCCATGCCTCCTTAAATACGGTACGGCTTACTATATAATGCTTCCACTGAGAGGATGAGAACCTTTAAGTGCAAACATACGGCAGAATTATAGAAATCAAGTTGAACAATTAAGAAGTAAGAATGCATGAGTTTAAGCAAATGCCTAGAAAAGGTATAATATCTAATATTTCAGATAATTATCAGCAATCTCTCAGTAATTCAGTTGCCAAATTGGTATTATTCTTGGAGAAAATATTGTAATAGATCTAAGAAATAAAATCACTTGAACTGAGTGAGTTTTTCCTGGAAAAAATGAGGAGCTACTGAAATAAAAATAATGCACTGAGAATAATATAAAATACAACATTAAAACTGTATGAGGGGTAGACAAGAAAGCAATGAGACATTTTGGTCAGTATTGAAAATATACGCACCTAAAATGCATATAAAGTATCTACATATATAATATATAAATAGGTATAAATGCACATGTACATATGAAGAGGGAGTTTTGACATATAACTTCTAAATGCAGAGAGGTCCACATCAGAAAATCATTGTCATTATATTTTCCCCATCAGTCCTTGCTGGAATTTTCTGTCTGTAGGATTTATTATTACACATTATCATATACGCTTTCTCTTTGTTCTCTTAGATATCTTAGGCAAGGTCAATGAACTAGCATTAGCTACTAATGCAGTAATTTCTTATTCTGTTAATTTCAAGAGGCATGTAAATTTCTTCAGCAATTGGAAACAAAACAGATTTACATTTGCTTTAGTTTCTAAAAGCACTTAAAATATTTGTCATATAATTCTTTAGGCAGGAAAATAAATCATGCTCTTAATCATAATGGCAAAGGGAGCCTGTTGCAGCTCACTAACCGTCCTCCCAGCCCCATCTAGCAGCACTTTCAACAGCTATTTCCAAAATACATCCTGCATCCATTTTGTGCATCCACTGCCACCAGACTAACCCACGCCACATGTGCTGCAGCCAGAGTTGCTGCAAAACCTGCTAACTAGTCCTTGTGCTTTTCCTCCTGTCCTGTTTGAAATATAAATTTGAATACTTTGTATATTTCATATAAGTTGGTTATATTTTATTTAAAATAGTTTAAAAGTTCTCCTTCACATAAGCATCAGGTGATTGTCTTAAAATGGAAATCAAATCTTGATATTTTACTTGTTCAGAACCTTCCAGTGGTTATCCACTGCACATAGACTAAAGTCCAAACTCCATTCCAGGGCTCCAGGGCCTTGTATAATCTCACTCCTACCTAGTTCCCCAAGCTCATCTAATCCCATCCCCTTTTTGCTCCAACTGCTCTGAACACACCAGTTTCTTTTTTCATTATTAAAGTATAGCTAATGTGCAATGTTGTATTCGTTTCAGGTATAAACATAGTAATTCAACATTAATATACCTGATAAGCAATCATTCTATGTCTGGTAACCATATGTTTCTTTTCTGTCCTTTTTTGTCAAGTTCTTTCCCACTTAAGGACCTTTTTCAACATGCCTGAAAATAGTTGTCACTGACTTTCCCATGTCTGGTACCTTCTTCCTAAAGGTCTGGACTTAAACCTTCTCACCTTCATGAGGTCCTTCTGACCTCAAAGCAGCTTCTTTCGTCCAACTCTCCCCCATCATGCTAGTCCTTCAACTACTACTTAATTTCCTTCCCAATCTGTCACAATCTATATTTGTCTTGTTTTACTTTTAGTTTATCTACTTGTTATTATTATGAACATTAAAATGTAAATTATGTAAAGGAGGTATTTTTATGTATCTTGTTCATCATTGTATTACAAGCAGTACCTAGTTCAATATCTGCCATAACAATGCATTTAACAAATATTTGATAAATGAATGAATAATTGAATTTGCTGTTTCTCTTTCTCAGTATATTATGCCTATACTTCAAGTTCTTCAATGACATTCAGTTGACTTTAATAAAATTTTATCTCTTATCATAGTCTGCAGTTCCCTATATAATCTACTCTGAACATTCTCCAATTCATCTCTTATCATTCTCTGTTTTACTTACAATGTTTCAACTTTAGTGGCTTTGCTCTTCCTGAAACCATATTAGTTATCAATCACCACATAATAAATTACCCCCCAAAATAGTGGCTTAACGTTAAACATTTTTTATATCACAGTCTCTGTTGATTAAAATTTGAGATGGCTTCTTTGGGTGGTTTTGGCTTGAGATCTCCAATGGTAATGCAATTAAGATCCTTACTACACTCACTCAAAGGCTTGATCAGGGGCAGAAGATCCTTGACATAGCTATTGGAATCAGGCCTTTCAGTTCTTCACCGATTGTTGGTAGAAGATGTATGTTCTTGCCATATGGCCTTCTTCATAAGGCTTCTTGAGTAGTTGCACGTTATGGCAGCTGCTTTCCCAGAGGAAGTGAAAGAAGGGAATAAGACAGACGCTACAATGGCTTTTGTTATCTTGCCTCAGTAATCACACTGTCATTTTCAAACTACCCTATTGATTACAAAAGTCAATCCTATTCACTGTGAGAAGGTGCTACCAGGAGGCAGGGATAGTAGGGTTATCTTGGGGCTGCCTTGCACATGCTGCCCTCTGTCCTACAATGATTCACATGTTCCCTACATGAAAAATATACTTGCTCTCCCCCCCCCCACCAAAAACCTCTCAAAAGTCCCATTCTATGATATTATCACTTCAGAATCCAGAATTTTGTCATCTAAATAAAGGTCCCAGTGCAGATGAGGCTCCTCGGGCGTGATCCCTTAAGTAGAGCCCCTCTAGTACAGTTTCCTTTGATCTTAAGATCTATAAACTGTAGAAATAAGTTATATGTTCCATTTTATACCCAACATGCAATGTTGGTATAAGCCTGGTATAACCACTCAAAAAGAGGTAAAATTGGAGGCACAGAGGAGTCACTGAAATTCAGCCAGACAAATGTTCTAAGTTCCTTTAGTAGGGCCTAGTCTTACACCTGCCTAAGGATAACTCTGTGTGGCTTTTGGTTCTGCCCTCTGATCATCCATCCTCTCATTCATCTTTCCTTTTCCATGAAGGGTAGTTTATGTTTGTTGCTGCAAAGCTTTCTTAGCCTGCTTCCACCCAATAGAATTTTGAGGGCCTTCTTTTCATTTTGTATTGTCTCTATCTTTTTCAGTCCAAGCCGGCAATGTTTCTGCCAGTACACTGATTTTTAAAACTATGGGTTATTTGTGAGTTGCCTTGGAGTTCAACCCTTGTAGTAAAATCCATATCCAGAAATTTCTATAAGATAATACCTTCTCTACCTTGGCCTTCCCTGGAGACTGTTGAAGGACAACACTTTAAGCTTCTTAGAAACCATAAAGTGGCTATCTGGTGCCACTCTAGCTCTTTATAAGGTCTTGGCAAATATCTCTACTGCCATTCCCTTGGCTTCATCCTTAGATCATGTTTTCCTAGCAGGACCTTGGGTTTTGTCTTTTCCTGAAAACCATTTCTTAATTTTAGCATTGTCATCTGGAAGAAACTTGGAATTGTCAAAATCATTGAGTCCTGTCTTTTTGTTTTGTTTTGTTTGTTTAACAATTTTTTCCTTTAGGTTATCTCTTATCTCTTTCATTTTACATAATTAGGAAGATGTCTAGAAATCTCTTTAGCTAGCTCACTTGATTTATTAACCACATGGCTACAGGCAACGATGGTGCTAAACTGTCCACTAATGTATAAGAATCCCCTTTCCTTCTGCTTTAAGCCCTCACTATCAGCCTTCTCAAAAGCCATCAGGCTTCTACCAACATTCCATTCAAGGCATTTTAGGTTTTTACTCCCCTCTCCTCAAAGTTCATCCATCTTCTTCTCACTGCCTGGATTCAGAGCCAATCTTACATATTTAGGTATTTGTAATAGCAGCACTCCACTTTTCTTACCAAACTCTACATGAATTATCCATTGCTATGTTACAAATTACTCAAACTCAGTAGTTTAAAAGAACAAACATTTATAATTTCCCATTTTCTATGGTTCAGGAATTTGAGAGTGACTTAGCTGGTAAGTTCTGCTTTGAGGTGTCTAATGAGGTTGTTGTCAAGATGTTGGTCTGAGCTGCAGTCATTTGGAAGTTCATCTGGTACTTGACCATCCATTTTCACTTCGGCTAATTCACATGGCTGTTGGATGGTGGCCTCTGTTACTCACTAGCTCTTGGCAGATGCTTTAGTTCCTTACCACATGGCCCTAACCATATGTTGAGTGTCCTCATGACATGGCAACTGACTCCCCAAGAATGAGTAATCCAGGAGAACAAGATGGAAGCCTCAATGTTTTTAATGATGTAGCTTCGTAAGTGATATTATTTCTGCATTGTCACACTGGTTATACAAGTTAGCAGTATTCATTTTGGCAGGATGTTATATACAAAGACATAAGTATCAAAGGGAATGGATCAGTGGAGGCTGGTTAGCACAAGGATATTGTCATTTGCTTTTGCTTCTACCTGTGTCACCTCCCACCCACCCCCCCCCGCCCCAGATTTTTGCAAGGATAACACCTAGTCCTTTGAGTCTCTGAACAAATGTCACCTTCTCAAAGCATTCTGCCTTTCCCACATCTTACATTTCTCCATAATTTCACTTTTTTTATATTATGCTATTTTGTTTTATTTTAAGGTTTTGTTATTATTTAAAACAATATTTGTCCATGGCCATGCTACCCTGAATAAGCCCAATCCCATCTGATCTTGGAAGCTAAGCAGGGTTGGGCCTGGTTAGTACTTGGATGGGAGACCACCTACGAAGACCAGGTGCTGTAGGTGTAAAAAATAAAAAAATAAGGGATTGTAAACTGACAAGGTCCTTGCAATCTGTGAGGTCAACCAAAGGTTGCCTTGCCTAAAAAAAATATAATAAAATAATTATTCAAATGTATTCCCTTGTTTATTTAATTGCCATTGCTTTTTGTTTTCCACTACTAGAATGTAAACATTCTGAGGGGAGGAACCTTGTTTATCCTTGTCACTGCTCTATCATCAGTGCTTAGAGTAAGGCTGATACGTAAGATCTATCAAATAAATATTTGTTCAATTATCAAACAAATGTATTCTACAGAGTTATACATTACTTACATTTCCCTTTAGAATGGTCTATTTCATGAAAGGATTTAAGCTAGAATGGAAAGACAATGAATTATACAATATAGAAAGATATTAATTAACCAGAAATAGGTTCTGAGTTGCTTGGAGGTGAAATGTTTCTTAATGTTATAGAGATCCTTTGTTTCCAAGAAGGACTTGCTCTTTTCAAAGTGGAGTTACATAAGAAAGGATTCATTTAGCTGAGCAGGATTTGTAAGGTCCCACATATTCTTACATGAAAATAGGACACATGTCACAGAATGGAGTCCACAGGTTATAAACTAACGTAGAACTGCATGGGAATGGAGACATGGGCATGGCACAGGGCCAACATCAAAAGGCCACCTGATAGAGTTCAGTTTCTTAAGGTGAATGTTCAGCAATTGAAAATGCAAGAAAAACAAAAAACAAAAATCACTACAAACCACTCCAGAATTAAGCAATACAAAGTGTGAGAGAAATTAAAAATTGTTATTTTCTCATTCTGTATTGTGTCAGATGATTTTTATCAATCTAGAGGTTGAATTTTATGTATTGAGAGTTTTGTATATGCCACAGAAATACAACTAAAACTAGATTAAGCACATGGGAAACATTTTTGACTATTGTAATTTAAAAAGACATCATGGTAGCTCCTTGCTTTAATAAACAAAAATGAAAACAAATATAAACAAACAAACAAACAAACAAAAACACTCAGGAAACAGGGCCTTTGGAGTTTGCTACTTGAGACTTTAGGCTGTGTTTGTTATGTCTATCTGCCTTTCTTCTCTATTCGAGTCTGCTTTTTCTTTCTTTCTTTTTCTTTTCTTCTTCTTTGTTTTCCCCCTCATAGTATTGTTCCCATTTTTCCCTTCTTCCAATCCCACTACTGCTTTTTAGAGATTTTTTTCCCCCCAGATTCCCTGTGGTTTAGATAATAGAACAAATGACATGCCTGACATACACAAATTCCAGTGTCAGTTATAATGCTCAACCAACTAGATTTCATTTTGAAAATTTGGGATGGACACACAAAACTTCCTTAAATGTCTGTTGAGTATTGGACTTGGAAGTCATGAAGCTCCAGAGAAGCCAATGAGAGCCTAAACTGAGAAAAAGCAGAAAATGTTGGCATACAGTGGAAGAGATAATAAAAGAAGGAATCCTGCTTCTGGTGATGGTGGATTAATTTATAGCACATCGATATTCACAATAAAGACAATGGTAAATACTGGAAAAATATAATAGCAATCTGTTTGAAATATTAATGAGTTATCAGAACAGCCTGTGCTTGATGCGTCAACTTCTCTGGGAGAAGAGTACTCATTAAGGTAAACATGACATTCCATACTGCTTTTTGCCTCAATCCATTCGTTGATTCATAAGTAGCATTGCCTAACACACTAATAAATCAAGCAGAAAGAGGTGACTAAGGGGTATAGAAGCTGAATTTAACTTTCAGGAGTCTCATGGACCTGGCAAGACAAATTCTGACATTCAGGGTAGCAAGGCAGCTCAAGGCTGAGGGGCTGATATTTTGAAAAGAAGAGAAGCTCAGAGAAGTAAACCTGACAGTGTGAGCTGCTTTCCCTGGAGGCATTTGTCCTTCGTGAATGAAGCAGATTGAAAGTCTGGAGATCCAATTGGAAAACAGTTGTTAAAAAAAACTGAAAACCTAAGTATAGTTAACAGTAGTCTTTTACTGTGCTTGGACATTTAAAAAATTGGAGCTAAGAGCCTAACGAAGTCAAAGGAACCTAGTAAACAGCTCAGTCTTCAGTTGGGACATTTGAATGACTAGATAGATCAGTCCTTAAAAAGGTTAAAATCTGGTTCCAGATCAATTCAGGGTAAGACTAGATAAAGTTGGCCTATTCTTACTCTAACTTTCTGCAAGAAGCTAAAGAAAAGAAAATCCTCTCTCAGAGGAAGGCACTCAAGCTTTTGTTTGTTTGTTTTCAAATTCAGCTTTCAGTTAAAATTTACAAGGCATATCAAAAGATAGAACCAAGAGGGAAAGCAGACAAAAGAACACGCAGATGATCTGGACATTAGAGTTATCTCACATGGACTTTAATATAATGACTAAGCCCACAAAATTTATGACAAGATGGAGACTTTCTGCTGAGAAAGATTCTATATATTAAAAAATAAAATAAAAATTCTAGATTTAAAAAATACTATAATTAATATACTTACTTTCATCCTGGATATGTACTACTATAATCTAATGTAATTTATATTATCTTAACATCTTATTGTTGTTTTAATTTGCATCCACCTCATTGCAGTGTGAACGTGGAGCAACTGAAGAAGCCACACATCGTGGTATATCCACTTTGGAAATTTGTCTAGGATCGACTTATGTTGAATATGCATGTAACCTACAATCAAGGATTTCTACTCCCAGGTATACGTCTAACAGAAATGCACAAATATGTGCACAAGGGTTATGTGCATGCACAGAAGCACATTTTTAATAGCCAAATATAAAAACAAGCTGAATTTCCAACCACAGTAGAATGGATAAATTCAGGCATATTTACACCACGGAATACTATAAAGCAATGGAAAGAAAGGAACATGAACACTGTTCTAGTTATCAATCTGGGTGGTGATTTCACTGGTGAGTTCACTTTGTGAAATTTTTTTGAATTGTGCACTTACGGATTTTATACACCAATAAAGCAATTTTTTAGAGAGGGGAAAGTAAAGAGAGAAGCAAAGATACAGCCTGTGCAAGCTCCAAATGAGATTCAGAGGGGAACTGTGGCTCCTGTTGGTTCTCCTGTCCTGGGTTTGGTTTCTCTGATGCTTAGCTGTTTTCTCTGCCTATGGTTTTGCAAGATATTTCTACCACCCATTTTTTTTTTTTTTTTTAAATAAGCTATCCAAACTAACCTTGAAAGTATTTTTTCAACTTGGAACATTTTGAAGAAAAAGAAGTAAAAATGATTCGCTGAGAATAACCTGAATATACACATGCATAGAGCATATATTTTTAATTCTACCTCTTTAGTTACAAGAAGCTAGATCCTGACATACAATCCCTGAATAACACAATTTGTAAGAAACTTTAATGAACACATAACATCAAAATGAAAAATTCACAGGTATCTTTAAGAGCAATTTAATTGCTTTTTAAGGGCAGGTTAACTAAAGTAAATTTAACTAAAGAATGTTTGTAGTAATTCAAAATAAGCAAATATTCCACTAAGCACCTTTAGAAGGAACCTCTGGAAAATAAAACAACGCAGATCAGAAAACAGATAAATCAGATAGAAATTAAAGTGGCTAGATTTATGTATTTATGTTGTAAGGTGATTAGCAGTGATATTCCTGAGCTTTTCAGAATCAAATGATCAACTACATTTGACCATATCTGGCCCATATATTCATTTGAAATAATTGAATCCAAAGAATTTTCAATGGATCAAGTGAAACATATATGACTTCAATACAGGTGACTGTTGGAAACCCCAGTTGTTTTGTCTGAACCAGATATTTATGGCAGCAAACTAATTCCAGCAAGAAACAAAGGTATGTGAAAACATTGCTACCCTGAAAATCCTGAACATCAGGTTTTTAACTCTGTGCACAGATTTGACTATTGAGTTGTAAGAGGCTTATTTCAGCTTGTTATTAATTTAACATTTCAAAGCATTTATTTACAAGAATCTATTTAATTGATTAATATACAAATGTTTAAGGCACCTCTGCACAAAATATCTCTTATCAACCCTCAAAAATTGCAACAACAACAAAAAAGAAGTATAGGTATTATGCTTATTTTTTCAGACAGAAGTTTGGATACTTTTTCTAAGGATATGGTGTTTGTTATGGGCAAAGCCAGGACTGTAACAGGTTTTGTCTCATCTAATAAGGTGTTCTTGTCAGTATTTAGTATTGACAGATATTAGCTAGATATTGTACAAATCAATTAAGATCCAATCTCTTTATAAGAATGGACTTTTCTCTATGTAACCCACATCTGTTACTGTCGCTTAAAAACCAAGATATATATTAATACAATCTCATGCAAATTATATATTCATATGAACTCTCTCATTATTAGAATTTATAAACTCATGTCAGTAAGTAACTTACATCATGTATTTTCTAACTAGAAATAGGACAATTTTATATTTTCGTATCAAAGGCAAACATTTCTTTGTTTGTTTTATTTTGTTTTATTCAGTTTCCAACTGAGATTTTTGTGTGTGCAGAATGAGATGAATCTAGGATACCTCTACACTAAGGTTCATGAAATGAGGAATATTAGAAGTGAGGTATTGATCATTTTCTTCTTTTTTGCAAACCACTAGCTCTCAGCACTAAACTTCTATTTTCAACTGTTAGTTTTTCATTGAACTTTTGGGATCCCTGAATTTCTCCTTCCCCTGCTTCTCACTAAGAAACCCCTTCCTTCCTTCCTTGGTCTATATTGTACCAGGCACACAAGGACGTGGTAAAGGGAAAAGGATGTTAACCCAACAACCATCTCAATAACAAACTCTTTAATGCAAGGAGCTCAGTTTTAAAATACGTCTTTTGCTAAACTTGTTCACCAGTTTGCTTTCCTACCTCTTCCAAGAAGCTTTCCCCATCATTAAAGATTTGACATTCTTGGCTAAACGTAATCTACCTTATACTTCAGTTATTTACATCTGTCCCATCTCGTTCATTTGATGGTGCAGTACCTGACGGTACATTTTTTTCTTGCTCATTTTTATAGGTAGTCGAATACCTAAGAGAGAGACTCTTTTAACAATGGCCCCTTCTTTAAGACTATTGCTCAAGGCCTGATGAGCTGGTGTTTGTTACGTCCAGACATTTGTTTGCTATCATTGCTTGCTTTCTCTCAACTCCTTTTTCACGCATCTGGATCAGTATTTCTTATTGGTCAATTAGATTAGCTTGAACTCAACCAAAGAGTTTTATTTGGGAATTGAGAGTGTGTTGGGGTGGATGCTGGCAAGATAGAAATCTTGCATCTAGAAAATTTAACATCTTGTCACTAAAAGGAAATTATAATTTGCCATATCCAAGATTTTTAACCTCCTAAAATGTGTTTCTCCTTTTCCTAATTACAAAAGCCAGCGTAAACTATTTAATCCTGCAATTATAGGATGAAGAACTGAAAACAGCATAGCCTTAGGCAAGAAGTGAGCATCCTCACACTGTATCCTCATTAGTGAGGATAAATGTGCCATTGCTGGGCAACCCATTATGTATCCTTTATTTGTGCATTAATTAGAAAGAAAGCTTGTGGTAGGATGGATCTATACGACAGAAAACGATACAATTCTCTAACTAAAACATAGTGTTAAAAAAGCAGTTTTGGGGTCTAATTAAAAAGGCCTATATTTTAGTACACGATACTGCACATTGTTCGCGGCTCTCAGCCTCCCGTGCAGCCTCTGAAACACGCTTTGTTTCATTCTGGGAACACAACCGCTGTTAAAACACTGTTTATTTGGATGGGGGCTGAAGAGTGAGGGAGGAAGGGAGATTTTTAAGAAGAGGAGGGATTTCCATTGTTTTCAGGAAACTGCTAAAATATGTGGATGTATGTGTGCTTTCTCAGCACTTCCCACACGTTTTCAAGACTCTGTTTCCACCTCTGACTTTTTTTCTCCATTTTCTGCTTTACCTGCTTATTGCTAACATAAACAGATGGGATCCCCCAAATGTGACAGAACATGATTAGACAGTGACTCCATAGGAAAAATGTAGGACTTCTTTGCAAATGGGAGATAAAAGTGTTCCTAAACTCAGTTCAAAAAGTAGAGGCAGAACTTTTTACTATTTCTTTTTTCAAATGATGAGAACTGACTCAAATGTAAAACTTGGCAATGTCTTATTCCTATGATGATGCATAAGATTTGATTGACTTGTACTCTTAAAAGAGATTTTGAGACTGTTTTCCTCAGGACAATTATAAATGGGCTGAGAGGCAATGTGTTGAGACAGCACATACTGAAATTACACTGAGACAGGTGGGAACACACCCCAAATGTTAACTATGGCCCACAGACTTTTCTCCTATGCCTTCAGCTCCTTATCGTGAATTTAGAAAGGTTTTTATTTTTGTGTGGTGGGTAGCTGGGCTTTGTGCATGATTTAAGAGCCAAAGGACAAAAGGGGATACCTTCCTCCAATTTTTATAAAAGAAACATTTTGAAATAAGATAAAGAATGAAGTATCATTTCCTTATTATTTTCAGACCCATTACTTACTTTCATAACACAGGTAATTTTGATTATGTTAGAACATGAGCCATTTTGGCAAATGGGAGCTAAGTGCTTTTTACGTTTAAGCATTTAAATAAATGAATGGAAATCAAGGAGACATATTTTCCAAGTAGATAAGATCATTTCTCAAAAAAAAAAAAAAAAATGTTGAGCTACCCAAAACTACAGCATGATTTGTACAACTTAAGCCTTTTCAAATTTATGGCACCTTTTGAGCCAAATCATTTTGTTTTAATGTAAAACTTTATAGGTAATTAAAAACTTATCAGTGAAGAAACGGTAATTTGCATTCAGACCTCAAATTTAGGAGTGGCATGGTACACTTCCCCAATACTGATTCCACCTACCCTAGAGTAGAAGTAAAACCGGAATCGCCAGCCATCTTCGAGGTCCAAAATTTCTGAGAAACAGTCTAGCTTCCAGTGTACACACACCTCAGGATTTTCGCCAATAAGAAAGGCATTTATAATTATGTGTTGCAATTTTTGAAGGCCATTCATCATGACATTTAATCTTTATTCCTGGTCTCTTCAGTACAATACTTCTTTCAGACCATTTATATATGAATCAGCAAATGTAGATAATTTAGGAGCTGGGATATTAAGTTCAAAAATAAATATAAGGCTCAAAGGAAAGATATTTTCTCCCACAAAATTACAGCTATTAGTGATCCTTAGTCATGCTCAGCTCTACCTCTTGTACCCATCTCTCACTCCACTTCTGCCTAAGGTATTTTAATTTGATCTTTGTTGTACGTGTTGTTCAAAAGATGAAGCCCTCTGGTGATGGCAAAATCAAGACAAAAGACAGGGTAAACCTGATGCCAGGGTGAGCTCTTATTGTACCTGCACCTGGGCAAAGAAAAGAAATGTGGTTCAAAGTGCACTATTAATTTTCATATTTTAAAACCTACCTTTGTTCTCTTTCTGGATTTTCTTTGTAAGAGAAACAACCATGTCTTTGCAGGTACTGCTTTTAGATAAACTGTTTATAATCATAGTTATTAAAAAGAATTAGCCCCCCAGAGAAATGATTTGCTGAATTTGAGTAGTCACACTGGATTCATTGATTCAAAAGATTACTATTCTCCCCCAAAATATTAAACTATATGTTGTAAAATAAGTTAATCAATAACATGGCTCCCTTCATTTCAAAGGCAGGCTTTAGAATTCTGGAAAAAGAACTCTTAGTAAGAAATAAAACATTACCAAACCAAAAAGCATGAGAATAATTATTGTCATTTTGCCATTTATCTCCACTCCTAAAGACTCTGTGAAGCAAAAGGCAAGCCTGATTTGCTTTTGTATCTATTATCACGTAACTATGGGGAAGGACTAAACTCTGCCACACGGTCTGTTCTCTTCCTTATGTAAGCTGTTTTATTGCCGTCATAATCACTGATAGTGACCCTCTCTGCCATCTGTTGATTTTTTCCCTTTACTGAAACAGTGCTTAGGTTTCAAAAATACTGATCTCAAAATCATTAACCTAGAAAGAACTTGGCCTTCATCCATTCCATTTATGGGATGTTAACGCAGTCTCAAGGGTTTGCTAAAATAAACTAACGGGCTGTAGAGGAGAGGAACACACCATCTGGCCGTGCCAGTGAGGGTGGAAATATATAGCCTAGGTAATTACTTTAGGTGAATCTATTACAACACATGAAAATGACAGAAAGTTTGGATGTTTTCTTCTTTGCCATTAGAGTCTGAATGATGAAATCATCAGTTGGATGGAAAAGAATCCAGGGCTAATGTAAAGAAATGATAGTGAGTGAGGGGACCAGTGATAAGACATCAGTGATTTATGATTCCTACAGATCTCTACTGTTCAGTGAAGACAGAAATTCTCTTGGTTTATGGAACAGAATTGTCGAAAGGACTGTGTAAGCACATTTTCCTACATTGAATAATTCAGTACATTAAGGAATCAAGGAATATAAAAGAAAACTGTGTAGAAATCTATTATTTTAAAATTTGTAAGCATGGATATCTTATTTTCTCTCTCAGATTTCTTCAAGAAAAAACTTGCCTTGACTGAGACTTAGGTTTTATCAAGAGATATTTCTAAAGGCAAAGCAGCTTTTAACTGGCCACTTTATTTCCATCTTTCAGAATTAAGAAATATCCCTATTCATACTATCTTTGCTTTCTCATCTCCCAGCTACTCATCAACCAACTCTGATGAGGCTCTATCCCTGTCATTCCACTGCAAGAACGGCTTCCTTTTTGCCAAATACAAACTTGCACAATTACACAAGGTATTATTTAGCTTCTCAGGATCATCTAATGGAACTGCCTCCTCTTCCTCATAACATTACCTTATCCTTCCTTTCAGGATACCACACTCACTTGCTCATCTCCGTCAGCTTTGTCAGGTCTTTCCCCTCTCTTCTATCCCCTAAATACCTATTTCACAGAACTCAGGTAATGGGTTATTTCCACATTCTCATTCATCTTTTCCAATGATTTTAGAAACCATCGCTATGCAAGATTGAAGAGGTTAAGTAAAAGCCAGGTAACTCTGAATTTAAAAGGAAAATACCCATATGAATGTGTGATGTATCTCCTAGCTGTATTCCCAGTGACCAAGCCAGTAACAATGAGTGCCCAAATTGTGTTCTTTAAAGACCATTTCAACTAAAAGGAACTGCAGTCTCTAAGAGAAAGAGTGTAAGGCAGGAAATGTGTCCAAAATTACCCAGGGACCAAATTGAAGAGGCTTTTTACAACACTAAATGAAATAATGGACCCAGGCAATGATTATCAGTGGCTGCTAACATCAGAAAAAAACAAGACAACCGGCTATATTGTGCCTCTTGAAGGAAATATATACCACAACTCATGAAAATTTTTGACAAATCAAATCTGAGTCTGGTAAAAAAGAACGAATTAAACTATCAATTTATAAGAAATAATGGAAAAAGAGAAAGTAATGAGGGAAATGACACCATAATGAGGGGGATGCAATACAGATTTTGAGAATCTCTATAAGACCAGAAATTTAGTTTATCAACAAATAAATTACAAGAGAAAAAAAAAAAGAGAGGAAAAAGAAGAAAATTAGAGAAAAGATCAACTAATTACCATGCATAGACCTTATTCAGATCTTAATTAAAAAATAATCTGTAACAAATAATTTATGGACAGTCAAGAAAATTGGAATACTGAATATGATAATATTAAGAAATTACTGTGATTTTAGTTATAATGATATTATAAATATATCTTTATAAAGAGTCCTCAACTTTTAGAAATCCATAATGAACAATTAATGATGGAAATTATATGTAATCTAAGAGTTGCCTCAAAATAGTCCAGTAGTGTTAGTGGTGTGTGGTGGGGAGGAGGGAAGCAGAGAATGAATGGAGATAGTTGAAACAAGATTGGCCATGAGTTGATGGTTGTTGAAGCTGTGTGAAAGGGGTTTAATGTACTCATTTCTACTTTTGTGTACATTTTAATCTATAATAAAAAGTTTTTTAAAATCCATATGCTGATATTGATTGAATCTATGTTAGTCCTGCCTCTCCTCTGTGTACAGGACTTATTATATTTTGCTATCCCTTGATATCTAAGTATAATTGGCTTATAGGAATCTCAGACTTAGTGTATATACAATGCAACTCAAATTCCACAAGTCCCACTGAAATAATAACTACAAGAGCAAAAAACCTGTCTTCTACTAGTCTTTCTCATCTTAGTAATTACAGCATATACTCAATTGCTAAACCCAGATATCTAAGTGTAAGCCTTGATTCTTCTATTCTAAACCTCTTCATCTAGCCTATTAACATAACTTGTTACTTCTACCTCCAACAATTTAAAATAAATCTAAATAAATCTCTTCTGTCTCTTTCATAATCTAGGCTGCCATCATTTCTTGTACAGATGACTGATATAACCAATTAATTTATCTTATTTTATGTTTGCCTTAGTTTCCACAGACAGATATAATGATGTTTTTAAATATGAATTAGATCATGTTTATGATGGCTTCTCATTTTATCTAAATAAAATCTAAAGTTACCCTAACCTCCAAGGTCATATTTACCTTACACTCCAAGTTCTCTCACGTCTGGTACCTTTTAGCTCATACTGTTTCTAATCTTAAGAATGCTGTTTCTATACCCTAGCCAACCTGGACTTTTTAATTTACAAGACTATAAAATCTCTTATTCTTTACCCTTTATTTGCCATTAGAATATATTTTTCATTCCATTCATTGTATTTATTTCAATGAATAATTTTGTATTTATTTGCTTATATTTTAATTACCTGTGTCCCTCACTAGACTGAATTCCATAAGAGAATCCAACATCAACTTAGCATATCAGTACTGGTGGTTACCTAGCATACAGCAGGAATTCAAAAAAATATTTGTTTAAAAAAACTGAAAGATGGTTGAAGCCCATAACAAATTGAACTTGATGCTGTGTTTCAAGTTTTAGAAAATAGACCATTTGAAAATGTAAATATTTAAGTATTAATGTCCCATTTAAATGTGGTAAGCATTTTAAAGAAAAATCTAATTGGCATGAGAAATTATCTAAGTCTAATGCTCACAGTAACTCACATTTTAAGTTAAAGATTATGTTTGGGTATGTTCAGACTAAAATTAAAATCATATTTCCCCTGTTCAGCTTTAACCCTTATCTTTTCATCAAGGAAATCTTTATTAGAGAAAAGAAACTTAATGTGCTATTTGAAGCTTAACAATTTGCTATTTTTCAAATTTTGTGTAAAAATGCCACAGGGTAAATGGAAAATGTTTATTTCCTCACCTTAAGTTATGTAGCCCTACATTATTTAAATATGTGCTCTAGAGTAATTTCATCTAGATTATGAAATAAGATTTGTACATATTCACCACAAGAAGTATAGTTCTGAGAATATGAGTTCAGTAGTAAACAGTGTATGTGGCAACAGAATTGTTATCTTTAATGGTGTTTATTTCAATTTCTCCTATAGCATAAAGCTGTAAGCAGGGAAGAGATCCCCACACAGATCACGTGAAGTACGGATGCATGTCATAAGGAAGAACTAGTGAGTGGAAGGGTTGAATTTAGGGAGGGTTTTAGGGCAGCTCTATCTCAGAAGCTTGTATTGCGGGAGGATGGGAAGATAAGAGAAAAAAAATAGTTAATCTGTAGTGTTTAAACTTCAAATGTAATATTTATATTTATAGTACATGTGACAAGATAAATCCATTTTTATTTCTTTTTTAAGCTGTAATAGTTTTTAAGCCAGTGATGTTTTAGCCTTAGACAAACAATAGAGTTACCTAGACAGTGTTTAAATTCCCAATGCACAGACCAAATTTCAAACCAATCAGATCAGGTTCTCTAGAAGCAGGACCCAGGAGTCAGAATTTTTAAAAACCACCCTGCGGATTCCAATGTGCGGCCAAGATGCACTATTCCGGGGTCATCTAAAATAAAGCAGGGCATAAGCTTGATTATAAAATGCACGCGCACACACACACACACACACACAGAGACATCTGCACACACACATTATATTGGGAATATTGGGAATATATTCATAGAGCCAAATATACAATTATATTAGCTGATTTTGGTTATAACACACCAAAAGTCCTCAAGATTTCTGAAGAGTTGATTTTTATCTCCTGCAACATAGTGCTCCAAGTGAACGGAAGAAGAGTAGTACAAGTTGTACTGAAAGGTTTTAAACATGGATATTTATGTTTTCAAATTTAAATATCCGAGCACATAGATATAAATATGTAAATCAAATGCATTTCTCCGGGCAATAGGGAAACCTCCCTGCTTTGGAGCTGCTTCACCTCCACCCTTTCCTGTAATCTCTGGAGTTCTTGGACCCAGCCCCATAGCTGATGGGAGGATAGGAATGGAAGGCTGGATTTTGGATTCCACAGTGCAGCAAGAGAAAGCAGGAGGGGAAGCATCCTGCGGTTTAACCTCAGTGCCGTGTGATTTCAAGATAATGAGAACTCCATACTGTTGCTAAGATTCATTCTCTTTAGTTATTTTTTTTCCTGTGTCCTTGTTTTTATGTGTGCTGATCTGAAGAAAAAAGAGAGTGGGGAGGGTAAATAACTCAGGCTACTATGCTTGAGTAATTATAGATTTAATTTCTGCCCTTTATACCATTTGTAAATCTGTGAAAGGAAAGATTGTGTCTGTTTGGTTCACTATTCTACCCTCAGGTTGTGAGAGAGATTGCCAGATTATCAGGTCCTCAGCAAATAACTGCTGAATGAGTGAATGAATTGCATTGACACATAAACTAAATTTTCCAACTTTTTTGATGTATACTATTAATTTGATCTTTTTATCCAAGTCTAATTTTTATTATAATTTCAGTATATATTTAAAATATTTGGTTCACTTTTGTTCTGAGTAAAATAAAAGTGACTCAGCTTCTGTAATTATTTTTCATCTATCATTTATAAAAAACTTTTCTTGTTCATTTGTGTGATCATTTTTGGTATCTTCTTTTATGCAAATTTACATTACGTGTTCCTTTGGCCTTCCAGCTACACATTTTACTTGTAAATATTGTTATGTGGTTAAATACATTATGACATATAAAATTAGTGAAATAGTCATTAATTTTGTTAACTTATGTTTATGTAATGACAGAAAGATGTTTATTACCCAGTGTTACATGACAAAAGCAAATTAAAGAGAAGCTTATAAAATATGATACCATATTTATAAATATATCCATGTAAAAAAAACAAATGACTATAAATATATACACCAAGTTTCTAAAAGATAATTTAAAATTTTTCATTATTTTATTACTCTACCAATAAAATATATATTATTTTTAATATATAGAAAAAATAACCCATTATTTTTAAATGTATTGCAGGTCTTAGGGCTCATTCTACCTTGCTATAAGAAATAGAACCCCATAATCATTCATTTGAAATAAACAAATAACATACTTATATAACACAAAACAGTTAAAACAGATAAAAGCTGAAAATAACTTTACTGAAAATGAAGCCTGCTCTGTAATCCATTGGACAATGCGAATTATTTAACTACTGAAAATGAAGATAAAAATATCAAAATAAAAAAGAAAAGAAGGTATTTGCCAAGATATGAGTAGATTTTCTTCTACAGACATTCATGAATACAACTAATTGTGTGGCTTCTCTTAGATTAGGTTGAAGCACTGTTGGTGTTTAAGAATATATATAACTAATAAGGTTGGAATGCTTCAAAATCACACACACACACACACACACACACACACACACACACACACACAAAGACTTGATCAAAAACCGTCACATATTCTATAGGAGAGGTGCGTAGAATGATGAGGAATCCAAGTCAGCATTTCCAGGTAAAGATAGATACCTCTTGAAATATTCATGAAACATTTTTTATCCAATTAATTGGAAGAAATTATATAAATGTTTTAGAACAGGAATTATTTCAAAAATGAACTTTTACCCCACAGACTGAAGATTGGCAACTTACAACATATATTCCAAAGACAACGGGCACTCTGATTTTCTTGGTTTGGCTATGGCCAACCACATTTTCCCAAGTAAGCTGACCACAAACCACCTATCATGCCATCATCCAGTAAAACCGCTGAGTTGAAGTAATTTCTCATACCCAGATTCCTGGGAATCACAAATTGGTATTTTTTTCAACATTCCTGTGCCTGATCCACAAGGAAGAATGAAGCCCTTGGCACACCTCTCTGGAAAAATGGCCACCCTGACTACAGCAGTTTCCCTGTCAGCACCTGCCCCAAACAACTTTACATAAATGTCTGTAATCACTGATGTCATGTCTCTCTCTCCCTCTAGACTGTAAGCTCCATCAAGGTAATTGCTGTGCCAATTTTGCTTACAATTATATTCCAGTGTTTTGTGCAGTATTTTAACCTACAGTAGTCACTCTATAAGTGTTTGCTTAATACGTGAATGAATACATCATTCTGAATGAAGAAGGGGGACAATGTGGTCCCACAAAGAATAGTTCCAGACTAAATTATATTTATCATATTTGTAACTGGCATGAAAGGGGACATATCCAGAGAAACTACCATAATTTTGGTAGAACCATCTGGGTAGTGAATCATTTTATCATACAAGACAAATTATGAGAAAATCTGGTAAGGTAATTAGGAAAGGCACTTATGGGAAAAAGTCCTAAACTTTATAAACAAGATAATGGGCTACAAGTTATCAGTTAAACCACACAAAGAAGTTATTTATTATGAGTTATTTCATAAAGACATCAGAGCAATATGATATGATTGCTAATCAGCTCAAAAGATACTGGACTAATTGATAAACTTTACTCCATTAAAATTTAGAGCTTCTGTTTAAGAAAAGATACCATTAACAAAGCGAAAACCAATATACAAAGTGAGAAAATATATTTGCAGCATGTGAAATTGAAAAAGGACTCATACAAAACATAAAGGAGTGGTCCTCAACCTTTTTGGCACGAGGTGCTCCTATGGGAATCTAATGCCTGATGATCTGAGGTGGAGCTGAGGCAGTGATGCTAGTGCTAAAAACCTATTGAGCTGTATACTCATAATTCTGGAGCTTTCTTTGACTTTATTATAGTTCATTAAAAAGTTTATTTGAAAAAAATAAAATGCTAGACTCAACCAAGGATACCATAAAGCAGTGCTTCTCTAGGTAGCTTCTATGGATATGCTGCAAGAAAAAGTATGGACAAAGAAGTTGGGGAAATCATCTTATTAAATGTGTTCAACAGTTTTTCACACTCATTTGACCACAGTTCCTGAATACCAACTTTCTACACTGCTCAGAGTGGTTATCTTCTGGAATACCTTAGGAAAATGCCTATAAAAACACCAGAAGGTGAGGCTCCTACAAGAACAGGCAGGCTAGGAGTTAGAACCAGAGACTTCAATGCAAACGAGAGCCAGTGGAGAGTGGTCAGTGGAACAAGTTCAATACCAAAATTGAAACCATAATGGTGAAGTACAGCTCATTGGGTGTGATTGTAAGCAACTAAAGAAGCAGAGAAGTATAAAACTGAAGTGAAAACTTTGCTTTGTTTGAAAAGCTCTCCGGATCTTTAGACAAAGCTGGCGGCTCTGGTTAGATGATGAAAAGACAAGGACTACATGGTTCAGAGCATTTCCACCCACAGAAACTTAAACATCAGAGCAGTTCCCCATCTCCATACCACGTTTGTCTTGGGGTCTCTAAACTAGAACCCTAACAACGTAAATGATTGAAGGCCTGCAAATAAAAGTAACAATGGTTTTCATTCTTTTACCCTTTAATTAACAAGTAGTTAAGGAATGCTTATTACTGCTCTAGTGAACAAGAATTCCTGGTTCTTTGTCTTTATAGAGTTTGCAGCAGTAAAGAGCACTAACAAATAGTTGCAAATGCATATTGGTGAAGATAAGTACTTAATGCTATGGGAGCTGTAGGGATTCAGGACATGCTATGCCAATATATGGCATTTTGGCATCCTGAATATTTTAAGCTGGAGGAGTCTGAGAAGGTGGCAGAAGCAGGAAGTTCACTCTGGCCTCCTTCCTCACTTGCCCTCCTTCCCTGAAGCTGGTCATAAAATCCTGATGTGAGAAGTGCCCTCCCTACACCAGGAGGAAAGAAGCATCCTTATCTTCAAAGGCAAAAAGACCTGAAGAAGAGTCTAATGAGCAGGCCTGCTAAGTTTCCCTAGTTTACTATACTTTACCGCATACTCCTTAACCCATCATATTCTTCCACATCTGTCCACTCTTCATCAAATCGAGCTTAAAAATCACAGGTCTCTGTCTTTGGTATTTATCTCCTTATGAAGGCTCTCATGTCACGTAAAACTTACGTTAATAAATATGTATACTTTTCTCCTGTTAATCTATCTATGTCAATTTACTTCTCAGACCAGGCCAGGGATCCTAAGAGGGTTGAGGAAAACTTTTTCCTCCCCTACAGTACCCAAAGTAGTTACTGACATCCATTCTGAGGCCTAACAAAAGTTCTACAAGTAATACAACAGAAATGCAAAAGTTTCAAAGACAGATTATAATCACAAAGAAAAGCTAAGTTTTTAGCTCTTAGGAATACATTTCTATATGATCTCAGAACAAAGGATTTGACTTTTGATAGGCAAATGTATATTTTTACCTATTAGAGTTTGGGATCAAAAGCAGGAAAAATTTGTATTAAATTGTTGAAAAGTGAGGAATGTGTATGGATACACTAATTATAATAATGCACATGTTGGCCTCTTTCAGACCAGAAGTAGCACCTAATGACAGAGGTTTTGTTACTATGATGACATGGGTTTATTTTAAGAATACGCCCTGAAGTAAGAAGGAACAGAACAATGGTCTCAACTGGCACACAGAGGTTTTGGGGAACCTTGGAATCTGAGTCTGGAAATTCCAGCTCCCAAGTCTCATCTGGAATCAGTCACTCCCATGAGCCAATCTCGCTGGTCTTTGCTTCTTGGCTTTTTCAACACAACTCTTACTGCATTTGTGGCTGTGTGTTTTGCTCTCCACCTCTTCGTATTTACTCCTTCATTGCTTCTATTTTTCTAATGTTTTGTGCTTAATACTTTCTATCTGCTTCTCCTTTTCTACACCACTGTGTATCAGTCCTCCCTTCTCTGTGGTTCACATTCAAACATTTCACGAGAGGATCAGATGTGGTCATTTCTTTAATCTCTACAAGGGAATTTACCTAGTAACCAAGTTCTCTAGCCATGCTACCTCTCAGATGTCAATTCAGCCCAAATATTAGCAGCCGGTGGGAGGGTGGATGGGTGGAGACAGTTGTCCAAGACAAAGCATGGTGACAGCTGTTCAAGGAAGCACTAGTGTTAGTTAGGCTCCACCTTCAGAAGGGATAGTGACCTGGCAAGCAGTCAGAGCCTCGAGGCCTGTCTAGGAAAATGCCATTGTTTATTAATTATATAAAAGAAGCCTGATTTCTGTCACCATGGCTGCTGGTCTGGGGAAACCTGAGTCAGGATCAAGCAGGGATAAATCGTAGATAAATGTGGTAAATAAGTCTGTGTGAATGAACACTTTAGCTTGACTTTATTGGTCATATTAGGGAAAATGAAGCTGCTTGTTAAAAAATAAAACAGTTCTCTGGTTGAAAGGTTACATATATAAAACCTATTACATAAATCTATTTAATCTATGGTATCTATGCCAAGAGCTATTGAAAGAAATTACAAAAGGTGATAAATGAGCGGAAACCAAAATGAGTGGAAATGACTCGGACATGGCAGTTTTAGGCACATATCGAGGGCTCCTTCTGCACTGAACAATAGAGCAGTACGAAACTCTTGGTAGCAGCAAAATTTGTACATACAAGTAAATTAAAAGAAGAGTGTACAATAAATTTCTAAGTTACCTAGAGGAATTAGAATAAAAGCTAGAACCAATCCAACCTGTTCATGAAGTTTTACCTATGAAAAGAAAAGCAACCTATATATTGGTTGTAGTGGACTCAAAAGTATATAAGTAAAAATGATAAAAATTTTCCCATTGTCCATCTCTGGCCCTAAGATTGGGTAAGTTTATTGTTCTGGCATTCTTTATGGCAGTGTTGGCTTACCTTAGATTCTGTTTGTTACCTCTGTTAGCCCCTAATTTGTCCAGTGGTAGGCCTACAACACTAATTGTTTACTTTTAATAAGAGAAGACAAAGACTCTGAAGCAGGCCTCAAATGAATCCAAGCAAGCTCGATGAACACTTTTGTGGTTCTATAACTTGACTAGGGTCCAGGATTCTTATTGTGGTCAGTCCCTTTCCATCAAAACAGATCTTTACTAGTTCCTTCCCCTAGGGTTCTATGTCTGAAAACAGAAATCCTAATATTATTATTATAGCTGCTTTATTTTACTTAAAGGACATTTTATTTAATTAATATGGGATGCAAAAATATTTATTACCAGATTTTGTGAATGAGCAAAGAAAGCATATCTAATTTCTTAGAGAATAGTAAAAGCACAAACCTATTCAATATCTTAACATGTACATATTTGGTATGATATAATTTTGCCTTTTCTCAAGAGAAAAAGTCACGACTATTCATTAGATTTTTTTTTTTTTTGTATAAAGAATCAGATAAAATTATGAGCCATGAACTCATAAAGTGCCTCATGGGATATTGGGAAGTCTTGTATTATGATTCTTAGGACACAGTGTTCAGATCCAACTCTACCACTCACTAGCACGAATCTTTTAGGAAAGTATAGGAATGCTCTTTGCCTCTATTTCCTCATTTGTAAAATGAAGATAATAATAAAATGAATTTACAGGTTTATAGCAAGGATTAAACTAATTAACAAAAAAAGTAGAATGCTTACAGCAATGTCTGTCATATCGTAAGCACTCAATAAGTATATAGCTATTATTAGTTGGAGTACAACTTAAAAATATTTAAAATTTTTATTAAAGAACAAACATGATAGTCCATGAACCCCTGTGCCATTGTCAGAGACAAAAATAATTGATTGGACTTAAGGTCTGATATAGTATAGTAACTTATGTATTATCAAGTTTCCAGACCAGAGGTTTTACATAATTAGAGTCTGTGCTCCCTGTCAAAGGAGAACTCAGTATTTTCTACCTTCTCAATAGTAGATACAAAGGACCCCTACAGAGAAGATAGGATTGGGGGATTTCAGAGGTGGATAAAGATATCATAGTTTATATCCCTACAGAGATATGAATTCCCCTCTTAGGCCACTCTAAAGATGAAGTGACATGTGCAGAAGCACCTTACATTGATTCTGATGGATAGAAGGTACAGAATGCAATTGGGCATCCACTGTTTTCCCATTCAGTTACATTTCCTGAAGCACAAATACATCAGGGGCCTAAACAGCCATCTCACAGACCTTTTTAAAATGTGTTATGAGGAACACTTCCCCTCTATGCTCCCAATCTCCGCTTCGACCCTTACCCCTGCTTGCAAAGATTTCAGGTTTCCTCGTCTTAAGAAAAATTATCTTTATGTGTAGGATAGAATTGATAATGGTCAAAAGCATATTAAGTGAAGTGCTAAAGAAAGGAAGCTATTTAGTTTTGTCTAAGTTATTGGTTTATCTATTGGCTCCCAGCTTCATTCCCTGCCCTTCTGCTTTGCTCTGCTTTATTAGGTGCTACCTTTGCAAGGCTTCTTTGCCAAGAAGAAGAACTCCTGGGAACTTACTTAGCAGGTAGAAAGGGAGAGAATCCAGTATGTTCTCGCTTTCATTCAGTAGTACCTCCTCCAGGGGCTATATCTCCACAGTAATTCCAGACCTTTATGGTACCAGATTTGGAAGTACCACCTGGTGGTGGTGACACTTTCTGTTGTCGCCAGTCTCTGGTATGCTAATCTCTAATGTCCCGGGTGTCTCTTCAGCTCTTCTACAATATGTGTTAACAAATCCTATATCAAAGTCCCTGTATTTTTTTTTTCTATTTTAAACGAACTCTGATAATGCCATGAGTATTTCCCAGTACATATAACTATGAAAAAGTTTTGTATCATAAAAGCTGTTTTCATCCTTACTGGGGATAGTTTGAGCTGTTGGAAAGTGTCCAAGTCACTAAAGAAGGCAAAGCAGATTTGGACAGGTCAGACGTTTTGGAAAAAATATATGTATACATACATTTACATGTATATATATTTTCTGGCTATTTCTCTTGATGAAATTAAGCAGTTGCTGAATAGATTCTACCTCACTTTGTCCTATGTAGTCAGAGCCTTCGTCTCATTTCAAATAATGGCTTTTCCCAAAGGAAGTGTCTCCTTTCAGGATATCATAATAAGCTAATGGACTGAGTGATCAATGTTGTGTGCGGTAGAACATTAGAAATGTGCCATAAAATATGGAAAACAATTTAGCTACTCTCTAATGCAGGCAATTCTTGTAAAAACTATACATGAAAAACATGTACCCGACCATTTTTTTCATGCCTTACGACAAGATTAGATGCAATAAAAACCTTGTCTTAGCAAATCAGCACGTTAAAAGATGCTGTCAGCAATAACTTTGCAAAGACATGTCCATTACCAAAGAGGGACATTATCCTAAATTTACTCTCATTGAAGATTGATGTCTGCTATAAGCCACCATCTGTCTCCAGATTCTGTGGTATTACAATGCTGTCACTCTGCAGAGGAGAAGCAGTTTTTGGCTTCTTGTTTTCTTCCCACTTTTTATCTTTTCAAATTTGGAGATGAAGATGGACAGGCAATTTTTGGAACAAAATAACAAAGTATGACTGACTACATGAAGTACAAGGACCAAGTCCAAACAAACTTCTCTTTTTTCATAAGTACGATGAAGAATGCATCAAATGATTTGTTTGACTGTGATTACCTCACAGTGATTTATTCTAGTGGATTATCAGCTATTTTGTGACAAGAAAGTATACTTCAGCACATCTGGTCATTTTCACAAATTCCCCAAACTAAATAGCTTAGTGACATTTTTACCAAGTAAATAAAGATTTGCTTCATTTGAATATCTTTTTTTTTTTCTTTTTAGGAAAAGGAATAAATGTTCTCTGTCCCAATGCAGCTTATCTACTGTCTAGAAAAGTGATGAAGACCGGAGTTTGATGCTATAAAAAGAAGGTTGGAATGTTTCACCACATGTCAGCAAAACTGGATGAGAATGCCAAAGCATGCTTCTGGGTTCCACTTTATTGACTTAACTCTAAAAATAAATTGAGCCCCCAGACTTTGTATTTAACCAACATTTTGACACTTCTCCTAATACCTTAATCATAGACTTTGGTCTAAGGCAATGTTTCTCAACTTTTTAAAAATTATTGCCCCTAAGGAAATTTTCAAAACATTCTTATCCTAATTTTTCCTTCTCCTACCCCACGGTCTCCTTCGCCTTGAAACTAGGATGCTATAGATATATCACATATCTGATTAGATACTGTGACCCTTAGGAAGGCCACAAACCATTTTAATATCTAATATCTAAGATTGTTTTGATCCCAAGATCCAGCATTTAACCTTTTTGGGGTGAAATGACCATTGTTGAGAATGCATTGTCATCAGATTTGTATGGAATCACCAAAGCCATCCTGAGAAAAAAGAATGAGCCTGGAGGCATCACTCTGCCCAACTTCAAATTATATTACAAAGCAATAATAATCAAAATGGCATGGTATTAGCAGAAATAATAAACAAACAAATAAACTAAAAACAGACACACAACCAGTGGAAAAGAATCAAGAGTCCAGAAGTAAACTGTATATGGCCAAATAATTTTTGACAAAAAAAGAAAAGAAAAGAAAAGAAAAGAAAAAGCCAAAAACATACAGTGGACAAAGGAAATCCTCTTCAATAAATGATGCTGGGGAAACTGGAAAGCCACCTCCAAAAGAATGAAACTAGACTCTGTCTATCACCACACACCAAAATTAACTCAAAATGGATTAAGGATCTCAATATGAGACCTGAAACAATAAAATGCATAGAAGAAAACATAGGAACTAAACTCAGGATCTTGGACTTAAAGAGGATTTTATGAATTTGACCTCAAAGGCAAGGGAAGAAAAAGCTAAAATAAATGAATGGGATTACCAAACTAAAAAGCTTCTGTCAGCAAAAGAAACTGTCAACAAAGTAAAGAGACAACCATCCAAATGGAAAATATATTTGCAAGCAACACCTCTGATAAGGGCCTAATATCCAAAATATACAAAGCTCATAAACTCAATAACAACAAAACAAATGATCAATCAAAAAATGGGCAGAGGACCTGAACAGACACTTCTCCAAGAGACATACAAATGCCAACAAACATATAAAAAGATGCTCAACATTGCTAGCTATTAGGGAAATGCAAATCAAAACCACAATGAGATACCATCTCAACCTGTTAGAATAGCTATCAACAGGACAAGTAATAACAAGGGTGCAGAGGATGCGGAGAAAAAGGAACCTTCATGCTTTATTGGTGGGACTGCAAATTGGTATAGCTACTGTGGAAAACAGTATGGAGTTTCCTCAGGAAACTAAGAATTGATCTACCATATGATCCAGCAATCCCTCTACTGGGTATTTACCGCAAAGACTTGAAAACTCGTATCTCAAAAGCTACTTGCACACTGATGTTCATAGCAGCATTATTCATAGTGGCCAGGATGTGGAAGCAACTGAAATGTCTTACAATGGATAATTGGCTAAAGATGCTGTGGTACATAAAACAATGGAATATTACTAAGCTATAAGAAGAGATGAAATACTGTCATTTGCGATGAAATGGATAGACCTTGAGATAATCATGCTAAGTGAAATAAGCCAGATAGAAAAAGTTGAAAATCATATGATATCACTTATATGTGGGATATAAACCTAAAAGTAACAGGACAAACAGAGACTCATGGACATGGACAATAGACTAGTGGTTACCAGAAGGTAAGAGGGAAGGGGGAGGAGGGAGATAGAGGGATAAAAGGGGTCAAATATGTAGTGACAGAAACAAATCTAACTATGGGAAGTGAACACACAATGCAATGTATATATATATGCCTGACTGTTAAATTGTACACCCGAAACTCACTAGATTTCATTAACCAATGTCACCATAATAAAAATAAACAAAAACAGCCAGAGAGAGAGAGAGAGAGAGAGAGAGAGAGAGAGAGAGAGAGAGAGAGAGAGAGAGAGAAATGTATTGTCTAGGGAAATACATGCTTCTTATAGTTGATCTTCCATACATAAAGACTTCTAAAGGAATATAAAATTGTCTTAGCAACTAATTTCTGGTATAGTGGACTAGACTGAAGTCAGGAGTCCTGAGCTCTTGTCCTGGCTATGCCTCAAGAAAGCTGCAATCTTGAGTAATTTATATTTTCCAGTCATTAGTCCTCTTAATTCTAAAACAAGAGCTACGCTGAATTAATAGAATTCTTTTCAGTTGAGAAACTTCATGAACTTACATGATGAATCCTATTTATTGGCTACTTTTCTCATTTGCTTTTAGAGGCTACATAATTCATGAAGTTAAGACATATATTAAATGGTTTCATTTGCTGGTGAGAAATCCATGGTACCTTTTCCTTTTTTATGTGATCTGTATTTGCACTGTAGGACAGCAATAGGTATTTCCATAGGTACTTTGGTGAATATTGTGAACTTTTATTTCCTTAACAGCCTCTGCAATCTCATTGATGGAGGTCCAAATGATTTGGCAACATCAGAGAGATGGATTTTCTTCACAGTTCTGGGTCAGAGGTACAGATATTCATGGGATCTTAACTGTGTCACAACATGAATTAAAATGGAGTAATGAATTTGCTCTATGTTCTGTGGATTTAAGTTAGACTTGACCTTCGAATCACATTTAACAGAGAGCAATCATAGGTCACAAATCACAAAGGTGTAAGTAAGTTCTCTTCCATCAAGGAAAACCAATTTAATCAAATTTGATTTTACACAGTGCTCAGAATTTGGGGAACTCCACAATATCACTGTGAGTTACAGAAATATATTAAAATGTGAGAATGTTAGTGTTTGGAACATTTCACAAAATTTTAACATGAACATATACAAATAAATTTTATTTGTATGCTTTATTTAATAAACTCATGCTTACAGATATAGCTCATATTAGGACCTGGAAATTGCAGTAGTTAAATGATCGAAGAATGAATAATTTTGAATGTCCCAGGGTCTTCTTTATTCAAGAGAACTCTGTTAATAATTTTGTATAACAACAAAAAAATCCTTTTAAATTATGAATAATTCTCTGTATTCCATTTATTTGTTTCAGAAATTTGTGCTCTATGGAATTTGTTTTAGGAGAGCAGGGTTCATCTTCACATTTCTCCAGGACTTTTCTAACTACTCTTTTCTTTTCTTCATTTCCTGTTCTATTAGAAAGGGCCAGTAGCTTTCACAATACCCCTTGGAGTGAGTTTAGAGTTTTAATTATTCAGAGTAATATATCCACAAAAAAACCCTTTACCTTACAAATACTGACTTTTAAATATTTTCAAAGAAAATATTTCATGCTTTTATGGTAAGTCTCTGTCTTTTTACTGTCTTAAAAAAAGCCCCATCTCATTAAGGGTAAGAAGTGAAAGGAAATAAATGTGTGAAGGGTATCAGATAATCCATTTGGCCACATGTGCGTCAAGCGATGCTCACAATAAGTCTGTAATATTTGGGATTTTTCTTTTAAATTACAGTACATTATTAATATGTTCTACTCATCACAAAAAATTAATAGATTACATTTTTAATAGTACATTATTCCACTGCTGTTTTGCATAGTTGAATTGAAAAAGAGGGTTATGTGTTATTTAAATGTGGCATAAAGAAAAATCTTCCTAGAATATTAATTTAAATGCAAAAGGATTAGACTAGATATATGCATTCATCCATTAGACAGTATTATTTTTTGTTGTTGTTTGTTTTAATCTTATGAACTAATTCCTATCAGAAATTAACCATTGCCTAGTTTTGGAAATTTGACAACTACTAGGCTTTTTTCAAATTCACAAAATAGTATAATGAATAGCATTTCTGTTGCCTATAAAAATTAATATAAAACAGATCAATTGTGCAAATGTTTGATAGAAACATTTAACAGAAAAAGGAAGGCACAAGATTGTATGCTTTTTTGGGTGAAGTAGTGAGGCTAAGGGGAGGCTTTATTAATTTATTTTATTTTATGTGGTGCAAGGTAAACCAGAGCAAATTCATAAAAGGAGTGGTATAGTCGAAAGAAGGCAATTAGGGATTTAAGTGAAATAACGAGTACTTGTTAGATTAAGTCCCTTTACTAACTGGGATGGAGATGAGATCAAGGGTCAAGGAGAAGAGTTAGTATTGGAAGAAGGATCAGAATGGGAGGAGACTAAATGGTGAAGAGAGGAATTTTTGAGCTGAAAAGAAGTCTAGTTCTTGCACAATTCTTCCCAATAATGGGCTGGTGGCTGAGTTTAAAGGCTCATATTCTATGTGATCCCCTGCAAGCAGAAGTAGGATTACTTGTAGAAGGTGCAGGACACAGATTTCAATGCATCCTAAGGAAGCTCTTTCTGGATATCTGGTCTGCCCATAAATAGAAAGTGTGATCTCAGGAGGCATTCATTTGGGTCCAATACTTTCCAAATGCCAGGGAAATCCACTCGGCAGATTGATGCAGAGAAAATACAAACATGAAATGAGGAATGGATGTATCAGGCTGTATGAATAAAAGTCTTCGGTCACTAGTAGGGACCCTCAGAAGGTTCAGTCATCAGAAAAAGGAGCCAGTAGAATGGTATATTTTAATTAGAGAAACGACCAAGTGAATGAGTAGAATAACAGTTGGAAGGGAAAACAATAAAATTAGAAAGAAAATGATGACCTAGAAAAATGGGGATTGGAAGAGTTAAAAGACCAGATATTTCAAGGTGGTAAGGTCAATGAAAATTACCTGCCAAAAGGCAACTCCTTTTTGCATCTTGCAAGTCCTGCTCCCAACCAGTTATTCCTTAATCTGTCTGCCAAGGTGTTGTTCAAGAACTTCTATAGTAAGTTTATCTAAAACCAGCCTAGACTAACATACTGGTCATAAACTAAGTCAGTTAAAAAAACAAGGCTTTAAGGACAACAATCTCATTATAGTATCACAAGTAGTGTCAGCTAGTTAAAAAGATATATTCCCTCCTCTCCAAAAGAACTTTGCCACATTTCTTGACAAATTCTTTAATTAAAGATTCTCATGCTTTGTAAGTCAAATAAAAACCTAAACAACTACAAAATACCCTTAAGTTACTGCTAAAATAAGGTGATAGTTATGTAATATTTAAATTGTAAATATACTTTGAACCACCTCTGAGTTTAAACTCTTTCCCAACCTATTTTTCCCTTTGAATTAAGACAAGCTTATTAATTTGAAATGAGCAAAACTGGATAAAAAGTTTGTATTGTTCAATTCTTCCATCATTGATGGACCATTAAAAAGTATTTCAGATTCCAACTAAAAAAAAAAAAAAAAAAAAAAACCCTCTAGAACAATAAAGTGTGGTCAGGAGGTAGTTTAAGGAAACTTCACCAAAGGAAAAAGTATATCAAGGGCTTTTACCAAGAGAATGTCCTTCTCAAACAGTTGCTTGCTGAGCCTGAGAGGGTATGTAGAAACAAAACTCAAGATAAGGCAGACTCTCATCTCTTTACATTATTAATAAGCATTTCGGCAGATACTCAATCTAAGCAAGGTATACTATTATGGAGATAAAATTCGATCTTAGGCAGAATGTAATGTTTAATTTTGTAAATAAAATGCCACAGTCCACAAGACCAAAAGATGTAGATAAATAATTCACCCTGTAATGTATGACCCCTGCATCCACAGACCTATAGATATCATTCATCATATTTAAAACAAATGCTTTGGTGGTTGAATAAAATAAAGGGGAACAATTTCTGTAATAGTAATGTACTAGTGTGTCAGTACATAATCAACCCATGATTTATACAAAATGCGAGTAGAAAGGGAGTATGCTGCTAATTTGTCTTGAAGAGCTGCAGAAATAAGCATGCATTTCAATCACAAGTTTCTGGGAGTTTATCAAGACTACAAAATCACAGTCTCTCTCCCTGAAAATATACATGCTTGCACAAGAGAATGAACATTTTGTAGGACAAATGGAAAGTTGTTGCCGGGGCATTCAGTGGTGGTCACCCTGGATGAGCTCCTTTGTTTCTTCCTTTCTACTCTGCTGAAAATCTATTTTTTCATCCAGTAAAAATAAGAGATTACTTACTATCTGATCAATTCAATAACAGGAAACTTCCTGTCTCCTTAGAGGCCATGGGGGATTTGGGTGGGCAATGAAGAGGTAGAAAGGAAAGGGATGATGGATCTAGGTAGCTTTTGTTCTGACCATATTTATCAGACATCACCTAGTGTCTATCTTTCTAAATATCATTTATATCCAATCACTACCACAGCTATATAAAGGAAGGTACTTCCTGCAGTAACAATTGACCCTGATAATCTATTCAAGGGAAGTACACTTTACTTCTTCAACTAGATTATAAACCCTTCAAAGGTAAACACCTAATCATGCATTGCCCTCTATGGTCTAACACAGTCTTCTTCATAAAAAGAAAATTGCTTGATAAACACTTGTAAACTAGGTTGGAGAAACTGCCAGACCAAACTCTTCCTTGCTCACTGCCATTTCTTTGGTGTTATATTATCTTTAGTGAAAGCAAAAACAAACAGTTATTCTATTTTGAATAATTCAGGTGAATTCTTTAGTTTCTCAGAATAGATGCTTCATTAAATCCACACCTAACCGTGGGCCAAATTTTTAAAAGCTCAATATCTTGCTAATATGCTCTCTAGCCTACTGGGTATGGCCATCACAACTGCAACTGAAAAACACCATTAGGATCATTATCCTTGACAGTGAAGAGGTGCATACTTACCACTGTGGAGAGTACTCACTCTTTCCAGCTTTTCTTTCTGCTGAACTTTCAAGACCAGCTCTTTGCAATATATTAGGAAATGTGGCTCCAGAAATCTTGGCACTTACCTTGTAGGTACAGGATCTTGCAGGTGTGTGCAGGGACCCCATAACAAGGTAAATCAGACTGATGATATTTAATGGTGAGGAAGTATTTCCTCAGCTGAATTTAGCACAGAAGCCACAGTTCTTTCTTTATGATATGTGAATGCTTTTGCCAACATATAGATTTATCCTACTTTAGAATGAGTTATTTTCAAAATTTTCTCAAAATTTTTTCTGTTTGAAAGGCAGGTTGCATTGCAGTCAACCAGGTCATCTGAATTAGCCACACATGAGAGCACTTCAATATGCAGCATTAAAACATACACCATTCTCTATACTTTCTTCGCAAATTATGTACAGAATATCATTCTAAGATTAATTTAAGGTTATTCATATATAAAACCATAACTAATTATCTCTTGGAGACCAGGTTATTTGAAGGTAATGAAAACATTCTGAACTTGGATTTTGGTGAAGTCTGCACAATTTCATAAAACCTTACTATCATTCAATTGCACAACTAAAATAGTAAATTTAATGGTATGTAAATTATATCTCAG
Organism: Eonycteris spelaea; assembly: GCA_003508835.1. Taxonomy (NCBI): domain Eukaryota; kingdom Metazoa; phylum Chordata; class Mammalia; order Chiroptera; family Pteropodidae; genus Eonycteris; species Eonycteris spelaea. The sequence continues at coordinate 259,859 of PUFA01000175.1, forward strand.
TAAAGCTGTATTTAAAAAGTAATTTGGCATTATTTCCTATTTGAATTGGATATAAATGGGTTTTTTCCAAGCAGATTTTATGCTGGGCTAAAATCCATGCCTGTTTATGTTTTAAATATAGGTGGATGTTCAGTAAGTGTCTCCAATGATTGAGTTCTTTTTATTTTTTCATATATCCTATCTCATCCAATTTGGAGAATTCCATTAAACAGCCCCAAGAAAACCAAAAAAGTTCATGAATTATCTGAAGCAAATCAGGTTCCATGAAGAATAAAGTAACAGTTTTAAAATCAACTCTATATAACTATGTAGAGTAGTGGTGAGCAATTATTCCCTATTTAAATAGATAACCCTGCGAAAGGAAATGATGGGAGAAATCAGGATTTTTAAGGAAAGACTATGGATCATGCTGTGTATTAAGATGTGTCAATCACCTATTTAAGAGTGAGCCTAGTTTAACAGGGCAGACTTCGTTGAGTTGGTAAACTCAGCTGTAGCCCATAGACAAACATCTGGATAGTAGGTGGTCATCAGAGATTAGTGTCAGATAAGTCCAACTTTGGGCTCAAAGCTGTACTCTGGGTAATTTGGAAAGAAATCTATGAAGACTAACAAGTAGCCTACCATGACAGAAACTCAACTACAAGAACAACAATAGGAAAAAAAAGAATAGAAAGCTATTTTAAGTGGTTCAAACACCACTGAGAGGCCAACTGCAAAGGGCAACAGCAGAATCCGGCCTCTAATCCTGAGGCAGAAGGTCAGAGTGAGCTAAGCCAGAGGCGCACCTGAGTTGATTTGCCTGAAAGATTTACCTAGACTTCCTTAAATTTTCCCTGATTTGTTCCAGAGCTCTGGCAGGGGTTTCAGTTATGGGCTAAGTGGCCTCAGCTGTAGCTTTAACTGGGAGACATTACAGCTTCTGTAACTGGGATGTGCAACCACTTGTTTGGAGACCAGAGGATCGTTGGGGCTGCCTGCCCTCCCCCTTTGGAAAAAAGTGCAGCTTGACTCTCCTCTTCCCTCCCTTTTAAACATGTTTTGTGGAGTTTGAAGTGGAGACTTTCTAAAATTTACTTGCCTGCAGTAAAATCTGGGTTTTGGGGTCACTCATCCAAAATATCCATTTGAATATGTTCACTACTTTCACATAGTTGAAAACAAACTTTCTATGACATCATGATCCTATTTATATCTAAAATCCAAAATTTGAAATTTAGAAAGCCATAACATGGAGCTGATAGTTTGACAATTTATAGACTAGATTAAAAAAAAAAATTCCCAAACTGTCAATCTCTCTCCCCACAAATTGAGTTGGGATGATGATAAAGAATTTCAATCCAGTACCACTTTTTAAGCAGTCCTGTTCACACACACAAATACACAAAATGTCATGCTTTCAATTGCATTTTAAACAAGATGACTTCAATAATTTCCTATCCAATAAAATAAGAAAAATACAAAGAGAAAACTAAAATCACAGGAGAATGAAAATTCTACATATTTATAGTCTGTGAGTCCCCCAAACAAGAATGAAAGTACACGGGGTAAGTGTCCAAAAAGAATTCTGCAAATCAATTCAATACATCAGGCCCAGATGTCACAAACACAATAAATCAATTGAAACTGCCAAACCACTTTTTTTTAACCTACTGGATTTAATTAAAACCACCAATCAGTTCATGAGAGGACTTCTAACAGAGCAGATAATATCACTTAGGCTCAACCATCCACCCAAACATGCTGTGGGAGACAGTATGTTAAATTTTAATCTCTGGGCCTGTTAAACATGGCAGGGTTTAGTACATATCTGCTGTAACGCACTGTCATCCCATCCTCATCCTTCTAAAACCCTCATTGGGAAGCCATCGATCAGTCTTTGCCATTGTAATACAGTAAGTGCCAGATAAATGCTGTAGGAATATTGACTTTCTGGTCCCTATTTTTGAGTTAAAAATACAGCACAGTCATTGAAAACAGGCTAGTATATTCAATCAAATGCAGAAAACAAGGCGTGATGTGGAGAGTAGTGGTTTTAGATCCTTTAGTGACTATCCCTAAGATATTCCAACTCTAGCTCAATGTCTATACAGAGCTGTTGCAAAACGATCTGTAAATGCCGCTCAGAAGAAAGACAGAAAGAATGAGAGAGATAAAAAATGAAGCACTCACAGCTATTATGAATTCACGAGACTGACAAAGGGCACAGGTTTCCAGGCATCTTCTAGGAATCAGATGGGTCCTTAAATGAAAAAAAAAAAGAAAAGAAAAACAACTATGGACTTTAGTGCAGAAAGAAACAGAGACACCCACCCATGAGGTTGTTTTAACTTGAAGGATCACATTATTCATCACAATCAATCTTTGAACTCAGGCAGCAGAAGGCTTTCTGGCACTTTCCTTGTGTATACTTGGCTCCATTTTAAAAAGACAGAACAGACTATGTTTGGCATCTTTGCCTTGAGTTATTGACATATTTTAAGTTATGCTGTTTTATGTCCATTCTTAATAGAACAGAAATCTGCTGCAAATGATCTTTATTAACAGACCGCCTCAGGTGCTGGGACTCTGGATTTAACAGCATCTCCAAACAGACAGGCAGGGAGCTTGTTAATAGGTTTTTCCAACCTTTTGGCTTCTGTGAGACATAAGTGGATTATGGACGTTTGTTTTCAGGCTATCTTTTTACATCACTGTCTGAATAATTGCCACAAAGGCCTATTGCTTTGGCCTAATTAACAAAATGTACAAAATCCTGAGCACAGAACTTTTATTGATTAGCCATCTTCATGGGAAGCTTATAAAACCCCATGACTCCTGGCCCAGACAGATGCTCTTCGTGATGCTATATGCTGAACTGCAGCCTGTTTATACACCAATGACTCATCTTAGTACTTTGAGCTACTCAGAAAGTGCCACAAGAAACCAAGTCTATTGGTTGTAGTTTAAAACTCAGTATCCTTGAAATGAGACAAATTTCACCATTTGTTTACTATAACACTTAATAATAACAGTTACTTTTTTTTTTTATAGAAGTTGATCCTTGAGGAGGTGTTTTCATACTGATATATATGTTTATATATATATATATATAGTTAAAGAAGCAAAACAAGTTTTATCTGAATGAGGAAAAAATGAGAAAATATAAACATGACTTGAAGGAGAAGTCAGATACATGGAGAAGAAATAGAGTTTATTGGTCAACTACTTATTATGAACTAAATGATTATTTCAACAAATACTTCAGGGCCTATGTGTCAGAGGACAGTTTAGGGACTGGGAGTAAACTAGGAAGTGAGACAACAGCAAATATCCTGCTCTTCTGGTGCCTTTATATTGAGGATAACAGACTTTTGAAAAGCCCAAGTATTGAGGCCAACAACTATTTCCACATTAGATTGTACTTAACTTTCCTTAGGAACTTAGTAAAAAGCCCACAGGATGGAAAATTATGTTTGATGACTTAGAAAGTTAGATTGGCCATGGGAAAGTAAGCTGTGTGCAGCTTTCTATGTAATATTTAGAAAGTACATTTGGAAAAAGCTGCTACAGACATATTTTTGGATTTTGAGAAGACACAGGACCTGGTGTTAAGGAAGTCCAATTAAAAATGAAAAGCAGGACAAATAAAAGTGTCTTAATATACTATATACACAGATAGGTTAGAAAGTTTTGACTAAATCTACATTTTTGTTTTTTAAATCAGCCAAGTAGGTAGGTAATATTGCATAGCAGCTAATTGACTGAAACAGCTGAATGAGCTTTAGTTGGGAATTCAGCAAGAGTTACATTCATGGAATTGAATTAATTCAGAACACTTAAAGGCCCTGGGAGTAGATTACATTTTCTTTTTCTTTTTTTTTTCCAATGTGAAAGTGGGCAGCAGCATTTTTTTTTTTTAATCTGAAAAAGATGTGTTGTTGAATCTTGGGAATTTATGCTAAATTTGGAGAAAATTTCACCCTGGAAAAATCTATACCTTTAGTTACAAGCATGCACACATAGGCATATGTCAATGTGAAACTGAATTCACCAGAAATGCGATGAGAACCTGTTGTGCATCAGCCTCTCTGCTCAATCAATGCTAAATACTTAACGTGAACGTCGTATGGCTGTCTTCAAATATAAAAAGCAAGCATCAGAGTAGAGGAGGACCTAAGGTTACATAGGTCAAGGGCAATGAGCTGAAAAATTGATGGCTTCAGATGAGGATAGATTCTGTTAGGAAAAGCAACCTTTATGGTACCTAGCAACTTCCAGAAATTACTGGGGAACTGAAATAAAAGCAGAGACTTTCTTCTCTTGAATCAGCAATAGCAACACCAATAATTAATAGAAACTATCACTTGTTGAGAGCTTACGTGATACCCCATTTATTTTGTTAATGGTTTACATTCATCAATTTCATTAGCCTTAACACTCTGAAAAGTAGGTATTATTATTATCTCTATTTTATATGTGAGGACACAGATATTACATAAATTTTCCCAGGGCTAAAAAAACCAAAGAAGAGGCTGCCAATTCCATAATTACATGAAAAGTTTATTAGGGGAATTTACATATAAGGCGTGTCTTGGGCAGTGGTAGATGATATGGATATCCCCCACGCTATTTGACAGGCACTAAAGGGTTACATAGAACAGGGCAGGATGGATAGGCATACTGGGGTGTTACCCACCCCAGATGAGGGGAAAACACCTTACAGACTTATCTGGGGAAGGGCAACGGCCTGTTCCAGGAACCAGCAGGAACTGTGGGGCATAAGGAATGAGTCGATCAGACATTCTGTGAGATTTACAGGAAGCAACCTCTGTTCTGGCCCACTTTTACTGGATATAGCTTGAAGGTCCACCAGAGGTCAAGACATTGAATAGTCTCTTTCCCACAGCAGAAAATATCAATTTGCTCAAGATCACTAAGCCAGTAAGAGGTAGATCAGTATTAAAACCTAGAAGCAATTCCGAAGCCCATGACCTTATCATGGCACTAAATTTTCCAGGGCTTTCACTCATGCCCAGGGGTTTTTGGTGGCTGTGGAGCGGGGGAGGGAGCAATTCATCACTCTTTGCCCAGCCAGTTGTTTTCCCTGGATTTTGCAAGAGATCATGTTTAAGGTAAACTGGTTATCACCTGCTTAGACACCAGTGATTTTACAATTATTGCTTTATTAAGAAAACGTTCAGTGTTAGTGGTCTCTCCCTAAAAAAAAAAAAAAAAAAAATGCCAACAAAGAGGCTTTGTCAGTTTTTTGGCAGAGACACATCTAAACACATAAAAACAAGTTTAAACACTGTTATTTATGCATAATTCTTTCTTGGCATCATCTCTCACTTGCTACAATTTGCAGCCAGAAAACACTTATTTCTACTTTTCTTACTCTAGAAATAATCCAGCCTTAAGTGGATCTAATTCCTCCCCAGAAGAGAAACAACCCTGTCAGGCTCGGTTGTGTGTGCTGTGTTTGAGACATCAAGGTTTCCATTTACCGCACAGCTGCACAGACTCCAAAAGCTGGTGCTAAGCCAGAGCTCTGTACCCACTGAGATCTGTAGTCTGGAATGATAAACACACAGCTGCCTGTGGCGAGGGCCACAGGCATAATAGATGGCCAGGTCTCAACCAGAGTCAGGCAAAGCCAACACAAATCATTAATCCAACTGCTTATATGTTAAATATCACAAAACATGTACAAAATGGTGAGCTGTCTCAATGGAAGGCAGTGATAGGGCGGGCGGGGTGGGGGATGGAAATGCGGAAGCAATTTAAAGGAACAGGAGAGTGTAAGTGGCTGTACGTCCTTTGTAAAGTCCTGCTTGAGAGCTGATTTACTGCCATGAAGCCTTCTTGCTGCAAATAGTTCATAAAGCCTATGACCTGAGTACTTGCCCACGGGACCACAATAACATTTATCTAGCATAAATTAATGTGTTTCAACCACTAATTCAATTTGGCCGTCTCATTCTTTCTGGTTTTGGCAAAGCCTGGCCTGGCTATAAAGTCACTTGGTGACTCACAGGAATGGCTGTTTGTTAAGGAGTCACACACTGCTAAGAACAAAGAGTGCTATTAGTTGAGTAGTCATAAAAATATACCTCCAGAGCACATTTGAAGCTGTGCTAATTGAAACTTCCTCTTTAGAGGAGCCGATCAAAACCAGCTGTAGGAGTCAAGCAGGAGCAGATTTCAACATCGCATTAAAAGCCCAGCAGATTCAGAAAGAGTGGCCTCTGAAAGACGAGGGAACACATGCTCTAATTGGCTCCCGACACGCTGCAAAGAGCACTTACGACCTGATCCTGGTGAGCGGTGGAAAGAAACTTCTCCACAGCAAGGTTTGAAAAAAAAAAAACCTGGAGTGCAGTTTCTCTCATAAAATTCCAAATCTGCCAACCTTCTCAAGGAACATGTGGGAGAAACCACAAAGCCTAGTGAATTTAGGAAATAAAGTGGGATATTGTTCTGACAAGAAAAAACAAGAGCTTAAGTCTTTTCATTGGTCATATAGCCTTTTAAGAATATCCCATCACTAACTAAAATGAATAAATCAATTTAAGAAAAAGATAAAGAAACCCATTCAACTAGGGAGGTGAGGGGAAGAATATCACACCACTATTAAAAACAAAAATAAAATGTCCAACTCATAGAAGAGCAAACAAACAAAATCCAAATAAAAAGCAAAAACCTGGATGAATCAAAAACACAGACTATATCTAAAACACAAATTGAGAACTATCTCCCTATCTCTGGCTGTCTGTGAATTTCCTCTTCCAAGACATAAGAACTGCATTCTGCCAACGTGCATAGAAGCAAAATGCATCTATACGTTTGCAGAAAATGTGGAATAATCATGCATTTTCTATTTGCTTTACTAGAGGGGGGTTTAATTATTTGTAAAAGAAGCAGTCACATACATAAATATAAATAGCATATTATACCCATCAAATATGTGAATTTTGTTTAATTTAGATGAGTGGAGTGCCCGGAAATGTTAAAAGCAAGTTTGTTTTTTGTAACACCTTTAAGTAGCATATAAATTAGGATGGACGGCTGGTCTTTTTAATTTATTTACTCATTAATTTAATGGAGCGTCTAGTTTGGGAGCTATGTCACAGTGATTTTTAAAGATACAAGGTGGGAGATTTATTTACGTAGATGTAAAAAGGATCATTATGCTTTATGACACAAAAGGATGATAGTAACTGTGTAATATATGAATTATAATGATTATTCCAAAGGATATAATTATAGCTCCACAAATAATAACCATGAAAGTTGAAAATTTACTGCATTTCCACCCTTTTTGAAATACGTTAAGTAGATAACCCTTATGTTTTTTTATCAGTTTATCACAAATGTAAAATATTAAACCAACTAACTGAATTTAAAACAAAACATCCTCACAAAAATAGAAGTTGCATAGTTATATAATTCTCTGTTCCTTTTTATGCTTAAAAACTTGCATACGGAGCTTGATAGTGTCATAAAATGTGGCCTCCAGTGTGTGTGACATGGTCTTCTGAATTTGTGCAGAAATGAGTAGAAAGTATCTCTAATGCTTCTTTATTATTCATACAACTTGTCAGAAACTGAATCACTCTCAATGCATAATGCAATTCACAGTTGCAATGCTATGCCCTTGATTTCATTTATCTTGTTTGTCCAAGTACTATAGACATTAAGGAGGATTAAATTTAGTGCTCTTAAACCTGATGAAGGAGGCTGAAGAATTTGGAAAATTATCCAAAGGTAATTCAAGATTAAATGATGAAAAAAAATAACACGTAAAATAAGGCCAAACACAATAATATTCTGATTAAAAAGGGATATGGAAAGCAGTCAATGACAGCTTATCCCAATTTTCCCAATAAAACTTTTCTCTGAATCACAGAAAGGTTGATATTCATATGTTGGCATCAAAACTGGACTTTATGTTAACTAATACCAGAATCTAAGTTTCCAATTATCTAAGAATTAAAACAAGAAATAAAATTACTCCCATGTTCTGTACAATTAGAAACCGTGGAAATCAGTCCTCTCAAAGGTGGTTTAAAACCTTTTAGTTCTTAAAACAAACAAATAGACAAACAAAAAAACAAACAACAAAAAAACCCTTTATTCCCTTTCTAATGTTTCATCCTAGGCTCAGGAAATTAGCTATACTCCAAACCAAGTCAGGCAGCTGTTCTCAGGACGTGGGCTGCACACTGAAGCAATACAATTCTGTCTCCTCCTTCCCTACACACTATCTGTGATTTCTGACCAAACAGAAAGAGAAGGTTCTCTGAAACACACAGAAATCCAGGCAGAGAGGCAGTGGGTTGCTTTGGGAGGTGGTATTGCACATTAAAATTAAAAGAAAAAGCAGGGTCAGGACCAAGCAAAAAATCATCTCGGGCCAGCAGACTGTAGTAGCAAAAAGCTTGCTAAAACTCTCAGAACTAGAAGTTGAACATGATCTCTCTAGGAAGAGGAATAGGCCAGAAGCCATGACAGGGTATAGAAGGTAAGCCCAGATTAATTATGTCTTTATTCCAGAAAAAAATTTTAAATTTATCATGAAGCATAGAAAAAAAAAAAAAGGACTATCATCCTAAAAATTCAAATGAAGAACAGATCTCTGAGTCAATGAGCTACAAGAATCAGAATATTTTGAATATTACTTGGTAGCCGCATGTGGGTGAAGGTGGTTTGTCTTACCAGGCTGTGTGTCTACACTGCATTTCTCATACTCCCATAGAGTGTGTGATCAAGACAGGATTGCCCCATGGAAGGTGAGCAAATGGATATCGCTAAATTAAAACAAAATGAAACAAAACACCCTGGCTCTAAACATCGCCTTTTTTTCTATTGACTAGAAATGGTGATAGTTTAAGGCAGCCTTGGAAGATAAAATGTTAAAAATGGCAGAGCTGCCCTGCATAATAGTGGAATATTAATATTATTATTTATTTTTTTTTTTTTATTGTTATTCCTACTTGAAGATACCCAATATCTATCAAAGAACAAAGAATTATGGAAATAGATTAATATAAAGACAAGAAATCCAGAGAAACAAGTCCCATATTTGGGAACAGTTTCTCCCAAGGACAGCTGCCAATTCTGGAACACACAAGTGAAAGGCTAAGAAGACAAAATTTGTGACCAACTTGCAACACTATAGAGACCACCAAAGATCAGGAGACCCATACATTTATTCTAAGACCTTCGAGGTTATACTACAACAGTAAGGTCGATTTGGTTACATAAATTGTTTCAGGGACTGACACTGGCCTCAAATCATCTTAATCCAATTTTAAAACTAAAATTATCTCAGATCGCTAGGGCCACTAGTTGTTTACTAAAAATAAATATAAAAAATGACATCATATTTATCCTTAATTGACTGATTTTTTCAAGTGAAGTTTATTGAGATACAATTTATATTCGGTTAAATTCTCTTTTTAGTGTATAATTCTATGAATTTTGACAAACACGTATACCCATGTAACTGCCTGCATGACAAAGATATCAAGCGCTTATCACCTCTAAAAGTTCCTTCTTGTCCCTTTGTGAGCAATTCTCTCTCCCCACCCCTTCCCCACAGCAGCTACTGACTTGATTTTTGGATCCGTGGGTTTGTCTTTTCTATAAAGTCATATAAATAAAATTTTATAGTATGTTGCCTTTTGAGTCTGGATGCTTTCACTTAGTATAATGTATTTGAAATTCATAATCTCTGCATTTATATACATTCTTCATATTTTGATTGCTGGTATATTGAAAATAATTGATTTTCATATATTGATTTTGTCCCCAATGATCTTGTTAAATGTACCCATTAGTTCTAATACATGTTTTATAGATTATTCATGATTTTTAATGCAGACCATCATGTTATTTATGAATAAAGACTGTTGTTTCTTCTTTTCCAATTTAGATGCCTTTTCTTTCTTTTTTTTACTTATTGTACTAGATAGGACCTCCAGTGAACAGAAATGATGAGAGCAGACATTTTGCTTTGCTACCAATCTTAAGGGGAAAGCATTCAGCCTTTCACCATTAAGTATGATGTTAGCTGCAGGTTGGTTTTCCATTTGTTTTTTAAATCAACATCTTTTATCTTCTTGAGAAAGTTTCCTTCAACTCCTGCTTTACTGAGAGACTTTTCAAAAAAAAAAATAATGGATGTTGAATTTTTGTCCAATGCTTTTGTGCATCTATTGAGAAGATCACATGATTTTTCTTCTTTCGTCTGTTGATAAGCTAAAACAGATTATTTAAAAATGTTGAACTGACTTTGCATTTCTGGGATAAATCCTACTTGGTCATGGTGTATTATCCTTTTTCAATATTTCCATGTTCGATTTACCAATATTTTGTTGAGAAATCAACGTTTAAAAATAATTGTATGAAATGGCTGTAAAAAGTAACTATAACCAAGAGATAATTTGATTTGAATTAAAACGAAAGAAAAAATTACAGGCACTGGGTATAGACTCAAAAGGATTCCTTATTATAGCTTTACTTGCACCATAATTTAAAAAATCTCTACATAGCATATTCAGTGTAAATGAGTTTTTTCCCCCCAAAGGTTTCAGAATTTTGAAGAGAGCTGAAAGCGGTGAATCTGTATCATTTCTTTCCACCAGCTCTTTATCCAGTAGGACTTCTGTGCCATCCCGTTAATATTCCTCTAATGCAGGTAGGACTAGCCTGATTTTTATAGAGGTGAGACAAAGACTGGTTCAAAGGTAACACAGAAAAGGCAAGAGCAAAATTTAAAACCTTTCATCGCTGACAAGTCTCTTCGTACTTCTGGCTGACTTCTACCACAGGCTACATACTCTCTCTCCCACCCTCCCTCACACACATAATTAACACATATAAACAAGTTCACAAATAGACTTCAGTTTCCCCAAGGAAGATTAGTTTTATTTCCATCCAGAATTAGTTTTGGTGGATGTAAACAGCAGCCCCTACTAGTTCACATCTCATTAATACCTATACTTTCTACACATATGGACTGGAAGACTTTATGTGATTTCTCTGAAAGACATTAGGAAATAGGAAATGTTTTATTATCCTAATGATTCCTTCTCCCTACCATCAATAATTTTCAAACTTGCCAATTATTTGTTGAGAATTACTTTATGAGATTCAGATTGACTATACTTGATTGTAAGAGCTCTGCTGTTTGAATATTATTTATTTTTATTTATTTACATCCTTGAAACTTTTTTTAAAGTCTGATATATACTGGTGAGGAAGATAATAGCTTCTGCATTTACAAAATTCCAGGAAACTGATATTGACTAAGGTATAGCAATATTAATAACAGATAAAATAGAACTTAAGACCAAAAAAAAGTAAGGAAAACGGCATGCATAATATCCAAATAACAATTCACCAATTAAGTCATCTAGAAAATCAGTAATCTATAACCAAATAAATAGTAGTGGTACTAATAGCAATTATATCAAGTTTAATATCAGATAGAGCAAGCATAATATTCTATGTGAATATAGATGTTCCTATACTAATATTAATCAAAATGGAATTTAGGGTCTGTGACAAGGAGTTGTGCCACCAAGATTTTCTTTCAAGAGGACTTGCTGCTAGGGCAAAAGGAGAGATAATTGACTAACAACTTGAAGCTGCTGCATCTTCAATCCCTCATGGGATTTATGACAAGGCCATGCATCCCCTGACCTGCTCCTACCCAATGGCTGAGCATAGGAGAGATACTAGAGAAGGGCTATTCTGACTGTTGTGGGAATTCTCTAATAAATACCCTGCAGAATCTTACATTAAGCTATTTCATCAATGTTATCATGCCGATAGGCTGAATGAGCTCAAGGTAGCTAGCAGACTGGAGACCAGCTGCAGATACAGGAGCTGTAGTCCTACCACTATGGCTCTGAATTTCTCATGGCTCTTTTCAATTATATTTTTAGTTTATATTTTGAGAATCTGTGGCTTTATTATTATTTAGATAATTTTTAAGTGGAAATTTTTTTTTTATTTTTGCTTAGTAGGCAGTACTTCCTTTCTTGTTTTTAATGCTTTGACTCTGTGTTAGTACAGGTTCTCCAAAAGCATAAACCAAAACAAAATTAAACATGTAAGACAGGCATTAAGGGAAATCCTGTGAAGGAATAAAAGAAGGAAAGAAGGAATAAGCAGGGAGTGCTTTCAGCATATGATGGTGGTCCGTCAACCTGTGAAAAGGGAGAGGGGTTAAAAGAGGATTGGGTAGAAAGAGATTCTAATGACAGTAAAGTTCTGAGAAAGTCTCAAGTATGCCAAAAGTAAAGTTGAACATTTAGTATAGTCCTTTCTTGAGAAGGAAACTCAGAGAGGAATTAGTGGGGCAAACTACAATTTATAGGGCATTGTTAACAAACCTTTAAGGGATAGATAATTTTTATTTTAAACAAATTATTTTGGTAACTAAAAAAAAGGAATAAAAGTACTACCAGTACTAATAAGCATTAGGTTCAGCTATAGATGACTGATAACCTTAAAATAATAGGAATTGAAAGAAGATAGAACTTTCTCTCTGTCTCACATGCACACATACACACACTTCATGGTTTCAGAACATCTTCAGGATTCCAAATCTTTCTCCACTACCATCTTCAGTATGTGAGCATCTATTTTCAGGGACATGTTATGATTCAACATAAATGACAGAGCTCTATGGATTGTGTACAATATGATGAATAGAAGAAGGAAAGCAGAAAAATAAGAGTGCCTATCTACTTTTTATAAAAACTTCCTGAAAATTTTCACGCATCCGTTCTGTTTGTATCCCCAGACAAGACCCAGAGAGATTAATTAAGACTTCAATACTGTGCAAGCATAATTCCAAGAGAAGCGTTTCATATAGTAATGTGACAGCCTACCCAGAATTTATTACATGGTCACACTTAGATAAAAGTAAGCAGGAAATATACCAGAATACCATCAGATATCTCTTATCCAAAAAAAAAAGGAGGGGGGGGGGATAAAGACTGAAAGAGATAATGGGAGAAAAGTAGAATTCTGCTGCACTAATCAAATTATTTTCTGACACTAGTGTAATTCATACAAAATCAAAACTAGGCAGAACAGTACAAGAAAAGAAAATTACAGACATATTGTAAATATTTTCATATTGTAAATATGAAAATGCATGTGAATAAAATATTAGAAAAGGAGATCTATCATAGAATAAAAAATAAATAAATAATACAGATTGACCAACCATGATTTGTTGGTCAATCAAATACTATTCATGAAATTCACTATATTAAGTGACTAATAGAGACGAACCAAGAGATCATTTCAATATCCACAGACATTTTTCTAGTAAAGTAAAACTGATTAATCTTTAAAAAAAATATTTGCAAATTATAAATAGGGGATTGTTAAAGAGTACCTATTAAAAATTAAAAACCCATAACAAATAGCATTCATACTTAATGGTTAAATTCAAATAGCATTCTCATTAAAAGACAAAAATTTACATACACCGATTGATACAACTCAATCTTTTTATGAAGTTCCTAGCCAATGCAAAAATACCAAAAAAAAAAGGAGGTATAAAATTTTATAAGGCAAAAGTTGTGATCATTTGTATTCGATTTAATTAACTTACACATGAAATCCAAAAGCTCTAGAGATGAACTATGAACTTTGTCAGAATCTCAGACCAACATTCAAAAATCAAAATCAACCTTTTAGTAATCCATTAATACTCAATCTAATAATGCAACAAGGAAAAGAGGCCATTCATAATGGCAATAAACATTTAAAGATAAATATAACTAAATCTAATTAAACATGTATAATATATGAAAAAATTACAATATATTACTCAAAGACATAATTTCTCATGGCCTGAATTAATGAGCTATAACATGCTCATGTTAGGAAAACTTAATATTTAAAGTAATTTTTTCCCAAGTACATCTATAAGTTTAATGTACTTTCAAGGAAAATCTCATACATTTCTCTTTTTCATAAACATGGCAAGCTAACTCAAAAATTCAGATGGAAAACTAAAGGTCAAGAAAAATAAGGCAATTTTACAAAACAATAAAAAAGATCATTTCAAGACAACAAAAAAATATAGCATTTTTAACACTCTAGGTGGTAGCATAGATATGTAGACAATGGGTCAAAGTAGAGGAAATAGAAAGAGAACCATACTTAACTGGAAAATGATGAGTTGAGGGTGGTAGAGAAATAATTACATAGTCACTAAATAGTGATGGGCCAATTGGCCATGCATCCTGAAAAATTAAACTCCTACCTTGCATAATGACAAAAACAAATTTATATAAAAACCTAAATTTGGAAAATTTAAATCTTTGAGTGATATATGCAAAAGACTATTCTTATGGCCTTCAGGTAGGGAAGGCTTTCTTAAATATCATTCAAACACCACTTACACAAAGGAAAAATTGATAAATTTGACTAGATTCAACTAATCTTCCATATGGTACCAGAAATAAAGTTAAAGTCAAAAGCAAGTTATATCCTGGGAGAATACATTTGAAAAACATAGAAACAATCAAAGGATAGTAGGAAGAATATATAAAGAATAAATCCAAACTAGAAAAATAGGTAAATGTTATGAGAAATAATTCACAGAATACGTAACTTGAATGCATACACACCTTTCCTTATATAAAGGAATATATATATATATATATATATTCATATATATATATATATGAAATTATTAGGCTGGACTCTGATCCAATATGACTCGTGTCTTAAAAGAAAATCTGGACCAGACATGTTACAGAGGGAAGACTGTATGAAGACACAGGAAAAAGATGACCACTTACAAGCCAAGGAGATAAGTCTCAGAATAAACCACCCCTGCTAACACCTTGATCTTGGATTGCTAGTCTCCAGAACTGTAAGAAAATAAATTTCTGTTTTTTAAATCACCTAGTGGTACTTTGTATGGAAGCCCTAGAAAACTGGTACATTGTGCTAAAAAAGAAAGTTCCCCTGCATTTTCAAATGCTCCTGGGAGTGGAAGCACACCTGTTTAAAACCGCTGCTGGAAAGGATTACTATTCCAATGCACGTGCACTAGGAAGCACGGACAAGATTTTTACAGCAGCTGTTAAGATGAACAAACTCAATTGCATATATATCACTATGGAGAAGTCATCCAAACATAATGTTGAATTAAAAAAGCTAAGTTGCAGCAGCATAATATATATAACATATTATCATTTAATATATAAAAAAAAGGTTCTAACAATGAAAACGAATACTGGATATGTTGTAAATTTACAAACATCTGGCTAAAGTATAAAAACCAGGATGAAAAGTGTTTCCCCAACTCCAGAACTTCAGTTGTTTCTAGGAAGGGAGAAAAAAGAATGGGAAGGGAGTAAGGAGGGCTAGAAAGGTGACTAAAACCACTTTCGCAAAATTTTATTGCCTTTGGAAAAATCTACAGCAAACGTGGCCACACTTTGATATGTGTTAAATCTGGGTTGTAAGTAAACAAGTCTAAGTTATTTTATTTAGCTTGCTTAATGTTTTAAATCTTCCACAAAAAAAAAAAGAAAAAAAAAAAGAAAAAAGAGAGAGAGAGAGATGGTAATGCTATATTTTATTATCCTATTATAAAACAAACTAAATATAGAAACACAGTTTGCTTCTCATCAAGGAATTCACTTTTGAATGATGGGAAATAGCTGATAAATGTTAGCTGCTATTTGGAGGGTTTGGTTTGTTGCATCTCCCTCATTTACTCCTTCCCCTTTGTACGGACTCCAGCTAATCCAGCAATTTATGTGCTTGCATTCTCTGCAGCTGTGTGCTAATTCTGGACTAAATCCCTCAAATTAGCAATGGATAATAATACACTAATTAAAACTGGAACACAAAGCAGTTTTTCCAGAAGCAATGTGAACAAACTCATTCATTATTATCTGTGTATACTATAATAATTTTAGAGGTTCATTACTGAAATTTAAAAGAAAATACATTGAGATAAATGTGCTCAAGGTTGCTTCTTGAGTAGTACTGCTTTTTCTTCTCAGCATTGAGAAATGCACAGATGTCACTATTTTGAGATCTCCTTCCTCCTCTCTTCCCCAAAAAGCTCCAGAACAAATACATCAAAAATAACAACTACATATAAAATGATACATTTAGAAAGACTTTGTTATATTTGCATTACAAAATTACCTCTTCCGGCTATTTACCTTCTCTTTGTAAACCTGACATAGATGAAATAATATGAGCCTCCTTTTTAAAATTAAGTAATTTAAGTTGTATTATTCATAAATTATTAAACAATAAAGATAGCTGAGAAGACATGGTATTTTTCAGTCTTAACTAGATGTATAACTCTGAAAGTCCTTAAATATTTGGAAATATTTAGAGCTTATATCTTCATTAAACTAAAATAAAATGGTACATAATTTAGCAGTATAAATGTTATAATTAGCTATCTAATCATTATAATATACCAGACTTAAAAATAGAATTAACTGAGTTTATGCTAGAGATTATGTTACGTAGAAAGGGTGCACATCAAGAAACCTACTAGTGCATTACCTAAGTCTGAATTTAAAACAATGGCTATGTAAGATGAGTTTTAATTCTCTGAGCTTAAAAAATCTCTACATGTAAGTTGAAAATGTTAATATGCCCTACTAATAATTTCCACTAATCCTTTTTTTTTTCTGTTTAAAAGTAGTTCAGGAAAATAATTTCACACCACTATAGGATATATACAGAAGAAACTCCATATGCTAGAAAGAAAGATAGGAGGAGGAGGAGAGGAGAGGCATAGGGAGGGGAAGAAGGAAAGGGTAGAAAGGACCAGACAAGAAGCTAGCGGAGTCCAGGTAAAAGAAGACAACAGTTGGCACCACAGTGTTAGCGGAGATAACAGCAGTGAACAACAGGATAGGATGGAGGTGGAACCAACAGGTGGGTCTTACTGAAGTGTTTGTGTAAATGTTGGGAAGGCATGAGAAAGGAAACAGAGACGTCTAGAATTACTCTGAGATTTTTGCCTCGAGTTAGTGGATGGATAGTGATGTTACTGAATGGGAATGATGAGGAAAGAAAAGTTTTGGGACTTTGGTAGATAAAGATTCTGTTTTCACTACACTAGTTTGGGATGTCTAATAAGCATTCAGGTAGCAATGTCAACTAAGCAGGTGGACATTTATATTTGGAGTTCCAGGGACAGGTAGGGCTGAAAGTCTAAATTTGGGAGTCAGCAGTATATGGTGATATTTCAAAACATACTACTCATTAGGGGACTCAGGGAGAGCCTGTAGAGAGTGAAAAGCTCAATACCTTAAAGAACTTTTACGTGACTGACTCCTGCAGAGTCTACATGAGAACTGCTAAATTGGAAAGGGGTAAGACAGTATGGATTAAACAGATGTGCATTTTTTTTTTCCTAGTGGATGTTTAATTGTCCTGAATATAAGATCGGTAGTCTCTATTTTCAAATCAACTTTACCAATAATTTAGACAGATTTCATACTATTCTTTTTTAAGCTTGCAGTAGACTTAGTTCCTTTTGAAGTTATATAGTTATTATTCCTCTATTGTCAAGTGTGCAATAGGTACTGCCACCCATTAGTGAACTACTTAAAACGTAACCCATTGTATCTTTCTGTCATGTTAGCATTAATGGCAAATGTCAGCGAGAACCATGAGAAAGACAGGCTTTGGGGACAATTTGGATTAATATGCTGAATTGTCTAAAATAGAGACTCCATGTATAATTTTCATTTCCTAAGCTATGAAACAATTATAGTTATTCCACTCAAATGTCTGTAGCAATGAGCTCAGTGACAAAAATAGTGCTTGAAAAACAAGAGAAGAAATGGCAAACATGTTATTTATTTGCTTAGATCTATTATAATGGGACTGGCAGTGTTAGTCTCATTAACAGAGGGACCTTTCTTTCCACAAGCCAGCTGGAATAATAAAGGCAGCTATGTGACATTTAAATTGCAATTGGTCTGCTATCTGTAGATTCTGTTTCTGATGCTTACTGATCACAGAGGAAAGTGATCTGAGTAGAATGCAAACCATCTTGTTCATCATCTGCATTTCCAACAAAGATAGCATTAAGGTTAAATGCTATAATATGCCAACAAGGATATGCTGAAAAATTATTCATGTTGAAGTGCTTGAACACTTATTTGAAGCATTTATTCAATCATTCTTTTGCCATGTGACAGTCCAAGAGTTGGTAGAAATACATCTGTTGTGTTTTTCTTGAATAGGCAAAAAGAAATTATAATTAGGGGGATACTGCTTTATGCATATAAATATACTGCATCTTTTGAAACAAGTTGTTCCAAACAAGTGAGAAGCATGCAGATTTTCCTCTTTGAATGGTTAGCAAATGCAAGCTTTTTTTGGTGCCTTTGTTTCAATGACAAATAATAATCTTGAATGGAAACATGTCTTTAGTGTTTAGGCATCCTGTGACAAAGTGAGTTTCTAGATAAATGCAACAATCTAAGTTCAAATTCTTTGCATTAAGGATTTATTTGAAACCTTGAACCGGCAAATATTACTCAGTGATTTCTCATCTCTTCTTAACTGTTCCAACATGATTCCAAAAGGAAGGGTTTCAAGGGAAGATTTTTGAGCCTTCCATTTTCTCGTTGAGATAAAAAAAAAAAAAAAAAAAGGGAAACCCAGAAGTAAATAATGGGCCATATATCACTGGGGTGTGTAAGCTGTGCTGTATATCTCAAAGGTTCGGGACTGGAATTTTACTGGGTTCCAATTTTACTTGACCCAATTCATCTGTTTCCACTATATGTGCTTGTCCTTTCCGTACTAAAACCATAGAATGAACTGTAAATCATGAGATTATAAAATTTTTTCTGACATTTTTAGGAACTACATGTATTCCCCTTTCTACTATGTAATGAGGTCTTGCTACTTCCTTTTTTATTTTAGAAGTGAAGAGCTATGCAATTTTAGCTCATTTGCATAGCACCTAAGTGAGAATATAAGTTTAGTTTTTTATGTTTCTATATGTTCAAGCCTAATACTATTAGTATTGTGGGGATTACATGGTTTTTTAATCTCTCTCATACAGACACACAATTATAGTCAGTATTGCTGAAAAACAAAATTAAATAAACATCTCAAAGGTTGAATTAAAAAAAAAAACAAGAAAATACAGTATAAGAGAAGGAAAAGATCTAAAAAAATAAAGAGAATATCTAAAAACACATCTATTATCCTATTTCCATGTCAATAAGAATCATAACTATCAAAGATCTTTATGAAGTCCAGCGCTTCTCATTCCCTTTTATAGACCAATTTCATTAGTCCAGTAAATCATACATACTCGACATTTAGGTTTAAAAGTAGGAGATGCACAGTGACAGAGAGAAGCAGAAAGAGCATACCAGTTTTGGATGGCATGATGAAAGAAATCTTCATGAAGGAGGTAACAGAGAACCTGGCTTGATTTTAGCTTACTGAGCTAAGATGGAATGTCTTCTAAACCTGGGGACTAAATGAGAATATAGTGTGTACTATGGGAAAATATTGCTTAGGGTTCATTTAGAGTAATAGCAAGCATTCAAGAAGACTAGAAAAGGAGTTTGATGGCAGTCTGATTGTAGAATGGCAGTCACTATCTCAGGAGTATTGGCTAGACAGTGAGGATCTGGTGGAAGATGAAATTTTAGATCTCTATTGATATCAATTTGAATACTGAATTTAAATACAGAGCTTTATGAGAACTGTGAAGAGCATTCTGAATATAAAGGAGATTGCTGTACTGTGTTACCAAATAATGCTGTTCTAGGTGATTTTAAAGAACAAGCTGAGGAAAAGTTATAATACTATTATTTTTCTACTGAAGTTTAAATTTTAAAGCTGTGGATTAGATAACCTCCTGAGAATCTTTGTCTCAATGATCTATGAATAGCTATCTTTCTGATCTGGTTCTTTTTGAGCATATGAAATGTTTCTGATACAGCAGAGATTAAATGTACTATGACCATCTCAGCATTAAAAATCTACATGTGTAAAGAAAGGGACGCACTATAGAACTACTACTGCAATAAATGATCTGCTAAGATATAAGATCTTTAGTTTCAACTGAAATGAAGAGTTATATTCTCTCTCTTTTGTTCTAATTTTATAAATGAATTTTTAATGCACTGAATTCTTTCCCTGTTTGAATATAAAATTCAGTGATATTCATGAAATTCCAATTCTAAGGAAAAGATAGAGTAGAAATGCAAAATATAATAAAACTTGGTAGGGAAACAGAAACATAGCCATTTCCATGAGCAAAGACACAGAGTAACAGCTGAACAGGTGTAAAGTATAATAACTAATTCTGCTCAGTGTACTCACACTGATAATTGGTTAGAATAAACAATTATAAAATACATTGATCTTAATTTTGCAAATAAGCCATAAAGTTATTAAATCACAGATTCAGTTCTTGAATATTAACATACATATTTTAGATGCAAAAAGACACTGTTTACCTCTTGGAAAATGAGCCATTAATATGTTATTAAAATAATACCAATCAATATAGCTCTAACTACATGGCCAATAGTTTTTAGCTGCTTTGAAGTCTACTGCTGAAAAGGTGATGAGGTAATTACTGAGTCGATCTAATTTAATTGTTGATTGAAGTCATAAAACTGTTTCCTGGGTCGTTGTGGTCATTTTTTAACCAAACTGTTACAGAATGTTTTGCACTCCAATCCTCCAACCCCACCACATACACACATTAGAATAGCTAGTCTTATAAATACAACCCTGGTTGTATTTTTCCACAACCTTTCCAACACCTGTTATTGCTTGTCCTATTGATGATGGCCATTCTTACAGGTGTGAGATGGTATCTCATTGTGGTTTTGATTTGCATTTCACTAACAGCTAGTGAAGGTGAGCATCTTTTCATATGTCTGTTAGCCATTTGTATGTCTTCTTGGGAGAAGTGTCTATTTAGTTTAGAAGTGTCTATTTTTTAATTGGATTGTTTGCTCTTTGTTATTGAGTTGTATGAGTTCTTTATATATTTTAAATATTAGCCCTTATCGGAGGCATTGTTTACAAATATCTTCTAATTCAGAAGGTTGACTCTTTGGTTGTTGATGGTTTCTTGTGCTGTGCAGAAGCTTTTAGCTTACGATAGTCCCATTCATTTACATTTGCCTTTACATCCCTTGCCTTCGAGGTCAAATTCATAAAATCCTTTCTAAAACCAATGTCTATGAGTTTAGTACTTATGTTTTCTTCTATGCTACTTACTGTTTCATGTCTTATATTTTGGTCTTTGATCCATTTTGAATTATTTTTGGTGTATGATGACAGATAGCAGTCCTTCAATAGAATAAAGAAGATGCGGTACATATATACAGTGGAATATTACTCAGCCATAAAAAGAATGAAATACTACCATTTTGACAACACAGATGGATTTTGAAATAATCGTGCTAAGCAAAATAAGCCAGATGGAAAAGGTAGAGAACTGTATGATTTCACTCACAGGTGGGACATAAAACTGAAAGCAATAAAGCAGACAAAAAAAAAACCTGACATAGACAACAGTTTAGTGGTTACCAGGGGGAAAGGGGGGGGGGTGCGCGGAGGTGGAGGTAGATAAGGGTAGAGGGGTCAAATATATGGTGAAAAAGGAGATTTGACTTTGGGTGGTGAACATACAACGCAATACACAGATGACATATTATTGACCTGTATACTTGAAACCTATATAATTTTATTAACCAATGCCAACCCAAAAAATTTTAAAAAAAGAATAAAACAAAAAAAAATGAAACAAAAAGATCAAAGAATCTTGCTAATATATCCAAACAGTGTCACTATACACACTCAGCAAATGTTTCTTTTCCCTTTTTATGCAGTGGACACTTGGGTAGCTGCTGCTAGATTATTCACAGTAAGGCAGTATGATGTAATAGATTAAGGCGTGAGCCTGGAGCCAGACTGCTGGATTTGAATGCTGGCTTCTCTGTTTACCAGAAAATCATTTTATTTTCCTGGGCTTCATTTTTTTTTTTTAAACAGATTATAGTAATTTACAGGGTGATCATGAGAACAAAGTAAAATAATTCAACTAAAACACTCACAATAGTGTCTTGCATTAATAACCACTCAAAAATGTTAACTCATTTTTATTATTACTCTTTTTCTTCAGAAAATGTAAGTTGGTTTGCGATGTGATGAGGTCATGAATCCATAACATTCATGAATGCTCTCTAACCAAACGTGAGCACTCCTTACTCTACCAACTGGATTGTTATCAAGGCAGAGGAGAGCTGGGAATAAAAATCAAATTCTGAACGATTTTTGTTTCTGTAACTCTTTAACACTGCTAATGTCAAGGAAATGTTTAAACGCTGCAATATGAAATAAAAGTATTTTGAGAGATCTTTATGTGAAGCATTTATGAAAGTCTCATGAAGACCAGAAACAAACAATATGTGAAATAAATTACCAAATATTCGCAATATTTAGGAAAAATAAAACTTTACATGACAACATTTTTAAAATTTGGCTTTTATTAATATTTTAAATGTTACTGAATAAGTGTGTACTTCACAATATATTTTTCTAATTTCCTGTGACCAATATGACCTTTTGGCAGTGGCCTTGTTATACAGATATCTGTGAATATAGAGACAATGATAACTATTCATGTGTAATAGATTTGTTTATTTCAAGAAGAATTACAATATCTCTGCTCTTCTACTTTAAATTACTTTGATAAGAGTACTAGAAAGAAGTATGTAATTTTGTCCTAAAGGGCCAGAAAAGAAATCTACCTTGGTGGCTTACTTTAAATTTTCTCGTTATTTTTTTATTTGACAACTAAATCAAACACCAAAGCTCTTACTTTCTCCGATCTAAACAATTTTACAGAGACTACCTTGCAAATGTCCCAAGAGATGAGCCTGCTCACAGTGAAAAATGTACTCAGCAGGAAATTCACTTAATGATAATGATTATTCTTCTATGTAATGGACATTTCATTGTCAGTAAAGTGTAATATTATTCTGTTGAAAGCTTTACATATGCAGTCAGCTCCAAAGACATACTAGCTTAACTTGCATATCTCACTTTCCATTTTTATCATTTGTCTTTTTTTGCATATTCAGTGAAATTCTTTCATGCTTGGTATGTAGACTGCTATATGTTGGTGTCATTTGCTTTTATTGGGGGAAAAAAATCTCCATAGTTTGTATGGATACCTGGATTCATGAATACATTTTAGATGGTAACCTGGGATAGGAGGTGGTATCTATCCCAGTGTTATGAGTGTATAGCTAGAGATTATTTTTCTACTTTCAATAAAGCAAAGGCTTGCTATATTTCCACTGTTTACAATAGCAACATTTTACTTTGGTCAGGATATGCAGTCAGCAGAGGTCAAAAACAGGCGCTGATAGTGTATCTGAATGGCTGACTGCAAGCTCTTCCTTACTCAAACACAAAATCTCCTCTGTACAGTTTTCAAAGGCTCTGCAATGTCACAAAGGGATTCATTTGTGGGCTTAGCATTAATGCTGTATCCTCTTTAAAATATAAACATTTCTGGAAAGTAAAATTATATCACTTCACTTTCAGATGATAGTCCTCTAAAGTAACTATTTCTCTCTTCATCAGAGTCAGGGACATGAAATGGAGCAAGAGGACAAAAATGCATGAAGATATGTTTGGGCACCCTGAACCCTAAGAACAAACCGAGAATTCTTCCAAACTGAAACTTTAAGCAGAGGGGGTACACTTTGAATCAGATTAATAAATAGATGATTTATTCTTGCGTACAGAGACTAGGGAAGTACAGGCAATGTATTAGTACATAAATATGCCACCCAAATTAGTGTTTTTACTTCATCACATCTAATGTCATGGGAATGTACATACATACAAATCATAAATATGTGCTATGCCCTCACTAAAGCACAGCTTTTGTTATAATTTAGATAACCTACATCTCATATTCATGTACTTATATTTTAAATCTCTGTAGCATTTAGTGTACATATCATGATAGATGATTACATAGGTGATAGATGATAAATGATAGATGATAGATGATAGATAGATGTTAGATAAATGTGGATGTAAATATAGATGTAGAGATCTACAGACTATAGTTAAAAAGACATAAAAAACTTATTAAATATGTGATAGTCTTTTGAAGAATTTTTAATATTAGATATATCTTAGGATCTGAGCAGGTAAGTTTCAGATGCAGTAATTCCCAAGTTTATAAACTACCATTTGGAAAACAGTAATTCTAAAAGGCTTTACTACTTAGTGATACTATATACATTAGGACATAGGCTCCATTTTCTAAGGCAGAGCTACCCAAATGCATTTCACCATAGAATCTCTTTAAAACATAAGGCATTGCTGGAATAGTGAAGGAGATGATGAGATATGATTTGCCTTTGGATTAAAGTTGAGAGCAAAATAATGGTCTGAGAGATAAATTTATCTCTGTGAGTAATGCCCAAAGACATTCCTATTTTGATAACATCAGATAATGTTATCAATATATGCTGAATAATTCACAAAACAAATACCAGATCTAAGCAACAAAATTAGAAAGCAAATGCTTTCTAAATCACAATATATAAGTTAAATATCACATATCATGTGCTCTCTTGTCCAATTTGTTGTCATTTGGGGGTTCTATACAAAAATTTTAAAGGCACATTTAGCTATAATACATAAAAATATAGTAATAATTTTCTTACATTCATTCCAAAATAATGACTACTGTTTGTTACGAAATGACATATAATAAAGAATTTGAGCTATAAACAAAGAATATACAATTAAAAAATAAATCCTCAAATTATGCCAACTGGAAATGACACTTTACCCTGAGTAAACTTTATTTAGTCTTCTCTATGTATATAAATAAAAAAGTAGAAAGATACACATGAATATATATAAATGAGATCATGCTATTTTTAGAATTCTTATTGAGATGTAATTTATATAAAATAAAATTTGCCAGCTTTGTTCAATTTTATATACTTTGACATCTTATACATAAAGTGGTATCCCCTGCACCAGTAATGATATTGATCACTTTTTTGACCCAAAAAAACTTTTCATGCCCCTTTGCTACCAGTTCTGTCCACTGGCCACCACTGATCTGTTTTCTGCCACTATAGTTTGTTGCCTTTAATAAAAATTCTTATAAAAGAAATTATACAGCATATTGGCTTTGTGTTGAGGTCTTTGACTTCACATAATGCATTTGATAATCACCCATGTTTTTGTGTGAATTTGTGGCTCATTTCTTCTAATTGCTGAATATTGTTCCATAGTACAGCTGTACTGCCTATACCACACATCTATACATCAAGTTGATGGACAGTTTGTTTTCATTTCTTGTAGTTTTTACAGTTCTGTATTATTATGAATAAAGCTGCATTTGAGAAGACTGTGTGTGTATAAATTCTTCTTTTAAGTAAATACAGAAGAGTAGTATTGCTGAGTTATATGGTATTATGTATATTTACTTTTGTAAGACACTGCACATTGTTTTTTCCAACTGACTATAAATTTGGCATTCTAACCAGCAATGTGTGTGAGAATTCTATTAGCATTACATCGTTGATAATACTTAAATTTTCATTATTCTAATAAGTGTACAGTGGCTTCTCACTGTGCTTTAATTTGCATTTCCTCAATGACTAATTTTTTATTTTATTTTTTTAACACCTACAGCACCTGGTATTCCTAGGTGGTTTCCCATCTAAGTACTAACCAGGCCCGACCCTGCTTAGCTTCCAAGATCAGATGGGATCAGGCGTGATGACTAATATTTTTAAGCAACTTTTCTTGTGTTTATTTGCCATTTGTATGTTTCTTTGGATATAACCATCTTGTTGCTATTGGGCTGTGTATTAGTTCAGAGGGCGACCATAACAAAGTACCACTAATTGGGTGGTTTAAAATAACAGAAATTTATTGTCTCATAGTTGGGAGGCCGGAAGTCCAAAATAAAGGTGTTGGCAAGGCTACACTCCCTCTGAAATCTATAGGGGAGAATCTTTCCTTACCTGTTTCTAGTCTCTGGTGGTTTGCAGGCAATCCTTGTTATTCCTTAGTTTGCAGCTATAGCACCTTCGACCTCTGCCTCTGTCATCACACAGCACTGTTTCCTCAGTGTCTGTGTCCTTTCCCTTCTTATAAGAACATCAGTCATATTGGATCAAAGGCCCACCACATGCCAGTATAACCTCGCCTCAGCTATTATATTTGCAATGACTCTATTTTCAATAGGTACCTATTTTTAGGGATGGGGAGTTAGGACTTCAACATATCTTTTGAGGTGACACAATTCAACTTATAACAGGTTGTTTTTCTTCTTATAATTGAAGTATGTAAATTCTGGATAAAAGTCCTTAAATTCTTTTTCATTGATCTATGTGTATAACCTTAAACCAATGCTGCATAGTCTTGTTACTGTTGCTTTATCAAGTTTTGAAATCAAGTAGTATGTCATCCAATTTTGTTCTTTTGAAAATTATTTTGCTAATTCTAGGACCTTTGTATTTCTATTGGAGTTTTACCAAAAGTACCTGTTTGATTTGACTGGCGTTGCACTAAATCTAGAAACCATTGTGGAGATTAGGTAATTTAACAACATTGAGTCTTCTAATTCAAGAACAACAGTTATTTCCCCCTTTATTTAGATCTTTTCTAATCTCAAAAATGTTTTAGCTTTTAAGATAAAAGTCTTGTACATTTTTATTTTTATTAAACTTATTCTCAAATATTTTATTTTTTAACTATAGCCACAGGAAGTGCTACTGCTTTTGAAATTTCAATTTTCCATTGAGTTATCCATAAACATGAAATCTATCTCTATCCATTTAGGTCTTCTCTAATTTCTTTTAGTAATATTTTGTAGCTTCCATTACAGGTGTTAGAGATATGTTGTTAAATTTATCCCTTGGTGTTTCATACTTTTTATTCTAGTATAAATTACATTGTTCTTTAATTTTATATTTCATTGTTACTGATATTAGTTTTCTATTGTTGATGTAGCATTTTACCACATAATTGCTGACTTAAAATAACATTTATTGTATTCTGTAGGTCAGAAATCCAACACATATCTCAAAGGGCTAAAATCAAGATGTCAGTAGCACTGCATTCCTTTCTGCAGGGTCAAGGGGAGAATCCATTTTCTTGCCATCTTCAGCTTTTATAGGCTGCTTGCATTCCTTCTATATCGCCCCCTTCCTTCATCATCAAAGCCAGAGTAACAGTGCATCTCTTTGATCTTTCATCCTCTGACCACAGATGGGAAAGATTCTCTACTTTTAAGGTCTTAGAGTGGATCCTATTTAGATTAGGATTAGAGTGGGACTACAAGATAATCCAGAATAATCTTCCATCACATCTGCAAAGTCATTTTTGTCATATAAGGTAACATATTCACAAGTTCCAAGGATTAGTATGTGGACATTTTTGAGAAGGTCATTATTCAGCCTACCGTAGTAGTAAGAAGGAGATTTAATTGATTTTTGAACATTGAACTTACATTCTGAGATACTGTTAAATTCATCTGTTACCGTAGTTTTTTTACAGATTCTTCAGGATTTTCTATAGACAATTATATCATCGTCAAATAATGACATTTTTACTTTTTGCTTTCAAATCTGTATGACTTCTATTTCATTTTCTTGCTTCATAACACTGATGAGGATCTCGAGTAAAATGCTGAATAGAAATGGTGAGAGCAGACGTCCCTGTCTCATTTCCATTTTTAAGAGAAAAGCTTTTAGTCTTTTACTATCACGTATGATGTTAGCTCTAAGGTAATCACAGATTACCTTAATCAGGTTTAGAATATCTCCTTCTTCTTCTAGTTTGTTGGCAGTTTTTTGCCTTGAATGCTTTTTGAATTTTACGTACATTTACTTGTTTATAAAATGACATCACAATTCACCATGGCATAGAGATTAAAATGATATATGTAAAAGAGTCTAACATTTTTGTGAGACCAATGGGGCATGGACACACACACACACTGCAAGTGCCATATGGTTTCAGGTAAAATCAGATTTGTCAGGAAAAGTGAAGAGAGAGAGACAGCAAAGCACATATATTTTCCTGAGCTCTTATCCTAAATAAAGGATACTTTCAGTGGGTATAAATAAACTTTCTACACCATATACAAGGCTCCAAGAGAGACAGCCTGCTCCCAGACACCACATGCGTGTAGAGGAATGGGAAAGAAGTGCAGTGCAGGGCACAACTACACAACTGTTCAACAACGCAGTTTCCTGATAAGAAAGCGGCCTTGTTAGAAAAGTGTCATGCCCATAGTACAACGGTTGGTAACATCTAATCCAAAAGGCTATGCCACCCCTAGCTAAGCTATTGAAGAGGTATAAAAATATACTACTCCCAAGACACTCAGATTTGTCTCGAACTTTTACAGCACGTACCCTTTACATATTAGTCCCTTTTCTCCTCTTCGCCACTCCTACTCCAAGACCAGAATCTCATTCTACCATTCCTTCATTTTTCCAGGATGACTGCAGGAATAGCCAAATAGAAGTCAATATGTGTATAATCACCATCATATTATTATGGCTATGTCCACATTAAAACTAAGTAAAAACAGCCTTTCTAGAAAACAAAGTTGTTTATTTGATTGACACATGTTATGCAATAAATGGATATGGTAATTTATGGCAATTAATAAAACTGACTGAGTCCCTACTCTTTATCGGTAACATTCCACACATAGAGCTCCTTATTTCATTTCCACAGTAAAAAAGAATGGAATATGAAGGTCGAGATATCGTGGAGTTATTAACTTAAGTTTAAGTTAATTAAACTTTTGGTGTCCATTATTTAACAGATTTCCTTTACCTGCACTCCTTTAATTTTTACCTCTTATAATTTCTTTCACAAAAAAAAAAAAAAAACCCCACTTCCTTCAAATATAAACATCTCAGTCAGAAAAGTGATAAGCAGGGTGAGAAATGGAACTGTATTTCAGTGTCCCCAGATGCCAACACTTTCAGTTTGCAGCCATTGTGCGAGTGAAAGTTCATATAGACAGTTTAATTTTATATGTCAACTTGACTGGGCTAAGGGATGCTTAGATAACTGGTAAAACTATTTCTGAGTGTGTCTGTAAGAGTGATCCCAGAAGAGATTAGCATTTGGATCAATAGGCTGAATAAAGATCTCCCTTACCGGTGTAGGTGGGTATCAACCAATCCATTAAGGACCCCAATAGAAAAAAAAAAAAAGCCTGAGGAAGGGAGAATTTGTTTTTCACTTGAGCTGTGACATTCATATTCTCCTGCCCTTGGCATCAATACTCCTGTTTCCTAGGCCTTCAGACTTAAATTGTTACTTACACCACTGATCCCCCAATTCTCAGACTTTTGGACTTTGATTGGCATTTTACCATTGGCTCTTCTGGCTCTCAGGCCTTCAGACTAGGACTGAATTTTGCAACCAGCTTTCCCTTTTTACCAGCTTTTCTGTTTCTCCATTTAGTAGACAGCAAATCATTGGACCTCTCAGCCTCCATAAATTGTATGAGCCAATTCCCTATTAATAAATCTCTTTACATATATGTGTGTGTGTGTGTGTATGTATGTATGTATATATTTTATTTTATACTCTTATCTCCTATTGGTTCTAACTCCGACTAATATACAGACAAGGATACTTTCAGTGGGTATAAATAAACTTTCTACACCATATAAAAGACAAGTTGAACATTTCTTTTAGTAGATCCCAATAAAGCAAGAGAATCATCTTGTCATAATTCTCTACCCACTGAAAGTTTCCAGTGGGTAGGAAAATCATTTCTCAGAAGATTAGATGTAAAATCTTTCCTTATGAAATTTGTTTGATCAAGGGTTAAGGAAATATTGCAAGGTTCTGTTTCTCCATACATAGGCTCCAAATTTCAAATAGTGTTTTGTTTGTTTGTTTGTTTTTGTGTATTTGTTTTTGCTCCACTTGTTTTAAATAATCCTTATTTTTGGCTGAAGTATTTTAATGCAATTCTCAGTCATTATGTCATTTTGCTACTTCATTCTTTAGCATGCAACTCTAAACTTAGAGACAATTTTCTTATGTAACTATAGCTTACATATTACAGTTAAGAGAAGTTCCACATTAAAATTTCACTAATTGTTGAAAAAATGTCTTAAAATTGGTTTGTTCTAGTTGATATCCAAACAAGATTGTTATGACTCTTGAGTCTCTTTAATCTATGACAGTATTTCTCTCCTTATTAATTGTGTTTATATTATTATTCAAGACACCGGATCAATAGTTTTGAAGTTCTGTATTCCTGCTATTTCATATACATTGGATATTAGTACTGAAGATTTGATTGAACTCAGGTTCATACTGGATGAGAATATTTCATAGGTAGCTCTGTCGTCAGGAGATAATAATGTCTAGTTATTACATTTGTAGTGATGGTAGGAAAATATGTACATATACACATGTGGATATTTGTATTTTTTCCCCTTCTGACTCTTGCTCTTATCACTTAATGATATATTCTGGAGAGCAATTATATAGAAACCTTCTTTATTTCTTTTTATGGTTACATAGTTATTCCACTATAAGAACATACCCTGGTTTATTCAAACAATACCCTCTTAAAGACACTGGGGTTATTTTTAATCTTTTGCTATTGCAGATAATACTGCAATCAATATCTATGTGTATAAATAAGTTCCTTGGTATTTTTCTTGGTGTATTTTTGAGATGTAGATATAAATAAAATTTCTGTATTAAAGAATAAAAAAATATGCAATTTTACTAGATATTGCTGAATTCCCAGAAGGATTATAACATTTTGCATTCTGTCCAGAAATTCGTGAGAATACATCACTCTACCATCTTGCCAGTACATTGTCAAATTCTTGGATATTAGCTAATCTTACAGAAGAAACGGTATGAAGATAAAGTTTTACTTTTGTCTTCTGAGTTGAGGATATTTCTATATATTTAATAATCATTTTTTACCTTTTCCTATAAAGTGACTGTTCATAACATTTGCCCATTTTTCTAGTTTCTTGGCTTTTCTCTCAACAACTTTTTGGAACTCTGTGTATTAGAGATATCAGCCCTTTGTTTCTGATATATGTTGCAAATATTTTTATGTTTTTACTTTGCTTATTTATTTTTACCACATAAAAGCTATTTTTAAAAATATCTATGTAGTCAAATGTTTAATCTTCCTTCCTTTTGCTTCTAGAGTTTGTTCTAGATAGAAAAATTTCCCTCACTACCAGAAGATAGATAATTCACTCACATGTTCTTCCAGTTTTTATGATTTCATCTTTAATATTTCTTTATTTCTTCCTAATGTAAGATGGTATAAGACGTGAGGTAAATAGCCAGTTTTATCTCTTTCCAGATAACTATGCAGTGTCTCCAACATCATTCATTTAAAAGTCTATCATTATCCTGCTGACTAAAGATGCAACCTTTTATCATATACTAAATTTTCATAAACAAATAAGTCTATTTCTAGACTTTCTATTTGTCTATTAATGAGCCAATACCAACCTGTTTTAATTGTAATGGCTTTATAATATGTTTACTATCAGATGGGGTAGATGCCCCTCTTCCCCAACATGTGCATTGCTCTCTTTTAATATGGTTTTAATGGATATTTTTGTTTGTGTATTTTTCCATGTGGGCATTTAAATAAACTTGCTCAGCACCAGAGGCATAAAACCTAGTATTTTATGAGATCATATTAAATTTATAAATTAACTTAGAGAACATTGATGTCATTATGAGGTTATCTTCCTATACACAACCATATAGTCACTTCTTTCCTTACACAAAGATACATATAAGCACCTAATTTTCTCATTATATGGTCTGTTTCCCTTAATCTATCGCCCTCCTCCCTCCTTCTCACCTGCCTGCCTGCTTGCCTGCCTGCAGTTAAGTACATTTTTTGATATTTAGTATGGTTCATATCGTTCCAGTGGTTGCCATTATGCTAATTCTTTAATACAATGCCTCTATTACATCCCTCTATCACTTCTAACAGAGGGACTATAGTTGACAATATAGCACTGATGCTTATGAAAGTATGTCACAGAGCATTCCAAGTTGTGATAATTTTTAAGCAATCGAAGATTTTTCGGAACAGATAACAGCACTGGAAACTTTCAAAAAATTGTTCTAGAAGATAATCACTGAGGATTATAAATTATATCTCTTGATAAATTCTATCTCTTGCTTTTATAATGAATTTTTATAAGAAGTTTGTTTCAAAAAATCATGTTAACGTTATATCATCCCTCTTTTTACATTGAGTTACATAAAAATAGTTCTGAGAAAAAGAATAACAACCTAATTTAGGTATCCCTTCACATGTGAAAAGTAATGTTCTTCCCTGTGTATGTGGCTGTGTATCTGTAGCTAGTGTAATCATATTTTATTGTATAGGTACTCTTTCAAACATTCTGACAGTTGAATATTAAATATTTTTTTATATTCACAGCATCACTTTCTATTGGCTGTTTTGAACCATCACTGTAAAACAAAATTCTGTCATTTTAATGAAATTAAATCATAACTGAGATCACAGCAATTCTGATTTCACAATCCTCTTATGGTAAATCTAATTAATAGCATTTAAAGGTCCTTAAGCTTATGTTATGCTTTTATTATCACAATACTCCCACAGAGAAATAGTAAACCCCAGAGCCCTTGAAATATGATGGAGATTTCCACTCACCTCAAACTACCTTAACACTTGTAATTTCATATCCAAGGCAATTGCTTTAATGCTTTTTGCTAGTACATTTGCTATCATTTACATATTGCGGCCTCTTCCAGATATGTTTGTCCTCTGATACCCACTAAATCAGGCAGCCACAATGTCTTGAGAAAAAGGGGGCAGTAAAGCTGAGGATTAAAATGCAAGCCAAAGTGAGACTAATGATAGAAGGCAGAGCTTCAAATTCTGGGCACGGAGATCATAGCTGAAGATGTTTGGTGGTGGCAGATATAGTGGAGGAGAAAGATTTTGTACAACAAGAACAGAAAGTTTCAAGTGTTACATTTCTTTCCTCCTCTGCCATACCACAATACAACTGTAGGCTCCTGAGAATAGCTCTGCTAATCCAATCCTCATTTTGCCTGTTATTTAAGTCTTGAACAGTCATCAGAAGAGATCCAGGCACAGCTGGATACCAAATTAAAAGTAGCTCACTAAAAAGGATAACTAGGAAAAATCTTAGTAACGTTCTTTCATATTATGGTTTAAGGTAGCATTTCACAAAATGCATTCAGCAGAACGTTTTCTTAAGTCAAGTGCACAAAGAAAGTTGTTTTCAGTGGCCAAATATATTTGTGAAACATTGCATGTGCAATAATAAGAAATATATCTTATTATATCTGCCTGCAGTTCCTGACCTAGAACTTAAAAAATCCTTGTAAATAGGGGTGCTAAGAAAATCTGTTGTTCTAATATTTACTCTTTGATCCTGGTTACTGACACAGAGAACCTAAGTCTTTTATAATTTCCTGAGCGATAGGAGTATCTGACACTGTGCTCTTAAATTCCTTGAAATTTCCTGGGTGATAGGAACATCTTCTCTTGTCCTAATGAGGCGATTCTTAGGGGCTAGTCACCAGAAAGACCAAGCCATCAATGGAAGCTTGGAACTTTCAGCCTCCATACCCTACTCTTTAGAGCAGTGGTCTCCAACCTTTTTTGGCACCAGGTACCGGTGCTCCTATGAGAATATAATGCCTGATGATCTGAGGTGGAGCTGAGACGATGTTGCTAGTGCTGGGGAGCAACTGCAAATACAGAGGAAACCTCACTCCCTTGACCACCACTCACCTCCTGCTGTGTGGCCAGGTTCCTAACAGTCCACAGACAGGTACTAGTCTGTGGCCCAGGAGTTGGAGACCACTGCTCTAGAGATTGGCTAGAAATGAAGATAATAATCGATCGTGCCTATAGGATGAAACCTACATAAATATCAATAGTAAGAAGTCTGAAGAGCTTCCAGGTTGGTGAACACATCCATGTGCCAAGAGGGTGGTGCTCCCTAACTCACAGAAACAGAGGTCTTGTACTTGGGACTCTTCCAGGCCTCACTCTATGTATCTTCTAATCCAGGTGTTCATCTGTATCTTTTATCATCGTCTTTATTATATAATAAGTTGGTAAATGCAAGTGTTTCTCTGCTGAGTGAGCTATTCTAGCAAATGATCAAACCCAAGGAGAGGAGTCACGAGAACCTCCAATTTGTAGCTGAGTTGGATGGAAGCTGGGGATAATGTGGGGACCTGCCACTTGTGATTGGTGTCTGAAGTGAGGAGCAGTCTTGTGGGACTGAACACTTAACTAGTAGGGTCTGCAGTAACTCCAGCTAGTGTCATAATGGAATTGAATCCCAGGATGCCAGACTAGTGTTGCAGAGAATTGCTTGCTGTGAGGGAAAAACCCACATATCTGATG
This sequence comes from Eonycteris spelaea, assembly GCA_003508835.1. NCBI lineage: Eukaryota > Metazoa > Chordata > Mammalia > Chiroptera > Pteropodidae > Eonycteris > Eonycteris spelaea. Next base: position 294,360 of record PUFA01000175.1, read on the forward strand.
CCATAAGTATAGTGTGTGTGAGTAAAGGAGAAATGGCATTTTTTCCTTGATACATGTCATGTCTCCATTATAGATTTACAAAGTACATTTCTTTATGAAGACCTATGTTGAAGAAATCAGCATTGCTAATTAAACCTACAAAGTATTTAACCACACAACTTATTTTTCTCTTTATTATACTTTTCACCTCCAATGGATCTGATACTATGCAAAACATATTCTGTAAAATGCCAGTCTGAAGATTTTTCAAATTTATAACTTACTAAATTTGCAGCTGCATCAGATCCCTTAGGAGGTGAGGTGGGTATAAATTAAATCCATAAACCTTTGAAGTCAGACTTCTGAGTGTCTCAAGGAGTATTCCTGCAAGTACCAGCTTCAGAAATGAACAGCAGCATCTGATTTTTCATTACTATCAAGTCTATAAAGTAGATCTTAGCTGCACATATGCTTAATTACCAGTATCATAAAGCTTTATTGATAAGCATAATATGTACATCAAAATTAGCGTTTGAGTTATGCTGGATTTTCTAGTAGGATTTGTTTGGTAGAGCCCTTAGGATTTTCTCTGAACACAATCATATCATTTGTGAGTAGAGAAAGTTTCATTTCTTCCTTTCAAATTTAAAAGTGGCAAGAATGAACACGCTTTCCTTTTCCCCAAATATAAGCAGAAAAAAAATCAGTCTTTAATCCCTGAGTATAATGTTGTATGGAATATTTTATAGAGGCCCTTTATCGGGCTGAACAAGTTTTTTTCAATCAGATTGGTTGATAGTATGTTCAGAATTTCTTTGTGCTTTTTAGTTTTTTTAATCTACTTGACCTATTAATTACAGAGACAGAGTGTTATATTCTTCAAGTATGTTTGTGGATTTCTATTTCTCCCTTTAGTTCTGTCATTTTTGCTTCATTATCTTTGAAGTTTTTTGTTGAGTGCATACATTTTAAAGACTGTTATATCTCCCTGATGAATTGTCCCTTTTATCGTTATGAAAAATGTTCCTCTTTATCTCCTGCAATACTCCTAATCCAGAAGTCTACTTTGTCTGATAGTGATGTAGCAACATTTCTCATGTTTCCTGTTGGAAAGTTATGTAGTTTTCTAACCTTTTGGTTTTAACTTACTTGTGTATTTATACTTAAAGTGCATCTCTTTTAGGAGAAATATCATTAGGTTCCTTTTTTAAAAAGTGCTTTCTGACACTCTCTGCCTATTATCTGGAGTGTTTATTTATATTTAATATAGTTTTTGATATAATTAGGATTTAGTCCCAAATCTAATTCTTTGTTTTTCTTTGCACTTTATTTTTCTTCCTGTATTGTTTCTTTCATTCTTTTGAGTAAATAAATTTTTTAAAGTTGTATGTAATTTACTCTATTGGCTTCTTAACTTATAATTTTTTTAGGCTAAACTATGCATCCTTAATTCATGTATATCTTGGTCAACATTTCACTTTACATCTAATACTTCATACTCTATCCTTCACATTTCTTACCTACCATTTTACAAAAAGAATCATATTAAAATGCATTTTATTCATGGTTTCCTTTGCCTTGGGTGCTACTGTGTCAAATCTTTTGCTTCTACTTAACTCATAAATGCTACTTTATAATATTATTATTTTTCCTTTAAGTAATTATTTGTCTTTTAAGTAAATTGCAGGAAAGAAAAATTGAAGTTTTAATTTCTCCACTTGTTTATCAGTTTTTGCTGTGTCTTATTCTTTCCTATTAGGTAGATATATTATGAATAAGTTTCCATCTCATATTTTTGTTCGGTCTAAAAAATATCTTTTGTGTTTCTCGTAGTGCACATCTGCTGGAAATAAACTCTCTCAGCTTTTATTGATCTAAAAATGTCTTTATTTCCACCATGCTTTGAAGGATTTGCATTCTGGCTTCTACTATTTATGATGAGATGTCATTCATAGCATTTTTCTCCTCTTAATAATGTGCCTTTACTTTTTCTGGAACTCTACAGGTTTCTCTTTAATTCTTAGTTTTAACGGTTTGATAATGATGTGCTTAGATGTGATTTTCTTTGTATTTGTCTTGCTTAAGGTACACAGAATTTCTTGTATCTGTAAGTAAATTTTTTTCACCAAATTTGATAATTTTCAGCCATTATTACTTCAAGTTTTTTTGTCCAGTTCTTACTTTTTTATATTTCTGTGACTCAAATTTTACATATTTTATATCAAAATATACAAATTCTTGAATCCTTATTAATTTAAAAATCTTCATGCTCTTTAAAGAATATCTACTTATCTGTCCTCAAGTTCACTACCATTTGTCATCTACACTCTGCTATTAAGACCACACTGTTTTTTATTCATTATTATTCTTTTAAATTCTAGTTTTTTCATTTGCCATTGCTTTTATAGTTAACATTCCTCTTTTTATATTTCCTATCTGTTGACTCATTAAGACTTTTTTTTTTTTTTTTTTTTAATGCTTAGCTTGGATTCTATGTTGCTCTGCCATTTTATGAAACTGTCCCCAGGAAGACAAAGTCATCTATGAATAATAACACATATATTTCTTCTTTTCTAACATTCATGACTTCTTTATCCATACCATACTTCATTGGTTAATATTTCCATTGCAATGTTGATAAGAAATGATGATATTGGGCATTCTTGTCTTGTTCCTTTCTTATTGGGGAACACTATCAATACCTGACAGTAAAGTATGATATTTACAACAATTTTTTAAAAAATCAAGATGTTTTCTATTGTGTGTTCTATTTTTCCTCTTGACTTTATTTTTGCATACCTGGTAAGTTTTGATTGAATGTGATACATTGTGTATGAAAAATTGTTAAGGATCTTGATTACATTGTCCTCCAGGGATAGTTCATCTTATTTTGTCATAGAGAGACAAAGCAAAGGCAGATTATTTCAACTAAACCAGAGATTGTGCTGACACCAGGCTAGATCCGCTGGTGTACATTTGACTTTCGAATAACACGGTTTGGGGGCACAAAACATCCATACAGTAAAAAATCCAAATATAACTTTTGATTCCCCAAAAACTTAACTGCAGTCAGCCCTTGGTTCTAGGACCCTGTGGATACCATAATCTGATGGTAAAGTCCCTTATGTAAAATGGCATATACAATGCATACAGTTGGTCCTCTCCATCTGCAGATTCCCAAACGCAAGTTGAAAATATTGTTTTCAATCATTAGTTGGTTCAATCTGTGATGCAAAACCCCTAAATACAAAGGTTCGACTGCATTTATTGAAAAAGTTCTATGTATAAGTGACTTGTGTGCAGTTCAACTTGTGTTGTTTAATGGGCAACTGAATAACTCTACTGGAGTTTTAACTGAGTTCCTGGATTGTTTAGTAGGGTCTCTACTCTTTGGAAGATTCTAATCATCAGTTTTTGCTCTTCAGCACAGTGAAACTGCTGAAAATTTCATTCTGCTTATATTCTTAACATTTTTCCTTTGAAGTTCATAAATTTGGAAATGCATTTTTGGGAAAACCAGAAGTATGTGAATCAGGGCTCCACTTCTTACTTCCATCTAGATCTTGTCCTTTAAGTCCTAACTATCTCGGCAGTCCTAGGCTCTGATTCCAATTTTTGTCTCTCTAGTTCTGGGAAATTGCCAGTCATTGCTAGCTGCTCTAATTCTTATCTGCAGACCTATTTCCATATTCGCAGACTTTCTATCTTTGCCAAGTATCAGCAGGTGCCACTATGAGAAAAGTGGTTTGCACAATGTCAACTCTCCACTTTTTGATTCCCTTCCATCTGGAATCTTGGCTTTCTAATGCCTGGTTGCCTTGACATTTCTCTAAAGCTTTCAACCAGAAGACTCTTGTGTTTTATTTAACTTGTACATTTGCTCTAAGAAGAAGCTTTAGTCTGCTGAATGTAATTCATCATACTTGGAAAAGAAGCTCACTCCAGGAAATTAATATTTTGTTGAAAAACTCAAAGAAAAATTTGTATTGATTACTACTCATTAGAATCAAAAGCACTTTTGGGGGGGAACTGTGTCACATGAGACATTCTGTCTTGTTTGATATAAAATATCTGTGGAGGAAAGGAATTTTTGGTACTCAAAATAGCATAATTTTGCATAAATAGAATTATACTATTTATCAGAACTTGAAAGTATTCGGATACCTTTTGTTCTCAATTATTCACTCTTTTTTCCTCTTAGTTCTATACAGCTAATTAACAGAACCATTTCAATATTCCTTCTTACGATGGGAATATAATTGTTTATTAATAGCACTTACATGTTACCATTTCATGGATGCATCATCTCCTCCATTCCAACCTTGTGCTTTCTCTGTAGAGGCTGATTATTCCTAAATGAAAAATATTGCCTATGAGTACTCATAATCATACATGAGTTAGTGACATAAAAGAAGACAATGTAAGTAATGATAACAAAACATTTATAATTGAGAAGTGGCATAGTACTTAGGTCATATTATGTTATTTCTTGAACAAGTAGGCAATGTAGAGGGTTGAGTTTAAGCAATATAGCCCAATAATCATAACCACATATTATAAATTAAACTGATACTTTTATTAACTCATTATATGAAAGAATTAACATAAAAGTTCTTGAGCTATATATAAATATTCAAAATCTTAGCTTTAAATGAATTAAATTATCCTTAAGTATATTAAAGAACCTGTTTACTATGGTAGCTAGTAATAGAATGTAAGTTATAATGTAAATAGCAGAAGACAAACAATATGAAAAAACCCCCAGCATTATAAGACTATTCTAAGACATATTTGAATTAAGAGCAGTAAAAATGTGGGATTTTTGTATATTTTTGCAGCATGCATTACTTTTTATTTCATTTTAATGATTCACCATTTTGAAAGTAAGGAATAAAACAATAGCTATCAACATCTTTACTCATTTAAGAGTTGGAAAGAAGAGAATCCAATAAACATCTGCTTTTTTCAATTGGCTTAGTCATGAGCTTTTTCCAATTGGTGTTGCACCATCTTTGAATAATTTCTCCGTTTTACCCACAAATTCTATTCAACTGCAGAAACAGAGGAATTAAAAAGAAGCTAATCAAAAGGTTGGCTCAGCACAGCTAAATTTTATTACTTTGTTTTCCTTAGAAAATTAAATTTATAAAAAATCAATAATTTTAAACAAAGTAAAATAATTTTTAAAAATTTTCAAGGATGGCTCATGTCCTTCTGTAACTATTTTGACTTTCTTTGTACTCAAGAGAAAATATATAAAAGGTAGCATTGTTGTAAATCCCAAATAGCTACTAGTTATTGGGATTACACTGCTTCATAGCTTGTGGTTGACTGTTATTAAGGCAGTATTCCTTGGAAAAAAAAAAACACACACAAAACCTCTCTTTTTATGTTCCCAAATTCTTATCTTTTAAACAACATTCCTAAGCATTTTATTTCTTTGGACTTGACTTCCTACTCTTAAAACATTTTTTCCAAATAAATCTCATTTAAAAAAGAAAGAAGGAAGGAAAGAAAATTCTGATATCCTTGTCTAATTGCAAATTCATAACAAAGTTCATTTAGAAATACTTTACATGAACATTTCACACATTCAATTTCTAAACAGTATTTTAAAAGTCATGTACAACATGTCCTGAAAGTACTGAAACCTGCAAAAGGTAGAATGAATATGTTAACTTGTTTAAAAATTAAATGAAAGCAAATTCTTGATAGCTGATATTTGGGAATTGAGGAAGTATTTTATAATTTATAACTCAGGTCTTCAGAAATCAACATGATTTTTTTCTAGTGGAAGAAAAATGGATGTTATATTTACAGAGGACTTAAGCCTAGTATATCCAATTGAAAAGATAGTCTTAAGAATGTCAAATTGCAAAGTTTAAACAAGTCAGTGATTTTTCCTGCATATACAGCTGAAAATCTTAGTAGTTTAAGGTCAGAACAGAAATTAAATTCAGGGACATGGCGCAAGATCAATTATACATGATTCTAAAAAGCTGTAAGGGTAAAAAAACAGACTAGAGTTTCCATTTTTAGATGGCAGAAGAAAAATTTACTTCTGTCCGCTTCTTCAAACCTTGCCAAAAGCAATAACAAAAACTAATAATAGAAAAAATTTTATCATCAGGGAAACACGAAAATTGTCATGGATCAAAGAATAAATTTTTAAGACTACTTCCAAGCACTGTTAAATAGTAATCAAAACAAGGGATCAGCCAACAGTGTATAGAATTCCCTATATGTAAGATGGCATATGAAATGATCGTGATTAATTTTGTGTTTTAGGGTTGTCTAGAAATATGAACATGTCCCAGAAGAGATCCAGTTTGCTATCTCAGAAAGGTGGGGAAGATAGAAATGATGGGCCAAAAAAAATGATAATAATAATAAGTTAAACAAGTGGTAGAGTAGGTAAACACTGTGCTTGACTCCTCCCACGATCACATCCAAATTACAACTAAATTATAGAACAATCTCTGGAGAACCAGCTGAAGACTAGCTGAACCAAGTTATATCCCATAACTAAGGATATAAAGAAAAAGCCATGTTGAGACTGGTAGGAGGGGTGGAGATGGAAAAGGAACTGGTCTCACACCCACATGTGGAGGTTGAGAATCAGGAGGAGCATCTGGGCTGCAGAGGTCCACCTCAGCAAACTAAGGAGTTCCAGCCCCACACTGAGCTCCTCAGCCTGAGCACTAGTGCCGAGGAGTCCCACAACATCTGGCTTTAAAATTCAGCAGGGATCCCATCCAGGTGAGATGAAGGCTGCTGGAAACCCAGGCATCCTCTTTAAAAGACTGAGCACAGACTCACTCACTCAAAAAAACTCACCCTAAGCTCCAGTGAAGAGACAGAAGTTTGAAAGATGCCAGGAACATACAAGGAGATACTGAACTGTGTGGCGTCAGGGTAAAGGCTGAAGGGGCAGCTGCCATTGTTCCTGTGTTGAGCCCTACTCCTATAAATCTGAATCTGCATTAACCTGATAAACACTGCTTGCTCACTCCACCCATGTGACTGGAGACCCAACCCTAACACCCAATTGAGCATCACCTAAGCCACTTTCAATGGCAAGTAGCCATCTTGGCCCATGCAGCAGACTTTCCTAAAAACTCTTAAACACTTCTGGCCCTAGGCAGGCAGTAGTTGGTCTCGATGTGTCCTGCACCTGTTGATAAACAGCCCCAGGCCTGGCAATGGTGGTAGCCCACCTTGGTTCACCACACACCTCTGGGCCCAGCACAGGCAGCTACTAACTGCAGATCCTATTGTACCTCCTACCTGGAGACCTGGGGCTGAGCACAGGCAGTGGCTGACTTTGGCTTACACCAGAGATCTCCCAAGAGACCCAGAACCAACACACCAAGTGGCAGACTTCAGAATACAACAGAACATCACACAATTAGCCCCACAAACAGCATACCTAAAGGGTATCTCCATAGGTACCAGAGCCCTGTGGGGTAAATCCCACTCTGGGGTCGACTCTTTCACAGCAACCTGTCTGCTGTGTATCTTGCCAATCCTTACAGTCAGTCAACCTGAAGGTCAACCCCACCCACTTTGTCAACAGCAATCAAGGTTCAACTATAATAGGAGGGCATGCACAGCACACATAAGGGACACTCCTGGAGCACCCAGCTCAGGTGACCAAGGGGACTGTGCCACCAGGACCCACAAGACAGCTACTACATAAAGCTACCCTATCAAGACAGGAAGAGGTACCAGTACTATTTAATACATAAAACAAACACAAATAAACAGCCAATGAAGAGACAAATAAACATGTCTGCAATGAAAGAATAGGAGAAAACTCCAGAAAAAGAACTGAACAAAATGGAGGTAAACAATTTACCAGATATAGAATTCAAAATGCTGGTTATAAAAATGCTCAGTGAACTTAGAGGAAGAATAGATGAACTCAGTGACAACTTCAACAGAGAGATAGTAGACATTAAAAAAGCATAGGAACCATAAAGGAGAACCAGTCAGAAATAAAGAATATAATAATTAAAATGAAGACAATACTAGAAGGAATCAACAGATTAAATGAAGCATAGGATTGAATCAGCAATTGGGCAGACAAGGTTGCAGAAAACACCCAACTGAAACAGCAAAAAGAAAAAATAATTTTAAAAATGAGGATAGTTTAAGGAACCTCTAGGATAACATCAAGCATAACAACCTTCACATCATAGGGGTACAAGAAGGAGAGAGACAGCAAGGGACTAAAAATATATTTGAAAATAATGACTAAAACTCTCCCTAACTTGGCAAAGGAAATAGGCATACAAGTCTGGAAAGTGCAGAGAGTCCCAAATAAGACACATCATAATTAAAATGCCAAAAATAAAGGACAAAGAGAGATTCTTAAAAGCAGCAAAAGAAAAGACAATTACCTACAAGGGAGGTCCCATAAGACTGTCAGCTGATTTCTCAACAGAAACTTTGCAGCCAGAAGAGACTGCACAAAATATTCAAAGCAATGAAAAGTGAGGATCTACAACTAGGACTAGTCTATCCAGCAAAGCTATCGTTTAGAATCAAAGAAGAGATAAAGAATTTCCCAGACCAAAAAAAGAAAAGCTAAAAGAGTTCATCACCACCAAACCAGTATTACAAGAATGTAAAAGAGACTTATTTTTAAAAAAGGAAAAAAATAAATATGAATAATAACATGGCAATAACTATGAACCTATCGATAATCACATTAATATAACTGGATTAAATGTTCTAATTGACAGACGTAGGGTGACTAAATGGATAAAAAAACAAGACTCATACATATGCTTCCTACAAGAGACCCACTTGAAAGACATATACAGACTGAAAGTAAAGGGACAGAAAAAGATATTTCATGCAAAAAGAAATGAAAAAAAAAAAAAAGATGGTAGCAATACTTCCAACCACTACATGCCCAGTTTGATATCTACATGACTTTCCATTAGCAGCTATTAACATACAATGATAAGTAATGTCAAGCAAAAGGGCATATGCCACTGGCATCGTAGGGTCCCATGTGACACAGAATTTATTAGGTGAAAATTTATAAGCAGAGAAGTCTCCCACACTCCCATTTTTCTCTAACACGGGATAGATGCAGATATTGTACATGCATCAAAGCCAAAGTTCTAGGAGGAAGGATCTGGCCAGGTCAGCATGCTAGATATGCAACTGAGTACTCCAAGAGTGAGCATTTACTTAACACCATGTCCCATATTTAGGGGTCAGCCTAAGATGGGAACTGGGGAACGCTTAGTTTCTCCAAGTCAGGGGTGGACAAATTTTTCTGTAAAGGACCAGATAGCATCATTTGATACAGAGCAAGCCTCTGTGGGTCATTTGTTCTCTATTGCAACTACTCTACTCTTTTATGGCAGTGTGAAAGCAGCTATAGACAGTACATCAACAAATGAGCAGGGCTGTGTTTCAATAAAACTTTATTTTCAGATACTGAAATTTATATTTCATGTAACTTTTGTGTTTCATGAATTATTATTCTTTGTCAGATTTCTTTTAACCACACAAAAATGTAAAAACAATTCTTAGCTCACACTACTCAAAAACAGACAGTGCGTGAATTTGGCCCTAGGGTGTAGCGTTTGCTGATCCCTACACTAAGCAAGAAATACATCAAGTGATCTCCAGGCTCTGGAACAACATTAGGGAGTATGGATAACAAAGGTCAAGATGTGCAGACAGAGAGCCCTAGAAACAGTCTTATGTGCCAGGAATGCTATCAAGAGCCAGAGACCTTGGCTGTCTGCAGATCAGTTCAGTCCAATGAACAGCTCTGAGCTAAGCTACCAAAAGCGGGGAGGCTTACTGGGTCATCCAGTTGTGTCTTTCATCGGGTAACCATCAAATCTCTCACATGAAAATCACACATTAAAGGCTAATGAAGAAGGGAAAGAAAGAAAATTATTCAAAGAAACACAGGTAGTGTCATAAAAACAGAAAAAATTATTCATGATATAATTGTTTTAAATTTTAAAAATGGTAAAAGAACTACAAGCATTCAAATAAAGGAAAATAAAAGACAAAGTGCTGAAAAGAGAGCTTATCAATCATAGGAAAGAAATGCAAGTGGACAATTAAAATATGATTGTTCTGAAAGTCACATTAAAAACAACATATAAAAATGAATATCACTGAAAACAATATCAAACATATAGTGGATAGGCTAAAGTAAATGACAAAATAGCAGAAAATGAAATGAAACATAAACATGACTATGGATAAAATTATGGATATGGCAAAGTATGCTGAGCTATAGATAATTTGTATTCCTAAGACCATAACAATTATTACAAAATTCAAGTACACAGTTAAAGTAAACTGTTTTGAAATACAGGAGGCTTGAATCTACAGACTGAGTCTCACAATATTCCAGGAAAAATGGATACAGATGGATTGGTATAAGAACATGTATTCTGATAAATTCCTTAATCTTTAAGAATAAAGGAAGAATTATATGGGCATTCATAAATGAATGAAAAGGCAAGTCACATTCAAAAGGGAATAAGGGCAATCTTTAGAGGTCTCCAATGAAATCTTCAGTTCCAGAAAAAGTGTAGAAATGTCTGCAAATTTCTAATAAAAAGTGTTATCCCAAATTTATATCTATTGCAATTGTCCTTTACATTTAATGTAAAAAGGCAGAACTTCTCACTCTTACATAATGAAATTTAGCCAAAGAAGAAATAACACAAAGAACTTAAGAAAATATAAACTAGAAAAGTGTGGTTAGTTGATTTGAATCCATTTATGTCAATACTGAGGATAAAAAGAACTGAAATAATTATAGTTACATAATCTAATGTGAATGTTAGACTTCTTAAGAATGTTAAAATGATAATATAATTAAAAACGAACATTAAAAGAGCAAATGTGGGAGGAAATCTCAGTGATATTTTCCTCATACTTCTTAACAAGGAGTCAAATATTTTTCAAGCTTGAAATATATAGTTAAAAATAACTCTTTTAGATATGCAAGTGCTCAAAATTTTACTTCCAGTGTATGATATCTCGGTATTACTGAGTGTGCATTATTAAAAGGAGAAAGTAAATAATAAAAAAGGACTTTATGAAATCAGGAAACAAGAAACATGTAATAGATAACTGACATATATGACCTTCGATCCTCCAAAATTCTACCTATATCAGTCCCATGTTATGAGTCCCATTTTCCTGGGGGTACAATCCAGAACACTCGCTTCTCTAGCTACCTTGCAGCTAGTGTACAGGCACATGGGCTAGAATCTCCTAGAGACATGCTTTCATGTAAGTCTTCAATTCCAAAGCAAGAAATGTAACAAACCTAGCTGTATTTAGTTTTGTCATTGTTTGGTTTGTTTTCTTTTTCTGAAATGGATAGCCAGATACATTTAGATTTTAGTAATACCCATATAGCATTTCTAGCATCTCAGATATGAACAGCAGAAGTGATGGAGTGACTTCTTAATCACTTTAGATTTTTGATAGGCATCTGTATATTATTCATTGAATATGAGTCACAAACCTGGTCCTCCAACTCTCCCAACTATTCTGTAAACTACATAATATCTTCTACTAAACTGGACATTTTTGCTAAAATAAAAGCCCTTAAATTTTGTCATTCTCCATTTAAAAGCTATATTTAAGAGTTATGCCTTATATACAGGTGTACACAGCACACACAAAGACACAAGCTTCAGTTATTCTTTAAATCTCACCTCTGTTTCCTTTTCTTTAATTAACGTCAAATAAAATTAAGGATAATTTTAACTTTAAAATACTATGCATAATACTATTTCATTGTCTAAACTATTCTTATCTGTTAGACAGCTGTGTGTGAATAAAGGGAGACTAGGTTGAGGGTCACCAAAAGTAATGGGTGATGAGATTTGTAATAAATTTCTGTTTTCTGTTCTGGAACTTTCATTTGGCTTCACTTTTTCCTTCTTTTTAAATATATAAAAAGGATATTTTTTAAATAAAGACCATAAAATAATTATTCAAAATGATTATTTTACATGTAAGACATATTTTTCCCTGTGTAGGCAATTCATCACATGCGCATGTACATTTATGTGTGTATCAGTGTGTTTTTGTGTGTGTTATTTAGGGATCATTACAGGCTTGTCACTTTAATTGTTTCTATTCTTTATTATGTATCCATACCTCACTTATGTATCTGAATAGAAACTGAGAAATGTAAAGGTCAAAATTTTATATAACTCTTATAACAAATATTAAAACCTGTGTATTTTTATATGACATATATGGTATTTCAGAAAGAAAATAAGACAATCTTGCATTCATTGTTCTAATGTGCCAAAGCTTTCCTCTTCACACACACACACACACACACACACACACACACACACACACACACCACACCACACCACACACAGAAATAAGAGAGAAAACATACATTTATTTTCCTTTCAGATCCAAAAAGTCATGAATATCTACAGAAGCTTATTTCTCATAGTAATATGCAATGCTAAGTGCTCCATACCCAAGAACAACCTGAGAGATTGCACTCTACATAATTATGCAAATAGATTTAAAAAAAAATTAAAAAAGCAGAAATGACAATATGCTAATATGGCAGCAGCACTGAATATGATGAGAATTATTAAAAAAACGAAGTGTTTATTCATGCCCAGAGCCTTTTTTAACTTAATACTTTTTTATGGCTTGCATACCTCCAAAAAACATTCAAGAAAGAAATTCCTCGAATCATAATTACCATAATTATACTTTTTCATCTTAAAATTCTTTACACAACCCTAGAATAAATATTATATGTAGTATATAGTATCATAATTAAAGTAAATGTTCAAAGAAATGATGCTTTGATTGCTGTTTTCTACATATTCTATCTAATGAGCCAGAACTGCATAGTGTATATGTGTGGTATGTGTCTATTTGTTATTATTATTAGCATGGTGGCTTTGAGTAATCTTAATTAAAAATCTGCATAAAACGTTTCTACCCCATTGTATGGAATATACTTGAAATATATAACAAAAATTAATATTGGAAGTGGTGAATAATTTAGACTACTTGCCAAAGAAATGTCTTAACAGAAAGCTTTCAAATGGAGATAAGCCTTATAAAAGAACATCAGAGATTAGTAATAGCTGCGAGTTCTTTGCTCAGCCATGTAGATGTATTGTTTAACTATGGATCAGGTTTAGTTTTTAGCTCCTGGACCAGTGTGAGATCATCCTGAGCTGGGTAATACTTGGATAAAAACTCAATATTATTCACCTACCAATATTCTCTGGAGAACATCAAAAATGGTTAAGAGGCAGAGAGTCCCTTAGAAGACTCTGATTTTGAGTAAAAAGAGAAATTCAATTTTTATTATTCTAAAACAAAATACAACTCACTCTGAGCAACAGATTTAAGAACCAGAAATAATATTCTTTGGTAGGGTTAAGTCTATGAAAGAAGGTGATCAGAATACAACAATGAAATTGTCCTTTTGCTGTTAACATTCAGAGTTCAAAGAATTGCTGAATATAAAATGTGTCTAATGGTCACTGAGGGGCAAATAACCCACTACCTCTCTGAAGTAGAGAGCAGTAATGAAAAAGGGAACTGGGAAATAATTTCTGTATTTGTCTTTTCCATAATGTCACAACCAAAGTAACAGTCAGCTTCTTCTTAGACAAAGCAAAAATGTTTTATTTCTAAAGTCCAGAATCTCTGTTTTTAACTAATAATAAATAAAAGTAACTTACAATTATTTTTCAGAAGGAGACATCTTGTGTGACTGAAGAATACTTAAAAGGACAGTGACAAGAAGTGGGTGCCAATAACCAGCTATGTGTCTTTCAATCAATTTCTTGGGGCTTCCATTCCACACCTACAAAACGAAGTAGCTAAGGTATTGGTGAGACCAAAAAATATCATGATTCTGATTGGCTGTACTTGTTTGCAATTCCTTTCCCATTCTCCCTTAACTTCTCTTCAGTCTTTGCCTTCCCCTCTTCATTGAAACCGCTACCCTTAAGATATACAATAACATCCACACTGTGAAGTACAAAGATCCATTCTTAGTCCTCTTATTATTTGACATATCTCTATTCTTTTTTCCACTCCTATACCAGTAAATTCTATTCTCATTACAATAGTCAAGATGATCTTCCTCCTCTTCCTTCTTCGTCTCCTTCCTGTTCTTCTTCAACACTTTCTGTCTAACAAATTTCCTAAACTTTTTATATCGTTTTTAACAAACACTATGGATAGGGCCTTTTCCACTTAGTGAGATGGAGTCAAATCTTTTTAAAAGACAAATCTTTTAAAATGATTTTTACAGAGGCCAGCCATGCATGTCAAAGAGTGACAGTTTTCAGCGATACACATTTTAGGGCAGCTCCAAACTGATTTTGTCCCTACAGTGGCTGCTAGACTGTGGTTTTCACAGCTAGCATGGCTGTGAGGCTCATAATTTTCAAGGCTTCCAGCAGCTGAGAAGGAGGAGATGAATTTAGGACAAATTCAAACACCGTTACCTTGCTGTTCATACCAAGAGAAAGACATTTTTCTTAAATAAGATTATTATAAGATTTTGGTTAATTTGAAGAGTTCAGGAAAATGTTGATTTTTGATCATTGAGCACTATTCTCGGTGCTTTTATAAGGAAAGGATTTCAGAGGTTCTTAATCTGACATTAGGAAGTATTTCCCTGCACCTTATTTTTATAGCTAAGGGTAGGAAATATTCCCCCCAAACCTGATTTTAGCTCTGGTTTTTCAGATTGCTGAAATGGTGCACAGAACCCCAAGCAGAAAAAAAGCAACAAAAGAATCACATCTTGATGCATCATATCAAGGATAAAGTCATAAAAGAACTCGGAGAGAAAAAAAGAAACTTTATATACAAAGGAAAAACTTTTTTTCATCAGAAACTGTACAAGCCAGAAGACAATAGAGTGACATCTTTCAGGCAGGAAAAATAAAATAAAACAAAAAGGTCATGCCAGCATTCCATTGCCAGTGAAAATATCTGTGAAAAACAAAGGAGAAAAAAGAAACTTTTTATGACAAATAAAAGCTGAGAAAATTCATTATTAGTAACAAAGCTGGATATTTTATCACCTCTGAAAATTTAGGGGGACTTTGTTTTTCATGAGGTCTTTTATTTATTAAACTCTTTATTTTGAGATATATTCATATATGGTTATAAGAAATAATACAGAGAGATCCTATCTACCCTTCCGTGAGTTACCCCTACTGGTAACATCTTCCAAATTATACTACAAGAAAGATATAGGCATTGGGATAATTAATAAAATAAATACTTCCATCTCCAAAATGATTCCTTATTAATTCCATTTTATAGCCACAGCCATCTCCTTCCACTACCCCTAACTTCTGACAATTAATCTAGTCCCTATTTTTATAATTTTGTCATTTTAAGAATGTTATATAAATGAATCAAAATACCTTGTAAGATTGGCTTTTTTAAATGAGGACAATTATCTTAAAATTCATCCGAGTTGTTTCATGTATCAATAGTTCGCACTTTTTTATTACTGGGTATTCCATGCTGCAGTTGTATCATGGTTAATTTAACCAGTCACCTGCTGAAAGACATCTGGGCTGTTTCTAGTTGGGCTTTTTGAATGAAACAGTTATGAATGTCTATCTGTATACAGGTTTTTGTTTAAGTACAGATTCCCTTTCTCTATGATAAATGCTGCATCACTTGGGAATTGTGTCTGTAGTGCTATAAGAAACTATCCAATTGCTTTACAGAATGGATTACCAATTTGTATTCCCACCAACATTGTACAATTGACCCATTCGTCCACATTTACATTTACTATTGTCATTATATTTTGTTTTAGCCATTCTCCTGTTTAATCTAGAGGAGGAGTGAGATTAACTGAGCAGCTGAGTTAAGGGTTGGAATATGAAAGAGTCATATTCTGATGGGTGGTGAAAGGGAGGCCATGAAACAACCTGACATTCTGTGTTTTCTCCAGTTCTAGAGTGCCAACTCAGTTCCCCTTCTTCCAACCATCTGCATTAGTTTCCTATTGATGCTTGACAAACTTCCACAGATTCAGTGGTTTAAAATAACACGAATTTAGTCACCTATGATTCTGGAAGCCAGAACTCCAAATTGTGTTTCATTTGGCTAAAATCCAGATGTAGGCCAGCTGGTTCCTTCTGGAAGCTCTAGGGCAGAACCCGTTTCCTGCCTTTTCTAGTTTCTAGTGGCTGGCTGCATTCCTTGGCTTGCAGTCCCGTTCTCCATATTCAAAGCTAGCAGCATATTATCTTTAAACTCTCTCTGCTTCCTTCATGACAGTCTAACCTTTCTAATTCTGAACTTCCTACTTCACTCTTACAAAGATTCTTGTAATTACATTTGTACATCCTAGATAATCCAGGATAATCTCAACTCCAGCTCCTTAACTGAATCACATCTGAAAAGTCCTTTTGCCATGTCAGGTAACATATTCGTAGATTCTGGGTATCAGGATGTAGACCTCTTTGGGGTGGCGACCATTATTTAGCCTACCACACTACCATTCAGAGTTCTCCTCCGGTTGTCTCTTGCATTGTTTCTAGAGTATGTAGTAGCACTCAGTAGAGAGGAGCAGAAAGAGATGAGTTTGTGTCCTCACAAATTTGTGTTGAACTCCTAACCTCCAATGTGATATTAGGAGGTAGGGACTTTAGGAGGTGACTAGGTTATGAGGGCTCTGTCTTCATGAATGGGATTAATGCCATTCTCTGGGTACAGATACCCCAGAGAGCCCCCTCACCCCTTCATGAGAGGACACAGTGAAAGGATGGCAGTTTAAAACCTGGAAAAGCGTCCTCACTAGAATTCAGCTATGGTGGCACCAGGACCTCAGACTTCCAGCCTCCAGAAGTGGAAGAAATACATTTCTATTGTTTATAAACCACCCAGTATGATATTTTATAGCAGCACAATCTAAGACAATAAGCATGCCATCTTGCTTGGATTGGCAGATAATATTTTTTGTCTTTATCTTTGTGATGTATTCAGATTTTATAAGTACCTTTTCTGTTTGTTTGTTTATTTCAAGTGATTGATCAAAATATTGAATAAGACAAGGCCAAACACAAAATCATACAGAACAGCTTGGGGATATCTCATTCCAGTTTGGTCCTATTGGAAATATGCTTGAAAATTATGAATCCATTTGTTTGTCATCACCAAGTTAACCTCCTCTGTTTTTTCTCAAAGTATAAAATGATGCCCTTTTATCATGCATTTCTTTCATAGTTAATCCAATAAAAAAGAAATGCTACTAGTTTTTATTACATTTTCATTTTTAATAAATTTCAAATATTATTTTTAATCTAAATCATACCAAGTTGTCTTCTTCATAAGACATTACAAAATTATGGCAGAAATAGTCACATCACTGTTCTGAAATATCTCAAATCCACCTTTTTATCCTTTAGAAAGTTTGGATTAGTTCTCTGATCGT
Source organism: Eonycteris spelaea (assembly GCA_003508835.1). NCBI lineage: Eukaryota > Metazoa > Chordata > Mammalia > Chiroptera > Pteropodidae > Eonycteris > Eonycteris spelaea. Next base: position 311,812 of record PUFA01000175.1, read on the forward strand.
ACCTTTGAAACTGCTACACTTTGATCCTAAACATGTTAATGACGGTTCTAACATCAGATTTTCAGATTCTTGCCTCTTGGGATGGCATTCTTCTTAGGCTGCAGAGTGATGTAATTTTAAAATAACCAAGTCCCTTTATTAATATAATGTTTTCTCTTGGTGTTGAAATTTCTTCTATAAAAATCATATTTACTCTCTGACTTTTCTATTTTCAAAATTGTTCCCACGACTTAACACTTCATCCATCTTATTTCCTCAACTTGTGTGATATACTTGATAGGTGGCAGGCACAGTGTCAGGCCTAAGGCTTATAAAGATTAATAAATCGATAATCTGGTAAACATTTCAGTCATCTGTTAAGTGTACCATTTTCCCCCAGCAATGATCCTATCCCTTCTTTGTTCACAGTCTGTCTCTGAGCACAGCTTGCAAAGCCTTTTCTTATCTTTAGCAGTTCCACAGCCTTAGTAACTCTGACCTCTAACCTTTCTGACACTACTCTTCTAAGTCACACAGCTCTTTTGTTTTCATTCTTTGTTTCGAGCCCCTCCTTCTACCTCTTCCACAGGTTCTTTTATATTCCCGGTTCTTCGGAAAGCTTCTTGGGCAGCTAAAACAGTTCCCTTAGATATATTTCCTTCCTCATTAGAATGCGGATTGTATAAACTGAAGCTCATTTTCCTACCACGCTTCTTGAACAACATCCCCTTTTAAGGCTCATCCAAAAGACAAACCTGCTTTTCTCCTGTAGGCACTTTTGAAATCTACTTTTAAATATTTTAGTCACATGTCTGGTTATGGCCAACATTTATTTTCACTTAATCACATCTCATCATGAATAATTTCTTGCTTTTTGATCAGAATTAGTCATAGAAGCAGCATCTTAATTTCTTCATTTGTCTTTAGAAAAGTAAAAAGAATGCCTTAGTTCTTTCTTCAGCACAATTAGATTCCCAGATGGTTGAAACTTATCATGACTTTATCTTAATAGTGTTTCCATTTTTTCTGCTGTTTATAGTAAAAATCATGTTTAATGACAATCTTGATTATTTTCTCAAAATGTCTTTCCTAAACAAAGACATTGAAACTATTCTTCTACCAGTTTCCTAAACATTATGAAATTTCCACAAATACAAAAGCCTTTTTTTTTTTTTTTTTTTTTTTTTTTTGGCTCTACATAGAGCTAACCAGCTGTCTACAGAGCTATCAGCAGGGTTTATTTTTATTGGCTTAAAAGCAAACCTCTAGTTATTAATATGGGTGTGAGTTCTTCTTGCTGACAATTTAAGATAAAGTAAATTGGAAGTGACATAAGGAGTGTGTGTGTTAATGTGCATCACCAAGGTTCTTTCCTGACATCCTGAAAGGTCTTGTCTGAATGGCCCACACTAGCAAACATTGCAAGTAACCCCAAGCTAGTAAAGAGTAGGCATTCTCGCTGATTTGTAAAAGTGACAGATGTAGCCTGTGATTGTAAATTAGCAATGTGAAGTTAGTCCCAAGAGATCTCCAAGCAGGCTCCACAAACCTCCCATCCCCACCAAATATTTGGCTACTTCTCAAGTTTTTAACATTTCCTCTGACTTGCTGTGGTGAGTCCTTTGGGTTTTGATAAGTCTCTTTCTTCCCTTTTTCTTCTTAATTTATAGTCATTCAAACCACAAATAGTTTAAACATAGAAATTTATCTTAGTTTTATAATTGTTCTTATCTTCACCTTATGTAGCTCTGAATAAGTTTTTTTGGACACTGTCCATATCATTGTGCTTCATAAACTTTAGTGTACATCAAAATCACCCAGAGTGTTTATTTAAAATGCAGATTTCTAAGACCCCTGCCTGGAGATTCTGATTCAGCAGGTCTGGCAGGCAGCCTGTGACTGTATATTTAATGTGTTCACCAGGTGACCTTCACACAGGTGGTCTGTGGAGTGCGTTTGAGAAGCATTAGATTTAATCCTTAATTTCTTTTCAAGCTTAAATCATGTGTTTCTTTCTATTTTTAGCTAGTTTACATTTTCCTTAGGCAAGGTTTTTACTAGAGAAGATTGCCATCTTCACTTTCTAACTGTGATTCGACCACAGTGAAATGAGCTCTCCTGAGACTTGAAGTGTTTCCAGTGTCAAGGGAGAAGGAGAGTACAAGAGGCAGAGACACTGATCACAGGCTCTGCACTCTATGCTCTCTCACCTGCTGCCTAGCATGGGGCCTGTTTAGAATGCATCTCAGTCCACCCTTCCTAATGGCAACATTTCACTCTTGAGATTCCTCATTTAAATATTTTATATCAAATGAGGTAGTATCTTTACATAGTCACATTTTTTAAAAATAACATGTCTGTATAAAATATTTAAATACTATTAAATTTATAAAGCAACTAATGCTATAGCACCTTAATCAAAAGCAAAATACCACATGATGAAATGTCATGACTTCAAAATGCATAGGGACAAACTTTGGCCCAGACTAAATGTCAGCAGTAAAATACTTGGTAATGAAATGAGAAAGACCAAAGGTCAGGCTTCCATAAAAATCCTATTCTAGCTTCGGCTTCAGTTTAAATCATTTTAGATATGTATGGTAATTTGTCTGTTTTCAAGTGAGATATTCTTCCTGTGAACTTCAGGCTGGGTATTGCTAATGAGAGTGAAAGGTTCCAGAGTGGGAAGTTACATTTTACAGTGTTTTTCTCTTTTCAGTTTGTAGAAGTCTGTTTTGGTGACTAGAGCTCTTTTTGAGAAGAAGAGCATCTCATGAAATAATTGAGTGACCTGTGGCCTCATGTGTCCTGGTTTGCTCCAGCAAGTCCCAGCTTATAACCTGTTCTCGGTAAATGATAACTGTCTATTGTTTTGAGTTCCACCTTTAATCTCACAAAGGCTAAAATTGGAGTATAAATCATGTGGCCATTCTACATATGGTCAGTCTATAGAAGTCTTAAGATAAATGATCAAGTTAGAGCATAACATTCTTTTACTTAGAATCATCTAGTGCAGTATTTCTCCAACTTGAACATGTATCAGAATCGCTTGAAGCACTTAATAAAACACAGACTGCTGGTCCCTCTCCCCAGAAATTCTAGCCTAGGATGGGGCCTGAGAATTCACATTTCTAACAGCTTCCCAGATGACACTGGTGCTTGTTAGTCCAGGGACAATACTTTTAGAACCAGTGACCAATTGGCTTCCCATTTTACTCAGAGTAAAAGCCAAAAGCCTAATAACAGTGTACTTCTCTACTCTTTCAAGTTTTCTTTACTCATGCTCTCAATAAGGCTTCTGCTGACCACCCTTGTCAAAATTATAACCCCCAGCTCTCTTACCCTACCCAAGTTTTTCTCTTTTTCACAAAACATACCAATTTATAACATTTTTACTCCCTTTGCTGTCTACATCCCCACCTAATGTAAGCTCAGTGAAGGGATCTATTCTGCTTTGTTGGCTGATGTATCCCAAACACATTGATGAGGGCCTGGCATCCAATAAGTGTTTTATATGTGTTTAATGAAAGAAGAAATGCATCATCAATTTTAGTTGTGCCTTTTAACATAAATAAGTAAGGCATATGATGGCTAGAAGACTAGCATAGATTCCTAAGACATTGTATACAAATTTGTAAATAGAAGCATGTATTTTTAGGATCAGAATTTAATGCCCAGATTTTTAGCTTGCAGCTTAAGGTCATGTCCAACCTTTGCTCATGAAATTTTTGTGCTTTTCATTTAGCACTTAAACGTCACATATCCTTAACTTTGTTTTAACACATCTGCTGGTCATTCATTCCCAATTTATCTTCCTTGCTTTTCCGCCCCTCACCACTACAGTTTCAAAGGTCCAGTATTAATTTTTCTACAGAAACTATTAGAGATCTAACATCTGTACCATAACATCTGTAACATCTGTAATGCATCTAATGTATGTACTAGAGGTGTAACATCTGTAGGTAAAGAAAAAGAATAGAAAAAAAATTGATCCAGAAGTGTCATTTCCATTATACTGTTTTATAGTTCTATGAGAACTGTTTCTAAAACACTCTTTCCAAAAATTAGATTGAGTTAAAAGTTTAGAAAGATCATTGTTTCATCAGAAGAAATGATCCATATGTTTGCAAAGAATTATACTCAATTCTGTCATAAGATTCTTTGTAATCACTATATTTTATTATTTTATTTTTATTAATTTTATTTTTTATATTAAAGTTGACATTCAATATTATTTTACATTAGTTTCAGGTGTACAGCACAGTGGTTAGACATTTATATAATTTATGAAGTGATCCCCTGATTAGTCTAGTACCCGTATGGCACTATAAATAGCTATTACAGTTATTGACTATATTCCCTATGCTGTACTTTACATTCCCATGACTATTTTGTAACTACAATTTGTACTTCTTAATCCCTTCACCTTTTTCACCCAGCCCCCAACATCCCCTTCCATCTGGCAATCATCGATTTGTTCTCTGTATCTAAGAGTCTGTTTTGCTTTGTTTGTTCATTTATTTTGTTCTTTAGATTACACATATAAGAGAAATCATATGGTATTTGTCTTTCTCTGTCTTCTTTCACTTAGTGTAATACCCTCTAGATCCATTCATGCCATTGTAATGGTAAGATTTTATTTTTTTTAATGGCTAAGTAATATTTCATTGTATATATGTACCACTTATTCCTTACCCAATCATCTATGGATGGGCACTTTACTTCCATATCTTAGCTATGGTACACAGCACTACAGTAAACATAGAAGTGTATATCTCTTTTTAAATTAATGTTTTGGTTTTCTTCAAATAAATACCCAAAAGTACAACTGCTAAGTCATATGACAGTTCTACTTTTAAATTTTTGAGGAACCTCCCTACTGTTTTCCATACTGGTTATGCCACTTTGCAATTCCGCCACCAATAGTGCATGAGGGCTCCCTTTTCTCTACATCCTCGCCAACACTGGTTGTGTTTTGATTTATTGATGATAGCCATTCTGACAGTGTGAGGTGATATCTCATGGTGGTTTTAATTTGCATTTCTCTGCTGATTATTGATGTTAAGTATCTTTTCATATGTCTATTGGCCATCTGAATGTCCCCTTTGGATAATGCCTATTCAGGTCCTTTGTCCATTTTTAATTGAATTATTTCTTTTCTTTAGTGTTGAGTGGTGTTAATTCTTTATTAAGATGTATCTTCTCCCATTCAGTAGATTGTCTTTTTATTTTGTTGATGGTTTCCTTTCCTGTGAAAAAATTTTTCAGTTTGATATAGTCCCATTTGTTCATTTTTCCTTTTGTTTTCCTTGCCCGAGAAATATATCAGCAAAAAAAACAAAAACAAAAAAATTATCAAGAGCAATGTCAGAGTTTACTCTCTATATTTTATTCTAGGAGTTTTATGGTTTTGGGCCTTACGTTTAACTCTTTAATCCATTTTGAGTTTATTCCTGTATATGGTGTAAGAAGGTGGTCTCCTTTCATTTTTTTTTTTTGCATGTATCTGTTAAGTTTTCCCAACACTACTTATTGAATAATCACTATATTTTAAAAACTTGTCTTTCGATTTGATTTAAAAAGCATTTCCTTTCTACCTCAAAGTCTGTGTTATAGCGGACACCTTCATACTCCTACCCTCACACCTACAACTCTCGGCAAAAAAACAAAAACAAAAACAAAAATAACTTAATTTTCAATGTTTGTTTCTCTCCCGTTGTGTACAGTAAAATTATGGGGAGGATATTTTTGAAGTCAGTTCAGTTAATTTGGCAGCCTCTTTAAAGCATTTTATTTTTCTATCACTTCCATCAAAAATATGTCACTGGAGTTCCTTGTCATGTTTCAGAGAAAAGAAAATATTCTTGGGAGAATTTGTATCCAATCGGAGAGAAAATAAGTTTATCAATTACAGGCATATAGCCTTCCTAGAGGAAAGAGACATTTTTCTTTAATAGTTCAGCTGATGTTATCAATTATTCAAAGTCCAATTAGGATGTGTTGTTCTTTAAACTCTACTGGTTAACCGATTTGGGATTAATGTGTTTGCACTGGCCATAAGCTACTTCACCCTGCATTCACTGTATACTGCTCTCTGCTCTGTAGAACTGAGTTCCCCTGGCTATTAATTAACTACTCTGACCATCCCATAAGGCTAAGCAGACTGATTAGGCCCACAAGCAGAGCAGCAAACACATTGACATGGAGGTTTAGGGGTCTCAGTGGGTATTTTTTCCAAATCCATTTTGCAGCAGTTAGAATGTTTTCTAAATGACTATTTCTCCTAGAAGAATACTAATACGAATATGTCAGAGCTGTCAAAATTGTTGAGTACTGAGATAATCATTCAATGGGAAGAAAACACATTAAAATAAAATAGAGAGAACCCATGAAAGTCAGTTGCCCATGGTATCAATATTATTTTGTGCATTATCATAATTTCAGACCTAAAAAAATCTATTCAAGATCTTTGGTCTACACTGGGTACCTGTCTCCAAAACTTCTGTATTGTTTCACTGCCTTTTTTTGTCCTCAGTTGAAAACTGACTGTCACCTTATCTTAGCCTTTCCATACAGTTGCTTTGCTACATTTTCAAATAGTAAACACATTATATAACTATAGTAATGTTTTCTAATCTTTCTACCCATTGTTAAGAGGAATTTTAACATTTTCCAGTGGCTAGAACAGTGTCTAACAATACAGACTGCACAATGGTGAGAACCCTTCTGCCCTTATTGCCTCTAATACTTTTACCCTTTCCCTCATTAAACCAATAAATGGCATGGAGGCTAAGCGTTACTTTTTTTAATGATACTTTATCTAAGACAAAAGATTTTGGTAAAATGAGTTAAGACCCAATATACGTAAGTATTAACAAACTTTATAAAATCCTTATTTAAATTTGTAATTTAGAGCTCAGAAGCCAAATATTTCCTCACTAATAAACTAAAGAACTAAGCAGAAATAGACAGTAATATTAGAACAATGATGGACAGAGAATCAAAACTGATAGGATTGAGAGAGATACGAATACAGAATCTACATTCTTCATTTGTAGGTGTGGAGATCAATAAGATTACTTTTAAACTTTTATCACCAATGATTACCTGAAACACAATTCTCCTAATCTATGCATTGGCTAACTCTTGCTATTTTTTTTTCCTCAATGTCTAACATTTATTGACAACTTATTTTGTAGTAGGCATGATTCTCAGCTCTTTATATGAACTAATTACTATAAATTTTATAATATTCCATGTGATATAGGTGTACCCATTTAAAAGATAAAAACACTTAGTCACAGAGAGTGTAAATAACTTGCTCAAGGTCACACAACTAATAAATGGCTGAACCAAGATTCAAACCCAGACAGGCCAGATCCATGGAATCCTAACCTCTACACTCCTTTAATCATCATTAGTGAATATATTAGTCTTCTGTTGCCCATGATAACAAATTACTGAACACTGTGGCTTAACAACACTATTTATGATCTTATAGTTCTAGAGGTCAGAAGTTCGAAATGGCTTTCACTGGCTGAAATCAAGGTGTTGGCAAGGCTACGTTCCTCCTACAGGCTCTAGGGGAGAACCCATTTTTTTATCTTTTCTGTCTTCTAATGGCCATTATACTCTTTGGCTCTATTCTCAAAGACAGCAGAGGAGCCCCTTCACCCCTTCAAAAGTCTCTTTCTATTTCAGTCGTCACATCACCTCTCGGTAACTCTCTCTTTCCTCCCTTATAAGAAGGAGGACCCTTTTAACTATATTGGGCTCACCCAGATAGCCCAGGATAATCTCCTCATCACAAAACATTAAATTTAATCACACTTGAAAAGTCCTTGCACCAAGTAAGGTAACATGTTCACAAGTTATGGGGATTAGGAAATGGATATCTTTGGGGAATCATTATTCACTCTACCACAGCCAGTCATAATTTGAAAAGAAATACCTGAATTACACATGGAAATTAGAAGGGACTACTGTGACTCTTGATCTGCTCTCCACACTTTTTCACATCTGAATTATGAATCATTTCTCAAATAAGACTAAATCAATACTATTACTCTTTTGTATGGGAAAAACTTGCTTTGAGATCTTCTTAGCATTTATAAACTTTATGATTATGGCTGTAATTTTAAATGCTATTTTTACTTGCTTCTAGATACACACAGACCCTAAGTCAAAAGCTATATAGCCAAAAGGCCTGGCCGTACAAGGAGCATCTTTAGCAAAAAAAGAATGCTACCAGATCTGACTGCATCAATGTGGACTCAGGTGGTGCTGAACCTACAGCCATGATTACAGATGGCAGGTGGACAGGGCTAATGATAGCTCAAGATGGAAATTCCCTTTTTATCTCCTTACTGTTTTCTTCTATTGATGTAGAAAATCTGAAAGATAAATTTGAGAGATGGATAGATAGGATACCAAGTACTTGGCAAAACTCCATGGGAAGAAAGAAAAACTAAATTCAAACTAAGTCCAATAATTAGATATTATTGAAATTTCTTCATATGTAAGTTAAATGTGATAACTACCTTCCTTTTTTGTTCTCCTCTGCAGAGAATGGAATTTTAACTGTTATCCAAGTTGGGGGAGGTGGCAAGGTGTGATGAAGAGTCACATTATGAGATATTGTCAAACATTTCCTATGTGTGGCTTCTTGCATAGATTCCTGCAAGTATTCTGAGCAGGGAGAACAAAAGAACCATAGCCAGGTCAATAGTATACCAGGAAATCGAAATCGTCTTGACAAAACATTTAAAATGTATATTGCACTAGGAAAAAACTAACTTTATATATAAATACTGAATGCATTGATCTCTTTGTTGTGCTTCAGAAGAATATATCTGTTTTTCTCACATACTTAGCATTGCAAAACACTTTTTAAAATTTTACAGAGGCAAGTCAATCAGTTTACATAATGGCCAATTTGAAATTTCCTTTGATATTTTAACATGCCTCTTTAGAAAACTGTACACAATTACAATCAGAGCAAACAAAGACAATTTGCTTTTACAATGAAGTAGCTTAATGGTTTCCTTAAAGGTGTAACTTGATTAATTTCTTTTATGAGTCTAAGCAGGATGATCCAAGAAAGATGTCATGTACCTACAGAGTATTATTATTCATTACAATAAAGGCCATGATAATGACAACCCAATAACAGAATATGAATAGACTTTAGGCCGTGACACAATGAAATTTACAGAGGCAGCAAGCAGCTTTTAAAGAAAACAGGATAGGGACCTCACATGACAAAAAAAATTAATTTGTTTATTCCAGGGAAAATGAAATAAAAACTGCCCATCTTTCAATCCCAATTCTAGCTTTACACTGACTTTGGCAGGAGAAGCTCGGATCTGCAGTACACCCATACCCTTTCCCAGTGGATACAGGAAGAAGTTACTCCTATTAGCTTGTGTTTAATGTTTTGAATCTGACTTACTTGTCAGCATCATGATTCATGACAGCAAACAGAGAGAGTGTGAAGCCTGCGTTTCTGTGGGGTGGGAATAGATTAGAGTATTTAGACAGTCTCAGCCACTCTTGCTGACCTAAAAGAAACTTCAGAAAATGCTCCAGATCTACTACAAACTCAGAGTGAGATCTGGAGAGATAAATCATTACTTGCTGAAGGTAAGTGTCATGAATATATCATTGAAGCCTATACTACCAAACTTAGGGGAAAAAACCTGCTCTTGTGTATGAACTAAAAAATACATATTAATTCTAAATAAAATTAGAGCTATGTGGTACGATTTTCTTTGTCTCTATCCTGCTGGGTTAGTGGAAAACTACCAAAGAGAAAGAACATTTGTATGTATGCGTATTATGCTTGCCAGTTGAATTCAGTGGTGATTTTCCTCTGTTCAACAACAAATGTCTCCACCAGCGGTTTGAATTCCATTCTTAGTTACTATACTTCATGACTTGGCCCTAGATTTGCTCCCTCTTTGGTTACTCAACACTATTAGGCAACTATGATGTACAAGGTATTGTGCTATGTTACACAGACACAGATTTAAAAGACGACCTGAGTTCAAAAGAGCTCAGTCAAAAAATGCTATCATGGAGTTGTGCACAGAGTGCTTGAAAAAAAAGAAGTGCATTTATGAAGTGATCTGATTATAAAAGAGGCTGCTTCCTGAGAACATAACATATGGACTTGATATTGTGAGATGATTAAGTGCCTGACATTTGGAGAAAAAGGGGGAAGGAAGAAGTATTTTTGTCAGAAGGAGCAGTGTGTATAAAATTCTGAAGCAAAAAAATAAAGAATGTATGAGAATGCAGGGCTCATTACTGAAGTGCATGAGGAATGTCAGATGAAGCTAAAAGGGCTGGTTGGTGAAATTTGCTAAAAAATAAGCTACACATAAACTTTATTGTTTTTTAATTTTCTGATATATTTAAGTTGATTTCTGGGTTAGGAATATAATGTTGGTAGAGAGTGGCTTGAGGAAGTGACAACAGAGGCAGGAAGAATCAATCAAGTGAGAGGGAATGAGGGAAGTATGAGAGTGAGATGTAGAGGAATAAATCTAGTTGGAAATATGATAGAAATGAACTTGAAAGTATTTAATAATATATGTAAACACATATAAAAAAGGAACTTGTGTTTATCTTGAGTCATTATGTAAACATCAAAGTTTTAGAGAAGAAGGTAGTAGAGTAATAACGAAAGATAAAGAATTTGGCTAGGAGCAGATTGAGAAAGTATATCCAGGTGAAGATGTCCAGGATCAATTTAAGCTTAGACTGACTATAAGCTCTGGACTGAATGTAAAGATTTGGGAGTCAGCACGATGGTGGTAATCTTTCATGCTAAGGCTATAAAACAGACTACCTCGATGTATACATTAGCAGAGAAGAGAGTGGAATGCAAAAACCAAGGCGATACTAATAAAACGTGTTTATTTAGCTCTACTCATTAAGTTTCAATTCCAGTGGGTGTATCTAGAAAGAGGGAGGGTATGGATTTGACCCATAGTCAATGCTGAGTTCTCTAACTCTCCTGGGCTCCTCCATGAGTCCTCCTCACTTACCCATTACACAAGTCATACATGTATATCGCGCTTTACTGAGTTGTCCAAAAAAAATAAAAAATAAGACCACAAGATATGAAGATTTTGAATTTCCTGTAGTTCAAGGGAAAAGTAGTTAAGATGCTAAACCTTTCATGACATGTGTATCCTAGTTTCTAACTCTGTCATCCTTTCTAAAAGATCCTCCCCTAACTCTGCTTTATGAATTAACAGCCATCGTTCATGACACTGCACCCACTTCTTAAAGGGCTTGCTCTCTCCTTGGTTTCCTTGTTCCCCAGAAAAATATTTCTGCTCATCTGGGTTATTTAGTGTGGAATAATATACCCTATTTCAGCTTTGATAAAAGAATCCAAAATGGCTATAAGAACTTCAGGTCTAGTCTCCTTAAATTTTCCTTGTGAGTTTGGTGTGCAAACATATATATATATTTTTTTTATTTTTGAGTGTCCATTGGGTAACTGTTAGAGTATGAAGTACTTTATTTCCTAATATTCATACTATACCTGTGAGAAAGTATTTATACTATATCTGTGAGAAACTGATGTTGACTAAATACACCTCGTCCACATGAGGTGTCCAGATTAGGCTGATATTGAATCTGCAGGGTCAGTTAAGCTTCCAACAATGCTAATGTGTCTCTCCCTCATCTACAGACATGATTGTCAGCAATTGCATTCCACACAATGTGTACCCAGAGGCTTGCCCCGTGTCTATCCTGATAAATGCTTCTTTTCCCACATTCCCAGTACTGACCCCCTTCTGTTTCACTGGAAAAGATTTACCTATGTAGAGTCTGTGCCAGACTTTTTCATCCATCTAAGCCTCTTGTTGACACATGTTAATCCAGTGAAAGCCAGATTATAATGGGGTTGAGGAGTCATTAAATATGTAAACCTAGAGATAGAAGCTGGTAGTGGTGAGAAAAGGAGTGAAGAATATATTCAGGGTAAGGGTTTTTAGGATGAGAAAGATTTGAGATTATTGTAGACTGAGAGAAAAGCATAAGTGAGGAGGAAGAGATGGAAGATATTAAAGAGACAGTTTAACTGATAGCTCTGGAGCCCAGAGAAGGCAGGAGAGTTTGGCATGAAGGAATGCATTCTGTGGAAGCATCTGAAATTGTTGATTCTTCTTCTCCAAAAATGGAAGAAATGGCAAGTACAATGAGAATATTTTTATGTTCGTCTATCACAGGTCCCAGATGAAAAGCAAAGTCTGTAACGGATGTGTGTGATGTCTGCTCCCTTGCTCACACAAGTGCAGAGGCTTGTGTGAAACAGAAAAAAGGTGAAGTGCTTGCCAACAAGAAGCCAATGCTTTAGTTGAGTAGACAGAACAGTAAACAATTGTGATAAATTGATATACGTGATGTTATAAGATATTACAGTGTTCTTGTAATGATTTTCTAAATGTGGTTATCTTGCTTTTGTACTAAAAGATGAAGAATCTGGGAAGTCACTTACAAATGTAAAAGCTTTTTACAAGAAATAAATTGTTTAATGTAAAGACATAAGAACTAACCTACAATTGTGGTAGAATGAAAAATCTAATTTTGTAGGATTATGGAAAAGTGTGTTGCTTCTGCTCTTATGTGGATCACTGCATATCAACTTGCATTTGAGAGTTGTAGAAACCAGAAAAAAAATATTGCTAGAATGGTTTTGGACCAAACTAACCAGCTTCAGAAATGTCTAATTGAAATTGATTCCAGAATTAAATACAGTGGTAATTATGGCCATTATACAAAAATCACAACCATGAATCCATGAAATACTAACAGCGACTGCAGGATAGAAAGGGAGGAAAGAACTTTGGATCTGACATTGCTCCTGAGTCCATCATGGGCTCCCTTTGTCCTCCAGTTGGTTAATGACATGGTTTTTTACATAAATTGGCTACAGATATGTTTTTATGTAAATTTCCAAAAAGTATGTGCATATGTTAGGGAAATGGTATAATGACTTTTCACATACCCATTTTCTAAATAAAAAAGTCTTTAAAAAATCACTCAAAATACACGTGTCTTATTAGGCTACTCACCTAGGACAACTTGCTCTGTATTCACATAACTATTTAAATATTTATATAAATAAATACTTATAAATATTACAACTATAAATACTTAAATATTTATATAAATACTTGCTCTACATTTACATAAATAAATTCCCTAGTGGCCCTTCACAAAACAAGGAACGTTTGTCTTAAGGTGATTTTCTGTCTTTGATACCACCTTGAATCACGTAACAGCCTCTCTAGTTAGAGAGAAACACACACACATGACACACATGTACAAAAATTTCATCTCTGGCAAGGCATAAGGTTATGCTTCCATTCTTATCTGATTGGTCACATAGCTTTAGTATTGGTCTGTATCTACGTGTTTACCTTACACTTAGAATCGCTACTTCTTCCTTCATGTTTCCCTCCTCGTCTCTCTCCCCAGTTGCTGGCAGGACCTAAAACTTAGAAATTGTGCTTTGGCCCATTTCAGAGCCCCAGCGCTGTACTGAGCAACTGGAAGTCCCTTCCTTGCAGCCCTTGTCCTCTCTCTGTTCTTTTACCTGCCCTGTGTCACCTCCTTTTGTGAGTTAAGTCCATATCTCTCACCACTATAAGATTGAAAGCAGGGGTCATAACCTGTTCATTGGCAAATCACCTAGAACAAAATGCATAGCTAAAGCAGCTAATCTGTGTCCTAAAGAGCCTGGTTCAAAGAATCACAATCTTTGCCACCCACATTCCTACAGCAAGAGAACCCTCTCAATGGATATGTCACTCGTGCAGACACGACTATAATTGCTTCCTGTTTCCTAGCATGTTAAATTGATACTCCTCAACTTGATCACCAAAATCTTCTGCCCAAACTCCTGCCTTTCTCATAGCTGATATCCCTCTTCTCACACAGAATCTGTGATCAACTAAAACTAAGCCATTCCTTGGTCCTTATCTAGCGCATGCCTCTTCCTCTGGCCCTTAGCATATTTTATTCCCTTTCTTCTTTTTTTTCTACTAACAGTCTTTCATCTCCTTCCAAATACTCCTTCAGAAAGAAGAAACCATGCACATAAGTAACCTCTCATTCTCTGTTCAGGAGGCCTTCGGCTTCATTACGTAATTTCGTTAAACTTCTATTTCTCTTCCTTCAGCAAGACTGTTTAGGAAGAACTTGCCTTCCTTGCCTAGGTTGTCTGTTTTCCTAACTGTTACCAGACCCTTGAAGGCTGTTGCATTTTCATCCTGCTGGGCCTAGCACAGGGTTCTTAACCGGTGACACATTCAGTAAATGTCACTGATCGATTTGCAGCACTAAAGACTTTGTTTTGTTTTTATGATAGCGACTTCTTCCACAAAAAGAAGACGGACTTCCTGACCTCCAAGTTGTTGCTATTGTTGTTATTAAACATGCAGCACAATATATGCCTAAGCCTGTTCTCCTCCATGTTTCACACCACTGAGACTAATGAAAGACATTCATCATTAGACGCTTATTTCAATTACAATACACTAGAAAGTGCTACAGGAAAATACAAAACCAAAAATCTTTGGCTATAGGGTGCTTCCTGAAATAAAAACATCCACCGTTTATAATGGAAAATAAAAAAAAAAAAAAAAGAAAAATACTGTGTGCTGGCAAGGGGCAAGTTCAGGCATTTAATGGATCTTTTAGTCAGCTGTCATTTGTTTCTACTGAGTGTTACATACCCTTTACCGGAGATGAATACTGCTCACGTCTACAGAAAGACCCGGGGTGGGCTGTAGGCATTTCAAAGTCATTCTTCTACATCTCTGCCTGTGTTGTTTAAGTGCCTATTTTCAATTTGCTGTTGTGCGAAGGAAAACGTTTTGATTCTTGATTTAGAATGTGCACTCACAGAAGGTTCCAAGAGGATTTCAGGCAGTGAGATAAAACCTGTCTCTTTATGCTTCTTTGCAGAGTAAGCTCTTTGGCAATAATACATCCCCTACACTGCTCTTAAATCCCAGGTTTTATGAAAGTCAGTCCAATTCCTATTTGGTGGGTCTTTTTGTCATGCAAGTGCTGTTCCCTGAAGAAGCAAGCTAGTCACAGCGCTTTCTCTCTCTTCCTTTCTTTGTTTCCCATACTATACAGGATTCTTAGGAAAACTGTAGCATTTCTGAAAGGCACAGGAGAAACTGAAACTGCAATAAAAGTCAGCTGTAAACGGTGTATCTGACTCTGCTGACCACAGTAAAAAGACATAAGGCTCGGGTTCTATGCTTTGAGCAAGGGTGAAACAAACAGTCAGGCACCAACCAGTGAGTCCCAAATTACCAAGGCCAACTAAGGGCCCGCAAACTCTTTTCTCAGGTAATATAATCTGTAAATAAATCAAGTCCAAGAAAGCTGAGTGCAAGTTCAAATACTTAAGCTAAGCCAAGAGCATACAATCAGATTCTGTGGTCATAGGGGTTTGATCTCACCTCAGACACAAACTTCCATCAAACAAAATACTAAAAGGCTTGCAAAAATTTTACCACTGTTGCCAAAAATGTGCCTTTCATCGCATTAGCAAGTGCCATAAACTTGTTGGAGAAGAGATTCTATATTTATGCAGAACGTTGTAATTTAGATGCTGGTATTTACTTGATTTTATTTCATAACTTTTTTTTTCCCCAATGAAACTAGCTGTATTGAATTTTAAAATTGAGTTTTCTTTTTGGTGGTAGTGGTAGGGAATGGGGAGGCTGAAGAGCATCAAATCAAAATCTAATGAAGTTTCTAATGATCAAATAAATAATCACTTGACATTTATTGCCATGCTTGGCAATCTGCAGAAATGGAATAGAGCAGAGATGCCTAAAGCCCCATTTCCCATAGATTTACATTACGCTACCACACAGAATTAAGCTGACATAAGCTCTTTAAGACCCACTAAAGCAGCAGATTTTACACAACTTGTTTAGATTTTTTTTCCCTTCTCCATGATCCCATATTCCCTGAATAACTCTTTCTATCCATATTCTACTCCTTGTTCTTTTGAGAGGCCTGCTGGAGCCTTCCCTTCATGTCATTTCAGGCTATAACCCTGCAGTTTGAGTTTATCTTAGCTGTAAAATGCAACAGTAATTTATATGCTCCCTTACTCCAGCCTCCTCTGAGGCACTGGCTGCCAGCTGTCTACCCAGCAGTTTAAAGAAAGAACAGTAATGAGCGAGAGTGCGGCAGGGGAGGGGGCTGCACCACATCAGAGTGCTTTATTTCTGCTTCCTCAGTGAGGTCTGGATCCACATAAATGGCATTTTCTGGCACTGATTGACAACGCATAACCTCCTTCCTCCCCTCCAGCCCCACCCCCTCCCGCCTCACACCAGCCTTATGGGGACAGGTTTTCTTGTTTCTTCCTTTCATTTCTGAGTCAAGAAGAACAGAGTGAAAAGATGAGACGAAGCCTGGGGCAGCTGTGATATGGCATAGGGTGCGAGTTTCCAGTGCAAACCTTGTCCCTGTGTATCAAGAATATGTTCTTGGAGCTGCAAGACAAAGCTTCCCAGGAGCTTAAAGCACTCGACGCTGTTAGATTTAAGATGAGCTATTGCGGGTATATTTTTTGATGTGATTTAGTTGAGGTTCCTTTTCTTTTTCAAAATATGCCAGCAGTAGGCTTATTTGCCTCGTATTTTTTTTTTAATAGGGTAGAGTCATTCTTGTTTTGAATGTAAAAATCTCTTCCCCTGGTACTCTCTCTCTTCAATTTTTGGGGGCTAAAATATACCCCTTTTCATATACTGTAGCACACACAAGTTCAGGGAGTGCAATTCAGCACAAAGCAGCCACAAACGATTTTTCCTTATACTGCTAAGATCATTTGGCTCTCTTTTGCCAGTCCATTGAAAAAAATAAATAAAAAAATCTTACTTCACAAAAAGGAAAGAAAATATTTGAAACTCTCTCTCTATGTATGTTCAGCATTAATGCTGTCGCCATGTAGGAGATAAAGATATGTCCTGGCAAAGGATCTGATTCCTCTTTCGTGATATTTCTGAATGTGTTGACTAGTAACATCTCCAAGGAAGACCTTGTCACTTTAGGATTCATCTCCCACATCTCCCTTTAGCTTTGTGTAATCTCGATTTTTGTCCAAAACTGATAAATCTCTGCAGACGTTGGCAAAGCGAAAGCTAGGAGCTGTGTTGATCAAGGCTGAGCTCCAGATCAGTGGAATGCGATTTGAAGGAAGGGGGGAGCCACAGTTAACTCTTGCAGGTACTGATCTTTCCTTGATTCAGTCACAACAGAAAGATCGTTTTGTATTATTTACCTTTCTTTAGTCAAGTCCATTGGTCACAACTGTACTTTCTATTGAGAAATGATCCATCTGTCTGACAAAGACTTCACATATCTCTTTTTGTGTGGTTCTTATTATTTATTCTTCAACTGGAAAGTGTAAAAAAGATTCTCATGTTTAGGAAATGTAAGGTTCACTAAAGTTTCACGGTGGGAATAGGAATAACATGTTCTATCTGACTGTTTGACATAAAAGCTTATAGTTATATTTCATTATAACTATAATTTGGGGGGAATTCACAGAGAGGAAACAGAAGAAGGCTAACTGGAGGATACTCTTTTGTAATTCTTCTATGCTCTCAGCAAAAGATAAGGTGGAGTCTCTCCAACTTTTCTTCTCATTTCCTTTTGAAATGGTACTAGATTTATGAAGAAGGAAAGCAGATCAGAAAGACCCACGTATTTCTTGTGTTTTCTAAATGCATGACACACAGCCATTTTACTACTTAGCAATGGCAACATGAATGAATTTACTGGTTCTAAAGCCTTTGAAGTACAAAGGTCTCAGACACTACCCTTACTACAAGAGGTTCTATCGTCAATAAAGAAAATATGTTTGTAAGCCCAAAGAGATATACCATATCCTACTTACATATTGGCCTGGAATCAGAGAGGCTTTCCAGACCCAAAAAACATGAAATACAGTGACTAGGGAAAGTGTAGGGCAAGGAGGAGGCAGACGGGACAATGCTGCTGCTTTTTAAAAAATTCTGAGCGCAAGCCATAAATCACAATGCAATTACATCTCCCACTTTTTGGTATTGGTGGAGGTTTGGGGAGTAAGAGGGTAACTAACCATGGTGGGGAATCACTTCTCATTTAAACTAAGCAAACAGATGAATCATTGAAATTCCCACATATCATGATATATTGCAAGAAGCATTTTAAGAATGCAGTGTTTTAAAACCTGGAACTGATATTGCTGATTGTTCTAAGTCAGCATTTGCTTTTCAATGTTATTCAGACATGGCTGATTTACTTGAAATAAATGATCTTTATATTGAATTAACAGTGCTTTTCAATATGTAAAAAGTTTAATACACCTTTATATTATAGACTTGGGTATACTACAAATTAAAGTATTCCAATTAAACAAAACTAAAACAAACACAAAATCTTCAACTCCTTATAAAAGTCAAGATTAGCACAATCATTGCTTTCTAGCAGGAGGAACTTGTGATAAGAGCAGAAGTAAAGAGAAAGAGAGAGAGAGAGAGAGAGAGAGAGAGAGAGAGAGAGAGAGAACAATATAAGATAGAAGAAATGATTTAAAAAGATGTTGAGAGTAGAGACTGCTGCAGAGTGACTAACGAATGCATGAATTTAACATCCTGAAGCATGCTCTCTCTTTTTGTTCTGAGCAGGATCCCTAGAGAAGCAGAATAGATGAATCAAAGTAAATGGCATCAACCCTAGAAAGGAATACATCAAGAATAATGGTGTAGAGGTCGGGCAATAATCAAGATGACTCATTTATATATCTTCTTTTTTCCAATTTAACATCTTTTGCACTAACCATGGTCTGAGGCTACTCTCAGGGTTTAAAAAGAAATTCTACAGCAATATGTAACATGCTATGAGCCACGTCTCTGCCCACTCCCAATCAGAAATTGCCCTTTAGATTAACAAGTCACTTTTAGCACATTCTCACTATATTTAGTACTGGATTAACCATTGTGATTACTGCTTTAGTAAATGCTCACATCTAGACCCAAGTTTCACATCACCACGCCTGTTATCACCCCTCCCTAAATTGCTACGTACTAATTTGACCTGGTGATGTGACATTCATCACAAGCTCCTTTAAATGATTCTACAATTTTAGTTTAACCTAAATACGAATTCTCAGAATAGGTACACACGCATATACGCGCATGCATGAACACGCGCACGCACACACGCAGCCTTTGACTGAGATTCTTCTTCCAAAAGATGGAAATTTCATTTTGCACCTGATTTAACTGAACAGCCACATGGAGCAAATGTTTTTCCTCCACACAGAAGTGTAGCAGGTAATAAAGCTGTCTTTGCAGTAAACTGAAAATTCACTATGTAAAAAAGCACTAATTTGGCGACTATGTTAAACACACATTTATATAAAATAGTTCCGGCCCTGGAGGAGCTTATAACTAGTAAGGAGGGAAAAAAGCTTATAAAATTTGGAAACTCGCCAGCCACAGTCAGCAATAAGTGCCAAGTAAGCGGCGCAGAGAATAAAGGCTCTCAAGCTCCTGAGGTGGGAAGCATTGTCTTAGGTTGGGGTGGCCTGGGAAGCACTTGTACAGCTGCAAAGTTACGGGTTGAAACTTGGAGAAAGAAAGGGCTAGGTATATGGAAGAACGGGGAAGACACGCCGAGCAGGAGGCAGTGCAGTGAGCGTTGAGGATGCTATAGATAAAAGTGGGGATATAGCTGTGGCGGAAAATAGTCTGTTGAAATTGATGGTAAACAAATATTAAGATATTACAGGTACCAAACACTGTAATATAAGGTCTTTGACATCTGTGGAGGCAAAAAAATATATAAATTTTCTATTACCTTCTAAGTTCTTCTGGCTGGGTAAATAATCAAATTAACATGAGACCGATTAATAGGAGAAAATATCCAAAGTTGATTTTATGAATGCACATTCGGAGGAGGGGGTCATAATGAGACCCAAAGAAGTATGGGGCAGTGAGGGTTATATCGCATTCAGGAGCTAAGGAGAAAAGGGGTTGTGGTTTGAGACTTCAAAGGGCAGGAAGGTAATTCACATGGAGAAAGAAAAGCAAATATTTGGTAAATAAATGTTTCCTGGGCCGACTTTAACCACACAGCATAGAGAGGGCTTTGAACAAATGCGCCTTGCTAGGTTCCTTTCTGTCTATCACACACTAGTTTCTAATAAACTGTAGTTATCTGCGATACTATCTTCCTTCCTGGAGCAGTTTCTCTGTCTAAATTCCTTTTAGGCAGCTGTGGGTGGGGAGTCAAAGGTTTTTCCCTGAGTCCTTTGTTACTTAATAGCCAGCTTAATATCAATATCCCAAAAGGCATATGCGGGGAGGGCAGGCAAATCCTGCTCCCCTTCACATCCCGAGATCCTCAGTAATGAGAGCCAGTCCTACTGGGCAGCATGACGTAATGGCTTTTGGTCCCATCCTGGCTCTGTAGTTACGCTCATCATGTCCACAAAACAATGAGCACACACCCAGACACATCACAGGGAACAAACACATTCAACATAAATTAATTGTGGTTTTACTGTGTCTCAGGCACCACGCTAATTGAGCTATAGAATTGAGAACACGAATGGTGATCAAAACAAGGAAGGAGACTGGAAAAGTGGCTGTGAAAATGTTGGACCCGATTCCAGACCTTTCACTTTAATAATTTTTAATGATGGACAATTAATTTAACCTCTCTCAGCCTCACTTTCCTCATCTTTAAAATAATAATAACACTTGCTTCCTGGAACTCTTGTGAGAAGTCTATTATAAAATTCATGAAAAGTACATGTAAGTGCTCAAATAATGTTAGCTGTTATTAACAATGCCCCACGAGCCTGGACCTATATCGTCCGTTCTTTTCTGTACGTTAGGCAAACTGATTTCCATCTTGTTTTCTTCTTTGGACTCTGAGTAGGGGTTTGAGAGGTATAAAGAATCTGATTTAAAAAAAAACAAAAACAAAAAAAATGGAACATATACGAATTCATAATGATGAGTGAATTATTCCAGTAAAGTCTTTATTTGTACAGATTGCCATTCAAATACATTGCTATGTGTCATTCAAATAAATTTCAACCCCAATTAATATTGGCTCAGAAAAAATTACGGCTGTGTGTAGAAAGGGCAGGGCAAAAAAAAGTAGGACCTACATGCTTTATAAGCTGTTTTACTTCTCTTCAATTTTCTGAGGAAAAATAAGACTGCCATATATTTATATATTTTCTCATCACTAGAAAAAGAGGAGCTGTATGACAGTCTCTGCCAGGAGTTTACACAGAGCAAACAGCATGAATGTATACACTCATGAACATACCCAGAGGCTTAGTTTTAACACTTGGGCATTCTCTACATTGTAACATGTGATTAAACATAAATTAAACTATGATGAAGACTGGTATTTTAAGTAACTGTGGCATTCTTGAACTTTAGCTATTAGATGTGATGTGCAAAGTTTACTTTTCTCAACCAGTAACCAGAAATAAGAAAGCTTCATTAGCAAACTGCATGACTGCTGATCAAAACTGCGTGTATTTTTAAAATTCAGAGTTATTTCTTCAAAATGGAAGTAAACACCTTGGAGTAAATATTTCATTGCATCAGTAAGTGTCTGGTTTTTAGGAAGAGTTTTCTGAATAACCATAATAATTTTTCTTAGAAATAATGTAGCACTTTTGATATTTGGAATATTTTTTTCTCTCACTTTGTAATTCAGATTTATGACCATATTGATCATATAACTATTGTCTGAAAAACTGTGGGACACAATGTTCTAGTTCTTAAACTAGGACTTATGTAACCATCTGAAATATCTCTGGACCTCAAATACTATTTACCAAACAATCACATAAGGGGATAAGAGTAAGCAAATAGGAAATATGTCAAGAGCAGTTCTTTTAACAATAGAACTTTAAAAAGCAGGGCCAATTTATTTGCCAAAATAGCAACTTTGGTCAACACCAATGCCCTGAATCACAATTACTGCAAAAAAGGCCTGATTTGTGATAATTTTGGAACTCAGAGAGTAATTTTAATTCAATGCTTACCTCACTGTATTTTGGCTTTTGGAAAATATACTCATTAAATGATCTAAGTCTTACAGGCCCCAACATATTCTGTATTCAACCAGTTACTCCTGGCAGCAAATAAATGTGGTCTCCATCCTCAACAGAGATTTTTCTTTCTTGGCCAGAACTTAGAGCTCAGGGTCCAAACCAGAGATAAATCAATAAAAATCTCTACACTACAATTTCCTTGTTAGAGGGAAATAAAATGAGAAAAATGAGGTTTGGGATCTTACTTCTTTCTCCTTATAATTCTTTTTGTCATTTCTAGGATATTCCTTGCTTTTGTTCTTTTTTCTACTTTCCCAAATTTCCATGTTTAACATAACTAAAAGCTCTCCAATCTCATTAATTTCTGCTTCTTCAAATTCTTCTTTGAATCCTCTCCCTTTCTTTATAGATTCCCAGATCCAATTTCAGACCTAACGTGTATGCATTTATACATATATACACATATATATGCAATCAAGATAACTTCGAATAGCAGAAGTTGGGGTGCGGTAACCAGGGATAGGGAAGTCACTGTTACTACATCTAGGAGCCATAGTGTATTGATGAGGACCCAGAGACCCATAGGGTTCAATCAACCTTAAGTCATCTAGAGGCTAATTGCAGAGCCAGAAGTTCATTGCAGAATTCTTGACTCTGAGGACCTGTCTGCCATGTGATGCTGCAGAGTGTTGTCAAAAATGTCAGAATAAGCATTAATAGGAACTTGAAAATTAGTTTTCATTGCTGTACTTCTTCCAACACCAATTCACATGTAGCATGAAAGTCTAAGGGTAAATGAGTTTATTAAGTTTGATGCTCAGAAGACAAACAAAGGAAAGGAAGTGACTATTTCAAAAAGGAGTCAGATTACCTTACCCTACACACTTAGCCTTAGGTTCAAGAAGTGAACTCAGGCAACGCAGAGGAACCACTGGGTTTAGAATTCCTCTGAATTCCTTCAGTCCCTTAGGCCAGTTAAAGGCAAATGATCTGACTGTTCTGCATCTGTTAGTGATTGAAGGCAAATGGGAAGCATTGGGAGAGTTCCCATTTCAGAAACATAAAGTGCACACGGCTATTGTGAAAGTAAACACTGCAAGTCGCAGTGGATCCAGTCTTATTAATAAATGCGGAGACACCCCCAACATATGGGGAACTGACGTCTGAACCGACACAGAAAGAGTTACCAAACGCTTGCCATGGGAAAAAAACAAAAATAACTTATTGTAAAAGCGTGTGAGTGTATCAGTTCCTATGTTCTCCTCGGTATTTAGTCTATACAAGGTAGACAGAGTTATATCTACAATGAAACACTCTTGAGAAATCCCCTACCCTTTTGTCTGCTTTAGTTCTCCAAATATTCTTCCCAGTCTATATAATGACCTAACAGAAGTCTGCTTATCTATGGAAATTTGTTTGCACTTACCATACTCGATTAAACCGTAAGTTACTGCAAAATGAATATTTACCCCTTCCTAGCATGCTCATTTTCATGATGCTTGCTCTTGACCTTTGTAAGCTAGAAAGTCAGGCCCCTAAGAGAGGAGCAGAAGCATGGAGGGGGCAGTGGTGCATGTTTTGGTCCAACAGGATTTCTTGGATCCAAAGGTTAACAGGAATCTTCCTTCTAAGCCAAATGTGTCCTAAGCCAAAAATTTCTCAGGTTCAACTCAAAGTTAGGTTTGCCAGAGGAGTTAGAAATTTCTCTGGCTCATCTCAAACTTTGCTTTGCCAGAGGTATTAGAAAGAGCCAGGGCCCAGTAGGGAAAAGAAAGAGAAAGGTGGGGGAGGGTTGGGGAAGGAGAGAGGAAGGGGGAGGGAAGAGGGGAAGGAGGGGGGAGAGGGAGAGGGGAAGAAAGAGAGAGAGAGAGAGAGAGAGAGAGAGAAAGAGAGAGAGAGGAGAGAGGGAGAAGGAGAGAGAGAGAGATGAGAGAACTTCTTTTAGAAAAACAGATTTAATCTAAAGATAATGAAGACATAGATTGTACTTTTTGCATTTCCCACATGCTAGGTAAAAATAACAGATTAACTTAAAATTTAAAATTTATTTTGGTTTCTCTCTTTCATATGACTCTTCCTAAACCACCAAGTATTCATACTGCCCTCCTAGTGTCCAAGGACAGACCAACTACAATTCTTACTTGGACAGACTATTGGTATGTTATTATTTTATCTGTCATTATCCCTGAAAAAGCATTTTCATTTAGGGGGAAAAAAAACTGGCTCATCTTTAACTCTGAACCTAGAAACCTCTGAGAAGTGATTCACCTTGCACAATACTATTATGCAGATTATATTTTACATTGTTTAATAAATAATGTCAAAATCACTATTTTTCTGGAAAAAAATGCTTATACTCTAATGTAAATCCAAGACAATAATAAATATTTGATTACTAACCATTCCGGAGAGTTTTAAAAATGAATAATGTCGATCAACCTTAAAGAGAATGCAGAATTCTTAGAGTATTTTGGAATGTTTTCCTTTTTTTTCCCTTAAACAATTTGAAAAACCATGTCAAGTAAGTGAAGAAAGAGGAATAATAAAGGAATTTGTTGCATTCATGTTTATGTCACATTTAAGAGCCTGTGAAATTATTTTGTACAGGAATCTAAAATGCTAGACTAGTTCTTGGCATAACTCAAAGCGAGCACTTACTTATTCACACTCCTTGGTTTCTTCCAGATATAAAAAGAACAGCTTTGGAAATGCTTCTGCAAGTAAAATATCTTTGGGAGAAAAAAATCTTCTATTTAATTCCAGCGATAGGACTTAGATCAGTTAGATATTTCTGGGTCTATTAATAACAGGATATTCTTACTAATGAAATAGAAGTTTCATTTTGGGGGGAAAAAACACATCTGACATAGATAGAAGTTTTTGTCTTGTTTTTAAGAGAAAGTGTAACACAACAACCCTCTCTGTTACAATTCAGGATCTTTAATGTGTGATCAGTGAAAAGAATCTCTATAGCCATGAAGTATCCAGCTGACATGCCCAAGTCTTTTTTCCCTATGAATTTTTGTTTCCCTTGGGGGTCTCCTTCCTTGGGAATAAGTCTGTTCCTCTTGAAGGCTCAAATAAAAGTCAATCCTTTTTTTGATTTTTCTTAGTATGGCTGAGACATGCTAGAAATTTACAGCACAATATATTAAATATTAAGTGTTAAAACAGTTAATTTAATAGTAATAGCTAATTAGTAGTTAATAATAAGACTGATAGGGATTTGGTCACAATGCCCAAGGAAGTTAGGAAAGACAGTTCTCAGACTTCAGATTTGGAGCGATGGTACTTAGAGGGCAGGGACTTCTAAACATAGAAGAGGTAGTCAAATGATCTGAACAATCAGAAAACATGAGAAATTTCAACCACAGCCTATGCTTTGGCTTTGTGAGCATTAATATATTCTTTTCTAGTCTTCAAAATCCAAAAAAACAACATGCTTCTGCTTAACACAAATAAACTCTTCCTTTACCCATCGAGGAATGATCAAAATTCTCATCAGTTAACGTATCCAACATTCTTCCGCTACTTCAATCACTATAGAATGATGGATTCTAACCTGGAAGCTAAATTGTGATATGAATCATCTCTAATATACCCTACATAAGGTAGTAGTGAAACAAGACAAGAGAAGGTGGGGGTCAAAGCACAGCAGTCAAGAAAACAACCTTGGTTTTGAAATCGTTATGAAGTTAGAGCTGGCACCAGTAAGTTCCTTCTATGCTATCCATTCTTTTCTCCATTTGCCTTCCTTCAGTAGCACCCCTGTTGATCCAGGGTTCTTTGCCTAGTGAGATTATTCAAAATTTCACTCATAGCGAATCTGCCCATGTGGATATTATATGATCTTCCACAGAAGAGGGAGTCCTTGTCCCAAGGGAATATTCTCCTCTGTTACCATTGCTTAGCAGCAATCCTATTTTTCTTGCTAACTTGAGAAAATAACCCCAGTAAGCATAGGGACCCTCTTTTGTTTTTATTTTTTGCTGATTTATTCAGTGGCATTAAGTATTTATAATGGCCAGGGGAATCTCAGATTCTTATTCAGTGGAATCATTGTTATGTCTCCTGGTGGAAGCATACATACATTGAGTCCTAATACTTCTAAATCAGTAGAATCTATGTGAAAGGTCACATGGAACGAAAATTGGGGAAGTGCATCACTAACTGGAAGAATGAAGAAGCTACTCTCAATGCTGTACGTTTGCTGCCCAGACCCACATTTTCTGGCCATGGGAGAATGATCACAGAATATTAGCCACTGGTTTGTCTTATGCCAGATTTACAGGACAGATGTCAATTTCACAAGGTCCTGCAGCAATTGCAGAAATTAAGGCTTCAATAGACCTATCATCTTTTCATAAGGCTATATTTCACATATGGTGATGAACAAGCCATTTAATAGTCTGAAGGTGGAGCTCAAGTTGGGGCTCCTTGGCAGAAGCATGATAGACAAGGAAAGGGAATTTAAATACAGATAGTTTCTATTTTGGAAGATATATATATTTGAACTATCATTATATGGCTGTCTGACTCATCTGGTATGGGACCCTATCCAGTCTCAGGATTGGTCACTGTTACTAGTAATATTGCCGGTAATGAGTGATGATAATCAGGTTAGCCTTTGTAAAAGTAAATATGGGTGAGCTCATGCAAAGTCCTACTCCTCATACCATGGCCATGTTGCTCCTGACCCCTTTGAAAAAGCACTGAAGTGGCTTTCTTGTCAGGGAAGGAGGTTGACTGACATCCACAAAGTAGAGCACATTATCTACCTGGGTGCGAAAAGTCTCTTCCACAACTGAGCCTCCTCAAGTTCACTCACTTGGAAAACACGTTTTGAAACTGTGTTCATCCAGGTAACTCTTACCCAATCTTCTTTGTCACAAAACATCATCATCCCTTGTCCTGAATTTTATTCCTTCTACAATTACACAATCAGCTATTGTTTCTGTTTTAGTGAATATCTGTATCTTCAGACATCTCCTTACCAGAGTGAGATAAACCACTTAGAATTGTGACCACAGGGAAAATGATCCTTTCCAGTGTCCTTCAGACCTCCATAGCTACAAAAGTCATAACAACCTACCTCTAGCTGATGTCAGCATATAGTATAACATTATCTATTTTTCAGGCTTAAGTGACATCCCTTTCAGGTCATAGAAAGTACCCATGAAGCCATATGTGTTGACTGCAGCAGAAGTGACAATATGAGAGAATTATACTCAGGGGGAGTGCTCACCTTACTTATTTGTGTTTTCAAGCTGAGTCTCTATATATCACCTATAAATAATAATTAAGTGTTGCTAGCCTTCTGAATATATAGTTTTCTGGGAAGTTCTATGTAACCTCAGGTTACATAGTTGCTGTTGTCTGATGACTAGACATCCAATCTATATGTATGTTCAGGGTAAAACCAGGAGTAGTTTCACAAAAGGAAAAAGAACTATTAATTAATAGGCATGGCTTTGCTCCAAAATCTTAGGGTGTCCCCTGTAATTCTTCTGTTACGGCTTTCTACCAGATTGGACAGCTTTCTAATCTGCTACCTTCACTGAGTCCACTGGTTAGAGGAGACAGTGATCTTGTTGCCTGTCTTGCAGCCCTGATCAGCAGGAGACCTTTTTCAAACTCTGTCGATCTATTAAATATAAATGACCAAACACCAAAGAGGTCTATCAAGTGCTCTTTTGTTTGCTTTAAAGGTAGGAGGTGTAAGAAACAGTAACTAACATTCACTTTAAAGAGGCTATTTTGACATGTTCCAGATGAATGGAGTCTAGAAACATAACTGAGATCTCAGAACTCAGTATTTTAATAAAAGTTATTTCTAGTCTCTGGCAGTCACATTATCCTTCATGGTTTCTGGAATACTCACTACTCTCTAGGTCCTGGAAATATATCAATATATCTGTTGCAGCCTTGATGCAAATTGATGAAGGTAAATAGCCATCTGTCAGGTAAAAGCAAATGGCTTCTGATGCTCTATGCTTATTGATATGAAGAAGAACAAAAAGATCTGCCAGTTCAATAGCTACATAATAATTACCAGTGCCTGGGATAGTTTGCACATACTGTATATACAATAAGAGCTCCAATGAAAGATATCACCTAATTTAGCCCATAATAATTGCTGTTATTGCCCTAGACCTATCTGTCCTCTGTATAGGTCTGCCATGGTTTATGATGGAAACCTTCACTCAAGCATCTTTCAAGAAAATCATTTCTAACATTCAAACCAGGAGACTTGGTTCCACAATCTACTTTATCTATACTTTTCAAAAACCAGACTGATAGACACCATCTTCCTCCTTTCCTCATCCAACCCCCTCAGCATCGCTTCACATGTACATTTTCCAAGTTTTTGCTCATATGGAGAAGAGAAATCTCACAATTTTTCTGATGTGTTCTGATATGTAAGCCATCTTTTCTCAAGATTAATGCCATAATTGACATTACAATTACAATTCCTATAGAGTATTGTGTGCAATCTGACCTTTGATATAGGTCTAGAGGCAATGAGGACTGGTAGAATGGGGCCTGAAAGGTTTGAGTTTCCTCTGCAAAGGTAATGACCCCAGGTAGGTCAATTCATAGGCTTCAAGCACAATAGGGACAGCATGAGCTTCAAGCATGAGCTAGACGGGGACTGGGGGAAGGCAGGGAGTTGGTGCTTCTTCTGATAAGGGATCATCAGTGGGATATGGGGGCCTGGGGTATTTTATCCAATACTCCCCTTATATAATTTCATTCTACTATTTAAGTTATACCATATCTCATTATTCAATCAAAAGTAACATTTTAGAAAAAAAGAGATAATTTGTCATCTATATTTATGTCGTTGAGGTGAAGAGTAACAAAGAGACAGCAAATGTTATTTGTTGGTGACAGAGAACTCAACTCCACTGAATGTAAAATTATTTCTCTACTCATCAGACAATCTTTCTAAAAACATATATGTAGTGGACAAAGCCCTCCTTTATTGTTTTGTTTATATTTGTGTAGCAAGTTTATAAATATATAACATATTTACAAAATGGAAGCTTATGATCCTGCTGATTAGTTTGAAAACACTAACTAAAAGAACTGTTTTATACTATGGAAGACTACAGAGTGTAAATTCATTGGAAAATAAGGTTTAAAAATAAAATTCCAAATTAAATAACCATTTTATAATGACACTAGGTGACTCTAGGGCATGCTTTACTGGGCTATTAATACATGCTTCAAGCAGTTGAAGGCACCCAAGGCGTGCATTAATAGACACTAAACCTCCTTGTCATGCTTTAATGCTAAATTAATTAAGCAATAACATGACCTGTATGAAGGTCTTTCCTGGTCCAGCAATTACTGAATAGAAGAGAATATTTTCAGACATTGCTTGACCAAACAATTGTTAGTTTGCATAAATGAACAGAAAAATCTTTTTATATAGTATAGTTTTATTTTTTTTTGGTCCAAAGGTTATTTCAAAGTTAAGCTGAAGACCCCAAAAAGGTAATTTTTCTCACTTTTAGGCAATAGTCCTATTATTGCTTAAAGCATTCCTTTTTGAGCTTTAAATATAACAGCATACTTATGACCTTTGTTTCACCTATTTTTTTATTTGAACATTATATTAAAGTGATTGGTGATTCTTAAAAGTAGATTCTGAACAAAAGCAGAGTCAAATACACATGTACTTGCTATGGGAAGGAAGTTTATCGTCAACTGAGTTTTCTCACTCCACTTACAAATTCTTTATTAATTCTTGTTTTTATTTAATTATTTTAATGCTGTTTTTTTAATTTAACTTCAGAGTTACTACTAGTGAGAAAAAGTTCTTAACATTTTCAATGAAAATTGATTTAATAATAGAGACACCAACTCTTCATATAAAAAATAGGAAAATTATACATCAGAAAATACATTTAGTATATGATATAGATTATATAATTCAGTTTTTCTCATAACTTTGAACCAGGACTTTTGTCTGTGTTGTACATTGATGTATCTCAAGTACATGGAAAAATATGTGGTACATATAAGATCTAAGTAAACATTCACTGTGTAAATGAAAAAATGAAATAATGCGTGCTATGCACCTTGTACTGTGTTAAGGAAACCAAAGCAAAGATGCGCTTATTGCTCTCAAGTTGCTCACATCTTCTCAAGGAAAGAAATAAATGCTTTTATAACTAGGTGTGTATATATATATATATATATATATGTAAATTATATTTTATTAAATATATATTTTTTTATTAAAATATATTAAATACACACAAATATCTTTTAAAACTCCTTTTGAAGACTACTTGGAAAAGGTTCACTGTTGCCATTTTAAAAATGAGTATGTTTCACTAGGGTGGATGGAGAACTCTGTTTCAGACAAAGAAAAAAATCTCAAAGGAACAAATGAACAAAAGTATGTTGTCACAGCAATGTTAGGACTGAAGTGTCAGTAGGATGCAGGGGATAAGGACAGACAGAAAGCTTAAATTTAGATGGTAGAGGGCCTTAAAATACCTGCCAAGAGTTTTTAAAAATAAGAGAGGAGTCAACTTGTATTCAGCATTGCCTAGAGGTCCAATTAAGAAAAAGCATTCACATTATCTGTCAAGGATTTCTTGATGATTATGGTAAATTGTGTTTAATCAAATGATAACCATAGAAGCCAGATCAGACTGAATCAAAGAGTAAATGGAATAGCAAAGATAATGTTTACAAAGAAAAGAGTGGAGAACCACTCCCTCATAATTAAAATTATAAAGCTATACCAGTTAAGTCAGTGTAGTATGGAGAATTGAGATGAACTGGATTAAGAGGCAAGAAATTGACACACATATGTCATATATCAGAAAGTGATATATGAAGGAAGTGGCTTCACAAATCACTTTGGAAACAAAGAACAATTCATTAAGTGATGCTGGAATAATATAAAGCTACAGTCATATCATACTCTACAAGCATATATACACACACAAACAAATCTCAGAGGGGTTAAAATACTAATGCTAACAAATAACACTTTTAGAGTAAAATATATTTATTATTTCAGTAAAGAAAAAGATTTCTTATGATATATAAAAGACAAACTCATAGAAAAGATTATTTGACATTAAAATTAAAATTAAAAAATTCTTCGTAATAAAAGATGCTATGAACTAAGTTTAAAGATAAGTCACAGACTAGAAAAAGTTATTTGCAATCTAATTGACTTAGAGCTAGTATTTAGAATATCTAAATATCTAAACAGACAAAAATCCTTGCCTTCATGGAACTTACCTTTTAGTGGGTGGAGACAAATAATAGACATAACAAATAAGCACAAGAGAAGATAATATGTGCATGCAGAAGAAATAAGAGTTGGACAAGGGTACCAATGTTAAGGGGAAGTGGTGGAAGGCTGCACTGTTAAAGAGGGAGTAGACAGAGTAGTCTCACTGAGAAAGTAACTCCGAGCAAAGGCTTAAAGAGTTCAGGGAAAAGCTACACAGTTATGTGGAGGACTAGGTAAGGGAAATAGTTCAAAGGCCCCGAGGCAAGCATGTAGCTGGTATATTCAAGGAACAGTAAGGAAGCCAATGTGGTTAAACAAAGTAGAACAGAGGGTTAAAACTAAGAAATAATGTCAGAGAGAAAATAGATCCAGATAATGGAGGGTCTCACAGGAAGTTATAAGGATTTCTGGTTTAGTTTAGATAATTTTGAGCAGATAAATGACTTTCATTTTAAAAGTCATACTGGCTGCGGTGTTGAAAAAAGATAGTATGCAGAGCAGGAGAGAGGCAGGGGAATCAGGAGGCTGTTGTAATAATCCAGACAAGAGATGATGATGACTCGGATCAATAGAAAGATAGATTGTGAATATATTTTGAAGTTAGAACCAACAGAATTTGCTAAGAAAATTCATGTGGGAAGTAAAAGCAAGATAGGTGTCAAAAATGACTACAAGGTTTTTGGTCTGAGCAACCAAAAGAGAGGAAGTGACAATTTAGAGTTCCGGTTGAGCAGGTAGAGTATATTTGCAAAGAAAGAAAAGGAGTTCAGTGTGTGACACAAAAACTTTAAAATGATACCAAGAAGAAGGGGCTATTGGGGGGAATGGAAATCCAACATGTTTTGCCTGGAAGACAAAAGAAAGCCTGTTATGGACACAGTAATAAGCTCTATCAAATGCTACTATTGGTCAGGTAGAGTGAGGAGTGGCCTCATCTACTTGAAGTCAAAGAATGACCTTCACAAGAGCATTTCTGTTCAACAGATTGGTAAAAGCCAGATCAAACAGGATTTAAGAGATAAGTGGAAATGACAGGAGTGAGATAGAGAATGAAAGGGTAGAAGGAGAGGGTGGGAGAGAGAGAGACACGGAGACAGAGAGAGAGAGAGAGAGAGAGAGAGACAGAGAGACAGAGAGACAGAGAGACAGAGACAGAGAGAAAGACAGAGAGAGAGAACAATGTTAACCCAAGTGGAGTGTCTGGCATTAGGTAAGAGTAAGGCTATTCTACCTAACATATCAGGAAAAGATGCTGATTCTGGTAGGAAAGTGGTGAATGGGGGTGAGGGGAAGAATTTATGAAAGTTCTTTAAATTGCCTTAATTTTCTTAATGGCACAGGAAATGAGATCCTCAACTGTAATAAAAATACAGGAGTAGTATTAGAGATTTGAGGTGTAAGGAAATTATCATAATTATTTGTCTAGGAGAGTAGGAGAGTGAATAGACTGTGGAAATATGAGATTGCTGGACATTATTAAGGATCAACTTTTGAATTATTGATCTTGGAATTTAAAGTGAAACAGGCAATGTAGTTACATATTATTCTCCAGTCATGCTCAGGTGTATAGGTACAGTTTATTAATTTAGGGTTGCTGTTTGCTAAGAGATTATGATAAAACAATACTCAGGAGATAGTACTGTGGATGTTGCAAAGGAGTAGTTAAAATGATTGATTATAGAATTTAAGTTAGCTAAGTAAGGAAGAGAGAATGCGATAGGCATGGGATGTGGAAAAGATGACATGACAGACTCATGGGTTTTCCAGAAGGATTATTAGAGTTGGGGTACTAGAAAGAGAGAAAGAGAATGAGATGGGAGGTGTTCATCGGGGAGTGGATACTTGAAATTGAGATTATGAAGGGGTATTAGTTATTAGCAATAACATGGCTAAGATATTGACTTAAGAATCATAATAAGCATGTAGATTGAATATTAAATTATAACAATAAGGTACCCGAGAACAGCACAGAGAAAGAGAAGAGTGTAGAAAGATGTTTATTTCCTTTGACATTTCCTTCTTGGAAATTGTAAGCTCCTTGACTCATCCTAACACTGTTTCTAACCTTTTTTGGTTCACATTTTCTCCTCTCTTTGATGGAGGTAGCAAAATAGAAGCAATAAAGAAGTTGCTGTGATACCCAAGAGAAGGGAGAAGCACAACAGTAAAAGAATAAAAGAGAAGTAAAAAGATTACCACTGTGTTTTGTACTTTATTCTGCCTGCCCCTTCATTTTTAACTCCACAATTCTAAAAGACTGATGCATTTCAGAATGCATCTCTAACTTTATACATATTAGAAAGGGTTGGTAAAATTAGGCCTGATACATAAAACTTCTCTTTACAGGTGCCTTTTCAAGCACATGTTTATTAAAGTCGCCATAAAAAGAAAACTTTAGAATTGTGTACTGGGAAGAGACAATCACTGTACCTTTGAAAAACAATATTTGGTTTGGAGACCTTCAGACAAGCTGTTCTGAAACTACACAGCAATCACATTTCATTCTAGCTGAATAACTCCTCTTCTTTTCTACACAGATCCTGAGTAGCCTGAACCTTCTGAAAAGAAAGAAAGACTGTAGTCCTGTCTGATATGACCACTACATTGGTGCTCAAAATTTAACCTTCCAATTTAAACTTCAGTTAAACTGTACTTTCTACAAGCATAGAAATGTAGGGTGCTGGGTTTTTGTTCACCTTTCCAGCATGTTCACTCAAGAGGCACTTGAATACATTTTGTTCAAAGTCAATGGGACTGCCATCAGTGAAAGATTTCAGCAGTGTCTACAAAATGAACATTTGGTCTGATCTAGAGTGCTGTGACCCACAGCTGTAACAACCAGCTGCCTCTGCTCAAACTTCACCGATCAACTAGCTCTGTCTTGTAATGGAATCTTAGTCACAGAATGCCTACATAACAATGGGTTTCCACAAGGTCATTTGAGAAAGAAACTGGTTAATATAAACAGTTGCTAAAAATACAAAGTTTTGAGGGACACCAGTGATGTTTTATACAGACTGAATGTAGATGGAGCATGAAAAAGTAACCTTACCTTGCAGTTCAATCAAATAGTATTTTTAATATAGACTCCATTGGTTGGGATCTTAAAAATATCACAAAATAGAGGAGATTTGTCACTTAAGGAAACTTCCAAGAAGATTGCTAACCAAAGGCCAGATTTGGAAATATGTTGGAAGGGAAGATTTAAGTCACTATTAGAAAATATGATTATGAAATCACTAAATGTTAAGCACAATATAATCTTTATATATAGCTATTTTATATATATATATATATATATATATATATATATATATATATATGGCATAAAGTATGAACTATATTAATAGCAAAAAAAGTTCTGATGACTGATTGGTAACCTAAAAAAGAACTGGATAGTATAAGTTATTCAATATCCTAAGGAGAGAGTGCTCTGATTCTAAATGACCAGTCTAGGTTTTTATGAAAAACACTCCAGAAGTGGACACAATTTCTCACTGAAGTATCACACCTGACCAGCCTGGATATAAATAACCCATTGAGAAATGACCAAAGCCTATTTGTTCACATGTGGCAGATAGCAGAATCTTTAGTAGCAAGAGATAGGTAAGTGCTGTAGCCTCCTCTCCCAGCACCTTGATGCCAGATGTAGGGATACATGGAAAGCAAGTCTTAGACCAAATAATGTGTTCACAAATAATTACAAACACTTATTAAAAAGACAACAAAACAGTTGTGTGGCAAGTTCCATAGGCTCAATGATGTTTTTAGACTCTGACAGTAATTCTCAGGAATGATTCATTGGAGGCAGATTTGTGATGTTTATCATCAATATAGTATATCAATGTGTTCTGCAGCCTATCCAGATGGTGCTGATCTCTTTGGATTATGTTATAGCAGAGGGCAGGAGTGTTAACGTAATACTGGAACAAACCCATAGTTGCATATTACTGCCTCTTCCATGTGAATACAAAGTGTAATCCTACTTTCTGACTGAATAAATAAAAGTATTTACCAAATTACTTTAGACCTTGGACCTAAGGCCATGTTAAATAGCTCTAGAAAAATAACCATCTGGAATGGCAGCTGAAATTAAAGGCACTACATAGTTGAGTTTTCAGTAGCCTACTGTAGTCTTTCAGGATTCAGCAGTTTTCTGCAGGGACCATTGAGTTAAATTAGGAAACAAGATTGAGACCTCTATCCTGTATCCTTCAGATCTGTTATCCAACAAAGTACTCTTATGTAATACAGCTATTAGATTTAAATGTAAATAAAATTACAAATTTATTTATGTTATTCAATGTTTCAAGTGTTCAATAACCATTTCCATCGTTACGGAAGGTTCTATCAGACAGCACTGCTTTAGATCCTGAAGGGTAGCTCTCTTTCCATCCAGTCCCCCACCCTGGAATTTTGTTTCTAATTTACTGTTTCCTCAGGGGGAGGCTTCTCTTTGGACATCCTCAGTATGAAAACTCATATACCACAGGCTAAGGACTCAATCTAGGGGTTAAGCCAACTGTTACATATGTTAGTCTCAATATTCAAGGACCAGGGAAATGGCCACGGGATGGGTCAGCTGACCCAATGGACCCTTGTAAGCCAGATATTGGTCAGACTCCTTTTATTACTTGGTCCCCAAATGCCTCCACTCTACTTGGGAGCCATGATGACACTTTGCTTCTTAGAGTATTAATGTTAATGTGGACATTAAGCCCTAGAAATGTCTGGGTATTTCTCTTTCCTCAGTATATAGTCATCTAAGTAAATTAATGTAGATCTCTTTAAAAAAAGATTGAAGAGATCACCACCACAGTGTATACTTACTGTAGTGTTGCAACATCCTTCCTCGGGTCGCCTCTCTGAAAACCAGCTTAATTCAGAAACTGGACTATAGATCATGATTCTTTATTAGGGTAAGAGCTTGCAGTTCTAGTTCATCCATCTTTGCTTTCTTTTGATGCTTCAAGCTGAGTAGTACTCACATTAGTTGCACATATATTTTGCCTCTTGGGATGCTTTACTGCATCTCCATAATTCTCTGTAAGTCAGGTCCTTGGCTGTCACTTCAACCTTTTTGTAACTTCAACCCTTTAACTCATTATGATAATTGTATCCACGTGGCTTCCTGCATGTTAGAATTGTCACATGGCCTCTATTGCTTCAGGGTCCTATCTGTTCTGTAATGTCTTTTTTGACCATCAATCCTGGCTAACAGAAGAGAGAGCCATCATTGAGCTTTTTATTGATTTTTGTGCTCCGCTCACAAGTGCATTCCTTATGGCTTTTCCATGGAACGTAATCACCTGATGAGTACTCCACCTTCACATGTCACATCTCTTCTAGTACACACACTTTCTTGAGTCTTTCAATTCCTTTCTCCACCATCTGTCAAGACAACTCTGGCGTTACAATGGTACTTAGTGTGGACCATCATTTCTCCATGCTTTTAGGAACCATCTTACTCACTAGGTCACTCATCTTCTGAGGTCTTTCCCAGGATATTTAAATCTTGTATATTTCAGGAAAACGTTCCCTTATAAACTCTGCCCTATCCAATCTTACAATCTGCTCTCCTTAACCAAGGAACACTCAGAATTCAGTCCTTTCCAATATATGCTGGCTAGTTCTTATAGCTTCTTTGAATTATTGCCCTTTTTCTTTCCTATGGGACTCACATGACCCTAGCTGGATTATGTAGTGATCTAACCCAAGTTATACGCCTATTGGCCAAGAGGTAGTAGGGGAACTTATACAGAGGCTGGTGTTGTCCTCAAGTAAGGGGGATACTGTCAGTAATGCTCTGCCCCAAAGAGAACTGTTTTCCCAAAGAATACCCTCTTCCTGCATTTGATGGCCAGTTAAGTAGGGCATGTCTGTAAAGGGTCATGGCAGTTCTCTGTGGATCTTCTAATTCTCAGCTGCAGTTGTCTTGCAGATTAATTTCTCCTGCTGCCCAGTCCAGGCTCCCTTGTGCTCTCGTAGACACTGCTCTCTGGAGCACGCTCCAATAATCTTCCTGCATGCACGCTTTTGCTCAGAGTCAGTTTCCCAGGGAAACTGAGCTAAGGAAATGTGTGTATATTTTATTTGTGAAAAAAATACATTTTAAAATGTCTCTGATTTAAAGTAACTCTCAAGATCATTTAAGCTAATGGTGGAAAACATATTTTTGTCAATTCAGAGTAAGCTGAAACTCAAACTCATGTAGACATGCATTTTAAACTCAGTCAATACTCTTACTCCCCATTGTGTACCCCTTTCATATAACCCCACCCAAATCACAGGCAAAAATGCTGAAATGCATTTGCAAGCAGTAATACCAGAGACGAAATAGAAAAATACATTAATGCATGTGTAAAATACTGAAAATAAGGAGTTATATAATCTTTCGAAGGAGAATAACACTAGGACGGTGCGTAGGTTTACAGAAAATAAAGGAGGAAGATGTGGGTGGATATTGAAGGAAGAAGAGAAGAATGTGGAAAGAGATCTGGCATCAAAAGGTTTACATGGAAGAACAATAGTTAAAGTTTTGCGAATGCAATGCGAAGCCTTATTAAAGGAGTAGCACCCTATTAGAGGTCACCCAGGCAGCAACATATTAAGAGACTGTCAGTCAGGAAAGCTTATAGGTGTTTCACACAGTATATTCAGTCTAGATGAGAATTAATAGAACACCTGGTGCTTTATACTCTTGGCTGAGCCATATCACACCTCATTAATGGTGTATCTATTCCCTTTCTTCCCTCAGCAAAACATTAAAAACTTGAGATGAAAGCATGTCATTCTAAAACATATTTGGCTCAGAGAAAAAGATGCTTCCCAGGACTACAAAAGATCTTTCTTTAATGAAACTTTAATTAAACTTTGCTTTAATTTCGATCACAATGAAGAAAATAAGGGACTTTTCATCTTGTTCCA
Organism: Eonycteris spelaea; assembly: GCA_003508835.1. Taxonomy (NCBI): domain Eukaryota; kingdom Metazoa; phylum Chordata; class Mammalia; order Chiroptera; family Pteropodidae; genus Eonycteris; species Eonycteris spelaea. The sequence continues at coordinate 350,109 of PUFA01000175.1, forward strand.
AGTAGAAAGTGTCAGTGTCTCCCATGAATAAAATGCTGGCATTTAAATCACTTGTAATCTTTTAGTACTTTTAGCCCCACTCATAACTAACTATGCAACAAAACCAATTGTTTGCAATTGCAATTATAAATAAATATATCTTTAGGATGGATACAGGTAGAAATGTATTTTTGCATGTCCTCTAACACAGTAACAATGGTAATTTGAGAAACAAAGGCAGGGAAATATAATTTGGAGGAAGCTGCACCTCCACCCTTTAGGGTTAATGAAATGATAGCTGACATCATTCACCCCCTCTCAAAGAAGCTGCCAAATGGCAGCATACAATTAGCATGAAACAATACTATTCAGAGCAATTCTTCAGTGCTAAATATTTTAAGTTATCTATAAAGAACACATATTTGAAAACCGTGAACTTAAGAAATGACTCAAGCCCAGCATTTGAAGTGTCATGTTTAGAATCTGGTCTGTTTCACAGAGAATGTTCTTGCTGTCAATAATAATGTCTGTTATTTCTCCACTAAGAAGTAGTCCATATGTCTCAGATTTGCCCTTGACCACAGACACTTGCCAGAAGAGGCAGGAAATGTGTCCTCATTTATACAGAATAGGAGAAGGAAGTTCATTTTATTTTTAACGAAAAAGAATTTAAATGCCTCTTGTATACTGAACATTATGCCAGGTATGTGAGTTACAGAGTGGAACAAGACAGATGCAGCCTGGCCTTTTAGCATTAAGAGGTGCTGTTAATGAGTATATTTTTCCCAAACACATTTTTCTTCATCATTGTGCTCCAGCAGGACATAAATTGAGAAAGAAATGCTTTCAAATCTAGGGTTGCAAACAATGGCCCCTGATACAAAGCCAGCCACCTGTTTTTGTAAATAAAGTTGTACTGGAATATGGTCATACTCATTTGTTTACATATTGTCTATGGCTGCTTTTATGCTCCAAAGAGCTGAATAGTTGTGACAGTGACAGTATGGCTCACAAAGCCTAAAATATTTACTGTCTAGCTTTTTACAAAGCAAGTGTGCAAACTCTTGATCTAGGGGAAGGAAAAGTAATTTGAAAACAGATCCTCTGTATCTGTCTAGTACTTGTACCAGTAGTAAACCAACATAATAGCCAGAGAGGCCACTAAAAGACCTGGGTGCATGTTGCTTGTAAATTTATGTACATTTCTGCTACAGAATAATTCCTTTAAATGCATGTCCCATTCCATTTGGTTTGGTTGTTACATATATATAAACACTCGATGTATAATTATAACTTACAGTGAGGTTACTGCACAATCACTATACTGTCACTGTTATTAATTTCCATATTCTATTAACTTCCTGCTAGTAGACATATTAGCTTTCTTCTATGCCCTAAGTAATTTGTTGATCTTCAGTACAATGAGCATCTGGCTGTACAGGAGAAAAAGAAGTTCCTAACGTGAGGGCACAAGGTAAAACAAGTTTAGAATATCTCACTCATGATTCAGGAGCTATTCTGTGCACTTTAGCCTGTGTTCCCAGAACATCCTAAAAACAGTCTTCACTCAGAATTCTTTCTATTCTTTCTGTAGGATCAATGGATTCCTAGTCAATAGCTCTATAGCTACTCGATATGAAAAGAGGAGTCGCTGAAACATCAAATGTGTAACCAAGAATAAATATTTCATTCTTCATGGGCGATGCATCTTAAGATGCGAAGAGGGATCTCAGAATACAAAGGGTCAAGTTACAATGGCAATTTAATTTATCTGTTTGTACTGCTCTTTAATAGGATATTATTGGTGCTATTAATCAGGAAAATGCAGAATGTATACACTTCAGTCTTGAGTCGTAGAAATTAAGATGAGGACTAAAAGAGATGCGTTACACATCAAGAATGTCCAGAGATTCAGAGGGTGACTAGCAGCAGTCCCTCCCATGGAAACCATGACAGACATTAGTCCCTTCCACTTTCCCCTCTGAATTTAGAGGTCACTGTGGATGGGAGGAAAGGATAGAGAAGAACCATGATGTTGCTGAATATATGTGCCCCAAAAAGCTTTAAAGAATTCTGAGTTTAAAATGCATGTCTATATGAGTTTGAATGAGTTTAAGCTTACTCTGAATTGACAAAAATATGTTTTCTACCATTAGCTGAAATGACCTTGAGAGTTACATTAAATTAGAGACATTTTAAAACGTTTTTTTTTCACAGTTGTTTATAACTGAGAAATTCATGCCAGCCTAAAGATAATATTCCTGAAGTTCTCCCTCTAGTTTTCACCCATCATACTATGTGAGTTGCTCAACACATATTAAACTTAAAGGAGGTTATATTTGAGAGCAGATCTTGTAATGCTGTGTTGGGGAGATATTAGCTGAGGCATATGAATCTTAGTCACAGTCGTAGCCTTCCTAACTGGGTAGATCCTGGGCTGCTGTACTTCTAGGGCCCTTTGCTGCGCATAGACAGTGAACATCATCCAAGATGCCTTAGCCTTATCTTTTTTTTAAGTTTTCTGGACTCCAAAGTCTGACTAGAAAGAGAACCCAAAGTAAATTACTGAAAGTATGCGATGTAATTATTTTAGACAAGGCGAATATCAAAATGTCTTTCCTCCCATCTCATAGTTTTGTGTTCGCTATTATAGTAGCACTCGTTAAACTTCAAACTGTCTTCTGCCTACCCTACCTTGCATGGAAAATGAACTCTTTGAACAAAGAAATAGAAGCAGGTTCTTTCATTGCTGGAGCCCCAGTGCTAAGCCAGCCCCTGGAACCATGCACAAAAGTAAACAAATAACCCTTCATGATCTTTTATCGATCCCCCAAAGTAAAGTCTACTTAATACCTCTCTGCTTCTCATATGCTCATTTGTGCTTGTTCTCACTCTCACTCACTCCCTCCCTCCCTTTCTCTCTCTCTTTGTTCCCCCCACCCAAGGAGACTAGATATTGCCAACATGGAATCTACTACTTTATTCAAAATAGTGACAAGAAAAATATTGCCTTCAATGGAGAAAAACAATCAAATTCGTCTCTCTACTTTCTTGTGTAAGCAAGGAAAGATGGTTTGGCTAAGAAAGGACATAGCTCTGAGAGAGAATGAACAGTTTTTCTTCATAGGATAAGAGTTATTCCAGAATAGGAGGCAAACCCTCAGAACATGCTATAACTCCTGAACCCGTGAAGCTGCTAATATTTGGAATATGTGCAACCTATGGATCCTCTCAGGCCTCGGATTCCTGAGCAGAGCCACAGGCACTTGGAGCCCTTGGTCTGCTTTCCTTCAGCTAAAAGTGGCCTTTTCTGTTCAGTGTGCTGTACACATGTTATATTATATGTGAGTTATGACATGAAAAGGATAGGAAGCACTAAGAGATGAAGTAGCTCCCACTCCTTTGAATCTGCTACATGGGTTTTCGTAGGCATTGGTGGCATTTGAGAAACTAAGCTCCTAGTGGGTTACAGACTCCAGCCTGGTAGAGGCTACGGCCCCAGAAAACATGTTTTCTCTGCTTCTATTTCTCTGAACAAAAATGATTTTTTTCTGTTGGTACATGGCTCCAATAAAAAGTTCTTGTTAGTGTTTTCTGATGCAGTCACCGCATACTGTGAACTTGATTGCAAAAAGTGTTTTGTCACTCTGAATACAATCTCATGGGCCTTACAACCCAAGGGCTCTGATAAAAACATTCTGTGCAGGAAAGAGTTAACTCAACAGACTTGGGTTGTTCAGACCCTGCACATTCCCAAGATTGATTGGTTTTCAGGACTGGCCCTCGGCCAGTTTCTGGAAGATGAGCTACAGGTCTTGGAATATTATGGCATATAATACTGTTTTGTAAGCCTGAGGCTTGGGCCATGATGTACCAGTTTGATAGTTTATACTAATGATGTGATTTATGGCAAATGCCTTTTTTTTTTTTTTGACTGTGAGGAGCCTAAGTAGCTGACATCAGTCATGCAAGCAATGCAAGTCTATGCAACTGACCTCCAGTAAAAATCCTGAATATGAGGGTAAGCATTGTAGGTGAGCATACTCAGTTGGCAATACTTTGTTCTGCTACATTTTAATGTAGATTTAACATCTAATTTAGCATAACTTGAATTGCTCCAAATATTTTCTCTAAATATCTCCTTTATTTCCTTTATCTTTGGAGTTATATTTCTAATTTCTTAGATTTTAATTTTCATCCTTGTTTTTATGTTTAAAATCTTCCCCTCAAAGCCATCTAATCAGGTTGAGAGGTCTTTTTTCTTTGGTTCTGCCCAGTTACTCTTAACCTTCTTTTCCCTTGGGCCTTTCACCTGCCTAGGCATTATGTGTGAACCTGTGAGTCTTTCCTGATGAACTTGCCTCTGACCTGTTAATGTGATCAGTCATCCCTGCAGCAAGTTATTTTGTCAAACCAGTACTGCAAATGTGTTCTTTTTCTCTCTATTTCTACCCCCTACATAGTCCACTTATTGTCAGCCCAGGGCATAGTTCTTGTTGTCAAGGTATCTGCTTTTCTATCATAAAGTGACAAAAACTAACCCCAACTTTCTAAAAACCCAAATATATTTCAGAACAAAACTTCCCCCCCCCCAAGACCATAGCTACCTTATGCTCTAAAGAAAAGTCTATCTGTTTTTTTTTTTCTTCTAATATCTCCAAATATTTGGGTATAAAAACAATACTATATTTATCAAGATATTTTTGTTTGGAAGAACCAAATACCTACTGAGTTATTATATTGGTTTTAAACAGCTGCCATTAACAAGTTACCACAAACTCAGAAGCTTAAAGTAACACATATTTATTATCTCACATTTTTATAGATCGGGAGGCTAGGTTGTCTTGACTAGTATCTCTGCTCTAGGTCTTACAAGGCCAAAATCAATGTGTCAGCCAACGGGTGGGAGAGTCACTTTGAGGCTTAGTTAGACTGTTAGCAGGTTATTTCTTGTGCTTGTAGAACCGAGGTCCTTGTTTTTTTGTTAGCCCTTAGCGGGGGTCCACCCTTAACTCCCAGCAACCTCTCTGGTTCTTTCATGTGGGCTCCTACATCTCAGCAATTGAACCCTTCTCATGCTGGAAGCTCTCCGACTTCCCCTTTCTCTGGCATGAATCCTCCGACTTTAGCCAGAGAACATTTTCAGCTTTTAAGGGCTCATGTGATTAGATTAGGTCCACACATAAAATCCAAAACAATCTTGCTATTTTAATATCTGCATTCTTAATTACATCTGCAAAGTATCTTTTGCTACATAAATTTCATTGGTCCAGGAATTAGGATGTGGGCATCTTTGAGTGGCTATTATTCTGCCTGATTATAACTCAACCTGTATAACTGAGAAAGTCTGGTGAGTAGACTGAGCTTTAGGGAGAGCTTAATCTGTCAGCTCAAAATTATCCACAGGACTCTGTGACTATCTTGGTAACACTTTCCTCTGATTTAGCTTCATTCCTAGGTCCTCCCCATATAGTGGGGTAGATGGCCACCATAAACTCTCGGCTCACACAGATGCATTTAAGAGGTACATGTGCTAACTGTTTGTGAGATGAACGTGGAGGTCACATTTTTAGCTCTATTCCAGCAGAATGCCATTTCTTATCAAAGGAGTTGAAACATATATCTCATCACCAGAGGCCTAAAAACAAAAGGCCCTCCTACATATTAGAACTATAATTCTCTAAAAAGACAGGAGTTGGCAGAGTACAGAAGTTGGTACATGTGTAGTTGGAAACCAAACAGAGCACAGGTATGATATTGCAAGTGATCTATCTTGTTGTTTACTTTTCACACAACCTAAAACGTGAAAGTTTATGGCAAGCAAGTAGCTTTAGTTCTTATACTGATCAAAGTAGAAATATATTTCTTTCAAGTTCAAAATTGGGTTGATTTAATCTTAGTCATGACATTCATTATATTTTGAAATCTCAAATATCTTTAAAGAAAGGCAAGTGAATTTAGGATATAATTTGGCTACACATAACAGAAAACAGTAAGCAAAGTAAACAGTAAGTATATGTATTATCTTACATAACAAAATGTATGAAAATGGGGTAATTCTAGGGTTGGGGAAGCAAATGTATCTTCAAATACACAGATTCTTTCTAGGCCTTATTCACTTCCCCAGAATTTGACTTAGGTTTGTTCTCAATTTCACAAATCAAAAGGAGATAAAGAAATAAAGAAAAAGAAATATCCCTCTTGTTTGTCTCTTTTTAAAGTGAGGAAAATCGTTCCAGAATTGTTCTAACATATCATTGGCCAGAATTATGTCACATGATCATACTTCGACCAAGCAATTTTCATGGGAAGTGAAGCCATTAATTCTCTCCCAGAGCTGCTTTCCCAGAAGTACATGAACACTCCTAAATGATGAACAATGTCAGGGGTCTGTCAGCAAGTAATAAGCAAGAAATGACTATTGGATACATGACAACTTGTGTCTTTCACAGAGTGTGAAAAATAGTTACATTTTCACAAACTTCATGGGCAATAAATATTGAATAGTAATTGGATTCTAAATACAAAGAAGCCAATGTTGACCTATCAATAGTATTCAAAAGAACACATAAGATCTCAACAGCAAAGATATTATTTCCTTATGTGTTCTGTAAAAGCATTATCACCAGGCCCACAGAGAGAATAAACTGCATATTAGTATTATAATGCATGTGTATCAGTCTTTATGAAAGGAAGTATAGTAAAATATATGTATTATTCTTATGACAGAGTCTGGTTCTGTCATGTTCTACAAACTTTTAGAGTTCATATAAATTTGTTGGTTAAAACATTCTTCTAAATAATATTTTATATATGTATAATCACTTTCACTGTCAATAAATACTCAGAAAATATGAGATCATAAGCTCAAAAAGCAGAGATAGTATCTGTTTCATTCACTAGATAAATCCAGAGCTTATAAAGTTCCTGGCCCTTAGTAACAGACAAAGAGATTAGACAGACAGACAGATTGATTGATCGATCTAAGGACAAAAAACAAGAAGCATACCAATTTACAGCTGACGTAACAGGTATATTTCTGATAAGGAATGTTTTAACTTGTTCTTTTAACAAAGCGATGAGGTAGACATTTTTAAAACTAACATTCATTTTGACATAACTGATAAATGAATTTTACCTGATAAAGTTTAAGCATTAATTTCATTACAAGGACACAATTCTTAGATTTGTATCTTTGCATATTTTCTTGACTCAAGGTTTTTCATGATAAAATTTCTTTGACATAGAATTTAAAAAACAACCTTCAGGGTTATACTTTTCTCAGTCATTGTGCGACACCATTATTTTCCATGTGTTATGCTTGGATTATATTGAATAAAAGTTGAGACTAAAAAAAACAAAAAACAAAAAAACAACAAAAAGCATATGTAAGTTCTGACCAACATATAAAATCAATGAAATTCCAAGCAAGTCTGCGCTGCATTCTGAATTCATCTTGGATTCCAAGTGATACAATACAAATGAAATGGAACACTTCACCCCATTCTACAAATTCCCTCTGCAGCCTTTGCAGCAGGATGAGTTATGGACCAGCTGAAAGACTCAGAAGCTCAGTGCTTTGTACTGCGCTTGTTTTGTTACATGTGACACATTGGGTCTGTGAGAGTCTGGACTAAATTATGGTTTGCTCTAGGTTTGAAGCAGCAAGCGTTTTACATAGATCAGTACTTCTTTGGTGAGTGGGGGTGGGGCAGACTGTGAATCTTTTCAGGAGCAGTAGCTTCCTACCAGGACCAAAGCTAAGGCCACGCTGTGCCTGTTGACAGGCTGGGCACGTTGCCCGCATCCATTCCATAAATGTTCTCTTGGCCTCCTTCCTCACAAGCTGAATGCTGGGAAGTGACAGGTGCACGGGTAGACCAAGCTGGCTCAGTGTCTGACTGTTTGGACGGCTGGGACTTTCAATCTGACAGGATTTACCCAGTCATGATGGATGATGGCTAGAGCACAGGAAAGGGAAAGGGAAGCGAGAAAGAAAAGTAACTGTATTACACCATGGGGGTCTGTAAAATGCCCACCTATGAAACGATATGAGGAGCTCAATATCTGACAAGAGTTGAGGGAATTAAGAGTAATTTGATTACAGGTGCTCAACTGGCATTCATTTTCCTCTTATTATCTGAGAACCCTCCCTTGAGAGAGAGCACTAACCTTCGAAAGGAACAGATGAATGGCTCTATTAAAAGCACTGTAGTTTGTTCATGGCTCTGTAGCATCTGACCATTTTATGAACCCAGTGGAATTGTAAATAGAAAACAGAAGAGAGGAAATGTCTTCCTCAAACACTGTACAGATGACTCTATCTGTCTTTAGTGATTTGTAATTCTGGAAGGGAGTTTGCACACAGAATGACGTGGAATAGCGATATCTGCTCCCACCCCTTGGAGCCCTACTGATTATATTTCAAAGGTCAGAAGTTTCAGTCCTATGTAATGTAATTTCAAATCGTGACGATTTCTTATAAAAAATAAAATATGTAGGTTAGATGTGCTTCGTTTTAAATAATTTGCCATTGATATTATATATATATTTGGTTCATTTTAATCTCAGGTAAAAATAAATCCCTCGATATTTTTTATATCTATTTTCAAACATAATTTCTGCAACAGTAACAGTTAGGAATAAGAAGTATCTTATCTGAGAAACTCATAAATAAATATCTCACTGATTTACCTCTAATGAAACTCTATGACAATTCCAGCTTTCCCTCTTCTGGCAAAAAGCAGGATGAATCAAATTTATTTAAAACTATGTCTCTTAGTATTGATATGACTCTCAGTTTATTAACTTTTATTTAGAAAAGAGGAAATTAAATATTTTAAAGATGTTGTGCCTTGTTTAATACTTTATTTCTGGTACAGCACAGTGGAATATATACTAATAGCTGTATCTCATCAACAGGAATAAAAACTTGGAAACTAATATGTAACATATAGAAGAATGCTCAAAGATCCAAGAAATTGAGGAATAATAATTCACATGAGATGTAAATAATTATGTAAACTCGTTTGTTCTTTTAAGCAAACCTGGGCTGGGATTAAAACTAATATATTAAAATTCTGATAACAAAAGTTTTCCTTTTTTATCAAAATACATTAATTAAAGAACATCATTAAAATGCATTAAATATAAAACCTGTTATAAATTTGTACATTTACACAAACCAAAATTACATACCAAAAGATGACAACTGTATCAAAAATATTCAGCTTAAGACTATTCATTCAGTAATTTTACCACTCCAAAGACATCTTTTGAAGCTCCTTGAAACTTTAGAATTTGAAATATTTCATTCAAAATATTATGAAAATTTTCAAAAGCCAAAAATTCATATCTTTACCCAAAGAATGAGATAGGTAGCTTAGGAATAAGCTCTGAATTTAATTTTGAAACAGCAGCAATAACATCATCTTTCATTAAGCATAATCAATGTTAACCTATGAATTATGAAAATATTTTTATCATTTAATAAAATCACAAACTGTATAATAACCTTTAAATAATCATTACTTGTCATGTTTGGATCACACACACACTTATGAGCTTTCAAGGTAACAAATACATACAGTCAATTCTTTAATGATTCACATTAATAGACATAAGTAGATATTTATTTAAATAGGTCACATAATCTCAAAAACGTAAATGAGAGATTATTTTTCTGAGCTACTTAAAACTTACTGCCCATTTGCAGAAATTTAATATAAACCAAATGGTATTGGTGGTGTATTTTTTTTTAAACTACAATTATTTCTAATAAAAATTAACTAACATGTAGTGATTGCCTATTGTTATGCCAGGCAACAAAGAAGGAGTTTCTCATTACCATATTTACTTCCCACAATGTACTATCATTGTCTTCCTTTTACAAATGAGAAAATTGAGATTTAAAGAGATTAAGAAACTTGCCCAAGGGTTTAGGCGACTCCTAACCACAGAGGCCTTTATCTTCACTGTACAACTGATGCTTCTTCATTTCTCAGGGGAAACCAGTGAAATTGATATATTGAGACTGGTCTTTTATTCTAAAGAAAGTCACACTAAACCTGCACCTTCCTTAGCAGGGTGAGTTTTTATTTTCATTATTGGGAATGGAACTTCTAAAGCTTGCACATTTTTTGTACGGTGAAAAATCTCTGTTCATAAAAGTGATAGTTTGTGGTTTAAGATTATTACTAAAAATTACAGAGAAACTTGTCCATTAAACCTTCCTCCAATGAGGAAAGTGGAGTGATCTGTTTCCATCACTGCCATTCAATTCTGTCCCAGGAGAGGTTACAAAAATGCCAGTACACCCTCCTCTTTGAAAGCATGTGATCTATTCCAGGCAGAATCTTCCATGTCTCCAACCCCTAAAAGGTTAGTGGCATATATAAAAGTTAGGTGACGTCTCATAAGTATAGGGCTGAAACTAGAACAGAAATTGCTGAATTTTGCATTCATTTTTTTGGATTGTAAATAAAGCATTGGTGCTTTGAAATGTTCACTTTGTTGCCCATTTAAAGGAAATAAAGTTCAACCTTGCCTTTTAAATGGAATAATTCCTGTCTTTGCCCATTATCTAAAAATTCAAGGTCACCAACAATGAAGGGCACACCCGAGATATGAACTTCTATAGTTTGACTACAGAACCATACTTTTCATGCCTGTGCTCCACTGGCTTTTATGACAGTATGGTCAGGTAGCCATTATTGCTCCAATTTCAGAGTAATAAATGACATTTAGAAACATTAAATAATTTGTCATTTTGTCTACTTGTTAAGTAATGGTATATGAATTTCAGCCCAGTTCTTTAAGACATTTTTTAGTTTGCCATACAGTCTCTGATTCGCAGTTTGATAACTGGGAATTGGCATTTATTTGGTGCCTATTATGTGCCAAGTTTTGTGTTATATATTTTACATAGATTATTTATACTTATTTAAAAAATACAGAGAAGTTATTATAAACCCATTTTACATAAAAGGAAATTGAGGATCAGAAATAAGTTAGGAAATTTTTTAAGGCTGCCCAACTAAAGAAATGAAGCCATATTATGATAACACAGAGAACAAAACAGACCATTGTCTAGTTACCCAAAAGTTTTGTTTTTCCCTACAACTCATTGCATTTCCTGGCAAAATAATTGCAGAATGAAAAATAGAAGTAAACAAAACTTAACAAAAATTCATACGAAATGAAAGGCTAACGTGGCAGTAAAGTCTCAAAACAATAAAACATCCAACAATAAGAAATTAAAAATAACAAATAGCTACAGAATCTTTGCTGAATATTTACCTGAAACATCTCAATTTAAAAGATCGGTGAATAATTTACTTTAAGAATTAATACTGTGGCAGAGACATTTATTGTTCATGATATACATGTGCACTTTTAAGATTCCCCAGATCTTAAGTAGTTATATGGACTTGCGACCAGAGTCAGCCAATGGAATATGACATAATTGATGACTGTAATTTTTCAGTCAAAGCATGGAAGAGCAGGCATGATTTCTACATGTACTTTTTCCTTCTGCCACAGTCACTGGTAAGGTTCCAAAACGGCAGAATTCCAGTCAGTCTGGCTTGTTTAGTAACTATGTAGAGCAGAGTCCCTTCCATCAAACAGCATTAGATATATAGCATGAGTGACAAATAAACTTTGTAGTGTTAGACCATTGACATTATGGGGTTACTATGTTATCACAACATAACTTAGCCTGTTGACTGGTGCAAATATCTTCATATTTATAGACCTGGAGAGTCAAGAGCTGTCATTGTACACAAAACCTCTTACTTATGCTGATGCCAAATAAATTCCAAACTGTCTGCTATGTTTTGGCTAAAATTTTTAAATAAACTGTATGCCAAAATTAAATATTTTCTTTTTTAGCACATTCTGAATTGCCCAAATCATCTAAAAGGTACTTATTCTTTGAGATTATAAAGGCAGAGATTATTACTTCAGCCTGGGACATGTTGAATAACATATAGGACTGCTATGAAGGGGTCCATTTATGTAATAATGACTTAATACCTCCTATGTGGCACTCATCTCAGTATTGTGTATACAGTGGTGAACAAAAACAGGCATCGTCCCTATTCTATCTTGTGGTTGAGAGACATGGATAAAAATAAACTACACAAATAAACCAAAAGTCAAAACTATGACAAAATATAGAATGTGAAGGCCATTGTGGAAAAAGCATCCAGGGTGTCCAGTGGGGGCTTCCTAAAAAACTGAATGTTGAGCTGGAAGAGGAAAACTGTAAAAGAGGTACTTCGCTCAGACCGGGGAGTCATTTATGTCAGAGGACACATTAGATGCAAAGAAATAAGTTGAAAAGAAGTATATTTGAAGAAGGTAGGGAGGCTGGAACAGAAAGAACTAGAGAAAAGGTTGTACAAGGTAAGAAGTAGAGAGACCCCTGACCTCACAGATCTTTGTAAAAGCTCGTCGAAGATGTTCATTTTCTTCAGAGCAATGGAATACACTGAAAAATTTGAACTGGAATAGGAAAACCACCATCAGAAGTGCTTTTGGAAAAGATCACTTTGATTACAGATTAAAAGAGATAAAAGTGGATACAGAATGAATAGTTAGGACAGGGGTGTTTCTATGACTAAGGGGCAACATTCGTGTCCTACTGTATGCTTTCTTAAGCAGCTGCCCCATTTGACATACCTACCAGCAATGTCTGAGGGTTGTGATTTCCCCACATCCTCACCAATACTTATTTTTTGCTTTTTTAATTTAAGCCATTCTAGTGGGTAAGAAGTGATACATCACTGTGGTTTTGGTTTGCATTTCCCTAAGGCATAATAACATTGGGCATTTTTTCATGAGCTTTTTGGCCAATTGCATATCTTCTTTGTTGAAATGTCTATTCAAATCTTTTGCCCATTTTTAAATGAGGTTATTTGTTTTCTTATTGTTGTAAGAGCTCTTCATCTACTGGAAGTGGGAGTAAGAGAAGGGGAAGAGCACAGAATGGAGAAAAGGCCACCATCACTGTACACTATTAAGAATGCCCATGTAGGCTCGATTTCCACACTTCTTTCCATGAGTTGAACCAAATGCTTTCCAGAATCATCAGCCTAAAGTGGAGGGGGCTACAGCATTTGTGCTCAGCTGACCTCTCCATTGGCTGAGGGTTGTCTTGGAGGCACTAACTGCTTTACATCTCAGGACTGTGCTTGCACACTTCTACAACTACAAAGAACCCCCTAGGTTAGAAGCCAGAGGACAGATTGTGAATGGTTGGATTTTTGTCATGACACTGAAGAGTCTACCATAGCTCTGGCTGAAATCAGTAGCTCAAGAGGGATGTGATGTAACATGGGACATCAGAGGTATCTACTAGAGCATCTTGGCAAATATAGGCACTTGCCTTTGGCATTAATTAGAATGATTTATAGCTAATTCTGCCATATCTCTATTCCAGCATGTATTTCATAAAATAAACTTTCAGACATTTAAGTGGTTTGTATATATAGATACTCCATTATCAAAAAAGGTGGGGGCAGCATCAATCTTATGTTTGTTTACTAGTTATTTAAAATCCTCTTGAGTATTACTTTCAAATATATATTTTAAACTGAATTTCACTTGCATGACCATTACAAACATATGGCTATCCTGAAGACAAGCACAAAAATTTCACAGGCCCATGCTTCTTTTTTGACGCTATTCTTCCCACAGGCTATGTTAGTCTAGTAATGAAGCAAATAGCTCTTTACTATTATTTACTAAAGTCCTAAATGTTATCAACACTGATTATATAGTTATCCACTAAGTGGCCTTTGACACACAATTCTCATACCTTTTATATTCGTTGTATAGAATGCCATACACACATCACATATTTTTGAGGGATAGTGTAACACACTCAGGTCAATGTCTGTATGGAAGTTAAGCCTATCTGCAGATAGACCATAAAGATACATCACACATTTTTTCAGCTTTTAGAAATTTTTCATACATTTTGGGAGTGAATATCTTTTCTTATTATAAGTAAATTCCTATTAAATGACATAATTTCAATTAATATTTCTATATTTTTTAAAAAAGTCATTTTCATGTATGTAGGGACAGGAGGGAGGCTACAATTACTGTGTTTTATAAATGTAATTAACAAATAATGAAAGCGTATCCTCAGTATATCTGAAGCCATCAGTCATCAGAAGCTTCGCCATTGTTTTTTTCATTCTGCACTAGTGATGACAACATGGGCCAGATTTATCCAACTCAGTTTCTTTTCCTATGACTAATAGAAGACCATTGGCAGATTAGTTGGACTTTAAGTTCCTCCAGATCTAACATTCTATCTTCTTTCACTTCAGATTATGAGGTGGTTTGCTAAGTTGGAGGCACAATCTATCCTCACTGAACAGAGAAAATAGCAGCCTATACAGTAACTGTAATTGCCGCCTCACTAGCGTAATATCATGAACACAGAAGATCACAATAAAATTATTTTCAGTGGCTTTCCTGATAAAAACAACTTACTATACAAAAGAGGAAAAATACAAAGCTTATTGATTAATCATTTGTTCTCCCATAAGTCTATCAAGCCTCTTTAGCTAATATGATTTGGGTAAATATAAGTTTCAAGTAGAGCAATATCATACAATCATTTATCCTAATTAACTATAATAATTCCTCTAATTTTGATTATGAGGTTTTAGTTATTTTTCTTAGTACGATTTTTTAAAACTATGACTTACATTTTACATTATTTTATTGACTATAGTCTTATTGTAAGCTGCCACATAGCAATTGTGGACTGATCTGATACTAAATGAATTAGAGAAAAAAACATAGTGGAAAAGAAATAGAAAGAGAGAAAGGCAGAAAGAGAGAGAGAGAGAGAGAGAGAGAGAGACAGAGAGACAGAGAGACAGAGAGAGACAGAGAGACAGAGAGACAGAGAGACAGAGAAACAAACTCACAAAATTTACTGCAAATTTCCCGAGTGCTTAGGAAATATTACAACTTCCCATTAACGTGAGGAAAGATAAGATAGTCAGGAGGAAAAAAAAAAAGATAAAAACCCTAGAAGATGAACACTAAAGGGAGACTTTAGAACTATGAAAAGGGAATTTTTCCTCTCTTGTAGACTGAATCATGTGTTCTTTCTACAGAAATTATGCACAATGAACAAACTGCACTTTAACAAAGCATCGTTTCTCTATAAAGGCCATTATCATTAGATTTGACATATATAGTATCACCAAAACTGGCCAAGAGAAATGAAGCTCATTTTTAAATTCAATTTTTAGAAAAGGGACAAAGAAGAGGATAAAAAAATGGATCAGTGAAGACTCTTCTGTTTCGCAGTCCCAAAGGGCACAACGATCTCCCTGACAAGTCAGGGTTTCAGAAAGTCATCTATCATTTTCGGAACACACCTCCCCACACTGTTGAGAAACAGCTCTTCTGGACGCTTGCAACCAAAGCTGCTCGAAGCCAGTGAGGGTGTGCTGGCCCATCTACCCCGCTGCAGCATATGTGGGAGTGCATGGCTGCCATTACAGGTGTGTACACAGCTGCATACTCTTTTAAAACTACTTTCCTATCTGCTGCCAGTGACCATAAATTTAATGAGAGCACCTGTTGTCCTCTTGCTTAGTGAATTCATAGTGATCTGCCTGAACAAAAAGAAATTTCAAAAAAGCCTCTGTTCTTCAGTCATAAATTACCAGTCTCTACTTTGGCCTGAAGGGTCTTTGATTCATGTCATATTACACTTACAGTGAGTACTGATGACAGTGGACACATTTAGTTTCTCTAAGTAGTGCTGGAGTTAGGGAAAAGGAAATGGCTACTAAGATTAAATAAAATGAGAAGATCGATTGTCTGCCTGAATATTGACAGCTGGGGAACTAGTCATCTTTGACCTCACACTGGAGGCATTTATTCACTAAGGAGTAAAAGCACTAGCTAATAAAATCTGTGCAATAGTGATTGACAGAGTGCAAAAAGAAAAAAATATATATAAAATTTATTTTTAAAAAAGAATTTAAGGAGATATTATGGAGCAAACATAGTTTTTCCAACAAACGGTGCTAAAATAACTGGATATCTACATGCAAAAAAAAGAAAAAAAGAAAAGAAAAGAAAAATTCTAGACACAGACCTTACAACCTCCACAAAAATGAACTAAAACTGGATCACAGACCTAAATACAAAATGTAAAATTATAAAACTCCTGGAGGGTAACATAGAAGAAAATCTAAATGGCCTTGGGTTTTGCAAGGACTTTTTAGATACAATACCAAAGGTGTAATCTATTTAAAAAAATAATCAGTTAACTGAACTTGTTAAAATTAAAATTCTGTTCTGCAAAAGACACCCAAGAAAATTAAAAGACAAACCACAGACTGGGAGAAAATATTTTCAAGAAACTTTATTGATAAAGGGTGGTTACCAAAATATACAAAGAACTTTTAAAACTCAACAATAAGAAAATGAACAACCCAATGAAAGAGTTTGACACCTCACCAAAGAAGATATACAGATGGAAAATAAAACATGAAAAGATTCTTAATGTCATACGTCGTCGGCAGGGAGATGCAAATTAAAACAATAATGAGTACCACAACACTCCTATTAGAATGGCCAAAATTCACGACATTAACACCACCAAATGCTGGCAGCACTTAAAGTGAAGCAACAGGAACTGTCATTCATTGGTGATAAGAATGCAAACTGGTACAGTCATTTTGGAAGACAGTTTGGCAAGTTCTTACAAACTAAATATACTCTTATATACAATACAGCTATCACACTCCTTGGTGCTGAAACCTTATATCCACATGAAAACCTGAACACAGATGACATAATTGTCAAAACATGGAGCAACTGAAGATGTCCTTCAGTAGGTGAAGAATTAATAAACTACGGTACATCACCAGAATGAAGTATTTTTAAAAAGAAGAAATGAGCTATCGAGCCATGAAAAGACATGCAAAAAAGTGAAACATATATTACTAAGTGAAATATATATAATGGACAGAAAATAAGAAGAGAAGTGTGCGAAGACAAACTTTGATGAGGCGAATAATGAATTTAGGATACAAGAACAGAAAGAGCAGCTTAAGAAGAAGACATGTGAGAAATCATTAAAGAGCTGGGAAGATGTCCAGGATTGTAATTTTACAGGAAGTTAAAAAAAAAAAAAAGGAGCTAAAAAAAGAAAAGGTCACCAGCAGTAATGTAAATCAAAAGAACAAGAATTAAGAAAAATCCTTGATTTTGGAGACAGAAGACATTTGTGCACATGAGAGCACTATTAGAGTGTTTGAGGATGTCAAATTGAATAGTGTTAGAAAATAAGACAGTTTATAAACAATAATTTTTTAAAGAATTCTGCTAAGCAAAAAAAAAAAAAAAAAAAGACCCCCCCCAAAAAAAAACAACAAAGAAACAAAAATATGGAACTGTAAGTCCTGCCTGAATATGTAACCAGGCAAAAGAAAAAAAAAAAAGTATTGATAAGTGAAGAGGAGAGGGTAGTTGAGAGCCAAGATTTCCAAAGGAAGAGAACAGAAGAAGAGTTTCACACTGGAAACAAACTGCTATTCTGTGATAAGAGAGAAGACAAAAGACAATTAAATGTGACAAGAGAAAAATCTTACAGAGTTCTTATCTGTTGTTCTGCCTCTATTCTATAAAGCAAGAATGTGAAGAGTGGCGATGGCATAAATAAGAGTAGAAAAAAGTGATAATCACAGCTATGAGGATAGGAACCAGAAGACAGATTTGAATATCATGAAGCAGTGAGAACACCTGAGGTTAGGTAACATTAAAAACTTGGAAATCCATTTGGAGCAAAGATTTTTGAGATATATTCTGTATAACTGTCTACCTGTTTGTAGCTCTGCCAAAAATGATTCTAACTCTTGTCCTGTAAATAAAGAACTTTAATTATTCTTTACCAGAGAAAACTTGATACCGAAGTGAGATACCATTTTGCTAAAGTCATTCTAAAACTTCTTGTTTTCTAACCCAGGATGATTAAATCCTCACTTCATTCAAAATAAATATATTCTTATATTTTAAATATTGTCTTCATGCAAATGGAATAGTCTTGAATATAAAAATCACTGCAATAAAGAAGTTAAGTTTACATAAAGTTATGTTTATGTTTTTAGGAAAATCTTAATTTGATGGAATATACAAAACCTTTGTCCTATACGAAACCTTAGAATTTACTTTCCAGTAACATTTGCATTTTACAGGAAATCAAAAAATATGTATTAAGCCTTCTGAACAAATGCTTACCAGAGATAGTTAACCTGCCGAACCTGTGAATAAACATTCCTTTGGTAGCACATGGTGGTATTCACACAACAATTGGGTTCCAAAATATGTTTCTTCAATGTTATATAAAAACATTCAGTTTGTGTAATGAACAACAATAGTGCCAGTAATCAAAGAAAATCAGGATTGTCAACAATGAGAAATAACGTCTCCTAGCAACCAAGTTTCAATTACTCTTTGTTTGATAACAAGAGCTGAGATATTTTATGCTGGTAGCTTTATGCCAGAGTGTAATGCATTATCAAAGACCATAAGAAAACTCCTGTTTTAACCAGCTCTAGTTTCCAATCTAACATCTTGCAATTAATTTTATTAGTGTTTTAGACCTAATTTACTTTGAATAAGCTATAACTATGATTTGTTATTGTCATGTTCTAAAAGAAATTGTAATGTGGAATAATTATTTGTTTAAATAATGGAATCACTGGCATACAGATGATACTCTAACAAAGTAAAGATTTATTATCATTAATAATATGATTAAACAAAATTATATCCCAGGATAGATCCCAAGAGAACCCTTTAGCTATTTTAGTTGAACTAGAAATAACACTACCAATTAAGATATAACATTGCCTGTCATAGCAAAATAGTTACAAAGACCATTTACTAGTCCCTAATAAAACCTTCTATTGCTAACATGGATACAATATGAAAGTATACTTTTAGTTGAAATCAACCTGTATTATGAACATTACATATCAAACTTTGAAAATAATTTTATTCATGGCATGTGTACTAATCCCTTTATAGCATTTGGGAAATGACTATTGAAACTGAAATGTTTCAGCTGTAATTCCTCTGCATTTGGTGGGTGGAGCTTTTATTCCTTAATTCTTCTTTACATTGAGACAATTCAGGAGACCAAGCACCCAAGGAACTCAATACATGAATAGGACTATAGCTGTAATGCTGCTGTTACAACAATTATTTCTCTCATTGTTTGATTTTAGCAATCCATATCCTCTGAACCTACTGAAGAGAAGAATCTCATCAAGAACCGTGACCCCTCACACACACACGTGCATACACAAACTACTAGAGGCCAAAGTGATAACTAGTCAAAGTCCGTATCAACATAGCCAAAGCTACATTTGTGTAGCCACTCAAAAAATTGTTTTCAAACTGATCAGTTGGAGATATATTTCTATTTCCTGATATCTCACCTTTTACTTAGTGATATTGGTATTATGTAGGAAGGTACATTCCCTGTTCCAGATTTGATTCTGTAGCAATTCAGAGCTATTCAACTTAGTTTTTGTAAATATTTTTAGGTAATCTATTTGTCTATTATTTGTATTTCTCTTTAAAGTGAAGAACAAATAACCTGATTTAAATTTACCTCAATAAATAAAAGTATTTATGTAAATAAAATTATCAAACTAAATGCAAAAATTTCTGCTTAGTTTATCATAATTATAGTATAAGGAAACTTCCAGATTTCCTCTCCTTTTTTCTATGATTGCTTTCTTTGGCTAAAGTGTCGAATCTCTACTTTTTGTAGACATCTGAATATAAATGTTCATCCATGTCTGAATAATATCGGGTTTTTTTTGCTTACTATTATTTACCTAACAGGAGCAAGGAATCATAGATCTTATGACAGTATTTTAGTCTACTTCTAGCACAAACGTGCACATTTGACCTTGCCAAGATAGAACTATTACATATAAAGAGTCCTGTAAGCGTAGATATAAGTGAGGTTAACTGCAGAAAATAATGATATTGCCTATGTACTAGTAACTCTACTGACTTTTAAAAAAGTATTAATGTAGACTATAATGAATAGTATGATATAGAACAAAGGGTTTCAAAACAATACATTTTCTGACAAAATTATTTTTCTATATTAAATAAAGAAGATTAATTAATCTGAAAACAAGGATTTCAGCAAAATACCATTTTCAGAAGAAAGTCATAATTTGCCATGTTGGTTCAAATGCTGTTATTGCAAGGGATACAGGAAAAAGATCAGCTACAGTCTGCTTTTGAGCAATGAGGAAGATTCTGAGCTTGCAAATGCACCAGCTTTCAGAGGCAATTGCATAGCCACCATTTTTATGGTTTTAATATGATGCTTTGTAAATATATTTGTCAGCTGACCATGACAAATATAAAATGATCTGTTTCCCCATCCTTGAGACAGTAAACGAATGTGAAAAGAAACCTTTTTTATATATACTTCCACAAAACAGGAAAACACGAGTCGTAAAAATAAGAGTCAAGAGATCTATATTTTAAACCAAGTAGAACTGGGTCTCATGTAGATTGTGTAACATTTTTAGGTCTCAATTTTCATATCAGTAAAATGTGTGTGTGTGCTTATTTAGAACTAGATTAACTTTCAAAGAATGACTTAGTTTATCACAGACATGGAAACATAAAACAGTCTCTGAGGGTAAGAGAAGGGGGAGGAAAGCAACATATTGATAGTGAATTCTGTGTACCCTAATGTCTGAAGTAGGGTGTTCACGTGTCCCTGAGGAAGACAGAAATAGATGTCTTCATTGGCAAGGTTTTCTTTCCACTGTGAATTCTGGTAAATCTGAAAGTCACTATACTTTATTGTCCTAAAAATTCCTTTACTCTTAGTATAAACAAGATCCTAGTTGCATACATTTTGCATAAATATGTATATAAGCCAGAGTATAAAATGAGTTACTGCAAGAGACCAAGTCATATAATGGAGACTTGAGCATACCAGGCTTCTTTCCAGATCCCACCACTTTGCTTTTGAACCATTACCAATCCCTTTCAGCAGTGCTGTCAACAGGGCTCATTCTCTGGGTCCTGAACTCCAGAGAATGAATGAGATATGCCAAATGAAGCATAATTACTTTATTGACGTCATTCAGCTTTCAACTCACATTTAATGGAGGAGCTTCTGCTTGAAACAGTGGGCCGTTTGTAGCACATTATGCAAATGATAAGACTAATCTTTTGCATTATACATAAGAGCTGCTTATTGTGCATTAACTAATTTATCTGACTACGAAGGGGCTATGAATGCTGATTTTTATTACTCTCTTCATTAAGTGAAACTGTAGGCATGGCAAGTGTATATATTAGCGTGTGCCTGTCCTGCGTAGATGAGTAAATACATATACACATCTAGTTGCCAAGTGACATTCTTTTGGTGATAGAAATCTAGTATTTTATTTTTCTCAGTCACATAATGAGAAAGTGAGAATTAAGTAATCAGAGGAAAAGACTCCTCTATTGTTAATATTCATTATGCTTATTTTTTATCATGGTCACAAAATTGCTTTTTGAAAAGACAAAATGTGTAGTCTAAAAGTCAATCATTTACATCCTTAATGTAGGTTTCCTTTAGTATGCTGGTGACAGTTTTTGTGATTATCATAAAAAGTAGATGAACAATTGAACACACGTCTAATTAAAGCAGTCACTTCAGTTTTAAGATAAGCTTAATTCACTTCAGTGGAGTAAAGGATAAAAGAGCAAAATAATATTTTATTAACTATACACTAATTAACTTGGGTCAAATCTAGGCACAGGCATGTCTAGACAGACACATGAGTACTATTTTATACTCTGTTGTTAATTAGCACATTTTTAAAGCATGCATTTGAAGCCAACATAAACTCTCCACACAGACCCCACCCTTCTCAGCAAGTTGTTTAGAATTTGACCAGAGTTTCACAAGAGATTGCAAAAATATTACATATTTTATTTCCTTGATTAAATGGATGCAGGTTTACTTTAACCAGCCGACATAATTTTTAAAACTATTTTAGCATTGCAGTTAACAGCTCACTAACAGGAGGTGAGTCAGTGACTACCTCTATAACCGATTTTTAAGGCGAAAGGGCTAGAGGAAATGAAATGAGCCTGTTACTTTGAAGATACTAAATAGCAACAGTGACCAGTACAACAGATGCCAAGGGTCAGAGAAACCTAGTACCCTCTTCTGACTTCAGACTTGAGTTCCCAGTTTTAGTTCATTAAAATTAATGACCGATTGCTGCGTATCATGCGTGAGAACAGCTCCTTCCTTTATCGGCCAGGTAAACTAAAACATGTATTACTATACATGAAACAAAAGCAGCCCTGGGATTTGGCTACAAGCCCAACTTAACTGCAGAATGTTTATTAAATTATTAAAATTTATGAGTTGATAGCACTCTCAAGCAATTTATTATAGCTGTAAACCATTTTTAAGTTTTGAAAACACAATAAAGTTGATTTAATAATCCCTCTAATCTTATACACAACTTCCTCCAGAATTTTCTTCAATTATGCCTCATAAATTACAATTTATTGTGTATTAGAGAAACACTAAAAAACAAATACTTCATGAGAATTTCATCAGATTCATTTATTCTGAAACATTTGCCAGGAAGCATAACAAATTCACATGTGACCCCTGCACTCAGAAGAGCTGAAGTTCAACTCAAAGCCACAATGGAGAGTTCCTTTGCCAAGGATAATAACTAAAATCTTCCCTTAACTTGAGCCAGGAACTCAGCTTTAATGAATGCAAGGGTGAAGGGGTCAGGAAAGAGAGAGAGGCAGTTCCAGGGAAATTCTCTCCACTCTAAAAACAGCTTGAATTGCAAAGCACAGATAGTCACATCACCTCTTTGTAGGACTTTGTTAGAGAACAAGCAACTGAAAAGAGGGAACACAAAGAGATGGTAATTATGAGCACACATTGTGTTTTCTCAGGGGCAGGAGGTCATCGGTGTAGGCAAATTCACTTAGATTTAATAACTTTTAAGTGAACATCCCATACTTTTAAAAATAGAATTGACAGTAGTTTAAGAAGAATAATCCAAATGGTAGAATAATTTAGACTCTGTTTCATAGTGACTTGATTATGGCAAAATTATCTGCTGGACTCAGTGGGTCTTGTGGCTTGTGGGATTTTGTTTTCAAAACTGAAACAGAATTTTTAGGAAGTATTAAGGCTCCTTTTAATGAAACAAACACATGCATAATAGATAAGTTCCCTGGCTACACTGGGTGGGGGTGGGGTAGAAGGGGAGGCTGTTGTAACCTTGCCCTGAGGAGAGGCGATATGCCCTGAGAGAAAATACTGCATCTGCATTCCTTAAACATTTCAGGTTTGTGTCCTCATGCTCACTTCAGGAGGCTGGAGGCCAAAATTTCTATACAAGCAAACCTACCATTGACTCCAATCTCAATAAATCTCCAGCT
The DNA here is from genome assembly GCA_003508835.1 of Eonycteris spelaea. Taxonomy (NCBI): domain Eukaryota; kingdom Metazoa; phylum Chordata; class Mammalia; order Chiroptera; family Pteropodidae; genus Eonycteris; species Eonycteris spelaea. Next base: position 373,593 of record PUFA01000175.1, read on the forward strand.
GGTGATTTCCTGGGTTTGCTGAACCAGACACCGGAGTAGAACTGGCTGTGCGAGAATCTCTCAGGAGCAGAGAATTTCTTCTAAAATGGTATTTCTTCCTATCTGGGATATCCACAGGATCTATCTAAAAATAAGCAAGATCCCCTCATGGAACTCAAGGGCAATCAGAGAGATGACATTTTCATTGACTTAGTCATACCAAAGAGGTCTTAACATGATAGAGACCAGAGTAGGCGATTACTGTCATTTTAAAGTCTTCGTCATAGAAGACGAAGTTGGGCTCCCATTTCCCTCTTTTACTCTTATTTATTCTGTGCTTAGTGCCTGGTGCTCTGAATACAGGTGACCCTTGAATAACTTGCGTTTGAACTGTGTAGGTCCACTTACACACAGATTTTTTTCTATGAATATACAGCTGGCCCTCCATATCCCTAGGTTTTGCATCCTCAGACTCAACCAACTGTTAATGGAAAACTATTTTAGATCCGTGGTTGGGAATCCAAAGATGTGAAAGGTCAACTGTATTACATTGCTCTACACCATTTTACATAGGGGACTTAGGCATCCGCGGAGTTAGGTATCCATGAAGGCCTGGAATAAATCCCCTGGAGATACCGAGAGGCAAGTGTAACTAAGTTTGGGGGAAGTTAATTATATGCAGATTTTCAACTACGCAGAGGTCAGCATCCCTACCTTTCACACTGTTTAAGTGTCAACTGTACCTGACTATTTGTAAATGCCATTCAAAGAGCATGTATACCTCTAATTTCTTTCCCATGAATTCTCCGGGTGAATATACCCATACTAAATGATTCCTCTCTCATCTTAACCATTGTAGCATCAGGTAGACACCTAGCCTAAGTTGTGCAATCAAATTCTTCTCTCTGAAATATTGAGCTAATCAAAAATATTGAGCTGAGCTAAGCCAAGTAATACTGATGGCTTAGGACTGAGGGCACTATATAGCTTGTGGTGACTTCAATGATCATGATCAAGGACAGTCCTCAGAGGAAGAAACTTAGAATGGAATCATAGAGAAAAGCAAAGGGTAGTAAAATATGAGGCTCTAGACAGAGCTAAAGGAAGTAGTTTGCCTCTTTCATCCGTATGACCTATCAGTTCCTATGAGGTCTACATATATTCCTAACTTTTGTATCCTTTATATTCATCTGTTCTAGAAACACAATTTTAATTTGCGCTAGTGTCCCCAGGCTTCTATTCCTTAAAAACCAATGGCACTGGGTGCACGAATGGGGGAGATAGAGTGTACTCTGTCTACATTCTACCTGCAAGCTTGCTGGAAGCACTGACAACAGAGCAATCTCTGTGTATGACCAACATAGCCAGGAAACGTTCTAACCTCTCAGTTCTTGCGTTCACTTGCCCAAGAAGTACCACACAACGCTGGTACCAGCACCAGAGACTTTCTGGACTCCTGATGGTTCATGTCTTGGCCACTTTTACCCCTCCCCAACAACCACAAAGAGCACCTTTAAGTCCCCACTTGCAAGTTCTTCAAGTTATTCTCTCATGTGGAGCTGAGTCAGTCAGAAGTTATAAGTGATCCACCTAGAAGTATTATATCATCTGAATTTTATCAAAAAGATCAAATTGGTATATTGTCGATATGAACTCAGCAACAGGTTGTGAAGTATGCTCCAGGAGATTCATTAAGTGACCATTAAGTATGTTCAAATGGAAGAACTACATCAATTTGACAGTAATAATCACCAGTTTGAATTTGGGTAACTTCATCATGGCCAAAAGATCACGTATGTTGCAGCTGTGATGAAATAACAAAGGCCAGATTTATCTTCTTACATAAACAACTCAAAAACTAGACTAAATATATAAACCAGTGGATTTCAGATATTGGATCCTAACAAACTCAGGCTAGAGATCTTTGAAAAAGAGGAAACAAAGAGGTGATCTTTACAATTGCTCTGTTTACAGCCTGAAGAAAGTATCCCAGCCATGGCAAAAGGAGTTGGATCCCATACAGAATCCTATGGTCTTCATGAGTAGAGAAGATAAGAGTTAAAAATGTGGGGAGCCCAAGGAGTCTAGAATTTTCAGGGCAAGTACCAGAGCAAAGAGAACTGAAAAGAAAGCTCCAGAGATTTGCAAAGTTTTCATCTTGAGTTTTTTTACTGAGGCCTGATAACTGCATTAATATAAGGAAATTACCTGAGGCTGGGGAAAGCACTGCCAGACAGGAGCAGGTGGAAAAGCCTCAGAGATCAAACAAGGCTAGGAGATGTTCGAATTCCCACTAGCCACAGTAGAAATCCTTGGTAATGCCTGGGATGATACAGAAAGCACCAAGAAAATTATAGTCTCAGTACTGGGGAAAATTAGCCCTAGCATAAAAACCATGTAACAAAGCTAAAAGCCAACAATAGGAAAAATTAAAATATTTCCAAGTAACTTAACTGCATCACAGAATAAAATTTAAGAATATTTCAAGGAATTACAAAATAACCAACACCTAATACAGTAAAATTAAAAATACCTGGCATCCAGTTAGAATTATTGAGCATGCATATAAAGAAAAGGATAAAAATAAATCAATAGAACAAGATATGACACAAATGATAGAATTAGCAGATAAGGTCATTAAAGAGTTATTATAAACATATATATGTTCAAAAAAAAGCAAGAAAGTATGTATATGGTAAATAAATAATAAAAGATTATAATATAAAAATTATTTACGAATCTTAAAATATCATACTTCCAAGATAAATAATATATTATGTAGGATTAACAGCAGATTAGACACCACAGAAGAGTAGATTAGTAAATCTATTTTCATAGCAACAGAAACTAAAGAAGAAAAATGACACACAGAGAAAAAAAGATTGGAAAAATTATCATAATGTAAGTGAGTTCTGGGACAAGTTCAAGGAGCCTATTACTTATACAATTCGAGTCCTTGAGAAGAGAGAGAAATGAGACAGAATATTTGAAGTAATGCCCGAAATTTTCCAAATTTGTTAAAAACTGTAAACCAACAGATCTAGAAAACTGATAAAGAACAGGTACAAGATATATGAAGAAAACTACACCAATTCAGTGCATAATCGAAATGCTTAAAACCAGTGATAAAGGGAAAATCTTAAAAACAGACAAAGAACACATTACTTACATAGAAACAAAGATAAGAATAACAGCAAACTCCTCGCCAGAAACAATACAAATCAGAAGAATGTGCAGCAACATTTATTAAAGGACTGAAATAAAAAGTTGGTAGCACAAGACTCTATAACCAGTGCTGATAATACCTTTCAAAAACAAAGGTGAAATAAAAACTTTTTCAGACATACTAAAAGCTGATAAAACTGATCACACAAAGATTACATTACAATAAATATCAAAGGAAGTCTATCAGGCAGATGGAACAATTAATTCCAAGTTGAAATCTGGATTTACACAAGGGAAAGAAAAGCACCAGAGATAATAAATGTGTGGGTATTTAAAAACATTTTTCTTAGTTTTAAAATATCTTTTTTAAAATAGCTAAGTGGTTAAAGCAAAAATTACAAAAATATACTGTAGGCTTTATAACATGTTAAGAAGTGAAATGAATGACAATAGTACAAAATCTGAGAGAGAAGAAAGAGAATATACTGTTGTAATATTCTTAGGTAGTACATGAAGGGATGTAATATTATTTAATATGCGTGATGACTTAAAGATGTATACATACCATAAAACAAAACAAATGTACGTGCACACATGTGCACGCACACACAAACACACACACATACACACACACACAAACAAAGAGCTGTAGTTAAAAAATCAATAAGGGAAAGAAAATGGAACTAGAAAAAAATGCAATTCAAAAGCAAGCAGAAAAAGTAGAAGAGGCTAACAAAGAGGACCTGGGACAAACGGAACACATACAGCGAGATGATATATTGAAAATCAACCACCGCAATGATCACATTTAATGTAAATGATCTAAGTTCACCAGTGAAAAGGCAAAATTGTCAGGTTGGATAAAAAAGCAAAACTCAATTAAATATCCTACCCATATTAATAATAAAAACGCAATAAAGGTCTTCATGCCACTAAATCTGACAATTTATATAAAATGGACATATTCTTCATAAAAACAAACTGCTAAAGCTTACTCAAGAAGAAACAGATAAACCTGAAAGCCCCAGCTCTATTAAAGAAATTAAATTTGTAGCTAAGAATATTCCCACAAAGAGATCAAATGATTTAGGTGATGAATTCTATAAAAATTTAATGAAGAACTAATACCAATTCTTCACAAACTCTTTCAGAAAATAAAAGAGAAGGAAATACTTTCCAAATCATTCTATGAAGCCAGCATTATCCTGATGCCCAGATCAGAAAAAACATTATAAGGTCAACATTTTCAGGTCAACATGCCCATCAACGTAGACACGAACATTCTAAACAAAGTTTTAGGACAGAAAATTCGAGAATATATAATAAATATATTATGACTATGATTTTTATCACAGAATGTAATGTTGGATGAACATTTTAAAATCCATCAATATAATGCATCATATTAACAGACTAAAAATTAAAATCTACAACTAATTCACACTTAAGTGGGGAAAGATTCAATGTTTTTTCTCTAAGATCAGAAACAAAGCAAGGGTTGCTATTTTTACTATTTCTATTCAACATTTAACTGGAGGTTATAATCAGTGCAATAAGGCAAGAACAAGAGGAAAATAAGACTCATCAACTAGAAATGTATATGTATATGTACACATGTATATACACATGAACATATATTTAAAACATATTTTACAATTCAATAATAGAAATGTATATTGTACAATTGCATTTATATAATTTTCCAGAATAGGCAAATCTGTAGAGAAGGAAACTAGATTAGTGGTTGCCAAGGGTTGAAAGAGGAAGGAATGGGCAGTGAGGAAATGGGAGGACTGTTAATGAATACAGAGTTTCTTTGGGGGGAATGAAATATTCTAAACTGAAGCAGGTGTGGTGGTGTACGACTCTGCAAATATGCTAAAAGCACTGAACTGTACACTGTTATGTAAATTATACCTTAATAAATTTGTTATAAAAATAAATTATATAAACTCACAATTAAATTAAAAGCAAAGGTAATAAATACTCAAAACTCACCACGTTCTTATTATTTTACTACATCTTAATATTACCTGTGATCTCAAAACTATATCTATGTTATCTGCATAGTAGCACAATATAATAATATACTACTGCACATATCTAAAAGCTCTGAATTCAGAGACATCGTGATGGTAGACCGAAATTGGACACTGTTTTGAGAGTACTGACACGGCTAACATGGGCAACCAGTACAAATCAGGGCTTTTATTCCCCGGGGGCAGGATGTTAATCATTTGAGTCCATCACTGCCCTATTTCATGCTTTCCAAACTAGTCACACTTGGACTAGAGAAGATAAGCCAAGAGTGGCAAAATGCTGAGGGGAAATGCATGAGACAGTAAATTTCTCTTTGACCTTGTAATTAAAGTACAATATCCCTGGGAGGAAAGGGAGGAGGCTTAGTAAATACCTGGTTTGCACATTATGTGGGAAAATTTTTTTTTGGGCTAGAGGCAATAGTCCAAGTGTACATTGTTCCAAGATTACATAGTACTTTATTTCTTAATTGGTCATTCAAAAAAAAAAAAAAACTGGGTGGCATGTGAGAGCTATCACTATTCTATGTATACAGATACATATCTATATGTCTAAGTACTTCTTGCTCTCTAGCAAATGAATGAGATATTTAGGTCCACAATTAGCTTTTCTCTTTCCTCAGTGTTACATTGGGTAAATGGTTATATTTGTTAATTTTGAGCCTTTAATAAAAATAATAACACTTTTTTAGTTTTCTGAGTATGCAAATACTTGAAGATGTTAATTTCCATTATTGAAAGACATTACTTTAATAACCCAAGATTTATTAGTGTATTTAGGAAAATATTAGGACATTTAAAAATGGGTCTTAAGTATCTGACTCCATTAGCTACTACCAGTGATGATAGTGAGTGTCCTAGTTATACTTTCTGATCCTCATCTTCCTCATCTATAAAATGGGGTTAATAATGGTACCTACCATTCGGGATTGTTGTGGGGATTAAATGACATGATCTTTCGTAAAAATTACAATATAGTGCCTGGTATGTAATAAGCACTTAATGTTTGCTATTTGTATATTTTGCAACATTTAAACAGGCAATCATATTTATCATGAAAACCAAGCAGATTTCATTCTACAAGTATGTACCATATTCATTTTATAAAACTCATTATATTAGTTTCCTCCATTTAATTATTTGTATGTCTTATACGTGTAGGCAATATATTCAGTCACAACACTCTTTCATAACTAGATTACTTGTACTTTAAGGCTTAGTGAAAGGGATGGCTGTCTTATGAAGTGCATTTCCTCAACCACTGTAAAATTGCAAAAGAAGCTGCTCTTCCTCTAGCAGTGCTGCCTTTTATCTTTAGCTGCTTACAGGCCCTCGGAACTCTTGGGGATAATTGCAGTGTAATGTGTTACAGCTGCTTGCTAGGTAATTTACTCAGCTGCCACCACCTGGGGAGATTAGACGGGATTTCTCCTCCTGACACTGAGCCCCTAGGATTTACAGTCTTTTTCCTTTCTCTTCTCTGGTGGTATCACTCTTCTCTCCCAGAGTTCACCAGGAAGTCAGCATTTTAAAGTACATAAGTAGTCCGCCTGCAGGAGCAAATACCAGCAAACAAACTCTATGCAGGCTAGGTAAACTTTAGGGCATAGTCTCTATTTGACTAGCCCGGCTAAACCTGAACTATTATCAGGCTCCTCTGGGCCCACTTAGCTTTAGAGGCTGCACTTACCTTTTTGAGCCATAGACACTTTGGAAGTGTTATGGGCTGAATTGTGCCCTCCCACCCCAATCTATGTTGCAGTCCTAACCCCCACCCAGTACATCAGAATGTGACCTTATTTGGAGATGAGGTTTTACAAGTTAAGATGAGGTCATTATGGTGGGCTTTTATCCAATGTGACTGAGGTCCTTACAAAAAGCAGAAATTTAGAGATACACGTAGATGAAATTTTGTTATCTGTAAAAAAAATCTAATGTAGTATGAAAATATCTGTGATTGCTATTGGTTATAGGTACTGCCATTATTACTATTGCTTATCGCCTATATTCTTGATTGAAGGAAATGCTAAGTTTTACTTAAAAATTAGTGAAAGGTTAAGTACACTGACCACTAGAATTTCCTCCACGAAATCTTGGGGGAGTCCATGGGCCCTAGATTGAGAACCTCAGCTTCAGGGCCTTCATTTCATTGACTCTTCCCTTATTATAACATCTGGTTACTTTGTTCACTCTTACTTGTTTATTTATAACTTGGTCTTCAGTTCCAGACCGTATCTTTTCTGAGTATTTCAGTGATAAGATTTCTCTCTGAGTCCAAGTTTATTCCTTAATACTACCCAGAGGTTATTATATTGGAGCTGACATTGATCTTAAATTGTTATATCAAAGATTCCCAGAATTTAATATTTATTTGATGTGGATACAGAGCTTCCAATTGAAATCCCCTAAACTTGGCCTCGGCTTCTCTTTGTTTCCAAAACTGACATGTTTGGAGTTCAATTCTTACTGGTTCACATTAGACTTAGAAAGATCCATGTTCACTCATCATACCTCACTTGTAAAGATCTGTTCTTTCTATTACCATGGCCTTCCATGTACACTCAAGTCAGTGCTTTCACCCATGCATTGAGGCTCCTGTGACTTCAACAACCTCTTACTCCAGAAAAAACTACCTATAAAGTCTCTAAGTTAAAGGAGATCTTGGCTTCACAGTCTAGATCTCTGAGAATACCTTGACAGTATTCCTGACACACATCTACCCAGTAATCTTACTTTGCTGTTTTTCCCTACCCTTTACTTCTGGGGCATGTCCTATGTTCATACTGACCACCTGGCCTCTAATGAAGCTTTTTCCTTTTTCTCCTCTCTCAGTATCCTACAACCTGCATGCTGGCCTACTTAGCTTAAGCCGTTGCTGTGCCTTGAATTGTCACTACTGAGTCCTCTGATTCTTACCTCTCTGACACAGTACCCCAATATTCTATGATAGCTTATTTAAGATAATTTATGTGGCTCCTCATCTCAAGCTTTGTTTAATTACCAATTTCAAAATACTTTTATGTGTTTCTATATCCACACTTTTGGATTCTACTTCTCATTGTGCTTCAGGCTTACACGTACAGCAGAGCATAATGAAAAATCTCACGTTTGTATTTTGTCCCATCTAGTCACTCTCATATAACTACTGAATGTGTTCAATTTTTGTCCACCTTCTATATCTCTACATCTATATATAAAACTTAAAGAGAAGCAATTTGACTTTAGTATTTTTAATCATTGTGTTTATAATGCACTATTCATTTTAATTTATATCTCTCCCTTTGCTATGTTGAATCTTTAAGTATTTTTAGTCATTCCTAAAGATACCTTTTCCTGTTTTTGATTATTCATATTTGCTCCTACCAAAATTCCTATTCATGGAGATCACAAAAACAATTTTAATCTGACTTTTGTGACATAGTAGGGGCTCTCTTACTTAAGGGTGTCCAATATACCAGACTCACAGCTGCACTGAAAACTTTTTATTTTACCAGGCTCCATCCAGTCATACCTTCATTTTCTGCTTAATTATATAATCCATTCCTTCAACCTCTATTTTAGCAACACCATCGTTTCTCTGTCCTTTCATCTATTCACCTATAAAAGGCCTAACTCAGAATATCTGCCTTCAAAGCTTGTACCAGTTTGATATATTAATGCTTCTGGAAAAAACCATAGTGATGGTAACTGTTCTTGATTTGTCCTGTAAAATTCAGTTTTGTTTTTATTATCAGCTCTTTTTCTTCTCTGTAGCAACTTTTAAAAAATACTCCAACCTCTTAAAATGTTACATATTCTTACTTATTCACATGCCCTATGCAGACTGCATGAATACCTATGCCCAAGAAAAAACAGAAACATCAACTGGTAACCTGACATCAACCCTATAAATGTATTTATATCTGTATCAAAACTGTCTAATTTTATTGACAATGAAAAAGATGACTGTCCCATGTGAAAATAGTGCATGTTTCTGTGTTCTGAAAAGACTTTCCTCTTTAAACTCTCGGGATTCTTCTTCACCAATAACCCTTGCTTGGAGCACATGTTGTCAGGGTCCTATGCGTATCTATTGCCATTACTGTTACCACATTAGTTAACAAGATCTCACTGAAAGCACCTGGGACTCTGCCTCATACCTTGGGTTTCTCTGGCTGTAAGAGCTTGCCCAGCCTGAACTTGGATAGGGAGTTGGACTTAATACTCCCGACAGCAGCCTTCAACCAACAGCAACACGAGTCAGTACATAAGTCCCCATCTTACTCACCCCTAGGGTGGGATAGCTTTGAGGTGTGTTCTACACATGACCCTATGAGCCACAGTGCAATTAAGCCTTATTTGCCGATGGTGTCAGCAGGCTTAATAACACTCTTGAATTGGATTGTTTGCCTCACTTTTCTATTTCCCTCCTGGTGGATTCTAAGATCATCCTTCAGATAAATCACTTGTGCTCAATTCCTTGGCTCAGGGTTGGCCTCTGGAGAAACTGGACTTAAGAAAATTAATTCTAGGAAGCCATCCTTCAGAATAGGATTGTGGAATTGGATCAACTGCAAGCCACATCACTGATAATATTAGTAGTGTGACAAGACATCCTGCTATTCTATAGCATCATAATATCTGTGGTAGCGAGGTATGGTATGAGTGGAGAAGATGTAATGACATGCAGTAGCTCTAGAGTCTTATCTCTGGCAGTATGGAATAGCCCGCTTTTATTAATGGACATGGATGCTCTAATAGAAGGATATAATAGACACAGATCAGCCAACTACCCAAGAGCTCACACAGAGTGTCTGACTTAACAACATATGACTCCATCTAAAATTACCTTAGACTTCCCAGACCATAAACATAGGCAGGAAGAGATTAGAAGAGACAAGTGCTGGAAGAATTTAGGGTTCTGCTACATAGGAAAAGTTTTTAGTAGTCCATTAATTTGAGGCACGCTGCAATACTGCCTCTAGAGTAAAAGATAAGTCACTGCCACCTGTACTTCCTACTGGTCTATACTAAGAAAGAGGCATAGACCCTGCCAGGCATCTTTGGCTTTTGTAATCAACACATACCACACTTAAAACTACTGCTCAAGTCCATTTATTAGGTATCTCAAAAGGCTGCCAATTTGAGTGGGATCAAGGGCAAGTGAGGGATTGGTAACAGGTTCAGGCTGCACTACAAGTGTCCCTATTGTTTGAGTATATAACTTAGCAGATCCAATGATGCTAGAGATAACTATGTAACTCAGGATACTGTGTTACGTTCCTTACAAACCCAGATATGAAAATCTTGATATGAAAATCACAGTGCAGACATCCATAGTTCTAAAGTAAGGCCTTGTTGCCTATAGTAGAGAAATTATCACCATTTCCAAAACAGCTACTGGCACACTCTCAGTAAGACCCTGGTAGAGACTACGGTTTTGACCATAGGATCAATGTCAGAAACACCAAGCCACAAGAATAAGTGAGCACAGCAGCAATCCATCGCATGATGGAAAGTGGAACCAAGAAAATCTAGACGGCACAAAACATAAACAAGTTTATCCCCATGTCATCTACCACTGTTGTACCAGTGCTTCTATTTCAACTAGTACTTGGCCTAATGACTTGCTAACGGAGGAAGATGAAAAATTCAGGCTGGTTTATGCATTGGCCAGCTAGATATGTTTATGCAACCTAAAAATGGGCAGTTGCCACACTACAGCCCCACTCAGGGAAATCCCTGAAAAATAAGAGGGGAAATCTTCCCATAGACAGAGCTTTGAGCAAAATACCTATTAATTGACTAGGTGTGGACAGAGAAATGATCTGAGGTAAAAATACACAAAGAATCAAAGGCCGTGGAAAATGGCTTAATCAGGGGCCTGAAAGGAACAAAATTGTAAAGTTAAAGATGAGGCGTAGGGGAAGAGATATGGGAGGATCTGTGGGAATGGGAGCTAAGTTTGCTGAGATTTGTGTATCATGTCAATTCCCGCCAAAGAGAACATCCACCAAAAGAAGACATAATGCAACAGATGACTCATTCAGTGGATATCAGCCACTCCAGTGTTTGCACAAAAGTTCTTAAAAAGAATAATTATATTGGCATGGACAGAGGATATGCACATGCCCCAAGTCACAGGTCCTGCCACCACAATGCTACTGGCTAACAAGTCAGCAGTAGAGATGAAAATTGAGCATTAATATGGTTCCATCCCTTGAGGATACCAACTAGCTTCTTGATGCAAATTTTTTAATCTAAACCCATGCTACCTGGAAGAAGCAAGGATTATATCCCCAGTGTGAGTTTCCTTCTTTGCCTACAGTTCCTCAACTGGCAGAACTATCCCAGAGCTCACAGAGTGATTTAACAACATATGATCCCACTTACTATCACCTTGAAAATCCCAGGCTGTAAATACAGGAAAGAAAGGGATCAGGTCTGTCATGAACACCATCATGCTGTCCATGTCTTGCAGAGTTCTAGGCAGTATGTAGGTATTCAATTGTTATATATATGTATATTTTTTTTTAAAAAAGGAAGTTTTGAAAAAATCTATCTAGAATATCAGAGTTAAATTTTACGCCCTTCTCTATGAACTAACTAATATTGTTACCTTCAGTGACAAAACCCATTGAATCTTTTAGATGTTACTTGCCAAAAATAAAGAATATTAGTAAATTTACTTTAAATTCTCAGAGATATGAGTTAGATCAAATAAGTTTTTAATGCAAAGAAGGTTGAAGAATTGGCTGTGAAAAAAATTTTCTCTTAAGAGGAAGAAAACAAAAATGGACTTACCCACCTTCTTAGTTAGCTAGCTGTATAATTCACAAATGTGTGAGCTGATACTAAATTCAAGCAAGGAGTCAAGCTTCGGTATGGCATAATGGATTATACTGTGAACTCTTCATTTTTAATTTTTTTAAAAAGCCATCAAGGAGACTTTGGCTAAAAATAGCTCATAGGACCTGTACTCCACTTAAGCAAAATAATGTGTAATCACAAATCATTTTGCTACACACAGAAATTCAAGGAGCTCACGAGACACTGGATATTATGACCTTTTATGGCAATTTTTAAAAACAGTGCATATTTACTGATGACTTTCAAAGAAATTTATGAAAAATCTAGTCATATAAATTTATTGGCACAACATTATCTCCATTATTTTAAATTCCATAATAAAACTAATTAGCTTTAGTAGTATGGCTATCACAAGTACTTTTCTTACAGGTTTGCCAATCTTCAACTGCAATGTTGTTATATCAACAAAGATTACTATATCTGCAAGTCATAATCAAATGGCTAGAAACTGAAACATGTGGACAGAGGTGCAATGCAAGTATTAACTTGCCAAGTGATCCTAAAGTCATTGGGCAAATTATCTGCAATTTGGTATGGATGTTTCTAAAAGCACAGTTTTATAAACAGAGGCAAGTATAAAAACTGTAATATGTAAATAATGTAAAGACACTATCAGTAGAAACAGTATAAATAAATATTGTTGGAATATGGTCAGGCAGTAAGTACTCTACATTTTCTAAATCTATTAGCTCCTTCTCAGAGTCTCCCCTTCCTTTTTATCTAGCCTGAATTCCACTGACTGTTAGTTCTACCACTCCTTAGCTCCCTATACCTTGGTTGTGACCACCTAACAAAATCTCAATGTGGGTGAGTCTTCTGTCTACATTCTCTGTTCCTGCATCAAGGCTGCTGAATAATGCTGAGGAAAAAAGTTCACATGAGCAGGTAGAGTATCGTGAACACAATATCATGGCCTCTGACACCAACGGTGTCTTAACACTAACAGATTTCCTCCACAATTTCCATATTCAGCTCTCTTCCTCAGCTCACAGTGGCTATTTCAAATAGTCTCCATTCTCCTCAAATCCCTATACCATCTCCCCTACCTTCATCCTAAGCAGGAAACTTTGCCTCTTCTTTACAAAGAAACTAGAAAGTATGGTGGAGAGGTGAAGAGACGATTAAAGATCGACAAGAAAGTCCCTTGGCTTTGTTCAATTGTAAAATCATGTTTCATTCACAATCTCCTTTCATTTTTACTCGCTTGTCCCATAGAAGTTCTTCCTAAATGACGAACTAATGGTGAGAATAGGGATTAGAATTATTTGGCGATGTTTAACAATTAAAATCTTCTTGTTCTTTGCCCTAGTTATTATCTTTTAGAAACATATTCCAAGAAAAAAAAGGAATCAGAGAATAATAGTTATATTTGAATAGTTAATATAATAACTTCTGCATTTTCATTAATATATCTACTGTAGACTGAATGTTTGTTTTCCCCTTGAAAATTTTATGTTGAAAATTAATCCCCAATGTGATGGTATTTGGAGGTGGGGCTTTGGGAAGTTATTAGGTCATGAAAGTAGAGCCCTCCATGAATAAGATTAGTGCCCTCATAAAAGGGACCTCAGAAAGCTCTCTTGCCCATTCTACCATGTGAGGACACAACGAGAAGAGAGGTGTCTGTAAACCAGAAAGTAAGCACTCAGCAGATAGCTGGCACCTTGTTCTTGGACTTTCAACCTTCAGAACTGGGAGAAATAAAATTTCTGTTCTTTAAGCCTCGGTGGTCTATGGTATTTTTGTTATAGCAGCCCAAACAGACTAGGACAATATCCTAAATGGAATTCTATGAATACTGCAAAGACCATTAATACCATGAAGACTTTAAAAGGCTGAAGATGTTCTCTATTATTGACACAGAGAGATGTCTGTCCATGATATATATTATTTAAAGCTAAAAAAAGTTTATATACTAGTATTTATATTATTATTTAATTCTAAATATATATATATTTACAAATTCATTTTTAAAAATTGAAAGAATAAATAATTTTCAAATGGAGTTATCATGGGTTAATACTGAAACTTTCAAATGGAGTTATCATGGGTTAATATTGATTCTAATTTACAAATGTCTATTTAATTTTTTTTAAAGAAAGTAGAATTATATCTGTAACCAAATACATGTTTTTAATTTAAAAGTCTAAGGATAAAATTCTATTCCAAGGCTATAGTGGGCTCCCTCAGCAACATTATTTTATAAATTATTCCATTTCTAAATTCACTATTGGTTGTTTGCTACTCTTCCCAATTAGCAACTAGATATGCTCTAGTCTTTCTCATATTTATCTCTCTACCATATGCTACACCCATAAGCGCCTTTTATCTCACCTCACCGTCAGAGGTACCACTTGAATTGTTTCTATGTCCTCACTGCTTTTTTTTTTTTTTTAACAGTCTACAGGGATCTGCTTCAGCTTCTAGCATGCCAGTTTTTGCTCTCACCAAAGTCCACAAAGAGCTCTTTGTGGATAAATCCAATAGACAATTTCCTGTTCTCTTATTTGAATGTCCTGTGGTGTTTGCCACAGTTAACTGTTTCCTCCTTCAATTTCTTTCTGTTAAAGCCTATGACAACACATTCTTTTGGGTTCCTCTACCAGTACAGGTGCTCCTTATCACTAACTTTTATGGATTCTTTTCATCTGCCTTTCCCATAAATGAAGTCCATCTTCAACCTAACTGCTTTTATCTTTGAGGAGAGGAAAATGGGTGGAGATATATTCTAGAATTAGGAAAAACCTAGGTTTGAATCTTGGCTCTGTCACATGCTTAACAGGGACCCTTGGAAAGTAGCCTATTCCCTCTGTCTATTGTCTTCTCTGTAATAAAACAGAAAGTTTTCTGATATTGTTGTTATTAACATTAAATACACAATTATGAATGCTGCCTAGTACATATTTAATATCTAGTAGCTGTTGTTAGTCTAATTTTATAATTTCTATTGGGAAATTTCTAATTTTTAACTATAATATATAAACTAATGACCACCCCCTCTTTTTTCTCCAGCCCAATCTCTCTTCTAAACTTCTATTGGACATTTCTCCTAGATATTTCATGGTAATCAAAATCAGCATCCCAATTTAATCTCAGTTAGCTCCCTGCCACTTCTCTCGAAAGTCTGTATTTCTCCTTCAGAATAGATGGTGTCACAATCACAAAATCCATATCTGGAAGTTACTGTTAGTATTCCTTTTTTCATCTCTTTATATACCTAGTCTCTAAATCTTGTTGATTCTTCACCACAATTACTAGTAGAGCTTATCTACTTTTGCCTTTTCACCATCTTAGTTTATGACATCATCATACCTTACCTTGGTAACAGCAAATGGCTCTTAATTGATCTCCCTTACCTCCAGGTTTACATTTGTCTTTCTTCTTCCTCCTTCCACTATCTATGTATACATTATAGCTAATAATCTTTCTTATTGCTTGAAATTTTTCCACAACTTTCCTTCATATTGGCCTCATCTGTTACCACCACTGTCTTACAGCCATCTCATTACCATCCTCACCTAAACTACACCCATACAAAACACAGTCAAATTCTCTAATGAGTTGTATATCTCCAACTTGTAATAATATACTACCCCTCTCTTCGATCTACTACTCCCTAAACTTCTTCCTTGGCTGAACTGCACTTTCCCTTCAGATATTACCTAGTTTTCACAAATCTTAGCTAATTTCCTCCCACTTCATTTGCTCCCATAGCAACCTATACACCTCTATCAATGCATTTATTTCAGAAAATGTAATTTTCTGTTTTCATGTTTGTCTTTTTCTCTGAAGCAGTATTTCCAAATTCATGTCTGTTTCTCCTCTAGAGCAATTTTCTCAATAAATGTTACAAAGGACATCAACTGTTACAAAGGAATCACATCTTTGCCCACACTCAATAAAACTCAATAAAAGGGTATTATAGTAATAAAAATGGCACTACATTATTAACCCACAATGACAGGAGAACAAAAGAAAGAAAGATGGAAGAAAAATTTATTTCAACCAATTTTTGGAAGATAGAAAGCAAATGGTGGAGTGATGATAGTAGAAGGACTTAAAATTTTAGTGCCAGGAGAAGGGAAACACTCACTATAAATGAGAGAATTTGCCCTAAAAACTGCCTGAGAAGTTTAGCTCTTTGAACATTAAGTTAAACTGAAAAGAGAGAGTATTTGGATTCAAAGCAGCTGAATAACCTGGATTCAAAGCAGCTGAATAACCCAGGCCCCCAATTCATCTGCTCACAGATGACTAAGGCTTTTTCTCCCAACCCAACATGCTCCTCTTGCATGGTATCTTTAGATTGGAAAACTTGAAAATAAAAGGTCCAAGACTCAGGAAATGCATGTACCTTGAAAGAAGTTTTGACGTGTGGCTGAAAATAAGGATTAAATAAATATGTACACATAATTTTACAGAGAGGATTCTACAAGATGGTGGAGTAGAAAGCACCGTAAATCTATCTCCCCACCTAGAGAAAGGCTGCACTGGCAGAACCTACCTGATGCAACTATTTTAGAACTCTGGAGTCTTTGGAATCCTTGAAACTTCCAGGGCAAAGCTTAGAGGATAAACTGCAGTTATTTTAGCCTTAGCTCAACAGTGGCTACCCATCCCTCACCCCCATCCCTGTGGCAGTCAACCGTGCATGTGTTCTTCAAACGGCTTACACTCAGCTTCTGGAAGCCAGCGTGGGCACTAAGAATCTGGTCCTATGAATATCTGGGATCAGTGTTCTGATCACTGACTGCTGCTGCTGATCATGAATGTGTAGGCACGGAGGTGGGCAACCACTGCCACACATTTGCCCCCATCCCTGCAAGCCCCTCCTCCTTGGTCTGAAGCAATTTCTAGGGAGATTGAAAGGGTAACAACTTTCTCCAACCCCTTCTTTTTTCTTTTTCTCCTTTTGGGAGCCAAACATTAAAGACTAGGACAGTCAAAAGCAACCGCATACGCTAGGGAAATTTGAAGGTTACTGTGCATACTCAGGGAAAGGCCTAGACTCAAAAAAGACCTGAGAAGACCTTGAATACAACTGTACCTGAGGCTGAGCCTAGGAATGAAGATAACCTACAACCACCAGAACAAAATGAAAACAAAAACAAAAACAGCAAGCTCCGGGGAAGGAACAGAATATGATTATTAGTTACCACATTGCTAGATGCAAATACCAAGTTACTGACCAATAAATAAAACACACACAGAAATTGCACACAAAGAAACTGAAAAGTATGACTCATTCAAAGGAACAAAATAAACCAACAGAAACCGTCTACTAGAAAAATGAACTGAAGGACCTACTAGACAAAGACTTTAAAACAATTATTTTAAAAATGCTCAAAGAACTCAAGGAAGATGTGGAGAAAGTAAACTATGTAGGAACAAAATAGAAATATCAATGGAGAAAAATCTTAGAGAAACCATAAAGAAATTCTAGAAATAAGGAATACAATAATTGAAATTTTAAAAAGTCACTAGTCTACGGCCATACCACCCTGAACGTGCCCAATCTCATCTAAAAGTCATTAGAGAAATTCAAGGGCAGATTTGAACATGCAGAAGAAATAATTAGTCCAATTAAAATCATTCAGCCTGAGAAACAGAAAAATAAAAGTGAAGAAAAGTGAATAGAGCCTAAAAGATCTTTAAGACACGATTAAAAGAATTGACACATGAACTGTGGGAGTCAGAGAAGGAAAAAAAAAAAAAAGCAAAAGAGTAGAGAGATTATTTGAAGAAATAAAAGCCAAAACCTTCCCAAGTTTGATGAAGACATGAATATAAACATCTTCCCAGACTCCAAGAAGCTCAATAAACTTAAATTTTAAAAAAACCCTATAATTAAAACTGCATTGATAAAATAATAAGAGCAAAACAACACACAAATGCGAATCGGATTTTCAACAGCATCACACACACAAAAAAACAGAAGATAATAAAACTATGCTTTCAAAATTATGAGAGAAAATTCTTTTAATCCTAGAATTCTATGTCAAATCAAACATTCGATCAAGTATGAAGGCAGAATAAAGATTCTTTAAACATACTGGGTATTCTTTCTCGGCAAGTTACTGAAAAATACATTCCAGTAAAATAAGTCTACAAACCAAGAAAGAGAAATCTCTCCCTTACACATGAATCTGATTGGCTCAACTTGGGTTAGGAATATACTTCTCCCATTGCCCATGAAAATGGGAGGCAGAGTTATGCCTCATAGTTTAGTGCAGACCCCCTCCTACAGATGTGGGTTGAGCATATAAAGAAAAAGGAGTTCTTTGTGGTTTAAGTAGACACAAGCACATCACTTTTGAGCAAAAAATTTGATTATCAAAATAGTAATTAATTTGAATCATATAATTTGATAGGAGTGGAGTCAGAGATGGGACTCAGATTCTTTAATTCCTAATTCAGTCCTCTTTCAACTTGGCTAGCATCAGAACAAGGAACTCAATCCTTGTTGGACATTTTCAGCTAATGATTAACACTAGCCTAGCCTGACAGTAAGTACTGGGTGAGATATTAAAGAATTAAAAAGACAGTACAAATTCAGATATAACTAATGCTTGTCATGCCCTGTGGTTTGACTCCTCACATATATTTTATCTAAAAGTTTACTATATCCTGGGTGGTATCCAGGGCCACTTTAGGTAAACACAATGGATAGTTAACTAAAAGTTAATATTTATAGTGCTTATTTAACTATTAGAATAGAAAAGGAAAAAATCACCACGAACCAGAATAACTTCAGGAAGGTTCAGGGAAAGGTGAAATTTGGTCTGAGTACTGAAGTATAGGGTAAGGTAGACATAGAGGTGAGTGAGGGTATTCTAGGTAGGGAAATATTCTTGAGCAACAGTGCGGAGATGGGGACTGGTGAACTTTGGGGCTTCGGTGGAGAAAAACTCGTGGATTATAATTGGACCAAGCAGAGATTCAGTTGGAAATTTCTGGCTTAAGGGTAACAGAAATTAAAGTTGTAAAATAGGTGACACACACACTTTAGAATACTTAGCTAAATCATATTGCATCATTATGGTGATACGTGTTTTTGCCAGCTCCTTGTGGTTTTTCTAAAGTTTCATACGGCATAAAAGCTCAAAGTGTTCTGAAAACTCCAAGATGTTATTGGAAACATATGACACCATAGATGGCTGGAGCTGCAAAGTATGTTACCCTTTTCAACCTATTTATGGGTTAAAAATAGCAGAAACTGAATTTTGGACAAAGCAATAATCTTTACCATGAAAATAAGGAGTAAGCATACCCTTATATACCAGCTGTGTAAATTATTCCTGTTAAGATAGACCTTCAGTCTTGGACAAGAGGGGGAAAAAAATCAATATTAATCCACTCATACTTGTAATGGAAGGATGTGGTCATATAAAGTATTACTGGCTAGTACAGGATCACAGTCTGAATTTGAAGACAGATGCTATATGTTTGCTATGGAAACAATAGACCGTAACATTGTATTTGATGTGGAAAAATCAATCACAGCGTTACCAGCTAGAAACTGCTCTGCTTTGAGGCAAGAATACAAAGTAGACCTCAAGCCGTTGTTTAAACAGAGAAGGTTTCATGATTATTTAATCACTGAGAGGCCAAACCAATTAAAATATCATCTGTCAATACTTTTTCTAGGATTTGTTTTCAGAAATAATAAATGTTTTCTCAGCATCTATTGTCTTGGCCTAAATGACGACAATATAGAAATAAAACCCATCAGAACCAAGTTTGTATTTTCCAGCAGGAAGTGGTTTCAGATTTTATTTGGAAATGGAAAAGGTCAAAGTTCCTTCAGGCATTTTTCTGGAATCTATCAAGTAAAACTCAGGGCTTACAAAGGTCTGGCAGCATGTATCTGAATCACAAATAACAACCAGAGTGCACAAAGCCTCCAGGCTTCAGGGATCTGGTATAATTCATCTCTGGCTGCGACCACACACACGTGGTGAAATGGTACTCCTCTGGCAGGATTCGGACATTTATTTCCCAATGGCTCATGGAGAAGCCATTGCATTGTTTCTGTATAAATGAAAATAGGTGTCATAGGCAGGGAAAGGTGGGAGCTTAAGCTAGAAAGATAGTTTAAGGTGTTGAACACCCTCCAAGGAGACTGAAGTTGAAATCTTAAGAGGCAAAGTAGATCCTCCTAAAATTTTAAAATAAGGAAATGATGCAATTAAATGAATTAAAAAAAAAACCGTGGTAGAAATATGGATGATAAATTGTAGAGGAAAGATTTTAAAAACAGAAACAATGTTGGAGACTACGGCAATTTACAAAGAGTTTAAGTACAGGCAATAATTAAGAGGAAGAGGCAAAGTTGGGGGTATGGAAAAGAGCAGACTAGAATGAAATCATGTAGGTTAGAGAGAATAGAATTGAAAATGATGCTGAGGTAGTTTTTCTTTGTGAGACTGGTTAAATATTAAGGTCTTTCATAGATTTGGGAAGACACAATAACGAGAATTATAAACAAATCTAACATTTAGGGCTTCAAAGTTAATTCTGATAGTGCTCACTAGTGAAAACAGAAAAGAAAGAGTATAAGTTTTATTTAATTTTTGCTTTAAATCCCTGCTTACCCTTTACTGGCCTTTAAACCTTGGAAATATTACTTAACATGAGTGAGTTGCACTCCTTCAGCAAATTGAAAATGGAGAAATGTTTTCTGACATCATTATGGTGAAAACCAAATGATATCATTAGCCATGTGACTGCCTTGTACTGAAGTAGAAGTTAAATTAATAGGAATAATAATGATGGAGGTATTTTTAAAACCGTCAATGTATAAAAATATATAATGTATTGAATGCAACTTTTTAAAGAAATCATGCAATTTAAAAATCCTCTAAATAGCACTAATTTATTTTAAAGAAAATGATTTTGATCAAAAGAAAAAGAAAATCTTTTCTTGAGTCATTTGTATATGCACAGAAAACAAACATGAACAAAAAAAGTAATGTCACAACAGTTATTTTCTGCGGAATACAGTTTGAAAATGGAACCATCTTTCTACGTGTGAAATTGTTTACAATAAGAAAAATTATTCCAGTCATTCTATTCCCCCAAATTTCTCCCATTTTCCAGATAGTCAGGAGATCTTATGGAAGTAAATTTGCCCTAAAATTCGAGAATATTCATATACCTTAGAATAGTTTCCTATGTATCTTCCTTATTTTTTATTCATGCAAGACAGATATTTAAAAACTATTTTTCATTCACCTCTCTCTCAGTCTCTCATTCTGTCTTTCTTGTTTTCTCTCCCTCTTTCTCTTGATTCTGATTTTCTCTTAACTTGACATGGCTGAGAAGAAGTATCCTGTGCTTCCAGCTCTGCAGAAAATATGAGAGCTGTCTAGGTTTACAACTGCTGCCTGATTTGCCCCTGTACCAAAGGTATATATGCCTTAAACCTTACATATGAAATCATAGTTCACTCTAAATTTGATATTACCTGTCAATCTCTTCCATGTAATGTCTCTTCTTCGACCTATTCACAAATACAGATGCATTTAAACCATTTCCCACCATGGAACATAAGGACTTTCCATGAACACTTCAATAATTTACTAAAACCTAATACACCTAAGTGAAGTTTGCAAAAATTAATTTGGTGGCCTTTTTCCTCCCAAATCCATCTAAAGTTACACTAGTCGACATCACAGAGTAATTAATCATAGCATATAGCCCACGCACAGTACTGTGTCTTACATAGTATTACATAGACACTCACAAATAGTTATTAAAAGAAGAGTAAAATATTTTATTTTACTCTTAGGCTAAATATTTATTCCTCTTACCTAAATTTCCTTGTCTATAAATATAATAATAATAACATCCATCTCAATGGTATTTGTGAGATTAAATAAAATAAGGTTACATAAAGTATAGCACACTTCATAGAGTAAATCTTTAATAAATAGCAATTTTTTCTATTGCCTAAACTGATACTATCTCATAGAAAAATAATGTGAGACACACATGTAATTTCAAATTTTCTAGTAGTTACATTAAAGTTTTTTTAAAAATCAGGTGAAATTTATTTTAATGCGCTATTTAATTCAATTTAGCAAAGATAATATATCAACATGTAACCAACATAAAGTTATCGCTATTTTACATTCTATTTTTCATAATATAGCCACACAATCCAGTATGTATTTTACACTTACAGCACCTCTCAATTCAGATTGGCCACAGTTCAAGTACTCAATTGCTACATGTGACTAATGGCTACTGATTTAGACAGCACAGATCTAGTTGCTCATTGACCTTGGATGTTAGTGACATGCAACTCTGGGTGAGTACTTTATAAATAGATTCAAGACTTCAACAAAAAAAAAAAAAAAGGAGGAGGAGAGAAGAAGAAAGAAGAAGAAAGAAGGAAGCAGCAGCAGCAGCAGCAGAAGAAGAAGAAGAAGAAACAGGGAAAAGAAAAACTAAAGCTCTAGCTCCAGGAAATATATCAGGACCAGGCTCCTGAAGATCTTACTATTCTCTTGTTAAGTGACTTTAAAAAATAATTATCATATCTTTAAAAGAACCGTGGGAAGTCTGCCTTTGCTTTAGAAAAAGCATACTTTGAAACCGGTAAACATACATAGAATTCTAGAGTAAGCTTGGTTCTCACAAAGACAAAAGACCCACACAATCTTTAAAATGTTCTTAAAATATTTTTAAGAATATTTTTGTTCTCACTGGGCTCAAAGCACAAAAGTTCTCCTGGGGCCCACCCTAGGCTTACTGGCTCAATGCACCCTCTTAGGCAGCTAAAAAAAAAGAAAACCCCTGCACCTCTCATCTTCACGACATGAGCTGATCTCGCAAGCTCTTTACATGCTTTATTTACTATTCATTTTCATTCTTGGGAGAGAAACTTGAAATATTTATTCACAGGATATTATTCTTTGAAAATGCTTCCTAAGCTGAGGATTTAGTAAATGGCAGGAAAAAAAAATAAAGTCTCAGCAACAGTCAATGTAATTATTATCCCTGAAACTGCATTTTAAAATAGTTTAATAATGAAAGGAGTTTTCTGCAAAACCAGGCAAAGAACTGAGAGCATAAAGAGGCTCAGAAACCCAGAGTAAGTACACCTGTCGGGCTGCATGTATGCACACACACACTTAATTCTTACCTCAAGCCCAACAACATTAATCATGTTTGTAAAATGATAACCAAAACGACAGCTCTCGCTCAGTAGCCGGCTGTACAAGGAAGCAGTTTCTAGCCATAACCCACCACTCTGAGAAAACAACTGACGTGCAACAGTCCTTTTGTCAAATTCTGACAAGTGAATCAATAAAAAGACACAGCAAAAGTTCAATCAGAACAGACACCACTAACACGGCTGGCCTTTTGGGACCCACAGGAGTGTGGAAGTGCTTTTCCATGTTAATTTCTCTTCACTACCCCTTGGGGTTATCACCTTCTCTGGCCCCTGTTAATTAAAAACTGCCTCCTTCTAAAGTTCCTTGGCAGGCATTCCCTCGTGTCAGCCTACTCTGCTGAATGCTAAAAGAAACGGAGGGAGGAAGATTCCAAAGCTGAGAACGTCACCATGCCAAAACTGTGCTCCTGTCCTCCCAAAAGACTGAGTGTATAAACAGCTAATTTTTTAATGGAATCCCCTAGAATTGTGAACAAAACTTATGCATGAACAATTAAAGATAACACTGTAGCAAAGTCAAACAAACAGCTGAAACTAGCTGAGCAGCTAGGTAGGCAAACTAATAAGTAGATAGACAATCTTGGTATACTATTTTTCAGGTTAGCCTTATTTTGGAATTTGTTGATTTAACGTATTTTAATTGTATACATTTCTCTTTTGTTAATTCAGCCTAGCACTTAGTTATTGCATTCTTTCTCTTCTCATATGGAGATAAATTCATCTCTACCTATTTGCTCGTCTTCAATTAGTTAACAAGATTAACTTTAAAGACCAGGTTACTTTGTGTTGTTGCCAAGGCCTACAAGAAATGTTTAGACTTAAAAAATTGTAGTTAGGTCCTTTCACCCATGTTAATGACGAACATAAATTATCTATGTGGCTCATTGATGGTCAGATTATTCCAAATTGGTTATTTGTTTAGACATGCTTTTATTTTACACCAAAAAATATGACAACACATTCAAACAATACAGAAGTGCATGTAGTAAAAAGGGAAGTCTCCTGGTTCACCAAGACTATCCCAACCCCATATCCATCATTAACTATTAGTGTAATTTAGATTTTCCGATGATTTACAAATAAACACCTGAATATGTGATATTGTCTTGTTACTTATGTAATACAACCATAAGGTCTACCCTTTCCTATTATTTACTTTTTGACTTAATAATGAAGTCTGGAGCTGTTTCATGTAGCTTGATCTCATATTAGATACTTTAATAAAATATTTATACATGTCTCTGTACATAAAATACTAAGTATTTTTTCCAAAAGTGGAATTGCTAGGCAGAAATATACAAATTAAAATATTTGATAAACAGTGCAAAATTGTTCTCCAGAAAGGCTTTGGCAATTCCGCTTCCACTAACATTGTATAAGGTCATCCATTTTTATTTTACATTCTCTGACACTGGATATTATCATGTGTTTTAATACTCTGCTGGTTGTGATTCACAGGACTTTAGTGAAGATCTGTGCTTTTAATATCAATCATGTAATCTCAGCTATATAATTCTGCCCTACATATAAGCTTCTATTTTGCTATCAGTACTTAGAACAAATCACATCCGCCAACCTAAACCAAAAAATATAGCAAGCCATCACTTCTCTATGTCGTTCCAATCTTCTTAGCAATCAACCACTATTCTGGAATTATTTTGAATTTTCCTATCCCAAATTGTTAGGGTGTTTTTCATTACTTACCATTAGTTTAAATACATATTCATATGTTTTATGGATTTTTAAATTTACCACCATTCTTTGATTTCTCTTACATTATTATTATTATTATTATTATTATTATTATTTATTTTAAAATTTTGTTGTACTATTTTTGATGGTTTTTTAGGAAGAGATCCTAACTAGTAAACTACGTAAGTCTTGAGATGCCCAGAAATTTCATTTTAATCTCACAATTAAGCATTTATTATATTACTATATAGATTAAAAATACCTTTCTTGAGGGTAATGATAACAAGCTGGTAGACTAGGAAGCTCCAGGCTCTCATTCCCTCATGAAAACATCAAGTAAACAACTACAGATTGACTGAAATCGCTTTGTGGGAGATCTGGAAACTAGTCAAAGATCTGTAGCAACCACATAAACAGCCCATCAAGAAAAGGCCATGATCAAAATGGCAGAAAATTTCATGGCGTATTTGCTTACCCTTACCACTTTCTTTCCCTAGAGTGACATGACAGTCAGAAAGAAACTGCCCAATTCCAAGTTTCTTCCCTTAGGATGGAAGGAAATAACTGGAACTTGTTTGCAACATTCTAACCTTTCTGTGGCTGCCTAAGTGACTGATTTCTGTATTGTTTGACTCAAAACTCAGACAGAAATGGAAGCAAAGGCTAGATCTCAGGTTGGAAACCATGAAAATCTGTTGTAGACACCATGCACAGGAAAACTGCATGGAGATCGCAGACATGCAGATGCCTGTGGTTAAGAGATTATGGGCAGAAGAATACAATAAAACATCTAAGGTCCCAGGAAGAAGCAGGGATGAAACTCAGGGAAATTAAGACACTTAAAAGCAACCATTTATATGGAATAACTAGAGGAAAGGTACACACAGAGGCTCAGGGAAAATGAATGCCCAGAAAAGTGCTGAAAAGATTTTAAGTCATCTAACTCATCTATGACCAGAAACCATGTTGGAACATTTGCAAATATTCTCATTGATTTGTGTTATAGATTGAGTAGGCAAGATCACCAACATGATTTAAGGTGCATGACCATGCTGGACTCCCAGATAATATTAAAATTGACTACCAGGATAGAAGACAGGTAAACAATAACATAATTACTTATATTCGTAATATAGAAGTTAAGTTGTCCCATACTCAGCTACTACTCAGTACCTCTCTCATTTATTAAATTATTGTGTGATGAGCTGCCTGTACTACTCAATTAATAGATTCTTGAGGTGGGTAATGCTTATTCATCTTTGTCTCTCTCAATTCCTATCACAAAAGTTTAAATATTACATATATTCAATAACAGCTACAAAAATTGATTATAATTATTGACAAAAACCTATAAGCTATCCAGGTTTTAGGCAAAATAGGTAGTTCTTGCCTTACTTACCCCTTTGTATCCATATACAACCATGATAGAAAAATAACAAGTATCCCATAGCTGCTATTTGGGAGATGGTATTACTGACCTCATTTTATAAATGAGGAAACTAGGGCTTAAAGATGTTTACATGATTTTGCTCATGACAACCCAAGTATTTACTGATAGATCTAAGATCCCCAAACATTCTAATGTACTGCCAACAGGAATTGGGATATCCATAGATATGACTTTTTTCCCTTATTTTGGGAAATCTGATGATTAATTTCCTACTTTCTCAAACCACTAGCTCCAATATCCATACTGTCCCTTACCCATGAAATTTCTGCTAGGCTCTTTTCTTTAAAGCGCTGTATCCTCAAACATTTTAGAATGGACACAACAATTAAGTATACGTTCATGACTGTACAATATTCTACAAGTTAAAAAAAAGCATTTGTTGATTCAAGTAGTTCACACCAACATATGAGTCCTACAGGACTCTCTCCAGATATTTCTATGGATATCAACTTCTTGAAGTTCGTACATGGACAACACTGAATGCTTATAGACTCTTTGATATATGTGCTATTAAATTCTTCTGTACTGGATGAAATATTTAGTGAATCAATCATTCAACAATAACAATAAAAAACATAGTTTTTCTCATTAATAAAATAGTACCTTGAAGGTTTATTTTTATAAAGAATTATACTAAACATTAGTTTCTAAAATATACATGTATATAAAACAAAAATAATCAATTTGGTCTTAAAAAATTGTTATAACCATAATTGAATGTAGGTTTTATTTAATAAGTATAATTTTATGCTCACTAATTTTTGGTCATGAAGTAAATAAATGAATAAATCCTTAGTTGGCTAGAGGCTATGAAAATTTGAAAAATATATCATCCCCAATATCTTCTTTTTCAAAATTATATCATACAATATATGATCTTATTACATTACAAAAACCTATAAACCTTGTGTTGCGTGTAGATCTATGTGTGTGTCCTGGATGTCTAGCCTGGGTTACTCAATGACACTTGTTGAATAACAGCATCTTTTTCAATATATATATTCAATTACATTTAAATAACATTAGATCAGACAGCCAATTCAGTATATTTTAACAAGTGTCCAGTCAATTTAGTAAAATTAGGCAACCAATTAAATGTCAGTCAATTCAGATAATAGCTTATCTGGTTTAAAGTTCTCCTAACTCTACCCTATTTCTGGATCTCTGATAGACATAGATGAAATTCAGCATCATTATTAATTTATTTGGAAAGTTTCTCAGGAAACCTATCTTTCTAGAACACTTATTTTCAAATACATCTTGGATGCAATTGTATTTAACACTTCTAGACCAGTTAGCATTAAAAATTTAACATCCCAATTTTATTAAAGAAATCATATCACAAAATTTTCTTTGCTTTAAATATGAATTTCTAGTCTCTTCGATATTTAATGAAGATCAGAAAATCAAAGATTAAAAGGAAACACTTTCAGAAACAACATATCACAGAGACCAAGTCACACCTTTGATGTTATACTTCATTTTATCCTGAGAACAGTAAATTATTTTTGACATGAACAAATGTATAAAAGACTATTTTTATCAGAAAACCTTTACCTGGAGGAAAGTAAAGCATATTGTTTAACCTTCTTGTGTTTAGA
Organism: Eonycteris spelaea; assembly: GCA_003508835.1. Taxonomy (NCBI): domain Eukaryota; kingdom Metazoa; phylum Chordata; class Mammalia; order Chiroptera; family Pteropodidae; genus Eonycteris; species Eonycteris spelaea. Next base: position 401,550 of record PUFA01000175.1, read on the forward strand.
ATTATTTTAATGCCTGATAGAAATGTGTTGTCTTTGCTAAAGTTTTATATTTTTAGGCTAAATGGGAAAACAAAATTCATTTGTCCTTCTATGACAATTTGCTTCTTTGTCTAATTTCTTTTGTTTCTTTGGCAGCTAAAACACCTTGAAATTACCTTCTCCAGCATGGAAGAATAATTTTTCCTACCTCTAACTGTCAGAGTGATTAGAATTTTAATTAGCAAAGTAGAGTGCAGAGAGGGAAATGACTGAAAAAAAAAAAAAGCATACAAAAGATTCTCAATTGGAGGAGAAACAAAGGGGCAACCAAAGCAGCCTCACAGCTTGATTGTTGCATCTGTGACTTCCCTCCATCCTGAATTCCCTGTGACTTAGCACACTGTTGTCCTTTAGTCCCACACCAGCACGGGGGCGGCCGCTGCACTACTAAACATTATTCCTAGTTGTCACTCAAAGCAAAACAAGAACTAGAGTGACTCTATTTCAATGCCAATATCAGCCTCTTTAATTCACTTTTCAGAAACCTGCCGTGGCTCATAAGTTCAACCACAAAAGGCAGATCCACAAAGTATTCAAACAAATAAACACTCATAGGTTGATGATAACACTCTCAAGTTTTAGAGACATTTCTTCATTCACTGTATGAGGCACAGCAGGCATCTTTCATCAAGGAGGCTCTCATGAAATACAGAAAACATATTAGTTGTTAAATGTGCCATTAATTGGCTAAGTAGGAGTCAGAATATTTTTGAAAAATCTAAGAAAAACCAAAGAAGTCTAAATTTACATTATTATAGATCTATCTATCCATTATCTATCTATCTACCTATCTATGTACTGATCATCTATATTACTGCAATAGTATTGTATGTGCATGTGCATGTATATATATACATGTATTTTTGTCACCCAACTGTGATATAAAAGTAGCTATGAAAAGCCATAGAATATTGGCGTCCTGTGGCTTTAGAGTCACCTGATCTAGCTTTGATTATGGCTCTGCCAGTGCTAGCTATGTGTCCTTGGAAAGCTTTTTAAACTTTCATCTTCGGTCTATCATATATTCAAAGTAGATAATATAAAACATATGCCCTGGAGATATTGGGGAAAATGATTGAGACAATGCACATATAGTAATAAATGTAAACAAATAACTGGCAGTAGATTATAAGTAATATGATAATGGCTAAGCAAGAAAAAAGTTAAAAATTTAAACTGATCTATAAAATAAAGATTTTGATGAACAAAAATGGAAGCTAGTAATTTCAAAAATAAGCAAAACCACAAAATAGCAGATTATACCTTGAGAATGACAAATAATATAAGAAATGTAAGGATCATAAGAATCGATAGTTAGAAGAGAAATTTGATACAGTAGACTGGGGCAAGAACATAATATGCCTTAAAATTTATGCCAGGGTGTTTGGGACTCCAGGCTGTAGGCAAGAGAATGTTTAGAGGAAAGGCATGACATGAATAGTCCGATATCCCAATAACATTACCAGATATCAGTGTGTATTATGGACCAACACAGGAGAAATCAGTGAATATTCAAAGAGAGAAAATGGAGCTCTGATACTGGTAACTGGAACAACAACAACAACAAAAACAATAAGAAACTGAGAAAAAAGAACAATGATAGGAGAGCTATAACTAGAAAAGTCAGACTTGCCATCACATTGGGTGATGGAACACGAAGAAAAATCAATGACAGGTATAACATTTCAACCCTAGGAAACTAAAAAGTGTGATGATATATGTAGACATAGAGGTTATTGCAGTTTTCAAAACAGAAAAAGAATATTTGCAGGGAAGGATAGAAAGTCTCTGAGTTTATATTTGCAGAATGGAGTATTATCAAAATTGTTTCATGAACACTGTTCCAACTAAGTTGCTGCCAGACAGGAAATAGATCCCCTTTGAAATGTAACTAGTTCACTCATGACATTTAATTCCATTTTATTGGATTCAATTTTAACTGGTTACTAAGGACCACTCAAAACACTGGGAGAATCCAGCTTAATTTTTAAGTAGCATAATATGTAATACTTTATTATTTTTAAGATAACACTGTTATTAGTATTCCTTTTACCAAACTTATAATTTAATATGGTAGAATTCATTTTTATATTGAGAGTTGGATTAATTTGGAATTGATGTCTTTAGGATATTGCAAAAAATCATATATTTATTCTCTATCATAGAAAATCCAATTAGAAATATATGTTACAAGCAAAGACCAGTTTACAGCTACCTATCCAAATTTATACTATTTTCTAACTATGATAGGTAACAATGATTTAAATTCCATTTTATATATAATTTGTGTTTCAACTGAAATCCAGATTAAAGAGTTAAAAGCAGAAGGCTTTCAACAAATGGATCATTGTCCAAGCTCTAGTAAATGTGCTACTGGTGTAACAAATTGGTTTGCTGACCTTTTGTCTAGTAACATAACGCATGACATATTTGTAATTTATGGAAATCAATCCACAGAGAATTTTTAGTTTTATGTAATTACAGACCACTGCAAGATCTAAATAAAGGTGAAAAAAAAAAGGTCTTTATGAAAGTCATGGTACACTGTTGATAAAAACTAAAAAGCAAAGTTCAAACCACTGATCCATGCAATGCATCTTTAAATACTGGTAAGAGGCCAATAATTATAGTTAAAGTCAGTTACCAGCTGTGTTTTATTGCATACACTTTAAGGCACCATTGAAACTGCAACCCTATACTCAAAAACACAGGGGGAAAAATCTCAAGGCCAAATCTATCACCTAGTTACAAATTGTAACAGTGCTTGGCAATTTCCACCTGCTTTTCTTAAATGCTGGTTTTAACAGGTAGTCACCAACCCATTTAGATTATCTCTAGAATCAGCACAGCCTCCACCTGACTCAATAGCGCTGCTGCCTTCAGTTCTTGATCTCAGTTCAAGTCTGATTCTGTCAGATAATAAAAGTGCCACAGTAAACGAGCTATTCACATTTCCTGTGCATACATTGAGATTCTGGGGTGTTTTGAGGATTAAATAGGTAATAAATTTAAAGTGCTTTGACTGGTGCCTGATATACATACTAAGATCTCAATAAACATTAGCATGCTTTATCATCATGTTCATCATCATTGTTCTTTATTTTAGTAGAAGGAACAGAGAGGAAATTTATCTGTTTATGTTCCTCTTTCCCATCTCCCATTGGATAAAGTCTGTCCCACTGTAAGTTAAATTCTTTGCACTTCTGGTTCACCAATCCCTCAGATAGTCTCTAGAAAAGCCAGAGTTTTTGTCCTCTAGTGCGGCTCTGAGGCAAGTTCTACTTTCTCTAATTTCTAAGAAATACAGGTTCTCTCCTATTAGAAACATCATATATTTTGCTCCTTATGTCTAGAAAACTCCATTTCTTTGCTTGGCTAACTCCTATTCATACTCATGTCTCCCTCTTCCAAGAATACTTCATTTATGCCATCAATCCAGATTAGCTACCCCTTCTGCCTGTTCCCAGGACATCCATTCCTTCTTCTTCCCTCAGTGCCCACCAGTCATCAGTGTAATTGCCTGGTGACTTTCCTGCATACTTCTAGGCGAGCTCTCTGAGTGCAGAGACCTTGTTTACTTTGCATACTACTACCTCCCCAGCATCTACCAAAATATCTAGCACACAGAATGTGCTTAATATTTTTAGAATGCTTGTTTTGCAGAATTGTTGTGACTATAAATGTTATTTAAATGCTCGCCACAGTTAAAAATATATTAGGTACCCAACTCTCCTCTTCCAATGCCTGAACTTAGTATGAGCCTAGGCACAAAGCATTCTCATTTTCTAAGTCCTCAGTACTTCTTTCTGTCACCAATTTGGCATCTATTTATACAACATATTTCCAAATGAAATTCCTTTATCTCACTAAACTTTACCCTTTTTCATCCTATTCAATGAAGTACGTAACAATACAAAAAATAATAATTTCATTATTAAGGACAATCTAACTTATATAAGGTAGTATGAATTAGTATGTGTTATGAACTAAATGTCTGTGTCCCCTCCCCTTAAGATTCATACTTTGAAATCCTAACCCAGATTGCGATGGTATTTGGAAGTGGGACCTTTGGGAAGTAGTTCGGTTTAGATAAGCTCATAAAAGTGGGGATCCTATGATGATGATAGAATTAGTGTTCTTATAAGAAGGAGAGAGACCAGAGCTCTTTCTCTCTCCACCACATGAGGACAGTGAGAAGGCAGCCCTCTGCAAGCCAGGAAGAAGTTTCTCACAAGGAACTGAATACATAGCACGTTCATTTCGGCCTCCCAGCCTCCAAAACTGTTATACAAACACGTCTGCTGTTTAAACTATTCAGTCTAAGATATTTTTTAGATCAGCCTGAGCTGACTAATACAGCATATCTTTGTTCCAGTAGCATTAAAAAAAATGCTCATTACTACTAGTGCATGAAATCTAAGTTGTACAAATTTCCAGTTCATCTTTTTTTCTGGGACTTGAATAGATGGAACAGGAACATTTCTAATCACTGTTGTAAACTGAAAGAACTCTAAATGGTCTGGCATTAATATTAGATAATCCAGACCAAAAATGACACTTAACTTTCACTCACAAATTATTATTGACCAGAAATAGTCACATGACCCCATCCAATCATATGGAAGTCAAGAAGTACAATTTTACCATGTGCCTAAAAAGTAGATGAATTAAAAATCATTGGCAATAGAAACTAATGACTACTACATGGTCAAACTTCAACATTTTAACTATTATGGTAAATATCTTGTAATCATTCTCTGTAAAAAGTGATGTGTCAATATGTCATGATCCTGAAAGTGCTCTATGTTTTTTCCTTCCCTAAATATATACCTCTAGACCAAAACTAACTGTCAATACCAAATTTTCCTGAGCAAAATAGCAGGAGAAAAAAGGAAAGAAAACAAGAGAAAGAGAAAAAGGAAGGAAAATTAAGAAAGAAAGGAATGAAGGGAGGGAAGGAGGAGAGAAGGAAGGAGGAAGATTAAGCCAGGAAAATAGCCTCAAGAAATAACCACCACATTCCCAGACAAGAAAAAGGTGAAGGAGTTCATCACTACCAAACCAGTATCACAAGAAATGTTAAAGGGACTTCTTTAAGAAGAGAAAGAAAACAAAACAAAAACAAAAATATGAATGAGAAAATATCACAATGAAAAAAAATCTCACTGACAAAGGCAAACATGTAATAAAAGCAGTGGATCAACCAACACTAAAGCTAATACAACAGTTAAAAGGCAAAAGTAGAAAGATCATGTGTAATTACAACAGTAAATTAAAGGGTACACACAAACACACACTTACAAAAGAACTAAAAAAAATAATGACATAAACATAAGTATAGAGGGGGTGAGTAAAAATGGTGGTTATTTTAAAATGTGTTTAAACTTAAGTGACCACCAACTTAAAATAGACTGCTGTAAGCATAGCTTGATGTATATGAAACACATGGTAACTACAAAACAAAAATCTACAAGAGATGTGCAAGAAATAAAGAAATCCAAACACAACACTACTGAAAGCCATCAACATATACGAGAAGAGAGCAAGAGAATAAGAACAGAGAAGAACTACAAAAACAATCAGCAAGCAATTAATAAAATGGCAATAACTACATACCTATCAATAATTACTTTAAATGTAAATACTAAACACTCCAATCAAAAGACAAAGAAGAATTGGTATACAAACACACACACACACACACGCGCGCGCGCGCACGCACACACACACACAAACACAGAGCAGAATATTACTTGGCCATAAAGAAGAGTGAAATCTTACCATTTGCAACAACATAGATGAGCCTAGAGGGTATTATGCTAAGTGAAATAAGTCAGACACAGAAAGATAAATGCCATATGATTTCACTTATATATGGAATATAAAAAACAAAAACAAAAACAAAAAGAAACAAAAAAATAAAACAAAAAAATTCATATATACAGAGAACAAATTGATGGTTGCCAGATGGGAGGGGGTTTGGGGTCTGGGTAAAACTGGTGAAGGGATTAAGAAGTACAAATTGGCAGTTACAAAATAATCATAAGGATATAAAGTACAGTTTAGTGAATATAGTCAATGATGTTATAATAATAACTATATAAGGTGTCATGTGAGTACAAAACTTACCAGGTATCACTTCATAAGTTATATAAATATCTAACCACCGTACTGTACACCTGAAAACAATACTGAACGTCAACTATAATTGAAAAATAATAAATAAAATGAGGTCATATGGGGGTGCCCTAATTCAATATGGCTGCCTCTATAGGGAAGTAACTTTCTGTTTCTTAAGTCACCGCCCCCCCTCCAAAAATAAAAAAAGAGATAATCAACATCCCTACCTAGAGTTTTAAATGAGTGCTTCCCAAGAAAAATATCAGGGATATACATCTAGTTTAATGATGCCATAATTCTAAAGATTGCTTCCAAGGAAATTAGACCTCCATGTTCCTCCTAAGATTTACTCTTGGAGATGGCACACTTAAGCTGAATAGTTTCAGACAGTTTAATAAAGAAACTATTAACAATGAAGTGGGCAGATTTGGGACAAAACAATTAGTGCAGATCCCTGAGGCCAGAAGCAGTGAGAAGTCATTTGGCTCCCCCAAGTAAGTGGACAAGAGGAGGAAACAGCTACATAAACTTGGAGTGAACAGCTGTCTAAGGTACCCATCTTCTGAAACCCATGTCCTTTGGTAAAGGAATTATGCCAAATTCCGCTGACCCAGGAAGGAGAAAACTATTTTATTCTCATCCCACAAACTGATCACCAGCCAATAATCCCACTGCTAAATTATAGCCAGGGTATAAGGAAGTCTGCAGACGCAGTCCACATAGCTCAAACCTTCCAGAGCAAAAAATTCGGTGAAAAAAATGGTGGAAATAGTTAGGAGGGGCAAGCAGAAGATACGCACAGCTTGTAAATTTCAGCAGTACCTCAATTTATCGGAAAGTATACTCCCTTTACATGCTGTCCAATTCCCAAAGCTCAATGTAGATCACTCATTTAGTGTGAAAATTTAATGTGACATGGGTCTCCAAACTATTCTTCTTGAGAACAGGCTTCCTTCCATAGCATTGCCTCTTGAGATGGACCTAAGTTTTCTAGGTATATTTGACACTTGATGATGTTGCCATTTTCAGGAATAGGGGGTAGTGTTTTGCCAATAAATATTATTGCTAAAGAAAAGTGAATGTGGCATTGATTCCCTATCTTTGTCAATAAGAGAGGAAAGAAAAATTGCCAGCTCCCAACGGAAAAGCTGACTCTGTGTAAATTCAGCTCTCAGAATTGGTCCAGCAGGCTCAAAGGCATAAGCCAAGCTGGGGAAACTAGTTAGTCAAAAAGTAACTCGAAAATAAATAAAGATAACAATGGTTCAAAGGGATTCAGTGCCAGGATGTTGCTGCAGAAATGATTAAATATCAACTGAAGGGTCTTTGCAGAGGTTTACACACCTCAACCCCTCCCCAAACAAAGTGGGTTATACATGTTGGGGACAGTTAGATAGAGTCCTTTGAATGACAACACAAGTCCTTTAAATTGCTGGGGAAAAAGAGAAAAATTTAAGACCAAATGGTATAAACCTTGTTTTCTTTTATTCCCAGTTGCCTTCCATATTGCTAGTTCTAACCAACATTCCTTAACAAGAGAAATAGATGCAGATGGCTCTGACATCCTCTGAGCATATCAACTAGGAAGAATGATGTGCTGTTAGGCCCATGTGGAAATAAAGATAATATTGGTTTGCTTTCCAAGAAGACAGAAAATCTTTACAATTTTTTTAATATAGCTGAGAAAGCAATGTGGGAAACTAGAATTTATGCATTTTTATGCCACTATATGGCAGAAGTTTAGAACCCTTGCTGCATTCTGGAATCACCAGGAAAGCTTTTAAAAATGCCTGTGTCCTGGTTTAACCTCCAGAATTCTGATGTAAACAATCTAATGTAGGATCAGCCACTGGTATTTTTAGGTTTTCAATGTGATGCTAATGACATTCAAGCTTGCAAACTACTGTATGCAGGAATGGGATTCTATCAAGTTTATGAGACTATTCTTTAGGTATTTGTTAAGAAGCCAAAAAAAAAAAAAAGACAGCTGTTCAGTAAGCAAGAGTCATGTCAAGACTTGAAAAGATCTTTTAAAGAGGGGAAATCTGAGAAAGTTTCACAGTAATTTGCAGAAGGCAATAAAGGATAATGTCTAAGAATATGAACTTTGGAATTAGAACAACTTGACTTTGAGTTTCATCTCTGCTACTTATTAGCTTTGTAATTTGAGAAAATGTCCATATCTGTCTAAATAGATATAATATGTACCTTATACAGAGTCTGTGAAGTTGTGTGTGTGTTAAATGGAGTCAAATATGTAAATCACCATGACATTTTGCTCAGTAATTGACAGATTCCTTGTCTTATCCAACCATACTCCAAACCCACCCCTTTTACATAAATATATGAATAATCCTGATAGCCACCTAAAACCAAAATCAAAAATGAATCCTAAAATAAGCAAGAGAGTTTATCAACTCAACTAAAATAAAAAATTCATGATATGAAAAGAACATTACAGCTGAAATCAAGCTATCATTTTATGATGCACTCATTTATTCAAAAGCAAGTGTAGTCATCAGTTTACATATTCCTAAAATATACCACTCTCGTCTAGACTGAATTGTATATAGAGAAAAGAAATTAAGGGATTTTATTCCAATCCTGAAGTGCTAAAATAAGTCCATCCTGAAAGAAATCCAAGAGAAATATAAACCTTACAACATATCCCTGATCTGATTTTCACAATTTGAGAAGCAGTTCAAAAAACCTTAAAGAGCAACTTTTTCCAAAGAAAAACATTCATGTTATAACCCTTGTTCCACAAACTAAATCCAAAGAGGCTGGGTCAAATTTTATTAAAACTCTGAACCACATGGAAACGGTTGAATAGAACTTGAGCCTTGCACAGCAAATGAATAGTTTTGTTATGTCAGTAAAAGATCTCCTCGGCCATTATCTTTCAGAAGTTACAACTGGAGTGGGAGGCATACTACCCATTTCTCCAGCCTCTAAAAATATTTCCTTACAGAACAGTCTCTCTGTAAGACAGATCTGTTTGCTTCAGTTCCCCCCTGCTCTATGCCTCACGTGGGAGTACTTGCAAATAGAGCGCCTGGAGGGATCAACACAGTTTTCTAAAGCAAACATAACACAAGTGCTATTCATGGGTTACACACTCCACAGCTGTAATACAAAATGTGTAGGAGCAGCCCCTAATGGCATTCAAATCATGTACTAACAGTTCTCAAGTGTCAGGTGTTTTTCATTTTCTAGCTAGGGAAAGAGATATTCACGTGCTGATTTCCTACACTGAACAGCTTTGTAACCCCTGCAGAGTGAAGGCGCACTGTGTTTCTGAGTCTCTATTATGTCAGATGAATGCCACAGTTAGAGGCCGGAAAAGACATGTGATCCCAGTTTAGAATCTTTTTTTCCACCCATTTCTCTGTATTTCAGTGGCATGGATTTTGTGTGTATGCATGGAGGAAAACTCCTAGAGCATGTTATCAATGTTATATTTCACATAAAAGACTTAGGACACATATTTTTCTATCTGGGTATAATTTAATACTTCTGTACACACTTTGATCTTATTGAAGGTTTGCATTTTCAAAATGGCCTCTTGTGGTGCCCCAGATGGCTGCCTGTCAAACCCAAGCATCAAGCTCACTACAAATAGCGTGGGTTCTCATTGGAACAATGAGGTTCATATTATACATGTTGAGGGAATTAAGGTACATTTTATTTATTTAATTTTTTTTTTAGCTTTAAATGTGACTTGGTCATAGAACATAACAGAGAATATTATAACATTTAAAAATACCCAAAGACACATTTATTATGTATGTTGGATCAATAATTTCAACTTAAAGTAAAAAAGTGTATATAAAACTGGGGTTGGTATTCACCATTATAATATTATCTAAATATCTGTGGTTCAACAAAACCTAAAACATATTTTACCAAACACGTTTTTCATTATAAGTTGTATATTTCAAAGATATTCAGTCTGTTTGTTCCAAATTTATATTTATTAACCTCATTAGGACAGTGCTTTATGAACAAAAATCTCGACATGCAAGAAGACTATGGTCTCTTTAGAGCCATTTATCTTAATTTCAGAAAGCAATTAGAACTTTAAGTTCAAAAAGAATTTCCTTCCATGCTGAATTTTACACATCTCCTTTAAGGGGAAATAAAATAATTTGTTGGATGAATACAACATATGGATATATATACACACTACTTCACATACAACTAAACACATGAAAAAAATATATCATTTTATAGGATTTTTAAAAACACTGCTGAGTCAGCATGTGAAGAGTAGCTATGTAGAGATGCTATGCCACAATTTAGTTTAAAATTATTTACTCATATGGCAATAAGAACACAATTTCCAGGGTAATGACAAACTTGAAGAATAATTTTTTTTTTCTTTCCATAAACGGTGTCACACTGTCTTGCAGTCCTTGTTCTCTAGACCTAAGCAAGTTGGGTCCCTGAGGAGTAGCCTACAGATACATGTACTAAATAATCAATAACTGTTTCCAAATGATAGCAACAGAACATCTGCATCCTATAAACGTCTTCAGTCACAGAGATAGTAAAAATCTAAACTAGAGGAGAAAATAATATGTAATCTTGTTTAGCTGTCTTTACATAACTAAAATCAATATTCCGTGAAGCGAGAGTACATTTGGTGAGAACTGGCATAGAATATACGTGATGTTTAAATAATAACATGGCTGCCTGTTTGAGGCAGTTGAAAAATAAATGAATGTTATTATTATGAATTATAAATAAGTTTGCTCTCGACTATTACAGATCAGAGATTATCACAGTCACCCTGAATATATACTTGAGTGTAACTTCCTTAAAGATCGCTACTTATTGAGTAAAATAATGTACTAATCATAAGTGAGATTAGTCAGAAGTTCAAAGGGAATGAATTGTATTCAGTAGAAACTCCTTATGTGGAAACCTGACTAGGAAAGTAGTAAAACTGCTACACACTTTCTTAGAGCAGGAAAGAGAGGGAAGGGTAATTCAGTGGAGCTGTTGAGTTTCAGATCACCACATGGTTGTAGTCAAGATATGATTGCGTTATGTACACTAATATGTACATTGCCATCTACCCATGTATTACATTTTAAAACAATGTGTAATCATTTCTATCACTACTATAAATTTCCAATACCACCACCACCAAAATTCTCCAAGTGCTTTCCAAAGAGAACTACTGATTCAATAAGGCTTAATAGGTTGATCATGTAAGTATGGAACTGGATAGCATATTAGAGATAATCTAACTGGGTTCCAAAAAATCACATATGGAGTCGCTTGGGAAATAGGAAGAAATCAAGATTAAGGGAGTTGAAAGTCCTTGACTTCCCTATTCTACTTAACCATAATAGGTCTTTTTTATATATTAGAATTTCTACAGGACTGTATATGATTAATATTTTTTCTGTTTAAAAAAAACAAAAAGTTTAAAAACCATCAACCTAATCCTGTTTTTATGCTACAGATGCAAAAACTGACCCTAGAGGTTGGATGACATCCCCAAATTCCTGGTGACAACAAATGGTAGACATACAATACTGGTCTCACGCTATGGATTCAATCATCCTTATCCTATACCAGAGTGTCTCTTCACCTCTTTCTTCCACATAAGAACATCTACATTTCTCTTAATAGTATCGAAATTATTCTCCTAGGCACCCAAGGTTAAAGCCTAACATTTCTTCACAGTTCACTTTTACCCTAAAGTTAAGATGTGGATTAGACAGAAAGTAAAGAAAGACCATGTATTTTGGCTCCCTAAGGCATGTTATTACTTCTCCCTCCTTTTTCCATTGCTCAGACGCAGAGAAATAAAAATAGTCAATATATTCAAGAAGCAAGTGATATTTGCTCGTTCTCTGCCGTCTTATTCCATGCTAGTCAAGGAAGGAGTCCCTTTCAGAAGGAGGGCCTGTCCCAGAGACTCTGGGCTCACAAATCAAATATGATTTCACACAAAGCATTTATTCATTTAATTAGGGGGTTCATGGAAGGGGCAAGATAGCCAGGAGATTGGACTACTGGTCTCAGATGCCAGGCCCTCTACCCAGGCAGATGGTTCCTACATACACTGTGGATCTTCTCTGAGTGTCATCTCTGTCTCCGACTTATGTTTCAAACTTACTACACATTAACTAGTAACATAGCTGTTTGGCTTAGATATTTCAGACATAAGTATCTTTTCTTATGTAGGTTCCAATCACTAGATAAAACTTCTTACTTTATCTCCTTTGTCCATATACTAATTTAAACTAATAACAAACATTCCTAGAGTGCCACTGAAAGAGTGGTAGAGAAGTTCATAATATCATATGTATTTGTGAGTGGATGGCGAACGGGAACTCTGACAGGAGGGCATCTCTTCCCAAACTCCCAGGATGTTCCCCTTCTCACTTCTTAATCAGACGTGCCCAGGCCCTGTGCACCTCTATGGCAGAGGTTCTCTCAAAGCATTTTTCTTCCTCACCATGATGACCCCCTCAATCAGAACTTACCACAGTATGTCAGAACTCCTGCAACAGCTTCCTGCTTCCTCTGCTTCTCTTCTCTCTTCTAATAGTCATTTCGTAAATACCTCTGACATCTTTGTGTAGCTAAATCTGGCCTACTTTCCAGGCTAAATACAAAGATGGCCTCCTTCCCAAAGGCTTCCCTCTATCTATAAGTAACTGCTTGTTCTTTTGGGTGCCCAACGAAAGCTATCTGTACTTCTGAAACTTGGGGGGAGGTGAATGGAAGCCCTTTCGGTCTATTTGCCTGGAAAGACCCTTCCTCACATCTTGCTCACATCTAGGGCTTAGTTTTTGTTATGGGTTGAAAATTGTGCCCCTCCTGACTCATATTTGACATTCTAATGTAGCTTAGAAATAGGATCTTTGCCAATGCAATTAAGTTGAGATCATAAGAGTGGGCCCTAATCCAGTATGACTGGATTTATAAAAAGGGACACAGAGACAGACATGCATTGATGATGTGGGGAAAAACAAAATAAAACAAAACAAAACAAAACACAAGACAGCTATTTACAAGCCAAGGAGAGAAGAATGAAACAGATCCTTCTCATCCAAACCTCAGAAGGAACCAACCTGGCAAACATCTTGATTACAAACTTCTGAAGAAATAAATTTCTATTTTCATCCATCCAGTCTGAGGTACTTTGTTATGATAGCCCTAGCAAACTAATACAGTTCTCATCCTTTTAGTTGTTGTTTTGTTTTGTTGTTTACTAAAATCATATGTTGGTATGCTGGTCTTCTTGGAGAAAACTATTGATATGTGTGTGTCTGTGTCTGAGAAAGAACTCTCTCCTGCATTCTTTAATTTCCAGTATGGAAAATTTTGAGCTACTATTGCATATTATCTGATGACAGATATGGACCATTCTTTCTTTAGCTTAGGTTGAAAAGAGTTGCAAATAGTGCCAAGGGAAAAGAAACCTACCATATTTTAGCCAATAAAAGAGCACTTTTGACTTAAGAGTTCAGATGTTAATTTTCAATTTAAAATCATTAATGACCCAAAATAAATAACACTAACTTTTGTCAAGAAATAGAATCTTTAGATATTAATTGCTAATGTGGTGGCACATCATATGCAAGCACTTGACATATATTATCTCAATTCTCACAACAATCATGCAAATAGAAATTAGTATTAACATTTTACTATTGAATAAATAAAGTCTCAGAAAAGCAAAGAACTTGCCTAAGGTCATATTGTTAGAAGGATATTGAGCAAGGATTTGAAATAGATCTATTTTAATCCATTCTCCTCTACCACACTGCCTCCTTAGATTAGTGGTAAGACGCCTTCCTTCATAAATATGAAAATAAAGCTGAGAGGACCAAGGCCACATCCCTCTCTAGTACAATGCCATATATACACAGAAGAGAAAATAATGGTTTGCAAGATGATTATTGTTTTTATCATTTTAGTGTTCAAATTAACTATATATGTTTTTAGTTGCTATTCCTATTTAGTTGTTTCTCAAGCACCTACCACAGTCCTCAATTATAAGTTCCTGATAAGAAAGCAATCGAGTACTATACTATAGTGCAATTATTATTACTTTACGGTTATTAGACTAAACAGATCGCAAAATAACAAATATTAGAATTATACTAAAAGTAAAATTACTTATTACACAAATGTGGCAGAGGCCCTGGGATTTGAAGTTAACTGAAAAGTAAAAGTAAATACAAACAAGTTACATATTTTACTTAGTGATGTTGAGTAATGTTAACAGAAATTAAAATGTAAGCAATAGGAAGTAACAGCTTGCACTAATGTACAGATCATGGCTTGGGATTAATTTATTATATCAAGATTATTTATTATATCAGGATTTAATTCAGCTGTGACTAAAAGGATTGGGAAAAGCTGGAGAGTCCAGACAAGGAATCCAGAATGATTAAAAACTGAAAATATTCAGAGTAAGTGAAGATGGCTACCCAGGGGGAAAGTCAGCTATAGAACGGCTTAGTAAGTGACTTCACATCCAGAAACCTTTATTAAGAGGTCTGTGTTGGTGTCTTAATTGGAGCACCCATTACGGCAAAACTGGCCTGAACTGCAGGAAATGAGAGCCCTGCTAATGACAAAGTAAATGTTCTTCCCAGAAGTCTCCCTCATACCTTTTGCCAGTCAGTTCCCCCCACCACAGGTAATCATTTCCATTGCTATAGATTAGTTTGTCTGTTCTTAAACTTCATGGAATAGAATTACACATTATGTACACAGTATCATTTTCTTCTTCAAATATAAAGCAGGTTGTATTCATTGGGCCTATCATGAAATGCGATTTTCACTTCAAGTATCTCCCATTCCACAATCTAGAGTTCTCAGAGCATTTATGTTATAGGAAGACCTGAATATAGGTGGAGTTTTGGCCGACAACATGAATATCAGGGTCTCACATAGACATCAAGAGCTTATTATGTTGGGGCCAGAGTACCAGGCTGTCTGTAAGAGAATGGCCACTTTTGGTTCTAAGCAACTGGTGACGAAATCAGAAGATGGGCTGTACAGCCTAACTACTGGATTCAAATTCTATCTCTTCCTTTCGCTAGCTATGTGACCCTGGGAAACTGTCTTAACCCTTCTGTTTGCTCCTCTAGTTCCAATCTCAACCTTTCTCCCAACTCTTTTTCCCTGGAAAAATGACTGTTATGCAAGATGTGTGCTCTGACTTGGCATTGGGTTCAGCCGGTAGGAGGCTAGGACAGGACTGCAGCATGTAGAGAGTCAAGGCAGGATATTCGTTGCCCTTCTACCTCCTTATCGCAGGGGTTGCCTTCATGGGCTGTCTCTGCCAAAGTTTCATTCCCAAGGCAAGTTCCACTCCTGAGTACCTCTTTGGTGACAGCTGCTCCTCAGTTATTTTTAACACCAGGCTACTGCACCATCCTTTGTGATTCCCCTACTCTTCTCTCACACCTTTATTAATACACATTTTTTTGTTTAAAAAAAGGGAAAAAAGACAATAACAACAATCTCAAGTGATTTCAATTTGTGTATGCTCTCTAGTCTAATTTCTTCACATAAAAAGTTTTTAATTTCTATTTTACTTATGAACATGATATGGGTGAGTACCCATGGTACTCAGAACAGCACTGAGCAGGAAATAAATGTCCAGTGAGTTTTAGTAAAGTGAAGGAAGACTGGAAAACGCCCTGTCACTTTCAGGCAGGCAGTCCTGCCTAGACTGATACCACTCCTTGGAGGCAGAGCCACACCTCCACTGCGGGTCTGGAAATAGTTCCTCTTAAAAAAGGAGGAGTGGGAGAGGACTCCTCTTCTCAATGTTGCTCAGTTATGGCCAACTAAGGCCAACGTAGACCTTTATTTTCACTCTTGAGCACAGGATTCCTTCCAAAGAAATCCACTGTGCTAGCATGATGAGTCCGAGGAGCCTTCCAGCTTCAGCTGTGTGATGTGTCTTTAAATAGCCCAAGGTCAAGTCTGGCTAGTGGTCTTAACCCCGTCCATTATTTAGGCTCTGTATTAATCTGCTAGGGCTGCCATAACAAAGCACCACAGACTGGGTGGCTTAAACAGCAGAAATGTATTTTCTCACAGTGCCAGATCCAAGATCAAGGTGTTGGCAGAACTGGTTTCCCCTGAGGCCCTCCCTAGCTTGCTGATGACCACCTTCTCCCTTCTCCCTATGTATTCACATGGTCTCTCATCTGAGTATCCAAAGTTCCTCTCCTTATAAAGACACAAATCACATTGAATTAGGATTTAACCTAACGACCTCATTCTAACATAATTACCTCTTTAAAGACCCTATCTCCAAATATGGCCACATTCTCAAATATTAGGGGTTAGGACTGCAACATATGAGTTTTGGGGGGACACAACTCAGCCCATAATAGACTCTCGGCTCATGGTAATTTCTATGTGGTGTGAGAGGGCCATTTATTTCTGCCACCTGATCTCAATTAGGAAGATCTGAATTCATCAGAAATGTTCCAAGAACTACCAAAAAGAAAAGTAAAAGAGGCAGCATGTGGTTCCTTTTTCAGTGGGTGGCTTCTGGGCCCCCTGTGTGCATTTTCTCATTGCCACAACCTGGGCAATACATGTAAAGGCTCCAGGACAACCGGTGCTTTATTTTTATACAAGTGAAAGAGCCATTCAATTATTCTTCTTAATAGCAGGCAATCCTCCAAAGCTGTCTGTGGTTGTCTCTAAGAGCTGCTAGTCTTGTCTGTGGAGATAAACAAGACTAGCAACTCCTAAAAGACAGACCTTCTGCCTTCTAACAAAAAAAAAATAATAAAAAGAGATGAAAAAGATAGTTTCCTTTATAAGTTATCCCACTTCATCGCAATTATAAGACTGATTAAACACTGAAGCTGGCTACGAATTGTGGAATAACTTCCCCACTTTTTTAAAAGTAAGAGAAATCCATTTATCTTCAATGACTAACTATTGGTAGGCCTAGAAGCAGGAGCCTTAACAAGGTGACATCTTGAGACAACTTTGTTGTCTGATGATGTCATGAAATTAAATGGCCAGCAGCCTGGAGGAATACAAAGTAAGTCCAACTCAAATTCTTATGATGACATTGTGAGAGCAGGTGCAACTGTACTAATCAGCATGTGGCAAAAATACTTATGCCTGCTAATGAGATGACAGTGTCTGTGTTGTGCAAACTGTCATGGTGAAGCATCCCCTGCTTGGCACCTATGCCCTTGGGCATTTGTCCAATCACCGTGCGAAGAGCAGAGGATAAGCAGGACAGGCTTTAGAATTCATGTGCATAAAATCTCTAAGACTATTACCTCCACTCACTGAAACACTAATTCTGCTAAACATGCTAAATAGGAAAATTCTGGTTCGTACTGAAATAACAATAAAAAAATTTTTTAAAAACAGCTTCTATAGCCACTAAGGGCTCCATTTCAACAGCCAAAAAAAAAAGTCATTAATGCTCACACTGTCTCTTCCCTGTGATGGTCTGTAACTTGCAAAGCTTGAGCTGAGAGTTCTAAAATATTGCTTATTAAATCTTATTGAACATTAGGAATAAAGTGATGGAAACAGAATGCTGTATTTTACATTTACAATTTCCTTTTATAGAATACTGTCTTATCATTTTAGGGAGAAAGGGCAGAATAACCCTATAATGAAACTATTTATTATACCATTCTATTTTCATAATATCCTCATTCTCATTGCATTTTATATAAATGAGAACTAAATAAAATGCTAGTTAAAAATATATATTTTGCTTTAATATATAAACAGATGAAACCATTCAATTCAATGAAATAGGATGGAGCATTAACCTTTAGAGAGCAAGGGTTCATGACTGAGGATTGATGGAGTGATTTCATGTTTTATCAAATCACTTAAAGCAAAATGGAGGGTAAGTTAATTGACTATTTCAAAGTAGTACAAAGACAGTTTCATGGTTTAAAAAGCATCCGTTTCCATTATCATCAGTGTGATAAGTGTAAAGCCATTTTACATTGTTTCTACATGGTTTTGTTTATAGAAAGAGAAATACATTATATTATGTCAAAGTAGATGAATTTTTTTCAGCATTGCTTCTTTGGAAAAAACTATAATTTAGGATAAATCATATAGATGAAATGCTGCTCTACTTTAATCATAAGGAAAATACAATTAAGCCAAAACTGTATTTGTGCATACAATAAAAAAAAACATGAAGAAATAATAATCCGTTAAAATATGTAAGAAATAAGGCAAACCGATTTATTTTATTAAACTAATTTCTTAACTTTACTAAATAAGTTATAATAATATGATACAGGACATCACTTGTAAAATTCTTAATCTTTTAGCAGGAAAAAATATGGGACATCTCTTGCAGTTTTTAATATTCTTAGTAAACCTAGTAAAATTTACTTCTCTCCTTTCTTTAGGAATAAGGTTCTCTCCCTCAAATCCTGATAACTGCCCCAAAACTCGTGACTCAGATACTCTGGCTACTGAAAAGGGTCTTCTGCCCATTGTTAACAGAAATAGTGTTAGGCCAGACAGGGCCCTCAGAGTCTGAGAGGAGAGGGGATTTTAGGTCAAAAGTCTTTTACTCTTTAAGAAATATATTAACCAAGTCTATTTCCCTTTACTCGCTTAATACGCAAATCAGTAATAGAAATTAATATATATAATTTAAATAACAAGTTCTTATCTTTGTTGTTTAGGGACTGAGGCGGCACTTCAGCAGGAAACCCAAGACCCAACCCTGACTGAGGCAGGAAGGGAAAGAGCTCCATGAAACCCCTGTAGGCAGGGACTATGGCCATTCTCAGCAGGAAGCAGATACAGAAGAGACCTCCAGTCCCTCAACATCCATACTAAGAACAAGGGCATTCATGGCTCTTAGAAAAGAGGCAGGAAAGTTAGGGAGTTGCGGGGCTGCCTGCAAAGACACTGAGGTCATCCTATCCTAGAAGGGGTCTGCCTTAATCTGCCAACAATTAAGCAAGCCAGAAGGCATTTTTTGGCTAAAAGTACCTCATAGAAAGAAACAAGTGAGTAGACAATTAGGTACCAGTTTAAGCCAGTCACTCACACCTGTGCAATGAAGACCCCAACGACCTTTTAACTCACCTGAGTCTCATTATACTATCATTATAATATGATGCATATGCCCAGAAGTTCATTAATATCATTATACAGACTAAATTCTAGGAATGAACATGTGCAGAAAGCAAATGATGAATTAGTGAGTCCTGTCAATCTTAGTTGTCAATCAAGGAAGCCCACCCCTCTAAGAAAAGTAACACCACAGCATATAGGGATAAAAACCCAAAAGGCTTTGTAACCAAGCCTTTTGAGCCACTCTTCTCTTGCGCAGGCCCACTTCCATGTCTAAAGTGTACTCTCCCTTCTAATAAAGGTTTTCTTTTCTGCTGTATTTTGGTGTCTTGCTCAATTTTTGTTCGAGAAATTAAGAACCTGGACAATGCACCAGGAGAGGAACCCCACTTTCCGGTAACTAATATAGTAAAAAAATAAAAAATAAAAAAAATATGGTACGAAAGTGTTTATAGTAAGAGGTCACTCTTCCCTACACTTACCCCTCTCTGTCCCTCTCACTACTTGTCTCATCGGTTGTTTTTATGTTTACAAATATATATTATGTGCATATTAGCTTAAGTATGTGTATTTTCCCAAGTTAAAAATATATATAGCTGTTTACACTGTTTTTATTTTTTTACTCAACAATATATCTAGGAGACTGTTCTAGAGTAGCACACAAAGCATGGATGCACACATAAACACATCATTTTTTCACAACTGCATAATATCCCCCCTGGGAATTTACCACTATTTAGCCAGCTTTCTACTGACAAGCGTATAAATTGTTCTCAATGCATTGTTCTTATAAACGATAGTGTAATAAATCCATATACTGTGTCAAATCCACACGTAGAGATAAGCTCAACCCTAGATGTGGAATTGAAGAATCAAAGTTTATGGATACTACTTTAATGAAAGTTGAAAATTTCCCCTCTGATGAGGGGATTTTTGGTAAATATTAACAATTTGCTATGTCATTATTTGCACCGCTACTCCTTCCCACAGAGAAGGAGGAGGCTAGTTTGTGCCGCCCTCTCCAATCCTGTTACATGTACATTCAGGGATATTGAGCACCTGCCCTGTGTTAGGTCCTTGTTAGGTTGTGGAGCTCTGAAGCAGAACGATAGAGACCATGTCCCTGATACTCTAGCCTGTACACGTTCTTCATATTGTATGAAAAAGTAAGTCAACTATTAAATTGATAAAATATTTTCAGGTAGTAAAAAGTTCATTAAGACTAAAGCAGGAGAAGAGGCTAGAGTGATGGGGTGGGGGATCCTAAGAGGACGGTCAAGGAAAGCCTCTGTGAGAAGGCGACTTTGAGCAGAGGCTGAATAAAATGAGGAGACACAAAGGTTGAGAAAGGGCCATCTGGTAGAGATAAAACTAGAAAAGTCTGGAGGTTCCTTGCTGGATGTATTCAAGGTAGAAGCAGAAGGCC
This sequence comes from Eonycteris spelaea, assembly GCA_003508835.1. Taxonomy (NCBI): domain Eukaryota; kingdom Metazoa; phylum Chordata; class Mammalia; order Chiroptera; family Pteropodidae; genus Eonycteris; species Eonycteris spelaea. The sequence goes on from PUFA01000175.1 coordinate 422,218, forward strand.
AGCCTGACTAGTGCAAAGGAGGATGCAGAAGGGTGGGAAGAAAGTGTTTCCCAGAAGTAGATAGCAGCCAGAGGGGACTCTGTGTAGTACATGGGAAGAGTTTAAATCTTCGACATGAGGGAAAATCATCATCAAACATTTTGATTTTTGCAAATTTGAAAAGTGAAAATAAAGTACCTCGTTTAAAATTCTGATTTAATTATGATAAAAGTGGATAGTTTTTCATATTTCTAAAAGGAATGTATGTTCTTTTCTGTCAATTGTTTTTTCATGACCTCTGCCAATTTGTAAATGACTTACTCATTCTTATTTTTATATTGATGAAATTAGCATGTCATCTGTAATACAAAATTATTATTCTAATTTGTCATTTTTCTATTGATTTTTTAAATATTTTGTGCAAAGTTTTTAATTTGTTATGTAGTCAAATTTACCAACTTTTCCTCCATGGCTTTTAAGTTTTGTGACTGCATTCTGATTCAAAAATTATGTTCTATGATTACTTTTATAGTTGATTTTTGTTTAAATATTTAGTATATGTGGATTTATTTTAATCTACTGAGGAAGGTAAGAAATCAGTTATTTTTTAAGATTCAATATCTCCAACCAAAATATTTTAAAACATGTATTTTTTTAAAAAAACAGCTTTTCCTCACTAACTTGAATGGCAAAATGTTTCTCTTAAAAAATGAACAATACTAGTTTTGAATTGATAAACATTTTTTATCTTATTTTTGAAGTATCTAGCTATTCTTGTTTTAAGATTTATCAAGGAATTTTAATTTTTGATTTAATTTTTTGTGTCTATGGAATCGTATGTTTCTCTTCTTCCTATTAATATAATCTGGAATATGCAGCCATCTTTCCCCCTGGTATAGCCCCCATTTTGCCAAGGCATATTTATGCACTAAGGAATTATATTTGTTTATATATTACTTATTTTACATTTATACCTCTACCTGAGATGAGCTTAGTATAGAGTTTTCTTAGTTTTTAATGATTATTGTGTTCCATTTTTTTTAAAGCTTTATTAATAAAGTTTGATTTCTCTCAATGATTTAGAACAATTTAATAGCTTTGGGGTTATCTGCACATTAAAAGTTTTATAGAATTCGCCTGGAAACCACATGAATTAGCTTCCCCTACATTGCAAGTCTCAAATTTTGGCATGCAATAGCATTATTCGCAGGGCTTGCTAAACATTAGAGTTTCTTTTCCAGGAAGTCCACAGTAGCACTCAATAATATGCATTCTTACAAATGATGCTGATGCTACTGGTCTTAGGACCACATTTGGAGAACCACTGCACTAGACTGTGTTGCAATAACAAACAATCTGAACATATTAGTGGCTTATAAAAACAAAGTTTTATTTCTTGCTCAGAATTCACGTTGGCCATGAGTCAGCTGCTATTCTCTGCCACTGTCTATGTTTTCTTCTACATCCCTGGATCCAGTTCATAGGACAAGAAAAGAAGAAAAGCAAAATTATGTTATCCCTCTTTAGCATTTCTCAAAAATCATATATTTCATTTCTACTCTCACTATCTGGACCAAAACAAGGCACACTGTCAACCATATGTCAACGGAAGTAGAAAAAGAGAGAGAGAACCATTGGGCATAATAATTTAAACTATCACAAATATCATATGAAATGGTAACTCTTTGACAACTTTAGTGTGGTGATTGGTAGGCTTGAGATTTTTTATATCTTCTGCCCCTAGAAAAGAATACATCTAATCCTCTACAACAACCTTGCACAAAATTGTGCAAAATGTTCTTTCACTTACTGAAACAGTTAAAATCAAGTTCATTGTATATGCAAAAGAATGCAAATAACATTCGGTTAAGTAAGCTAGAACACTGTGTATTAAAAGATTATAAATATAATTGAAAAAGGAAATTTTTACCATTTTCTTACTTAAGTTCAGAAGAGGGTAATCTAAGTTTATGTGCTTGATACCATGCTTTTTTGACTGACCAGGCTTACTCCAGCACATAATTCTACCTTGGCTCTTGTCCTCTTGGACCAACAGAGCAGCTGGAGCTCCAGTTATGATCCATACACCAGATAGCAGGATGGAAGAAAAAGTAATTGAAGAACAGACACCCACCAGCTGCTTTAAAGAACAGATCCTAATATCTGCAACATAATACCTATGCTTATGTTATGAGCCAGAACTTAACCACATACATAGCCAAAGCCAATTTTAAGGAAGGGTGGACAATAAAGCTTTGTGGGTAGCTAAGTGCCTAGCTCAAATATTTGGGATTCTATTACTAAAGAAGGAAATGCAGGTATTGGGCAAAGAAAATATTGGTCTCTGTTGCATAGTTCTAATTTTCCCAGCATCATAGGTTATGTTCTGTTCTCATTTAAATAATATATAACTTCAGAGTTATTTACTAATTACATTTTTTCTGTTTTCTAATAATTTCTGACTTAACTAATATTTTCTTCCTGTGTTTGACCATTATCTTTAGTTTTGACTTTTCTGTGATAAACACTAAATTTATTGTCTTTGTTTTAATTTAAAAATATAATAATTTGAGTCTTGAATTTTCCATTGATCAAATTACTATGTACTTTATAAAGACATATAAAGATTTAATAATCATTATTTCCCAGATAAGAATTCCTATATGGCATTTTCCTCCTTTAACGAATTTAAACATTTCAGTTAAATTCATATAATTTGGCTATGATTTTATTTATGACCTAATATGTTCTTTTTTAATATGATAAACAAATATATTTGCATAACTTTATATTAATCCCTTTGGAGGAAAAAGTGTAAGTATATTAATTAGAAACAACTTTTTGAAAAGTAATTCATTTTTTTACTTGAAGAAATGATTTAAATTCCCCCCACCCCATCTACCTCACCCCTCCTCCCTCTCCGCTCCCCTCTGGTAACCACTAATCCATTGTCCATGTCCAGGAGTCTCTATTTGTCTTGTTCATTTGTTGCTTTTAGGTTTATATCCCACACATATAAGTGATATCATGTGATTTTCAACTTTTTCTGTCTGGCTTATTTCACTTTAGTATGATTACCTTAAGGTCCACCCATGTAGAAACAAGTTCTTAATTATGTTATACTGTCCTGTATATCCCTACTTATCTGATTTGATCAGTTGCTTTCAATTATTTGAAGTTCTTACTATGTTGTTTTTTTTCTGAAAAAAGTTCAGTGTTCTTCATCTTGAGTCTCGTTTCTTATTTGAACCTCTGTATCATTTATTTGTTCATTTTGGTTCCAAATGTATTTTCTTAATTTATTTCCTAAAGAATTCTGTTTAGGGAATTTATCTGTGTAATGTCATAAGCGTGTTCTTATTCTGCCTATTGAAGAAAGTATTTTTTTTCCTCTTTCTGGCAGTATCTTTTTTTAACTAGGACACTTCTTCCTGGCAGAACTGTTTCAACAGGACACACTGGCCCCTTTGCCACGGCTTCCCCTCACCAGTACCTACCACCCCCTCACCCCTACGACCCGCATCCAGGCTTTCTTGAACTGAGGTACAGCTACCGGAGGCGGCAGCACCAGCAGTCAGCACAATGAAGGCAGCCGGAGCAGTGACTACAACCGCAGTGGCAGCGACCAGCGGAAAGAGAAGGACCCAAGGCTGGAGACTCGAAGTCCGGGGCAGTGGCAGTGAGTCGGACCACGCAACCCGCAGCAGCTCCGGGGGCCGCGGGAGCAGGCGCCCAGCCAGCGCTCAGGGCCTACCGCCGGGGAGCATAGCCACCGGAGCCACCACTCGCTGGCCAGCAGCCTGCGCAGCCACCACACGCACAGGAGCTACGGCCCCCCTGGCGTGCCCCTCTTTACGCCGCCCCCCTGAAATGCCCCCACACCTGCAGCCATGGGATCCAGAAGCCCTCCTGGCCTGGCCGTGACCTGGCCTCAGTGCCCCCTGAACTGACCACCAGCAGACAGTCCTTCCACATGGCCATGGGAAACCCCAGCAAGTTCTTTGTGGATATGATGTGAGCAGGACCTCTCCCCCACGTCCACCCTGCCCCTACCCTGCCGGCTGCATCCCTCTCTACATCCATCCATCTTTTTTACTTTGGTACCTGAAAGGGAAATAAACAGAACTAAACCCAGGGAAAAAAAAAAAAAAGCCAACATAAGTAGCAGGCAGTTAGAGTTTCTTGCCTTCAGAAAACTTCTCATCAACATTTGGTTCACGATGTGTAAATTTCTTTCAGCTTAAAGAGAGATATGTAGGAATTGCATGGAAGCTTCTTTTAACACAAAAGTGTGTGTTGAGTTTGCGTGTGTGTGTGTGTGTGTGTGTGTCTTGATTTGGCCATTACTCATCCCTCAAGCTCACCGAGATCAGTGCCCATCGGGCTGCCCATCACCAATTCTTCCCTCCTCTGACACCCATAGCATGGCACTGCTTGGCCCCAAATTCCTTATCACTCATCCGGTTTACCAAACTTCAGAAAGCCTCCCGCTTCTATTTCTTAATCTAAATATTGTTGTTCTAAGCTAGGGGTTATATAGGCTTGTCCTCATGGAGTGTGCTCCCAAACTTGGGAATTCTATTTTGTAAAGACCACTATTCACTCAGTGTTACCATCCTAGTCAATTACTAAAGCATTTTCTTCATTTATTGTTTGGGGTTATAGATAGCTTCTACGTTCCTTGGAGGTTGATTCACTTTTTTGTTTTTCAATCTGCTATCATTGGGTTGGCTTCAGAAAGAAGGGTAATTGAATCAAAGATAATTTTACCCTGACATCTTAGCCAAGAAGCCTGAAGACTTTTTTCTTACCTGGAACCTACTTTACTGAGAGTAAAAATGTTTCTATCAGTGGACATACTATTCATTAAGATACGTATAAGTATATCACACTGTAAATGAAAAAAAGAAGGGTATAGTATGTTTGAGTTTGGTCTAATTTGGCAAAATAATGACAAATAGCTCAACATTGAGAATAGACTAATTTTTTTTATGTGAAGAATTTTAGTACAACAAAAAATAAGGATATTTATACTGTATTATACTTTAATACTCCAAAGATCATTTAGTGACTTGCCTATTCATAGATGTAGTCTGTGGCCAAAATTTCACAGCTACTTAAGGTTTCAAATAAATTCAGTTCGGGATAAGCATTTGCCTTAAACCACATTTTCATTTCATTTAAATAAATCTAATTCAGGAGACAAGACACTGATTTTATTTTTACTGTGATATCATTGTTATCATTTGTGATAGTAGGTCTTGCCAGGGGTGAAAAGGAATATATAACCATTTTTATCTGAATGTAGAGAGATAATTTGCAATCTTCATCCCTATTATTATTAATGAGAATTAAAGATTTAAATGGCCATGACTAAAGTACAGACTGTATCTCTATGTTTTTGAACTCAATATGACCTATATACGTATATACTGACACCCATAATTATGATGAACAACATCATTATAATACGAGGAAAGCTAACTGGGGTGCTGCCTTTTTTTTCATTAGAAACTCCAATTTCAAATGAAAAAAAAGGTCTTGGTTTGACTAAATTATTAATGCTGTAATAATCTGTCATTAGAATCAATAACTGCTTTATTATTCATAGTGCATGTAGTACTAAAATGGACCCTCTTTGAAATAAATTTAGTGCCTTATCACAATACAATATGATTTTACAATATTGCTAATGTGCACAAAGCATTCAAATATAGAATATTGACATGTCAGAGATTTATAACAAATGTGAAGAGAAGATGAATCTAGGTTAAGCTTTCATGTTACTTGACTGAGGTCAAAAAAATCAATACTATTCATAATGCGTTTTTCACTCACAGTCTTAAATGAAAAACCTGGGCATAGAGAGATTTTATTTATCCATCACCATGGTGGTGAAATGTTCTAGAATTGGGGTTAATAGAGAAAATAAATGAAAATTAATTGGCAGGGAAAGTGAGTTAATCGTATTTTTGGAATGTACCATAACTCAGGACCAGGGAGCTGAATATATAGCCACTGTGCTTCTCCTATATTGAATCTGACTTTTATCTGCAAGTGTATGTGTAATGTCTGGGAAATCTACGAAGCACAGTAATGTATAAAACAGTCACAACTCTCTTCTCAACTTTGGCTTTTATGCATTTTATAACATGCAAATAGCCAGCAAGTGAATGTTAATTTACTTTATTTACTGTTTCCTAATTCTTTCAATGAAACATGGTTTTTAGGTACATACTGACCATAGTGTTTGATTCCTCTAATCCTTTTCATCCCTAACGGAGTAGAACAAATGTTGGTATCCATTCCTCTTGTCAGTGAGTAACTTTAAGAAATAGGCAAGTCACCTGGTGCTAGCGAGTGATATATAAGAAGTCTATTAGCAGCTTTTGGAAAAAAAGATTCTTCCTTCTTAAAAAGAAGACCCAGAAGAATGTCATTCTTCGTCATCTAAATTTTATCTAGTGATTCAGGGAACTGCTAGAACCATCTTGCAGACCTGGGGCTAATACACCTAGATGACTTGAGGAGGATACAGAGCTGAGAGATGAAAGAACCTGATTACTTCATGAAGTTGTCTTTAGAAAGTTTGTAGATCACCTTATTCTTGGGTTATTTTTTTTAGATAAAATCCTACTTTAAGCCAGTTTGAAATGCAGTTCTGTTACAGCCAAAAGGTATCCTAACTAATGCTATCAGTTATTATTAGAAAGTAAGTGAAGATTAGTTATTTTCATATTTTCATATTCTTTTATGTAAAGAAACTATAATCTGCAACTGTCTTATCAATAAAATTAAAATGGCTAATGAACCTGATCACAAATAACTGAATCCATTTTATCTCAGAGAAAGGATAGTAGTCCTGATTTATGGGTCTAACCTATAGTTGCTCTGAAGCCTGTTTCTATCTCTGAAAGGTTTTCAAGTGTTAGGTAATTTCAAATAATTCTTGCTATTCAGTTGGTCTTGAGCAATAGTTCTTCTAAGTACTTTCAGTAAACATTTACTCAGTGAATAGTAAGGGAGGTAGACACATAAAATTGTGACAAGTGCAGTGACAAACATTATACTCAGAATATTCTGAGAACAAGAAAGACAGGGCACTACCTAATCTAGCTTGGAAGAAGGAAAAATTAAGGAAGGTTTTCCAGAAAAGTTATGCCTGAGCTAAATCTAGAACAGTGATTAGGGCTTGACAGATCAAAGAGGGAGAATGTGAGGATATAAAGAAAAGCAAAGAGACCAATTAAAACAAGAAGGTACGTATGTTAGAATTATGAGTCCAGGAAGTGAGATGAGAAAATGACAACAAATGAGGCTGAATATACAGCACAACATAATAGTTAAAAGCAAGGATTTTGGAGTCACAGGTTTTGGACTATCAATCACCCACTGAATCAATAATACTAAGTTCCAACTATATCTCCAGTTCTGTGACAGACATTAGTGATACAATAACAGTCTCTGTCTTCAGGGACCATACATTCTAGAGAAGGAGAATGATAAAAATAAAACAAAACAGACATATAAAAATAACTATAATTGGTGTTATAAAATAAAAAATGGGCTGAGATAGAATTAAAAGCAAATACCTATTTTAAATAGGCTGGTCAGGATGGATCTCCCTAGAAGAGTAACAGGCTGAACTTAAAAAGTGATGAGGACTCAACATTGTAGGGAGTGAGGGAAAGAGCTTTTCTAGCCATCTCAGAAGACCTTCCACATATACTAACTGCTTCTCTCTCCAAAAAGTAAAACCACTTTGCAGAAAAAAATAGTTTCCTTGCTTTTAAAAAATAATTGTACCACCCAACTGTGCACCCAAAATACTAGTTTTTCCCATTTCTTCTTTTTCAGTTTATATAACTCAAGTTTCTTTTAATGTAAAATTTTACCTTCGATTCATCACTTTTTTCTTACATTTATCTATAAAGAATCTTGGTCATTTAATCCATAAAGTTACCAAAAGAGAAAAAAAAAGAAATGATTTTTATTGGTCCTTTTGAACAGCTCTTTTATATATTCCACTTATCTGCTATTAAGTCCTTTTAGAATTTTAAAAATAATATCCTTATAGAGTCCACTCCTAATTTCTACAAGGAAAGATTTTTCTCTCAGCACACTCACTTTTCAGGGACAGAATGCCTCATCTGATTGGTGAAATAAGGGAAAAAATTGGCAAGCTGACTCAACATCTCCTCTTGAGAATCGGTTGTCAGAGCAAGTTTGAGTTTCTGCCTCTTTGGGGACCTCTGGCAACAGGCAGTGGGTGTGCTTTGTGGGTGGGGAAGACACTTTCCTCAATCTAGATGAACTCTGATGAGCAGTGCTAAAAAACTCACATGGCTAACTTTGAGCCACATCCTCCACTGGGCCCCTCCCACTGATATAAGTGATGTTTTGGCCCCATGGCATTTCTCTGCTTCATTTCTCAAATTGTTCAAAGCCCTGCAGAGGAAGAGTGGTGCTTTGAGAGCCAAAAAGATGTGTTCATTTTATTTCAAGATTAACTTTATAAGCATGTGATAACCATTATAAATTGCATCTTGTCTAAGGACACTTCTAACAAATTTAGTTAAAATATAGCCTTCATAATTTGAGTTAATATAGAAAGTAGATTAGTGTTGCCATTTTTAAAAGTAATCCTTTGTTTGTACAGTTGATGTCCAGCTTCAAAGCATTATGATCACAGAATATGTTTGGTATGACTAAGAATTGATCTATCATACAATCCAGCAATTCCTCTACTGGGTATTTATCCAAAGACTTGAAAACCCATATCTGAAAAGTATTTGCAGACTGACATTCATAGCAGCATTACTCATAGTGGCCAAGACATGGAAGCAACTGAGTATCCTCTTTTCAAATTAGTGTTTTGGTTTTCTTTGGATAAATACCCAGAAGTAGAATTGCTAGGTCATAAGGCAGTTCAATTCTCAATATTTTGAGGAAACTTCAAACTGTTTCATAGTGGCTATACCAATCTGCAATCCCACCAACAGTGCACAAGCGTTCTGTATTCTCCACATCCTCACCAACACTTGCTATTTGTTAACTTTTTGATAGTAGCTGTTTTGACTGGTCCAACACCCTACATTTCTAGATGAACAAAGAACTCACTGTGATATGGCTTTCATAGTCCAATACTGATATGTAGCAAATGGAAACATTTGGTCATTTTTGTTTCTACTGTCTTCCCATTGTATGGTCATAATAGGAAGCTTTATCCAAAATGTTTCAGGTATACTAAAATATGCTAAACTTTAGCCAGAAGTCTTCTAATCCAATAAAATAAACCGAGAGTAAATTTATTTCCTTCTCTTTTCTTCTTTTAGAGTTTTTAGATATTTACTTTAGAGTTTTATTCTCACAAATAGTGACTTATTTTATTTAATTATATCAGACTAAAATGACAGTAGTTCTTTTAACTAAAGATTATTATATAATCTATCATTTTAAGAGCTATCATATGTAGCTGTGATGAAAATTGTCACTCATAAATTTACGGGTAATAAGAAATTCTTTTTTTTAAATTTATTTATTGAAAATCTGTGTTTCATAATTACAATGTATTCCCCTTGCTGGTAATTATAATTTAGAAAGTACAAGTCTAACTCTGTATTTCGTTACTTCTGCCAGAAGTGCTTTGGTAAATCTTTGCTCTTTTGACCTGAATATCTATAGTTAATCCATAGAAGTCTTTAGCAGCCTCAACAGTTAAAAGCATAATATCTCATCTTCATTTATAGATCTACTTCTGTTTTCATGTATAAATATTTTAACAAATGAAACCATATTACTTTACTAAAAAAGGGTACCTTCTTTTTTGTCATCACCATAGCTCACCTCAATAGTTAGAAAGATGACAGTATAAACACTTCTTTATCTGGAAGAGACAAAAAGGCCCTGTGGATTTCTTTTATATGACTGTTACTAAACAGAATGTATTAGTGATTGTTCAGTGAAAAGATTATGAGATAGTTTAAAGAGCTATATTCTTGGAATTCTGTTTTTAGATGTGTCGATTGCATAACAGAAATCTTATACAATATCAACCAGACTTCAAATTGCCCCTTGACCAGATTAAAAAAAATGGTATGGCAACCAGGTTGCCAAGTGTAACTGATATGAATTTATAGACTGGTGGACATTTTTTAGCCAATTTGAATCAAATGCACATTTACCTCATTGTGAAAATAGAAACTGACACATTCTTTTGAAATATCATCTGGGAAGCTACAAGCATAAAAATTAAAGATATATATGTTTAGAGAAGCCAAAGTAGATTTAAAAAAATAATCATGGCTATTATTTGGATACATTATTAATGCCATCAACATGATCTTGAGCCTTTCAACCTTTTTTTCCACTAGTAAGAATAATTTTGCAATAGATAAATCTATTGTTGGAGATTTAAATATTCATTTTTCAATAACTTATGGAATGAGTAGACAGAAAATCAGTACATATAAAGAAGACATAATCAACCACCTTGACCTAATTTACATTTACAGAACACCCTATACAACAGCAGCCAAATATAGCTTCTACTCAAGTACATAATAACATTAACAAAGACAGATGATATTCTGGACCAGAAAGCAAGTTTCAATAAATTTAAAAAGACCTAAGTCATACAATTTATGTTCCCTGGCTATAATAGAATTAAATTAAAAATCAGTAATGTAAAGGTCTCTGAAAAGTTCCCAAATATTTGAAAATAACAATAATAATAAATAATCCATAAGTCAAAGAAGATCAAAAAGTAAATTAGAAAATATCTGGAAATGAATAAACATAAATGGATAAATTTAAAAACATAAAATATCTAAATCTGTGGGATGGTGCTAAAGCAGCACTTTGGGGTAAATGTACGGCCTTTAGTACCTACATTAGAATAAAAAAATTTTTTCATACCAATGATCTCAGCGTCAACCTTTTTTTTTAAAGGAAATGAATCTTAAAATAAGCAGAAGAAAAAAATAACTATCAGATCAATGAAATAGAAAATAAAAAGCAATAGAGAAAATCAATGAAACCAAAAATTAGTTCACTGAGAAGACACAACTGATAAACTTCTTATCATACTGATCTGGAAAAATTTTTTTAAAAGAGAGATGTAACTAATTACCAGTATCAGGAATAAGAGAGGTGACATGAAATGACTATTTTAAAAATATTTGCTTTTTCTGCATCTAATAATATGATCACATAATTTTTATCCTTCATTTTGTTTATGTGACATATCACAGTAACTGATTTGCAAATATTGAACCAGCCTTTCATCCAGGAATAAATCCCTTGATCATGGTATATGATCTTTTTAATGTATTGATGCGTTCGGTTTGCGAATATTTTGTTAAAATTTTGTTTTTGCATCTATGTTCATCATGGATATTGGCTTATAATATTCTTTTTCTATAATGTCATTGTGTATCTTTGGTATCAGGTTAATGCTGGCCTTGTATAATGAGTTTGGGTGTCTTCTTGCCTCTTCACACTTTTGGAATAGTTTCAGAAGAACAGACATTCTTTTTTAAATGTCTGGTAAAATTCACTTGTTAGTCATCAGGTTGAGGACTTTGGTTTGTTGGGAGTTTTTTGATCACTAAATCAACTTAGTAGTTATTGATCTGTTCAGATTTTCTGTTTCATCCCAATTCATCCTTGGAAGATTATATATTTCTAGGAATTGACCCATTTCTTTCAGGTTGTCCAATTTGTTGGTATATAATTGCTTGTAGTATTTCCTTCTAATTCTTTATATTTCTGTAGTATTTTATTTGATTTTATCTGATTTTATTTGAGCCCTATTTATTTTTATAATGAGTCTGGCTAAAGGTTTATCAATTTTGTTTATATTTTCAGAGAGTCAGCTCTTGGTTTCATTGATCTTTTCTATTTCTTTCAGACTCTATTTCATTTATTTCAACTCTGATCTTATTTCCTTCCTCTTACTTACTTTGGACTTTACTGGTTGTTATTTCATTAAGTGTAAAGTTAGATTGTTTGAGACTTTGTTTCTTGAGGTAGGCCAGTATTGCTATAAATTTTCCTCTTAGAACTGCTTTGGCTATGTCCTATACATTTGGGATTGTTGTTTTTTTATTTTTATTTGCCTCAAGGTATCCTTTGATTTCTTCCTTGATTTCATTGTTAGCCCATTTATTTTTTAGTAACATGTTATTTAGCCTCCACATATCTGTTTTCAGTTTTCTTCTTATAATTGATTTCTAGTTTCATACTGCTATCATCAGAGAAAATGCTTGATATGATTTCAATCTTCTTAAATTTACTGAAGCTTATTTTATGGCCTATCATGTCGTATATTCTGAAAAATGTTTCATGTGCATTTGAGATAAATGCATATTCTGCTGTTTTGGGGTGAAATATCCTAAAAATATCCATTAAGTCTATTTGGTCTAATCTGTCATTTAAGCTCATTGTTTCTGTGTTGATTTTCTGTCTAGAGGATCTATCTATTTATGTCAATGTGTGTTAAAGTCCCCACTGTGACTGTATTATTGTTGAACTCTCCCTTTATGTCCATCAATATTTGCTTTATTTATTTAGGTGCTCTTACACTGGATGCATTGATGTTTATGAGAGTTATGTCATCTTGTGGGATCGATCCCTTTATGATTATGAAATGCCCCTTTTTGTCTCTTGTCACAGCCCTTGTTTTCAAGTCTATTTTTTTCTGATACAAGTATTGCTACCCCAGGTTTTTTGTGTGATTTCCTTTTGCATGAAATAGTTTTTTCCATCCTTTTTTTTCAATCCGTATGTGTCTTTCAATCTGAAGTGGGTCTCTTATAGTCAGTATATGTATGTTTTGTTTGTGTTTGTTTGCTTTTATTTATTCAGCCATCCTATGTCTTTTATTTAGAACATTTAGTTATTTATATTTATAGTAATTAATAGGTATGTAGATATTGTCATTTTATTGTTTTCTTATTTTCTTTTGTAGTTCTGTCTTATTCTCTTACTCTCTTCTATGTCGATGACTATTTATAGTGTCATGTTTGGATTCCTTTCTCTTTATGTCTTGTATATCTCTTGTACATTTTTGTTTTGTGGTTACTATGTGTTTTCTACATACCAAAGCATGTTTACAGCAGTCTATTTTAAGTTAATGGTCACTTAATTTCAACACATTCTAAAATCACTACAATTTTTACTTACCCCCTCCACATGGGACTACATCAAACTAAAAAATTGTTGCACAGCAAAGGAAACTATCAACAAAATGAAAACATAACCTACTGAATGAGAAAATATATTCATCAGCAGTACATCCATTAAGGGGTTAATACCCAAAATATATAAAGAACTCATATACTTAACACCAAAAACCCCAAACAAACCAATTTTTTAAAAAATGGGCAGAGGATCTCAATAGACATTTCTCCACAGAGGATATACATGTAGTCAACAGACACATGAAAAGATGCTTAACATCACTAAACATCAGGGAAATGTAAATTAAAACTACAATGAGATATCACCTCAAACCTGTCAGAATTGTTATCGATAAATTAGCACAGAACTGTTGGCAAGAATGTGGAGAAAAAGGAACCCTTGTGCACTTCTAGTGCGATTGCAAATTGGTACAATCACTATGGAAAACAGTTTAGAGATTCTTCACAAAATTAAAAATAGAACTGCCATATGACCCGGCAATTCCACATGTGGGTATTCATCTGAATACATCCAAAACACTAATTTGAAAAGCCAGATTGCACTCCCATGTTCATTGCAGCACCATTTGAAACAGCCAAGATATTGAAGCAACCTAAGTGTCCATCAACAGATGATTGGATTAAGATGGGGTGTGTGTGTGTGTGTGTGGTGTGTGTGTGTGTGTGTGTGTGTGTGTATTTTTTCCAATGGAATATTACTCAGCCATAAAAAAGAATGAAATCTTGCCATTTGTGGCAACATGAATGAACCTAAAGGGTATTATGCTAGGTGAAATAAGTCAGATAAACACAAATACAATATAATTTCACATATATGAATTGTAAAACCAAGAGAAGCGAATAAAAGAAACATAGATATAGAGAACAAATTGATGATTGCCAAATAGGAGGGGGGTTAGAAGGATGGCTGAAAAGGGGGAAGGAATTAAGAAGCACAAACTGGTAGTTTCAAAATAGTCATGGGGATGTAAAGTACAGCATAGGGAATATAGTCAATAATATTGCAATAACTACATGGTGTCAGATGAGTACTAGACTTACCGGGGTGATCACTTTATAAGTTATATAAATTCTAATCGGTATGCTGTATATCTGAAACTAATAAAATATTATTGTATGTCGACTTTACATTTTTTTAATATAAACAAAAAATTTTGATCATTTCACTTAATTCCTCTTATATCTCTCTGTCCCTCTAGCCTCTGCTTGTTCTCTGTACTTGCTCTCCTTTCAGCTACTTTCAATTAGCTTTCATTTCTTCTTTTTCTTCCATTTTAAAAACCTGGTTTTTATAAACTCAAATTTCATTTTTCATTGTCTTCCTAGTTTCCTTTTTAAGTATTGTTTTTGTGCTTTGAATCCTGGTTTTGTCTGGAAAATTGCTTCATCTTCTGTCTCTGCACTCCTTACCCGGCAGTTTACTTTCTGGAAAAATGGCTGCACGTGTATTTCTTCCTGTAGTACCTCTTTTCCCATTTCTCAAGATTTTTGAACAAATCTACTTGAAAAAAGCTTCTACCATTTGTCTACAAAAACAATCCATTGGTTTAAATAAGTAAATGTTGATTTTGTACCATAGTGGCACTTACTATAGGCTTCGTCTAAATTTTAGAGCCGGGAGCATTCTGCTTCAGTATGTTCACTAACTAGTATTTAATATTCATTGTATTCTTCCTTGTCTTGGGGGTTACTTAGATCGCCTAGTTCACTGAAAATGAAGTTCAGGTTTTTGTTTTGTGTTCTCCTTGTTGCTTTTGAGTGATGTTCAAGGGAAAAAATTATTTTTAAATTGGTTATTTCTTCTATTTAAATTGTTTTTCAGTAAAAAATTTATGAGCACACTAGTGTTATAAGAATAACATAGTTTATTTTGGAAGTATTAAGTATTTTAATCATTCAGAACTTTCTAGAGAAAAAACTTTAAAATGTAATTGCCATTTCAAAGGATTTTTGCTGATATAGTGATACAATATTGCATTAGGAAATATAACATATATAAATAGTCCTGAGAACTAATTTTATTGTCACATCATTTATTCCAATATAGAGTATTACATTCACATATTTATTCGTCTTATTGGAAAATGAATTTATGGAAAATATGGTTGTCTTGATTCTACACACAACTTAGAAAAAAAATAAAAGTTATAGAGAACTAATTAGGAATGTATGAAATTTTAGACATTAAGCTGCACTCCAGAAAATAAATTAGAACTTTATTTAAAAATATCATTACATTCTAGAAAACTGAGATATTCTTTGACTTAAATTTTTAGCAAGTACAAGTTTGTTTTGCCATTACCTGCATGGAGATATGAAGGTTAAACCCATGATGGTTTTCTGGCTTGGTGAGAGAAAGGTGAATAGAAACCAATCTTTAGAACTGCATCTTTACCTACTTCAGTCTCAGCTAAAACTGTCAAACCAAACACATACTCCTGTGAGCTCCAGGAAATCCATTATCACACTTCTAATCATTTCAACATACTAGTAGTCTTTTCTGTTTCAGTTCTAATTCAAATAACACTTTTAACTTCAAATGGCTTCAAAAATTATTTTTGAAATAAAGGAACATCTTTTTCAGAAAATGTTCAAAGTTTTGTAGTGAAGAATGAGTTTTATAAATATAAATCACTTGGGAATACTAGAAGGTCATGTCAATTTACTGTTATAATAAAGCCTCTCTGACACTTAGATAGGCTGTTGATTACATTATGTCTATTCTTTCTATGTGAATCAATTAGAATCATTTTAAAGTACTTTAGTTTTGAACATATAATGTGGGCACAAGGTACAAAATTCAAAAAAAAAAAAGGGGGGGAATCAGTTCAACACAATCTCTCAGCCATTCCATCTTTCTACACAGAGATAACCCATTGTCTCCAATGCCTCATAGAGGTTCCAGAGGTAATCCCTGCACACACACACTCTTTTAAATACAAACAGTAGAAATCTACATACATTTTTCTGTACCTTACATTTTCTATTCAACAACATGTTTTGACAATTACTCTAGATCAAATGGAAATGCCTTATTCTGCCAAACAACCGCAAAGTATTGTATGAGTGTCATGACTCATAATTTGTCCTCTTTTGTTTCATTTAGATTTCCAACCATTTGCTAGTACTATCATTGTTGATATTAATATTCTTTTGCATTCACATGTTTAAGTATATTTGTAAGATAAACTCTAATAAGTGAAAATGCTGGGTAAAAGAGTACATCTGTTATAATGTTGATAGGTATGGTTACATGACTTTAATAGAACTACAGAGGATATCAAACTTGACTCATGAGATCAGTTTTGCTTATTCTCCCCAAATTTTCACTGATGTATTTTCAAATATTCTGATCCTTGCTATTTTTTTTTATTATTTTATTTGTTTAGGCAAGGCAACCCTTGCTTGACCTCACAGATTGCAAGGACCTTGTCATCTTACAATTCCTTATTTTTTATTTCTTATACCTACAGCACCTGGTCTTCCTACGTGGTCTCCCATCCAAGTACTAATCAGGTGCGACCCTGCTTAGCTTCTGAGATCACAAGGATTGAGCTTGTTCAGGTGGGATGGCCATAGACTCCTTGCTATTTTTAAGGGTGAAAAAAAGGTATCTTTTTAGTTTTAACTTAAATTTCATTTTTTCCCTTTTAATATAAAGAAATAGGTAAAGCTTCCAATGCCCAATCCTTTTACCCTTCATTTACATGTGCTGCCCCACCTCAACCTCATGAAGACCCTCCCAACAATTTCTATGTCCTTTCTTATTTTTAATCATCTTTATATAATCTTATACATAAATATATCTGAATGTTACAGTACATATATGGTTTTGACATTTTTGTTTTATAAAATGTGAAAATCATACTATTTATTCCTGTTGTTGCTTTTCATATTTAATTATAACTCCAAGATAATTGGCCTAGCTTTAATTTATATGTTTCACTTGCTCCATAATAAAAGATACATATTTTTAATCATTCCTGTATTGTTGAACATTCACTGTTTTTAGACTTTTACCTTTATAAATGATGGCACAAACATGCTAGTTCATGTATCTTTGCATATTTAAAAATTATACTTATTACATCTGTAATATATAAATTCACTTATTTTGGGATCTATATCTTAATTCTCTATTTTGTTTTGCCAAATTACTTACTTTTCATTTTCCTATAACACGTTTATATTAAAATCAGGGACCATAAAATAAATTCTAATTCCTGGTAAAACTAGACCTCTCTCCTGTTTCCTTTTCATATATTAGCTGGTTCTTCTTGGTAATACATTATGTGTGTGTGTGTGTGTGTGTGTGTGTGTGTGTGTGTATACACATACACACACATTACTTTACACACACACACACACACACACACACACACATATCTTATAATTGTAGTTACCAAAGAAATGAGATTCTAGTCAAAATTACTTTAAATTTATGCGCTAATTTTGGAAAGTTTATTTTGTATTTCTCCCTTAAAAGCTGAATTATAAATTTTCATTGGTTCAGATCTTGTTTTATGTTCTTCAATACATTATAATTTTAAACAAAGCAGCTCCATGATCCTTTTACCAAATTCATCATAAATAATGATATATTATGGTACCATTACAGATAACATATTTTGAAATTATATATGTATGTGCAAATTGCAAGAATAAAAATGTTGGGTTTTGAATATCTCATAGCCAACTACTTTATTATATTGTTATTGCTAAAAATAAAAAACTTAGAATTACTTCAGTTTTTTATGTGTAGTAACATGTCATAAGGAACTAAATCCTGCCAACAACCATGTGAGCTTAGAATTTGTTCCTTCTCTGATTGAACCTCAGATAACACTACAACATTGCAGAAGACGCAGTTGAAACTGTGAAATAATAAATTTGTGTGCTTTAAGCAAGTACCATCTGTGGAATACTGTTATATAGCAATATATAACTAATATAATTTCCAATTTACAGTTTTATTTCATTGTAATTAACAGATCTGTCTGCACTATCTACTTGTGGGAATTTACTAGTGTTTTGTGTCTTGATAAATACACAGAACAAGACAGTCATTTTTTTAATGAAAAGAATGTTTTTAAGAAACAGTGCAGTGTATGTCAACTAGATGTATTATTTTATTTTATTAATGTTTTCTGTTTTACATGTCTATCTACTTAGTTTATTGACTTGAAGGGGATCAATTAAAATCTACCACTCATTATGTGTATCTATTTTTGTTGGTTTTCATTTATGAATTCTCATGAATTTTTATTTGGTGTAAAGTGATTTATCACTGAAAAGCCTTACTTTGTCTTCCCTTTTACTATTATAAAGTTTCCTTTTTCTACTTCAATCTTGTTGGTTCTGACTTTTCAAATTTGTTGTCTATTTGCATGTGATTTCTGTCTTTTTAAAGAGCCTAGCATATCATTGCACATAATTTTATTTTACTTTGTTTGAGATGAGTTGCTTATATGTTTGTAAATATATATCTGTATTTATATGTATGTATGTGTGTATCTTGGTTTTTCAACCATTTTTTCTTTTTAATAGAGGAATTTAACTCATTTATACTTAATTGATATAGTAGGTTCAATCTTAGAAGTGCCAACGTATTTTCTTATATGCTTTTCTTTTTATTGCATTCAAGAACAGTCTATTGCTACATGGTGTTCATTTCTTATGGTTCCTATGTGTATGTTTGTTCTTTGGAGAGTAAACTTAGAATCAATATTTCCTCACAATTCTGACATCCACTTCTGACCTAAGCAAATGTAATTATTTTTATTTAAAAAATGAAGGGTTATGTAATTCAAGTAGAGTCCAAGAGTATTTTTAAAGTAGAAATTATGAATGTAATTTAAACTCGAGTACACAAGTATAAATTCTTTTTTCTTGACATGTAGATAATTTCTTTTATTTAACATTAGGTCATTGCCATTCCTGAAAAATAAATCATATTCTCTAAATAACTTCTTCTTCAGTATGCAGTGAATGTGTTTTTCTTTTTGACTTCTCAGTATTTATTCACTTTATTTCCATGTCTTTTTCAGCTTTCTGTGTATTAACATTGTTTCAAATTTTTAAAGTCAAGGTCATAGCTCTTATTGCCAAAAAGTTTTCCATTACTTTTGTAGATATATCTCAAAATAGTCTTAATTTTCAATCTATACTGATATATTTCACACACAGATTTATTTTTTTAATTTCTTCATTGATTTAACAAATACTTTTAACTTATACTCAGTGCTCAGAATTGTCCTTGAAGAGCTCGTATCAAATACAATTTCTTGAATTTAATTTCACTGCAAATATCCCATTTTAAAACATATGTCAAATCAAAAGCAGTTAAAACATTTAACAGTTACAGTTTCTTAGCACTGCTATTAATACTTTTTAGGTTACATTTCACATTAGAGAGAGTAGAGAGAAAATACTTCCAAAAACCCATTAGATTCTTTAAAATCAAAAATCTATTTTCACATGCTTTCTTGAAAAGAAATAAATATTCATCTTCGTTATTCTTTTCATAATGAAGATAATCTAAATTTTTAATATCTTCACTGAAGTTCTGCTGTGATGGAAGTTTAAAGTACTAGATTCAGAATGCATCAGCAACCAACCATTATCTCAGTGATTTTAAGACCTGGTTGAATGAGTAAGAAGTGAGGGAGACAGTGAAGCAGTGCCTGTGTGCACAACGGATGATTGCCAGAAAAGGGGCAGTGTCACTGGTGAAAGTTCTTCATCCTTTTAATCTTTCTGGGAAGTAAAGAGAGAGAGCAGTGATGAATTTGATAGTTTGGTTCTTTCGTACATGGATTGATCTAGGTTTGCTTGAATAGTTTGTTTATGTCTGTTGTCTCGGCATAATTAGCAGTGTTCCATTTTGTTCTCAAAAATGTCCCTGTCTGGACAACAAATTAGTATAGGGATATAGTAAGTTAATTAACAAGACTATATAGATTTTGACATTCATTCCATACGCTACCTAACAACTTCAAATACCTTTTCAAAGAAACAATTTCTAAATCAAAAAGAGAAATTCTGAAGGATTAAATATGTTTCCCAGTTGTTGACAGTCACTTAATAGAGAAGCAGAAAAAAATTATGAAAATGTCCCTCGAATAACATGCAAGTCCAATTTGTTCTTAGAATTCTGGATCCCATGCTATACACACATTGACAGTTCAGATAAAATGTGGTTAATGACAAAGGATAGATGTTGCACAGGAAAGTAAAAGCAGTTGTAGGATATACTCACTAAATCATTAATTCCAGTCATAATAACAAAAAATATATTTGAGTATTCACATTTGATCACTGTCAGAGAAAAAAAATGACTCCTGTTGACAATGTTATCACATGGAACCAACACTTTTTTAAAATCACAGAAGTAAATATCAAGATTGCAATCAATTCCAGGTACTACAAAATAAAGCCCAAATCTTCAACTTAAATCTCCATTATCTTTCTTAACTTTAGGATCTAAAATAAACCCTCTTCTTCAGTAAGGATTCCTCACAGGTCACCCGCAAACACTGTTGTATTACCAGCTTTCACTAGGCTAGGCTGCATAAGAAATCACTTGAAAATCTCAGTGGCTTAAAACAACAAATGTTTATTTCTTCCTCAAGTTACATATACACTGCTGCTTGACTGTGGTTTTGCTCTAGGCCAGGGGTCAGATATGCAATTTACCTATCCTTTCAGAGAAGAGCCAGAGGTCAAAATGAACTAGTCACATTTAACAATTTTGCTCAAGTGGGACATATGTCACATGTGTCATATTCCACTGGCCAAAATAAATCACACAGCCAAGCCTAACATCAGCAGGGCCAAGAAATGTAACCTTACCACAAGATGAAGGAAGAATATTTTCCAACAATCATAAAATGTATCACAGCCATGCTCAATCATTATTCAGTACTTTTTTATGCCATCCCAGCTGCTTGGAATGGTCTTCCTAACACTTCCTAAAACATTTGCCAACTTTCAAGGTACAGCTCAAATCAAACAACTCCATAAGTCCTTTCCTAATGCTTTCGGTCTAGTGTGTTTTTACTTTGTTTATTCATCTGTGCATTTATATTTATCACCTATTTTGACATAAACTATAACTTGATAATGTGTTCATTTCATGTCCTTATGCCTGTGTTAAAGAAAAGGACCATACCTTCTTTTTAATTTATGCACTATGAACATATAAAATACAACATAAACACAGTTGAATGAATTGTTCATTAACTGTCTTCTTTCATTGTAGTATAGGTTCTGAAATGTAAAAGACCAGCATCAAAGCTACATTTCTATTATTTTGATAGTGATATCATTTATTTATTCAACATTTCAACATATGTATGTAGCATGTATAGTGTCACATATGAAGACACTGCTGCTGACTCAACAATACTGCTTTACAAGGACTGATATGTACAGCTTGGTATAGTTGAAAATTCATAGGATATGAAAGCTTGTCTACTAAATATGTGTATGCCTTTGGGAAAGTAAGTTAACCTCTCCGAGTTTTATATATGAGTAATCCCTACCTGGAAAGGATTATATAGTATACATAATGTGCCTAGGATAGTACCTGGCCCATAATATGTACTCAAACAGTAGTAGCTATTATCATTTCCAATATGACTAGTGATTTTTATGAATTTTTGTTCATTCTTCATTTAATTATTTGTAAAATGCTAACTGGGACTAGTTTTAGCCTGTAGCTATAAAACAGAATCAGTTAATTCTCCACCAAATAAAACTTGTGATGACAGCTTCAAATGACAGAGCTCAAACCAACTGAGAAAGGCTTTATTTACATGAATCTAGTAAGTGATTTGTAAAAATAATTTCAGGAGGTAAGAATAAGGGCAAGTAATAATAGCTTGGACAAGAGCAGAAATTCATAGAATTATATGTACAGAAAACAAAAAAATATATAGTACTTTTAAATATTTTAATAATTTAAAGATGCAACATTTATCATACATATTCTTGGAGAGTTTTGATACCACCAAAAGAAGTATTTTATACCTAAACCTAAAGAATCAAAAAAACCTAATCTTAAAATAATTATGGACAATACAGAAACAATGTTCACACTCACACTACTTGAGCTATATGCTTTGGTTATGGTTGTCCACTACAATCAAACCCTTCCTTTGGTGTGTTTAGAATCCTTCAAACTGACATTGAACATTTTGAAATCAATAAGTGTACACTTCTCATTTACAAATGGCAATTTACCATGTACAACTTTTGTTTATAAGTCCATAAGAGATTTGCATCAATTTGTGAGTATGAATAACAATGACATAAATGAAAAGAAAGAAAAAAGTGAATCAACTATACCATTATAAAAATATACTTCTTTCCCATCCTTGTCTTTCTTGTCCCTGAATTTTCTTTGTCTTCTCCAGTAATGGAGGAAAAGTCTGAAAGTAGTAATATGGGCGCGCGCGCGCATGTGTGTGTGTGTGTGTTATATTTGCAGACTGTTATCAGAGACTCTTGGACAAAAACCTTTTTGAGGAAGCCTGAGAGCCATGTATCATGTTATAAAATATGTTGTTCTGACAGAAACAGAAGTATTTAATAAGTATGACCAATATTCTAAAGTAAGTTGTGCTAGGAATTTTGTGCTACCTCAGTAAATATTAATATCACATCTACAAAACATTTATTTTAGTTCTCTTTCCCTTTAAAAATCATGATCATTTGATTTTTGTTTTGTAAAAGACCAGTACCTTCTGTCTCTGAGTTAATAAAAGAATTGTGATTTAATATCACCATGATCTCACAATTTCTGCCTTGAGCAAAGATGTCCAAAGGAAGATAACTTTCTTAAAAGGCTTTCAAGACTTAATTATTGCCCTTATCTTCACCCAAAACAGGTTACTATAACCATGGCAACAGTTTTAGAAAAGTACCATGGTCAAATAACATGATAAAGGTTTATAACAGATTTACAAAATAACAGGTATTATTGAAAGATTCAGCACCCTTTAGTGAGTGAAACTTCTTCCCAGCTGCTTAAAGGTATCTATTTGGGCATGTTGGTGAGAATTTCTGGGTTATATGCACACACAAAAAAATGATTTAATGAAACTAGAATTAGCCAATTGCACTAGTATATATTAGGGAGCAAGACAGTGTGGTGCTCTGCTACAGTATAGCTAAGAAAGACTCTATTCTTTCAATTTTTTTTTCTTCTACAGCTTCTTAATTATTTAGTCACATTAAAAGTCTTGAAGAAGATTGTTGTAGAATTAGTTCCCATAAAAAACTGCCATTGTTTCTGATTTTTGAAATAATGTAAATATATACACCAGTACCATGTTCAAGTGTCTCTTTAATAATATTGAACTTGACACATGAAAGTTTCAGACTACTAATGCCCAAGCAACAAATACCAAGGCATTGCTAAGTTGTACTGCTCACCAGCCCCTATTTCCCCACTCAGTAGTGAGTATAAGAGTCCCCTATTTTCTGTGGTTAAATTACACCCATTTAATTCATCCGTTGGGAAGCCTATATTCACATAAAAACTTAATTAAATTCTAAAACACCAAAGTTAATTGATAAGGCTAAAAATTAAGCATCAGAATTCGTTGAGGGAAAATGCAGTAACAAGTAATTAATACCAACATTAATGGAAAGTTGTCCTAAAGATTCCAGAAAATTCTAGTTAAGTTTCCAACATCAATATTACATCTATCTTTACATTTATCATTTATTTTGATGTCAATTGAAAGAATTTTCTTTATCAAAGTAGATTTTTATTATTATACAGAATTTTCTTGAAGCTTCCCATTCAAATTCTAGAACTCTGGAATCTCCATAGGGTTAAAAAAGGCAAACTTTTTTCATTTATCATTCATTCACTCATCACATACTTATTGAATTCTTATGTATATCAAAAGTATCAGTTTCCTGTTGCCACTGTAAAACAAATTGCCATAAATTTTTAGTGGCTTAAAACTTGTGATTATTTTAAGTACCCACTTGGATAATCCAGGATAATCTTGTCATGTCAAAACTATCCACATCTAAACTCCCTTTGCCATATAAGATAACATATTCACAGGTTCCTGAGGTTACAAGAATAAAGACATGGGTGTACTTATGGGCCATTACTCTGCCTACTGCGCTATCATTCTAACTGCTGAAATGGCTAAGATCAAGAGAACCCTGCCCCCAGTTAATTTTCATTCTAATATTTTTACTTTAAAAAATGTATCTATTAAGGTCACTCAGACAAAAAGAATGCTAAGAGCAGGTGAGGGTGAGGCTGGGGGAAAGAGTCAGGAAGTCAAACAAACCAAGGAACTGAGGAAGCATGCAGAAAGTATACGAATGTAATCTGGTGTAAGAACCAAGGTCAGTAACGAGGACCCTGAAACAGCAGAAAGCTTGAGGTCTGAGCAAGGACAGGAGTCAGTAATTCAGGTAACAAGGAGCCAGAAATAAGATCTTAAAGAAATTATTGTATCAGGCAGACAACCTTCTATTTTCTTCCTATTGTGGCAGGTGGAAATCCTAGAAACAATAAAGTCAACCATTAGATCAACACAGCTGAAATAGAGAGTGCAAGGTAAGAAATTAAAAACAAAACAAAACAAAACAACAACAAAAAAAAAACTAAACTGCTTCATATATAAACTTCTGGACCATCAAAAATCTACTAACTTACTTTTTGAAATTCTCTAAATTTACTAGCTCTTGCTTCTTGACTCAGTGATAATGAAATTCTAGTTCTTACAGACTTCTGCAGAGTACTACTTATCTGATTGAATAATCTCTAAACAAGGTTCTATTTATAACTTGATAAAAATGTATAATCCCTTTCCCCATCTGTACAATCTCTATCCCTTGCCTTTGAAGAGCTTTTGAACCTTGCATTTATATCTGATAGATTCCTATTTGAACATAAATTCTTAGTATATTATGAGTGTTCCATCTTGGTTTTTCATATATGAATACAGATAGGCCATATTGCTTCTCAGAACAGATACTCACTGTCTTTATGTGAACATTTAACATCTGTCTAGCGATGAGAGTATAATCTTTATATGTCAGGCATAAAAACTTCAAATTAATGGAAAGTATGTCTATTCAAAATAGAACATTTTGCTACTTCCCTCCAAATCCCAAGCACATATCTAAAGTTTCCTAAACAGTAACAGTGTACTATCACCTATGTAATTTAACATTCATGTAATTTAAACTTGTAGAATTTGGGGCATCATCCCACCCATTCTATATTCTAATTACATGACTCCATAAGAGTTAGCCTACATAGGGCCAGTTGCTGTTTGATAGATTATTCTCATTATTTAACACAGTTATCCATTACCACCAAGGACTAAGATAACTGAATTGCTTCTAATCCTGTTCTTGGGGGAGTGAGAGCATTTGGGGTCAGCAGAGAACAAGAATTAGAAGGAAAGCTTCTAGGGGTGAGGAGTGAGATTGTGCATACATACATGTGCACATGTGTATTGTATATTTATGAAAGACAACTCTACAGGAATTTATTTCTAGCATAAAAGAAATTGATTTCAAGTAATAAAATTTAAAGTATTCCAAAATGAAAATGATTGCTAAACAACCTCAGGAAATACACTAATGTACCACTTTCTTGTTCTCCAGGTTTACTTTATTTTGCCCTATATCAGCACCTTGAAAACATAGGCAAGATTAAAATTATAGTCATCTCCCCTTACCCACAGGGGATATGTTCTAAGACCTCCTGTGGATAATACTCAATCCTATACCTGCTATAGTTTTTCCTATACATACATACTTCAATGCTTCTCTTTGGCATAAACAAATTGCCAGCATCACTGCTCTTGTGCTTTGGGGCCATAATTAAGTAAAATAAGGGTTTACTAGAACACAAGAACTGCCCTAACAGGAAAGTCAATCTGATAACACACAGCTACTAGGTGGACGGGTAACTCATAAAGCATGCATTCGCTGGCTAAGGGATGAGTCACATCCTTTACACAATGAAGTAGGATGGTGTGAGATTTCATCGCACTACTCAGAACTGTGTGCAATTTAAAACTTACAAATTGTTTATTTCTAAAATTTTCTACTTAAAATGTTTGGACCACAGTTGACCATGGGTAAGTGAAACAATGGAAAATAAAACCTCAAGTAGGGAGGGACTACTGTACTAAGGCACTGGAAAGCTGCATTTTCCATTATATACTTTTCTTTTTTATTCTGAATCAGAGTCAGCTGAATAATATATATAACCTTTCATTTTTTATGAAAAGCAACAGCTGGCAAATTGTTAAACTGGAAAATTCTAGCAAAGTAATGTGTTGGTTTTAAGACAATGCTGACATAAACTTGTCACATTAGACAGAATAAAAAGACTAATGGAAATGTAAGAAAAGAAAAATAAATAAATAAATAAGGTCATTGTGCCACAGTGGGATCTTGCCCTGGGCTGGACTATAGACAACAGATCTGAAATTGCCACTGACTGATGCCATTTAAAAGGGAAAATCCATCTAAATGGATCCATACTAATATATCGCCCAAACTGTCTTTCTATGGAACACCAGCACATGTAGTTGTAAAATACTGAATGCAATTATTTCCTATTTTCTCTAGTCAACAATTTGAAATGTCAATCTACATAGATTACAAAGCAAACATAGCTTAGAGCATGTTTTTCAATGTATTTTCATCACTTCCCTTTGAGCTTATCCCATCGTTTTATATAAAGAATGGCTTTTTTTTTTTCATTATAGAATGTTTTGTATGCATAATACCCAATAACCAGAAAACATTGAAGAATACCATCGGTGTTTTGATACATACAAAGAAAAGGGATTTGTGAGCTTGTCTTCCTGAATATTATTAGCAGACTCCTTTACACCAAAATATAAACATATCAAAATTTAATGAAGTTAAAATCATTAACAGTCTTTGGTTAAACAGGACATTTTATATACATTAATTCCTTTGAAATCACAGTGAATTCTTTACTTATGTGCCCAAATAAAACTGACATAGTCCTTTGGAATAAAACCATACAGAAACTGCAAAAAAGTAAAATAAAATCAATACCAAACTATAAATATCAAACTTAAATCTATATTTGCAATAAATAAATATAAATTGCTATTGTTCAGAGTTCACTTAACTAAATGCCCATGCAAAAATTATCTTTGCCATCATCCAGAGTGACTCTCTCCCTCACTTTCTCACTCTCTGTTGCTCTTTCTTGCTCCTTTCGTTAAACTGTGTGTGCATGTGTGCACATGCACACATTCACACAGCCATTTCCCCCCAAAATGATATACCTGTTTAATTCTGGATTTAAACTGAGTTAATTCCAGATTACCTGCTCCCCCACCCCTTTTCTCTTCATCCTGAAGTTGATCTAAGATTTGGACGCTTGCCATCATTGTTATGTTAGGGGAGGAGGTCCAGTTTACCTTAGTTTCCTCTCTGAGGTATCTCATTCTATCTGAGCCTCTTTGTGATAAACCAGCAATGACAGATGTCCACAGTCCTGCCCGGCTCTACACTAGTGTCACTAGCCATTCTCTTTGTCCTACTCCAAGAAACTCACTATTCCTCTGAGCACTTCTACATTCCTTCTGTGGGGTTTGGGAACACAAAATTCTCCTGCGCTATGATCACATCTTCTGGTGAGGCTGCGCTTGGGCCCCTAGTGAATCATTTTTCACACTCAACTGCCTGCAATTGAAAGTCATAATTTTAAAAACTATTATAGCTGCAAATTTATAAACCATGCACTAATTATGGGGAAAAACTATGTTCAAAATTAAAAATGTATATACAAACACAGATGTATAATTTCGGTTGTCTGAATTACAGAAATTCGTTCATATTAACAACCAAAGAATACAAAAGTTTCTAAAATAAAATTAGTTGTCTTTTGTACATCACTGCAAGCTCTCTTTCTCATGTAATAAATTATGTATATTTTTATATTATTTTCTTTTTCTTATAGTATAAAAACATAAAACAAATATACACATATTTTTATAAGATGAAAATGAAGGCATACTCTCATATTATTCAAATGTACCATTATACGTTAATAAAAATTAATAATATAACATGTCCTTGTTCTCTTAGCAGTGTCTTTCATAAAACAATTTTTTAAATGGTGTTTAACTACCAATACTTCTTTTTTGCTGTTATATCTAAAAAGTCATCACTAAATTTAGGATCACAGATTTTCTCCTATGGTGTGTTCTAGAAAATCTGTAGTTTCATATTTGACATTTAGGTCTATTTTGAGTTAATTTTTGTGAAAGATGTAAAGTCAGGGTCTACATTATTTTTCCCCCACATGGATGTGCATTTGTTCTGGCACTATTTGTTGAAGAATAACCTTTTGCCATGGAATTGCCTTTGCTTGTTTGTTAAAATCAGTTGACTATAATAATGCGTATCTATTTCTAGGTATTCTATTCTATTCTACTGATAATTGCCTTTTCTCTTGCCAATACCATACCATTTTGATTATTGTGGTTTATAGAAAATCTTTAAGTCAGATGGTGTCAGTTTTGTAACTTTGTTCTTCCTCTTCAGTATTGTTATTCAGTATTGTCTAACTAGGCTTTTGCCTTCTCATATAAACTTAAGAATGTTTGTTGACATCCAAAAAAATAACTTGCTGGGATTTTGACTGAGTTTGCACTGATTTTATAGATCAAGTTGGGAAGAACTGACATCTCAACAAATATTGAATCTTCCTATCTGTGAACATGGAATAGCTGTACATTAATTTAGATCTACTTTGATTTTTACATCAGAGTTTTGTAGTTTTTTTCCATATGGATTTTATATAATTTTTTTACTTATTCTTAAGTATGTCATTTTGGGGTGCTAATATAAATAGTATTGTGCTTTAATTTCAAATTCTATTAGTACATTTCTGGTATATGGAAAAGTAATTGACTTTTATATATTAACCTTGTATCCTGTAATCTTGCTATTATCATCTATTAGTTCCAGGATTTTTTGTTGATTCTTTCTATATGGACAAACATGTCATCTGTGAGTGAACAAAGACAGTTTTATCTTTTTCTTCTCAATCTGTATATCTGTTATTTCCTTTTTTTGTTGTTGTTTTATTTAATTAGCTAGGATTTTCAGTATGTTGTTGAACATGAGTGAGAGGGGAAATCCTTATCTTTTTGCTGATCTTAGGTGAGAAACGTGTAATTTTTACCATTAAGTATGATATTAACTGTAGTTCTGTAGATTAATTTACTGTGCAGGATAAATATGACTTCAGGGTTTGGGGGTTACTACTGCAACAGACACAGTCTTGCTTCTTAAAAATAACCTAAGGCTGTGCTTACATTCTATTATACAACAGTGAATCATCCCTTAACAATTAATTTTCTTGAAAGAAACTTACTTCATTAACTTTTTCACTTTTCTTTGATTCATTAGCCCTATTAAATATTTTCTGATTCCACCTTTTCATCAAACCTCTTAATTTTCAGATCCCATGGACTGATTTTATTACCTTACTTGACCTCGTGCAGCTGTTGACTTTAGAAATTTTCCATAAAACCATTCATTTCTCACTCTCTTCCTTTCATTCAATCTTATATAATGTTCTTTATTAGGTTGAAGTTTTCCTCTATTCTTAGTTCATTGATAATTTTTATCATGAAGGGTGATGGATTTTGTCAAATGCTTTTTCTGTATCTATTGATATGTTCATAATTTTTCTTCATTAGCCTCTTGATCAAGAGACAGATTGTGTCAATTGACTTTTAAATGCTGAACCAGCCCAGCCTTGAATACGGGGATAAATCCCACTTGGTCATGGTACCTAATTACTTCTATATATTGTTAGATTGAATTTGTTAATACCTTGTTGAGGATTTTTAAATATATGTCCCTATGAGACATATGAGAGGTATTGGTCTGTAGTATTCCTTTCTTGTATTGTCTGATTTGGGGATTAGAAAAATGATAGCTTAATAGGATGAGTTTGAAGTGTCCTCTCTGCATCTATTTTCTGCAATATATTATAGAAAATTGGTATCATTTCTTCTTTAAAGGGTAGAATTAATCAGTGAAATGATCTGGGCCTGGTGCTTTTGATTTGGGAAGGTTATGAAGTACTGACCAAATTTTTTAATAGAAATGGGCCTACTCAGATTATTTATTTGCACTGATGTGAGTTTTGGTAGATTGTATCTGTCAAAGGAATTAGTCCATTTATGGTATCAAATTTAGGCCAAATACTGTTGCTAATATTCCTTTATTATCTTTTTAATTTCTTTAAAATCAGTAGTGATGTTTCCTCTTTAATTTCTAACAGTTATTTCTGTTTTCTTTTTGTCTTGGTTAGCCTCACTGGAGGTTTATCAGTTTTATTGATCTTTTCAAAGAACCAGCTTTTGGTCTCTTAATTTTTTTATTGTTTCCTGTTTTTAGTTTCATTAATTTCTGTTCTATTTTATTTCCTTCTGCTTTTTTAAAATTTTCTTCTTTCACTACTTTTCTAAGGTGGAAACGTAGATGATAGATTTTAGATCTTTCTTTCTGTCTAATATATGCATTCAATGCTATAAATTTCCCTCTAAACACTGCTTTTACTGCATTCCACAAATTTTAAGTTGTTTTTGTTTACATTTAGTTGAAAATATTTTTCATTTCTCTTAAGACTTTGGATTAGACCTATGTGTTTTTAGATTTATAGTGTTTAGCTCCAAATATTTTGAGATTTTCCAGCTATTTTTCTGTTATTGATTTCTAATTTAATTCCATTATTGTCTGAGAACATCCTTTCTATGATTTATAGCCTCATAAATATGCTGGGGTATATTTTGTAGACTAAAATATGGTCTGTCTTGATGAATGTTACATATGAGCTTGAGTAGAAGGTGTATTCTGCTGTTGCTGATTGAAGTAGTGTATAAATATCAATTTGATCCAGCTGATTGATGATTCTAGAAATTAGTCTGTATTGGGCCTGATACCTTATAGGAACTCAATATGTGCTTGTCAAATGTATGAATAAATGAGTAAATTAACAAATGAAGAGTACTGCATGCCATGTACTGTAATGTATTTCATCTTTCTCTCATTAAGGAGCATTGACGTATATCAAATTTTATACTGTTATAATCTATATGGAAATTTATAAGTTTGAATAAATAATACTATCTACAATTCCACAATTTCATTGTGTAAGGAAATAAAATACCAAAATGTTAGCTAATGAAATGATCAATTCTAAAAGTAGTCCTCGCTCAGATTTTCCTCTGTATGCCCTACTGGCATCTTTCCCTTCCTGGCACATCTTTATTGTTTGTTTCCTGTTCCTTATTGGATGCCTTATTTGAATCTGTTATTTTGGAATAGTATGCAATATTAATGCAAATTGATTTTTAACACAATACTACAAATTTCAAACAAGGAAATGTGTTTCATGCTGTGAAACTAGAAAATGCTAAAATCAAAAATATAATTACAATGGAGATATGGCATAGATAAACCAGTTAACATGAGTAGAAAGAAAACTGACCACTTAGATTATGTAATAAATGTTTTAAAACAATTATTTTATTATCAAAGTAAAAGAGGATTTTGGAATGATTTTTGTTGTAGTAGTCATAAATAGGAGATTCAAAATCATGCTATCATAAAATATTATTTGAAATGTACTAAAAGTGTCAAATTTTAATACATATTTTGTGATAATAGCCCACAGAAGCAATTATAATCTAAATTTTATCATATAGAGAAAAATTTTTTTATAATATTTAGTTTTCTTCAAGAAAATTTCCTAATTACATTGAGTCTATTACATTTGGTCTCCTTTGAAAATGAGTTAAATTAAAGTGGATATTTATTCTCAGATAACTAGGATTTTCTGGTATTAACCAGGACTGAGTTCCTATGAAGAAAATATACCAAACCCCCTTCCAGGTACCATATAGGCAACCTGAATGCTGACACTAAAAAACCAGCAATAATATTTACAGTATGAACTAATAAAAAGTGGAATCATTAACTCTAACAGTAGAAACATTTTAAGTTTTGACATATTATCAAGTATCCCAACAAAAAGCTCACCAAATTATATACTCATCAACAGTTTATGAGAATGTATTTTTTTCTCCTTTGCCAAAATCTTATATTATAAATTTATAAATTTTTTGGTAATGTGTGGTCAAAAACTATAGTATTTTATTTTGATTTGTATTTCCTTAACAACTGACAAAGTTGGATAGATTTTCATATCTTTCTTTATTCCCATAAATCACTTTGATGCTTTTGTTCATATATATATTATATATATATATATTTCCATATATATATGTGTGTGTGTGTGTGTGTGTGTGTGTATTTTAACCTTATATAGAGAATGCAAATATATCATATTTGTTAGCCCTTAGTCTTTTGATTTTGCTGATGTTGATTTTATTATTCTATCCTGGAGAAAATTTAAATTTCTCCAAAGTCTAATCTGTAAGTCTTTCATTATAACTGTTTGGCTTAGATGTAAATTTCATCATATGTACACCCATGCATTTCAAATTAAGATTATAAAACATTAAGATTATTTAATTACTCCCCCACATTTCCTTCTGTAAACTTTATTAGTTTGTTTGCTTGTTTCACTTTAAAACAATCTGAAGTTTGTGTGTATATGTGTGTTTGTATACAGGATATAACCTACATCTAACCTATTTTCCTCTTTCATTTTCAGTGTCCTAATACTGTTCGTTTAAGCGATATATCTTTTTTCAATGACTGGAGATACCATCTTTATTGCAAATTAAACAGTTACACATGAATGGCACTATTTTCTTGGGCCTTTTTTCCATTTCAATGATCTATTTCTCCACCAATATCACATCTTTTAAGTGGCAGAGTATTGTAATTTACTCTGTATCTGGTATGGCAAGCCCTGTCAAATTTTTTCTCTCCCCTCCCCCCAAATTTAATAGGTTATTCATTATATTTTCCTTTTTAGATGCTATTCCTATAAGCATATAGTTCTCTGTTTTGGTGGAAAACGTTTGGGCGTTGGAGACAGACCTGCTTAATTTAAATCCTAGCTCTATCTCTTAAAAGCACTGTGATTTGGGGCAATTTATTAACTGCAATTGGAAGGAATGAAACTCAGAAGCACTGTAAGAAGTAAATGAAATGATGCTATAAAGTTCCTAACACTGCGTCAGATACATAATAGACAAGATTAAATACTATTATCATCTTCCTCCTTTCTTCATGAACTAAAAATACCATTTAAATAATTGTTGGGCAGTTTTGTATGCTATTGTTTATATATGTTAGTGAAACATACATGCAAATGAAGTTTCATGTTTTATGACTGTTTTAGAGATAACTGATATTTTAAAGACTGAGTTCACATACTTAAGTACCAACAAATACTGTATAGATAAGTATTTTCACAAACAACTGTGACTCAAAACTTCTAGTGATAGAATATTCAATCCAATTGCCCAAATGTTTAGTTAATATCTGCTATAAAAGTATTTAACAAGCAACCATTAAATGCCTCGCAATCTTCTACTAAGATAAAATATTCAACCCAATCTCATAATGTTTATTTCACATTTACTGTCCTAGGCATTGCATAAACTAAAATGAATAAGTCAGGGTGATTGTCTTCAATGAAACGCCACGTTATGAGCGAGGTAGATGAGAAATGGATTTGGAGTAACATATGAATAGGTATGTACAATTTGCAAACATTGCAATATTGTTTTTGTATCTATTTGAAACCAAATCTATGTCCATAAAATTTTTACAAAAAATGGGGCCAGTTCTGCTTAGTGCATAATTTCCTGGAAATAAACTGAAAAAAAAAATGTAGATTTACAAGTTCTAAGGACTCTTATTAGTTGAGAAATCTGAAAAACAGTGAGGTTAAGGGAAATCCAATGTTACTTAGCCAGATGGGAATTAAAGCCAGATTTATTATATCCCAACTAATTAGCTCTTCCAAACAAAACATGATATACATCAAGAAGGTGCATTTATTCACTTACATAGTTGTTGTTATTTAATATTCTGACATGGCAATTTATTAAGAAATTCTTATTTTCATGCCAAATTATTTGCTGATTATAAAGTTCTTAACTCAACTTCGCATAATCAGTTAATTCACCCATTCACTCATTTGAGGAGCTATCTGATAAAGTACCTTTTAAATTGCCTATCTCATTCCCAGGACGTAGTTACTAA
This sequence comes from Eonycteris spelaea, assembly GCA_003508835.1. Classification (NCBI taxonomy): domain Eukaryota; kingdom Metazoa; phylum Chordata; class Mammalia; order Chiroptera; family Pteropodidae; genus Eonycteris; species Eonycteris spelaea. The sequence goes on from PUFA01000175.1 coordinate 456,636, forward strand.
GAACGTATTCGTTTTGAATAGTTTGGTTTTATTAATCTGCAATGCAAAATGCTTCTACATTTTTCCTAACTTTAAGACTTTATGAATTTACTTTTTTGTAACCTTTTAGAAGTTTTTCTAAATAATATAAAGATTTCAATTTATTATTTGAAAAAAATCAGTGGTTCTTCAGGACTGTTACTACAAATTCAATAAAAAAAAAAAGAATTCTTAGAAAAAATAGAAGCAAAATGCAACAATGCAGATCAGTTATTTTCTTCCAAATGGGCATCGTTTATGAGATGAAATCAATGGTCCAATTAAGCTAAATACAGCAGAGTCAAGACCATACATGATCTGATGCAGTCAAATCCAGGTTCTTTTGCATAGATCTTACTCCAAATAGAATATACGCCTTAAAATCTTGGGGGGAAACAAATTAACTTCAAATAAATTTTTCAGGGGGTTCGGCTCTTACTTCTGAAAAATAAATCAGAGCTGCTAAAGTCATCCATTAAACTTCAGTTAACATACATGTCAGTTTGGGTCTTGAGAAGCAGATACCAGGAGATGTATTGCGAGAAACATGAAAGATAAAGGAGTAATCAGCAAGAGTAGGCTCAATACATGCAAAAGGAGTAAGGCTGGTGGGAGAGGGTGAGAAGGGCTTCAGACAGCAGTACAGTTCTGACAAAATCTCCACCAGGCCAGTGGACTATCTCCAAACAAGTTTTCTGGTAAAAAGTGTTGAGCAGGAATGGTCTGCAATAGTAGCCAAACTGTACTTTGTTACCAACTAGGAACAGCCCAGGGAAAACTGTTCAAACTGCTTCTTGAAGCAGTTTCTCTTGAAAGAAAGCTGAGTGGCACATTTATACAGGTGCCACAATACGTGGACATGGTAGCATATGATAAACTCAGAAAAAATCATCTTAATCAAATTTTCTTCCTCCCTATTACTTCATTATGCTGACTTACAGTCGGAAGAGAAACAACATTCATAACACGTCTTCTAGATAAGAAAAACCAGAGAAAAAAGGTATCTGTTTTTACACTTTTAGTTTGCCATCCTCTTCCAGGAGGCAAGGATAAGTTATGTGGATCTCCTCCTACCTCTCACACAACTCTATTGCTCTTTTGCTACCTCTTTGCCCTGCAAGTGTGTTGTATACTTCCCAAGAGGCAGATTCCAGACTCCTGCTTTTGTTTCCTCCTCTCTCTCCTCAGTGAATGTTCATGACATTCACATCAGAACCCAGGTAACCGCTTCTCAGGTACTTTCTCTACAGCTTCAATCTAAAGCTACTATCCCAACTACCTCCTAGAAATGCAGAGTTAGATACTTCAACACAACTTTGACCCTGTTAAAAAGAAACAAACAAAAAAATTATTTCCCTCTTCCAACTGGCTCCTCCATTGACTTCCTTAATGTCACCAGGTTTTTTTTTTTCCTCCTAAGGAAAACATGCTTGAAAGATTTGAGTTATCCTATCCCTGCATTGAGGATTATCAGGCTTTGTCAATTTCTTTTTACGGGAAGCCTTTTAAATCCTCCCTTCGTTTCTACGCACAGTACCATAGTCACTGTCCTTATCGTCCTAACACTGACATTATTATAATAGTGTCCTGCCATTAATCTCACTTCCTGAAATAAGAATAGAAATGTCAAGAACATCAGCTGGGGTCAGTCTCCCAGAAACGGTAAAAAAACTAATGTGAAACCAAGCATCTAGGCAGTATTCAGGGGTCCAGGAGTTACTCACCTGTCAGGGAGAAGAGAATTCAGTCTCCACGTATATAATAATATCCTCTTAATGATGACAGGAGTGGTGAGCAAGAGAGGGCAGTTTAACCATATTGTGAGAAAGTGTTGCATTTGTTGTTTAATTCATGGCAACTTTTATACAAAGATGTATTTCTGTTCTTGTTATTTTGCTACTATGGCTTTGAAATATAGCATGGGATTTTAAAATTATATTTTATGTAATGACTTCTATACATAAGAGGGTTCAACTGGAAATTAAGTTTCCATGTATGAAAGCTGTCTAATCCTTTCTGCCTTTTCAGGGAAACAAAACAAAGTTCAAAATATGGATCCCAACATTCCACAGGGAACTGTTAAAAATATTACAGCACACCTTCAACATTGCACACAGGTGAAAACACAGAAATCACAGAAATTGCTTTTGGATTAGGTAAAGCAATGTTTTCTTATTGGCAGCAACTCAGTGTGTTTGAGCCAGGGCTAGAATCATAGTTTTAGGCTGCAGCCAAAAGTTACAGGTTCCAGAGTCTAATCAAAGAAAAACAAAAAGTTCCCCTCCCAGTCATCTTTTCCTCTCATCTGAGACTGCCCTGAGAAGTAAATGCCAGCAGGGCACAGTGCACACACCTGTCCATACAACAATGAATGTGTCAGACGCCTCTAAAGGACACATTCTGCACCTAGGAGAGCAGAGTATAAACCTTCCATTTGGAATCTGCCTCTTATCCATATTATACATTTCCTACCTTCCCGAGAAGGATGTCAGTCTTCTCAGTTCTTTGTTTCATAAAACACATGTTCAACTCATAGAGATTTTATCTTTACTAGCCCGTATGTCAGAAAGAAGCATTACAACTGCATGCCTCCGAAGACATTGCCTGCCTCCCCCACAGCCTGATACTGGTCATTTTCCCTTCGTTCTTCCTTCCAAAGTTTTGAGTGGAAATCAATGTGCATAAATTTATATGGAACACTGAAGCATCAGGTGTTATAAAAAATGAAACAGTAAAGTGTAGACAAAAAAAAGAATATGCTCCCACACACTTCATGTCTAATTGCACCAAGCTGCCCAAATCTAGCTCCCCAAAAGAAAGGCAACATATGCACATAAATTTTTTTTTGAAATTTAGAAATATATTGACAATCACAGAAATTATTTGCTCTAAGCTTTTTGTCCTACTATGACCCTTTGCCTACTTTTGTGACTAGCTCAGAATATGTCCTTATCATTGCAATATACCTCTTCCTCAGAACTCTTCCTCACTATGTTTACCCATACCTATCAATCCTTTAAGTGATATCATGTTTTCCTTTCTGCTCATCAATTTAGTCATACATTTTCTACTTTCTATTAGATTGCTTGAAAATAGATTTCAGAGATTTGGGAGTTTATTTTTCATTTTGGTAAATATTTTGTGCTCAACCCTCTTTAAATAAGAAGTTTTTAGAAAGATGTCTTCTTTTTTTCAAGTGACTCCTAATTTTAGTAACAGGTTCCATGTGAAGTAAATATAATTTTCTTTGGGTAAGTACTAGAGGAAAAATAAGAAAAATACACTTTTCTGATATAAAGCAAGTAGGAATGCTTAATGATAAATACAGTATTGACATACTCTAAGTTACAATGAAAATGGGGCGCTTATTTTCTGGTAGTATTCCTAGAAAATGGTATTTTCCTTGTGGCATTTTTCTTTTATTGTAGAAAACAAAAGTTTTGACTAAGAACATTTTTTTAAAAATATTTAAGATACTTTGGCATCCAAGAGAATGGTAGAAATTGATAAGAAATTAAAAAGCATATACAAAATTATTTGTTCTATAATTAAAAACTGTAATGGTATATTTATTATCATTGAAACTAAATGCATTATTTGAAAGCAGTTGAAAAATATTCAACCAAATTAAATGGGCTGTTATACTATAAGCTGGTGTTAATTTTACCTCATTTATATTAATGTAAAGCGAATCATCAAAGCAGAAGTGAAGATGTAACAGCATTTGTTAGTAAATTCCACTTAATGCTCTGGCAGTATTACAGACATTTCATTAATTACACTGTGCTAGATGCAGTGCTAAATCATTCATTGAAAATCTTCCTCTTAATGTAGCCTTTAATTTTGGCCACTATCAAAAGAACGCTTCATTTTGAAGAGCTATCAAAATATTGATCTGAAACTCTGAGTCTAATTGGCTATGTCACAATTACATTATCTACGGAAAAAAATGGTTGGCAACGTTTGTCATTTCTGGACAATTATTCTTATAAGAATAAAGAAGATAAAGCTGCAGATCAATTACCTGTTAGATATCCTGAGTATTGAATGATTACCTGTTTTATCAACAATTTATTTTCTCTCAGTAATAGTGTAAAGTTAATTCTTATGCCATACATATGTGATCACAATTGTTAAGGGATTTATGTTGGTAATCATAAATCAATTTCTGTATTCACTCTTCTCCTAGGATGTACAATGGAGTAGAAAACATCATTTGTCATATAACTTCAATACCAAAAATGTAGATATATTGCCATGTTTTATTATCGAATTTGGTCTGTTAAAATATACCAGAAGTGGGGGAAATGCTATATTTTTGTTTTTGCTCTCATCCTATATAGGAATGAAGTTTTGTTTTGATAAACTTATAGCATTTTGAAAGTTCAAATCAACCAGTTTAAAATGAGCACTTAATTATTAACCTTTTGAGATAAATATTAAGGCTTTTCCTTATATACAACTTTCTTCTTAGGAAAAAGTAAAGATGGTATCTGAACACAGTATTAAGCAAGATGACAAAACAAAACCAAAAATACTTATGTGGCAAACTTACCAGTTCATCCTATAGAGATTATTGATAAAGGGGCAGGTAGGGCAAGGTAAATACAGCAATAATTGGGTTATTAAAGCAAGCTCATCATTTCCTAGTCTTGAACTAAAACAGATGTATTTTCAGCTGATGGGAAGAGATCTGTGAATAAGATTGTTCTTCTTCTGTTATGTGTCTACTGGGGTTATAATGTCCTCGAGGCACACCACTTCTGCTGTTTTCCCCAGAGTGTGAACAGATAAGTATGTCATCTCCCAAGTAACCTGCTTTTCTGAGTATATTGTCAGACAAAATCAAGTAGCCTTTCCCCACAACCTGTGAATTTTCTGAGTGTGAAGTAATTTCCTGCTCTTGGTTCTCCACCTGCATAACAGAAATACAAGAGTTCTTATCATGTTTATCCTGGGCTTGTCCTTTTAATAAGTGCAGGGACAATCCCTTAGCTGAGGTTTAATGAACTCAAAAAGAGTTCCTGAACAAACAATCGCAGATTCTTTAGTTTGTTTTTCAGGGAAGCATGAGTTGGGAATAGTTTTTGGCTACTTATATAAAAAAAAAAAAATCATATGTGATTAAACCAAATAGGAATTTCTTTTCACATGGACGTTTGATGTTTCTGATCCCAGACTTCTCTGGGGCCTCTGTGATATCATCAAGCACTAAGGTGCCTTCCAGCTCACTGCTGCACTACCACGGAGAATAAGAGCACAGATTTTTTAAATTTACAAATTGGATTCTAAACACATAACAGAAAGTACAACTTACAGTCATATAGACATAGAGAGACACAGGGATATGTACATCTGTATTTTTCTCAGCTTCACCTCTTCTATTCTGAAGCACATATGTGTCTTGGAAATATTCTTTTTACTCTTATTTTTTCTTTAATTTTGTTCTTTTCTTACTTTCAGTAGCTTAAATATAAAGTAATATAAGTAGTTTGAATATAAGGTATTTAGATATAAATATCTTAAATATAATAGTTATAGCCAGAAATGATAGTTTGTGACAATCAGGCATCTCTATCTCTCTCTCTCTCTCTCTCCCCCCCTCCCTCTAATTCTCTCTCTCTCTCCCTCCCACACTCCCTCCCTCTCTCTCATGCACACACACACACAAGCACAAACATATAAATACATGTTTAAACACATAGATAATATTCATTCTTATAGTATGATACGGATTTATATACAGAGGAAATGTAATCTCCATACAAGTCCATATATATATAGTTTCCTATTAGAAAACTAAGCTCTAATATGTTTAAAACTGTGAGGGAAATGTGTATCAAAATGGTATACTTGGAAGACTTACATCTTCTTTATATAACTCCCTAAAATCTAACAAAAATTATTTTAAGAGAATTAAAATATTAAGTAGTTGGTAAAAGAAAAATTAGCCATAAATGGACTACATAATGAGAAATTTCTGAAAACTATAAAGTGAACACAATAAAATTGAAGTATGAGTACAAAAGACCACTACAACAGCAGAAGCAACCCAAAATTGTAGGTAATAGCTAAAATAAATAGCAATGGCCACTAAGGAAAATAATCGATGACTGGTGGAGAACCACTGGCAGACGACTGATCCTAAAATTCAACTGGAAATGAAGGGGACTGAGAATAATCTTGGAGAAAAAAAGAAAGGTTTGTGTGGTTACACTTTCTGACTTCAAAACTTACTACAAAGCTACCCTTATCAAAAGAGTGTGGTACTGGCCTATGAACAGACATATAAATCATTGAAATAGAGTTCCAGAAATAAACCCTAACATTTATGATTCCTGATTTTTAATTATGATGCCAAAGTAATTCAAAGGGGGAAAGAATAATCTTTTCAAAAAATGGTGCTATCTATCTACATGTAAAAGAATAACTATCTATTCCTACCTTACACAATACACAGAAATTAATTTAATGTGGATCACAAACTTTAAAATAAGAGTTAAAACTACAGAGTTAACTCAACAACAACAAATACTCCCAACCGAATTTAAAATGGGCAAAACTTCAATAAAAATTTCTCCAAATTATGTGAATGGCCAATAAACACATAAAAATCAAAACCACAATATCACTTATTCACTAAGACTGCCATAAAAAAAAGAAAAGAAAAGAATTATTGTCAAGAATGTGGAGATTAGAAAACCCCATACACTGCAATGGGAAGGTAAAGTGGCAACAACCACTGTGAAAAATATTTTGATCTGTCCTCAAAAAGTTAAAACATAGAATTATCACCATGACCCAACATAATCCCACTTTTAGAATAACATATACCACCAAAAGAACTAAAAACAGGTGTTCACGATAAAAGTTAAAAAAACTTTTACCACGAATTTCACAGCAGTACTACATTGCAATAGCTAAATGTAGAAACAACCAAAATGTATATCAATGTATATCAGAGGATGAGCTGATAAACCGAAAAAGTGGAACACAACCAAAATACCCATTTAATGAGAAATTAATAAACAGATGTAGTATATCCATACAATAAAATATTATTCAGCAATAAAAATAAATGCAGTACCCAAACACACCACGACATGAATGAACCTCAAACCATTATGATAATAAATAATAAAACCTCAATAACTACATATCTAGCAACAATTACTTTAACTGCTCCAATCAAAAGACAGAGTGGCTAAATGGATAGGAAAACAAGATCCTTACATTTGCTGCCTACAAGAGACTCACTTCAGATTGAAAGATACAACTTACTGAAAGTAAAGGATGCAAAAAAGATGTTTCATAAAAATGGAAACAAACAAAAAAGCTGAGCAGCAAACTTATACCAGACAAAATAGACTTTAAAAAAAGGCTATAACAAGACACAAAGAAAGATCCAGCTATTCTACTTCTGGGTTTCATATAAGGGAACCCAAAACACTACTTTGAAGGGACGTGTGAATCCATATATTCATTGCAGTATTATTTACAGCAGCCAAGATATGGAGCATCCTGGCTGTCTATCAATGGATGAATGGATAAAGAAGAGATGATATATATACAATGGAATATTACTCATCTATGGAGAAGAATAAAATCTTGCCATCTGCAACAACATGAATGGACCTGGAGAGTATTATGCTGAATGGAATAAGTCAGACAAAGAAAGACAAATGTCATATGGGGACTCTAGAGAACAGAATAAACAAACAGAAACAAGATTATTGATACAGAGAGAATTTTGATGGGTGTCAGACTAGGGGTTAAGGGTGGGAGAATGGGTGAAGGCGGGGAGAGGATTAAGAGATACAAATGGTAGTTACAAAATAGTCATGGAGATGTAGAGTATAGCATGGGGAATATAGTCAGTAGTGTTGTAATAACTATACATGGTGTCAGATGGGTAATGGAATTATCAGGGCAACCACTTCATAAGTTATATAAATGTCTAATCACTGTGTTGTACACTTGAAACTAATATAATATTGTATATCAACTATAATTGAAAAAATTAAAATAGAAAATTTTTTAAAGAATTACCAAAAAAAATACATTATGATAAATGAAAAAAAGCCAGTCACAAAAGACCATATATTGTATGACCTCTTTTATATGAAATGCACAGGACAGGCAAATCTATAGCTACAGAAAGTACATTACAGGTTGCCCAAGGCTAGGCCCAGGGCAGGGGTGTGAATAGAGTGACTAACGACAAGTACGAGGGATAATAAAAATATTCTAAAATGAGATTATGATGATTGCTGTACAACTTCATAAATATATTAAAAATAATTTAATTCTATACTTTAAATAGATGAACTTTATGTATATACAACATATCCCAATAAAACTGTTAAAAATGAGAGAATTCAGATTAAAAAAAGAGACCAATTAATGACAATCTATATAAATGAAAATAAGTTCCAAAACTAGACACAGTATAGTGAAACTTAAAATGCTAGGAGGATTATTAAAAAATCCATTTCAGATGAGAAAAATAAACAGTTACAACTACTACAGCTTTGCCACACAAAAATGAGAATTAGATCAGGATCAGACTTCTAATAATAAAATGCTTGAAAGTAATTAAGCAACATAGTCTAAGTGCTGAGGGGAAATTATTTGGAATCCAGATATCTATATTCGGAAAAAGATGAATTCAACAGAAAAGACAAAATTCAAAAATCTTCAGGCATATGAAAATTTGAATAGTCTGTTACCCATTACATGATGAGAAAAATAAATTAGTAGAGGAAGCTAGGAAAGTCACCATGCATATCTTGCCTTTACTAGACATTCTGAAAACTAGATTTTTTTTAGCTTCCCTTGTAGCTAGAATTCAGCATGTGATACACCTACCCAATGAGACTCAGTTGGAATTCTCTCCCTTTCTCCCTTTTCCTGGAATGCAGGAACAAAGCCTACTAGCAAAAATGTAAAAGCTTACATAAGAAGGATGGCAGAATAGGAAGACAGAAGGAGGCTTCAGTTAGCCATTCAAGCTCTAAATTTTTAATGTATGAGATAGATAGGACCTTAAGTAGTTAAGCAACAATTACTCTTTTTTTTTTATTTGCAGTCAATTGCATTCCTTATCTCAATATTCCTGCAAATGAAAATTAATATAAAAATGAGTTAACATGGAATACAAATTATAATTGCAGCTTAAAATTCATAAAATGTGAAGAAAGCTAGAATTAACTAAAGAATGCCAATGCATTGAATCGTTACGAGAATATTTTTGGCGAAATTTAACTACATGGCTCAAAGCACAATGAATAAGACTTACATATAATGTTACCATATTGGTTTTCAAATTTTAAAAGTTTCCAAATAAAGTTTGGAAATTTAATATTATATAAAAACAGAATTAATTTTATAAAGTTTGATGATTTAAAAAGTAGAAATTAAATTTTCAAAAAAATGAATGTAAAAAATAGACAATCGGTTCAAGAATGAATAAGTACTCTTTCAACTTTCATAGCAGGAAAGTCTATAGATACTGTTGCTAATTCAAGCATTGGTACATGTCTTAATATAATGTAAACCACTGGAATAAAGTAAAAGTTATATAAATAAACAAGTCAGTAATTGGAGAATGGAGGAAAATACATGAATTAAATTCCTCATCTTTTCCAAAGAACAGATAATATATCTTTTCTAGAGTAGATAAATCAAGAAAGAGTAAATATATAAGTAACATATGGAGCAAATATATAAATTATAAATAATTATATATGTAATAATATAATATATAATAAAGACATTAATCATGTGAAGCATACAAAAATGGTAAGATAGAGAACTAAAAAGAGAAGTGTTTTTGCTGTTTGCCTGAAGGGAATGGATAAGTAGCCATAGGGAGATTATTATTTTCCTTAAAAAACATTTTTATCATGTACATCATTTTATAGATTTAAAAACAAATTAATAAAGTATATATTTTAGAGAAAGAAAAACTCCTGGCTCTGTTTTGCATGAATAGTAATTGGACAAAGTCAAAATGCCATCATCGATTTTTCCATAAATAGGCAGTACAATAAATATAAGTGCATGGAAAATATTCCTGGTAGCCAGCTCTTTCTGTAATTGCCCAAAGCTCTTTCCTCAATAACATTGTTCCTGAAGCTAATATTATGCAATAGTCTTTATTTTAGTTTTTATATTTTTTCCTGAGCTTATCATATTTCAGTATTTTTTAAATCACATGGTAATTCAGGGGACATAGTTGAAAATATTTAATGTTAAATGTCCTTAATTAATGCATTTTAAGCCATGTCTTTTATTTGAAGTGGACCTTTGTAGTCTTTACATCCTTCCTATCTGCATGCTGTGGTTTATTCCTGACTTTTTATGCATTTGTTCCATAAAAAAATAAAAAATAAAAAACTGAAAAGCAAAACTGAAATGAAACCCCAGAATCCAGAACCCAACTGCAATACTTGAAGAAAAAAATGACCATAAAAAAGCATCAGACTTGTAAAGAACAAAAGGCAGCACAAATACACAGAGAAGGTCTGACAACAGCAAACATACAAAAGAAGAAGTTAGTGGAGTTAGATGGTGTTATCTTCACAGATAACAAAAGTAAAGCCAAGATAGGGTCAAACTAGACAAAAACATTAAGACAAATACTGATAGAAAATGATAAAATAGTGACCTACAAATGAGCATTATTTATCAAGTCAACAGAGAAAATCATGAAAGAAAATAAACCATAATCAGCAATAATGTTAAAATATAAATGAGGTCAAAAATTCAGAAATAGAAGTTAATGCTATTATGAAAGGAAAAAGAATTGTGGATCTTTTGGAAGAGAACTAAAACACTAATTCAAAAACATATATGCACCCCTATATTCACTGCAGTGCTATTTACAATAGCCAAAATATGCAAGCAACCTAAATGTCCATCAATAAATGATTGGTAAAGTGGTGGTACACATATACAATGGAATATTATTCAGCCCTGAAAAACGAAATCTTACCATTTGCAAAGACATGGATGGACCTAGAGGGTATTATGCTAAGTGAAATAAGTCAGATAGAGAAAGGCAAATACCATATGATCTCACTTATATGTGGAATCTAAAGAACAAAGTAAACAAAACAGAAACAGACTCAATAGATATAGAGAACAAACTGGGGATTGCCTGGGTGAAAAATATGAAGAGATTAAGAAGTACAAACTGGTAGCTACAAAATAGTCATGGAGATGTGAAATACAGCATAAGGAATATAGTCAATAATACTCAAATAACTATGTATACTGCCAGGTGAGTACTAGGCTAACTGGAGGATCATTTCATACATTATATATATGCCTAACCACTATGCTGTATACCTGAAACTAAAATAACATTGAATGTCAACTCTAATTGAAAAATAAAAATTAAAAAAAGAATGTGGATTTGGGAATGAGGAACCAGAGTTATGAAATTATGTTCTGATGCCAAGGATAGGTTTGAGTAGATTTCTATTAAAGGATATTAATGCAAGTTAAGGTATTATATGTAATACTAAACACAAATTCTATATCATTTATCAAATCTGTATCATTCATAGCCTTAATTCCATTTGCACAATTTTATTCTTGATTTTTAAAAGATAAAATTTTACTTATTTAATGTATCCCATTGATATTTAGTACATTTATTATAGTCTTTAATATACAAGACTATAGACGCTAAGGAGTTGTGGCCAGGAATTCAATAATAGCATTACTGAAGGAGTCAGAAAATTTCCTATTTTTAAGTATTCCTGTCATCACCGTTAGTGGCACTACCTTTTTTTTTTTTTAATTTGTGGTCCAAGAGTGAAATTGAGCTCCATGAAAATTAATTCTCTGACAGTTTTATATTGAAAGAAAAAGATCATAATGATGAAGACTAATACAAATGTTGACATTTAGCAAAATGTTGTAAAGGAAAATTTTATTGTACTACCGTGGCTACTTACCAATTGATTTCTTAATAACCCAAAAGAATAAATGGACCTAACAAAAGTCCCTAAATTACTCTTAGAGAATAGATTCTGTGGATATATCTTGCTTTTAAAGATGATGAAATTGCTCAACTGCTATCCTTGGCTTCCCGTGGATCATGAAAAATCAAGAATTCAAGTTTCTCAAGCCCTTTATCTTTGGGTCAAAGGAAATTAAACAGGCTCTTGAGGTCATTATCACTTGTTCATTGTAAAGTTAAAATATATTCAGAATACGAACAGAGTTTAGTTCAGATAGAGGAAAAAATACATGGATCTATAGAGTTTGTAATTTAAAAAATGCTTTCAAATCATTTAAAGATGCAACATTTGATATAAATTTATATTTTAAATATATTATTTTTCACACTTAGAATGAAGATCTAATTGTATGGCATTCATATTTTTATATTTATAATGTAATAATGTCAAAATGATTCCTTTGATATGTTGACCTATGAAATTCTCTTGGCATGTGGTGGTATTCATTCACTGTAATCATTAAGTCAATACTAAATAATCCATTTCTGCAGTCATTTTTTAAAAGACCTCCTAATAAAGCCTAAAAGAATTATCCTGCCTATATCTTGCACTAAAATAAGATATGCAATTAAAATTACCACTAAACACTAAACAGTAATAACATCTTTATGAAGATGGTTTGATAAGAAAATCAGGTCAAGGATGCTAGCTAGAAGGGCATTCCATTTGCTTTAGCTAGCATCCTTTTCAGACGTTCCTCGCTACAAAAAGACAACAGATGAAAGCAAAAAAGAGGAACAAAGATTCTTTGTAAATATTGGTGCTTAACTCTGTGAGGCAGATAACTACTGACCCTGAGTCCTCTGTAATTTCCTTGTAACACTCTGCCTCTTAGAGCCTTGTCAGTTTGTAAGAGCAAAAGGTTCTGTATGGTTGCTCTGAACAGAAGTTTCTACACTCTTTTGTACACACAGAACACTGTGCCAGTATTTCTTTGTAATCTATCCATTTTTACTTTATCTTCTTCCCTGTTTACTTAAAGTGCTGTAATATATGTTGGGAGAAAAAAATAGCCATACTATCACTTTTATACTTTCCAAGATAGTAAGAGCCATATTTTTTTATACCGTATCTAAGGCAGATTTGATATTTTAAAATGTATCTTTAAGGAAGTCAACACAATTAACAGAGTTGAGTGTTGTGGCGTTATTATCTAAGCTCACTTTAATGATAATTTACCTACTTTTTACATAATTTTTTTTCTGCAGGGTGACCTAAGGCTTGGACAAATTTATTTCTCCCAACTTGTGCTTTGTGTTGATATTTGGTTTTAGATGTTATGAAATCAATGTTGAGTATGAGTAAGTTATTCATAATGCAGCTTCTAATGAAGTGTGGACATGACTTGAATAATAAATATCCTAGCCTTTTAATAAGATTCATCTCAGGGTCATAATAAAACCCTACATTGTTTCTATAATACAGTGGAATTTTACCAAAGTCAAATTAAGACACATAAGAGCACATTCTTTGAGTGTGATTCATAATCCTTAGGAAATGACTGTAATTGATTTACAACAAACCAGCTGTACTGAGAACTCAGCAGCAGCCCCAGGTGATTATAGCAGTTGTGCTTGAGTAAACCTGTGTGCATAACATGCTATTCTGGAATTTTTTATTTGTCAGATTGTAAAATCCAAAGGTAAAAACACGTGGTTAATGGAGAACTTTTAGCAAAATGTACTGGAGAATGATCTTGCTTAGATAAACATTTACTTAAACACATTAATAAAAATGTCAGGAACATTTAAAAATCACATAAGGAATCTATAAAGATACCATGTGTTTCTGAAATGGAAGAATTTGTTCCCTTTACTTTTGTAGATTCTGCCTAATTCAAGCTTCCTCTTTTTAAAAAAATTCTGGCATATGCAATGTACTGTATCTGAAAATGATAGAGTGTGCCTCTCTGGTACAGTCTTGTCAATTACATGTGCCTTGTTTCATTAGCCACAGCTAATTATTAGCCATAGTGTTCTAGGCTATGAATTTAAATTGAGTAAAATGAGTGGTCATTTTTTATGATTTCCTTCTAGTCGTTTCAAATTCATCAGACTATTTTTATTACATGTGAAAATACTGAAAGTATAATAATCTAAATCTTTCACCGCCTTGTTCAGTAACTAAATAAGTGTGTGTATTAAAGGTGACAAAGATAGATGGGATTAACAGTTTTTGGGGGGGGGGTTGTTTTTGGGTTTTTTGGTTTTTTTTTTTTTTTTTTGCTTGACAGCTTTTGCACACGACATATGTTCAGTGCTATCAGGGTTATTACAGAGAACACAAACTAATCAAGTGGACAAATTCACAAACAGTGCCTAGAACACATGGTGGCCTCCCAGTGCTAACAAGAAATGTCCAAATCACTTGCAAACATGGTCAAATAATGCAAGGATTTGTCATTTTGATTGTGATGTTTAAAGCCATGGTTAAAATAATCGTGTTGTCTATGGAGCTACTGGATTGAAAGGTGAGATTCTGGGACTTGACTTTTTGCTGTTATGTCACAAAAAGAGAGAGAAAATTATGGGCTCTGCAATAGTTCTGATACTGATTCAACCACCTATGTGTTTTACCTTTAAAAATAATTTGTGGTTGGGGTTTCTTCTTGAGGCTAAATTTCTTAAGGAGAATTAATATCAGAAACCCTTCTTGTTCAAAGGTTAAAAACTATTAAGACTATTAATAGCCATCCACTCACTAATTCTTTCCTCCATTAAGAGAAAATGTTAACTAAATTTGATTGCAAAGGTCATTCAGGAATTCAAATTCCAAGGTAATTTAGTTTTTGCTCATATAATTTTACAAGTATTTAAATTTAATTGAAAATTACCACTAGTTTCCCATGCAGTAGCACATCTATGAGTGTGTAAGTATGTATATTCTTATTTTTTACTTCTAATCTATCACATATTTTATATATACACATATTTTACGTGACTGCAAGAGGTCTCCTAGACAACTAACTGGAGAACATCACTCTTTACTTGCAAAAATTGGAATAAAAAAATTATAGGTAATGGTGAGCCAAATGAAGTAATTTGGGAATTATAAAAGAATGTCATTTGGAAAGAACTCAGAATTGTGAGATTTCCAAGTAAAGAGACCCATTAAGAAACTGGAGAGCCTGCAAGAGCAATCGCCAGGAAGTCCTCTGGGTTCAGCATTTATTCCACTGACTTCCCTTAGGTTTTAAAAAAGGAGAGATTTCTCTATTAAAAAGTTTAAGTTCTTGGATTTATGGCTTTCTCTCACATGTTTTTTCTCCACTGAGTCCTCTTCTCTCAACCTGTTTATCATACTCAAGGTCACAGGTAATCATTACTGATATATGAAAAAATTTTAGAAATTAGAGTTATATGAATTTGAAGTTAAAATAGATACTATCATATTACCCAATTAGCTTGGCCAAAGTTCATAGTACTCTACAGTCCTATCCAAATAAAATAGAATGCTTTCCAAAAGTGTAGGCTTTGGAGACACAGAGGATGTTTTAGAATGTTAATTCTCATAATACTTTGGAGATGTCTGAATTTGGACAAGTCATTTAATGAGCCTCAATTTTCTCATCAGGAAAACATAGATAATACTACCTATTTTTATTAAATAGGGTTGTTAAGAGGATTAAAACAAAACCCATTTTGACAAAGCCTTTAATAGAGTATCTAATAGAGTACACATAGGAAGTGCTAATTAAAAGAGACAATAATCTTGGCTATTTCATTTTGGACTTTCAGGCCAGGCTCCAGGTTCTGATCCTGGAGAAGAATATTTCTTAGTTCTATTTCTGTTCAATGAAGAGGTTATGTTCCTCTCTTTTCATCTCATGAAGAAATAGTGACTTTTTCTGCCCAGGACAGTGCTTCTCTTTGACTGCAACTTGAAACTGCATTTTATCAATCACCTGAACAGAGAACATCAACATCCTACCATTCCTCTCCCATCCCCTCCCATAATATCAACATAACTGCATTCAAATTCATTCTTGTATATCTCAAGAGAAGAGTTAGACCCTACCCTTGGTTCATAGTTACTTTCCCAAATTCCTATGGATCCTATATCCTACTTTATCCCATTTCTATAGTTATCTCACTCCATCAATTATCCTTTCTTCTTCATTTTTTCTTTCTCTAGATTGCTTTTTATTCCCATAAATCTATACACGTTTCAGCATACTCCATCTTAAGAAAAAAGTCCTCTGTCAACCCCAAGGCTTCTTCTAGTTTCTGCCATTTATATCTAAGAGTCTTGAATGTAACCACCCTACTTTTCTCACTTTCTCATTTTTATTCACTCATTAAATACTAAAATCTTGCTATTGATCCTACCTTTCCATTGAAAACGTTCCCCTCCTGGTCATTCTGATCATTTATCTGTAAAGCCTAATGGACACTTTTCATTCTTTATTTGTAACATTTGAGAATATTGATCATCCTCTCCTGAAAATTTACCTCTTAATTTCCAACATCATCACTGTCCCTGGTTCTCCTACCTCACTGGCTGCTTAAAGAGATCCATGAGATCCTTTTCTTCTACCTGTTTATGCATTGTAATTATTCTACCTTTATTTCTCTTTCTTTCAATAAAGCACCTTCGTTGATCTGACATACACCCATGATAATTACCTACATCTCCAGCTTAGCATCTTACTCAAGGTATTGGTCCACTGCCTAAAAAACACTACTTGGACAACATTTCAAACATAACCTGGCAAAAAAAAAAAATGTAAAATTACCCCTCTATAACTCACAAATCTTAATTCTCTATCTTGAAGAGTTACACCAAAATATTGCCAGTTTCCCAAGATGTCCAAAGGTCATTTTAGATATCAGTTTGCCTACATTCACTCCATTTCAACATTTTGTAAATTCCATCTTTGATATACTCAACAATTTATTTTCCTTCTCTACTATCCCTGCCTTTGCCTGATGTTAGACCCTCATCTTTTCTTACCTGGATTTCTTATTGTTACTTCTTCTATTCTCCTTTACTCTCTCCTCAATCTCTTACCTACACACACAAAAGTAATGAATCGGATCATATCATTCTCTTAAATCATTCTAAGTGTTTCTATTACCTTCAGGATAAAGTTTACCATAAAATACATCTTCGATGGTCATCTTCTCCCATCACTTTTCTCTATATATTTGTGCTATCAGCATGCTGAGATATTTATAGACCCTTGAAGATTCTGTACATGCTCATGTCTTGGCTCTACCCATACTTTTCAAATTTCCGAAAACATCTTTCACATTAGTTTTTCAATTAATCACATCCTCCTAGTCCTTAATACTCACCTCAGCTTTCGCCAACATGAAGTGCTTTTCTGCCTTTCTAATTCTCCTAAGTTAGGTGTCCCTTCTCAGTACTTCTGTTGCGGTTGGTAGGTATGACTACCACAGCTCCTGTCACTGTGAATTTTATTTATTTTTATCTTATTCACTAGGCTATGAGATCCTCTAAGAAGAAAATATGAGCTTCACTTTATCAGCTGCACAAGTCCCCTCCCCTAATGCATACTTGACAATCTGTAAAAATTCATTAAAATAATAGCTAGTCAGCTCAGTTCACGTTCCTTGATCTCTACTATGATCCCCTTTCAGTTGTTGATATGCGTATACTGTGGTCTTTTCTCCCCATTTGCTTTTCTTATTCTCCTTTCCTATCTTTGCTTTTCAGATTTTTTTAACAGGCAATTTACCTAAATATATCTGTTTACCTTTTCTTTCTGTGAGTTCTGATTTTCTTTGATATTTTTCACTGAATCCTATTTTCTCTAAGTGTAGGCTCTTAGCTCTTCAAAACCCATTTGGCTTGGAGATTGCATTTATCTCAATCAAATAAAGTCCATTATATCTCTCTCAAAAAGTCACTAATTTAAATTCCTATTAATGTGTTAAATTGAATTGATATGTTGTCTTGGGAATCATAAGATTTCTCTTAAAGTATGCAATGTAACTAAGTCCCAATATTCATATTTTAATGTCGATTACTTTCCCTTTGAGAGGTTATATCTAAATCTATAGTAACTCTTTAGAAAGAAGAGTGTTTTTCTTGTGGCCAGAACTATTCTAAATACACTACTTATGCTAACAAACAAGGGTAATTTCTAAGTGAAAATATATAAAAAACATGGCATTGGTAGTTATAAATTTAATGTAGATATTTCATAGAATGAAGTGTCATAGAAGCTGCATCTTAACTAGAACATATTTTTGTGTTTTTATTATTTTTAAAAAAAGGGCATTGCTTTAGGGCAATGATAATAACAGAATAACATTTATAAATGTTATACTCTAGATAGCTAGTATGATTTCAAAACTATGTCTAAATTATAATCTCAAAAGGTCACCATTCTTTCTTCTTACGTTTGGAGTCAAACTTAATTATAGGGCCTTTAAATTCATCAGACTGAATACACCAGGAGAATCTCCCAATATGTTTTGCCCTGCGTGTGTGCGCGCGCGTGTGTGTGTATCAATGATGTGTTCAGCCAAACTTGAGCTAAATTGCCACGGAAATAAGTTTTCCTTATAAAACTGACTTTCAGAATCACTCCAACTGAGACTGTAATTGAGAATAAGTTTTCAGGGTGACCTCAGTATCATGGCTGAATATTATGGCCATCATTTGTATCCCCCCAACAAAATTTGTCATTTACCCATGAAAAAAAGAACATGTGTGAAAGCTATAGGATACAGCACCATATGCCAAAGGACCTGGGAGGTGTTTTGCCCACCCATGTATTGCGTAAAAGGTGTATCAAATCATCACATTGCACACCTTGAACTTATAGTGTTATGTGCCAATAATATCTCATAAAGTTGAAAGCAAGAAAGAACAACTGTTCCTTTGAGAGACTAAAATAACATACATTTGTTCAGATAGATGTGTTCTAAAAGCCAAGAATGCATTTTGTTCAATATATATGTGAGGCATGCAACACCTAAGATTTATAGTTAATCAGTGCAAATTGTCACCATTTCCAAAATTATGTCTAGCTGCCTATATCCTTTGACATATTTTATAGTGACTTTAAAATGGCATGTTTGATTTAAAGCGCTAACCTAATCATAGAAAAAAGATATTTAGTTTAGCCAAATAAAAAGAGGTCATTTTGATACTACTGAATTACAGCTGTTTATTTTAGTGTCTGTGTGTAAATATATAAACTTAACGTGGAAGACTGCAGTAAAAATTACAATACAATTGAAGAAAAGGTAACTATTACATAAATGTAAATATATGTGTTAGTTGTCTGCCCAATGTTCCCCTGAAAGTTTGATGTTTGTTTAATCCTTCATCCACCCCAAATTGCCCACTTTAACTAAATCATTCAGACTTTTTTATAATTAAGAGAAAGATGTTATATGGGAAGAACAGCTTAAAATTTATAGGAGTATTGTCCAAACTGTCAAACTGTTTAGAGGTGTTATCTCTACCATGGCTCTAAATAGCACTTCAAGGTACTTCACAAAGGTGTCACCTGTGTTTCATAATCAGAGCGACCATGAGTTAGAGCAGACACATTTTTTGGTCAAGGTCATAGAGCTAGAGTGTGTTTGGTAGCCTAAACCTTTGTCAAACAAACAGTCTTTTTGCAATTTCCACAAATATAAATTAAAAGATCAAAATTCCACAAATTCAAAAGCTAAGTGGTTTACACAACTATAAGAAACTTGATACACATTGTAGCTTCAAAGGCTATTTTATCCTGGAAGAGCTTGTCATAGCAACATGACATATGGATAATTATTTTCAAAATATGTCTTAAACTCTAAACTAAAAAGTAGGTGAAGAACATATATATGCAATTATTTAGAAAGGAACAAATAGCTTATTAGCACTCAAAAAATATTCAACTGCAGAAAGTAACCAAAGAAATGAAATTTAAATTAAAAAGCCAATGTGTTGGTGAGGTTTTGGAGGAACGCACACTCCAATGGACTGTGAAACTGGAATTGATAAGAACCTTTGTGCAGAGTATTTGACAATAATTTAACGAAAATTCTAAAAACGTGTATTCCTTTTGAATCTAAAATCCAACATATCAGAATTTATCCTAAGGAAACAATCATACATGTATGCTAAAATTTAGTTTCACATATGTCCTTAGCTTTATTGTTAACGATGACACACACAAAAAGGAAACAATCTAAGAATCTCATAATAAAAAACTGTCCAATTAATTATTTAATAGTATAGCAGTAACAGACAATAAAAAAAATGTTGGAGGATAAATACCATTAGAAACATTTATGATATGTAGTTTAAATAAAAAAGAATAGAGAGACTGAAGCTATATGTATAATATTGATCCTACTTTGGAAGCAATATAGTTTTGTAGCTAGACTGCCAGTTTAGAGTTTCACATATAAATTCAGTTTGGGCTCTACTATTTACAGGTTATGTAACCTTTAGGATGTAATCTTTACTTTAACCTTTCTGAAATTCAGTTTTTCATCTACAAAATGGGGTTAAAAACTTCTAAATTTTCAGACTTCAATAAGATAATTCATGTAAGGCTTTTACTTAACATTTATTTACTACGATAAATGTTAGTATCATAATTCTTGCTATAGAACATGTATATTTGTGCCATATTCTATATTATGTTTTATATTTTTATGTATATAAAATATATATTATATTAAATACATGTTTATGACCAAACAATTTTTCAAGTGACAGTTTCTCAGTGGTGGGTTTGTGGTTGGTTATTTTGTATTTTAGGGGGACTTTTCTTCAGTGAATTAATATAATTTTATAATAAAAAAAAACTTTATAGGTCAGGTTAGGGTAGAATTGCAGTAGTAATATCCAAACCCTGAAATTTCAGTGGCTTATTTCTCACTTCTACAAAATCTGCATGAGTCAGGTGGCTCCCTGGGGAAGCATGCACTGAACAGAGATGACAGTCTGTTTACATCATGAAGATGCATGTGCCTTCTCCATCTCCATAGATAGGTGTGAGCTAGAGGGCTCTCTGGGGCTTTTTACTACCTCTGCCTAGAGGTGGATGAAACATGTCCCTTCTATTCTGAATCCACTCGCCAAACCAATCACTTGGTCCTTTCTAACTGCTAAGATTGAAAAGTAAAGGGGAACAAGTTAATATGTGATAAAAATTAAACATCTCTTCCACAAAATGTGATAACTAAATAAAAATGAAATAGATTTTATTAAATTCAGACACATATTTCATTAGTTACTTGGCAATTTTGATTACTCTTTCAAAAAGAGTACAAGTTACAGCATCTCTTTAACTTTTTCCCTAGACGGGCCTTCCATATCAGCTACAACTGAAGAACACTGAGTCAAAGTGGCACCCGAGAGAGACTACTTTAGGACTGGCCTCCTACTAATTTTTGGTTATGACATTAAAATGTAGGTCAATAAATAAACATTTCTGGTCTCAGTCTCTTTCATTGTAAAATAAGTGAGTTAAATACTTAACTCTCTAATGTCCTCTCCAGCTAAAAACATGTTGCCTTCTTAAATCGACATGTCCCTGTCAGCTGCAAGCTTTGTTGTTACTCTAACTTCAATTTATTTAAGCAATCACATCTTTTCACTGGTAACATTAGTGTCATAAACCTAAATAAATGTCATGTGATATTTATTTTTGCAGCTTTCTCATGGAATTCTTGGTAAAATAAAGACAAATAAATATATTCACAGGATGAATTACAATTCCATGCCAGCTTAGCTCTTTTCAGCAAACCAGCCTCTTACGGCATGTGTGTAGCAGGAGTGGGTAAAAATTTATTTCATAATTGATGCTTGTAACTACCCTCCAAGATAAGTATGGTTATAGTGATTGCAAATACAAAGAGATGAAACTTATTCAAATTAACAGCAAATAATCAAACGGGGTTTTGAACTAATTCAAGTGCTCAGTCCAGGGGTTATGACATTTTTGCACAATTTGTAGACAATAAAGTTGGGGCTATAGGGGAGGCAAACTTTTATCTCGTTTTGTCTAGGCCTGAAAATTAAATTGCCCTAAGCGGATCGACAGGAGAAAAGTATACAAATGTTATTTAATACAAGTTTTACTTGACAAAGGAGACTTCATGAGGAATAACGACCCTCAAAACAGCAAAACTTACTTGTTTTATGTTATGTTAAACAAAGAGAGGCAGTTGTGGAAAGTGGCTAAACTATGTGGAGAGGGTAAAGGAGGATAAGAATGATTTTAACGAGGTCTATATAGAATTCTCTCAGTCTCAACCTCTTGCCATGATAAGAGTGTTATTTGCCTTCTGGTATAGGGAGGACATCTTTCATATAGGAATTTTCATCTCCTGTTTTGTTTTCTTTTTTAAAAAAGAGGAAAGGTCAGAGTACTTTTACTTGCTGTTTTTCTAAGTGCCTTTAACTGAAAATAGTCAATATGTCAGAGCACATAGTTAGAGGTGGCATGTTCTAAACTCGCTCACGGCCAAGTCGAAACAGCAATTCTGCTACTTCGTTTTTATTAAAAGAGATTTGGGAGCTCCCCTCACCATTCTGGGGACAACTGGGCCATGTTACTATAGACAGTCTCACTCAGAAGAACCTAAGAAAACCAGTGTTGGAGTAAGTGCAAAGGGAAACGGTAATAATGTCTGCAGCTCTAGTTTATTTTATTTTTAATCAAATAAGCTCATTATAAAAAATAACGTATTTTATCCATATATCTTCTCCAAGGATAGGGACCATGTTCATACCACTCATATTCTCATAAGTAACTAGTGCTTAGCATCATAAGACCCATTTGAAGGAATGAAATCACAGCTTTTCCACAAAGTTTCCCAGGTAGAGCACAGTAAACTTTCTAGTAAACAACTGAATTTTTGCATAACAAATCCTAAATATAGCTTTCTAACATAAAATTTATGACTTTTGTCACTAAGGAAAAAAAAAAAAACCATTCAGGCATCATCCAAAGTTGTGTTACTCATGAGAATAAAAAAAAAGCAAAACCATCCACTAATTAAATAAAAACTACCCTCCTCCTGAAAGAAAACAGATTGAAATACTGGCAATACTCCTGTTAAATGATTGTGGTATGTCACATAATATATTTTAAATGTTGAAAACCATTCTACTAGATGTCTCACATTCGGACAGAATCACTAACGTTTATATTAAACAACAGCTTTAAGTGTGTTAAATACAGGAAAGAAATATGTGGCAAACAATTTTTAAATACTACCAAAAGCCCATACTATGCAATAAGATTTTTTATAAATAAGTAGTATTAAGAATCATGAAGTAGATGATGAAATGTGTGCTGAAATCAGTACTGATGAAGCAGTTGTATGCTAACAAAGCCAGGTGTGTTCAATGAATAATAAAGGTTGCGTGTGAAGGTCAATCTTTACACTATTTCATTGTTCTAGTCAACAATATGTGCCTTTTAATTCTTTTTATTTAGTTTCAAGTATAGAGTACATTCGTTAGACATCTATACAGTTCATAAAATGATCCGCTCAATTGTTCCCTCCCTCCCCTGACCTTCCACCTTGCCAATGTATTAATGCTAACTGCATTCCTTATACCATGCTCCCCATGCCCGTAACCATCTATTAGCTACTAATTTGTACTTCTTTAGCCCTTCACCCCATTCTCCCAGCCCTCAAGCCCCCTTCCCCTCTGTCCAACACCACTGTCCACTATATTTATGAATCTGTTTTTGATTAGTTTATTCTTTTTATTCCTTAGATTCTGCATATAAGTGAAATCATATAGTGTTTATCTTTCTCTGTCTACTTAAATACTTCTAGGTCCATCAAAGCAATATCTTTTTCCATCCCTTCCTTTTCATATGTAGGGGTCTTGTTTTCTTATCCTTTCCACTCTATCTTTTGGTTGGAGCACTTAATTCTTTTCCATTTAAGGTACTTATTGATAGGAATAGTTGTTACCATTCTTTATTCCTATTTTTGATACATTTTTTTCTTCTTAAAGAAGTCCCTCCAACATTTCCTGTAATACTGGCTTGGTGGTGATAAATTCCTTTAGCTTATTTTTGTCTGGGAAGCTCTTTATCTGTCCTTCAACTCTAAATGATAGCTTTGCTGGATAAATTATTCTTGGTTGTATATCCTGGGTCTTCATCCTGTTGAATATTTTTGCCAAGCCCTTCTGTCCTATATAGTTTCTTTTGAGAAATCAGCTGCCAGTCTTATGGTTTCTTTATATGTAACTATTTGTTTTTCTCTTGCTGCTTTTAATATTCTTTCTTTGTATTTAACCTTTGGCATTTTAATTATGATGTGTCTTGGTGTGGGCCTCTTTGGATCCCTGATTTTTGGAATTCTCTGAGCTTCCTGGGGTTTTATGTCCATTTCCTTCACCAGTTAGGAAGTTTTCCATCATTATTTCTTCAAACAGCTGTTCAACATCTTGATTTTCTTCAGTTACAATGATCAGACGAATATTTAGCCTTAATAGTGTCCATATCCTCCTTAAATTATTTTATAGTCTTGGCTTCTTTTTTTGCCATTCTGATTGAATGTCCTGATTGGCTTTCCCGTCCTCTAGATAGGCATTTGATCCTTCTTCTTTATTCACTTTGTTTATTCCTTTGTTTATTCCATTTAATATACTTCTCATTCAGTTAATGTGTTCTTCATTTCAGACTGGTTCCCTTTTATAATTTCACTTCTTTTTTATGTTTTTTATCTCTTTGATGAAGTTCTCACTGAATTTATCTACACTTCCCAAAAGTTCATTGAGCACCTTTATAACCAGTGTTTTAAACTCTGCATCTGTTAGATTGCTTGACTCCATCATATCTGGATCTCTGTTCTGTTCTCTCATATGGTTTCTGCTTCATCTTCTCATTTTGGCTGCCTTCCGTGTCTGTTTCTATGTACTAAGCAAAGCTCCTAAGTGTCCCAGTCTCATCAGTGGTGGATTTTTGAGGTAAGTGTCTAGTGGCACAGTCCTAAGACAGGTTTAGCGGCAGGCCAAACTAAGCCCAAGCCTCTACCCCTCTGGGGCCACTGTTAAGATTCAGCAAGCAATCCACAGATGCTGTGTTTATAGTTGCCTCAAAAGGCCATACCAGAACCCAAGGCCAGCTGCCACCAGTGTGAGTCTCAGCAGGGAGCACCTGACTCGCTGAGGATACACCTGGATGTGGCTTGGTGGGGCTGTGAGTTAGGGGAGGCGGGTTTTCAAGGAATCATCTGGGCGAGAAACCTCTGTTATCCAGCTTGATGACATCACGGCAATGGCTGTGCTGTGTCCGCACCCTGGGAGCGGGGACTGCTCAACAGGGAACACTGGATACCACCGGCACTTCTGTACAGAGGGAGTCTCCCCTCGGCCTTCACTCCGACAATGTCTCCCCCTAAGTCCCTGGTGCCCCCTATGCGCAGCCAAATCAGCATTGGTGCCCAGAGTGAGCAGGTCTGTCACTGAGAACATCCGCTCTCAGGCACAGCCTCTTTAGAGGCTTCTGCAGCTGCCGCAGCCTCCGTCTCAGCTGCTGGAGACCAGGCAGCCCCTCATTCGCGCCCTGTCCTACCTTCTGCCACTGCAGGGCGCTTTCTTGGATTTCTCCCTAGTTGTATGGCTTGTTCCTCTAGATCCCAGGCGATTTTTCTTTGCTGCTGCTCCTTGTTTCCGTCACAATTTTGATTTGGTCACCAGAGGGATGAATAGAGCCTCTATCATCTATGCCATGTTTTCCCCACTGTCAACAATATGTGCCTTTTGATGTTACTATTAAACAATTATGAATTAAGGAGATGATAAAACCAAAGTCATTTAATATATGTTGAGGCTGTGCAAAATAACAAACAACAACAAAAATGGTGCATCACACTGGAGCATGGAAGCAGCCAGGCAGAACAGTGCACGCAAAAATATTCGAAATGAGTGCAGGCATATCTCACTTTATTGCTCTTCTCTTTATTGCACTTCACAAATACTGAGTTTTTACAAACTGAAGGTTTGTGGCACTTCTGCATCAAGCAAGTCTATCATTTTGCTCATTTTGTAGTATCCCATTTGCTCACTTTGTACTTTGTATCCCATTTTGCTAATTCTCACAATATTTTAAACTTTTTATTATTATATTTTATGGTGATTTATAATCAATGACCTTTGATGTTACCCCCGTAATTATTTTAGGGCACCACAAAGCTCACCCATATGAGAATGCAAACTTAATTCATAAGTGTTATGTGTGTTCTGACTGTTCCACTACTGGCTGTTACCCCATCTCTATCCCTTTCCTTGGGCCTCCTATGACAAACAATACTATTGAAAGTAGGCCAATTAATAACCCTACAGTGGCCTCTAAGTGTTCAAGTGAAAGGAAGAGACCACGTCTCTCACTTTAAATTAAAAACTAGAAATGATTAAGCTTAGTGAGAAAGGCATGTTGAAAGCCAAGACGGGTGGAAAACTAGGCAGGTCTCTGCACCAAACCGTTAGCCAAGTTGTAAATACAAAGAAAAAGTTCTTGAGGGAAATTAAAAGTGCTATTGCAGTGAACACATGAATGATAAAAAAGCAAAACAGCCTTTTTGCTGATATGGAGAAAGTTTTAGTGGTTTGGATAGAAGATTAAACAGCCACAACACTCCCTTAAGCCAGAGCCTAATCCAGAGCAAGGCCCTCTTTAATACTATAAAGGCTGAGGGATATGAGGAAGCTACAGAAGACAAGTTTGAAGCTAGCAGAGGTTGGTTCATGAGGTTTAAGAGAGAAAAGTGATCTCTATAATATAAAAGCGCAAGGTGAAGCAGCAAGTGCTGATGTAGAAGCTGTAGCACATTATCTATATCTAGCTAAGATAATTAATGAAGGCAGCTATACAAAACAACAGATTTTCAGTGAAAGAGGATGCCATCTAGAACTTTCATAGCTAAAAAGGAGAAGTGAGTGCCTGCTTCAAAGGACAGGTTGACTCTCCTGTTAGGGGCTAATGCAGCTGGTGACTAATTTGAAGCCAATAATCATTTACCACTCCAAAAATCCTAGGGCCCTTAAGAATTATGCTAAATCTATTCTGCCTGTGCTCTATAAATAAAACAGGGCCTAGATGATGGTGCATCTACTTACAACATGGTTTGCTAAATATTTTAAGCCCACTGTTGAGACCTACTGCTAAGAAAAAAAGTTATTTTCAAATTATTTCTGCTTAATGACAATGCAGTGACAACCGTGAGCTCTGATGGAGAAACAGAATGAGGTTAGTGGTGTTTTCATGCCTGTTAATGCAACATCCATTCTACAGCCCATGAATCAGAGTAATTTTTTTTTTTTTACTTTCAAGTCTTATAATTTAAGAAATACATTTTGTAAAGCTATAGCTGCCATAGATATTGATTCCTCTGATGGCTCATCTCAGCAAATTAAATTGAAAACTTCTTGGAGAGAATTCACCATTCTAGATGCCATTAAGATCATTCCTGATTCATGGAAAGAGCTCAAAATACATTAACAGGAGTTTGGAAGACGTTGATCCCAACCCTCATGGATGACTTTGAGGGGTTCCAGATTTCAGTGGAGAAAGTAATTGCCGATGTGGTGAAAATAGCAAAAGAATCAGAATTAGAAGTGGAGCCTGAAGATGTGACTGAATTACACAATCTCATAAAACTAACAGATGAGTAGTTGTGTCTTAGAGATGAGCAAAGAAAGTGGTTTCTTGAGATGGAATCTACTTCTGGTGAAGATACTGGGAAGAGTACTGAAATAAGAACAAAAGATTTAGAAAATTATATAAACTTAGTTGATAAAGCAGCAACAGGGTTTGGGAGGATTGACTATAATTTTGAACAAAGTTCTACTGTGTGTAAAATGTTAACAAACAATATCTCATGCTACAGAGAAATTGTTCATTAAAGAGTCAATCGCTGTGGGAAACTTCATTCTTATTTTAAGAAACTGTCACAGCCACCTCAAGCTTCAGTGACTACCACTCTGATCAGTCACCATAAACATCGAGGCAAGATCCTCCTCTAGCAAGATGACAATTTGCTGAAGACTCAGATGATAGTTAGCATTTTCTAGTAACAAAATACATTTTAATTAAGGTATGTACATTGTTTTTTTTAGATATGCCACTATTACTTACCTAACAGACTGCAATATAGTGTAAACATAACTTTTATATGCAGTGGGAAACCAAAAAATTTGTGTGACGTGCTTTATTTTGGTATTTGCTTTATTGCAGTGGTCTGGAAATGAGCCCGCAGTATTTCCAAGATACGCCTGTAGTAAATGAAGATGTTTCTTCATGTACATGATCATCCTGGTAAGTACCATATCCATGATTTCAGCTGGCTTGATCAAGGATATGTCTCAGCAGTATCATGAAGTTTCAACTTATAAGTTCAGAGCTAAAATAGCAAAATTTTTCATTTGATATGTAGTATGATAAGGTTTCTTAAAAAGACTAAGCTGTGATGCAAATGCTTTAGTCATCTAGGATATTACTCTCAATATTAGTAATTTTCTCTACATAATAACAATAACATAAAATCAATAACAGTTTTGGACAATATGTAAACTATGTCCAACACACGAATGAATACGTCTCTAAGTTCTCTACAACCAAGGAAGAAAATTGAGGGTCCATTTGCTGCTGTTTCTCAAGTTAATAACATTCAAGCTTTCATTTTTGTTAATCTGAATATTAACTTAGTATCTTCAGTGAGAAATCTCTCCATAACCTCAGGTTAATGTTTGATCTAAAAATGTGCAGAAATGCCTTACAGAGTCATGATACACTTGCTGACATTTTCAATGACCTATAAAAATAAATAATTTTCTAACTTAAAAGAAGAACTTAAGAAAAAAATCAGGATGGGACTAATTAAAGCTATTTATACATCATCAAGCAGAAACAGATACATAAGTGAAAGTCTGCAGACAATTTTATCCCTCTTAATAGTGTATTACTTTTAAAGATTGCATTTTCTTGAATTGTGATAAACCTTAATTTTTCTTTGAACTTTATGTAAAACTGGTAGTCTCCATATATACTAAAAGCCCAAATTCTGAGGGAAAGAAAAATGTGGGTAGTTTGGCTAAAGCACTACCATGTCTGTCTGAGCTCCTAAAAAAAGTGTTATTTTTAGCAGCATGTAGTTAAGTGCCCTTCCTAACCCATTACCCTGGTGACTAACTTTCCACATTTAATGTGTTTATTCAATTTACCATACTAGAGATTACAAATTCTCTTACACTCTTCTTAAAGCTTCCATTCTCCTCGTGACAAGCTGAAAATAGTCATCAGAATGTGATTAATGTTTACTCATGGGGGAAAATAAGGAGAGCATACTGACCCAAACTGGCAGAAGATGCTCAAGTCTGAAGAGAGAAAACAGAATCTCTATTTCTAGGCTATGAAGTAATTTCTCCTATTAATTAGTCCAAAGTTTGTTCAATTTAATCTTTTGAAGCTGTGTTGGCAATGTGAATTATTTTAACAATGAACACTTCCACAAAACAAACCATATTTAATTCAGTAAACAACCATCCATAGGAAACTGGTGTTGTTTTGTTTTGTTTTTATCAAATCAAACAATCCTTACACGATCTAACAACCCAAAAAGCAATGCTGGACATCTTATTATTAATGATCTTAATATATCAAAGGACCCTTCAGGCTGCTGCTGGAGTAATGTTTTGCGGCTATGGCTTCTATTTTTCTCCTGACAGGATAGCTAATCTGACTATTTATGTAAGTCAGGGCCAGGGAAGTGCTTATCTCATCACATTATCTTGTACTCTCGGGTCTCACTGAATAGTCCCAAGGATATTTACAACGAAAAAAAATTTTTCAACTGAAGCATCCTATGATGACTCTGTTGGAGAAACAAAGACACATATGCATAGAAACATCAAAAAAATAACTAAACTGGATCACCAAAACGTCCATGTTTTGAAAGAATAAGATAATGCGTTGAATTTCTGTAGGTCAAATATATTCAACTTCCTTCTCCACCAGGAAAAGAACAACTCATTGTATTACTTTAAAAAGAAAAGACAGGGAAGGGAGGGAGAGAAGGAAAGAGAGGGAGAAAAAAAAAGAGGGAAGAGGGAGGAAGAGAGGGAGGAAAAATAGAAGGGAGGAAGGAAAAGAAAAAGATAGAAAAACTGAACTAAAATTCATTTTCCTTATTTGGCTTATTTCTAATAGTCAAAATAATTTGAAAACTTGTCTCCTGAAAACGAGAATGTTTTCACTCCTAACACTGATAAGTATTCTTGCTTCCCCCTACCGCATCTCTTTACAGGATGCTAACTCTGGGCCACCTCCAGGCTTCTGCTTGCTGTGCTCAGGAAATATGACCTATAAAACCCAAGGTTAGACTCTAGGCTGGACAGAGGCTAAACTCCTACCCGTATGCAGACAGTGGGATTCCCCACTGCTTTATGAAACCCAGCCCAGTCCATCTGGCCCCTCTCAGAGCTACATTCTTTCAGACCAACGATTTGTTTCCTGGACTTTTTTTTTTTGTATCTTAACCCTCTCTTCCCTGGCTTCTGCACATGGTGACCTTCATTCATTGTTCATTCTTTTCTAAAACTACCCTCAGAAGAAAGTGACAATAGAGTTGCCCCAAGTTCCATGGGTGAAAGATTGGACCAAAGAAAAGGGAACAACCAGGCCACTGGGGTGGATCCAGATTAGCTTTTAAAGCCTGCACACTGTTCACAAGACAAAGGGAATCAAGTCTCTTGCTACTAGCAGGCATTGCTTCCCTCAGGCACTTCGGCAGAAATAAATAAACAAACAAACAAACAAATAAATAAATAGATAGATAGATAGATAGATAGATATAGATAAAAGAAATAAATAGACTCTAAAGAACCTTTGTGGGAGGCAGAAAGTGAGAAAAGTCTTTGACATTTGTGTTATCCACATACTTCATGGCAATTGTTTCAGCTTTGTCCCTGAAAAAGCTTTCAGTATAGCAGACAACATGAAGCTTTTGGAGTTTTCTTTGTTCAAGGTTAACTTTTTACAAGTCTGATTTCCTCCCACTCACCCAGCTCTGCCACTGAGCTTTGGCATATAAAGCATTCCAGAGCAAAATAAAATGAAATGAAATAAAGCTTCTATTGTCTGCTCCCCAGCTTGTCTTATTGGCAGTTTAAAGCAATATTCAACTCTACTACAGGTGTAATTTTCCGTCAGTTATTCTGCCCCAGGGCAGAACACCAAGTGCAGATGGGGGAAATGGGAGAGAAGCCTGACTGGAATCACCTCGCTACTAATATCTGCCAAGGTTCATGTATAAGCGTCCCTTTCTCCTTATGCTGTGAGGACTTTTTTTCTCCTGCAAACCTGACATGAAGCCAAAAACTCCCAGTGAGGAAATATTTTTCTTTAACTGTGCAAAGGTCAGACAAAAATGTGGTAAGGCCATTTTATTTTTCAACGCATATTAATCTCGGTTGTGCTCCCTCACAGAGCCTCCTGAAAAGCGGTAGGAGTCAGAGCAGCGCCTCAGTGCACACGTCTGGCAGGCACTGGTCAAGGTTCTGCCAGGCTGCAATGCCACGTGTGGTCAAGGGAGGAATTACAAGGCTCTGAGACCTCAGCCAGCTTCTCGGTTGTTTTCCACCTAAGGTATTTCTCAGTCTTTAAGTGAAAGGAATTCGTTAAGTGGTTAATTGTTAACTGAGGAGCTCCAATAACAATTCTACAATTTGCAATCTGTGAAACCTGATGAGCATTTATGAACACAAAAATGAGGAGTAAAATGACTAGGGGAAGAAGTTTTTTATGCTGTCACTTGTACGGGGGCGGCGGGGACCCACTTTTTAAAAGCCATTTTCTCTTTTTATCTGAGATAAAATGAGAATAAGGATATACCAGGTCTTTCTGACAGGTTGTGGCATTTTCTTCTCTGCTTTTCATGCTTGCTTCAGATGTGTCTTAATAAATAGCTTCTAAACATATTCTTACTTTCTCAATCACAGCAAAACCTATTTGGTGTTTACCAAATCAGAGATATTACTGTGTATTCCTTAAATTTTACCAAATTACATGAAGGGTTCTTTCATTTAAAACCAGTTACTTCTTTTATTACGGCAGTAGGGAATTCAGGTATGCACTCCAGTGATTCGATTGCCAAACCTGATCCAATCCAAAGAACAGTCTCCAGTCAATACTGGTTGAGAATGGGTCCTGGGCAGTAGTCCAATAATAAAGGACATTAGCATATAAAATGTTATGAAGGTATATGACCACAAAGATTCATTTCAGTACTGCTACAAAACAGTTTGTTTCCAATGCATTTTTAACCAAACGCCCTCCCACTACTCCCAGGTACTACAATACAAGCAAGTCTAACCACTTTGTGCTGGGGAGAGGAATAGGAAAAGATGCTTGTATTAAGATGCACACTCATACTTATGTGGCCACTGAAGACTCAAGATACATTTGTATAAGAATTCTGCTTCTGGGAGTTACATCCTCACAGAGAAAATGGAAATCCCTGTGAGTGCTTAGAGGCTATGCTATTTTCACATCACATGTGAAGCTGCTTTTTGAAATCTTAGATAAAACTTTTAGATTAACAGCTACTGTGTACAGTCTAGCCCTAAGGCAAAGGAAATAGGAAGATTAGGATTATTTTATTATTTAAATCTTGCTGTGAAGTCACGGAAACCAGCTGAGCTGCTGTGGGGGAAATCAAGAAATAGAGCAAGAAATGTAAGCACTTTAAATTGATGTCCCCTCATACATTTCCCTAAACCTGCTTTTTTTTTTCCAGATATTAAAAGTGGAGTACATACACATAGTAAGTTGTTTTCACTCTAGTATTTGAAATCTTTCAAATGGCAATTGAATCAAACATACTTGAAGTAAGTCGCCAGGGTATATATTTTTTAAAAAATGAAGGGTTCTGAAATAGGATAAGTAATGTTTAACTAGTACACATCACTTCTATTTTATCTTTAAAAAACACTTTAAATTCATGCCTCAGCTTTGCCACTAGGACAAAAACATGAAACACTTTATTATCTGTAAATTTTAAGTTTTGATCCTGTCTCTTCTAGAAGAATATTTGTACATCAATATTACTATTATCAGCTATAGCAATAAATATGTATTGAGAAATTACAGGTTTCAAAATTCTATTCTTTTAAGCGCTAATATAAAAAGAGAAAATACCTAAGAGATACTAATCTTCCCTAGTTAATGGAATGCTAAAGTGTGACACATTACATGATGGGCCTCCAGCCATGTTTCCCACCCTTCGGAACTAGAGAAGACTTTTATACAAACTTAAATATTTGCTTACTTATTTATGCCTTTCAAAATTGAATCGTGAGAATTGATTCATTATTTTCAAAAGTTGGGGATTTGTTCACTCCTGTGTTAGAAAAATCATAAATATTAAAGCAGAGTTCATGCATTGAAACAATTAGCTTATTGAATAACCTTAAAGTACTGCTGTTGGTTAAATACAATACCAGGTTATTCAGCCTTAATTTTTAATGTTGAGTGAATCTGTCCAATGATGAAAATAATGGGGATATTTTGAAATGTGAGTCAGGAAATTTTTCATATCTATTCTCTGTCAACACAGAAGAGACCAGAAGCTATTTTAGTACGTGTAATTTTTGATTTAACACAAAGATTTTCCCCAATATTTTGCAGCAGACCGCTAAATTGCTTAACCTGCCTGAGTCTGTCTCACTTGGCTAGAGATGGCCTGTCAAATCCATCGAATACTGATTGGAATAGATTACTGAGTTGATGGAGCACTGGGATTAGTCATCTTTCTGCAAGAGACTCTGTAATCATGATAAGAGGTTATTGTTGCCTGGGAGCTCAAAAGAGACAAACCACACTGCACGCAAGGATCAACTCGAGCTTTCTGTAATGCAACAGACACTGAAAATCAGTACTAGTAGTCACGACATGAGCCACTAAGCCCAACGAACATCAGAAAGGTATGTTGAGCACTCATAAAAAGTACAGATGAAACATTTTAACAAAAATAATACATTTATTTGGGAGGTTTTCAAATAAATTGTTTCTTTTCTTGAGACAATGTTTTTCTGCTTAATTGAAATTCCATGTTTTATTTTTGGCTTTTACACTTTTTAATTTGATTTAAAATATAAATTATTCTACTCGTAGAAATAAATATATAAATACAGGTAAGTAATTAAATAACCATTGCTCAAACATTGTGAACTTGGACATGGTAAAGCTAATATATTTGGCATTTTAGGGGGTTAAAAGCCAACGACAGAAGCTTTTCATAAAACCAGCCTGGTTGAATGTTTTAACATAGAACGTACAATTCATCTCTAAGGATATATCACTTAAATAAATTGTACTAGCACTAAAATGCACGACACAGGAGTTAAAAATATGTTTTCACTGAACTATCATTAATGTGTCATTCTTTTTCTCTGACCTCTAGAAAATTGACTTTTTATTATGTACTGTACATACCTGGGTTTTTTGTTCATGAATGAAACAGGACCACCTTTTTAAAACTGAAGTCAGGGAGGCCTGCATACCCTAATTGAAAAAACATGTAAAATATAACTTGTCCATAGTGAGATGACCTCTGAAATGTATAGAACATTACTAGTAATATCTTTTTGTGCAACATATTCTGTTGACAGAAGAGCCAAAATGTTATTTTCCATACTGTCAGACCAAGGCATATGCTAATAGAATGAGATTCTTCTAGGCATATGATTACAATAACTGCATTTACTTTTAACACGAGAACCCCAATCTTCCTAGTCACTCAAACAATGACCGCTTTTCTTGTACAGTAGAAATTTGAGATTTGGACATTATTAAAATAAAATATATTTTTCACAATCATCTGCAGTCTACAATTTCTAAATTTGAACACTATGATATCAAAGATAATGTGAAGTATAATAAATATCACCTAGTTTGGACTCTGTTAGATATACTCTAAAAGCATTATATATTTTCTCAAAATTTTTCTTCCTAAAGTTTTTTAAGATAGAATTATTATCTTAATTTCATAAATTAGGAAACCAAGGCTTTGTTCACAATCACAGAACTGGTACAGAGGAGCTAAAATTTAGCTTACTTCAATTAAATTGGATGAAAAACAAAAACAGATTAGAAAAGTTAAAATGCTTCCCCCCATGCACCCAGAGCCATTGTTTTTGTATGTAACTAGATAGATGTGACTGTTCAAAAAGAGACTGAAATTATATTTATTGCTCTAGTCCTTCCCTGCTTTGTACATAACACACTATATTGTGATTGACTTCATGTCAATTGTCCCCTTAAAACCTAAAACTAAATTGATCTCTTCAAAATGACTGTGGTTG
This sequence comes from Eonycteris spelaea, assembly GCA_003508835.1. NCBI lineage: Eukaryota > Metazoa > Chordata > Mammalia > Chiroptera > Pteropodidae > Eonycteris > Eonycteris spelaea. The sequence goes on from PUFA01000175.1 coordinate 491,993, forward strand.
TATCTTCTTCATTTTTGTATCCCCAGCACCTAATAGAATGCCTGGGTTATAGGAAAAAATAGTTATGTAAATAAATAAATTATTGCATAAAAATAATTGATCTTAGAAGATAGAAAAGAATGACTTAAAAAAAATTCAATCCAAAATTATTTCTAGAACTGTAAATAAGAAAGTAACCAGAGTAGTGACAACAAATAGTACTGCCTGTTAGCTTGCCAGGTTTATCAATCTCTATTCTTGCCAGATTTATGTCATCTCTACTCTGATTCCAAATCATCATACACCAAGCAGTGTTCACATCACTGAATTTTGTTTCTGAGATTATTATCTGAAGTATATAACAAACAACAATCATTTTGAGGACCTTCATGGATTCAAGAATTCATTTATTTACTCCACATACATGCTAGTTACTAAACATTTCCTGGGTAACAGGTGCTAAGAATACAAATACAAATAAAATATTGTTCTTACTAATTATAAGATCACAGTTCATCCACTGAAAAAGCCTCTGTTTAGAGGCCAAGTCTACTACATCTAAAAAGACCATAATACAATGGCATATGTGCTATGAAAATGAGTTCAAGGTGCTAAGGAAGAATAGAAAGAGAATCGTCGAGCAGATATGTGAACTGGGTCTTGTTAGAAGAGTATGAGTTTGACAAAAGAGGAAAGTAAGACATTTTAGGAAAGGAATTAATGGCATTTATGGTTATTCTCATAGAGAGGGTGTAGATGACTGGTTTGTATGTAAACTCATCCCAACAAGAATGCACAATATGGTATGAAATTTCTATGAACTAGTATAGTCCATTCTCCTGAATTTTGATGCCTGTCTTGCTCTTTCTGCTCCTCGCCTTGCTTTCCTCTAGATTTTGGAACTTTAATTTATCATGGACCAGCTCCTGACTCTCTTTGTCAACTGCTATTACTAACATCTCTGTGATTCTACCGCCAAAGCCTCCTTGGCTGTGGATAAAAACTGACCCATTACCGTGCAAGCTCAAAATATGTACAGCGTTCACAGGACAAAGTTTTTGCTCAACTTCATGAAACGGGTAGCAGATCTCAGTCGGCCTTAGACAAGTCATGTCCTTTTCTGGACCTTGGTTTCATTATCTTAAAAATCATCTGCTTCAACTCTTTGCTCAAATGTCACCTTTTCAATGAGGCTTATCCTGAACAATGATTTCAATAAAGCAAACTGCTTTTTCCTGCCCCCCCACTTCCAATGTACACATTCCCAATTCCCTTTCCCTTGTTCTATTAAAAAAAATAAAACCTTTGCCTAGCATTTACCTTCTAGCACTCAGTACTCAAAATAATATATATTATTGTGTGGTAAAGAATTTATCCTTGACCAAAGAGAGATCTTGCCTTTTGCCCTCAGCTCCTGGGAGGTAGACTCTAAACCCTTGGAGTATCCTGCCTAATACTTGGGGGCTCTGAGCCATGCCATATAACAATGTGATTTATGGTGGAGTCTGTTAGTCAACATGATATCAGCTCAACCTCCATAGAGGCTGGAGACTAAGGTGAGCTATGTGGACAGTTGACTAAATCTAAATGATGGGACCCTCATAGAGACTCTGAACACCAAGTTTTGAATGTGCTTCCCTGATTAGAAATATTCTGTGGTTATTATTACAAATCACTGATGGGAGGCATTAACCCTGTCCATGACTCTACTGGGAGAGGACAACAAGAAGCTCCACATTTAGGACCCTCCTGGCCTCTGCCCCATAAATCTCCTTTTGCTGATTTCAATCTGTATCCTTTCACTGTAATGAATCATAACCATGAGATTAATAGCATTCAGTGAATTCTGTGAGTCTTTCTTATGAATTGTCAAATCTGAGGGTGTCTTGAGTTTCCTACGTTTGCAATTGGTATCAGATGTGAGGGTGGGCTTGTGAACTGTTCTCTAACTTTGCAGTTATGTTCATATTTTATTATCAGTGCCCCTCACTAGAATGTAAACTCCATGAGGGCAAGGATCATTATATGTTCTGTTCACTAATCTATCCCAAATGAGTAGAATAGTGCTAGCAGAGAGTAGTTGCTCTACAAATATTTGTTGAATGATTGAATTAAATGCATTCTACTAGCTGACTTCTGCCTTCTCATTTATTTTGACACATTACATCATCTAGTTTCCCATTTCAACTTATTTAAAATAGAGAAATACAAAATGAATAAGAGCCTTTATTATTTGTGGAGAATGGAGGGGGAAGTTTTAAAGAGGGCTCTGACTACAATATTTATAGAAGTTACACAAAAGTGTTAAGAGAAGGCTCACGGCTCCTCTCATCTTTGTCTGACTTGCTGATACGCAAATCATTCTTCATATGAGAATCATTATAAATGAACATAAATAAATATATAGTTGCCAACAGGTAGAAAGATCTATAAAGAGAGTTTAGAGATAAGTAAGCAGACATAGGCATGACCATGTTACTCTGGCACCTAAACAAATGTTACTACTCAAAAGGCTACTGAGAATTTTGTTCAAGGGAGGTAAATGCTTTGGACCTTTTGATAGTTTTAAATTCTCTTCCTTTGTGCAGGGATATAGCTAAGCAGCTCTATAGAATTTCAAAAGAGAGGATGTGGACTTAAAAGTCCGAATCAAAGATAAAACTATTCACTTCTTTGTCTATTCATTTTATATGCTCACAGAAAGGTGATTTTTCAAAAAGCTGTTAAACTTGTTCATATTACATCAATAGTGTAAAGGCTGAGAGAGCACCAGGGATGTTTAGAGGCCAAGTCTACTACATCTAAATTACTCTGCCTAATAAAATGTCACAACATGTGTGCTTGAATGTGTCCCTTGACCTCACCACTGCTGAGTCAATTAATCTGCTTTCAGGTACATTTAAAACAATTTCCACACATCTGTGCTCTCAATAATAATTCTAATAAGTTATTTAGATAACCTATGGAAATAGAAGCACTCTAATTTGGCTATCACTGCTATGTACACGATTATAGTCCAGAGCTAAACACTGCATCCTTCTCTGGCCTGACAAATACTTATTCAACCCCTGTGTTCCATTTCTTTGATAATAATTCTAATTTACCTTATCTCTGAAACTAAGATAATACATAAACTTTTTTTAAATCAAATTTATATTTTATTATTCCTATCCAGTAAAAATCCTTTTGATTTTATCTTCTAATATTTCTATTTATGTGCCCCCTACTCAATTTGCACTGTCATTACATTTGTTTGTTTTTTTTAAATTTTTGATTCATATCTGCCTTGATTATTGCCAAGGAATGGCATTCTTGTGTTACAGATGTTCTGAACCTGGTTCCTTTGATACAACTTTTTTGGTGGCTGGGAAGTTTTCATATTACCACTTAGATATGCAAGTTTGGACATAAAGCATTTTGGACCTTAGCAAGCACAATTAGCCAAAAAGTGGAAATCAACTCCCATGTAGAGATGCAATGGCTAGGAACATAGATAGAATGCAGCATTAGAAATGTGGCATATCCAATCATAACAAACCACCTAAATGACTGGTTATCTTGACACTCCTGAGCCCAGTTGAAAGGCAACATAGCAAGAAGTGGGCAATGAACCAGAAAATGAAGAAAGGACACATTGACACAGTTGAGAGAAAAATCAGCCATTTCTTCCATATCCTAAGATCTGCAACCCATTTTACCTGGTAATAAACCCAATGAGGCTTCAGAGATGAGGTAGGGGCACAGAATGCTAGATAATTCTCTGATAGGAACAGGTTTTTACAATGCAGATAAAAAAATTTTTAGTCCAAAAGAGTTCTGACTGGAAGTTAGAGAAATTTCCAGATTATAGAATGCAAAATTTACATGGAAAGCTCACTGGCTCATACTGCCTCAGCTATGTCAGAAGATGAAGCCTTGCACAAAGTGCAGGGCTCGTGAGTATATTAGAGGAAAAATCCCAACCATGTTTAAAGGTTGTTCTCTACTTTTCTTGTCAAGAAGTAAACATTGGACAAGAGTGAAAAATAAAGACTACATAGACTTCAATGAGAAATTCTCATAAAATAGAAGTGCCTTATAGAAATAAGACTAGGTGTTGACAGTTGGGATTTTTTTTTTTTTTATTTAAGGACATGAGACCCATTCCTTTACCCATACAAGAGAAGGAAGCCCTCTGGGCAGTTCTGAGTGAGTACCAATGAGCGGCAGTACACAAAAACTTGATGATGCTAAGACAGTGGTGGCCATCCTAAAAGCAACCACCAAAGGTATATGAGTTGTAGCAAAGAAAGTCTGCTAAGATCAAAGTCATGTCATGATGGGGTCAGGTTGTCTCAGGTCTATTAGGTCTACCATGTGGCCATTTCTAGAGACTTTCTGCTTTTTTGATCACTACTGAGAAAATAAACCCAGTTCCTCTCTGTACTTGAATCATCAAATCTGTTTTTCCCAATGCCAAGAAAGAGCCTGAGTAAACTTTTGAACATAGGGCTTCATTTTTCAAAAACCCTCTTCACCTATTTGTTATTGATTCTACCTCCAACTCTCTACATTCTCCTGGTCCAGGGAATCTATTTTAGTTACAGGGAAAGGAAATCTTGCTGAGTTGCCACATATTTTCATAGTTTGAGATCCCTTGGGTCCTGTGATTTTGAAATCTCAACACTTACTCTGCTTTTTGTTGTAACAATATTTTCCTGTGGCAGAGATGTGGCAAGTTCTGGCTCCTGACCAAATGGGAAATAGGTTCGGTTTATAGGAAATACAAAAGGAAACTCCACCAGTTACTATTTCAAAAGTATTATCTCATTGCGATATAATGAACTTTTTGTCAAATGAAAATTAAAGTGCCTTTTTATTTTCATAATATAAGAAAACTGGAGAAAACGCAGCTGTCAATGAGAACAAAAATATGCTCAGAATAGAGTCAGAGGGCTATATAATCTCATCAACACCAAATTTTGTTAGCATTCATTCATTCAACAAATACTTATTGACCACCTAAGTGCCAACTCTATATGTGGTTATAGGCTCTGGCTATACGGCAATGTTTAAAATAGACAAAATAATCCCCGCCCTAAAAGGGTTTACATTATTATGGTAAGACACAAAAATTAAGCAATATAAGCAAATAAAATGTAGTAAATGTTAAATATTATGAAGAAAACAAAGCAAGGAAAGGAAATAAAAGACTAATAAGTATTAGAGTTTTAAATAGGCAGCCAGAAAACAGCCTAACTTGAAGTAAAAATATTTAAATAATGACATGAAAGAATTGAAGGAGAAAGACATGTGGGTTATATTTATGACAGTGAGATAATTATAAGTCATAATTATTGATCAGTTGCTACTCAGTTATGCACTGTGCTTACATTTTTACATACTTTATATGATTTACTCTTGACAACATATTTATGACCCAAATACCATTACAGATGAGAAAAAAATGAGATTTTCTAATTTCATGGCAGAGGTTAAATCTAAACAAAATATTATCTGATATAGTCTCCAAACTTGACTCCAAAGCTGTGCATGTATATAATGGTTATGCTCCACAGAATCTAGAAAGTTGTTCAGTCAGTTCCCTCTGAGACCCCTACATCACTCATTAATTTTCTTGGATTCAGATTATTGTGTTAAATATGTCTTTATCACTCTGTTGGTTCACCTTTCAATTTGTACAAAGTTTGCCTAAGATCAGCATCCTCAAAGTCTTTCACGTTTTTGCCTTCTTCTAGTCTTTCTATTCTTAATTTACCCTGGCCAAGGCATTGGTTTAAGCAGCTACCACCTATTCTTTTAAGAGCATGAGAGCTCCATGACCACCTTTGTAATGAAAGACAACAAAAACTGCCCAATGTTCTCACCTTTTTTAGAGTGGAATACTGCTCTTCTGCTTATACTGACCCCTGCTTCAGTATAACTTCTATGTATTACTTAGATTTTAAAAGTCCCTCCTTATAAGGAGTGACTATGGAAAAGACCAAATGGAAGAAAGGAGTCAAAGAACTAGGTTCTTCCATATAGAGTAGGCAGCTACAGCAATTTGAGAGAAAACTGGAAGGGAGCAACATTGTCTATAAAAATCAATTGTTAAAGAACAAACACTTTGACTATATTACAAATGCCTAACATATATCGTTCAATAAATGGGCTCACAGTAGGAACAACCAGATTGTAGTACCCATTCTAGTATTCTGTTTTAACAAAGCTCACTCCTCTCTGAGACCATTGCATATTTCATTTTCACATGTATTATCTTAGATCCTCATGATTCAATGAATATGATGTACCCAGTACATTAAATAGTCTGAACTCAGCAGGGCACAAATTTTTCAACTTGTTATATTTTAATTCAATCACTGCTTTCTCAGTTCTACTCCTTTTCATGTATAAACAGCTGAGAGAAAAATCAGCAATAGTATCTCCTAAGGGGATATCCAACCAAAAAAACAATTGACCAGTTTTTCCTGCTTATAGTTCACTCTCAATCTCTTAGTAGTTCTCTTGTGATTTTCTTCCTTTAATTTAGATGTGCTGCTACCCACATCAGGTCTGGTGAACATATGGAGATTATTTGGCGCATACTATTCTTAGCTTTGGGACTTTAGTCACAATTATGAGACAACAGTAAAAATTCCATTACAAACTCTGTAACAAAATATTAAAATTACTTTGGTTTCAAGTAATGGCAGATTAGCTTATATGAGAAAACTCTTCCACCAATAACAATTTAAACTCTAGGCAAAATATTATAAAATTATTGTTTGAAAGAGCTGGAGACTAGGTAGTAACTAGAGGAGCTGGGAAATGTAAAAAAAGAAATGATATAGAATGAGATCCACATTTCTCTCTCTCTTTTTTTTTTTTTTTTTGGTTGTTTCCCCTCCTTTGATGGAAATCTCCAGATCTCCTTAACTAGATGATGGAGCTTCATCAAAACACAGTGGTTTTAGTGGGATAAGTAGTCAGAGGTTGGAGTTCTAGGCTTTCAGAAGAGTAGGAGATTGAAAAGAAATCCTGTAATGAAAAAATTCAAAGAAGAGAAGATCCAAAATCTGAGTATATACACTACTAAAATATCAAGTTGTCTCTTAAACTATACATTCCTGAAGAAAAATCCTATGTGTTTCAGAGGAAACAACAGCTGAAAGATTAAAGTTGCTGACTGGTGATTTCAGATGCTGCCTGTCACTTGGGACACAGAGTTAGGAATTCAATCAGTCAGAGTGATAGAGGCTTGGAAAACACCTTGAGTTATACATTGAAATCCTATTAAGACCACAACTTGGGAGTAAAGATCACGTCCCAAAATGAAGGATTCTATGCAAGAAGTAAAAACGAATTTAAATAAACTCATCCAACAAAATCTTAAACCAAGCTTTCCTTTGATCAGGTAATCTACCAGTAATTTAACTGCCTGCCAATGAAAAATGCAACAATCCTCAGAGAAAAATAAAATGAACAGGTCTCTATAATGTGTTATCCACAATGTCTATTAATCAACTATTACCAGACACACACACACAAAAAAAACAGAAAAATATTACCAATTTTAAAAGATAAAATATTGCTTCTTTGCTTGAATCAAGACTTTCTGGTTGGAAATTGGTTTCCATAGCTAGGCAAATAGATAGACAGATAATGATAGACGGATGATATATAGATGATCAATAGACAGACACACAATAGATAGATAGATAGATAGATGATAGATAGATAGATAGATAGATAGATAATTTATAACATAGGTTATAATAATTTCTCTCTACTTTGTTGGTGTGTATTCTATAATATTTATTGAGCTCTACCACTGTGGTAGGCCCTGGGAATAAAAGGTGATAAAGAAATCAGAACTGCCCTTAAGGCATCACAATCTGTAGGGAAGAGAAATATAAAAATAAATAATCATAATACATTGCTAAAGGTACCACAAAAAAAAAAAAAAAAGCAAGGGCAAAAAGTAAAAATACTAACTGTTTGCAACAACCGACTTTGTCTTAAATTTGCATTCTGCTTGATTTGATCCTGACTCAGTCCAGCCTACCCAGGCTGAGTTATAGTCTTTCTCCTTGTGACTGCCTTAGAATTCATCATTTAATCCTATATTTCTTTATTGTCTATCTCCCTGACTATATGGTGAGCTTCTTGAATATGAGACTTTGTATGATCATCTTTGTATGCTCCCTCCAAAAATATATAATACAGATACAGAGAAGACTAGTATTTTGAAATTAATAAGAATGTTAAAACAACTATGATACATATTTTAAAGAAAGAATAGGAAAATTTAGATATAATGAGTGAGAAGAGAATTCAGGACAGATATTAAAAATATAAGAGAAAGAAAACTAGATGGAAATCTTTGAACTAAAAATTATAACATTTGAAGTAAAATTCAATTAGAGCAAATTCAACAGTAGATTGAACACAAGAGGGAAAGGAATCAATGAACATAAAAATAGGGTAATAGAAGTTATAGAAACTGAAAAACAGAAAGAAAAAACTGGAAAAGAAAGAAATAGAATTCAATGACAGGTATAGTATTGAGTGATCTATTACATGTGTAATTGAAGTCTCTGAGAAAATAAAGACAGAATTTAACAGAAAAAATATTTGAAGAAACATCGGCCATAATTTTTCCAAATATGATTAGAGCAGTAGCCCACATATTGGAGGAGCTCAGCAAAATCCAAAAATATAAACACAAAGAAATTCACAACTTCAAAGTTAAACTGCTAAAACCAAAGAAAAAAAGAAATATTGTATTTAAGAGAAATACAGTAATACCAATGACTGATAACAGGAACAATTCATGCCAGTAAACAATGGAATGGCATCTTTTAAGTGCTGAAAGAAAAATAAAATTGTAAAAATTATGTATCTAATGGAAATAACTATGACAAAAAGAAAGCAAAGTCCTTTTCAGATAACAGAAAACTAAGGTAATTCACCAGCAGACTCAAAAGAGATACTTATGATATATAGAGATATTCATAAGAGTCATGGTGAAGGGAAATAATATCAGAGGATAACTTATTTCAAAAAGAAAGAATAGAAGGGGGATGGGGTAGGCAAAATGGTGTGAAGTGAGTTAAAAGGTATGAACTTCTAGGGTGACTGACTAACTATAAAGTTAGTACAAAGGCAAAAGTAGGAAGATCATCTATAATATAACAATAAACTAAGGGTTACACAAACACACAACAAAAGTAAAAAATAATAACAAAAAGATAAATGTGGAGGGTGCATAGAAATTATAATGATTTCGGAATCTGTTTGAATTTAAGTGACCATTAACTTAAACTACACTGCTAGAAAGCTCATAGTAACCATAAATCAAAAATCTACAAAAGATATGCAAGAAATAAATAGAAAGGAATCCAAACATGACATCATAGAAAGTCATCAACATACAAGAGAAGAAAGCTAATAAGAAAGGAACAGAGAAGAAATACGAAAAAAAAAAAAAGAAACAATAAAATGGCAATAACTACATACCTGTCAATAATTACTTTAAATGTAAATGGACTAAATGTTCTAATCAAAAGACATAGGGTGGCTGAATGAATAAACAAAACCCATACATATGCTGCCTATAAGAGAGCCACTTCACATTGAAAGAGACACACAGTGAAACTAAAGAAACGGAAAAATATATTTCATGCAAATAGAAACAAACAAATAAAAAAGTTAGATAGCAATACTTATATCAGAAAAAATATAGACTTTAAAACGAGGACAAGAGACAAAGAAGGACATTTCATATTGATAAAGGAATCAATCTAACAAGAGGATATACTCTCATAAACATCTATACATCCAACCAAATATATAAAGCAAATATTGAGGAGACATAGTCAGTAATATAGACATACTGGAGAACTGTAACACCCCACTGACATCAATGGGTAGATCATCCAGACAGAAAATCAACAAATAAACTATGGCCTTCAATGATACATTACACATTACACCCAAAACTAGCCTTTAAAGTAAACATAAAATATTTTCCAGGATTGATCACATTAGGCCACAAAACAAGTCCCATCAGTTTAAGAAGACTGAAATCATACCTTTTCCAACCACAACAGCATAAAACCAGAAATCAATAACAGGGAGAAAACTGAAAAAACATAAACATGTGAAGACTAAACAACATGCTGCTAAACAATGAATGGATTGAAGAAGAAATCAAACAGGAAGTCAAAAACTACCTTGAAACAAATAAAAATGAAAACACAAAATTCCAATATTTATGGGGTATAGCAAAAGCAGTTCTCAAAGGAAAATTTACAACTATACATGACTGCCTCAAGAAATAAGAAAAATCCCACATAAACAATTTAACTGTACACATAATGGAACTGGAAAAAGAAAAACAAACAAAACCCAAAGTAAAGAGAAGAATGGAAATAATAAAGATCCCAGTCAAAATAAAGTACATATTAAAAAGACATATAAAAAGATCAATGAAACTAAGAACTGGCTCTTTGTAATGATAAATATAAGCTGACAAACATTTACTAAACTCATCAAGAAAAAAGAGAGGATCTAAATAAAATCATAAATGAAAGAGAAGTTACAACCAACACACAGAATATAAAGATCATTAAGAATACTACAAATGTTTATATGCCAGCAAATTTAATAACCTAGAAGAAACTGATAAATTTCTAGAAACAAAAACCTTCCAAGACTGAACCAGGAAGAGATAGAAAATCTAAACAGACCTATTATTAACAATGAAATTGAACCAGTAATCAAAATACTGCCAACAAATAAAAGTCCCATGACTAGATAGTTTCACACATGAATTCTACCAAACATTCAAAGAAGAATTAATATCTATCCTTCTCAAACTATTCTAAAAAAAAAAAAAACTGAAGAGGAAAGAATGCTTCCAAACTCATTCTACAAAGCCAACATTACCCTAATACAATACTAAGGACATTATAAAAGAAAAAAAATATAGACAAATATCAGTGATGAACGTAGATGCAAAAATTCTAAGCAAATATAGCAAACCAGATTAAACAATACATTAAATGGATTCTACACCATGATCAAGTGAAATTTATCTGAGGAATGCAAGGATCATTTAATATGTGCAAATCAATTAACATGATGCATCACATGTACAAAATGAAAGAAAAATCATATCATCATCTCAACAGATGCAGAAGCAGCATTTGACAAAATTCAACAACCTTTTATCGAAAAGACTCAACAAAGTGGATATAAAAGGAATGTACCTCAACATAATAAAGGCTATATATGGCACACTCAGAGCTAATGTCATACTCAGTGGTAAAAAGCTGAAAGCTGTTCTTCTAACATCAGGAAAAAAGACAAGATGTCCACTTTCACTTTTATTCAACATAGCATTGGAAGTCCTAACCACAATAATTAGACAAGAGACAGAGAAAGATAAATACTGTATTTCACTTATATATGGAATCTAAAAATACAAACAAATGAATAAACAAAACAAAAATAGAAACAGATCCAAGATACAGAGAATAAGCAAATGGTTGTCAAAGAGAAAGGGGGACTAGGAATGGGGAAAATAAATAAAAGGAAAAAAAATCACTTGCGGTTTTGGTAAAAATGCACATTCCTAGGTCCCACTCCAGATCTGCCATATTAGTAATTGATGCATGCACACTCAGGGCACCCTCAGAAATCTAATACTTGAGAATCACTTTGTTGATATTTATCAGTTTTAATGTAGTTGGGCAATATTTGTAGAGGACGTTTTTAAAAAAAAAAGAAATACAATAATCAACACAACACATATCCTAATCCTATTAGCAACCTATTTGAATATTTTTAAAGTAGCATATTAATTTTATAATACTATTAGTGTGTGATAGGAATAATATTAAAACATAGAAAAATGTGAAAATTAAACTCTGATCTATGTGTACCGGCAATATTTTCTTGAATGTTTTCCCTTAGAGAAGTCTATAAATATTTGTTGAATGAAATAAATCTAATAAATCAAAACATTTTTGATCATCAATTTTACATAGCATCTGGAGCTATAAAGTTGAAGCAGCAATCAGAATATTTAATATAAAATATAAAATTCTGATTACACTTCCTATAGTGTACACAGATCAGGTTCATTATTGAAGCAAAGCTGATGCAACTCTCCTGTATGAGATTACAATGTGATATATTTTAAGAACAAAGATTTTGTTAAGACATTTTAAAGATTACGAAGAGCAACAGGAACTTACAGCAGTCATTTTCATCTTATTCAATATGAATTAGTTAATACCAGGATTATTTCTAATGACAGAATGAAGGACTTTGTCCTCAGTTAAATGCATTTCAAGAACCAGAGGTAAAATCAAAAAGAAGTCTTACTTATTACCTATTACTTATTACTGATAATACCCATGATACTTCTACGCAACCTCTGTTGCCCTATTTAGGGCAAAGAAAGATCATCTTGATTTGCATAAAGAGGAAATGCATCCAATCCAGTGGGAGGAGACGGACAGAAAACAAATAAGTATAAAATGTATAGATGATGATAAATATACTATGAAGAAAAGAAAACAGGAAAGCTAGAAAGCTATTTATGATTTTTAATGCTCTATAAATCTTAGTTTTTATATAAAATCTCCTAAATTTTGAATGTTGGCAAGTCATTTTTTAAAAAGTAGAAACAAAACAAAACAAAATAATGATGTAGGTCAATATTGCACAAGCCAAATAAAATAAGGCATCTGAGTCAGTTTTGATAAACATTCCAGCAGGGTGTAAACTCTAGGCTGGTTGACATTTTAGGTGGCTTTACACTCTGAAGGTCTATAATACTATAAATTGGCCAAAAGAAGGAAATTGAACTCATATTGTAAAAGAAAAAACAGTAGAATTTAGAATTAGAGCAATCCTATTTTACACTCACATAAAGCATTACAGATTCATGCTTAAGTGCTCTCAGAGTTGATTTGAGGCACGGACAGTACATATTCAACAATATGTGAGATCTGAAGTGTACAGGAATTAACAAATTTACAGAAGGTTGAAGTGTAGCAGTATATCTCTCCTCTTCCCCCCCCCCAAAAAATATGTCACTTTGACATATTGGTCATTTCGAGGTCCAGGCACCTGAAAAACAGCAAATGCAGGGAGAGGCTTTCTCCAAGTTCCCCTTACCCCTTTAATTTTGAAAGATAAATCTTCTCAAAGGAACTCAGTTGTCATAAATCTTCTCCCTAGGATTTTCATCAATCAGGGGAGACTGACTCACAGGAGAGGAGACTAGAAGTTGGTAATACCCCCAAACTTTGTCACAAACTATCATACTTCTCATTAATTTTTCTAAGGGACCTTCTTCATCTTTCCCAAAAACTCATTTACTCTCCCCTGAAAGGCCTACATCCTCTCTCCTCTTTCCCTGTTAAGATGGCATTTAATCCTGAATTCCAAAGCCACCTCTTTGACATATTCATATTTCTCTGGGTATCTCCCATGTGTACATGAAGTATAATGCTACTAAACTTGTTTCTTTTTCTCTTGTTAATCTTTTATTATAGGGGTCTCATATAAGAACTCAAACAGGTAGAGGGAAAATTATTTTTCCTTCCCTACAAGGTCAAAGAAAAGATAAACTATATAATCTACATTAAAAAAAAAAAAAAAAAAGGAAAGGCTTCACCTTTACTCAAAATATATCCTGTTCCCAGGGAAAATTAGAAAACCAAATAGAGTAAGAAAAAGGTATGGTTGTACTTGTGCATTAGTTCAACAGTAATTTAAATAGATATACTTTAATTAGAATTTACCATCAATGCAATCTCCCTATAACTTCTTATTTGCATAAGAGCCACATACTCTTATCATGTCATTTTGCTGGTAAAAAATTTTTCATCATTTAAAATTTCTGACTTTTAAATATATTCTGAGATTCATATCCATCGAATTGTTCAACTTGAGCATCCAGCTGTCATCAGCATATATTTTCCAAAACTGCTGCCTTTCCAAGAAGTGCTTTAAGTTTTACTATTTCATAGTTCACCTCTAAGCAAGACGTCATGGAGAAAGTAAATAGGTTACAGGTCTGCTCTGTGTCATCCCCAATGCTGTTTGGAATCAGCTTATTGACACTTCTTCAAGTCATCTGTCTGCCTTCTCAGGTCACGATCTCTATTATTGTTTTCTAGACTTGGCAGACCTCATGGAGCTGGGCACAACTAGTTTTCTGAAGTAGGTTGTTGAAGTTTATTATTATATTATTATTATTTATTATTATTATTAAAAACCACATAGGGATGACAAAACAAGTAACTGTCAATGCTTTTAAAAACAGAAGTTTCACGTGCATCTTCAATTTTTTTTTCAATATGGAACACGTTCTGTCAACAACAAAATATATTTCTTGGGAGTTACACAGACAAATTTTACATGGAACATTTTTAGTAATAATTTTCAACTTTTTAAAATGCAATTGCACTGTTCTGCAGATAAGCAAGGCTCACTTTAAAAACACAGCCCTTGAGGCCATCAGATACAATTTTGCTTTAATCCTTGTGACTAGTGTCTTCCCAATATTTTCTAACGTTGAACACAGCAGGCACTTCCCATCATATCAATCTTTCTAAAAAAATAAATTCACCACTTCTATCTTGGCTTCCTTTCTAATGTCTCTGTCTGTGTTACTTTTCCTTCCCAACTGCCACGGTGCTGCTCAGAGACCCAACGGGCAGCAAATGTAGTTTAAAATAATGCCAGATACCCTGGCCACCATAAAAACTGTATCCTAAGAAATAAAATGTGTTTAAGAAAATAACATTTAAAATCCTCTCCTGAAGTTGTGGCACTTATGTTAAAACATGATTTTTCTTCCTTTCCTTGACTCACTTTAAAATATTATCCTTTTCAAATTTGATTTATGTAGCTGCTAGACAGATGAAGGAGCTCTTTTAAATAATTGCCAAGAGAACAAAATAGGAATCAAAGTGTCAAATTCCCCAACATTATTTTGTAGGTAGCCTTAAATACTTCTTTAATGCCTACGAGAAATCAAATATTGGTAATCTGTCTCTGTCCATTTCTCTCTTCCCAGATAGCTAATGACATGCATTATACTTCCCTGACTGTGTGTACCTTTCATTTCACGCAAAGCCTTTAATCCTTCTCTTTTTAGATAAAATGCCATAACCATAGTGTAGTAGGTTAAGATTGATTGACAAGTGCATATAATTATGGCTTCAATAGTGCAGTATGTTTTACAGTTGAAAAAAAATGCACAACCTTGAAAATAAAGAAGTGTGCCCTTTCTCTGGGATAAAAGGATCATATCAAATTGGTTCATTTCTTTGCTGGAATGAAATAAAAGATTTCCTGTAACAAAGAACACCACCCAAAAGGCTGCTGGAGGAAGTCTTTCTTGACTAGATAATGCTTTGCCAATAAGGAAAAAAAGAGATAAAAGTGGAATTTTAAGTGTTTGTCCCTTTTACTTTATTTCCCATTCATAGTTCATACATAGTTGGGAACAAAAAAGAGACAGCAAAAACTGTAACATTCAGAAATACAGATTTATAAAATATATAAAAGGATAAAGTTTGTTAAATTAAAACCAAGGGTATACTAGGTTAAACAAGGTCCTCTTCCTTTGCTTCTGGCCTCAGATTCTAGCAAAACCCACAATGAATTCATTTTATTCCTCCTTAGTTTCAGTATTCTGTTTCAACCTATTAAATACAAAATATTTATGGATTTAGGTTTTCATGTTAAAAATGGGATTAAATGTATCAATTGGAACCTTAAATCTGAGCAGTCAGTGGGAAGAAAGAAACTTCACCCATCCTGTGGTGGGTATAATGACTGTGTTCAGATTTGCAGGCATGTGTTAGCTGCTTAACAACTTATTGAAGCATTATTTGAGTACCCACTATAAGTCGGCCATCACAAGTAGCCCTTCAACTCTCTGCACTCAGCTAAGAAAACCTTAGGGTCTTCTTTTTGCTGGGCTAAGCACCTCTGTTTGCCTGATGATACAGTAGTCTCCTTTATCTACATGAGATGTGTGCCAAGATCTCCAGTGGATGCCTAAAGCCACAGATAGTCTGGAACCTAATATATACTATGTTTATTCTTATACACACCATACCTTTGATAAAGTTTAATTTGTAAATTAGGTACAGGAAGAGATTATTAATAATAAAAAGAACAATTATAACAATATATAGTAATAAAAGTTATATAAATGTGGTCTCTCAAAATAATCTTATTTTGTTGTATTCACCCTTTTTCTTGTGACTATGTGACATGATAAAATGACAAGAATTAAGGTGAATAACGTAGACATTATGACATAGCGTTAAGCTACTCTTGTACTTTGGAGCCACTGTTAAGTTAAAATAAGGATGACCTGAACACAAGCACTGTGATATCACCACATTCGATTTAATGATGGAGTCAGCCACTGACTAATATGTGGGTAGCGTGCACAGTAAGGATACCCTGGACAAAGGGATGATTCATGTCCTGAGCGAGACAGAGTAGGACGTGCAAGATCTCACCATGATACTCACAAGGACGTGCAGTTTAAAACTTATGAACTGTTTATTTCTACAATTTCCTATTTAATATTTTTGAACTGAGGTTAACTGAAAATAACAAATTGTAGAAAACAAAACGATGGATAAGGGGAAGCTACTTAATTAAGATGATTCACCATTTTGAACGCTTGAATGATGTGGGTCAAGAGAAGAATATATTAGGCCTGTGAGTACTTTTATCCTGGACACAATTCTTTTATCCATTTTGTCTCAAAACTCATAAAAATGTAATTCGGCAACACAGTGCTTTAAGAATTCTTTAACATATTGGGTGTCCTTCATCTAATAAGGGAGGGAGTGTGCAGTAGGGGGGAGAAAATCAATAAAAATATTTGTAACCTATTATGCTTTAAGGACAATCTTATGGAAATACTCTGCTGTCATTTCAAATATCAGAAAACAGCATCCAGAAGCAACTGGATACTGCTCAGGTTAATTTGAAAGGAAAAGAGATGCCCAGAATCCCAGACATCTATCCAATGAGGTCAAGACTTAGTAAAATAGCTCAAAAAGAGGTAAAGGGCAACTGGACGTAAGAGGGAATCAGAGGCATGGAGGAATGCATCATTTGCATGGAAGGTCAGCTAAAGTAATGGGGAAAAGAAAAAGGAGGTATTGAAAGACAGGTGAAAACAAATGCTAAGTCTGGCTGTAAGAAATGTATTAGCCATAGTAGCAATGGAAGAAAAGATGCCTTGGCACTAGAGATTTTTATTATTATTATTAGCTACCAGTGGGTAACAATGAAGATACAATTTGGCAACACTGCCTTGATTCAGAATAATGAGTCAGCAGTTTTACCTCCCATTGCTTTGTTAACATTAGTGCAAATGTCAATTTAGTGAAAAAGACAAATATGCTTTAGTATTATTATGGAAAAAAAGCTTTGATCTTTCAGATTCCCTGGAATGGTCTCTCAGGGAGCCCGAGGACTCCAAAGACCTCACTACTAGAAGTATTGCATATATTTTATTTTATGATTCCTACGATAGTCTCCTTTTCAATTTTCATCAAAGGTGAAATTTCTCACCCTCCTCCAACTATGGCCTGTCTCTAGGGTGAATATGGCAAGGTGTTTTCCTCTAACTCACTGTGGCACAGGATATCAACTGTTTCTAATGATGCCTCCAGGGCTGCATGCTGGATTAGTGGTTTCCCGGCCTTCCACCTGTTTAAGGCTTACACGATGACTTCAAGGATGACTTCGAGGAGTCTTCAGAGATCCTACTCCTCAGAGCCAGGGATTGTTCACCTGAAGTTCTCTTGATGAGTTGTATAAGCCTTTGTTCTTGTAGGTCACGTTCTCCTGCTGCAATCTCTAAGATTCTGGTTAGTTTTGGTTTATCTCTGGCCAGGCTGTTTATCCCAGAATCTGGTACATTCCTGTCTGTTCCCATCCTAACAGATTTGTCCTCATTTCTGAAAATTTCCTCAAATATTTATATCAAAGTGAAAGACTTCTGAGTTACAGTAGTATAAATGTTTAGCAAACAAAATGTCTACAATAACAATCGATTATAAATAATGAAGAACAACATCACTGTGCTGAGTAAGAGATATTTTATTTAATCACTGTAAACAGTCTTAAGGTACCATCACAGTGACTGTGTTTATGTGTAACCTGTCACCTGGTCTACCACACTGTAATTATTTGACTACCTTTATAACCAGAAAAAATCACTATGACCAAATTAACCACAGGGTAACCAATACCTTTTGTTAAAGTGATCAAAATAAAGTATTTAACCATTGTCTACATTTCATTATGCTATAACAAAGCCTGTTTGCATTTACATATATAAACACATTTTTTCAATAAAGTTTATTAGTATCTACACATATACAAATATCATTTCATATAATTACAGATTTTATGGTTGAAACACAAAAGATTTTAGCCTATTTTAATGAAGTTTTCTCAGAAAAATTATCTGAGTGCATACTGAACTTGTACCAGAAACTTAAATATTTCAGCAAGATATATGAAGACAGCGATTACATACTTAAAGTAGATCAACCAATAATATATATTCATTAAAGTTTAACAATAATGTAGACCCTTACCTTTTATAATATCCCCAAACCTCAATGAAGTATTTTAAATAATTAATTTTAATTTAATTAATATATCTCTTAATAAATTTAAGTGCCTATTTAAGACTTAATTTAAAGGGCTGCTCTCTAAATGGCATGGCCAGACCATACAAATGTGCTTAATGCCAGAAATGATTTGTATTTTAAAATCCTCAGGGGAAAAAAACAAATAAAAAGAAAAATGGATCAGCACATCCTCAGTTGCTAAACTGTTATTTACTTACTGAGTTTAGTACACGAGAGGGATATTGTCAGAGTGCTCACTGCTGTGATAAAATTAAATAACGTCAGCATTTTTCACACCCAACAAAAGAAATATGTAATATATAGAGAACTGTACTTCCTTTTAAAGGAAAAAAAATCACCTTCTCAGCTCAATAGCATACCTTAATCTGGTGATTAAATTCCAAGGATGAGTGATCTTGAGCTGCCATAAAAATACAAAGTGTATCCATATATTGGATTTTATTAATCTCCTGATTTTGACTGCCTTAGTTTCATTCTTGGAATTAACTAGAAAAGTCCATTTATGCTTACATTCTAAAGCATAATTATTATGATTAAAAAGTTGTGGTAACTTATGAGCTGTAAAACTAGTAAATTATATCCAGCCTGTAAGTAGAACTAATTATAAAGCTGTTGCTTGATTAAGGTGTTTATACTAAAGAGTATTAAAGGGATTAGTCCAAAGCTTTACATCCTGCAGCACAGAATTAATATGCAGGATTTAAACACTCAAATTAATTCAGGTGCAGCAAACAATTATATGAAATAGGAACACTCGACCCGGCTAATGACCACACTAGTCCACCAAGCTCATTTATAAACATGTACTTATTGACCTCTCTGCGTGTTCACAAAAGGACTGTTCTCATGCTAATTCCTGCCTGCAAGCCACTGTCATAGGCCTGTGTCTAGTCATCATAGTGATTAGTGCCAGACAGGAAGCACAGATGCTAGTCCCTAACATCACTGCAATTTTTACTGTAATGAAACACCTCATCTTGCAAGAAGTTACATGTACATGATAAACTCTATATCAACATCACCATCAAGATGAAGCATTTAATAAGAACTTAACTATGAACATTTCTAGTCTTTTCACTGAACAGTCTAGTTGTGCTCTAAACCCGACCTTTTTGAGTTTATCAGCTAATTGGAATAAATATGTTGAAGGAGAGAGACACTAGGTCAAAATAATAGCTAGTCTAGTTTAAGGTTTAAGACTCCTGTATCAGACGATTCAGCTCGTCAAACAATATTCCAGCCTGTTGCTGAGCTTTCTCAAGGATTTGTTCTGAGATAAATAAATGCAGTCAGGGTCCCCTGGGGTTTATTTGAATTTTTCAACAAACAATTATTAAGCTCCACCTTGTACAGTATGGAAGACTTTTTTAAAATAAGAAATGCATAATGCAGCTCCAAGGAACTAAGGAAAAAACATGTACTTTAGTAGGAAAAGAAGATAACTATATTATTCAGTGCATACAGATTGTAGAGTATTGGCATAAGAGAGGCACAAAAAATTATATGAGCTCTTACACAGAAAAGCTGATACCACAGAGAGTTCTGGTGTCCTACACAAAGTCAAAGACCGAGAATCCAAAGACATGGGTTAGACAGAGAGTCTTGCTTGTTTTACCAGCTGTGTGGGTTTAGACAATCGCTTTAATGCACGTTTAATGTACTGATGAAAACCTTTGTTTTATATAGATCTAACTGTGGATCCAGAGAAGAAAGATTCACTTAACATGAACCCCGAGAAGGAATTTATCTGCTGAGATGGACTCCCCACAGTCAACCAAGGGCCCAAATTTTATGAATAATAAGAGTCTAATGGCCACTTGCTGACAGGGGCTCCTCACATACTTTGTACTGGGAAGAACCTCAGACTGAACTCTTGGCTTCCTGCACTACTCCCTACTTGTTCATGCTGTCTTAGCCAACCACTGAAGGGAAACCCTGGGTTTCTCTCTCTACAAACAGACTGAGACCTACCCTGTCCAATCAGAACTGCAAAATTTGGATACTTCAATTACATAAAACAGACCTAATTGAGAACCTGGGCAGAAATTTTCACACAAAAAAAGATGGCTTCCCCTTTTGTCTCAGTGGAATACAATTCAGGTTGAACACAATTTAGGTTGCTATCTGAATCTGTCTGTCTCCTGGGATGCAGCTCCTTTTGCCCACATAAATGCTCTCTATCCTTTATTACAGGCTAAAATTAATTTTGGTTTACATAACAGAATTGTTGAATTAGTATGAAAGCTAATATCTTGTATGCATATAAAGGATCATTTTTGCTGTCAGTGTGTATCCCACAAAGATGTGGCTGGCACGGTGATCCACCAAGACTTACAACTTGTCTCATTTCTCAGCATTTCTTTCTTATTTATTTACCTATTCATTAGTTCATTCATATGTGGCTGCTTTAGCCAGAAACTCTTCTGTCCTGAGAGAGAAGTAACACAGTAAGAAAAAATGAAACTTATTTTCTCTCAGTGGAGAGTTTTTCATTACTAGGCCTTCTTTATTCTCAAGGAAGTGAAAAAAAAAAAAGTGTAAAAACTCGGAGACTCTTTCTGATGACTCGCCAAAATTCTGTATAATAATCCATACGAAAGTAATAAAATGAGGTTTTGAGGATATGGCCCTAAAGGGGGGGGGGGTGGCAAGGGTTGAAGTATATCTGGAAATATATTGAAGGAAAGCAATAGAAACAAAGGATTCTCAGTTCAGAGTTTAAATGCCTAGCTCTGAAAGTTTCCAGTTTAACTGTGGTTGCTGAAATGTCAAGGCCCCAGGCAAAACCCAGGAGCACTACAGGACCTAAAGCCTAACTCCAGCTGCCTAAAAGACAACTCTTCATCACAGGAGTAAGGCCAGCACTGATCATGATACAAATGGCACTTAAGCTTCAGACCTCTACCACCTGACCAGGCCTCTCCAAAGGGCAAAGATATCTGGCTCTTTACACATTCCTGTCCCCAGCACTTTCCCTAATGTTGAGTAGCTTTGCAGTGGCTCTGAAAATATTGAAATCTGGCTAAGGAGAAGTTGAAAATGAATACATCAGATTTATCCCCAATTAAAATTAAGAGCTTTATTACATGTTCAATGAAAATATTGCTGAATGAATGAGTTTGTAGTGTGTCATTTTCATTTCATCCTGTAACTGCCTGCTGATGCTCAACAGATTAGAGGCAAAGTACATTTAGAAGAGAAGAAATTCAGTAGACTCCTCTTTAATGTTTGAATATCCTACTTTGAGAATTAATTTAGAAGATGTTAAGGAATACTACATGCCTGATAAAGAGAAATTGTTTTTGTTAGCAGCAAATAAAGGAGCTTTCTAACTTTTTCAGAAGCCACTAGAACTAAGAGAAATTTGGCATCTATTCTAATAAAGTTTCTCAGAGTAAACTCCACATGTCTGACACGCAGTCCATGCCAGGGTTACTCAAGAATCAAGCCGTCTGGTGGATGGCCTGGTCTTGTGTATACTACCTATTTTAGAGTAATGTGTCAACAGGAATTTGCACTTTTTACATACCAAGACTTTTAAGAGAGAAAAAGCTTGGATTTGTACTGACAGAAAAATGGGAAAGAAGGTTCTCATGATCTTAAATCCATATGCTTCTCAGAGTAGAAATGAAGTTTACTGATTCTCAAGAATCGCAAAACCTGGCATGAAATCATAGGCATAGTAAGTTACTACATTACTTGTTTCTAATAAAACTGATGAAGATAATCAGTTGGAGAAGAAAAGACACAATTGTAGGATCTACTTGAATGAAAGAATAGTCTGAGATGAGAGATATGCTCTCAGGAGAATACTACAGGTGAATGAGGGAAGCAGAACAGGGCAAGAAAAAAGGTAGGCAAAGCTGTAGTTTCAGAAGAAGTCTATCCTTAGTTTATTTCCATGTGGATCTTTGGAGTATAAATCCTTTAGCTCTCAGGTTCTTTCACCAGTCAAGGGGTTGGGCTCTTATCTACTACATCATTCAAGGGTTAGCCATAGCCTGCACTTAGGAAAGGGGGCATAAATAATCTCACAGCCATCTCAAGGTGGCTCTGTCAGTCAAGGGCAATTGTGGAAGAAGGGTGTGGATATGAACCATCAGCAGCCAATGCCCACAGTAGCTGGGGCATGGCTGCACCAACAGCAACTGTCCAGACCTGGGTCTTGGTTTGGACAGCATCTTAGAAAAAATAAAATTGTTGGATGAAGGGAGAAAATTTTTACTGTATTCATATAATAATAAAAGTTATAAAAAAATGTTTTTTCAACATTTGTTAACTTTGTGGTAGGTACTAGGCTATACAATTTATATACATTGCTTCCTCTAATCCTTACAAAAATACAATGAAGAAGATATCATTTTACCCATTTTACTGAGAAAGAAATCAAGACATAAAAATCACTTATCTATTAAATGGTACATGTGAGAGCCAAATTCAGGTCTGTGTGACTCCAAAATCCCTAAACGTTAAACCATTCTAATACATGGTTTTATAAGCATTAAATATTATATCAATAAAATTCTGGTATGTTTCCTGAATTGACATAAAATATTTTCTTCCTAATTATGTTTCTTTTTTATGTTTAAAGAACATAGAGAAGGAACCTACAAAGGGCTCCAAGACTGAGTTTATATTAATGTAACATCCACTGAAATCATACAGTGTTTCAGGATTTAACAGTATAAAACAATAATTGTTCCACAGAGAAGAAAGAATTGTCAAACCAGTAAGTAGATGAGACACTATCAGCAGCTTTCCCCAAAATGTGCACTGTAGAACTCTAGGGTCCTTAAATACTCCTCAAAAAAATGAGTTTTACCTCAAATAATTTGGGGAAAACTATATCTGCCTCTTGAAGAACCATATAGCACTTTAACATATTAAATATTCCAAGTAGTCCTGAAACAAGAATTCTACTTAACTTTATTAACCCAAATTTCCAAAGTGATTTTCTCCAAAAAAAAAAAATTGTGTTGAGAAATTTTGAAACATTTATTAAGATTTTACAGATACTAGTTGTGCATTGACCACATTTTAGGGAACACTGGTGTCCTGTATATGAATGCCTCTAGGAGTACTGCAAAGAGGAAATTATAATAAAAAGTACAAGGAGACTAGAGACTGGAAGTGTTAGTGGAAAGAGCAAAGAGATTTAGCAGTAATCATTTTTAACTCTAATGGGGCACTATCAGGCAGAAAGACACGAAAATAGATGGATAACCCCACCCTTTACACACTGACGAGTCAATAATTTAGAGAGAATCTGTTAACGCATACTAGGTATGCAACAAATGTTCACTTAACAAATGTTCTAACAGAGAAAATCAGGAGGAGGAAACACTTGCATTATACAGGAACAGACTCGTGATAAATAAATTTAAGTATCACTACATGAGAAGTTTAAACTCGTGGCACAAGGTCAAAAATCTCTGCATAAACTATAACTCTACTACTCATAAAAATGGGACACTCTCTCCATTGTATGTCTTTTCATTTGTGCAAAAAGAATTTGTCCTTATTTTACTCTTAGGAGATGTTGCCAAATCCTCTACATTAATGTGATTGGAAACAAGTAGATAATTTTATAAATATTAGATATTCTTATGTTAAAAAATGTTGTAAACAATTTGGATGATTATTGGGAAATGGCACTTTTTCTCCTAAAGGCATTTCTTTACGCTAATGAGCAAAGATGGGCAATCGTTAATGAACAAAGAGATTCAGTTTAGATAAGTACTATGCCATCTCTAACTATAGTGTATATTTAAGAAGAAAATATCACCAATTTATGTATTGATTTAACTTTTTTTTTCCTTGTAGAGTGGATTCTCTGAGCATTTGTATCTTAATCGATTGATATGTTTTAGGATGAATGCTCCTAGCTGGTCTGTTGACATCTCTTTGGTTGGGGACACTTCAGCAAAAGATCAAAACTGTAGGTGAGATTAGCAGGGTCAGTCATATATCAAGTAGATACACATCTGTGTGAAAGGTAATGAACCTAAAGGTGGAAGTACAAGCTAGAACATTTGGATGAAAATAAGTGGCAAACTTCAGCAACGTTGCTGTAGAAAGCATAAAATATGTACCTGGACTTCAGAAATATAAACAGTGATTCCACCTTATCTAGAGAGATTAAATAAAAAGATATAGATTCCAAAATAGTCCCAGAAGTACAATTTAGTAATTATAAGAAACCATCTTTTTTTACAAAGTGAATTTAAGCAAGAACTATGTGCAGAAATACTGTTTTCTCTAGGTTGGGCACTTTATCTTTTTCTTTGCATTTGCTTATATCAGATACTTCTCTAGCCATAAACTGTAACTATGGAATCAGCCTGACAGATACTTGAGAGTATATATGTTGGGGTATTAGTCAATAGAGACTTAGATTTGAATTGACTTTTACAATCTTTTTCCAAGTTTTAGAAATCATTATGAATGATTCATGGATTTATAAAAATGTGGTCAGTATAGAAGTTCAGAGCTTATAATTAGAGACTTAAAGACTAACATTCACAATGTGTTATATTCTAAGCAAAGGAATTAATTCAGACCCAGAGTGCTGTCTCCCTGTTGTGTTTCCTCACCAGTTCTTAGATTATGTAGGCTACTGTTTTTAATAACTTTATTTTATGCTTGTAAAATAGTGTATTATTGGAAAGCCTATTATGTTCATTACAGACTTTGTTTTTCTTGTTGCCTTTCTGGTTATCTGCAACAATATGATGACCATAATTTCTTTTTGTTTTAAATTATTTGTATCGTCTTTTCAACCAGTGAGTCACAGCCAAAATACTTGAAATGTATAGATAGTATTAATATTTAAATGTTGATAAAAGTGAACTAAAGAAATAAAAGTATAGGGACCACTTCCAGGCAAAGAAAATGTCACTTAAAAATTTTCAGAAGAAGATAAATCTTTTTTGGCCTGTTGGGACTTTTACTTCTATCAGCCTTTAGGTGACGGCTACAGCTCCTGCGTTGATAGCCCAGAGCACCGATCCTCAATATTTTTCATACACGCAAAACCGGCTGTTAGATATAATGTGCTTCTGGAGGGCCTGTCCTAAAGGCCTGTGAGGCAAAAATCATAGTTACACATGATAGATCATGCATGACGAAATGAACATTGTGTTTTATTTCAGTCATCTGTTAACATTTTCCCATGAAATAAAAAAAAAAAAAATGAAGCCTTCCTAAGGTAGCTTAGATTTCACAGAACTTTATTTAGCCAGTAACCTAAGAGACAGATGCATTTATGAAGTTTTATCAGTAAGATGTTACTGCATGAGTTAATGAAATGACTGTTTTCATGTGCAAGTAAATGACATAATTAAACTATTTACATCATACAGATTCTGATTTTGTATGTCTCTTTGTTTTCATGTGTTAAAATATGGCAGGGAGTATAGTATTGGTGATTTAAAAAAAAAAACTAGTACTAATTTTTTAAAATTTATCATTGAATAGCAGATTTTTAAAATGAAAGCCATAATGACATGAATACTCTCCTAGATGAGAGGAAAGAACAATTAGGAAAATGATAAAAGAGGAAAAATACATAGTAAAAGACAAATAAAAAGAAAGGAGATAAAATGGGGTACAGATTTTTTTCTGTTCAGAGACAGTCCAATACTCTCCTACTAAATTTTCAGCTGAACAGCATCCTGTAGATAGATAAGCAGCTTTGTTTGATCTGAGAATGCTCTCTTTGACCAATTGCCCAGTTTCAGGGCACTGGGAGTGTGAGAAAAAGGGGGCTTCTACCTACCCATTCAGACCAGTCAACCCTAATAATCAGTAGAGCAATAAGGATCAAAGCTGTCCTTCTCCATCTGCTCAAAAGTCAGTTTTACTTAGATTATCTTCAGATAAGTCCAGAAAATATAAATTCTTCATCTCTTAAATAATGTGATCATCATGACGAATCCTCATCCTCTAGTCTAGACAGACAAGTTTTTAGTCTAAATCTATAAACATTTTACTGCTAAAACAACTCTTATATGATACAATAATTTAGTCCATATAATTTTTAGTTAGTTTAGGTTTAAAAAAAAGAGCTAACCTTTTAATATTTTTATCACCCTAACATGTTTCCTTCCTGGATGTTCCCAGGCTGTCAGGAGCGGGTGAGGCTTACTATGACTTTGCAGCAGTGACAATGAGGACATCCTGTGCAAAAACAGCATCCTTGTACTCTCCTGGGGTCCCTATGCTCTGTGACGATGACCCTTTTCTACATAGTCGCTGCTTGCCCTACTGGCATTTAAACTCTCTCTCTTCCCCCACCTCTCTCTCTTCCTCTCTCTCTCTCTGGGTGGTACCCTCTGCTTGACTTGGTATCACCTTGGCTCTCAAGTGTCATGTCTCCCACTGAGCTCATGACCTAGGGATTCACTCCCAGCTCTGCTGTCAGATCAGCTCTCCTCTCACCAAGTATTCTCCAAAGCAGGATTACTTCCAGCTGAGCTACAACCCCCTAAAGGCTTAACAGGAAGTTCTGAGTCCTCCCCATGATGTGTAGAATCCGAGTGCTATTTGGAACATGAAACTCTGGCCCTCCTTCTGCCATAGCATTCTATGCCATTGTCTACATTTGACAGGGTCACTTTCCAGACAGGCAAAGGTGAGGGGAAGCTGAAGATAATTCCTTCCATATTCCTAAACATGAATCAAACAAAAGCCTCTTTTTTCTAGTCATTTTCCCTAACATGTATCTCAGATTAGGGAGATTGGTACCCACATACTCCTTTATCCTCGACTTCTGTCTTTAGTATTCCCAAGTATCCCAGAGCCAAACATGGGATTTCAACCTTCTTTCAGCCTGATCAGGACCTACCTTTCACAACTTTTAACTTAGTTCACCTGGCCTGGTTACTGACATACTAATGGAGAAGATATAGAAATCTAGTGGGGGGAAATTTTTTTTCTGAAAAGTCTGCTTACAAAACTATTATCTTACTATAAACCTTATTTTGAATGTCTAAAGCAAAATATCTTTCTTTCTCTCTGCATTCTGCCTGTAACAATCCTAATCTATCACGTCCATCTACCTCCCCTCTGCAAGACTGGTCAATAACTCTGGTTGACAGGGAGAATGTCATGTGCACAAATACAAAATGCAAAGCAAATTGTATTAATATCTTCCAAACTACTCTCCTTGTTGAAGTGTGCTTTCCTCTGATGGAGCAAAGAGAAATGGTAGAAAGAACCTCCTACATAATGCTCCCCAGGTGTTCTTTTTTCCGTTGCTTCTTACCATTTTCTCCAAGTATCTCCTCAAAGCATCTTACAGCTGGAAGTAGCTATCCTGTCGTGAAAGCATCACTCATTACTAACCTTAAAGCAATAATGACAGAGGTGATCCTGGTGGAAATATCCTTGCTCAGCAGTCCTGACTTTAGTTTATTTTATGTGATCTTGGATATTTTTTGGTCTGAGATGAACGTCAAGTACCAGTTTAGAAACAGCAGAATAAAGGCAAGAGAACTGTAGGTAGAAACCTTCAAAGGCAACTAATCGTGGTGATGAACAAAAATTCCATGTGGGAGTGAGACAATGACCTTGAGTTCTGTTGATCCTTGTATCTTTATTGAGGATATATTCGTGGGCAAATAGCCTCCAAATAACTCTGGTCAAAAAGTTATTTAATAGTCATCTATTGCCACATATACTCCCCTGGCTATCTGTGCTTCACAGGTTTTCTTACTTTACTGCTGTTAACCAGAAAGTAGGAGTGTGAATAAGACAGAGCGAAAGGTTCTGTAAGTCATCCTAAAATCCCAGAATGATCATTCTTGTGAACTTCCCTTTGAACTCATTCTTTAGTTATGAAAAATTCTCTTTTTGTCAATTTCTGTAGGTAAATATTCAAGACTCTGCTTGCTATCAGTGGAACAGAGAAAAACAAGTTAGGGTCTCTTGCTTTAAGGATCATGCAATTTACTGAATTGAAAGATCAGATACATAACTATCTAAATACAAGACAGTGCCATGAAAGAAGTACTCAAAACCATGAGAGCAGAGAAGAAAGTGAGATTATATTTCAACTAGAGAAGCTGGGATCAGTTTCATGGAGAAGGTCACATTCAGGTGCGCTTTGAAGAGGTAGAAGCTTTTAATAAGCAGCAAAAATGGAGAGCACATTAGGTAAAACTATGTGAGCAAATCTACACTCGGATATTTTAAAGAATTAGGAGTAACAGCACATTGTGCTATGGGAGGCAGAGGAGAGATGGGAAACAGGAAGTTTAACACCAGGAAAATAGCTTGGGCTAAATTAAAAGGTAACTTGAATATCTGACAGTTTGAACTTTATTGTGCAAGCCACAGGTAGTGCAGAAGGTTTTCAAGCAAGAAAACTGCTTGATCTCAAAGTGAGGTTCTGAATATAGGTCAATACAACTTTTCAGAATAAGGAAAATAAAAACATTATGGCTAAGACTTAAAATATGTTCTCTTTCTGCTTACATGTGGATCGAAATTAAAGTTTATATTCTTTCTTACTGAATTGGACACAGTTTCTCTAAAGAATAAGTAAACCTTCCTCAGAGAATATCATTGATGCTTCTTATATAGTCTTCTAAATGAGTACCCTTGATTTCTATCTATTCATGAAATGTTATCTAGCAAGAAACTGCACACAAAAGAGTTTCCTGGCAAAAGTTTCCTGGGCTAAAAATTTGTACTTTTGGAAGAAGGCTCAGGGATTTAGCTCATCAAATGTATTTTCCATGAACTATTATTCTTACAGGAATCCAGCAGTGGAGGATTGAGCTGCGAATGGGAGGTGAGGGGAAACTAACAGACTTGAAAATTGAGACACCTGAGCAAATGTAGGCCGAGCAGACGATTTTATTTCAATAAAATGATTCCACTGTCACCTCTTTTGACAAACTGGCAAAAGCCGAAGCATGATTCTTTTCCATGTGAAGAACAGAGCAGGCACACCTGGGGCACACAGGTTAGCAGTGGCGGGGGCGGCTCAGTAGGGGATCTGGAGCTAGCACAGCTAAGGACATTCAGGTGTGCAGTCCTGCTTTCGAAAGGTCTTGGGAATAAGATGATTTCATGGCAGGAACTCACCCACATCTCCATATGCTGAATTTATTGTGCTATAGTGGATATCCCTCAAAGTTTGTGTGTACTAATTAGCTAAGATTGGCTAATTTACTTCTCATTTGAGACATAATTTTTTTTAGGGCTATACTGATTGCTAATGATGTAAAGGAAAGAGACTTGCAAACATAATGCATCTACAGATGGCAAATATTAACTGGGAAAGATTTTTTGACTGATTCCTGTAAAATCTTTATTGAGCTCACCTGTTTGGGTAGTTAGGGTACATTTCTGTAGAAGTTTAAATTCATCATGGGTTTTATCTGCAGTGCTTTACCCTCTTACTACAGTGAGCTGAGAAGGGAAATTGGAGCCAGAAGTTAAGTAATTTCTCTGAAGTCACATGACAACAGAGCCATACAAATAACTCAAGTCTTTTTACTCTAATCCTGTCTTTTTCTCATTGAATGATGTGTGAGATGCTGCATTAAATTCCTTCGGATTCCACTGGTGTGACTAGTCCTCAGAGTACAGACCTGCCTTCCCCCTGTCTCCTCTTCCTTCTCCCGCCCTGTCTGCTGGTCCGAGCTTGAAATGCAGCCTTTCCTTTCCATATAGGACTAAAACTAGTGCATTTCTTCAGTCAAAATCAAGTTATGCTCTCCTACCCCTACTTTTATTAGATCTGTAAGATGCAGCAGCCGTTGGAATGGCATCCTTTCTGGGACACTGTTTCCTTGCAATCATTTTCTACATTCCACATCACTGAATAAACATGATAAAGATCACTGAATAAACATGACTGTGTTCTGAGTTAAGCATTAGTTATGTTTAGGCCTTTTCTCTGGCTCCTCCTAAGGCCACCGAATGTCTCTCAAAGGAAAAAACATGATCCTGATTTGTCACTTGGGGCTGATACGAAAGGCTCACCCTTTTAGCAGACATGGTGGTTTTTCCTCAAATGATTCCATTCTTCTAAAATGTCTATTTTTCTCTACTATAGAATATTTGAATTAACATGTTCTATAGTAAATGAGGTACTATATACTACTCTCAGGATTAAGTTGGATAATAATTACTTTGAGTTGGACTGAGACCTGAATCTTGGGAAGTTTTAAATTGAATTCAGATAAATTAATTTTGGCTAGTAAATTGGGATACAGGCTATTTTTAATATATTTTTTAAAATCATCTTGTGCAGTTCAGTTGAAAATGTAACTAATAAGTGACAAATAAAAGGTGGACTTTTATCCCTAAATTTTATAGCTTACAAGGGCAATATTAGTCACTGTGCTTTTTAGAATGTGTGGCTTAATAACTAGGGACAAAATAAGAAAATAGTTATTCATATATATAATACAGTACAACAAACTTGGATATATAATAATCATTCTTGAAATCTATGACCTTGGATTACCAATTTAAATAAAATGAGGAAAATGAAGCAAAAGGAAAGCAACCTAATCAAATATTCTCTCTGTTCTGTTTCCATGCCTCTTTAGGTTCTGTCTCCTCAATTAATTCTCCATCTGCATTGGGTATTAAGAAAATCTTGCATTAGTCTAATGTTAAACAACTGTTAGGTTGTATATTTTTATATTTCTTGTACTGGTTTTCATATGTATAATTCAAGTTAATGCTTTCTAAAGTTGGAACACTTATGGGTGCAATGTCATTGTCACTACCATAATGATGCACCCCCTAGCCAGGACAGGCCTTGGGCTACACTCACTACTGGGAGCTGTTTAGAACTTCCCTGCTGCATAACCATAGACAAATCCTGACTTGCTGACTTAGATAAGCTTCCAAGAATGTTTTTCTAACTACCACTCTAGTCAGAAGTTGTAATAAACTCACAAAGGGAAGTGCTAGTTCTTTAACATCACTTATCACACAATGAAATTATCTTATTTTTAAATTGTCTTTTCCTATTATAAGTTCCATAAGAGCATTTACAAAATTGCCTGCTACAATAGATGCTTATTAATATCTGCTGAGTAAGAGAATGGATGACTGAGCAAGAAGCAGAACAAATTTGCAATATTTCTGGACATTCTCAACTGACATAGAAGAATGAATGGAAAAGACAAACAACTGTTTTAGGTGAATTACTCATTACTATTTATCAATTACCTTTGACAATATCTTACTTTATATTTCAATGATTATAATTTTTTCTCAATAATTCATACCATTTTTTATTTCTACCTGTTATATAATTTTTGCTTTAAGTTTTTATTGTTTTTAATATTATCATTACCTCATTCTTACTTTTGATTACTCTAAAAAGACTTTAAATCTTAGTCTGACTCTTCTTTATCAATAACTTTATCCAGAGTTAACTTATGCTCAATTGTTATTTTTTTCCTTCTTTCTTAGCATTACATGATTTAATGGATATCAGAATTTTGATTTACATATTTATTTTGAGAGGGTAGCTGTGTTTTGTTCTGTTTTTGGTTTTTTTTTTTATTGTGTCTGGGATAATAGGGTTTTTTAAAATCTTTTAAAATTTACTGAAGCTTGTTTTACAGTATAGCAAATGGTTCAAAGTTTCATGCGCAGTTGAAAAGAATATGTATTCTGTTGTTATCCAAGTGGCTCATTCTATACATATAGATGCCAAATAGGTTGAATTGGTTGATGACATTATTCAAGCCTTCTATATCTTGGCTGATATTCTGTCTAATTGGCTTTCCATTACTGAAAATGGATACTAAAATTTGCATTACTGTTGAATAGTCTATTTTTCCTTTCAATTCCTTCACTTTTTGCTTCATGTATTGTGGGGCTTTAGTTCTAGGTGTGTAGTACACACTTATAATTGTTATATCTTCCTGATATGTTGACCCTCTTGTCATTATGTAATGACTTTCTTTTTCTCAAGTAATCTTTGTCTCAAAATCTATTTTGTCTAAAATTAATATAGCCAATAGAACCATTATAATACCATGCAGAATAAATTTTTTAAGAAAATGACTGTAACAGAGTTTACACAAAATATTTTGTTCTATTTTTGTTCTTTATATGAAGCTGCCATCAGACACTTCATTGCTACACCGATTTGAGAGCCTAAAGAACTGTATAGTCCATACTTATCATACTTTGATACATGGTTGCCATAGTAAAATATGTAAATAATTAATCTTTCCATGTGAAACATCTCTGAAGATCATTTTAAATATTTCCCTGTGATGAAGCATTACTCTCTGAAATCAATTATAGTATTCATAAAAATAAAGTCTCACATAAACTAAAATGGACAGAAATAAAAAATTAATAACACTTTCACAAATTCATAACAACTCATCCAATTATGTAGGAACATTACATAGTAAAGCATATAACTTTAGGTGTTATTCTTTGGCAGAGTCTATAGCTCAGCGCAATAAATGTTTTGGTGAAAATTTAAATCATAGAACAGAGACCATTCAGCAGATTTTGTTTATATATAAATCAACCAACTGAAGTCTTTGAAGAGAAAATATAATAAACCTTACAGCAAATACAGAATAAAATATTTAAGGTATCTTTTATTACTATTTCAAGATAGATCTGAGCTAAACTACAATTAACATTAACATAGAATCTATTTTGTTTTTAACAATATTTGGATAGGGGATATTTTCTGCTAAAATAAAATTTCATTGGCTTTGGTTTCAGTAACATAAATACTGAGACTATTGTTCTTCTTTAAAAATATAACAAATATTTACTTAGTGTCTAGGGTGCACAAGACCCTATATGTAACACCGGATATATATGGGTGCAAAGAGCTTTCTGTCT
The DNA here is from genome assembly GCA_003508835.1 of Eonycteris spelaea. Classification (NCBI taxonomy): domain Eukaryota; kingdom Metazoa; phylum Chordata; class Mammalia; order Chiroptera; family Pteropodidae; genus Eonycteris; species Eonycteris spelaea. The sequence goes on from PUFA01000175.1 coordinate 525,526, forward strand.
AGTTAGGCTGTCTGCAGGGAAAACATGGTATGATACAGTCAGCCTTGGGGAGTGTAAGAAGGTATCTTGGATGACTAGTAACAGGTATTGAATGGCAAATAGGAGTTCTCCAGGTGAAGATGATGGAACATAACAGATATCCCAGGCTGAGGTAGTAGTACGCATAAGAGATTGTAAGCAGAAGATATTCTCTAAAAAGATCAGTTCACTTTAGTATAAAGCGGCAAAACTGGAGGACTAGAGACAGGTAATAAAAATCCTACCATAAACCAAACTGAGAAGGAAGATGGACTTTTAAGTAGTGTGAATGGTCGTGGAAAGAAATGGATGAAGTTCAGAGATCTAAGGGAGGAAAATGACATGACATGTATTTTCCTTGAATATGCAGGCAGAAAGAGGAACATGAGGAGGAGGATCCCCAGAGAAGTAGCTTGAGGAAGTAAATGACTAAGGTTTCATTTCTTAGGATTAAAAAGTCAAGGAGAATCACGTGTAGTTATTAGGAAGGAAGTTGGAAGCAGGAGGCCCATTTAAGTGAGGTGATAAATTTGTTTTTAAACACATTAGTGTAAGTGATTTCTAACGTGTTAGTTTATCTACTAGGAGATACCTAGTAGATATCCAATAGTCAGATAAATTCAGATAAATTCATTCTGAATTTTAGGAGAGAGATCTCTAGTAATATAAAATTTTAAATCATCAGATTATAGCCTGAAGCTATGGAATTATCCATAGATATCAGATTAAAAAGTCAAGGGCAGAACTTGGAAAATTAATTGGCAGCCTCAGGAAAAGGAGCCAGTGATAAAACTGAACAGAAAAATGCCTCTAAGGGTATAAAGTCAAGGAAGGGCAAATATCCCAGAAGTCAAATGGGAGTTAGTTACTACCACCTCTGGAAATGAAGGCATGTGTTCTTTGTTTTTGTATATTTGGCGACTTTAATAAAAAAAGAATTCACGAAGGGGCTCAGACTACCACCACACTGCAGGGAACTGAGAGAATTCGGTATGTCATAGAGAACTGCTGCGGAAATTTCCCTTTCCTTTTTGAAATAACAATGCTGAATAAAATAACTGAATACTTAAGAGTAGAAGAATATGCCATTCCAAAATATGGCTGCGGGGGTTCAGAACATGTCACCCCAAAATATGCCACTTTAGTATACTGATTATTTTAAGTGGTAGGCACTTGAAAGACAGCAAATGCGGGGAATTTCTTCAACCAGAGAGGACTGACTCATCATAGGAGAGATTAGAAGTCTTTACCCACCCCTGACATACTTTGTCACAAACTATCAATCCTCCCATCTATTCTTTTAAAGACCCATTTATCTTTCACAAAAATCATTTACTCTCTGCAGAGAAGCCTATATTCTCCATCCCCTTTCCCTATTAAGATAGCGTTTAATTCTGAATTCTAAACTATCTCCTTGAGTTACTCATTTTTCCCTGGACATCTCCCATGTATACATTAGGCATGCATGTTAATAAACTTATCTGTTTTTCTCTTGTTAATTTGTCTTTTATCACAGGGACTCTCAGCTAAGAGCTCAGAAGGAAATAATTACTCCTTCCCTACAATAACAAATTTAAATACATAGCCAAACTTTCAAGAAAAAAAAAATCTTTATGTGCCAAGACTGAAGAGGAAACTCAAAGCCAGAGAGAAGAGTGGGAACTGAATGCAACTGATCCACAGGGAAACTGGAAACCAAGATGCAAACTGGAGGATGGTGCTTTATTGCCAGGTGGAGAAGATGAGGCAAGGTCTCAGGCCTGAGCATAATGAATTTACTTATTATCAGTGGAACTTTCTGCATAAATTCATTACCACCCATGACAGAAGTCAGAAGTAAACTTTACTGGACAGTAAATTTCTTAAAAGTGACTCATAAGTAATTGTAATCTCAAATTTGCAATATATGCAAGCGAAACTCAAGGTACAAACTATTGTATAATCCCTGAAATCCGAAATGAGGGATTAGTATGAAAATAGGTCTTGCTTCTCAGAAGCTCAGAGTCTCAGGAGAGACAAAGGTAAATTTACCTTCCAAAGTCACTTCCATAACTCAGTGCACTTATAATAAAGACATCCTTCACTGAAGAAGAGCATTCTCTACAAACTATAAACCACATAAGGACATGGACCACCACAGTGGAGAGTTTGTAAATAATAAATAATAAAACTATTTTCTAAGTGTGGAAAGTTAATTTTTTGTCTGTTTTCAAGAACCTGGGCTATGAAGAGAAGAAAAAAAAAAGGGAGGACATAAGCTGTATAAGCACATGGATTTAAGAATGAGTTAATTATGTGTATGTGCTGGTAAAAAGAAAAAACTATTAGAATGGTAAAATTAAAATCACTTGAAAATTTGGTGAAAAGTCAGTGCTAAAATGTTTCTGAAGAAATATTTTAAGTGGAGAAATTAGCCATAATTTTATTTTGTAAAATTTTATTTTGTAAAAAAAAAAAAAAAAAAAAAAAAAAGGAAAAAACAACATACAGGTAAATAAGAATAATTTATAGAAAAGAGAAACAAGCAGTAGTTTTCAATTTCATAACATGATCTCATTTAATTCTTACAATGGTGGGAATCCTACACTAAATGATCTGCCCAATTTTTCTGCTATTAAGAACAAAGATGAGATCCAAATCCAGATTTTTTTCCTCATAATCCTTTGCAAGCTTCATGCAATAAAAATTCTAGTGAAACTCAAGCACTATTGTGGTAACCACATCAATCATTACAACATCTGAGTAAGAGCTATCAGCTATTTTTTAATCCCTATTTCAGAAATGAGGACATTATTATGCCATTTCCCCATAATAAGCCAATATGCCATGTAAGCTATGTGAATACATTAAAAATAGAGACCATGCTTCAACCAGATAGAGTAAAATCACTAATTTACACATGAACGTTGAATAAGAATAGCATGAATAATTTATCACTGATTTGACCAGCTGTACTGCATTGTCTGCAGATACATAATCCTGCATGCACACACACAGTCTAGTTTATAACAATTATATGGGTTCCTACCTCTTACATTAGCCTTCATTTTAAATTCTATCTTCTTAGAATGATCTATTCTATCCAACCAATTGAAAATGGTTCACCCTGTTAAATTCTATCACCATCACTTTTCATAATATCTATTAATTGAAACCCTGTTATCTTCTAGAACAACTTCCAACACACTTCTATTTTGGAAGCACAAATTCAATATATCAAAAATTAGTTCAGAACATTCATTAAACTACTCAACAAATACTTTTTTGCTACTAAGCACTAAATAGTTTTATAGACATTTGGATACAGCAATAAATAAGAATACAAAGTCCCTATCTATACAGAGCTTGATTCTCTAGGGGAATAAAGTAAATAAATAAAATTAATATAATACTATAATTTAACAAAATCAGTATAACATTATAGCAATTAGTATAAGTAAAGTACAATATATAACATTAGGACATAAAATTTGCATTATATAATATGTCTTATGTTGTATACATACTATACATCAAATTCGTCACTGCAGAAGATTAATGATCTTGAAGATATAATACTAGAGATCATCCAAAATAAACACGGAGACAGAAGAATAAAAATAAAAGGTGAACAGAGTATAACAAGCTTTGAGATAACATCAATGGTTCTGACATACGTGTAACTGGAAAAATAATGGCTAATCTTTTTCTAAATGTAAGAATAATAAACCCACAGATCCAAGAAGCTGAAAAAATACCAAGTACAATAACATTACAAAAAAAAAAAAAAAAAAAAAAACCTATACCAAAGTACATTCAAATCAAATTGTCTGAAACCAAATGTCTGAAAACCAAATTTTGAAAACAGCTACGTGGATGGAAAAAAAGATGACACATAGAAGAACAAAAGTAAAAATGACAGCACAATTTTTGGTAAACAATGCAAGCCAGCAGACTGAATTTTCCTAAATTACTTATAGAAAATATGATTAACCTAAAATTCTATATCAAATAAATTTTTTTTTAAATAGGACAAAATAAATATCTCAGGCATTCAAAGGTGAAGGAATTAATTAACAGTATACCAGCACTACAGGAAATGTTAATGAAAGTCTCTCATACAAAAGGAAAATGACAACAAATGAAAATCTGGACCTACACAAAAGGATGAAGAGCACCAGAAATGTAACTATACCTGCAATTATAGAATACATATTTCTTATTGTGTAAAACTATTTAAAAGATGATTTCAAGCAAAAATTGTGTAAAACTATTTAAAAGATTATTTCAAGCAAAAATAAGTGACATATTTTATTGTTCAGTCTGTAATATATGTATATAAGTAAAATGTATGACAATAGTAGCACACCAGGCAGGGGAAGTGAAATGGAAATATAATATTGTTAGATTTCTACACTATTAATGAAAATGATATAATAGTATAATATTCCTTGAGGTTACACTGTGATTAAAAATATATAAATGCTAAAACAATCACACACATATACCAAGTATAGCTAATAAGCCAATTAAATAGATAAAATGAATCATAAAAAATACTCAATTAGTTCAAGAGCATAAGAGAAAAAAGTAAGCAAAGAACAAATGGGTCAAACAGAAAACTAACAGAAAGATGGTAGATTTAAAATCAACTATATCAATAATCATACTAAATATAAGTGGTCTACACACCTCAATTAAAAAGCAGAGATTATCAGATTGTGTAAAAAACAAGTTCCAGCTATAATCTGCCTATCCACTTTAAAGATACAAATAGGTTAAAAGTTAAAAAATGGAAATATACAACATGAAAAATGGTGAATCTCACCCAGAATCTGTTGAATCTCAAAATTACAAATACCACCATAGAGAACCAAAGATAAGACTTCTAAAGCAGGCTTATAAAGGGATCAATCCAAATTAGAATTGGAAATTGAGGAGCTCTGAGACTCTCCTTTTGAAGATGAAACAGAAGTCTTAACAATATGTAGAACCAGAAACTTCATTAGATGCTACAGTATTAATTAACTGATGAGAAAAACAAATGTAATTTCTCCTCTCAAGGAAAAAAAAAGGCATTCGTAAAATCTAAAGTCTGGTAAGAAAGTGATTAAATAGAAAAAAAAAAACAAAACTAAAATGCAACTTGAACTTGAGTAACTATGTATAAAAAAGTAGAAACCAATTAATTGAATATTAGATGCTGTTCTTTCCACTGGTTTCTGGGCCAGGACACTACAATCGTAGACAAGGAATACAATACTAGCACATTGCCAACTTTATCAGTTGTGAATATTTGCATGGTAATAATTAAATACTCATATATTAGTTATCAAACTTTAATTTGTGATATTCAATAGAAAGGAGGTCTGAATTTGGTAAAAGCATAATACAGTATTTTCAATCTTGGTAATGTTGGAAGGAATAAAGAAGGTGAGAAAAAATAAGGGTGTTATAGTATGAAGTCAAGAAATAGAATTTTAGATATATTTATTACAAAAGAAGTAAACAATAGAAAAAATAAATGAATATACATATAAATAACTGGGAGAGTGATCATTCAAGTAAAATACACATTTGCAATAGCATACAGCCAACAAACATCATTGATAAATCAATCAATCCTATAAACATAGACAAATTTATGGAGGTAATATAAAAAGAACTAAAACTGAAACAGTAACAGAAGCTTCTGAGAAATAAGAGTGAAAGAAGAGGGTGGAAGGGATGGATACTGATAGTTTATCCACATTAACTCTTCTGTATCATTTGATTTTTCAAAATGTCTAAATATTACTTTTATTTACTTTGGCTAATAAATAAAGTTAGTAAAATATCTCCCAATATGCCTACTCCATATCCACGCCAAAATGCCTTTCTTGGTATCATATTTTCACATGGAGTCTATACCTTTTAAGACAATCAAGTACAACATTAATTTCTTGTTCTTCAAAACTCCTACATATAATTGGTTATAAAATAATGTAGATTTATGATAAATTTTATTATGGATGCTGCATTTAAAATGAGTGCCTATAGTATATAAGGGGAAAAGTTGTTTTCAGAATTCAAGGCCCTCTCCATTATGACCCAATTGATTTTTCGATTTTATCGTCCTCTGACCTCCTATATGATCCATTTCCTACTGCCAGACTGAGGCCATATGCAAATGTCCACCATCCATACATACATTTAAAATAATATTGAGTGCCTGCAATGTGCCAGTCACTGCAAGCAATCGGTTATAAGAATATGTAAAACACAGTCAGTCATGGTGTATGCAACAGAGGTTTAACATTCAGGAATATCTCATCCAAGGTCTTCATGAATCTCAGATTGACAAACACCGTCACAGAGAAACAGAAATCTAAAATGAAATGGAGATAGATGCTAGCAGCATTTCAGTTAGTCTCTCTCCATACATCTGCTTCATAAGCTATACAATACAGAATCTTTCCTCAGCAAAAGTGCAAATCCATGTAGAGTAGGTCTTTGGGGAGCTGTCTGAAGAGAGTAGAAACTGAAACTATGAAAACAATAAATTGCGAGGTATATTTTATAGTAGAGCTCTCAGCTGAAATTTCTTTCTCCTAACAACTGCTGCCCCAAAATAATCTCCTTCCCTTGTCTACGGCCACGCTACTCTGAACAAGCCCAATCCTATCTTATCTCAGAAGCTAAGCAGGGTCAGACCATGTTAGTACTTGGATTAGGAGACCACCTAGGAAGACCAGGTGCTGTAGGCATAAAAAACAAAAAAAAATAAGAGACTGCAAGCTGACAAGGTCCTTGCAATCTGTGAGGTCAACCAAGGGTTGCCTTGCCAAAAAAAAAAAAAAAAATTAAATAATCTCCTTCTGAAAATTCAATACATTTACTCATATTGCTCATTTACTCATACTACTCATTTAGTCATATTGTCTTCTGAAAGTATATGTTGATGTCTTCTCTTGCTACTTCACCTTTCACTTGCACATGTGTGTGCATGCTCTCTGTATTTTCAATATGGATGTAGGACTGACTGTGTGTTATACTTCTTTGTACTCCACAAAGTATCCAGAGAAACTTTTTATACAGAATCAAAGATGAAACGCTATTGATGGAGGAATTAAATTTATATTAATGACATCGAATTGCTGAACAATTAAATAGATTGCTCTTTTAACTACTTATTTGAAGCCATAATACAAATTGCTAATTGAAGTTTTTAAAACTACTGACCCAGTTATTGATGCCGTATAGACCAGTCACCAAAGAACTTCTGGAAAGCCTACCCTTTAACTGAATTAACAAAATTTAATTTAAAAACAGAACCTAGTAGCTGTTTCTGCCAATCATATAAGAGTTTAACATCTGGAAAGTTATTGGATCTCTGATAAGGATTTAGAAATTATAAGACTAAAACAGTTATAATTCTCAAGTGTAGCGTATATATAATTTGTGTTATCAAAGATGTGATCCTCCTCACTTCAGGAGCCTGATATTTGAAAGGTTGACGGTAACATTTTATTCTGTAAGGTAGATGTTAATATTATCTTTCATTCTTAGCCGATATTATTATGAAGTTAATGCCAGGAGCTCAGGGCTTTATGTTGCACCTAATTACAATATAGGAATCTCTGCACTAGAATTTTAAATGTTAAATACCCACGTTTATTATATGTGTTATGTGAATTGCTCAGACAGAAAAAGTTATGACTAAACATTCTCCACCCCTTTAGGAGCTGTGAACCAGCCAGTATTTGAGTTGCCAAACATGAGAGAACACAAAATACTATGAACAGTACAAAAGCCTGGAGGTGCATTTCAGAGAAGCGATTATTACATGTTAAGAAAGCAAGGATGTTCAAAGATAGCACCACTCTAATTCCGAAACCATTCTAAATATATGTGTGTGTGTGTGTGTGTATGTGTGTGTGTTTCAAGTAGTTTTAATAATAATTCAATCCATTCAATAAGTGAAAGATTTATTACATGAAAACACCACCAGTGTATAGTAGACAAGAGAAAAATATATTCTAGTTGAAATATGTCCAGGATGGCTAAGGTTTTAAGAAGAGGGCTTACAACCTGCTGAAAAATCAGCTTAAATTCAACTATCAGTTACTATACACCTAGAACTTCACTAAATCTATAGGAGAATGTTAAAGAGGGAAAAGGTATTATTCTTAACCTAAAGTAATTTAAGGGTCTAGTTGAGTTGACTATGAATAGTCCTGAAGAAATAAGCAGAAACTACTTAAAGGAAATGAAATATGATATATAGTATTGTTGTAAGACTATAGGAAATTCAAAATAAGAGAAAGTCAATGTAGAGCACAATTAGTCACAGCAAATCTCAGGGACAGGGAGAATTTTCAATTGAGTTGTGAGCCACATGTTAACCATGTGTACTCCCCATGGCAGAGTATGTGGTTTCATTTGGATTTGGTGGGTATCCAAGCTGAGGAGAAGAGCCAAAATTAAGACAGGAAATGAGTTAAGTATAAACACAGAACAGAAAGGGGACAACAATTCAGATAGAAAAACTGGACCCATTGTGAGAAAAGCCTGAACGGATGGTCAGAAAAGCAAGCTTCTGGTCCCTGAAGGACAAGGAGGCCTGGTAGGATCTGGGCAGCAGAATGAAACAATGAAATGGAATTCTAAGAAGAATAATCTAACAAGGAAGTGCAAGACAAAATGTAATCCATAGAAACTTCAGCAGGAAAGAGACTGTTTAAACAATCTTGGTATATGGGAATAAGAAAGTAAATCGAGATCCTGACAAACGCAAAGGAGGGGAAACATCACATCGTAAGAAATTCTCCTACACAGCTGTCTCTCCACCTTGCAGATTGCTCAGTGTTTACCTACATCAGGAAACAGTGTCTTGAAGATCTTGCAATCAAAGCCCAATGGCAACATGGCATTTGGAAAAATGCTCCCTGCACAGGCTAGATTAGCCAGCGGAGCTCCTTGGGCCTCATGGCACTGTGGTGCAGACACTCTTTTTCCCACAGTAGAAAGAGATTAAGGTCGCCCATTGTGACGGTTCTTAGAGGAGAGTCTGACAGCAGCAAGAAACAGGGCACAGTAGAGTATAAATATTCTGTTACCAGGGTATAGAACTGTGAGTTGAAAATGAAAGCAATATACCTGCTGTGTTTTGTTTAGTCACCCAGGGAAGGCTTGAATAAAACTCTTACTTGTATTTTTTTCCACTGTTAACCCGGGTTAACCAAATTGACAGGCTTTTTAAAAATTTAGTCTACTATTACTTTTACCATAATTTCCCTTGTTATTGTTAATGAGATTATTTTTATTATTGGAATTAGATGGGAATAACAAAAATAACCTAACTGTTAAAATCCCCAAGCCATATTTGACTACAGTTATAAAGTTGGTTCCTACTCAGTAACTTAGGAAATTAAAAACACTAAATCTAGGATTTTCTCCACTGGGATCTAATCCAGTCCAATTTAGAAGTTGAGGATTTAAGGCTTTTCTGAAAGAAATGGGAAAATGTCAGCTACAATTTCTTGCTAGACTTGAACCGAATCTATTAACCTTGCCCAGAGAATATAATGTTACAGTTATCTCATTTACAATGTTATTGTGCATGATTTAGGGCCACAGTACAAAGCCTCGAGCTAGGTTTTGTAGTTTTCAGTTAAATTTACATGTCTATAATACAAATGATTTTCTCTTGTTCAGATAAAAAGATATTAAAAAGTGATTTATAATATTTCAGTTGGATAGAAAATATACAGTATGACTTAGTCTACCAAAGAGAAAAAACATAGTTAGTCAGCTATTATGAATATGTACGTTCACACCGCTTAGTACTTCCCCTCTTTTAATGTATGCCTGGTTATCAACCACTAGACATCTTTTGAATTACATTATATTTAGAATACAATGAGACATGAGCCTATATGAAAATCAGATTTTAAATAACAATCAAAACGACAAAGAAAAAAATCTATCTCTATGCAGTTCACCTAAGATCATGGACGCTAAAAGTAACTTAGGTACCACCATTTCTTTGAACACGTCATCTACTTAACACCTAATATGGTTTTTAAATATGTCACACAAAAGCTTCTCTAACATTATCACCATTATTAAAACCCAAGAAAAACTGCTTTACCATAGACTCTAAGAGTTTGAGATTTGATTTGGGGACATTGTGTTTTATTGGAAATGACCGCTATAATGCCACTTGAAATGGCTGCTATAATGACCTACAACTGAAAAGTCAATACCAGTTTCAAACTAAAGACTTTGTAACACTTTTACTAATTAACAATACCCAGTGTCCTATAAATTTAAAATAAGATAAAAAAATCTCTCATGTGTCTCAATATAGGTCATATGGCATATACAGATATTTCAATGTTATATAATATCAAAATGTTATACTTTAAGATTGCAATTAAAAATTAAAACCCTACTGCTCAAGCTCAATTCATTGACAATACATACACATTTATTGCTGTAGAGAGAAATGTATGTATCGATAAATGTATGTATACCAAATCAATAAATGTATGTATATCAAATCAATAAATGTATATATATCAAATCAATTCTAATTGTATTTTTATCAAGTTTTCCTTGTATATTAGTTAAAATTATATCCAGCTTTTAATAACACAGAGCTAAAATATTAGAGATTTGAACATGATACAGATTTTTTTTTTCTCACAAACATGCAACTAAGATAGGCATAACAGTTCCATGTACCAGTGGGAAACCTGGTATCTTCTATCTTTTTGTTCTGTAATCTTTAGCAGATGGCTTTCATCTCCTGAGTCACCACATACTCAGAGCCATTTTGTCATTCTCAGGGTAAACTCAGAGTCATCTAATTTTCACAAGATAGCTGCTGGAGTTCTAGTTGGCGTACCCACATTCCAAAGTCAGGAGAAAGGATAAAAGAAACAGTTTAGAATATACCTGCCATCTGAGTAGGCTCACCATAAAGAATTTTCCCTGAAAATGCACATGAATGTTTCTGCTTACATCTTACCAATGCCTTCAATGGAAAGTGGAAAACACAGTTTGTTCACTAGAACCAATGCTACTGGCAATATTCCAGGGTGGAGGGCGAGGGGGAGTCAAAATTTTATGTATTTAATTGCTTTGTTAGTTGTTACATACATATTTATTAATAATATACCTTTTCACACACTATCTTTATCTTAATGATTTTAATTATAAAGTACACATCATCTGATATTAATTATTCTGCCTTTTTGTATTTGTGTTTTGTGGGGGTTTTCCCAATCCTGTATTTTTAATGTTTACAATGAGTGGGTAGAAGTTATATATTCTTATTTTTGGACTGCAAAATAGCAACACAAAGAGATGTTTTCTTTCCGGCTTTTTCTTTAGAAGAAAAATTTCCAATATCTTGCTCAGTAGATAGAAATGTTGCTGGTGTTTATTCATGCATGGTGGCTGAGTCTAACTGTTGTGCATGCAAACCTGTAGTTAATCCCCCTTTTTATTCCGTGCCTGATCCACACTTCCTGCCATTTCTGCCATCTCTAAGCCCCAAGCCTCTTTGCAAATTCTCCAAAGAGGAGAGCTCCATATCTCCCACCAATCTTCATTTCCCTTATTTGAATTAAGGCAATACGTAGCTAATAGTAAACTTCTCTAGGAATAGGGAACTAGTAAACTCAACTCAAAATTATACTATTAAAAATTATTTTAAATTACTTTGCTGCTGTTCAGTTAAATATCTCCTTTATTACAAAAAAGTGTGCATGTTTAAGACTATCGTTAGCTTTATGGAAATGGTTTAATTGGCCTACAAAGATAAACTGTATCACAAAAAATTAGGTCAAGATTTGACTATTCATATATTTCCCTTACAAAGATAATTTTCATCATAACTAAAATTCGGTTAATCTAGTGAAAGCTGAGTTCTCCCCTTGACTGTCTTCAAGTCTATTCAAGTATTATCTTACAGTTACTAGTGATACCACAGGTAAATAGTTCCTTGACTTGAACTGGAACCAAGATTTAAATGGCTTAGTTCTTTAAAAAAAAAAAAAAAAGTGTATGTCAATGCTCATAGCTAGAAGAGTTGATCACTTTCAATTTCATAGTCAAAAAGACAAAAGAGTGAGCAGAGAGATCAAGGTCATTTTAAGCTTTGAATTTGTTAGCTGCCTCTGATACATTAAAATCAATTTTAGTGACTTCAATTTAACCAACCTTGATTAGACAAGTATCCATTTATTCAAAAGGTTGTCAGGTTCCAAAAGAGGGGAAAAAAATTATGAATTAGGTGGAGATTGCGTGTTTATATTTTTATTAATTTATGAAGTACAGTTGCCCATTACCTATGTAAATAGGTTATTTATATTTATTTTTTTCTTTCTAAATGATTCAAGGTGGAGCTTTATGCTACTAGGTAATATTTTTAATTGCTATATATTTGGCTACCAATGGTTTTGTTATATTTAAATAATAAGCCAATACGTGGTTAACTCTAAAAGATAAAGTTCTGCATTGGATGTGAAAGTCCCCTATTCTTTGTGTTCCTAATTGGGCAAGCAGTTTAGAGCTTCTTAGGAGAGCTTAGTGGAAGTTTGCCTACCTAGACCAAACCTGAGATCAAAACACTTGACATGGTTGTCATGTTTACTCAAAGGTGATTTACCACAGAAATGAAAACAGGAAAAAAGGAAACTGGATCAAGAAAACCAAGTACTTTTTAAAATCCCTTACTTTTATCAAAATAGCTGATTTTCCAACTACTGGTATTACTGAAGTAGTTATAAATAACATTTAGAAGAATCTCTTTAAAAACTCACTAAAGCAGCAAAGACATAGACTACCAAATACACTGGTGGATGCACTTGCCACCAAATACAAAGTTATTTTTATTATAAGGTTGAAACAATGATGAGAATAACTAAAATATAAAGACAAAGTAATCTCATTAAAGCACAAACTAGTCATCGATACCGAAAGAAGAGTATAACTTGGCATAATAATTATTCTGGATAATTCATTTCTTTGAATCAACTATCTTTAGGTCAGAAATGTGAACTGACTTCAATTAAGCCTGGAAATTCCAGAAATATTAAAATATTTTCTATGGCTGGTATGTTGTGTTAAATTAAAATAATCTGTGCTTCTTAGGAGAAATGTTTAAAAGGAAAAAATTAGAGAAGTATAGAAGAAAAGACAAAAAATACATGGATCTACATTTTGCATATGTTTTTTGGGTTAATACTGATAAAAATTCCTATGAAGTCCAAAATAGAGTCTCCTTCTGATAAATGGAAATATTGAGAATCAGAAAAATTGTCTAAAACAACACAGTGATTAGTTGAATCAAGATTAATAAACAGGTTTGTCAGATTCCAAAATCTCAGTAAATTTTACTAGATATGGAAATATAATTAATGGATATTAAATACAACAGAAAGAGAAAAAATATATTTAGACTATGTGATTTAAATCCTATTTGGTTGTTTTCTGAACTCTGATTCTCTCAAAAACAATACCCATACCAAATTTATGCTTGAAACTTTATGAAAAACATTAAATAAACAAACCAGATGTGATAACTGTATGGGGAACTCTGTCATGCATGCTGGTCAACTACTGTAAACTAATATCAGTATTTGCAATCATATTTATATTACCATTTTTTACATAATTTAAAACCACAACATTCCTTATTGTTTAACAAACAGATTCGTAAAAATAAAACTTAGTGTTTGTAATGTGAAGGAGCAATGCCATTCATTATACTTCATACTCCAAGTTCTACTCTCTAAAAATCAGTACTTTTAACATTTTCAGATTTTTAGTTGATATAAAGAATACGTTTCTGACTCTAAAAACTACTGTTATAACATTATTGTCTGACATTATTTGAGAAATTATAGACTGAATCTCTGCTTTGAAAGAGAGCATTAGATCACCAACATCCCATGTTTCTTCCCAATTTTGGTAAGTTATCATTTAGGTCTTTGACTGATTATTTTGGATATATAGTTGTGTCAGTCCCATTTTATCACTGCATCAACTTTTGAAAGTTTTCTTAAAGTATCTCTTAATCTTCATTATGCCATATGAAGCTACAAACATTCCTATCTTATATCCCAACTCTCCTTTTCTTTCTCCTTACATCTTCTTTCAGTTATACTTCTATTTATATATTGAAAAAGTTAAGAACATCTTATTTATAACCAGAAACAACAATTTCACTATTTAAAGTTATAGTTTGATTCTAAAAGTTTAAAGCACCCTGTGTTTATATAACCATGACTGCATAACTATCATACACAAAATATTAGATAACAACCTAGGAATTCATGTGTCTGTGGGTTGAATATACAATTATTTATCCAAATGAAAATATTCCTAATACACAAATATATGTAAGAATGACATTTCTTATATTTTATTCTCAAAATTAAACTATATTTTGAGGGGCTTCATATACAATAAGGTATATAAATTTCTTTCCATGGATTTTCTTTCTATGGATTTTATCGTTGCCTTTCATTTTCTTAAGGAAAAAATTTTTTTCACTTTATCATTAACATTATTTAACATCCTAATTTTATGGAATCTCTTCTACTCAAATAGAAAGCAATCTACTTGAAACCAACCTATTTCTTTAGACTGTGTTAACCTAAAAATAAAAAACCAAAGTGAGAAGCAACAAGAGTTTATTTGCCACCCAAAAGAATAACTATTCTTGACGCACTGATTCAGGCTGAAATCTAAATAATGTTCTAATTAGGGGGTAAGGGCAAGGGTCTTTTTTATGAAAAAGGGAAGGAGTAAACAAGAAAGGAATTTCTATTGGTGTTAATAAGTCAGGAAGGAATTTCTATAGGTATTAAAAGCTAACTAAGTATTTAGCTATACTAGGTGGTACTAATTCTAAATAATGTCTTAAATCTCAGTCCAAGATTCAGAATACCTGCTTTCCTGCTAGTTTTACAAATGATTTGTTTGAAATACAATGTTGGTTTGGCCCAGTCCAAAGCTTATTTTGCCCAGTTTAAACATCTGAAAGTTTGAAGAGTAAGATGTGCAAGGCGGCTCCTCTGGAATGACAGCCCCGGCTTCATTTGAAGTGGCTCCATTTATATTATTTTTTCAAAACTGATTAAATGTTTTATTTTTGTAATACGAAAATATTAGGTTTCTACAGGGTCTCCATATTTATGCTTCCCATTCTATTTCCTAATTTCCGGTGACTGTATTATTAGTTTTATATATCTGTCTTCATTCAGTAATGAAAGAATAATATATTTATAACATTTATAGCTTTATAGTTTAGAACCAATAATTAACCAAAAATATTTGAATTTTCAGTAAATTTTTTCCTTAGGATTGGAGAAACTATCCATAAGAACAAGTCTAAAAAACTCAAGTATTACTTATCATATGCCTGAATAAGCTTATTTAAAACTTATTCTCATGGAGCTAACAACTCTAAATTTAAGAAATATCAATAAATAATTACCTCACAGCATTATAGGTGTGAAAAAAAGCAGACAAATTTTAGAGGGAAGTCCAAACTTTGAAAAAGGTTTTTAAGAGGGGAGAGCCTGAATTGGTTTTTGTTTAAATTCTACCCAAATTTCTAACTGACCCTTGAAGCACGTGGCAGACACAAAATGGCATAACGATAAAAGAACTGAACTAAAGTTTCAGTTGCAGTCCAAGAAAACAATCTGCCATTTTTGCCTGACCAAGATAACTGCCTGCTAAAACAAACAAAAAATCAACACTCTTCAGAGTGATATGAAAGAATGCAGAATCTCCACAGCATATAATTTAAAATGTCCAGGACAGAATTCAAAAGACTAAATATACAAAGAAATAGGAAAATGGGACCAACTGTTTAAAAAAGGAAAATCAATTAAAACACATCCAAAGATGACTGAGATATTGGAAGGAGCAGACAAGATTTAAACCCGCTATTTATAACTATGCTCAGTGATGTAAAAGAAAATATGTTTGCTTAATGGAAAAAATAAGAAATCACAGCAGAGAAATAGAAATTATAACAGGATCTAAATGGACACGGTGTAACTGAAAAATACAATAACAGATGAGTCACTCAACTTGAAGATAAATCAGTAGAAAAGATCCAATCTAAAGAACAAGGAGGGGAAAAGGTCTTAAAAGAAAACCTCAAGAACCTGTAAGACGACATCAGTTAATCGTACATGTAATTAGAGGCGCAGGAGGAGAGGGAAAAAATTTTTTTGAAAACTACTGGCTAAAATTTTCCACAGTCTGGAGGAAGACATACATACACAAATGCAAGGTGCTCAGCAAACTGCAAACAGAATACAAAGAAAACCATGTCTCGGCACATGACGTTCAAACTGCTGAAACCAAAGATAAAGGTAAAACCTTGTAAGCACTCAAAGGAAAACAACATATTACATACAGAGAATGATGATTCAAAAACCACTGACCTCATCAGAAGCAGCTGAGAGCAAATGATAGGAGAAAAATATCTACAAAATGCTAAAAGACAGAACTATCAATCTGAAATTTTATTTCAAGTGAAAGAGTTTTTCAAAATGAAGGGCAAATAAAGATATCTCGGAATAAAGAAAACTAAGTGAATTTGCTTGTCAGAAGCCCTATAATGTATGAAATTCCGAAAAAAGTTGTTTAGGCGAAAATAAAATTATACCAGTGAGAAACTCAGTTTATAAAGAAGAGATGAACAGCATCAGAACTTTTAAATATCCAAATAAATAGAAAACATTCATTTTCTTGATTTTTTAAAAACGTATATGAATGCTTAAAGCAAAAATTATAACATTGTCTTGAGAGTTTTATATACATGAAGATATAAGTAACATCTGTAGAATAAGGATAGGGAGTAAAGCAATCTATTAGATGCAGTTTCTACATTTTATAAACAGTAACTTTAAGCAAAAGTAGAATTTAAGGATTTATATTGTAATTACCAACACTAAAACACTAATGCAAATAGGTAAAACCAAACATTCAATAGCTAAAGATATATATCACATATCATATAAATATTCAAATAATTAAAATAAAAGCAGGAAAGAACAGAGGAATGACCAAAACACAAAACTCCAGAGATAACGAATGAAAAACAAATAATAATATAGAGACATATATCCAATTACATCAGTAATTTTATTAAAGGTTAATGTAATAAATGTATTAATGTATAAAATTAAAGGGGAAGTTTGTCAGAATTCAAAAAGCAAAACTAAATTGTATGCCTTCAGAACAGTTTGAATTTTAAATATGAAGACACAGATAGGCTGAAAAGTAAATTGATGGAAAAAGTTTTTATACAGAGAATAAGCATAAAAAGCCAGGAGTAGCTATGTTAACAACAGCTACATTAGACCTTGAGAGAAAAACTCTAGTTTTCCTTTTTTTTATGTTAGCTTTTTCCCATGTTTTTATTCTAAAATAATTATTGAAAAAAGCAGACTGCTGTGTATTTTCTTTTCTGGTTGTTTTCTGTAGAAATAAAAACACTGTTTCTAAATCCTGCAACTATATAACACCAGATCCTAGGCAACTGTAATGTGTATTTGCTGTATTATTTAAAGATATTCAACTCTTCTATGGAGAACAAAATAAACAAATGACATGGATGAAATGTATAAGTTCTGCTAAGTATAGTTACTAGGTTGCTAACCTGTAATACATGTTAGACATGGAATAAATACAGCCCATGTCTGCTGAACACAGATAAATATGATGGAACAAATGAATTAACTTGTAGATATACAGGGATGGAAGAACTGATTAAACCTTAAATATTCATAAATCATGGATCATATTACTCCCGGCTGTCAGTAATGTGATCCCTACTGTGACACTGTCATACATTGATAACACCCATTTTGGTCCCTTGTGACCTCTGCCAGAGATAGGCAGATAAAATCCATAGCTGCTCCACAAGTCATCATGATCTACAGCTGTTGGCCAGGCATATTTGCCCCTATGTCTCGCTAATCGAACAAGAAAGTGGTGGGTCAGAGGACCTTATATCTCTGAGTGCCATTTCCAAACCTCAACTCTGGTCCCTGGAACTGCACTGTCAGCAGAGCAGGGTGATGAGGCAGAGGGAGAAAGAGAAAGACAGGCTCGAGAACACTGTAACACAGGATTAGGGTAACGTGTTCCTTCCACTCCAGAGGCAGCCTACTATTGTAAGTATGTAAACCTACACCAATACTTAGCCTTTGTTTCTTGCTACATTTTGGAAACTGATTAAATAAGCCATTTGATTCCAAGGTGTTAATTTTCTCTCTGAGCCTCTCTGTTTTGCATCCTCTGGGACAATGTCTATGAAGGCTACTATTGAAGCAAATGATTGCCCCTATGGCAGTATGCTCAGGTGACCAGTCATCCAAGGAAGTTAAACTCAAAGAAGGTGTTTAAATATGTGACTGGTAGCTGCTGATTGGATTTAGACTGAAAGGCTGAATTTGCTTTATGCCCTGAGTATCTATGAATAAAATATATTTACATTAAAGCCCGAAAAAAAAAAAATCAAAGTTGAATGACCTTAGTACATCATGGCAATTTTAAAAGGGATCTCAAAATTTCCTAGAAGTTAAATTATTTTGTCATTCCAAATAAACCAACAACAAAAGAAGCATAGACACACAAACATACCAGCAATACCAACAAATATTTTCTTTAAGCAAAAATAAGTACTGGACAAAGAAAGTACTGAACCTGGAGGCAGAAAACCCTCAAGCCTGTAGCTCACAAATTTCAAGTAATTATTCTGACCTGTCCTTCTGATTATCTCTCTTCCTTCAGCATAGAATTATGGTGGGTGTTAAACATTTTAAACTTCTCAGATTAGAATGATTTAAAGGACTAAAATATCAGGACATTTTACACTTTTTAAGTAGATATGTTTTTCTCTAACATAAAGTGTTATTCTAAAATAGTGACTAGTCTAAATTGTTGGGAGGTTAGTTGTCTTTGGGTTAGAATGTCTTTAATTTGCCCACATAATTTACTAAATCATCCTCCTCAACTCTTAGTGTGCATCAGAACCATGTGGGAAAATATTATAACAGATACATGAATCTCAAACTAGAGTTTTAGTTTGTTTTTTAATTAAATTGGCCCAAGGTAGGATTTCATATAATTATAGAATGGAGTTTTGATATAGTGGGCCTCCAAAATGTTATAGAACTTGTCTTTTGGAATTATTAGTAGAAGACAATAAATTCAGATGGAGAGAGCCAATTTATGAGATTTTTAAGGAATATTTTAAAACATTCAGTCCATGAAGAAATCTAGTAAGCCTGATTGAAGAATAGACCAGGCTTAAATACTACATGATATTTATCATCACTGAATGCACAGAATAACTAAAACTCAGCCTAACCAAATATTTCCAGGTAAAATTCCTTGACATAAATGGATAAAATGATTAGATAAAAATAATTAATGCTTATGGACTGGCAATGGTAGGATAGCTTTTTTAAAAAGTCTCTAGGAGTCAGATTCTTCAGTACTCCACTAAACAGCTAAAATTTCAAATACATCTCTTCATTTCTTTGGATCTCATTTTCCTAATGTCATGGGACTCTTATTTTTTTGAAAACCTTTCTGGCTAGGATGGCCTAATACGGTTTTTCCACAATTACTACTCATTAGTAATTATAAACCACTCCACTGCCACTATTCCTCTTTCTCCTGCTGCTCCCTGATCTCCATCTTCTACCCCTAAATTCAAAGCCAGTAGCATTACAGAAGTCTTTACTAAAACAATTTGGAGCTTTCAGAAAAATCCCTGGGATCTGAATGAAAGAAGAAAACAACTGAAAACAAGAATAGCCTATGGCAAAATAATGTATCCACTGCGATGATTCTTCCCAACACAATCTTTGGGTGAATGGGTATAAATGAGACTTTCCTGAAGAGACACAGTTAAAATGAAATATAAATGTAGTCAATTAAAAATATTATCTCCATAAGTGAAGAAAAGTTTTTAAATGTTAAATCTTTCACAGGGGTTCCCCTTGAGAGTGCACATAGTCATAGACCTGTGTCCTTGCCCTGTGTCTTGTTCTTAAACTTCTCCTTCAAATATCCACTGCACAAACCACAACTCCATCTGAGGGACCTTCCCCTATAACAACCCACCCTCCCAATAATCCACAACACAAGGCAATCTCAAATAGTTTGTATCCAAGTCAGAGGAAATCAGTCTACAGTAATATAATTAAGAGGAATGAGAGACAACACCTGACTCAATGAATGAATCACTCCTCTCTCTGAGTTCTCTCTTTCCCTGGAATCTCAAGGAAGAATTTTTTTTTCCTGAGAAAAGTACAAAAAGAACAATCATTCACTGCCTGAGTTCAGCAAAATCCACATATTGACACATCATTATGGAAAACAGAAGTTTCTTTTTGTTTACCTTCAATAACTCAGGGTACTTAACTATTTCTATTATGTATACTGCATTTGTATGATTCTAAGATAACAGTTTTTCTGAGGAAAACAAAAACTCCACATTCGATATGCATATTTTTTTAATTTATTTTTCATTTTTTATGGTGACATTGGTTAACAAAATCCAGTTAGTTTCAGGTGTACAATTCAACAGTATGACATATATATATTGCATTGTGTGTTCATCGCCCATAGTAGATTTCTTTCTGTCACCATATATTTGACCCTTTTTACCCCTACCTTCCCCCCACCTCACCTCCTACCCTCTGGGAACCACTAGTCTATTGTCCATGTCCATGAGTCTCTGTTTGTTTGTCCTGTTTGTTTGTTGCTTTTAGGTTTATATCCCACATATAAGTGATATCATGTTGTTTTCAACTTTTTCTGTCTGGCTGATTTCGCTTAGCGTGATTATCTCGAGGTCCATCCACATTGTCACAAATGGCAGTATTTCATCTCTTCTTATGGCTGAGTAATATTTTATTGTATATATGTACCACCGCTTCTTTACCTGATTGACTATTGTAGGACACTTTGGTTGCTTCTATGTCCTGGCCACTGTGAATAATGCTGCTATGAACATCAGTGCACAAATGTCTTTTCAGATATGAGTTTTCAAGTCATTGGGGTAAATACCCAGTAGAGGGATTGCTGGATCATATGGTAGATCAATTCTTAGTTTTATGAGGAACCCATACTGTTTTCCATAGTGGCTGTACCAATTTACAGTCCCACCAGCAGTGTATGAGGGTTCCTTTTTCTCCACATCCTCTCTGAAACTTGTTATTACTTGTCCTGTTGATAACAGCTATTCTAACAGGTGTGAGATGGTATCTCGTCGTGATTTTGATTTGCATTTCCCTAACAGCTAGCGATGTTGAATCTTTTTATATGTTTGTTGGCCATTTGTATGTCTTCTTGGGAGAAGTGTCTATTCAGGTCTCTGCCCATTTCTTATTGGATTTCTTGTTTTTTTGTTGTTATTGAGTTGTATGAGTTCTTTGTATATTTTGGATATTGGCCCTAAGAGTCATTATAATTCCAAAGGTTAAAATGTCCATCTTAAGATATAGTTTATCAAATATTATACAGATAAATACATGTATACTAAAATTTCTTGGGCAACCAAATTTTATTCACCTTGCCCAAGAATTTGTCTTTCTTCTCCTCCATTGCCTCATGTGGGAAACATGAAGTGCATTCAACATAATGATCTAAGCCTTACCACTTTCCTAGCATTTTGAGAAGCCCACTGAAGGTGGAGGCTTTGGCTTCATCAAACCTTATGTTAAAAGTAACTAAAATGGTAAATTTACTTTCATTCACCAGAGAACTGGCTTAAAGACACCAAATATCCCAGCAAGCAAGAAAACTGCCCCTACACCACCTCAGTACAACTGCAATCTCTGCCAACTTCAAGAAATCCTTGGACCATGAGTGGTGCTGGCAGGCTGTGGTGTTTTACCTGATGAATCTCAGGAATGCTAGACGCACACAGATTTCATCAAAGGGATGAGAGCTTAATTTGTTTAAATGTTGGTCTACATTGTCTTCTGTTTATTATTCCTTTATAAGGCTTGTAGGCTTCCTCTCTTTCCAAGTTTTGTACTTTTGGGTGCCCTGAAACTACTTCAGCCATGCCAGACTCAGGGGCCTCACTCTGTAGTCCATACCTTTAACTGCACAATCATTGAAGAATCTTAGCTACTGCCTTCTGTTCAATGGAGCAACTGGAAGTGCTCAGTTACATACTTGCATTTTATACCATGCTTCCATCTGCTTCAGAGAGAGAGAGAGAGAGAGAGAGAGAGAGAGAGAGAGAGAGAGAGAGAGAGTGTGTGTGTGTGTGTGTGTGTGTTAAAGCAATCTTAAAAGCCATGCTTGCCCAGAGATCCTCACAGTGCTCCACCTTTCAAACGCTCTGAAAACAAATTAAGAAGACAAAATGAACAAGACCAAGAAAGGCAATTCTAGTGCTTGGGGACTCAGAATTTGGGAAGATGAAAGTCAAGAGCTTGTAATTAAAAGCAAAATTGGCTGTAAATTAAAGGCTACTTCCTCCCTACCTTCCAGGTAAGACCAAAAATAATAAAGGAAGTCTAGATTATATTAGCCACCTCAGTGTTTCCTGAGGATGCTTTCTTTTCCAAAAAGAAAAAAAAGTTTTTCTTGAATTGAAAACAGAATACAGGGACCTTCTATGATACAGACCCAGTGTTCAATTCAGAAAAGGGCTGACCACCTTTTGCTCTCACCATTTAGCACTGTCATACTAGTATGACAGCTGACACCCTGATCTCTTTCACAACATATAGGAAAGTATTCCAATTCTTGCTTGTTCTTTCAGATTTCATTGGCATGCACTACTGTTATGAATATTTGGTTTTATTTTTCTGGCTTTGCTTTCTTTCCCCCCCCAATTTCCCAGTTCTTATTTAGGTTCATCTTTATCGACATGATCATATCAACAACGGGAAGATCTTAAACTTTCAGTTACTGCCATATCCGTATGTCTGGCACCTCCATGGCTGCAATGAATTTATAATAGATTGAATTTCCTGTTTTTACTCAGATATTTGAATATTTGTAGCTATAACTTCTACTCTTTGAAGAAGCAAAGCAAGAATGATATTAATGTAAGTTTATAAAATTTATGATAAATATCACCATCTCTAGAGAAATCTGCTTCTGTCATAGCATGACATTTGTCTGTAAACTAGGTGGAGAAGATACAGTGATTCCCTTTGCATAGAAGTAGTTGATCACTAAACATATAAGACTTATACTATATCCATTTATTGCACGCATTGCATATTCTCTATTTACAGTTTTCAAATGGTAAGTGAGCTTTGTCCAAATAATAACAACCTTAATCCACTGAAAACTAAGTTCCCTATCAACTTTGAAATTGTTACATAATTCTGAAGTTTAGTGATCTGACTTCAGCAAACATATTAAAGCCAACTAACAAAAATGTAGTTATAAGTTCAAGCTTTAAAAATCTATGTTTCATGACAAAAAAAGGCAGCTGATTACTTACAAGTTGATCAGAAGTTTGCTATTTCTATTCAGTTTAGATCTGAGTGATCCACAAACCGAGTTTTTGCATTTCTGTATATTCAATGATGGTGACCAAGCCAAAACCCAGAAATTATACTGAATAAGACAATAACTTACAATTCAGCTTTTGACCACTTTTATTTTTCTAAAATAAATATACGTATACCATATAAGTTGATATGTATGCTGGATATGCTAATGAGAACAAAAAAACAACAATAATAACATACTCAACTTTTTTTTCTGTAAAAAGACTGAGGCTGCTTAATTTTGTACAGTGGAAATAGGGTACTAATGTATACTATGAAAAAACTTTCAGAAACAATGTAATCAACATTAAATTAATAATATATCTTCATGCAAGTACGTGAAAAATATTTAAATGTATTTTATTTTGTAAAGATAAAGGCAAGTAGATGTTTGTCTTTTTTTTTTTTTTTTTGGAGCTAGTATGGAATTCAAACCATATTCATTTACTTGCAAGTATTATTTGTTGTTTTAATTCCTTTTCTTCTGCTTACTTTAGATTTAATTTATTCTTTTTTTTCTAATTACCTAAGATGGAAACTTAGATTCTTGATTTTGAACACTCTTCTAATATATACATTCAATGCAGCCATTTTCCCTATACATACTACTTTCATTGTATCTCACAAATTTTGATGTATTTTCACATTCATTCAGTTCAAAATACTTTAAAATTTCTTGATATTTCTCTTTGACCCATGTGTTATTTAGAAGTGTTATTAGTCTCCATGTATTTGGGAATTTTCCAGTTATTTTTAGTATTTAGTTATTTTCCAGTGATTTTTAGTTCAAGATCATTGCGATCTGAAATCATATACTGTACGATTTTTACTGTATTAAATTTGCTACAGTGTGTTTTATGGCTCAGCATGTGATCTATCTTGGTGAATGTTCCATGTGAGCTTGAGAAGAAAGTGTAATATGCTGGTATTTGATGAAGCAGTTCTATAGATGTCAGTTATACCCACTTGACTGATGGTGATGTTGAGTTCCACTATGTCCTCACTGATTTCCTGTCTGCTAGATCTGGCATTCCTGATAGTGGGATGTTGAAGTCTCCAACTGTAATAGTAAATACATCTATTTCTCCTTGCTGTTGTATCTTTTTTTTACCTTATGTGGTTTGATGCTATATTATTAGGCATATATACATTAACAATTGTTATGTCTTCTTAGAGAATTTACCCCTTTAACATTTTGTGCCCTTCCTTCTCCCTGGTAACGCTCCTTGCTTTGAAGTCAGCTCTGTCTGAAATTAACAAAGCTACTCCTGCATTCTTTTGATTATATTAGCATGACGTATTTTTCCATCTATTTACTTTTAATCCATATATATTTTTATATTTAAAGTGGATTTCTTATAAAAACATATAGTTGTTTCTTGCTTTTTATCATTCTGCCTTTTAATTGCTGCATTTAGACCACTGACATTCTGATTAATATAGCTGGACTGATACCTACTATATTCATTATTGTTTTTAATTTGTTGCCCTTGTTCTTTGTTCCTATTTTTTGTCTTCCACTTATTTTTTGAATTTAGTAGGTTTTTTTAACTGAGTATTTTATGTGATTTATTTTCTCCTCTTTCTTAGCACAGCAATTATACATACATACCACCTACCATCTGTATCTAATTGACATTTATAAACATTACACCCAACCAGAGCACAATACATTTTCTTTTCAAGTGCACAATGAACATGCAACAAGATAAATCATGAAACAAACCTTTGGTTTGTTGTCTGGGTTATAAAACAAATCTTATCAGTTTAGAAGAAGTATGTTCTCTGACTGTAATAGAATTAAACTAAAAATCAGTAATAGAAAACAAAAGGATAATAACCAAAAACTTAGAAATTAAACAATATGCTTTCAAAAGGTCAAAAGCAAACAAGAAAATATTCTGAACTTCAGGAAAATGAAAATATGAAATTTGTGAGATGCAGTTAAAGCAGTGCATATATGAAATTTAGAGCATTTAATCCTAACAGAATAGAAAAAAGGTCTCAAATAATAATCTAGGTTTCTACCTTAAAAGGCTAGAAAAACAAAACCAAAATAAACCCAAATCAAGCAAAAGGTAGGAAATCATAAAAATAAGAGCAACATCAATGAATTTGAAAACGAAAAATAATGAAAATCAATGAAACAAAAAAAAACTGATTCTTTGAAATCATCAATACAATTGAAAAACCTCTAGCAAGACAAAGAGAGAGAAAATAAATTAATATCAGGAATGAAAGAGAAAATGTTATTGTAGACCTCAAAGACATTAAAAGGATAAGAGAATACTATGACTAACACTATACACATAAATCTGATACCTTAGATAATGGTCTAATTCTCCAAAAACCACAAACTATTAAAATTTAACCATGATGAATTAGATGACCTAAGTAGTCCTATGATATTAAAAAAGCTAAATTCACAGTTTAAAATCTTCCAAAAAGGATATTTTCAGGAACTGATAGTTTCACTGGCAAATGTACAAAATATTTAAGAAGAAATAACATCAATTTCACACTCTTCCAGAAATAAAATGTTTTTCCAAGGTTCATTTGGATGTGATTTCTGTATGATTGCATCAAACATTGAATGTGTCAGTTCCTGAAATTACATGAAAAGTACACTTACTCACATATAAATGTTGACAGAGATGACTGGGAATGTGTCTAAGTTTTATTTACTGAGTTTTATTTATTTTTTTATTTGTTTATTTGTTTATTTATTTATCTGAACATGAGCATGAAAGTTCTATAATCTCCAAGTTAAAACCTTGCTATCTATGTTGCAATTAATTCAAATCATAAAATAATTAATAAATTTGTTTCAGTATATCACCCTATGTAAACATATTATATGTGCATTTTTTATGCATCCAAAGAAGAGAAGGACAGAAATACAATCAATGAGACACACGCAAAGAAAAATCAATTAAAGAGTACATTCAACTCCCAACAATTTCACTCATTGACACATGCCTGGAAGTGAACTTTAGATAGGCAACATGACTGCTGTTTCTTCAGCTAGCCTCAGTTCTTGAGTATCTCCCAGAAAGTGAGCTCCTTTTATATATATATAAAATTCTGTATGTATATATATTAAATACATGCATATAAACACATACATAAATAGTATATAACATTTAAACTAATTAAGCCAGTGGCTAAACTAAACTAACAATAATCTATCCCAAACACCAAGTATCCTCCATTTTATGGCTGATATAAGAGAATTTTTTGAAATAATTTTTATTATAATTTTCACATTATGTGTCCACTGTAACACCTAACCTGAGCAAATGATGTAACTCATTCCACAAATGATATAACATATTCTACAGGATTCTGAAAGATCCCATTAAGCAAGAAACACTAAGCAAATCTGAGCATTTATTTACATGATCAGAGATTGATATATTTTTAAGTAAACAAGTGGTTCCGTAATGTATAAGAACTCAGAGAAACAGGAGAAATGCCAATAGGACATTAAAGCAATGACCAAATATACTATAAAAAATCATATGACAATAAATATGGGCTGAGAACATTGAAGAATGAGAAAGGCTTTAGAAATGAAAGAGCAAAATACACAGTGAATGGAGAACACAAGTTTACTACAGGGCAAACTAATGGTGATAAAAAAAAAAAACACACACTAAATGAAAACATTAAATATTTGCATAATGAAATTTTCACTCTACCTACTATCTGGGACAGTTTGTCTACTACTGTACAAACTATCTCAAATAAATGTGAGAGTATGTGATATTTTTATCAATGAGAGCTCTGATTAAATCATTGTTTAAGGTGTTCACTACAACATTTCTAAGTGTTTAAAGTTATTCTGATTATTAATCAATTAATAATATAAGCATTTTAATAAACATTTTATGTATTAACAAGTACCCAGGAGAAAAATAGTTGAAATTTTTGTCTTAGGAACTTCCATAAAACTGAAGATCACATAGAGGCCCCGAGATTTCTCTTGCTTACTCATACTTGGTTCATATTTTTCCCTTGTAAAACTAATATGACATAGTGGATACTTTTCCAATTTGAAAACTCTCCTCTTCATTTCCCTAAGACTTTAAATAACATATTGAGTTCAAAAGAAAATTTTTTTTCTGAGGGTATTTATGGGCCCTTAGCACACAGATTTCAACCAACAGTACCCTCTAGTTAATGACATAATATCATATCATTATCAGGGCAGATATGGGCTCCCAAATGTTTTGGTGTGCATTTCTGTTATGTATTATTTCCAGTCCTAACCCTACAGCCACCAAAGATATTTAAAATATGTATAAAAGTTAGCCTTCAATAGCCTTCCTGCCATTGTTATACTCTTACGTAGCCATAAAAACATGTTAATTTTATTTGGGGAAAGAATTTGTACCCAGTTAAAAGACAATTATGCAAGTTATCATTTCCAAATGATATCTGAGTTCATACAGAGGTTGAAAACTTAGTAGCTTGAGTAGTATTATGTATGCTCTTAGTTTGTGGGCTTTTCCTTTTCCATCTGTCTCTCTGTCTAGTATGTTTTTAGTTCCTGTCATTGGGAGCAATGATTTAATGTAGGATTTTACCAGATAAGAAGAAATTCAGTCATGAATTAAGCACATCAGTAAGTGTCCTCTGTTTGGAACTACACAGAAGAGAAAACTAAATAAAGATTTTCAGATTTGAACTTTACTAAATGTCTCATTTCTACATGATGAGTGATTCCATTTGTGTGCTTTAATATATTTACGAAAAAAAATTTTAATTCTGTATTTGTCTTGTTCAAATTTGGGGCCTTTTTGAATTGCTGATAATGAGTGAGGAATAGAAAATTGTAGATTGCTCACTGGATAATCTATTTAAATGCGCTAGGTGAGACAAGTGGGTTGGTGTAAAGCCAGATGGAACAAAAAGGGACTATTTGATCAAAATACAATATAACTGTATAATTAACTTAATGGATGTCATAATATGATCCATTTCAGACACTTTATTGTTCAACAGCAAACAGGCATTCCTCATAAGCCAGAACAGCCCAATTCATCACTGATCCTGAACAAATGTGTAAGAGTTGTATAACCTGAGAAACAATTAAATATAAGAAGTGAAGGATATTCTGATTTCCTGTTCTCTGGGAAGAAGAGGGATAAGCCATCTCTCTAGTTTCCAATAGGTTTGGCTTTTCAGCCTAATTGCTTAAAAGAAATATGTATATAATTCCTTAAAACACATACACACATTCTTGAGACAGAAGAGAAAACCTTCCTAACCTTCTAAACACCCTTAGTTCTTTCCATAAAGGAGGTGATACCAGTCTGTCTGTCATCAATAGAATCACAATTACAAATGGATAGTCTTAGAGCACAAGTAAAAGTCAAGAGTAAGTATATGCCTTTAGCACTTTCTTTACAGAACATAAGAAAAAATAAGAGCCAGATCCTGCCTCACCTAGGAGAGCCCCAGACAGTCTCTCTTTCTTGTCCTCTGTGATAAATTTTGTATCGACTTGGTTAAACTATGGTTTCCTGCTATTCAAACACTAAGCTAGGTTTACTGTGAAGGTATTTTGATTAAAGCATGTAATCAGTTGACTTTAAGTAAAGGATATTATCCTAGATAATCTGGGTAGGCCTAATTCAATCAGTTGAGAGCCTTTAAGTGTAGTGTTGAGGCTTCTCTAAAGTAGAAGAAATTTTGCACATGGACAGCAGCTCCAGTCTGACTGATGAATTTCAGATTTGCTTCGCCAGCCCTACAGTCATGTAAACCTATTCCTTGTAAAAAATCAGTGTGTGTGTGTGTATATACAGATATCTGCAATCATCCGCAATCATCCTTTCAAGCCCTATGACTAAAAAGTAATAGGATTTTGGTATAAGGTTGGGAGAGACCCTACTTAAAACTTAAGATAAAGTCATGAGCTCCAGCCCAATTTTCCAGAGAGCTCTGAATTGAAATAACAGTCTACTATCTGATAATCAAGAAATGCTATATTCCTTTTTACCACCCTTCTTCATATCTCTTTCAAGAAACTAAGATTAGGGTAAACTGGACAGAATATTGGCCTTTCTGGACCTAGTCCCTATTCCATGTCATCTTAGTACATCTTAGTAATCAAAACCTCACTCGAATCTGAATGAACACACACACACACACACACACACACAAACTATATATCACTTATTCCATGTCATCTTAGTACATCTTAGTAATCAAAACCTCACTTGAATCTGAATGCGCGCGCACACACACACACACACACACACACACACACACAACATCTATCACTTATGCTTCCCTCTGAGTTTACATGCAGTGACACTAGACAGTTCCCAGAACACAGACAACTTCCTCCGTGACGCACTGTGTCTCTGACATTATCTAAGAGATTCATTCAGTGCCCTGGGAGCCTGCTCAACCCTGTGCTTGGCGACCTCTGACGTATGGGGACTTAAGGCCCTCAATAGCCCTCTCAATCAAGGAGGAATGAAAGTCACAACATAGCTATGTCAGGTTTTGCATTCCAATGTGAAAAACAATTCTCGGGTCTTTTCTACATGTTCCCTCAGAGGATGTGCAGTCAGAAATATTTCTCTGATTTGAATTTATTGTATAGATGAAATAAGGTCCCACCCCCTTCAACAGTCCGTTAAAAATGCCTGTTTGTTTTCCTGTTATGAACATTTTTCTCAAAAGAATGCATTTAAGAAGTGTTTGTTAGGAGTTGGAGGAAGGCTTTTCACCTCATGGCAACAGAGTACCATGGATGAGGATCATGTGTCTCTTGTTAAGTAAAAAAAGGGCAATTTTGGAAGAGAAGGTGAGCGAAAAAGAATATTCAACATTTCTGGGTTCTTTTCATGCAGTAGAGAGAAAAATATAAGAAAATTAAAGTTTCAATATAAGAAAAATAGCATTAACAAACTCATATTGTAAAGAACCACAAAAAATTAGTCTCCCCATTTCCCAGACCACATTCAAGTACTAGATTCACCAGTCACTGGATATTTAATGTTAATAAAAATCACATAATATTCCTGACCCTCAGGTTATTATTATCTAGTAAGTGGGGATAATAACATTCAACTTACAGGGCTGTGGTGAGGACTAAAATAATTTATGTAAAAATGTTATAAACTTTAAAAATTTATGCAAATGTTAGAAATTATTATAAAAGATCCATCTTAAACATGCAAGAAAATAATAATTTGTTTTAAAAATTACCATAATGCAAAAAGACTGAAGTTCTAAATCCAGCATTTAATTAACCAGCATTAATCCAGTTTAATTAACAGAGCATTTCTAAGAAGGCAGGCATGCTACAGCATTGTTAGTGGCAAGTGTACTCTATAAATGCCATTGTTTGGTTATAACTTTGCCTATTCAACTTGGCATTACACTTCTATAATCATACAAACACATACCAAAGCTCGTGCTAGCTAAGAGGCCATAAAGAACATATTCAACAGAAAGATAAAAAGCAGAGGATGAACTGAGCATGGAAGAGAAAATAATCTATTTGAACAAAAAACAATATTTGGCCTTTATGCAGAAATGATTTCATGTCCAGAGGGTCTTTTGTCTTAAAAAATATATAGCCGCAGTTTGTTTCTTTTTATCAGACATTAGACACTAGTAAACAAATAAGCCAAAGAAGTGATGTCAGGGTATGGGGGTCATAAGTAGGAAACATCTAAACTAAAGCAAAACAACCACAGAAAAACAACAAAACAATCAAATTGATTTTCTCTGTCTAGAGGCCCTAAAACGTACCTGGTTTGCCCAGAGAGAATCCTCTTCACATTCTGATTAAAGTCAGTAAGAGTCCTTTGGCTGGCAATCTTGTCTAATTTTAAAACCATCATATCAAATGATAACTACCAATATTACGCAGCATGAAAATGAAGGTCAAATGCTATAGTCTGAATATTAAATGAGATTCAGAATATATCTAGCTTTTAACAGGGTAAATTTTGCTATCATAAAGAAATTAACTCTAAAAATGTACTCCTAGAGTATGCCACAGGCTGCACTTTCTTTTCCGGTGTTCAGTAATAGTGACCATCCAGTCATTTTGGGGTTTCTTTCCTCCTAACTTACAATGCCATGGGGCTCAGTATGACAGTTTATCATTTTAAAGTCAATCCTGCGTTGACTACCTTCTCTTCATCCCCCAAAATCAAGAAAAGAATTTCCAAGAAAAGGTCAAAACTTTTTTTTTATTTTTTCATAGGCACAATGGTAGGATGCAGAAATGAGACCAGGGAGAATACAGAAATGCGATTATAATTGTATCTCTTTTAACCTACATTTCTCTACAGGATTCCTCCTAGAGATGGGTTATACACCTAAAACTTTTATTAATAAGATTTCTAATGTTGGTATTATGCATGTCACCAAAAAAAAAAGAAACCTAGAGTTTTCCTACTAAAATGTCCCACTCCAGAAGACTGTTCATGTGAAGCCTAAGGTCACTTTTGAATGTCAATACAACAGGGTTCTGGATTATTATTGTACAGTTTTACACTCTTCATCAGCCTTATGCATTGTTGGAAAGACTGATGACCCTGTCCCCAAATACTTATTCCCATCAATCATCTGGTATTTGTAATTCTATCATTAGTGATAATCTGTTTATATATGTTGTTGTGGACGTTCCTGATTAGAATGCAGACGAACAGTGAGGAATCATAGTAAATTGTTGTTTGCCATTAACACCTATTTGTAAGCTACTATATCAGTCTAGGGAGCAGTGCCTTACTAAACTGAGACACCCCAATTTTGGTAGGAAAAGCAAATGAGTTAGGATCTGGTGAAGACTTGTTCAAAGAGACATAGTTGTGAGATTTGGGTGATCACAGGACTTTGGACAATTAGATATATGAGGACCACTGAAGAGGAAAACGGAGCCAGAAAACACACTACTTCATAGCTCTGCTCCAGATTATCCTTTGATCTAACTATACCACCACCATCTAATATAAGCAACTTTCTGGAAGCTCCAATATTATTGAATATGATTGACTCTGAAAGAGTCTTAGCAATTGTGATCAAACACTCTCCCTCAGGGAAGATGTAAAACACTGTCTTTGACAATTCTGAGAATGAGCAGTTACCTTGGTCGTGGGAGGGAAGGAATAGAAGCAATTTGAACCATTTGTTCAAGGTTCTGTGTCCAGCTCACAAGGGAAGCTAAAGTAATCCTCCTCTAATAGACAAGCCGAAGTCAACAAAGGGTAAGAGAAAGCCCAGAACCCAGGCTTCTGAAATCTGAGGCTAGTGCTCCCTCACAGGCACCATACTCCTCAGGTTTCCGTACTTATCCAACAGTGTTCTCCCTATAAATCCAAACTAAGGTGGGAATGAAGAAAAGAGAAGTCCGCCAAATGACTTCTATAGGCATGATGGTGCTTATCAGAGGCCTCACTCAACAGAAATTAACAAATTCTTTCCAGCTATTTCTAAACAACATGGTGTGTTTTAGATTTACGATACTGAAATAAAAATAGTTGAAATAAGTTTGGTGATTCCCAGTACCACCTGGCTCATAAATCAGTATAATAGGGAGACCTGAGTTAAACCATCATTGTAAGGCACCAGCACACTAAAAGCTTCATTCCTTTGCAGAGTATTTACTGCACTTTTAGAAAAGGTCACAGCTTTGATGAAAAATGGAATTATACAGCCAGAAGAAAGTACGATAAGGCCCTTAATTTACCCCCACACCCACGGTGGAGTTCATCCAAGATGGGATTATCTATTGCTATCATCTATGTCCTTTCTAAAAAAAGAGCCTTATAAAATGAGCTCAAAGAAGTTCTTTCATATGACAATACCTTTAAAAGTACTAAAGCATTGTACAGATGTAAGGGATTATCATTCTTTATATTAGGATAAAGAGAGTTCAAAACGTCCATCAGAAAAAAAGGCCACAATGTTTCTTTCACACTATCTTCTAGCAGATCTTTCTCATGACCACTCTAAATCTCTCCCAATGCTATTTAATCCATTTCCCCTTATGTCTGCTTATACAAATAGAAATAGAAAACAGAATCATAGAACATTAAATATGAAAAATATATCTCCAAATTCATCCCTCTGATTTCATAAATGAGGATACTAAGAACAGTTGGGGTCATAACCATAAATGCCTACAAAGGCTGGACAGCTAACATAAATAAGGAAATCATTTGAGTAAGAAAACTTTCTCAGGTCTCAGAAAACTAACAGTGCAAGCAAAATAAATAGGAGCTTAACATAGGGTCTCAGTGGAAGAGGCAATGGACGATGGGAGAACTGTGAAACTTGGAGCGTGCCAGTCCACCTGAAACTAATTATGACCACGTGGGCATGCCCCATTGTCAGCTAATTTATAAACACACACACACACACAACACAACAACAACAACAACAACAACAAAAACACCTTAAATCCAAATCTTTGCATGAAAATATCCTGACTTTTAAAATTGATGCATTTTTTTAACCCTGAAAAATAAATAAAACATCTGTAGGCCTATTCCGGTCTACACCCGACTAGTTTATGGCCTCTCCTCTTGGCCATGTGATTTCTAACCTCCTTCATTTTCTGTGTAAGAGCATGTACAAAATAACATAAGACCTCTCAGCGGCCATTCCTACCTGTTCAGAGGCCTGAGTCACGGGAGCTGCCATCCAGTCCTCAGTTGTGAGCTGAGCGCGTGTCTTCAGCAGGGCACTGCCTAAAGGCACAGACTGCATCGGCAAGCCTTCAGACCGGACTGCGACCTCAGGTTGAGTAGCAGTAAATTCAGGAGCCGGAGCAGTCCATTCATCTGAAGTTCCTCCAGGCCGAGGCTTTTTCGGCAGCGGCCTGCACAAACATCCTTTCTAATCTCAGCATCTGTGTGAGAGCAGAAATCAGGGGTGACCTCTCGCAGATGCTCGCGGGACATGACCCCACGCATGCGCAGAACTCCCAGTCAGTCTGCGCTCCCTCGTTGTTGCACCAGAGGGCTACGTCCATGTAGGATAGAGGAGCGTCTGTATTATAGAGTGATGGCAGGGAGGTTAACGTAGGTTACCGCCACGCCACGAGAGGCTAGCAGTCAGCCCGGGGATCAGAAACGTGGAAGGCAGCCTCTATCAGCTGGGTTTTCAATGGCAGCAATGGCAGGAGCCACCAGCAGACACTTCTCCCAGGCGCTCTTCAGTCTTACGATGTAGACACCATCACTTTTACTTTTCAGATGAATCGTTCAATTTGGAAGTCAAGATTGTGCCACCCACGTGGATTCCTGCTGCAAGGAATTTGAGGACATCCTCCTCCTCCATCTGCAGGACATTAAGTGCTCCAGACGATGTGAAAATTTCTCTTTAAATAGGATGGGAACCCTGAACAATGCTATTTGGACCCTCTCTGGGGAGCCCAGAAAGGCTGCCACCTTGTGAAGTAAATTTTGTCCTTTGTATTCACAATATGACCAGTCAGCACATGAGCTTGTATTTGTGTTTGTCTTACGCTCTTCTGAACTTCACTTAGAATTGACCCTGGGAGGCTGCTCTTTGGGGATCTGGAATTAAGAATAGAGATTGCAATAACACAATAGCAGGAAATAAACTTTGTGATGCTGACTTCTTTAAGACCCTGAGCATCAGAATCACCTAAGGTTTTTCATATATGAGGATCACATTTTAAATCATGGGTCAGATATCTCTTTCCTAGGCAGGATACAGCAATCAGTTTCCCTTTTCTTATTTGTTATTGTGTTTCCACCTTTATGTTGTTGGCATATTCTCCTATGAGTCCTTTCAACCTCTCTTAGTTTGCCAAAACCCATACTTGACAAA
Source organism: Eonycteris spelaea (assembly GCA_003508835.1). Taxonomy (NCBI): domain Eukaryota; kingdom Metazoa; phylum Chordata; class Mammalia; order Chiroptera; family Pteropodidae; genus Eonycteris; species Eonycteris spelaea. Next base: position 560,910 of record PUFA01000175.1, read on the forward strand.
ATACTGGACTATTGCTAACTCAACGGAGTGACTACTACCAAGCACCACTTCCTCCTGGAAGGAAATAATATGCTTGCTTAAATCAAATATTGATGGGGGAGCAAATATTAACAGTTGCCTTGTTAGCTTTGGCACTGGATTAGGATAGAGTTTAGCCTATCAAATGGACTTCGATGCTTTGTCCCCTACTGCAAAGGTGCTTCCACGCTCAGAAAACAGAAATTGGAAGGAAACACATTCTCTGCATAGAAATAAAAACAATGTTCTAATATTAAAAGAAAAACACAGTGACAGAGTCAGGAAGCAGCTCAGAGAAGCCATTACCATGGTTATTGCCATTTGAAGGCACAATGATTGAAGTTATTGTCTTAATGTAAGATTACTAAATAATGCATCCCATAAAGGAAGACTGTATTGGCCATAAAATGTGTGTAGCGGCAACAGAATTCATACTTCTTTAATGACACTTTAGAATCGGATGGTAATTAAAATGAAGTAGGAATTTTTTAAAATGCAAGAGAAATTCAAACACGACAGTATATAAATTGAAACATTCTGTTTTTCAAGCACATGAAGTAAGTTTCACTTTTTTTCTTTTTTTTTTTTTGGTTTTTTGGGTTTTGTTTTTTTTTTTTTCCTTTTTTAGCCCATTGGGAACAGCACAATCTTGACTCCTCAGTATTTCCACTTCTAATTGCTAGGAGGTTCATTATCAGCTGTCTAAAGTGCAATACATCAACCTTGCAAAGCTGAGTTACAAAAGACATTCACACATCTGATGGGCTGCTGTGCTAAATACATCTTAATTTGTGCTGCATCTGCTGTTTTCTAATTTGTTTGTCATGCTGTGAATGCTGCAGACTTTGTTAGAACAGCTCCTGATTTTTTCTTTAAAATGCATCAATTCTTCATTTAAAAAAAAATGGCTGTCTTCCATCATTGTTCATCTGTGTCTTGGAATGCCATTAACTCAATTTGTTATGCATAATGTGTATGAAAAAACTCTTTACATTTGAATATGTACATCTATTATATTAGAAAAAATGCACATATATGCATGTATGTGCATCAAGCCAAATAGTTTAATCACAAAAAGCAAATCAAACTTTCTTCAGCAGTTACTGGATATGCAAAGTGACAAACACGCCAGTCTCAGAATTCTGACAGAAAAAAGTATTTTCAAGTCACAGGGGTCTGGTTTGATTCCCTTTGCTATGCAAGGATGTGCATAAAGGTGTGCTTTCAGTTCAAATCCAACTAAGCAGCAGTTTCAAATGGTATACAACATATGCAATTCAGTACGATCCAGAATAAACCAGTATCACATTAGAGTATAAACTCTATTTGGGAAAGAAAGCAAATACCACCGTCTCAGGCCCATATCTCCCTCAATCTTTTCACAATGTCAAGTAAAGGAAGGGCCACTTCCTGGGCAGTGACCTCTGCAGTCACACAACCTCATGCTCAGAAGAGCTGAGTTTGGTAATGAGTTGCTATCACTGTTAGCTATATTTAATAATTATGAACACAGGCCTGCATCTCATTTTGCACGGGACCCCACAAATCATGGAACTGGTCTTGGGGCAGGATACTGTTAGGAACACTGGTGGAACAGCTATGTTACCCTGTGGTATTTCAAGCCTGTCAGACCTTTATCTTTAAGATCACAAAACTTTACCTCTTGAAATGAAAAATAAAAAAGATGAAAGGAAATGTGCAGAGAGAGAAAGAAGGAAGGAAAACCAAATAGAATTTACTCATGTATTCAATATGGGTTTATGGGGCATGAGGGATGAAGGCAGCCATTTCTAGGTATATTTATTATTTCTGAGCACAGAGCTTCTTTGAATGAAAAATTAAAAAGAAAATGCCTCTGTCATCAATTTCGGTATCACTAGCCAAAGTGGCACTCAATGTCAGCCTATAATCTTTAAAAAAAATTAAGCTAAAAACAAATCTATTTTTTTGACAATCCCCCACCATCTCCTTCCCTTAGATATATACAAACATAATTCAAGTTATTTCAGGAAATCTAAATAAAAACCAGTAATACAAAGGAGTTGGAAACTTCAGAGGCTATCTGTAGCTCTTTTCCTGTCACAGGCCACTTAAGTGAGACTGTGAATTGAGTGGCAACTTGGAGGTTGGCACAGGGGCTGGTATCCCTCTGTGTCTCCCTGGAGAGAGGGATGCAAAAGACCAGTTTGCCCTCTCTGACTTCTGCTGGATTCAACACTCTTCCAAGAGGGAGACATGGGTCCGTTACATAATGCCAATCAGTCTTCTGGTCAGTTTTCCCAAAACACACAGAAGCAATGAAGCAAAGGCAGGCATTTATGACTGCTGGAGTCACAGACAAATCAGGGCTTCCGTAAAGGAGTGTGTTGAATCAATAAGGCATACTGTTCGACCAGGACTGAGAAAAACACCTCATAAAGTAACAGCATTTGTAAAGGTTAATCAATTCAGCTAATTGTAAATGCTCTCAATTGTCAGTCCCTAAGCAGTCCCTTCTCTTTGTAGCTAGTAATTCACTGTAGGATGCAGCAGCTCTAAAGCAGGAAGCGGAGAAAGCGGGCAAAGCAGTCAAATTTCTCATTACTCTCTCCATGTTGTGCTCTGTCGGTGTCTGTAAATGTCAATACATTTACCACAGGGAGAGAGCCTTTTTTCCCTACTAGCACTACTTGCCTCCTTCATTACACACAAAACAAAGTAAAGAGCCTAATTATCTTGGTCTAGGCAGATGGAAAGGAAATGAGGGTATTGATTTTGGCGGGCAATATCTTAAGGCAATGCATATGACTAATAAGCTGGGCAGTTAAAAGGATGGTATTTCATTGACAACTGTAAGAAAAACACATCTTATTTACTGTCCAGAATTGACTCAGAAGAAGAAACTCCTTCTGTCCTTCCCTCCCCACTGTATCCATATCCCCAGTAAGAACAAAATCATTGGGGAGAGTTTTTTAGATGAGCGCCTGGGAGAGTGAGAAATAGAAATGCATCTTGTGAGGCAGAAAACAATGAGCTAATTCTACCCTGAAATTATAACCAGACTCTGGTAGTGAAAACCACTGATTTTCATGAAAACAGGCAACTCCTATCCTTCCATGAGGCTTCTTAGTAGAGTAGCCCCATACTTCCAGGCCACTAGTGGGTGCTCTGCTGGGGACACAGAATGCAATTGGTTTTAGCAATGGCAGAAAGTTCTAGAAAATGGTGATACAGGACGAATGATAAATTGTCCTAAGTACCTCTCTTTTTAAGATTTTACATACATTCTTTCTGTTCTTTACTTTGTATATGTATATGGTACTACATTTCAGAAAGTCTTACTTCCATACAGTTACAGAGATTAATCTTCTGTAGTTGGAAAATATAGGAAGATACTGTTATTTTCAAAGAATATTCATGTAAGCCAAAATGAAGATGAGAAGAACTAGTTCTAATGTTTGGGGCACAGTAATATTTGTAGCAATGTGTATAATAATAACTAACATTCGTCCATTTATTATACCTTAGAATCCAATGATGTGCATGATTTCCCATATTGAAACACGAACTGCTGAAACACAGTCTTCCTTTATTTTATCTTCAATTTAATAAAACGTAAATTTCTTTTCCTTAGAAGTAAGGTTGTGAGTACAAGGAATCACAATATATTATAAATCCCAAACCTTCAACCACTTGAAAAAAAAAAAATCCTTATCTTTTATATATTTCAATTTACTGTTATTAATCAAAGACTCTGTAAAATTCCAGTTAAATATATGAGACGACTGTGTCCCTGTCAAGCAGTTGGATAGTTTAGATACACTGGGTAGTGCAGTCAGACAAATCAAGTGACTCTGTCGAAGCATTCCGTCACAGTGACCTGAACAGCACCAAAAATAAGCTGGAGGAGACATGGAAAACAGGTTGTTGGCAGATGGCACATCACAAGATATTTTATCTCCCCAATATATGCTGGATTTGTTTAGGATGGTAGCCTGCTTAAAGTCAAATTAACTGGTGCATTGTAATAATAATGGTGTACAGATAGAAAACAAAATCTAAGTGCTTCTCTACAGTAACAGAACCACTGGTTTATGAAAGGAATTCTTATTACTGAAAGTAATTTCTTATCATTCATGAATACAATTTAAAACATTACCTGTTTACTATTGAAAAATGAGAACTTAGTCAGGAATATCCAAAAGAAACCTGACTGACTGACAAGAGGGTGGGGAGCCCTCTTCAAAAATAAACTCCCTCTCGCCCGCCCAGTCCCTCCTTTCCACTCTCCCCTTTCTCTCTCTCTCTCCCTTTTCCCACTCCTTTTCCCTCTCTCTCCCCCTCTACCTTTTTCTCTTTTTTCTAAGATATATCTCTTTCCTCTAACAATGCCATTTTCCCATATTTTCAAGAGAAATTTTCTGACATCTTTGAAAATGCCAAAAATCTAAAGTGAAGTCCTCTACATGCAATTTTTCACCTTAAATTAAGTGAAATACCTGTCAGAGTTTCAAGAACTGTAGCCTCTGGGAAGCAGTGAGCAAAGTTAACAAAATAACCCCCCACAAGACTCTATTACCTCATTTCATTTACTGGTTGTTCCTGAGCATTCGTTACCTTCACCTTCATGTATATTCCTTTGGAGACTCACCCTTTTATACATAGTGTAATTTTCTTTCCAGAGGATAAATTTTTACATCAGTTTAATAATTTCTTGAAGTTATACTGGAGTATTGCTCAACTCGCTTCTAAATTAAAGCACTTATTAAAAAACTTTGAAGCACTCTCTCACAATTTTAAATCACTGTGCACATAGCAATTTAAAATTATGGGAGCAGTTTTATAAGCACTTGAATTTGGAGGTGATCAGAGACCTGAAAATGTGCATATACAGAGTAATTTAAAATTATTAGAGTACTTGGCATTTTTTATAAGCTCTTCAGCTGGGAAGTGATCGGGTTCTAACATCTGAGCTTATGCAGTGCAAAGTAAAGTACTCCTCAGCCTGAGAGATTCACTCTATTAAATCAAACTACTTTAATAATTTTAAAGTGATGTACAGTGAGCATGCTCAGATCTCCAAATTCACTTTTAAATTAAAAATATTTTTCACTTCCAACATACAAAGACACGCATATGATAAAGCAGTAATTTACCTTTTCAATTTTAGGCATCCGACTGCCCTCTCTCTTTTAGAGTAGTTTTCCCTTGATTAAAACATACACCAGATTATTAAAAATATTTGATCTTTTTCATTAAAAAATAAAAAACATCATGGTATGAAAATTCAACAACCTAGTTATATTTCAAAATATTTCCATTTTAAAGTAAACTATATAGTATATTATGTTTGGGATATAACACTTCTACACTTAAAACAATGACAAACTAATATCTTGAAAGGGTTTTTAAACTTAAAAAGCTAATTGCCTTATGTAAACATAAAACCTAACCCACTGAAACATATGGATGAGTCTCACAATAGGGCAGCTGTCTTGCAATTTGAGAAAAGCCATGCAGACCCTAATATGACTTCTGAAGAATACCGCCGACCTGAATGAAAGGATGTTGTTCCAATAACATTCTCTCGAACTACTCTTGAGTTCAAAGAAAGGAAAACATAACAGAAACATGATGCCCTCTATGCTAAATGTTCATTGGGCACACGGGGCTCTCAGATCATTCAAATAGGTTTACATAATTGTTTTATTCTTTTAAAATCCTACGTATACTTTCTAGAAAGTAGACTTCTAGTCTGGATTAATTATTCCTATTAATAAGCAAGATTATTAATCTGTTGAAAGGGATTCTGATCTCATGTAGAATTATTCAATTTCTATTATGTTTAAATGTAGTTACTGAGACACCATTGGTATTTTACATCAGGGATTAGTGATTTAAAATCTGATATGGGTAGTTTTCTCACCCCATTTAGCCATAAAGACAACCCAAATAAATAGGTAGACATCTATGAAACAATTTTGAAAGCCAAAAATAGTGTTTCCTTTTTACTTTCAAATGCTGAGTTTCTCTTTTCCCCTTTTCCCTTCCCTTCTCTTTTCTCTCTCTCTCTCTCTCTCTCTCTCTCTCTCTCTCTCTCTCTCTCTCTCTCTCTTCCCTCTCTCTCCCTGTCTCCTGGAGGTCCTATTCGTTTGAATTCTAACTGCAGTCGAACTGAATCTACTGGAAGATAATCACTTAGTATCTTCTTGTTCTTTGATAATACTTTGCATTTTATCCTGTAAGAGAATCGATCCCAACCAATGTGTTTATAATCCACAAATGAACCAGACTGGTTCCCAGTAGCTATCTGCCACCAGGGGAAAGTAGGCTTTAGCTATTTGTTATCAGGGAACAAGCTACAAAATATACATGTACTGCTCTACTTAAGTGTCCTTCTGTCTGTGACAAAAATATCCAGAGCCACTTCATCTCACAGTACAGATGCTGCCTGAAAATGAAAGTCTCCTGGTGGCAGGACAGAGGGGGAGGTGAGAGGATGGTTAATATCTTTAAAAATGTTCTCTCAGAACAAGCTCCTTCATTGAGAGATATGCCAAGAACATTCTTAAATTAAAGAAGTGAACTTATTTTAAGGGTTGTTGTAGTGACTTTTTAACTTAATTTCAAAGGCCAGGCACTGAACACTACATATAAAATTGGGAAATATGGCTCTACAGCCCTTTAAAGGAAGAAAATGGGGTTCTAGAATCTGGATTATAATCCAATTATAAATTCACTGAAGGCAGAGTGTACATATTGCCCAAACTCTCTGAATCTTTCCATAGAGAAATACATGGATGCAATAAACACCCAATGACTCAGTGATTATGACAATAATGAACTCAGCGGATTTTTTATATTAAAATATTCATATGTATACTGAAACCATGGATATTACCTCTATGAAAATGTTTCTGAACTTAACCTATAATATAGGTTCTAGCCTAATGAGTATATTAAAAACTTTCAGAAGTTATAGAATACTCACTTCTATACAAAAATGTTTTTAATTCTATGGGATTTGCATTTCTTTGTATTATGCTCAAACTTCCTTGGTTTTATGATATTTTAGAAAAAAAATGTCCTAGAAGAAGACTAAAAGAAAGTTGTCCTGGAAATAGAAATTTATAGTATTTAGGTGGTCTGTAGGCACTTAGTGGTATCAATTATTTGGCTATAATGTCAAAAGAGTATATAACTATCCAAGAAACTCAGTAGTGACAATGTAAAATCTTTTGTATATCCTTGTGTGCAAACTAAAATTGTCTTTCAAAAAGCTAAAAAAAAATCTCAATAACTAATCATTTACCATAAGTTATAAACAGATGGTGAATTAGCGTGTGTCTGAATTGAGGGAGAAATTCGGGTATAAATGGTAGAAGATATCACAAGGGTTTGTCTAAGGGCTCATATATGTTAAGAGAGGGGGTAGCTAAAGGAATCGTCAAGAGTTTATTTCTGTAGTATGTGAGTTGACAGGAAGCCTCTAAACAAATTTTTGCTACAGTGAGTAGGTAAAAAGTAAGTCAGCAATTATGATACAATGAATTTGAAAATCAATATGGATATTTCAAATTAAGTGGCTACTCGATAGAAAGGAAAAATGTACTTGTTAGATTTATATAAAGAAAGAAACTTAAATGAAAATGTAACACTCATACACACTTGGACTGGACTGTGGACATTTGTCAATGGTAATGCTCTGGTTCTCTCCCAGTATTTCACTGTAGTAATCACTGCTTTTAGGATCCCTATGCAAAAGGTAAAAGAAGCCATACTGGATGATGCCAATCTCTGCATGAGTCTCCTGTGTACAACATTGACTTTAGGACTGAAACCAGGGGGATAATACTCAAAACCCTCTGCACATACACTGTAAAGACCAATGTGTATTTCCCAGATAAAAATTTTAATTCCTTTGTATTTTCCTGCAGCAGTACTTATGCCCATTCACAATAGTGTATTTATTGTTATTTTATCTGAGAGCATTGCTAAATAAAAATTTCATTAACACTATGGCCATTTTAAATAAATCTTGGCCTAATGATATAAAATGCCCTTTAATACCTAGTGCCTGCTGCATGAGTTAATCCATTTAAGTGAGAGAACATGTTTTGTCAGATTGTGGGAGTCTGACAATTTTTTGAACCAAATCAAGCCTTTTGAGGATTGAATTCCATTTGCTTCGGGGAGAAAAAAAAAGTGACTTTCTGGTTCAAAGAAAAAATGCTTAGAAGCCATATTTTAAAGTCTCATAAGGGGTCTTACACATCAAATAGCTCTTAGAAAACAACATTCTGATGAGTCAAGTGTAAATTAATTAGAAACATACAGATTGCTTTTCCCTGGCTATCCACATGGGTTTCAAAGTTGAAGAGTGTTTGACGAAATATGTTTAGAGTTTTCATGACCCAAAAGCATAGTAAAGCAGTTCAAGATGTTTCTGTGAAACAAAGATACTTGTTTTCCTGCAGTGATCTCCCCAAACAAATATTAAATAAACTCCTATGAAAAAAACAGGGGGACTCATGCAGGTACTCCGTTTCACTCTGTCAGGTATATCTAAAGAATTTTTCCCTGCAAAGAAGCTGATTAAGTCATTGTAAATGAATTCAAGCTTTGTAGTACTTCTCGAAGGGAAAACATAAGTGAAAGAGCATTGAGACACACTCACTGCAAATTTATCCTTCAGTTAGAGTTGTAGTAGGGCAATATTTATGTATGGAATTCCTTAAGAGCTGAGACTGCAGACCCAGGAATAGCATTTCTATGAAGCTTCCAGATAATATCAGATTATAAGAATTTGGTCCAGGTAATCTGGTTATATGTCCATCAAGTGCTTACATCCAATTAACAGGGAACTGTTAACAGGTCAAAAAACAGTCCCCTCCCCCCCAAAAAAAAATTAAAGCAAATGAACAATTGTGGAAATGTATGCAGAAAGTAATTCCCTAATACCATGACTAAAGTACTTTAAACTGTTATCATTAGCAAATATTTATTGCCAATCAGCTGGTTATATGGTGCTGAAAATTAATGCTATTAGAATACCCAGAGTAAATATCTTCAAATCTATTGTTAAGAAAAAGAGAATGGAAAAAGAGAAAAAAACGAGACTTAAAAAGTGTAAAACACTATATTTTATGTATTTTGCTAAGTGATTTATTTTTCTTAATTATTTTTATAGTTGGCTAAAATAAAATGAAGATGTCTCTTTTGAGTTGAGTACACAGAGGTAAAGCATCAAGCCCAACTGTTGGGAGCCAGGCTGCCCAAAGTCAGAGGAAGCCCCGCGCCTGAATATAGGAACGACTCAGACCTGTAAAGATAAATGTCCTTCTTGACATTGCCCGGGGGACTAAGGTTCCAGGAACTGGAGACAGTAGTATAATCCTTTCAAAACAGCTAGCGCTTTGTTCACATTACCAAGATAGATAAAGAAAGTTAAGAAGTTAAGACGTCTTGTGATTAGGTAACTCCCGCCTAAAGCTACATGTTCCCTCCCTTAAACCTGCCCCTATATATGTAACCCCCCTATTTACAATAAAGGAGACTTGATCAGAAAGCCTGTCTTGTCTCCATTCTTTGCGCCTCTTGTCCCCCTTCTCCTTCAGTCCTAGGACCTCCGTTGACTGTCCCGCGGGCCGGGACACCCAACCAGAGAAGCAACCAAGCTCAGCTACTCCAAACTACCTAGTTCTTGCCCTAATCTGAAGATTGGTTAGTTCATATTTCCAATTTATCATAATGAGATGTTTCATTTAAAATTTTTCTCCCTGAGTCCTTAGAAACTTAGAAATTTCCCCAACTAATAACAAAATATTGAAGAATTCTGAAGTTGGTTTTATTTTAAAACTATGCTATCACAGCTTCAAATAATTGACAGGGCTGCTCAAGAAAAGAGTTGTCTCTAAGATAGTTGGGATAGCTAGTTCCTTGGAGCCTTTGATAGAAAAGCCTCCAAAAGATTTTTTAAGTCTACCTTTTGAAGTTGATTTTGGAGTACAATTTCTTCAGTTAACATGTTTGGCTTGCTTTACAGCAGGGACCTGGCAGCTCAGATTTATTTAAGATGTAATATCAGTTCTATATTCTGTCAGCATTTTCTTCACACATTTATTCTCTTGGCATCTCATTGTTCTTAAGTTCCAGTTTGGGTTGTGGGAGATTTGGAAAAAATAACTAACAATGGATGAATATTTGTTTTCCTGGGTTCTAGAGGCTGTGTGTGTTCAAGTGGATATTTCCATCATACAGTCTTGCCTCAGAAAAACCAATTCAGTGTTACACAGCCATTTTTTAAGGAATATTTGTTGATGATAATTGCCCCTTTGCAGGACATGTATAAAAGGTTTTGCCATTTGTGATCCAAATTCAGTAGTGCATTGGACTAAAAAAGTTCTCATATTTTATTTTTCTTTTCATCCAAAATTGTCGTTTTTCTGCTAAAATAATTCCATTGCTCTTGAATGCATTTCAAAGTTATATTGACTCTCCAAACCTAAAGGTAAAAAATTAGTGTCACGAGTTCCCAATTTGCTGTCTATCTTTTAATCATTTAATATTAAGTAGGTAGATTTGCAATTCAGAACAATTTTTCCCATAGAAGTCTACAAAATGCATCAGACATTTGCGCCAGAGTACAAAAGATACTAATTCAGCTGTGCATACCCATCTGGATTACATTGCTCTGGTCAAAAAATCCACTCTGTCCTCCAGTTAATGATATAGGATTAACCTCTGCTTGGTGGTACCTGGAACAAGTGGTAAACGGAAAAAGAAAGCAAGATGGGCTCTTGTGGGATCTGAAATACAATAATTCCCTGTAACTACTTAAGAGATGGATTTTCTCTTAGTCCATACATTCCAAATGATGCCTGCCATAACAGAAGTGTCCTAGAATTTATTCAGATATGTTCTTTCATAAAAGGTTTCTGTAGCTCATGACATTGAAGAAATTGTGACTACACATAGTTAAGCATGTTCCTGTCCTGTAGGATTTTCAGGATTTTAACATGGGACATCCTCTGTAAATTGCCAAGTGTGAGCTGTAATGTGCAAGGTTCCCTTGACTTAAGAGATATCAGAACCTTTGATCAGGGCCCTGGATCCCCCTGACACAGCACATAGGTAAGGTTCTGGTTACTCCCTAAGTGTCTTCAACTGGGCTTGGGAGGAGGGTAGCAAGAGGATCCCTGTTCACAGAGACCTGGGGTAGTGACCTCCAAATGATGTCTCTGACATTTCTCTTTGTATATAAATCATATGTTGGGACTGACAAGATCCTCTTTGATTGGGTACTTACTAATGTGAGGACCTATGAATTAATGTCAAAAATAATGGAAATAACTATTACAGAATCTGGGCAGTACAATTCTGTTGGCTTAAAAGCAAGATTAGATCCATTGCAGAGAATAGTATCAGCTGTGCAGAAGTAGATATTAATAGTATTCTAAATATGTAGCAGCTACCTAGAGACATGACTAAAACATATCAAAGCAATCAACCTTTCAAGACTAACACTGTTTAAAGAAAAAAAAATATTTAAATGAAAAGGAAAATAAAGGAAACCTGGTTTATAATAGATCTTTCTATTCATAAGGGGCTTAACACATTTCCTGCTAGACTTTGTAGACTCTGTGGCACAGTCACAGAGTGCAATGTCAAGGCCCTGGACTGCAGCAGCCAGGAACCTGTTAGGGATGTACATATCAGAAGCCTATAGAGTCAATTATTTCTGCAGAGCAGTGCCATTAGTGCAGCTCGTACATCCCTGGAAGTGATTTCCTTTCTGCCAAAAAGTCAATGATTATAAAATCCATCCCCTGCTTCAATGCAACTCTTAAGGAGGCAGCGTGAGAGCTGTTCGAGTTACATCACAGGCAGGCGGAGAGGAGGCAAGTCTGGGCATTTTGCAGATTACATAGACCAGAGGAATGCGGAGTGCCACCTGAGAAGATAGCATTTACAAATAAAAGGGCTGAAATATTTTTGCATTTTCTACAGCAATTCTGTTCAGAAGAAGCAACTGTTCCAACACAGATCAAAATGATTCACAAAGAACCTAAAGAGAATATCAAATGAGCATTATGATGATATAGCTTTACCTAGGACCAGGAAATAAACACTTCCTAAAAAAACAACAACAATTCTGCCAGTTCTTTAATGAGGAGAGAATTTGAGCATAATCTAAATCAGTGGTTCTCAAATTTTTTAGTCTCAAGAACACTTCACCTCTTAAAAATGATTAAGTACCCCCCAAATTTTATTTATGTGGGTTGTATTTATTGATGTTTACTGTATTTGAAATCAAAAGCAAGATATTTTCCAGATATACATATAAATTAGTGATAAGAGTGATATTAAATTTGCAACTCACGATGCTTAATAAAAGACAGCTAAATCCTCTTTTCTGCTTCTGTATTCAATCCCCTGCAACATCATGTGGCCTCTGGAAAATGCAACTATACACTCAGAGAGAAAAAGAGTGAAAAGGTAAACAAGGCCTTAGTACTATTATGAGAAAAGTATGACCTTGCAGACATCCTGAAAGGGTGACCGAGACCCAGAGGAGTGCTGGAACTGTACTTTGAGGACCAATGAGCTACAAACATTGTATGTCCAAGATATTTTCAGATACTTACATATATCAATATACTGCATATAGATACAGATTTCTTAGGTTAACTTACTAAGCTGTCGGTAGCTCATACAATAAGTTCCAACATTCAAACCCTCCATTTCTTTCAACCATATAAAGCTGGCAATACACGTTGCAAGCCAGAATGGCAACAGAGATAAACAGATCACATACTAAACAGAGACCTAACAAGGTGCACTCCTAAATGCTATATTTTCACATGTGGTACTACTGTGTCCTAATAATGAGGTAGATGGAGCATTATGCTATTGTATAGATGAGGAAAGTGCACAGAGAGAAGGGTAAGTGACTTATCCCTGTACCATAACTAATCCATGACAGAGCTGGGACTGGATCCAGCCCAGTGCTGCTTTGGGCTTATCACTAGGCCAGCACACAATGCCAAACACATGGTTGAAAGCGAAAATTATTGCTGGGGTGTTATGTTGCCTGATTTGGTTCTTTATAATTTTTCACTTACTCTGCCAAATAGCTGTTTTGGTAGACATGTGGTTGGAGCTTTGATATTATTTTGCTAAATGTTCTGTTTTAATATTTTGAAAGTGCATAATTACTCTCCCTGGCCTTGATTTTCCTTACATGTAAAGTTTGGATCAAAATACCCTGAAGTCTCCAGCAACAATGACATCTTTATAACTAATAAAACAAAGCAAATCAGAATCTAGACTTTAATAACAAACAAACAAAAACAGTCCCCTCAAATCGAACAGATATGTACGGGCATTTGTTTTGCTCCATGATGGTAGATGGTACCAGAATTTTTTGGAAGTCAGAGGTCAGGGTGCTTGACATCCTATAACATCATGGAGAATACTGCACAAGAAGTTTTTGTCCCCATGTCCCCACATGAGTTTGAAACACTCTGCTGGACAGCCACATAGGTGAAAATCTTGTTTATAATTTTCTGAATCTGGATACTAGCTGTGTTTTACATATAAATGCAAAGTAGTTTGGCAGAGTTTTAATGTGCACTGATTTTTCCAAAAATTCAGCTATCATATAAAATAAAGGAAGATCGTACTGTGTTTTTCCTGGAAGTTTACCAAGAATGGCCCACTGATTCAGAAAAATATATTTTGATATTGATGCTGCCATAGCAGTCCACGATCATAGCTGACATATTCAGAATAATTCTACACAGCAGTATAGGTATCCCACTACTTTAACAGAACTTTTAGTACAGAGATAAATAAGCATTTACACACATATTGAAATATTTGACTATAAATTGCTTTCTAATATTTCTCCTTTATATTAATTAAGATGTTTACATCAATATTTTAACTGGCTATATGTAAGTAGATTATATTATGTGTGTTTTTCACTGAAGGGCAATAAAAAGGCATTCCCCAATTTTTTTTTTAAAAGTGTTGTATCTGATAAGAACAAGAACCACTGGGTTAATTTTCCTCAGAAATTCCATTTTTTTCCTTTTCTTAAAAATTTACTTTTAGATATTAGATATTTAATATTTAGATTAACAGATATTTCTAAAATCAATCTCTTCTGAAAAGTTATTTATGGTTACTCCCTCTGTTAATAAAACAATGTAAAAACAGCTTACACTGTATCTGACTGAAGGATTTGATACATTGGGTTGGTATGGGAAGAGGATGAGATCTTGGATCAGCTTCAAAAAATCTTAAGAGCTATATTTGGTTACAGAACTATGCAGCCTCAACTTCCTCTATAGACAAAAACCCACAATGCCTCCTCCACCAATACCAGCACCATCACCAAGTACACACTTGAGAATACACAAAGTTCTCTCTGTTTTACATACTAACATATATGAGAAAAGGTGTACTCCAAAGCACTATTGATTAAATTAGGGAAGCTACAACTTCTACTTCTACTCAAGTATTTTCCTGAATGTTACTCTTTGCAATGTACACCATAGGAAATATTCTTTTTAAAGAATATTTAAAAAGGGAATATTTTTTAAACATGACTCACCTTTATTTATACTTAAATATCAAAAACAAATACAGTGACAAATGTACGTCATTTACCAAAATTAGATAAAAGTAATTGAAAGTTTTTAAATTCCAGCGAAGTTTTAATCAATGTATTCTACACAACAGATAATTATGATGTTTATTTTGCTACCTGTACATAAAGTTTTTCCTTTGTTGCTTTCCTGAGCCATATAATTATGTTAAGATGTATTTTTGCATCCTCTATAATCTGAGATCTTTTTTTTTTAATTGAAAATAAAATGATTTTTCTTAATTATGTCATTTTCGCCCCCGGAAAACACTTCTCTTTTACTTACTGTTTTTAAAACTGCCCAAATCAATACAGATTTCATGGTTGGGTACTAGCCTACTTGATTACATTAGGGAAATAATACAATGCTAGGAATAGAGTTTATTTCTCCAGCTCCATTTTTTTTCAGTAATGGTTCATTAACAGTATACACCATTAATTTAGAGTCAGTCCTGTACTAATTATGACAATTGATTTCTTTGTTTAATTTCTCTATAACCAAATGACACACTTTACAATGAACCCCAATTTAATATCCCTTAGGGAATTTGGATTACATTACTTTTTTAAAAGGTTATGTTTTCATGACCTAATCCACTTGATATTTTTCTCTTTGCAACATGTAAAATATAAAAATATATCTAATTGCATTATTGTAATTTTAGTTATTATGCCTTAGTAAAAGATTAATAAGCATTTCTAAAAATAAAAAGAATGCTTACACACATAAATTTCCCTTTCAACTTGTCTTAACTTCCATTTTATAATGAATTACAATGCATAGCATATTCTAGATTGAAAATATTGTCTCCATCATTCTCTGTAGCCCTTTAAAAGTCAAAATTTTAAGGTGCTAACAACTACTCTATCTGAATACATTGACCTGGCGCTCATCAGATATTTTTCTCCTTAACTTCCTCAGTTATAAAACAAAATGATAATATCTGAAATACATGTTTTCAAAATATATATTAATTAAAACCTCAATTGTCAACTAACCCAACTGATCACATCTCTCAATATGCTGTAAAAAATTAAACTCTTGTTGACATTAGTATAATCCCTGAGTTCAAGTCCTGGCTCTGCCACTTATAATGGGGCTCATCTTGACCATGTCATTTCACATTTCTGAGTGTCTATTTCTGCATATATCAAAAGTATATCTATAATATAGTCTTCACTCACAGGGCATTTATGAACATTAGATTAAAAAATTCAGATGATTTTTAAAACATAGTAATAAGATGATGAATAAAAGAAATAAACATATTTCAAAGATTATGATGTGTTTTCTGCTCTCTGGAATTCTGATCCACAAGCATGTACTTCTAAATAACCAATATGGAATGAATCTTAAAGGAATTATATAATTTATACAAAATCTAATCTATATGAGCTAAAACAAGAATAAGCTGCATGGGCTACCTAACTACAGTAAGTCTCAAACAATTCAATCTCATCCCATTAGCCATGGCCAAAGCAAGGACCTAAACAACAGGTATATCACATCAAATCTATGATTTTTTCAGAACTTCCTCTCTTATCCTTAGTGCTTAGAATAATTTATTAGGAATTGGAGGCAAAGGTAAGCCCTGCACATATGAGCATAATACAAGCATTAGTCAAAATCATGGCTTTGATTATTATTCTATAGGTAAATCCCAAACATGAATTTCTAGTCCCAACCTTATCCAGAGCTCCACATTAGTATTTTTCCTATCTGTAATGCATCTCAAACTGTATATCCAAAAACAAATACTTCTACTTGCATATAAGTACATCGGTAAGAGTTTTTTGCTTACTTTTCCTATATACTTCTTACATAGTTTGTGCAAATTTTCTATAGGAACATATATCATGACAAAGGTGAAATAAAATAATGAATTTATATATTTCACTAATTCTTAGTAAATGGTCTGGATGCATGCATGAAAATGAACTGATGCTAAAACTTTACCCAGCTTCTAAATATCAAGTCTTGACAAGGACAATACAATTGTGAATAAACACACTAATATCAATTACTCACAAATTGTATACCCAATACAACGCTTGCATTTGAATAGAAAAAATAAAATGAAATCTACTTTCTAATGACTGATGCGATGAGCTTAACTTCAAACCAACTTCACCCTCCACTGAGAAATACTTGTGCAGCATTTTTGCAAAATCCAAATAGCATCACAAAGAGATAAAGGTTATGAAATGGCATAAGTATGATGTGAGTAATTAATGGATGAGACCATTTTTATTCCCTTCTAAGGACAGCAAGAGATTGATTTACCAGTATACAATAACATGACTGAGTAGTTCATTTTGATATAAAAATTAGCAGCTTAAATCTAATCTTCATCCTAACAGGTAACAAGTATAGTTCTTGAGGAAAGAAGCAACATGTTCATAACAAGCAGCAAAACCAATTAGAGTGGCAGCAGCCTTCTAAGCCAGCTGTGAACAAGGAAGAGAAGAACAGAGAAAATCCACCTCTTACAGTGGTCCAGGCCCTGACCCAGTGGTATAGAATTTTTTTCTTTTCTTCAATTGATCATTTTTCTGACTTATTATACTCTAACTTTAGAAATATTTAGATGAGATACTTAAAACAGAAAAAAAAGGATACAAAAATCAACGAACTTACCATTGACTTCTTATATCCTTGAAGCAAAATGAAAACTTACCTGTTTCACTTGAGAAGGGAGACATCATATTGCTACGCAATTAGTAAAACCTTTTTAAACTTATTTTCAGAAAAGAACACATCAGTGTTAGATTATGTACAGGATAGTTGAGACCAAATTGGAGTCAATGAAAAATTACATATAAAATACAATACAAAGGCCATAAGCAATATTTATTTCTTGGTCAGAAAGTGGTTATGAGGGCTTATATTTTATAATTATTCACCTTGCTATGTATTTATATTTCATAGACTTTCATATATTTCATCATTTTTAAAAGAATATTTCTAAATTTATAAGCTAAGTAAACAGCAAAATCTCAGTCATAGTTAGTTACTCTGTAGCTATGTCTGCCCTATCTCAAAATACAGTTCAGTCCGTTGATCAAGCAGATAGAAGCATTTGTCATAAAGCCTTTTGCCATCATGTAAATAAGATAGTCACACAAAATAATGAACTTATGTGTTTAATTAATATTTAGTAAATGGCCTGGAGGCAGGTATGAAAATGCATTCATGCTGAAACGTATCTATTTCAAAAAAAAAAAAGCCTTGACAAATACAATATAATTGTAAAACAATTATTAATACCAGTTTATCACAAACAGCAGAATGTACACCCAATACAACCCTTTTATTCGAAACAGAGAAATAAAATGAAATGTCACTTACTAGTGACGCTATGGCTTACTTAACTCAATCAAATCAGCCTCACCCTACACTAAGGGAAAGCCAACTGCTGTTGGTCATGCAATTATAGAACAACTCACTTCTCTTTCAAATTTACATCCAGAGATGCTACTTCAGATGTGATCTGGTAGATAAAATGCACAAATCTGGTCCTGATTCACATTCCTAGGTCTCAGAGTATGAAATGTTAGTACATCTATATGTAGTAAACAAGGGTAAACAAAAGCATGTGTCTGTGCAGGGATAAGAGAGAGTGCTTACTGTATAAAAGAGCATGCATATTAAAAAGTTCTGTGAAACCAAGTAGTATCCAAATATATGTATATGATTGTAAATGTGAAATGAAGATATGGCATCTAATATTGTGTGCAATATTGAAACAGTGGGTTACAAATAAGAATTGGTAATACAGGTTTTAAAAAGCAAAAGCTTCTAGAAGAAAACATCAGCAGCAATTTCTCTGACATTGTTCTTAGTAATATTTTTTCTGATATATCTCCTTGGGCAAAGAAAGAAAAGAAAAAATAAACAAATGGGAGGACATCAAACTAAAAAGTTTTTGCAAAGCAAAGGAAACTATCAACAGAATGAAAAGACAGCCTACTGAGTGGGAGAAGATATTTACCGAATACATCTGATAAGGGTTAATATCCAAAATTTATAGAGAACTCATATAACTCAACAACAACAACAACACAAAATGATCCAATTAAAAAATGGACAAAGGACTTGAACAGGCATTTCTCCAAAGAGGATATACAGATAGTGATAGACTATGAAAAGGTGCTCACATCACTAACCATATGAGAAATACAAATTAAAACCACAATAACATATCACCTCACACCTGTCAGAATGGCTATCATCAACAAATCAAAAAACAAGAGTTGGCGAGGATGTGCAGAAAAGGGAACCACTGTACACTATTGGTAGGATTGCAAATTGTTACAGCCATTGGGAAAACAGTATGGACGTTCCTCAAAATTTTTAAAAAGAACTACCTTATGACCCAGCAATTCCACTTCTAAGTATTTATCCAAAGAAAACCAAAACATTAATTTGAAAAGATATATGTACCCCTATATTCCTGCAGCACTATTTACAATAGCCAAGATACTAGAGCAACCTAAGATCCATCAACAGATGATTGGATAAAGAAGCTGTGGTACATATATACAATGGAATATTACTCAGCCAAAAAAAAATAAAATCTTACCTTGCAACAATATGGATAGGTCTAGAGAGTATTATGCTAAATGAAATAAGTCAAAGATAGACAAATGCCATCTGGTTTCACTTATATGTGGAATCTAGGGAACAAAATAAATGAATGAACAAAACAAAAAGACTTGTAGATACAGAAAACAAACTGGTGATTGCCAGAATGGGGGTGGGGGCAGGTTTGGGGGGTGGGTGAAAATGGTAAAGGGATTAAGAAGTACAAATAGGTAGTCTCAAAATAGTCATGAGGATTCAAGTAGGGAATATGGTCGATAATACTGTAAAAACTATGTATAGTGCCAGATGGGTTACTAGACTAATTGAGATTACTTTGTAAATTATATAAATGTCTAACCACTATGCCGTGCAGCTGAAACCAATATAAAATAATATTGAATATAAACTTTAATTGAAAAATAAAAATTAAAAAAACTCAATCTATATTCTTTTCTAACCTATACTGAAAAATGTCTGAAGGAAACAAGAGTGTTAATAAAACACACACACTCACTTGAATTGAAAAACTGGCAGAATCTAAATTTAGGAAGTAATCTATTTTCTTTTAGGCCACTATCTTTTAGTCCACAATCCTATGTTAAATTGGTTATCTGACATTCATAGCCACCAGATTAGAAAAAAAAATGTGCAAAGAACTACACACTTTGGTTGTTGATGAATCAGGCAATGTTATTATTCATTTTGAATAGTTTAGGATATGATTGTTTTATGCATTCTCATCATCTTTTTTATTCTTCTTTCTCAATCTTTAATTACAAGATCACCAAGAGACTATGGGATGTTACAAGGCACTGGATGAATCAGCAAAATACACATTTACTTATAAACTTTTCATGTTTTTTTCATATAGGAAAAAAGTATGAAAACTGTACAGTAAACAAAAAAAAATTGACCCTAAGACCATTTTAGGAGGTTAGAAATAGATTTAACAGGAAAATAAGAGGTCAGTATTTTTCTTTGTGAAAGGGACCATTAGCCAGGGATGGTCAGGGACTGTCCAGTTATGACCTTTCAGCAAAGAAAATCATTCTGATTCCATAAATTTCTATATTCCAGCTAAGCTCTGTTACTTTTACTGTAAGGAATTACATTAGTGAAGTTACAATAGCTACTATAACAGATAAATCCTAAAATCTCAGTAGCTTAACACAAATCTCAGTGGCTTATCACAAGTTTATTTTTCATTCCTCTAAATTCCAAACACTTTTCTTGTTCAAGGGTATCTCTCTGCCTGAGGTAGTTCAGGGACTCAAGAATTCCCTGCCATGGAAGAAGTACATGGATCTCGGGCAAACAGCTAGCTCTCTCTTCCACAGATACTGTGTTTTCGGTAATCTCAATTTATTAGGAAAATTCCAACCATCAGTACATATACACCTGACTCCAGAGGCTCCTTCTTCTAGATCCTGAGATAGTCAAAAAAAGAATCACTAGAAAATTGTAGTGTGGGAACTCACTGCACAACAATCATAGAAGAGTTTATGAAGATCACAGTTCTGTAGTCAATGGAACACTCCAGGAAAAAAAAAAAAAAGGAAAATTGCATTATAGTACACACAAAAAGACAAATGTTAGACGCAGGCTTTGTAGATCAACAGGCATTCTGATAGATTTAATAATAGGCGTTAGGTAAACTGTGCTATCTATTTCTGAAAGTTATTCTGCGACAACCCTAAAGAATCGTCTACATTTATTTTGCTGACGTTTGCATTTTAACACATGAGCATAAAAAGTTCAACTGTATAGAGTGGAGGAAGGCTTCAACAGAAACATGTTTTTCTGGATTCTCTATTAAAGTGGCAACAAAGGTCTGAAAACCAAGCTGCTGTCACCACTATTTCTCCTCCTGTCCTCAAAGATTAGACAATGCACTGCTACTTATATTTGTCATTCTGTATACTGAGCTATTGGTCATTACATATATTTTTGGTATAAAACATTGCACCATGACCTTAACTGTTATGTAGAATATAAGTAATTTGGGTACGTAACAGACAAACTGAGGCAGGACACTTATAAGACCAAATTGGTACTGCCATTGCCAAAGATGTGGAATTAAACCACAAAACTTAATGTTGATAGAGCAGAGGATTTTTTTTTTTTTTACAAAGGACTAGAAATCTCTGAAGATGAATATCTGTAAATTAAGAACAAAGATCACAGTGTAGGCTGACTCTTTCCCAACAGTGTCATGGTGACAGGTGTTGAAATTGGGAAAGAATGGTGAAATAGCATTCCAAAGGTGCTCCTTTGAGGAAGGCAGGATGCTTCCACAACAGAACTGCCAAGATGCTGCAAATATCAACAACCTTCAGAGTCTACCACCAGATCAATCTTTATCTCCATTGTACCATTCCAGGGCCTATATTTACCACTAATTTTACAAAAAATGTTAGCACATATTAGAGCTGACAATACCTTTCTAGTCACTGCTGGAAAAAAAAAATAAAGGGATGGGCTCTCATTTTGATTCTTATGTTTAGTTAGATTACTGCGATTATTCATCATTTCATTTACTTAAAAACTATTTATTCAGCATCAACTATGAGCCAAACAGTGCTTGGTCCTACAGAGATGGTATTTTAAAACAACAACAACAACAACAACAACAAAACTCCAAAATACACCTCTTCCTACATGAAACTGATATTCTAGGAGACGGATAAACAAATATTCCCATAAATATAGAAAGCAAACCAACAGAAGTCTCAGGAAAGAAAATGCAGCACTACAAAAACACATAATACTCTAGGGGTCAATGGAGAACTTGAGGTGGTTGGTTTTAACATGTGAATAAAAGAATATGTCAGAGTGACCTACACAATGGGAGCTGGAAGCAGAAAGCTATGACTGGAACATAAAAAGCAAGACATAAATAATGTTAAATTGAATGAAATCATATTATCGGAAAGATTGGCTGATCACACAAAACCTTATAAATCACTGCAGGTATTTCCATCTTTACACTAAAAGCAATGGGAGGATACTAGGTTCATCAAATTTGTATTTTACTTAATCATCCAACTTGGAGGAGGGGGAAAATTCTAGTGGATGTGAAGAAACCCAAGGGAAGCTATCGTCTTCACCGACAGATTTCCGTTTCTGTGGATGACCTAAATTTCAGAATTTAAAAGGATTCTGTCATTGTGAGGTCTGATGGTACTGGGAAAATTTGGTGTCAGTCTTCTGTTAAACATTCGTGTGAAACTTAAACATGATTTAAATTCTAGTTTCTAAGATTTCTTTCTCTCTGCTACTATTATACAAAACCACTATTAATATGCTCTGAAATGAGACATCTACAGCATCGATAGTAAAAAGCCTCTAAGTGATAATCCTTTTGAATCCTTTCTTGTAATAGCTGAACATTTGCTGTACAAAACCAATGAAATTCACACATGCTGCTATGGAGTAGTGGAGCAATTATTACAGCATTTTTTCCCCCAAAGTATCTTAGGCTTTAGATGATTAGAGAACAGTCTTATGTTTTAAACTTCCTGCCAACAATGTGGCTTTTAGTTGCATTGGATGGAGGACAAATTGTAGTATAATGTATGTTGACAGTTTAATAACATGGGTTACTATCCTTGGTGTACTTTATGATGTAATACATCCTTATAGGTGTCTCCAGAGAATTGTGCTATGATTTTCAAGGCACAGAAAATTCAATAAACTAAAACAGTCTGAATAAGATTTCTGCCTTCTATATACTTTGGACATTTTCCTAAAAAATAAATAGGTGCTACCCTTCTAAAATATTTTTCTGACATGACTTTTCTGTTTTTCTTCTCAAGCTATAGATTTTAAGATTGGAATGGTAAAATTCTTATTAAATTAAACATTAAAAATATAAAAGTCTCTTTCTTTATATAATAAACAGTCTTTTTCAGGTCTCAGAGGTAAAGCTTCCCTTCTATAAAAAGCTATAATTGTGGTTTTCAAAAATCTCATTAAATATTTAGATCTTTTAGAGCACAAGTGTTTTCTGTTGAGGTTTAAACACATTTAGGCTAATTATTTCTAATGTTTTGACCATTGTACAAATACTTGTACTATTAAATAGCTAACAGCATAAAACAAAATAGCAAGTCTTAAGTGAAGAATTCATATAATTACTCCCGGATTTAATTTTATCATGATATTTCTGGGTGAAACAAAAATGGCAATACAATGTATTTTAAAAGTGATAAAGTAATAAAACATTATTATTAAATGAATGCAACTCTAAGTACAGATGTTACTTCATACAGCCTCACTCCTTTGTTTGCAATTATATGACCATAAACAAAAGAAAATACCAAAGTTCTCACACACACTAAACCCACTGTGATTCCATGATGGACAATTATCTACTTATTTAAAGAAAAATAAAAAATAAAAAAGAACACTACAGCAGTCTAAAAGAAATATCTCAAATATCATTTTATCAAAAAAAAAAAAAAGACAGTCATTTTATCATACATCTGTAAAGTAAAAAGGAAGGTATAGAAAATAACCACAAACCACTATCTTCCACAATTACTACCCTTTGTTCAATCATCTCTTTTTAATGGCTGGATAATATGGGAATACAGAAAAACATAAAACAAATTTCCTGTCCTAAAGTAAATAAGGACTTATTAAATTAAGTACTCCCTATGTTCCAGGTACTGTGTAAAATATTTGGCATACATTATTTCCTTTACTGCTCTAAGCAATCCCAGAGGATAAGTTCTTTATGATTAACTCATTTTATAGAGGAGAAAAGAGGAATCAGAATGGTCACGGGTTCACCTAGATCTTAGAGCACATAGGTGATGGAGTTTGGATTCGAACCGAGGCATGCAAAATCAGAACCTGGAACACACAGTTTTCCTCACTGGCTAGGCAATTGATTTTCAGATTTTTAAAAATGCATATGAATACCAAATAATGCAAATTTTGTTTATTGTTTGTTTGAGGATTCAGAAACTCAATCATTTGGGAGTCTGTCTGACATTCCTTCATTTCAGAATGCTCACCCACAGCAGAGTATGCTCCTCTGTCCCCACCAACTCAGCATTAATACACTTGAAAATCTTATGCTACTTATCCCATTGTTATCATTATTATGACATTTCTAGTGGCAACTCACAGCCAAACTGTCTATGAGTTCAAAACAAACATATGTAAAATAACCATCCAAGCTTTTGTGAAGTCCTGAAAGCTGAGTGAGGGAGATCTGAAAAACAAATCGGATTATGGAGTGTGAGGCTCAAACCAGAAAAAAGTTAATGCCCTTGAATTTCAGCCCGCACTGAACTTTTTGGTTCCAATGTCTTTGTTCCTTTTTCTAATTTTTTTTGGCCCAGAGCTTGTGTGCTTTCCTCCTCCCCGGGGTTCCACTGAGCAGCCCTGTTGGAAGAGATCCCAGTAGAGAGCAGAGGTCTGAGGATTATTGAAGTGGTTTTCCTTTTAATCACTTAGAAAAACAGAGACAAAGCCAATCACCAGCCATGTGATTTGCTCCAAGTCACTGGGCCCCTAAATTCCCTAAAGAAAGCCAGAATCAGCTCTTTCCCAGCGGTATTGTATTTTGAGCTTCTCTTCAAGTTTGAGAACCACACTGTTCTGGGAAGGGAAGAGAGGCAAAGAAAAAGTATTAAAAGTATTACTTGAATGCATTCATAAAATGGAGAACATAAACTATCATGCTCAAGCGCAGAGGAGTTGCCTATGTGTCTCTACTCTTTCCCAGCACTTTGAAAATTTATTCTCGCTTTATTTCCCGGTTGAGGAAGTTTAACGCAATCTCTATTCCTTCCTCTCATAGCTCTCTGATTTTTCTTCCGTGGGGTTTGCAATCAGAAAGTACTCTTTAAAAGCTAAATTAGGAACAGAAGATGAAGAGACCAAGATAAATCTGATTGCATTGGTCCTTACTAAAATTTAATTAACTAGCATTTAAATAAATACTCTCTAGGCAATTGCTGGGAAAGGAAAGTCTCTAAAAGCAGAGTCACAACTTCAGCACTGTCTGGTTTCACATGAAGCTTCCCCCTCCCCCCCCCCACCCAAAGAAAACCAACAGCAAAAACCTTGATGATTAGCACAAAGGATTAATTTCATTTTCTTGTGCATTTGTAATTTTCAAGACTTTAGCCCAGTTGACAACATTCATTCCCACCCACCTCAACCACCCTGCTCCCACTTTTAAAAAGAAAGCATCTATAAACTCAAACCAAATGTTTCTCTCTCTCTCTCTCTCTCTCTCTCTCTCTCTCTCTTTCTCTCTCTCTCTCTCTCTCTCTCTCTCTCTCTCTCTCTCTCAGTCTCTCTCTCTCTCCCCTCCCTCCCGCCTCGCCTCCCACCTCACCTCCCTTCCTCCTTCCCTCCCTCAGAAACATCAGCAGACTTAGTCAAGCACAGGAGAAATGCCAGCAAGATGACGCCAACCCCAAGATGTGGGAGTTGGCTATGTTCCTCTGAGGCTTGCACAGAATGGTATTCAAAGTAACGAACACACAGAGAGACTCTGCAGGGCATGACATGGTTTGTGTTTATGCCTCATTGGAACACTGTGGGTATTAGCAATTCTTCTAAATCTACATGTGCATGGTGTTTTCCAGTTTTGCAAATATACTGACTCACTTCCCAACAGACTTAGCGTTCTTTCCCTTTCAATTGCCCAGTCCCTCACTCCTAACCTGTGTCTGTCCTTCCCCGTTTCTCTCTTTCCCAAACTGGAATCTAACCAATTTGATAGAAGTTTGTCAGTCTCTTTCTAAATGATCTCCCTGTCTTCTTAGAGCAAATGATGCCTACGGCTCCATGCTGAGGTGATTTAGACAACTCGATAAATTTCAAATTCCATTATATATTTAAATTATAGTTATAATAGCTAGGATCTAAACTAAAGGTTTATTAATTAATGTATAAAATGTAGCTAGATATTACAAATAACAAGTATCTAATAGTTTGTTGGAACACTCATTCGCAGTTCTTAAGAACATTAAAGAAACGTTGCACATATAATTTTATGATAAAAAATATACATATGAGCTAGGTATACTACTAGAATTTGAAACTAGAGAAAATCAGTTTCCAACCTTTGCTATTCATCGAGACTTATGACTTTTGTCTAACAAGGAAATGGATGTGACTGTTTACATTAAGAAGAAAGAAAACAAAATTAAGATAGTACTATAGTAACCCAATTGGTCTATGTCATCTAGTGATGTTTTATTTGTGCTTCTATCCCGTAAAAGGCCCAGAAATTACATTATTTTAAATAGCATGTAAAATAACAAGGCAACAATGACAATAAAATTCCAAAACTCAAGGGCATCATGATACAACTTTCCCAGGTAGGAGATTCAAATCAACTGAGTGAACCTTCTGAATAAAATTGGAATACATGTACAACTACCAAAGCTTTGGCCCATGGCTGGATGATTTCCAAGTGAAATAAAATCTGGTACTGGAAGAAAACAAGTCACTAGAAAATTCACGGTCATTATGTGCTTAACATTAGTCAGCTAATAGTGAGGTTACCTCCTATTAAGGCCAAACTGTAAAGCTATGATGATTTCTTTGTACATAATAGGGATGTACCAAAAAAGGAACTGATTAGATTACAATTATAAAAGCCATTGCAAAGCCCTAAATATATCATTGGCAGGGTTCCTCCAAGTTAAAAGTGCTAATCTCCAATACGCATCAGCTCTGGTTTGGCTTGTCTTGTTAGGTAAACAAAATGTGTCTTGCCTGTCATTGCCATAAATATTAATGCACTGGAAGTCTCTAAACCTTGCTAAGCATAAGGCCTATTATCACACTTAAGAGCAAAGCAATCTAATAAATCGCTGGCTGTATAAAAACCAAGTCAGCTGGCAGAGACAGTAATCTCCCTAAGGGATAGTAACAGCCTCATCTTCAACTACAGCAGCTGCAGTTCCAGAGAAATTATGTTTCTTCTGCTCAGTAAAAATACATTTGTGCTGAATTCTGTTATTTAAACTCTAATGGAATCATTAGGAATATCTATGCATTATGAGTAATAGAAAATTAACTAAGAAAATCATCTACAATGCTGTCATATAATAGACACCGTATTTTTATTAGGCTTGAATTTTAGAGGGCTAAATCTGATGTAAAAGCAAGCTGCTTATTTCTAAACCCATTTGAAAGAGTATGAGCCCCCAACTCATACATACATAATAATATGTAAATACTGAGCACTAAGCTGATATCCCTAATTGAAAGCAATTCACTTGTTTGGCCCTGGTGTTAGGTCCTTCGGACAGTATATTACGTAAATGCAATATTGTTGCTGTACATCTTAAAAAGTTATAGAATTGCTATTACTTTGCTCTTTTATGCTACACCTAACCAATCTCTGGAAACCGTAATATATATGGTTTAGAATGAGCTATATCTTTATTTACCCCACCCCCACCACAAACACATTGAACTAGTCAACATATTTCCAGTAATAGACAAAAGATGGGCAGATAGAGTTTTAAAATACTAGTAACAAGTAATAATAAGTGCTTTTAGATATATTAATTCATTTCATGCTCAGCAAGGTAAGCACAGCTACACATCCATGTCAAAATGAATAGATCACTTGTTCACAGTCACCAGTCAGCAAAAGGTACCATCAGTTCTTAAATCCTGATCAACTGACTTTGAACACCACACCTTTAAAGACAGCCCAGGTTTTGTTGTTGTTGTTGTTGTTGTTGTTGTTGTTGCTGCTGCTGCTGCTGCTGTTACTGCTGTTGTTTTTTTTTTTTTTTATGTACAATTCCATCTTGCCAGAGATACTGCTTCAAATCTTGAAAAGCATTTAGCATATTAATATGTAATTGCTACCCGGGGATGTTAATTTGAGGTTTCATGATTAATGAATGATGTTACCTTTCATATGACATTCAGTAATAAAATGCCAGTGACCTACACACATGAAAAATGTGAACCAAAACAACCTGTTATATTTAGAAGTACTTTAGGAGTTGAAAATATGTTTAAATCAGAAGGGGGAAAAAACTTTTTTTAAATGACTTAGGATCATAGGCTCTAAACTTACACAGAGACCGATGAGGCACTTAACAAGATCTGTTATATGTATGGTGATAGTGCTTCAGTATAGGAACAAAACCCTCTCTTGTGTATTGTTTATAGTGATAGCATTCTCAGTAAGGCTATGCCATTTTCTCTACGTTGACAGTAACATTGGTGTCAGAAAGCTAAAGAAAATTGTCGTTATAATTAAGTGCATTATTTTGTCACTTAGGAAGAACTAAAACATTATAAATCTGGAGACCTTCAGTCCTGTGAAAGGTGAGTCTGCAAGATCTGCAGTAGAGCAATATCAACCTTCTGAATTCCTAACACTTTTTCATTTTTTTTTCTTTTGTTCAATTGGCTTATATCTGTTGAGAACCTGCTCTGTACTCAGCATTATGTGAGCTGCTGAGATTACAAAGGCAATTAAGTTTCAATGCTTCCTCTAAGTGTCCATGTTGTTGCAAAGAAATATTAAATTAAATTGAATAATGCATTCAAGTATGCTGCTAATAAGGACAAAGTGCTCAGTTACACACAAGATGTAAAAAAAAATGTATATTTCTTAACTTTCTGAAATCAAAATCTAATCTGGACTCTAAGATTTTATTCGCTACTGTTGACAAGGGCATCATCAGCTATACAGGCTCCCCTCTTCTTTGGTCCCAGGAAAACAGCAGATCATCTTAGACCTTAGTGCACAGTGGTTATTCTCAAGGTCATGGTTCATCCTGTTGCACTACACCAATCAAGCATGGCCCCTCAAAGCTGGGTTCCCTCTCCTTATCCCCCCTCCTCTGATCTTTGTCAAGGCTTCCAGAGAACAACTAAGCACTTAGTGGCCACTTTTTAACACTCCAAAATATCTTAACTTAAGGCACTACATTCAAATGAGTTTCCATTCTCTACCCTCAAAAACCTGAAACGTTATTTGCCCCTCTCCTTTCTTCTCTATTGCAAATTATTCTATCATTGGCACTAGATGTTCTCTTTTCCGACTGTGTAAAAAATCTAATATCTCTCTCTTGGTTGGTTCCTATAACTGTTATGTGTAATGTTATAGAGACATGCTGAATGATTCATGGACTCAGGCTTCAGACCTTCAAACCAGAAAATACCTGCTTACCTATTTGAGGCCAAAAAAAAGTCAATTCAAAGAAATGCTGTACCAGTCTCCTCTTACCCAAAGCATAAAGCCCATTCTTTCACAGGCAGCAGAATATAAATAACATGGTTGATTTGGCGCACCCTGCACTTTTAAATTCTCAATATCTCATCCTGTTACATTTACAACACAAGTACTCAAACAGGGTGCAGATGAATTGCTACCTAAGTCCTCGGGTAAACCATGGTCTTTCACAATCCCATTTCCACAGTCATACATGACATTTTCTCTCCTGGAAAAAAAAATGCTGAATTTCCAAGGCTCAGTTTAAATGTCAGCATTCCTATTAATTAATTCCCAACTTCTCCAGGCAAAGAAACTTCTTACTCTCTTCACTTCTATAGCATTTTAACACTACATCTATAGTATATTTGAGATTATACTGTAATTATCTATTTGTCTCTCTACCCCAGATTACTATCCTAGAGGACATGCACTATTTCTAGATTATAGCTGAGTTCCCAATAGTATGCAGTCTCAACACATAGGATGAAATAAAAAGAGGGCAAACAGAGGCTGCTAAGGCAAAAAATAGACAAGATCAAGACAGCAACTAGGCCAATATCCAGAACTATTGACAAATAATTCAAGTCATCCAAATTAGCAGGATTGGCATTCTCAACAGGAAGCACTGAGATGACAATGGGAAACTTGGCATCAGGTTAATGGCAGTGTTTAGATCTAAGGGTTCTCCTGGGTTGAATCTAGACACCAGCTGGTTACATGTGGTGCCGAGACTGATGAGGAACACACACAGTTGCTGTTCCTGCCAGGTAAACTAGAGATCAGAGTGCGAGAGGAGTCAGGAAAGAGCTCCACGCTAAGACCAAAAGGGTTTTTCCTTTGCACTCCTTTATAATACTCATCATCAGAAACAACAGCAATAGTTAGTAGCAGCAATTTTTAGTATTATTATGAATAGTAGTGGTAAAAATAATCTCTCGAAGTCTCCATCATACTTTCCCTCATGTCCCATTAGCCAGAATTAGCTAAATAAAATAATGCACTCAAATACGTTAATAGTGGAGACAAAATGCTCAGTGACACACAAGATACAAAAATATTATATTTCTACATTTTCAAAAAAATATATAATCTGAACTCCAAGACTCTATTTGCCAGTGTTAACAAGAGTGCGCTATCAGCCATACTGACTCTGTCTCCTTTGCTTTCTTTGGTCCCAGAAAATGGCAGAGCATCGTTAGTCTTAAGCATGGTATTCATTCCTAAAACCAACTGATTATTCCCTGCTCATTATCAGTTGGACTTTCTTGATTACCTTAAAATAGTAATGAAACATCCCCTGGGTCTGAGCACATCATCATACAAAGTCAACAAGAAAAAAAAAGTAGAAAAGACTGTTGGTAGGCTATCAATGGTCTCTCTACCACAAGCAAGGTGAAAAAAGGTCCCCGAAAATGTCAAGAAGAGATAAAGGGATGGAAAGAATGAAAGATAAGTTATAAAACTATTAAGAATACAAATAGAAATGTCAACATAAATTAATATATAAATTTTACAGGAAAAGAATAGAGGGCAAAACATTTTTAAGAACAATAACTTAAAATTCTCAGAATTAAAAATATATATATATAAGACCTAAGACTAAAAGAATGCACCAATGGCAAACTGAATAAATTAGGACAAACCCATACCATGACATGTTATGGTGAAAATTAAGTACATCAAGTAAAAATAAAAAGTTCTTTAAGGTTCCAGAGAGGAAAATCCAACCACTCATAAAAGAGTTAGAATCAGACTGACTTGAAATTTTCAAGGACATTATAGTCAGGAAGACAATATTTTCAAATTGTTAAAAGAAAAGCACATTATACCAGAAATCTATATCCAATTAAACATTTTCTTTAAATGTGAGTATGAAATAAAAACATTATCAAGCACAAAGGGCTTCAAAAAGTTCATCACACAAAAACCCTTTTGACATGTAAAAAAATACATCCAGAAGGATGCTGCAAATATATGGGTGGTAAGGGGAAATAAATAACTTAGGGGAAAATTTATCTATAAAGATACATAAGAAAAAAATCTAAAAAACAAGAAAATGTTCACAAGAATTAAGAATTAAAACTCTAGTTTAAAAAGTTTAAAAAGCAGACTACATTGTCAGAAGTAACTCCCAATAATAGGTAATTAAATAACAATGTCTATTACCATTAAGCAAAAGATCCTCTGAAAGATTTGTTTAAAGATTCAGAAATATCAAACAGAGAAACACGTGAAGTTTGAAAATCAAGGGTTAAAAAAATAAAAAGACTACACACAAATATGAACTAAAAGATAGCCAAAATCAAATAAAATTATTTAAAATAAAAATGATCATAAGGAAAAAAATAGAGATGTTATCTATTGGTTATATACAATCACCATGAACTGTCTCTAACAGTACAGCTGAAATATTATATGAAAACTATTCACAGAACTACAGAGGAAAATGGATAAATCAACAATTGTAGTTGGAGATATTAACTAATAACTCAGATAAATCAAACAGACCAAAAAAAGGAAATATATTTCTTACAGATTAAAAAAAAGTAAGCGCTAATAAACTATACAGAGACTATACATTTACTTCAAGTAAAATTTGAAATTTTAAAAATTAACCTGTACAAGACCATAACATCTCAATAAATTCCTAAGAATCAATATCATACAGACTTTACCTGTAAAGCAATAAAATTATAAATAATGATAGAGAGATGGCTAAAAAATTAATGTCTGGAAGAAAATACTTCTCAATAACCCTTGCATTCAAGTAAGAAAATTATGAGCATTAGAACAGAAAGCTAGTAGTAGCACTATATTTTAAAATTTGATCATTCTTATAAAAAGATTTAAAGCTACGTTAGGATTTTCATTGATCATAAATTCAATATGGACCAACATAGGTGAAAAAAAAAACATTAAACTAACATCAAATGAGATTTAATACCTTTTTAAGTGCAAGTATAGTATCCAAAATGAAGAAGGTCAACTTCAGCCTGAATATTGTATCCTGTGCTAATATGTTGTATTTTGTATACTGTACTACAATATAAGGAGAACAACGAGGAAAAATAGAAAAAAAAATGGGAACAAGGATGGAAAGAGACCACGCCTCAGCATCTTATTCAGACTGTTGGGAGTTTATTGAGAGTGACCATCTGCACAGTGTTTAAGCAGGTAGATAGATGGTCTGTATTACTCCGAATGGCAAAAGCGAGACCAATGTCTGGGAATTCCAGTAGGCAGAAGATAAAAAAGAAACCCCTAACGGTAAGCAGTGATTAAAAACAACTGCTCAAAATCAGTTATCAAGGTATGACAGGGATATTCAAGCAGAGGTGCCCTTCTGATGCAGTAGAAGGAACTCATACAAAGAATGAGTCGTCATACAACCGGACACCTATGGTCCTCTGAGACTCAAAATGTCTGCAGTTCTGTTTTCACAATAAAAATATCAACTCTTTGAAAAGGAATAATTCTCTTAATGATATATTCGTGATTGTATATGTAGAAAAGTAGTGTTTTCTACTGAACTTAACATCTTCATGTTTCAACTTTCTGTTAGCGACAGCTTTAATGATGTAAAGTCAGTTTGCCTATAATTTTGTTTATCTTTTAGCCCTTATTTACCCCTCAGTACTACAGAGTGCTAAGACTTGTGTATGTTTAAGGTTCTCTAGAGTTTACCTTACTTTTTCATTTGACTAATAATAATATTAAAAAATATTTATTTCACAAGACTGTAAATTATTTCCTTAAAGATTTTTTAAATTATAGTTGACATACTATATTAGTTTCAGGTGTACAACATAGTGATTCGATGTTTATATACCTTACGAAGTGATCACCACAGTAAGTCTAGTAAACATCTAGCACCAAACATAGTTATTACAACATTATTGGCTGTCTTCCCTATGTTGTACTTTATATCCCATGACTATTTTTATAACTGGCAGTTGGTACTTCTTAATTCCCTTCACCCTATTCACCTATCCTCCTACCTCCCTTTCATCTGGCAACCATCAGTTTGTTCTCCATGAGTGTGTTTCTGTTTTGTTTTTCTGTTCATTTATTTTGTTTTTTAGATTCCACAGGTAAGTGAAATCATTTGGTATTTGTCTTTCTCTATCTGACTTATTTCACTTAGTATAATATCTAGGTTATAATATCTAGGTTCATCCTTGTCATCATAAATGGCAAGCTTTCATTCTTTTTATAGCCAAGTAATTCCATTGTATATAAGTACCACGTCTTCTTTATCCATTCATCTATCGATGGGCACTAGGTTGCTTCCATATCTTGGCTATTGTAAATAATGCTGCAATAAACATAGGGGAGCATATATCTTTTTGAATTATGTTTCCTGATTTCTAACATCAGCATTGACTACTTATTAGAAAATGTTCAGGAGAGGAGGTTTTTCAGTTTGCAAAGACGAGGTCAGGTGTCTTTTAGTAAAGGTTTCAGTAATGAGCTTGAGCAGCAAGGGATGGGATATCCTCACTAAAAAATAGAAGAGAAATTGCAGCATAATCCCTGTAGAATGGCCATACAGAAGAAAATATTTCTTCACCTGTTAACTAGTTCATTCACTTATGTACTAGGCTAGTGACGCTGTGTGTAATGATGAAGAGCATGGGTGCTGGAGCCAGCCTGTGTGGGTTCAACCCCTCTCTCTGCCACATGAAAGAGATGAAACTTTAAGTTGCCTGATTCTCCTGTACCTTGATTCCTTAATTTGTAAAGATGATAATGACGCCTACTTTCTAGGGCGTTGTGAGGATTAAATGATGATAGAAATAGTGATAGACAGACAGAGAATAACAGATTACAATACACTTACATATAGAGAATGCTTAGAACAAGGACTGGCCTATGTGCTATCTAAGTGTTAGCTATTACTATCACATTCCAGGAACTGGGATAGATGCTGGGATATAATATTGAGTAAGATCAAATCATACCGAGTATGATAGGCCAAATTACAGAATTCTCTACTTCATCCAAAAAATACACGGCAGTTGTTGAAAGATTTGAAACAGGCAGGCCGCATGGTAATCTTTTCTTGTTTAAAGATTATTCTGGCTGTGATGAGAAGAATAGATTAACCAGAGACAAGGGGAAGGTTTTGGAAGAATGGACAAAGAGAGAGCAAGTGTAATGTTATTAAATGTCAAAGGAAATTGCAAAGAAAGGTTGAAATTTTCTAATTTTCTTTTCCAAAAATGTGAGGAGTGTGTGCATGTGTGTGTGTAGTGTATATGTGTTGGGGGTAAGGTTGTGATGTATGTGTGTATTGTGACTAAATTATTTGTGGAATCAACTCTGTATTTGGAGTTGAAATAAATAACCATCCGACCTTTGCAAAGTTTCTAAACTTCTCTAAGACTTGATTTCCTTGTTTTGTAAAATGTGGATGCACAGTGTTTTTATGAGAACTAAATAAGAAATTATATGTGAAAGGACTTCTTAACCATAAATCCCAATATAAATGTTCTAGTTATAATTATGTGGTGAAATTGGAAGGGGAGCTAAATCCTAAGGTCTCTTCTAGAATGTTTATTTTCCCAAAAGAGAGTCATAAAGAAGGAAACATGATACAGCAAGATGGCAAGGAAAAGTTGTGTGATTAGTATATGTGGTTGCAAATTAAGTTTTTCATCTAAGAATGTCCTTCATCTAGAATTACTTTTCAAGGTTCCCTGCCCCTGCCCAACTGCTCCTACATATCCAGCTCATCCCTCAGGGTTCGATTCCTACCATTTTTAACCCCCTCAGACTTTGATCTTAACATTTTATTTTTAGTTGCCTCATTACCTTTATGTCCTCACATTCCTGTTCAACCAGATTAAGTTTCATGTTCAATCAATATAATAATTCTTGTACATACACCTAACAGACACACACCCATATTTATCATAAGTCCTGGAAAAATTCCAAACCTAGTTAAATTCAATTATCCACATGCTCACACGCCTGTGAACTGATATATGGATGAAAACAAAACCATTGGACTCATTTAATAACCATGACCTCTAACTGCAGGACTACTACATTTTGCTAGTCTTCTCCTCCCATTCTTCTAGACTGTCTCCTATTTGATCATCTGTTCTCCAAATTTCAACCCTTGCTCCCTCATTTTTACTCTCAGTTCCCTTCCCATTTCCCTGAAAAAATGGAACAAACCAGAAGGTGGCTTTCACAGATTTTACGACACCACATTCCATTACACATATTTGTGTCTAGATCTTTGATCTTCCCTCTTGTCACTGTGAATATTCTGTCCAAATTAAAGCCAGTCTCTCCATTTGTGCACCAGATCCCAACCCTTCAGGCTACTCCTGGACATTGCACATCACTCCTTCGTTTCCTGTCTTTCTCTTCTTCTTTGTTTCCTGTCTTTCTAGTATTGACTCTACTAGCCATTACTATCAGCATACAGTCATTCTAAAATCTCTCAGCTGCATATAATTCTCTGGATTCCATCCCATTTCTCTGCTCCTCTGGGAATATGTCTCTCTCTCTCTCTCTCTCTCTCTCTCTCTCTCTCTCTCTCTCCTCTCGCTCGCTCTCTCTCTCTCTCTCATACACACACACACACACACTTAGTTTTACACATCAGTGCACAAACATCCTATTATTTATTCCACTCTAAAAGAAAAAATAAAATCCTATAACCCCATAATCCTTCTAGCTAATGTTCTATTTTTTCTTTCTCTTGGGAGAAAACTTTCAGGAATAGTGTTTGATATAATGCTTCCAATTTCTCTGTTCCTCCTTTTCCTTAGAATCCTTAGCCCTCTGCACCTCCTGCTTTAACTAAAATTTCTTTATCCATTTTACAAATGCTCTCCACCTAATAGTCAATCTTCATACTACTTAATCATATGTTAGCAGCATTTGACACTTTTATATTTAGCGATATCTCCAATCTGGAAAATCTAGTCCAGTACTTGTTCGGGTCCTCTTCTCTTTTGATCACCTTGCCATACTGACCACCTAAATGAAACAGCAACCTCCCTCCAACGTAAACACACACACACAGGCACATGAATCCACACAAATATGAATACACAGACTCATAAGAGAGATCCTTATCCTCTTTACCTACTTGACTTTTTCCCACAGCACACATCACCATTTGACAAACTATATACTCACTTGTTTTGTTCATTCCATCTCCCACCATTTAAATATAAGTTCCAGAAAGACAGGAACCTTGTTTTGTTTACCATTAAATCCCAAGAGCCCACAACAGTGTTTGACATACAGCAGGTATTCGACAACTTTTATTTGAATGAATGAATGAATAAATGAGTGAACTCAATATTTATATTTAGGAAATTTCCAAGAAGATAAAAATAGCTGTTTAATTAATTAGAAATGACAAGTTGAATATGTTATTAAGGTATATATAAATATTCCATACATGTATTCTTCCATTTGTAGCATTTATAACTTAACGTTTCCCAAAAATGATTTCAGGCAGCTGATATGTACATTATATTGCTATTATAAGCTGAATACTGAATATTATGTTTTCTATGAAGGAAAGAATGCTGTCTAATTTCTTTAGAAAGTAAGCCTTTGACAGGTAGGAGAGGGAACAGACTAATAAGGCTTTTTTTTCAAACAATAACTAACTGGTGATTTGTCTGGTTTTTTTTTTATATATAGTTAAAAAACATACAAGTGGACAATGCCAAGATTGGGTGATATTTGGGTTAATAAAAACCAAGAGGATTTTTATTTTAAGTGTGAAGATGTCAAAAAGAGCCTCTACTCTCTTTTTTGATAAATCCATGTTTCTTTCCATTTTTATTAGCTCAAAAGACAATTCTACACACACCAAATACAGCACTGAAATCTGCATATTGTAAAAAAAAAAAAGTCATTTAAAACTTTTTACTGTTACTATTTTGGCTAAAAAATAGAGGTTTTTTTCCCACAACTACATGTTTTAATTAGTCGAAACATGTAAAATCTCTCTAACTACATTTATGTGTCTAATACAAGTTTTTGCCAAATGGAAAAAGTAGAGCTATCTTTCAGTTTCTGGTACAAAAGTAATTTTCATGATGAGATTGGCTAGAGTCTGGAACAAGTTTTCCATAGATGTAGAGAATGCTTTGAGACTCATTAAAATAAAACCATACAAAACAGTGGAAAATGTACTATAGTATGAGGAAAAATGCTGCCCAGATCCCTGGAGGCTGCAGCCAGAGCTGAATAAGGCTTTTCAAGCTCCAGCCATTATGATTCTAGGTAACTATTCTGAGAACAGATGAAAGGAGTGGTTTTTCTATCCACGTTGAGCTCCTATTAGCCCCTTGGGGAAATAGGGTTTTGCAGAAAGTGTGAGTTCTCTAAGTGTTACTGAAATGACCTTGTTTAATTTCCTTATAAAGAGGCAATCTAATAATAGCTACATCTTCTAATATTAACAAAGCTGCAGAGTTACACAAGTTAGAATAATTTCCCTTTGCCTGAATGGCAAAATCCTTCAATGTCCTTGTCTCTCTTTTCCCATGTGCCACCCCGTTTATAGTCTATATTTGCTCTTTAATATTTGATTTCACATTTGATTCCAATCATCGTGATACAAAGCTGCAGTGCGAAGTTGAAAGATTCTAAAGGGAGAGAGGATATGGCTGCCACTCCACCCTGAGTGAATTCACAGAACTGTAAATCTACCCTGCATTTAATTACTCAACTAGACGTGCAAGGATAAGGTCTCCAGGGTGTTGCACTATCATGAGTGATTGTGTCTGTTTGTTGTAATAAGCTTTTCTACAGCTAAGACAAAGGTTAAAAGTATACATAGTAAACTTCAAGGCGAGCATTGTTTTTAAATAGCTACAAAACCAAAAGAATAACAGAGCCTTCTTTTAAATGAATGCCTCAGTTTCAAAACCTTAAGTTGAAGTAGGAGAGTTTTGTGGAAAGAACTGTGTTCCCTCAAGCAAATTTATAAATATGTGGGTCAGTAACGGGGGTGGAAAGCCTGCCCGCCCCATGCCAACTTCCAGCACATCCAAAAATATCATTAGCTCATGTTTGTGTAATGAATAGCAAAGATGACTGCACTTGTGAGATGAATCAGCAATTCCCAAACAGAGCAGCAAAATAAGACTGTTGTCTTTCTGAATCGTAGCGGAAGGCAAATGGAAAATTGACAAACAGACTTTGTTCTCCATCAGTGGCAGGAGGGGAATTCCGGTTGAGAGCCAAATTTCCAAAGTAAGGCACACTGGGCTTGCCAGCAAAACTGTTCACACCCCCACAGAGACCACAAAACCCTGCAGCTGTAATTTCTGAAACACATGTGTATAAATCAAGTAATTGCACACCTAACTATCCACTTGAGCCCATGTGCCGGGGTTTTTTTGCACGTGCCCGGGGCATGTGTGCTATTTGGCTTTGAAAACAAGGTTTATTTTAATTGACAGGATATTATCAAATTCAGGCTGACTTGTATGGACAAATCTCAAAACATGAGGGTGGCATCCAGAATCAAGCAGCACATATGCATGCTCCATATGTGTGTTCATATAGGTCCTAGCAGCTGAATGAATTCTAAACAACAGAAAAGAACAAAATTAAATGTCAATTTAGTTTTTAGTTCTAATTCATGAAAGTATATTTCCAGAGTGTTCAATTAAGCAATATCATTTTGAAATAATCTTGCCACGTAGCGGGGGGGGGGGGGGGGAGGGGGGGGTGGAGTCAGAGACAGAGAGGCACAGAGAGACAGAGAAAGAGAATCTAGCAAGTATTACTTTGTTGTATATAATATTGTTTAAAAAGGGATGGGGGGGGGTGTATTTGGGGTCTATTGGCCAGAAGAACAAGCCGTTCTATGTTTCCATGCTTCCACGTTCCATCTGGCAGAAGCCCCAGCAGAAAACCATGGAGCGGGCTGCCAGTTGCCCAGGAAAGCAACACTTACCACAACATGGAATCTGCCTGCAGGCTAAGCTTGTGCCCTTATCATTTCAAGAGAAATTCAGGTCTGTGGGACTTCAGAACAGGTATAGTTACCACTAGTCCTCTACAAATGCTTTGCATATTCCAGCAAAGAAAGATTAATGCGGAACCAGTTCATCTAAAAATTCTGCTACAATTCAACACAATGCATTTCCACAATTCTTACCTTGAAAGAAAGAAAAACATGGCATTTGTTTCACAAAGATATAAACCACCAACCTCTTAATTACTTCCACCCCCTCAAGGAGTTTATAGATTTATCTTTTTATAAGTAGACACATACATACCCACAAACATGAAGCACCCCCCATACTCACACACACACACCACACACACACACACACACACACACATTGTAAACAAGCAAAATTTAATGGGATGATACCAAAACTCACTAGCAAATAAGATGCTACAAGCGGTGTCTCCCACTTCTAATTTTATATATAAAGTACCTAACACAAGAGGGAATTAGTGACAGTTCTAAATGGACTATGAGAAATTCAATCTCAGCATTCTCTGCATCTGGTTTACATTTTACTACTTAAAATAAAGAACTGGAATCAGAGGTCTTTTGCAAGTAAAAAAGGTGATGTGATAACTATAGGTAAAACCAATCTCATAAGATCAAATGTCCTTTTTTTGAGACAAAGTCAGTAGGCGGCTAGAGCAAAGAAAAGAATTCTATCCAAATGTTTGTCCCAAAAAATGTATGTAAAGTCCTACAGGTCCATTAGAGCAAAATTTCCAGTAAGTTTTGTTTTCACAAAGTTACAATCAAAGAAACCCATTATGTTTGCATGTAACAATAGCCAAAAATAATATTTTAATATAACAGCGACAAAATTTAACCGTTCTTTTTTTAATGATGTACAGATTTTTTTTTTTATTGAAAACTTTAATCAGAGGCCTGCTTTTGAGAATTTTAGAACTAACGTGTTCCTTTTGCTTTGTTATCAGGGAACTTGAAAATGTATAAGGTGTTTATGGCCTATTAAAGAACCATTAGGCCATAAAAATAATCTGCCTATAAAAATGGTAAGGGAAAGTAAAATGTGTAGTGTTTAAACCACAATCTGATCACTGTATAAAGGCCTAATAGGAAAAGCTATTGATTTCTTTTCCTTTGAACAGACATTAAATTTCAGATGGATTAATAGTTAAAAAATAAACTTAAATCTAATACAAAAGGAAAGAGAGGTAGGAATATAAGAAAGATAATGCCAACAACCTACCACACATTTGAAACTATGTCTGAGTGTATGATGCAAAGGAGGTAAGCGAGATTATCATGACCAAACTCTATTTACTGAGGATCTGCTACCTTCATAAGGATATCTTTTGAATGGTATAAGGATTTTTCAAATTCTAATAAGATATTTAGCATTTGTACGGCACAAAGTATAATTTCTGATATTGTAATGTAGCTTTTGAGCAACTTATGAGAAACAGTTTGGGTACAATATGATGCTAGACTGGGAATAAGAAAAGCCTGGGTATGGGATAGAGAGCTCAGCCTTGGGCAGAGATTACCAGTCCTGACTACGTATGTGATACTAGGAAAGACTGTTACCTTATCCGCTTTTAAGTCTCCACATCTTCAGAGTGGGGGATATTATTAAATATCAAAACATAAGCAGTAAATGAAATAATACATGTAAATAACTCTGCCTGACACAGAGAAAGCACCAGATATATTTTATCAATTCTTATACCATTGCCTGAGTCTCTCCAACTGATTTGGGGTAATTCCCTTAATCTCTCCAGTTTGTTTCTTCTGTAGAAGAATAATGGGATTGGACTACAGTCTTTCCTAGTCCTAATCACCTCTGAGTCTATGAAGTTTTAGGCCCTAAACTGGATTAGATCTTGAAGCTGTTAATGGCCAAGCACCAGAACGATCTCCTATGCACACTGCAGGCTAGGATGTACTTCTTGGCATCTTTGTATGGTGGTAACAGACCTAGTCCCTGGGAATGCCTGTAGGCTGGACTAGTCGGCTCAAACACCAAAAATTTCCCAAAGTAATAATTCTCACACTGGGGTACAAGCATTGGTGTACTATAAAAATGTGAAAAATATAACACATTTTTTGGCACTGGTAGTTAAATGAAAGCAATAATTACAGTTAAATAATTGTTAATAATAACTGTATTATACAATAAAATAACCATATTATTATACAATGTTATTATAAATTAGGTTCATAATAATTACAGATTTAGAACTTGAAACTGACTTCTTTTCTAAAAATTCTTTAATGTCTTACTTTTAAATTCTTTAATGATTTACTTTTAAAATATATATTAGAGAAGAATTGAGGTTATTTCTGTAATAATGACACGTTGTTTGTATTCCCAAAAACTTTCTCATGAGTATCTTGGAAAGACCATGAATATTTTACTCATGTTAAATAATATATGTGCTAAATGTTTTGTGGCAAAGAAACAAAAGAGAACTAGCTTTCAACAGGAATGTTATGACATGATTTTAATTATCTTAAAGGGCAAATGAATCAATGAGTGGACCTAACAAAGTATTGACACAGTCCATATAATATGATTGGAAGTCACCTGAAAGCGCTTGCCTGCTGATCTGGACTCATTGAGATAAAATAGAGACACATTCTAAATTCTCCCATTGTCTTTGTATTCCTGTCCACTAAAATATTCTATTACTATATTGTGTCAATTTCATATTTCAAGATACTTCTTTGAAAGCCATGGTTTCTTTATGTATACATAGGATTCTAACCCTACTATTCAAGCCATTTTCCCAAATAATTCACAGGCATTTCCTCTCTCTCCTTAAAGAATATGAAAAACTATCACCTACAAGAAAATGGCACCTAGGAAAAAGAAAAGAACTCATGAATGCCCTACGCAGTGATAAAAATTCAAAGATAAGCTTCCTAATCTCCATTATCACTACTTTGCTTTACTCGTATTGTTCTTTTTATTGTCTAATCTAGTTCTCCAAGTACATCCTGGGAAGAGCCATCAGCATAACACAGGAACTTGTTAGAAATACAAATTCTTGTGGAGTCCTGTAATCTGTGTTTTAAGTGGCCCTCTGACTGATTAGGATAGATGCCCTTCAAGAACCACTGACGTAGACCACATATTAAATCATACTATTTTAAAGTGATAAACAAAAAAGGCAAAAAATAATTTTGCATCCTAACAATTTTGTTTATATTGCAAGAAGTTATTACCCCATTGATGTGTCCCCTGTAATAACAGCGCCATGCTGAAAGATCACGCCTAAGTCTGACCATCTCTGTTGTACACTGTATATAAAATGTAGTGTGCACAGCAGTCTCTCCAAGGTCAGTTTACAGCTACATGCTGACTCTCAACCAGTCTTTAGGAAAGCATTCTTTCCAGCAAACTCTCACTAAAAAAAATCCAAACTATCCACATTGTACTCCCTCCTCATTTTCTTCTTGTATCTGAAAAATTTGCTCTACTATTCACCTAGGTTTCAGAATGGGCGAGAATCATGATAAACAATAATGAGATCAATACCATTATGATGTTTTTGAATGTGTTTAAGGATGAGAAAGCTATCTACTAAGCAATTTCTTAATCGTCCATGTGACCACCCAGCACTGCTAATATAGATCATTCATTCAATATTTATTAAACAACTACTTTTCTTAAACCTGTGTGAAACATTTTGTGGAACTTGGAAGGAGAAGAAAGAAGGAAATACCAACATAAATAAAGTCAATCTTCACTAGTTCTAGTTTAAAGTAAACTGGATAAATATATTGTGGTCTATCCATATAGAATACTAAGGCAATGGATATAAATTAATTTTGGCTGCATACATAAATGAATCTCATCCACACAAGATTGAATAAAAGAAGC
Organism: Eonycteris spelaea; assembly: GCA_003508835.1. NCBI lineage: Eukaryota > Metazoa > Chordata > Mammalia > Chiroptera > Pteropodidae > Eonycteris > Eonycteris spelaea. The sequence goes on from PUFA01000175.1 coordinate 604,217, forward strand.
CAGAAACAAAAGAGTACATACTGTATGATTCCATTTTATAAAGCTCAAGAGCAGCAAATTATGCTATCGTTTTAGAGATTAAGAGAATAGTTACACGGTGAGGGAAGAGAAGTAAAGGTTGTAGGGGTGAATAGTAATTGCAAGGGAGCACAAAGGAGCGTCTCAGGTTTTGGTAATACTCACTTCTTGATCATGTTACATGTAAGTGTTTACTTTGTAAAAAGTCATCAAGGGGTACATTCATGATTTGTGCACTTCTCTGTATATAGTTCACACATAAGTTAAATGTTTATATTTAAATACACTCTAACAAGGTCAAAAATATGCTTGTACTTCAAATCATATTAGAGGCTAATATCCCTAAAATAGAAAGAACTGTTAAATATTGTAGAAATAAACAAAGACCACTCAAATGAGAACAAGCAAAGCCTACTCAAGTCGGCTCAAGTAAGGGAGTCAGCCACCATCATTTGTGTTTTGGCAGAGACTCAAAGGCAGGCAGAGTAGTGGGAAGCTCTATAGTGGAAACGGGAAGGCTTCCAGGAAGACCTAAACAGAGACTGTTGCAAGGGAAAGCTGTAGGTGGACTAACTAGATGTGGAATATCCTGTGTGGTTGGTTAGAGGTACGTTTTTGGTTTTCTCTGGTTGGTCCTAAGTTGGAAGCAGAGGCAAAAATTAGAGAAGCTGTCAGTTATCAATCAAGTCCAGGCCATTTGGGGCTGATTGTTACAAAAATTAGAGTTTGGTTTCCTGTACTGTTTGTCCTGGATATGTGTGAGAGTCATATGTATGTGTATGTGTATGTGTATATGTATATGTATATGTATATGTATATGTATATGTATTGTGTATATGTATGTGTATATGTATATGTATGTGTATGTGTATATGTATATGTATACACACACACATACATACAGTCTGGCCATTGTGTATTTGTATAATATCAATGAGAAAAAGACCAATAATTCAATTAAGAAAGACAAAAATGGAAATGAAAAAGGTTAACACAGTCAACAGAAAATTAAATTCGAATGACTTTTCAGAATTAACAATCCCATTTATATTAAAAGATATTATCTAACCATTTCGCCAGTCCAGTTTGAATAACAAACTGAAAAGATCAAAAAGTTTAACAACAAACTTTGGAGAGAGGGTCTGAGGAAACAGGTATTCTCATACATTGATGGTGGGAATCGGATTGACCGCTCTGGAAGAAAATCTAATAATAGCCATCAAAATTACAAATGCACAGATCCTTCAAGCCAGAAAGTGTACTTCTAGGAATTTTTTCTACAGTTGCTCTTGCACATATGTAAAACAACATAAATAAGGTTGTTAATTGCAGTTCTTTTTATTAATCGAATATTGAAAACTATTTAAATGTCTACCATAGGAATACTAATTAAATATGGTAAATTATCATACTGCCATATAGTACAACACTATGTAACTGTAAGAAAGAATGAAAGACATTTTATCTTTTGATATAAAATAATGCCCAAGATATTCCATTAAGTAAAAAACACAAAAGCATGGAAAATAGTGGGAGAATAAAGAACACTTATATGCACACACACACACACACACACACACACATATATACTTATATGTATGTGTATATATACATGTTGCATGTAGATGCATAAAATACATACAACATATTTGCCTAATTATGGAAAATCTTAATATATGCATGAAAAATTAATAGAAATAGAATCTTGATATTCAGTGACAGGAATATTGCTCACTGAATATATTTTTGTACTTTTTAAATTCTGAATCATTTAGTACATAAGCTATTAAAAATATAAATTTAAATTTTAAAGTGGTAAATGACAAGATAAGAGAAAATATTACCAACATATATGACAGAGTCTTTGTACTGCATAAAAACAGAGCTCCTATGTATCAGTAAGAAAAAAATACAAAAAGAAACAAAAACTGATAATATGATAGAAATTGAAATTTAAATCACCAATAAACACATACAAGCACATTCAACTTTATAATAGGTAAAAACAAGCAGAGTATATTAATTATATCAGCAAAAGCTGTGAAAAGAAATATCTAGTGTTGTTAAGATTAAAGAAAAACATGCGTTCATATATTTCTGATGTATGTGTGAAAGACTTAAAACATTTTCATAACATAGTCAGGGAATCTCTCCTTAAATAAACATACATATATCCCTGACCCCATGCATCTCATTTTGGGAAAACTGCACTACAAAAACAAAGGTGCCAGTATGTAAAGCTGTCTATGTAAAGGTAATCATGGCAACACGGCTCGTAGAGGCAAAACTGTACCAAAACAAAAACTGTAAGCAATCTGAAAATATGACAGTAGGAAATAGTGAAATAAGCTATGATATAGTTATACTCTAGAATATTATTCAGCTTTTGAAAAGATGGAGAAGCCCTAGTAATACTGTTAAGTAAAAAAATAAATGTGCCCATGTCGATCAGGAGGCCTCCTCCATCTGGAAGTTATGCCACCTGGAACCTGGAACCTCTAAGGTTGCCAGGGCAGGGCCTCAGTCCCAAGTGACACACTTCCAGTCCAGTTCATTAGCCAGTGCTAGTCTTATGAACCCAATCTATCAGCAAGGGAGTGGGGCTGGGAAATGAAGAGGATATTCAATAAGCACTATTGTCCTTTCTGCAGTATATATGTGTATAGAATACATCAAATTGTTAATATTCAGGCTCTGGAGGAGAGATAATAGAGAGGTAGAAAGATAAAGATACGAGCATTCTGATAATATAATATTTAACTTGTAACGATGAGCATGTATTATTTTTAAAAATTAATTAAATTTTTTAAAGTCGGGATAGTTTCACATGACCACCTTTACACTATATACACCTAAATATATAGATACAGCCTGCTACATGATAGCTGTGAGGGAGTTTGAATGTGAGAGAAAGAAAAGAAAATGTCAGCCAGTGGTTTCGGGTTCCTGAGATGGTAAGAGGAAATGGAACACAATATACAAACTGAAGATCTTAATAAAAGCAAATTTTATTAAGTTCTTCCATTGTATAAGAGGAAACAAGGAGCATAGTGAGGATACAGATAAAGGTGAGCTTGCATCTTTGATTTTTACAACACAAGAAAGTGTCTTTTTCATTATTCCTAAATTCTTTATAAAAGAGGAGCCACCGTTTTCTGTTGGATGTAAGGGAGTAAATGGTCTGTAGGATGGCTAGATTAGATAAAGTTTTAAATAATGGTTGTAGAGGATGGAAAAATGAGTTGGCCAGGGAATCATACTAGTGTTACCAGTGTATTAGACACAAATGTACCTCTTCCAGTTTCATCAACTGCTTTTTTCTTTCAGAACTTACCACTTGCCTTCAAGACCACTATTCCACTGTCACTGTCACCATTGCTGAGATCTCCGAGCTGGCAATAGTCCACATTAAAACCCAAGTCAACTCCGTAGCTGTTATAAATCAAATACTGTTGTCTATGCTTTGCCTTCTTGTACTTTGCATTTAGGTGAATTAGTATATTTAAGGGGTAGAATATGGCTCCCAGAGCATCCAACAAGGAGCCAGGTGGATCAGCCCAAACAGTTCAAGGTAATTATCTACCATGGGGTGACACCTGGCCAATGGAAAATAAGAGATGGGAGGGGCCCAGCCAGATGAATCCCTTTATTTTCTCCCTTCTCTCTACTACTCAATGTGTAGTCCCTACTTGTAGCATATGTCAAGCAAACATGCCTGCTGAGTGTCCTGATGTGCTACTTCAAAATTTATCATGAATTGGTAGCCATTGCAATAGTCCATCACATTTTATTTCTGTTTATGTATTTCTTTTGCTTGCTTTATTTTATTCACCCTTTCCATTTGGGCTTGAATAGCACAAAAATTCTGCACCTTTGCCTTTATCTAGGCTCAGCTTTTCATAATACCTAAACTAAAACAGTATGGGAAGTGGTTCAAGAAAATAGATGGTCAGGATGGGAACTTGTTGAGTTGCTCATTTGTGTAAAACCAACTGGGCTGGTACTTAAGCCATCACCTGTGATTAATAGGAATGAAGTGCCTGTAGAAAGCAAAGCATTGGTAATTCAGTGGCTGTGACACTTAACCAGTATGGAAAATATGTTAATATAAAAATGTACATTAGAATGTTTTCTTAAGACAACCCTAGAGAGTGTGCAAAAAGAAAATGACAGGTACAAGACAATCATGCCCCCTCCCTTCCAAAAAAAAAAAAAAGGAGGGGTAACGTTTTAAAAGCGAAATCATCTCAGTGATAGCCCTTAAAAAGACCCTTATCTTCTGTATCTTTGGCAGACTGTACTGAAAATTAACCCCACGATCTGGTTATTTGGATGACAAAAATGCAATGGAGCTTAAATATGCGACTTACAGTTGTTAATATTATAGTCAAGACAGTGGGAAAGAGACAGTGGAACACTGAGACCTGGGATAGGAATATCTTGGTGGGTGAATGCTATCACCCTGAAAACCCAAATATACTGAACCAACTTTGCTAGAAAAATTAGCTCTTTCCCTACCAGGTGCCCTACATGATGAGGCATGTGCTTTCAAAGCATGGACCCACCATCTCTTTTTGCCAACTATGGGGACTAAGGCTTTGTTTCACTAATTCTCTTTGCTTAATTATCCAGGACAGCAAAACTAAATACTGTCTTGAAAGGGTCTGTGTAGATTATTGGGCTCTTTAAAGGAGAAGCAAGAGCAACTCCATTCTCATACACAGAAAATAAGGGACCTGGATGAAAGCGAGGATACAAGGCTCTCGGAGGTACACGTGGTAGACTGTAATGTACAAAAAACCTTGCTTCCCTCTGTGTCAGTCAGGGTTTCATCAAAGAAATAATTGCTAGGTAGTGTTTGACATTATGCAATTGTGAACACTGCTGAAACAGTCTCTGTAAAAGTCAGGGCAGGCAGTAGAGAGGATAGATGCAAAATGGGGAGAACAAGAACGAACTGAAAACCATGAGAACAAACGAAAACCCTACCTTGATGAGCAAGTGTCCTTGAAGAGAAGCTGGCACCTTTCATCATAAATACACACTTGGCCCAGGAGTGAAGGTGAAGGAAAATCTATAGGAAGATGCAACAGTTGGATTGCCATCAGTTAGTTAGTACATAAGCAAAAACACATGTGAGCTATAAAAGCTCCGGTCCCAACCTTATGAGTGTAAAAGGTGCTTCACTTCTGTCTTTTATATTTCATGTACAAATGTCCTTTGTGGCCCACCTAAAAGGAAATCTACAGGGAGAGGAATTCTGGAAAATGAATTCAACCTAGCTACATTGACACACTACAATGCCACCACACCCTCCCTAAATTCCCTTGATTGTTGCTTTTTTTTTTTTTTTTTTAGAAAGGACTACCTCCTACCTGTACCAAGCCACTGTGGCCACTATTGCCTCTGGCAAGCTTCTCAGGGTAGATTCTGAGTGCTGTGTCTATATGGCTCCCCATCCCGCACACTGTGTTTATCCATGGTAAGCTACTTTTCCACTTCTGGCCTTGAGTAAAATGCCACACCACAGGGCTTCTTGAACACCCACCAAAGGGCAAGAAAATGTGCCCCAAACATGCTTGGGAAATGGGAAACCAGAAAGAACTGGATGTTACATTCCCCCCTTTTTTCCTGTCACCGACTGCCCTGAGATACAGATCTTCCTTAGAGCCCAACCACAGAAATTCTCTCCACCTGCTGAGAGAACATGCCTGCTGAGTCACTTTACAGTTCACATGAAGCCGGGAAGTAGCGTAATAACATTTAATTGTGTTGTTTCACAGTTGTTCGCATCTCACCTCCATTTTCCACATTCTTACCATCATGCACATTAATAACTGCATATTAATCCTTGCCTCAATCTTTGTGCTCTAAAAAACCTGAAAAAATACCGCCTAGCAATTTGAAAACCCATCTGAGGCTGGGGATGATGAATATAGTGTAGAAAACTACTCATTTTACTTTGGTGATTCCTAAGTTCCACGTTCTTGTTCAAGTGAAAACAAAGAAAACGAGGATTTTTTGGTTCATCCAAGAATAGGGTTTGTCAAAAGCCTTAAAGAAAAGACAAGAGGGCCACACCTCATACCTATTATTAGTAAGTGACATTTTAAACAGGATTTTTAAAAATTATATCCTTTCCAAACATTCTGTCAGTCAAAAGAAGTTTTGAGGGAGAAGGAAGAGATCATTCTGGAAGGATGACTTTCACAAGACTTTAGGGGCAACATGGATGGAAGCACCACTGGAGAGGGTTCTGATGCTGAAAGGGAAGAATTTTATTTAAATTGCTGCCTCCTCACCGTTTTGCCTAGGATAAATTGGGATGCTAGCATAAGAATAAACTTTTATTGTTTTCTTAACACTTAAACTGCCTTCTGGAAGGTTCATTGTAATATGTAACTGCTTCTCTGAGACAAAAAGGACTTATGTATACACAACAGAGAAATAGTGAAAGAACCTTTCTGTACATTTTAATTGAACCTACATTTATTGAATATTCCTTTTAGGCTACCTATAATGGATAACGCTTAGTATATAAAAATGAATTAGAACCTTAATTTCAATATAATGTGCTGAGCGCTGTGGTAGAGGAAAACATGAAGGGCTACAACAGGAAAAGCATCTATTTGTGGGCCTTCAAGAAGACCTCCGAAAGAGGTGACAACTGAGTTTTGAAGAATAACTAGGAGTTATCCAAGCAAAGTAGTGGACAGCGATGTTTCAAAATGGCCTTTGATGTGTGTTTATCATACCACTTACTAAGGAGTTCAATACGTTCAAAGAAAAAAAATAATGTCTTACACGTCATCTCCCAAACCTCATTTCTTTATCTACTTTACTCTTCAAAACAAAGAGACCAAAGAGAACAATTCTTTCATTTGACTCGAACATAAAAACACTGTCACAGAGCAAAAAGTAGCTAAACTTGAGGCTTTTCAAAACCTAAAATGGATTTTAAATTTAAATAAATGTATTAATATTCCATTTGAAGCTGTTTTTCACAGATGAAGAGGTTTTTTTTCAAGTACACTTATTTGTAGCTCGAGTTACTTCAGTAGTTAAATGTATGTCTGAAACCTCATGCGGTGATATGAAAGATGGAGAGAAACTGAGTGACAAAGAGTGAATGATTTTCACTTATTTACAAACTAAAAAGAGTTTGCTTCAAGATTCCTGGTACTTTATCCGCACGAGTTTCTTTTTTTTTTTCCCTCAGAAAAAATGAGATCTCCTTCTGAGTCAAACAATAACATCAGCTAAGCTGTTCTTCAAAATGGCAAGGCATTTCCCACAGTGTATCTGGAAATTCTGCCTACCCCAGTACTTCAGCATGGTTAATAACAGGAAAGACAAAGGAAGCCAGTTACGTGCTATCTTCGCTTCCTGAAAGCTAATTGTTGTAACAAGTTATAAACCAAATCGGTGAGATATGTGCTTTGTCTATTATTTTTGCCCATTTTCATTTTCTTTTCATGTCTTCATTTAAGCCTTGAAGATGAACTATTAACAAACCACATTTTCATCTAATTTTCCAATATTTTCTCTAATTTCTGCCTGAACATTCACACAGGCAATTAAATGAATACCTTTTAACCTTTTTTGAAATATCTGAATGAAGTAGGAATAAAAAACCTTAAACCACAGCAGGTTAAAACCTTAGGGCAAGTCCTTGACCCAAAAAGATTATTCTCATTTCTCTTCTATGAGGTCTACACATTAGATCATTCCTTGTTCTGCCTCTTTCCCCTTGTGTCGGGCATGCGTCCTGTGAGCCTTTGAAGCATCTAGTATAGGGAAAGATGATAATGGTTAGTGGACATAGGCTACTCCCAGCAGGGCAAGAGGGTAGAGATGTGTACTGCATCTTTTCAGATTCCACATTTTTGAAATCAAAAGTCAAGTTTTGATTGGAGCCCCAGACTTCAGCCGGTTCCTACCAAACTATTTTCACACCTCAACACCAAATCCTTTCCACCATTTTACTCTTCAATTACTTTATCACTGTTCATGTTAGTAGCCAAAAAAAAACAAAACACAAAAACACAACTTAAAACCCATTCCATCAGCCTATCCACTGTCCTTCATTCTATTGATAACCCAAGGTCACTCTTCTTATTACCTAAAGATTTTATCAACAGTTCACTGGCACTCTCTCCATTACATAACTATGGTCCCAATAGCACTTGTTGTCCTGTGGTAATTTTGAATAGATCCACATTTTACTCTCAAAAGTGTTCCAATTTGGGCAATAAATTATTAGTCATCTTGGTTATAATCACTGGTGCTTGCAACAAGCAAACGTGAGCCTGTCAATCTCTAAGTTCCTAATGCCTTATTTATTCTCATTCAATGACATTGCCCTACAGCCTACCTTGATTATTCATTCCCATGACCCTACCCTAAAACTTCTTACCAAATACTGTCTCTCCTCCAAAATCTTAATTTTAGTCTTCCTGCTCTCTGACCTTCCAATCTTTTCAAGTCACACACATATTACTTCAAAACACAACAATCCTTTATCTCCATCATTACTCCAATTCATTGCTTCCACAACCTTTTCCTTTTCCCTCACTCTGGCATGTCTTCATTTCTCTGGGCATGCAGCTTGCCCTGATCAGTCATTAAAATCCTTGCATTGTTTATACCCTCAATTCTTTAGTTTCTTACCTTGGCTAAATCAAACCTTAGTTAAGTTTTCTTTGCTGCCTACTTCACATTTGCACCAAAGTAGTTGAATGAGATTGAAAACACACACACAGAGAGACACACACACACAAACACATGCACACAGGCATCACTATTACAAACCATGCTGATCACTTTAAATGGGCCCTAATGCTGCTGGCAATTTTATTCTTTTTCCTCAGACCATTTCACTCTCACTTACCTAGATGATTCCATATAGTCTTCTATACTCAAATTTAAAAATTCTCCTCCCTCATCTTCTCTCAACTGATGAACTAACTTCCTATTTCAGAGCGAGAAGAAGCAATCAAAAGTGAACTTCCTCAAGATCTCTCCAACACATCTATCTGCCCTCTGCATTTGTGTCCCGATACATTGCCTTCTCTTTTTAACTGTACAAACTTTAGAAAAGGCCAACGCCTTCAATTATCTACTAGATCTCATCTATTAACTAAGTAACGCTACATCACACTCATTCTCCTAGGAAGAGAGAAGACAGAAAAAGAAATTTAAAAAAAAATTAATTAAAAAGAAATGACCGAATGTGACACAAGGAACCAAAAGCATCTACTGAGAATTAATTCCTACTTTATATTCAGGAACTAGACAAATATCCACAAGATCAGTTTGGGGTCCACTTGGACCTTTTGGAGGTAGACCCATGCCCCAAATATGCCTTACGTAATCTGAAAGTCTGAATAGTAGAGCATGGCAGCTATTTTATTGTTTGCTAGTTTTCATCTAGGTTTCCCATAATCAGTTAAGATTCATGTGGTTTAGATATTTCCATTTACCAGATTGGTTTTGCTGTCTATTACATTAACTGGCTCTCTTTGCTTTTAATAGTTGAGCTATTAACTTAGCTTTCACTAAACTGCTTCTTGGCCTTTGCTATTCCCTGGGTATTTCTTTTCCGTCAAATCATGGAGCCCATCTAAATTGCAGTGTTCCCACCAGAATTCCCATAACAGAGAGAAGAGCCAACACATCTCTTTGCAAAGATGCTGGTTCTGTTATCACCTATGTACTTTTCAAGGCTTTGGTAGGGGAAATGTTATAAGGCCTACTCAGTGGGGAGCAAATGATACATGTTAAATGTACACCAATACTTCTCTCTTCCACAATATATCAAAGTAGAAGAACAAAATTTTACATGGTGTTATAAAAGTAAACTGTTAGTCATGTGTCAATTTTATTTTAAAAAATAAAAGCATACATTAGTAGTATATACAGATTCAATTAATTATCACAGGTCAGGGAGGTCATATTTAGTGGGTTAATTTTCACAAGGTAATAAGCAAATTTAGTCTACTCTGATAGAGAAATGAAGAAACATAATTCTTAGCAACACACATTTTAACAAGTGTAGTTTTACATAACAAATAAATTATTTATAAATTTAAGTGAGCAGTCCTTGGAAAGTAAGCCTTAAAATGGTTTCCAAATATCATAGAAAATAATGTTTCTCACTTCAGTAAAATGTATAAAAGTTCAACTTTGTATTGGCTAGAAAAAGAATAAGTGTGGATTGAATTTAAGTTTCATAATGAATGGTTAGTAAATAATCTCTAAATTTCTCCTTAACCAAAGTAATGGCTTTTCCATTCCCAAAAGCACTTGTGTCAATAACCTCACTAAATGTTTTTATTAAGTATCCTTGAAATATGTGGTCAAAGGTTTCAATTAGAATTTTAACCATGGCTAAATAATATGGTCCATGTTTTTAATTTTTGTCTCACACAAATTAATTTCTGACAATTTCCTTTAACATGGGGCACCGCTGAGTCCAGTGTTCTCTCAGCAGCACAGCAAACGGCTCCTTGGACTCGCTAAGGAATCAGAACTCTGGTATGTGTGTGTGTACATTGCTGAATTCTACCTAATCTAAAATGTTGTTTCTCTCTTCTTGTGAAACTTCCGAATTCATTCTCATATATTCTTTCAATTCTGTTCACATAAATTACCAAAGTTGTGCAATTCTTTTGTTTTGTTAGTCTCTCACTTTTCTCCAAATGTGATTTTTCCAATTGGCCATTTGGGTCCTGTTGGGACCTGTCTGGTTGTTTGGAGAGAAACAGACAAAATGGGAATGGAGCTCTTTTTGCAAGGTAACTCCCATGTATGAAGGGGTATAGTGTCTTCAAGCAAAGGAGGATATCCCTCATCAACCAAAGGGAGAGATGTGCTTAAGTAATCAGTAAGGCTCAGTGGAGGAGGAGAGTCCTTCAATTATTTTAATTGATCCCCATCCAAATTGTCGAGGACTACTCTTACATAATCAATACCCTAACATTCACAAAAATTACCTGGTGAGGCTGTGGATTCAAATAACAATGTACTTCAGCTACATGCTGCACCAAATATTTAGTTTTATTTAGTTTAGCTACTTTAGCTCTGTAACTTAAAAATATGAAGTCTCTGCTCACAGTCATGGGGAATTTCTTGTTTTCAGTGCACCCTTTGTGACAGGAATTTATGGATTTGAGTTTGATTATTCTTGCTTTAAGCTGTGCAGCATTATTAGAACTGGCTATTTTTTTCTACATTCCTTGAATTTCACTTGCCTTTTCTAGTGTTATGTGGCAACAGCAACATGGTTCCTCCAAACCCTGACCTCAATCAACACTGCAGTCAAGGTGACTGCTGATGATAATTTAATTAAGTTCTTGGCCACTACTGGGAGAGAGCTTTCAGAGTGTCATCACAGGATGTTAGTGGTATTTTCATGATCTTTGCTAAACTCAGAACAGATAAACAATCCCAGATTCTCTATAGCCTCATTTTCCTGAGGGACTTTCACCGGGAACCCATTCCTTTGTGCCAAAATCTATCTACCTAGTGTGCTTGTTTGCAAGAGAGAGAACAAACTGGTTAATTTAAATAGAAAAGGAATTTGTTATAAGGGCAACAGGTAGGTCATGGGATGGATGGGAATCATGAAAAACACGGACAAATTAGATGTCAGGCAGTGTAGTGTCCAAGGAAAGCAAGATGGTGTAACATAGCCAAGATAACATACAAAATAATCACAGTAATGCATCTGGCAGAGCTGCCACTTGACATACAACACCATAGTCACTTGAACTTGGTGCTTCCTTTACCAATTCCTCATCATTCCTTAAATTTTGGAATCATTCCCTTAAGAGTCAGTCTTGAGTGGGAGCATCCAACTTGACAAGCCAGTGTCCGTATCTCTTCCTAAGGCTCAAACTGGTTGTCCCATATGGACATTGTCTTGTCATGAAAAGCCAAATTTGTACTTATATTAGCAATATGCAGAAACAAAATGTAGTAGAAAATATTTTGTTCTGTATAGAATAAAAAACTAAAATATATTTGAATAAATATAAAATGTATGGATTTTTTTATGAGGAAGACCACAAAATTTTACTGAATGACATAAAATCTGAATAAATGATGAGATCTACAATATTTTTAGAGGAAAAAATCACTGATATAAAAATATTTAAATTCTTATTAAATTTTATCTTTCAATCCAAGTAAATCACAATAAAATTTTCATGTCTTTCCATTGACTTTAGTAAGCTAATTTTATAATCATACAAGGAAATATACAAGAATTGGCAGGACAATTTTGAAAAATAAAATAATGGCAGGGGACTCACACAACAAAACACTAAAAATAAACATAAAGATATAGAAATTTAAATATCAGGTTAATAGCAAGTGAATGAATGGAATAGAGTATAGGCCCTGAAATTCTTATGTACATATAGAAATTTAAGGTCTAATAAGAGTACTGCTTCAAATCAGTGGAAAAGAGTAAATATTAGATAAATTTTACAGGGGCAATCTGCTAATAATTTGGGGAAAATGTTAGGTCTCTATCTCATACCAATACAAAATTAAATTCTACTTAAACATTTAAAAATCATATAAAAAAAATACACTTTTACATGTCTTAGAAAGTTCTTAAACAAGAAGCATAGCAAAAACAAATGCGAAAAGACTAATACATTTGATAACAAAATTAAAACCTCTGTTTGACATGAGATGCTACCATTCATGTTAAGGGAAGTGGTAGCCAGGGAAAATATATTTTCTATTCAAAATATGAAAAGAATATAAAGTGCATAAGTAAAGAACAATGAGTGCAACAGAAAAATGGAGAAAAGATATAAGCAGTCAATTCAGAGAAGAGGAAAAAATTAAATGGTTAATAAAGCATATGAAAGATGCTTACTCTCCTTAAAAATAAGACATGATAACGACGGATACAATTTATCACCTACTACTTTGCAAAAATTAAAATGCTGTTAAGGGTGTGGAGAATGGCAACCCTCACATCATTCCCAATAATATAAATAAGTATGTGCAACATTTTGAAGGCCAATTTAATAGTATGCATTGAAATTGAAAGTGTGTAAACTTCCTGAAAATCTACTTCTTGAATCTTGTGAAACACTGATTCATATGCACAAAAGGATATAAACAAAAATATTTATTGCAGTAATGTTTTGCGATACTAAGAAATGTTTTTTCAATAGGAGAATTAATATATTACAGGACATTTGGTATCATTAAACAGTAGATGTGCTGTAGAGTAAAAGAGTAAACTACCAAAGAACACATATAGTATTGTAATATTTACTTTAAATCATACACAAAACAAAAAACATTTCTATATGCTAATTCACATAAAAGGTTGAGAAAATTATACATTGAACTGATAAAATTGTTGCTTCTAGAGAAAAAAATTAACATGTGGGTGGTAGTTAAAGGATACTTTAAATTTATTTCTAATGTTTTAATATTTTTTAAATAATAATATATTTGTCTATTACCTATTTAATTAAAAATATGTTAAATTTTAAAACAATAAGCCTGGAAAAAAATTAAAAATAAAACAATAAGCCTCCTGATTTAATTGTTTAAGGAAATAGCAAAATGTATTAATATGATGGCACTACAGTCACTGAGTACATATGCTTTTAGACAAGTGAAGAATTAAGCCATGTGTATAACACCGTTTTTCTCAATAAAGTTGAGTGAACTTTTCCCTGACAGTTGAAGAAAAGATTCTAACATGAAATTTTGAAATAAGGGATATATAACATTTCTTCATGTAATTGATAATGTCAGTAAAGACCATTTTCATTATGATAAGCAGCTTGCTCAAGAAGCAGATCTCAACAATCTATTAAGTATGTTGCATGGGCTGAACTACCTTTCAGGGCCAAAAAAGGCATAACTTTTAATACCTTTGAGAAAAGTGTTAGGATTTTTTTTTCTGTCAAGACCCAAAAGGGCTGCAAACAGATTCATCCTCAAGAGCCTAACTTTTCCCATTTGATTATTTTTTCATTCACTAGAAAAATTAATTTAATAAAAAACAAATGAAGAATTCTGGGTCACATTTTTTTCTCTTTTTCATCAATTTATTTATTTTTAATTCTTTAATGTCACCACATATTTGACCCCTTTTACCCCATCTACCTCCTCCCTAATCCCTCCTCCCTACCCTCTGGTAACCACTAGTGTATTGTCCATGTCCATGAGCCTCTGTTTGTTTGCCCTCTTCATTTATTGCTTTCAGGTTTATATCCCACATACAAGTGATATCACGTGGTTTTCAACTTTTTCGGTCTGGCTTATTTCATTTAGCATGATTATCTCAAGGTTCATCCATGTTGTTGCAAATGGCAGCATTTCATTTCTTCTTATGGCTGAGTAATACTCCATTGTATATATGTACCACAGCTTCTTTAGCCAATCATCTATCGTAGGACACTTCAGTTGCTTCCATGTCCTGGCCACTGTGAATAGTGCTGCTATGAACATCGGTGTGCAAATATCTTTTCAGATATGAATTTTCAATTCTTTGGGGTAAATACCCAATAGAGGGATTGCTGGATCATATGGTAGATCAATTTTTAGTTTTTTGAGAAACCTCCATACTGTTTTCCATAGAGTGACATTTTTAAATCATATCCAAGCAATGATCCAGAATGTCATGAAACACATTGCAGAGATTAATGCATCCAAAGTTAAGAGCAGATGTCCATCCAGTGGATCTCCACAGAGAAATAGTCAACCTTCCAACTTTTGTATATGCTCCTGTGGCAGCACCTGAGAGAGTTCTGAAGGTTGTTTTCAGTAAGAATCTACCTTTTCATTCCCAAGTCTATGTTTGATCAACTATTGAACACTTCATACTATTTCAATGACCTCTTACAAATTAGGCTTTCTGATTTAGTAGAAATAAAATATAAATCATTCTAAATGCTAAACCCAAAAACTTAAACCCAAAGTTTAAGTACACCACCATCAAGTCCAATGGACAAACTATGATAAAAGGTTCGGAAAATACCATCCCTCTAAATCAAGGTCGAGAAGTATTTTCTATAAAGGGCCAGAGAGTTTACTTAGGCTCTGCAGATCGTGTGGCTTCTGTTGCATCTACTCAGTTCTGCCACTGTAGCACGAAAACAGCCGAAATTAATGCATGTGGCTATGTCTCAATAAAGCTTTATTTACAGGAACTGAAATTGTAATTTCCCATAATTTGCATGTATCACAAAGCAGTATTTTTTTTTCTTTTTTCTTGCAACCATTTAAAAACACAAAAGTCATTCTTAGCATGGGTCATGCAAAAGCAGATGAAAGGTATATTTGGCCTTGGACCATAGTTTGCCCACTGTTACTCTAAATTATATATATATAAAAATACTACTAATGTTTTAACTATGATTTACTTTTACTTTTTACATTGCCATAATAATGTTCCAATTGTCTAACATGAATGGTCTTGGTGTGGGCCAATTGACAAGTGGTTGGTGACAGATGAAAACAAATGTTGCTTGGATCGTGTGACCTTAGATAAGTTTTCTTGTAAAATGGAGTTAATTACAATGTTTACCTCCACAGACCTTTTGATAAATAAAGAAGACAAAGCATGGAAATCATTTTGGACAGTTACCTGCTACATAATAAGAATTCAATAAATTATAGATTATTGATAGGCTGCAAGTTTGGTTCCGAGGGCAAGCACATCCTTAATGTGAAAACAGATGCTGTATCTAAAGCTAACAGATTTCCATATTCCCATCCCACTGTAGCAAGATTGGCAAGCTCATCCCAACGGTGAAAGGAAGAAATTAAACTTTCAAATTCATAGAACTCCCCTGATTCCGGTTCTATTCTCATCAGGAAACATCTTCTAACAATGATTTGGCTGCTCAGAGAGTCTACTTTCAGATAGTCTCAGGCTCTAGAATTAATGTATTATTGTAAATATTCATTTTCCAACTAATTGTGAGCTTACTTCATGAGATTGTACCCCCAAAATTGAATTTACTTGTAGTATTCTAAAAGTAAGATTCCTGAGGCCAAAGACGGACGGACAGTCAGACCCTGAAATTTGGCACATTCGTAAAGGTAATGAGATGGTCATTAAAGCCTCTTTTGAGGTTCATATCATCATCCTGATATCCCCCACCCCCGCCCCACCCTTCTGGTTGCTGAATAAGCTGTTCTGGCTATATAATTTTCCTCCGGATCTTGGTGCTTACTGTACTCCAGATCTTCTGCCTGGGAACTAAAGGTTTTCATTTAAGTGCTTGGAAAGCATTAGGTGATCAGGTGACTGGAGAGTCTTTTAGTAATCACATCACATTACAAAACAGCTAAAATAAAATTATCATGGGAGAGAATGATTTTTAAAGGAGTAATGAAAGAAAATGAGTAGGAGAGAGGGCATTTTCTTCACACCAACATTATTAATTCTGCTTTTGTCAGAAATATTTATTAAAACACCAGTAAACTCCCTGGTATTTAAGATTTAAACACACACACACACACACACACACACACACACACACACACACACTGTGTGCATGGGCTTTATATGCAGACACGGGCAAATTGTTTTGGTGTGTTATTGGTTTGTTGTTGTCAATATATACCTCAGCTGTCTTTGGGGGATCATTTTAGATGATGGGAAATTGCATTGCACTGACTAAATGACCAATTTGTGGTAGAAGGTGGAAAGCTCTGCCCAACTCACAGAAATGCTCATTAACGCTCCAATCTTTCTTCTTCGCCCTGATTGCATCTGCTAGCCTTCTTACCTAATGCACTTCCAAGTGGGCAGTGAGGATGTGGGGTGAGGTTTTCATTATGAATGTGTTTCTGATTTTTTTTCTTTTAACATACACACTTTTTTCTTTTAAATGCGAGACAAATGTGTTTAGCCTGCAAGTAGAGCTAAGCACTCTCAGAGTAACTGACTCATTTAGCGGTGCTTGGCTTCCTGTGCTTGTCAGCGGCAGGTGACATTTAGCACAGGCTTTATCTCAGTTGTGGTAATTACTGGGCTGACATGAGTTCTCATACACAGCACAGATTGTTTTCAGCAGATGTAACCAAGCAACTCTGCTTTCTCTCGAGCAGTTTATCTGGCTTTTAAATTGTGGCATTCCACACAGAGACACACTCACACAGGCATGCACACACACACACAAATAGTCTAATGTCATTTTTATGGAAATACTCACTCTTTGTTGCTCTGACTATATTGATTTATGCCATGAGGTGGTTGAATGGGATATCTTCATTGTATGCAACTTCTGCATTACACGCTGCTAGTGAATCCTATTAACACAAAGGTTATTGTTATTGTAATGTATCTCAGCAGGGCGCCAAATGCTACTTTAATGATGTAATTAATATGCCTGGATTTACCATTTGATGTTCTTAGGCACCAATTGTGTTACTGATGGGATAGCAGTGATTATTTTTTCAAAAATTCATGGAGGACAGCATTTTTTCCTTAAGAGAAGTTGGAATGGAAATAAAATGTTTTAATAAAAGGAGTCACAATCCCTAACAACACTTAGCTATTGTGTCAGACACAACTTTCAAGGCATTCTTAAGTTGAGAAAACTTAACATTTTTAATTTAATCAAATTATCTATCCTTGAAACCTAGATACAAAAAATAATACCCTGGCCCTTTAATATTTTCAGTTTTAATTAACATTCTCATATTTCCAGGCTCTAAGATCACTCTGGTCAGTTAGCAATTACATTAGAAGAAATATATAATTGTCCAGAACCATAATTCAAAACATGCCAGTTACATTATCTTTGCTATAAACTGTAACTATATAAATGTTCACATTTTCATTTAACCAAATTGTGTGACTAGACATCATGCTGTTTAATGGATAGGGACAAGAAGTAGAATTACTAATAATAAATTACTACATTGTATTATGAAATATATTCAGGCTTCAGCCCAAGGGTTCTGAGTAAAGTGATAGACTGATGGCAGTAAGTCTGAAAGAGGCTTAGGTTAGGTCAGGGCAGGAGAGAAATGTTGAATGAGAACCTAGCTAATCAGAGAAGAGTTGCCCAGTGCTCCTATGAGAGAGAGAGAGAGAGACAGAGAGACAGAGAGACAGAGACAGAGACAGACAGAGAGAGATGAGAGAGGGAGGGAGAGAAAGAGAGAGGAAACTGGGCATACTACTTATGAAAATTGTTTCATTTGTTTAAAAAGAAAAAAGGAAAAAACATCTCAGAGGTATTTCTGAGACTTTTAAATATTATAATAAATGTTGGATGAATTGAGGTTGAGCCAGATTATAATTATGCAAAATAAAGCTTTCTGTTAAGTAGAATTTCCATAAGAAATTTTAACCTCTGGCATTTAAATAGGAAGGAAAGGGATGAGGTGTCATCACGAATAAATGTTAAACCTGAGCAAGATATGGACTTTAAAAAATTGAAAAGAACTTTCTAGCCTGCTCTCAAGTTCCATCAAGGGATTAACTGTATTGTACGAAAGTGTCTGCTACTTAATATGCTGAGCAGGAATGTGAAATAAAAATATTAAGTGACAATTAACTTCATATAGTACTTTTACTTCATTATAAGGAAAGCTGTCTTTTGATAGAATTCACCCACGTTACATAAGTCACTTTAAGTAGCAGCCATCTTCTAAGTAATCATTTACTCATACATCATTTTCAAACAACTAAATGTTGACTGGAATTAAAATTCCATTCACGTCACAGACTCTGCTTCTATCTAGTGTAAAATGCCTCCAGTGCTAGATTATTTCAAATTCTTGTGTCAACTGATAATTGACCTCATGATTATAAGTGATGCTCTGGGCTCAGGTGTTCAACACAATGCATGCATTTACAATGCACAGAGAGACAGCTTTCGTATTATTTCTTTCAGTGTTTTCTCTGCCCAGAGAAATGAAGGAAACCAAATGAGACAGACAATGAAGGGAGAAAGATATTTAGTAGTAAGAAAACGTTAAGTTCGAATGCTGGCTGGCATTCTACCAACTTGCCAGTCTCGGGCTCCTTCCTTATAGAAAGTCATGATATTTGCCACATCCCTCCCCTGAAAAGTGGTTAGCAAATAATGCTGATGTATCTGAAATCTTTACAGGGAAGCCTTGATATTATTATAAAGGGTGACCATTGAAGTTAAATCTCAGAAAATCTCCTCTCAACCATTCCTCTTGTAAAACATCCACTCCCTTTGAAAAGTAAATTTTAAGCTTAACAAAAATCACCATAATAACAGGGCTGAAAACTGAATCCTCTCGCTTCCTTATAGACCACAAGGGAGAAGCAAACCATCCTGTAAGTATCCTCCCAGTGAGATGAAAGACAACAGATCTTAACCAGCCCCCAGCACACAGCCTACACCAGGCCACTGACACGTGCGATCAATGCACAGCTGCGGGCTAGCTTTGGAGAGAGACCCTGTCTCACATCCCGTCACTTAGAGGTCATAATATTTTAGTGGCTCTTCTCTGAACAGAATAAAACCTGCAGATAGTTAAAGAGAATGAAAGTTCTGTTTAAAGCAATGGAGTGGAAGGAAGGGTAAAAGAGGGTTGATGAGAACCAAATGTCTCCCATATGGTTCCGCACAGAGCTGCTGGAGGGCCACATAAAAAATTAATCCGATTCATATACTTCTGCTCAAAGCCAAGTATGTGCACATAATGAAAATGCAAGTCAAATGTGACACATCTGGGTTTTTGACAACTTTGTGGGATACAGCGTTAATCTTAATAGTTGATTCTTAAGCTCACAATTTATTGTATTTTCTTTTCCTTACATTTTAGGACCTGGCATAGCTGGGAATGAAAGAGATGTCTCTTACTATCTTCGAGAGTAAAGGGATTATGAAAATTTACCATCCCTCCCAACGACGATATTACTTTCTTATATGCGTATGCTTAGTGACTATTATTTTCACATGTTAAAAGATAGCTAAATTCTTCTAAGAGATAATAAAGCTTTGTAATCTAGTAATAGAACATTCTATGCCGTGCAAGCTGTTTTCTGCCCTTGTTTTCACCTAAATAGTTGGGATGGCAAGATTTTGAAAGGCTGTTCTTACAGATAATTTTAGTAAAAACAAAGGCCGGAAAGAATGGGCTTGAAAGACGTCAGATGTGGAAGCAGGACCGCTGTTAAGTGCACACTAATCCTAATTTCATTCTCTTTTTCTGGAAAACATATGCAGAATGAAATGAATCAAGTTGTAGCATAAACCAAGTAAATAATTCAAGGTCTTTATGCCAAAATAGAGACTGCGTAGAGGCACACACACAGACATTGATTTTTTTAACAGTATGGTTTGTGCCATCAGTTCTACAGAGTTGTGACAAAATACGACCCTCTTTCCAAAAGGACTGAGAATTTTGCAGAGGGTTTAGCCCATAGGCAAGAAGCCACGATACAGTATTAACTATTGGGTATTCCAGATCATAAACATTTAAAGGTATCTGGCCAATCATTCCCTTGTGCTTGCTCCTTAACAATTTTATATGTCTTTAGTAAAGGACTTTCCCCATTCAATTATAACTGTCTTTTCTCCTTACTAGACTGTGAGTATCTTGAGGTTGTAGCTCTATTTGATTCATCTTTACCTCCTCAAGATGTGGCCAATCGTTTGAGACACAGTATACTTAATGAGTTAATCCTGTGTCTAGTGCCCCTATTTTGAAGAATGCTCTAGGTAGTAGAGATTCAGAATCCACAGAACCCATGCTCTGCCTTCAGAGAGCTCACAATCCAGAGGGGGCACGTCTGGGCTAATGGGCAATCACACTGTGCACATCCACTTCTAACGTTCGCATGTAGTGTGATGGCGACAGGGGGCACTCAGGACATCTTCCGTTCCTTAACTCTCAATGGGCTAATTTTAAGTGGCTGCAATGGCTGAAGTGTGCCAAATGTGCGTCATCATCTGTTTTGGTGATGCTCATTCAAAGGAGAAGAGCAGGCATATTAGAACTAATAAAACATTTGAACAGCTTTACCTCAGGAAAAATTAATTAATAAACAAACAACACATAAAAGTGGGAGAGCCTGGGAATGAGAAAAATTAGGAAGCAGCATCACCTACACAGTTTCTCAAAGGACTTATGAATGAAGGCCGGGAAGATGCATAGACTTTGTAATACATTATTATAGGTAGGGAAACTGTAAAAGAGCCTCCCTGCAGGCATGGTTATTAGAAAAATGTAAAAGTTTTTAAAAATCAGCAAATAGTTCTATTTGGTCACAGATTAAGTTGTAAAGCTGAAGCATGAGAAACTCCATCCAGTGCTTTTGGGTTCCCACAGACAGATCCCGTTCACATCTCTGCAGCGGGGCACCTGCCTGAGCCCAGACCCACAGGCACAGTTTTGATGATATGTAAGCTGTGGTCGGTGATCCCTCAGGGGCATTTACTTACATGTGTTGCTGTATATGGAGACTTCTAAAAATTCGCTTACATTTGTTTTGTTCTATTCTTTAGGCACCAGGCCTGACGTGAGGACCAAGGAGAGAACACGCAGAGAAGGAGAGAAGGCGAGGCAGGGCTGAAGGAGTCTTTTCTGTCAGTGTTTGTGAGAACCAAGTGCTGACTGACTAACCAATGGGTTGGTGAGTTCCTAAGAGGCAACTGTGGGGTCCCCAGAAACAGTTGAGGGTATTTTCAAGGGGCATGAAAGTTGCATTAATAATAAGTGACAAGAACATGAGTGATTTATGTCAATGTGGCTTTGCTTTTTATAAGACTAGTGAAAACTGGAGACATTTGGGTTTATTGTGCTACCACCAATAATACACGTTAGCTGTTGTCATGCTTCTTCATGCCCTAGAATCTTACTCTCTTGCTTTCTCTTATTTCTTCCTCACAGCTCTTGGGATTTTCACTTATTTTTGGCAGGTAGAAATATTTGACTCTGGTGGATCAACATATTCTCATATGCATTTTATTGAAGTCAACCTCAACGCACTTTTGTCTTTAAAAACGTTTCCATTTCTTTATGTTTTTGAAATTATAAAATAAAAGCATGCTTATTGTAACAAATCAAATAATGAAAGCTGTAAAAGGCAATGCTAATCATCCCCCTCCTGCACAGGCTCCAAACCTCTAACTCCACTCCCACTGGGATAACCAACATGGACATCTGGTGTATATTAGCCATCACTTCCCCTTGCTCATATACATAAACATATATACACATGTAGGTAATTTATTCATTTGTTTGTCTCACCAAAATAGAATAGTGTGTGTGTCTGGCAACTTGCTTCCTTCACTTAACAATGTAATTTGGATACTCTTACAAATTAACAGATATAGGCCTGAAGCTATTTTTTAATTTATTCATCCACCATCTAGTACATTTTATATAAATAGATCCACACCATTCACGGTGGATTTAAAACTATTTTAATAAATATAGATTCAGAAAGAAAGCTCACATTATAAGTGTATTGTTTTCACAGTGAACACATCTATTTAACCTCCTCCCAGATGAGAAATGAGAATAGAAGCCGCGCCCTCACCCCTTCACAGTCACCATCCTCCTCTACCCAATGTTTATTATTCTCGCTACCAGCATAGTTTTGCTTTTTAAAAATTTATGTAAAGGAAACCATTGGTATATATACTACTATATCTAGCTTCTTCCATTCAACAGTATGATTATGAGTTTCACCCATATTTTTGCATGTAATTTATTCATTTTCCTTGCTATGTAGGAGTCTAATAAACAAATATAATACAATTTTGGTTGCGTTAGGAATGTTTCTATGGACCTCAAAATATGGAAGCCAATCCAAAACTAGTCTCTTATGTATCAAAAAATAAATAAATAACCTTCTCTCTCTCAATGCTCTTGTTTCTTTCACTGGCATCAAAAGTCTGTTTTGAAATCCAAAGTTGAATTTGATTGATGTATTTTTCTTGGCATTTCTGAAATACCAAGAACAATATGAGTGGAATGCTCTAGCTTTCTGGACTGAGAGCTAGAGCCTCATGTTTCATGGACGTGCCAGTGGCGATGACTGAAAAGTACTAGAAGACACTAGCAAAAACTTTGATAGCATTCTAAAACAATGGTTTAGCAGTGAAGCATGGCAATAGTAACTATCGTTCTGCATATCAGGACCAAACTAGAGGCCAGGAATCCAATAGAGGTTATAGCCAAAAGAATGTAGAAAGAATTGTTGAAGAATTTCAGTTTGTCCAATAAATGATGAAAAAAAAAAAAAAAAGGCAAAGAGAGCATGGAGTTGGTGCTGGGGAGAGACACAAAGTCTAGAAAGGAAAGTTGGAGTAGGAAATTTGGAGAGGGGAAGAGATAATTCAGCAAGAGATGAAATAGCTAACAGATTTTTAAAACATAGCAATGGATACAGGTGAAGGTGATAAAAAGGAATAAACTTCCTGTTATAAGATAAAGAAGTCCTGGGGATGTGATGTGCAATGCAGTGACTACAGTTAATAATACTGTATGGTATATTTAAATATTATTAAGAGAGTAAATCGTAAAAGTTCTCATCACAAGAAAAAATTTTTTAACTGTGTGGTGATAGATGTTAAATAAATTTATTGCAGTAATTATTCTATGTATTTATATACACACATATGTATATATATATACACACACACACATATATGGTTGTATAACTAAAATTAATACAATATTATACGTAGAAAAGTAGATAAATCCAATTTTAATGGTGTGGTATCCATTGCTTTGATTATGCTGTTTTCTATGTCAATGAATATAGTTGATCTTTATTATTTGTGGATTCCATATTTGCTAAACATCTACTTGCTAATATATATTTGTAACCTCAAAGTCAACAATAGAGACATTTTAGCAGTCTTTCGCAGACATGTTCAGAGCAGCAAAAAATTTGAGTCACACAAAGCACACATTGCCGACTGAGGTTGAACAAGGTGACCTTTTGCCTATTTGTTTCAGCTCTCATATTGTAAATAAATGTCCTTTTTGCAATCTATTTCGTGCCAGTTTTCTCATTTTTGTGCATTTTTGATGATGAGTCCACCGTTTCAAATGGCTCCCAAGCACAGAGCTATGGTCTTGTCTAGTTCTCCTCTGAGAAAAATACATGTGATAGATAAGCTTTGTTCAGGCATGACTTATCGTACTATTGGCCATGAATTTAATGTTAATAAATCAAAAATATATGTTAAATATATATTAAATAATTTGCACAAACATAAAATAAGGTTTTATATTGATCAATTGGTAAAAAAGTCGTAACCAAAGGCTTGCAGGAACCTAACCTATATTTCCACTAGAAGCAATAATTCAGTACTTGCTAATTGAGTTCACAATGACTGTATAGAACATTACTGCAAATAATAAGAATAGGCTGTATTTAATAAAAGCTGCTTTACATGAGGGTCTTATGAAAAGAATTTTAAACATCTGTCAAAAGAGGCAGGGCTATAAATTAGGAAAAGCGATGGAGTTGCATGTCTAAATTATGCTGGTAGAGGAGCCAGACGCTGAGCTCTTTGGTGGTGGTATAATGTTTGAATACCATCAGCTCTGTATAAACAGGAAATCGACTAGGCCAGACCTTGATACTGACAAGCAGTTAAAACATGCTTTTGTGTGTTCAAATAACCTCTTCAGAATGATAACATCTTTATCGGGAAGGTGAACAATGTGCCTGACATCCATCAATCTTGAGAGACTGTTGTCAGCATAAAAGTGACAATATCTAGGAAGTATTAAATATATTTTTAAATAAATTGTATTATGATGGACTTGTTAATTATTGCCAAATAAAATTCAGTAAAATAATTTTCAATTAAAATTAGTACATAACATGTTATACAAGTCCCATCTTTGAAACCAATTACATGATTTATATCCCTAAGAGGAATATATAATTAGGAAATAAAGTTTATCTTGGTTTTTAAATATATATCTGAATACACAAATAGCCAAGCACAAAAGAACAGCATTATTTATATCAACTTTTGCAGAAGCATAGAATCTAGTGATGACGCCACTAGTTTTACTATCTCATCAAATATAAAATGAAGGTCAAAAATGAAATGATGAAAATACAATGTAAAAATGAAACTTCAGCATATAGCCAGTTCTGCCTCAGAAGAACTCATTATATTATGTTTTGATTTTTTTTTTTGCTTATTTTTGCATTAAAATCAGAATCTAAAAGAAACCAACAAAATGATATGCTATGATACTATTAAACAAGTGACATTGCCCATTGAATACCATTTAGCTCGAATCAGTGGTAGTACTATTAATTTCTCCCTTTTTAATGCACACTTTAGCTAGCACATGACCCATACCACGAACATCAGTTACACCCCAGGGACCAGACATTAACAGCATGTGCTACGAGTGGTTTATTTTACAATTGCTGTGAAATAAAAGCTGAAGGAAATGAGCCACTGGTGAATTACTTGCCAGCAAAAACAACAATATTTGTATCACTCCTGAAAACTCCCTCTCAAAGCGGGTACAGGCAGAGGTTTTCTTGTATTGTTCACACAGAGGCAGAGATAGAGGAGGTTGGGAAGTAAACAGTTAAGAGTCTGAAGTTGTTTATTTGCGGTTAAACAGAATACATTTGAGTAGCTGAAATCCTGTACCATTGCTAATTAAAGCACAATTTGGACACACATACACACACACAATCACGCGAATAAAAACAATAAAACAAAAATTACTTCCAAATAAACTGCAGACCTTTCAGATCTTTCTTCTCATAAAAGAAACATGAATATGACTTTAATCTTTTGATGTAGGTGATCTTTACAGAGCTATATAAAGAAAGAAAATTAAAATCTCACAGCAGGCTTTTCAGAGAACCAATTTATCCCTGTTTTTGTTGTTTTCTTTTTGAATTTAAGAACATTACTTCTTGCATATCGCTTTTCTACTAAGCTCAGTCAATATCAGAAATATTTACGTGATCATAGAAGATATACAAATAGACTCCGATATTGTACTATACTTATAAAATATAGAATTCTAACTCAATGTAATCCATACAAAAAGACATTGTCTGTTTTGAAAAGATGCCCTTGATTGATTTAAATACAATGCTCAAATATAATATCAATTACTCCAGGCTTCCTGTTCTAAACTGGATTTAATCTCTTAACCTCTCACCTTCCTTTAAAGAGAGTCGGAACGAGTGATAGACATGAAAGAAAACGGAGTTTGCAAGAATAAAATGACACAATGGTATACACTAAAAGCAAGTAGACCCGTTAATTATCCTGCTTACAGGTTTACACACACGCACTTTTGTCTGTGATTAACTGGATTATATGGCTGTTGTTCCTTTTGCTGAAAGGTTTGACCTTTTCCTTAAGTCCAATCTAACACAAGGAAATCATTATTCATTTCTCTCCCACTCAAAGTCTAGATGCAGATTTGAAAATGTTATTTATTGTCTGGCTGTTAGTCTTTAACGTGCAGCAGTTATTACTAAAAGAGACAGCTGGCTGCATCGACCTATCCTTTACTGCCCCCAAGGCCACGCATACCTAATTCAAGGATATCAGATAATGGTATATGGCATGATTTACATGTAGAGAATCCAGAATTCATTGTGAGCCTATTTATAACTATAGCACCTTCAATAGAGAAGATGATTTAATAGAGGTTGTAAGGGTTTTCTGACAAGAGGCATTAATATTAGAACTTTTCCCCACGTGCTGCAAACACTGGTGCAGAGATGTAGCTCTCCTGAGTTATTTTTCCTTGGTGACCCTTTTTCTGTTCATTAGCACTTACATTCCTGGGGTTGGAAAGCCACTGTTTTAACTCTAATTTGTATGTAATGAGCATATTCAATGCAAGGAGACTCTCCTTCATTAACAAAGCTAAAAAAAGGCTGGTAACTGATGAAAAAGGACATCTAATGTCATGAAAATTTAACAAGGCCAACTTTTGCTGATGGTATTGGGAGAACTAAGGGTCTGCTCTCCAGAGATGGTCAAGGTGGATAATAAAAGTTCTGTAATGTCTCTTCTAAAGAATTAGGAACAGGCTGATGTCTCAGCCAATACATCATCCTTCGATAAAACCAACTCTAATGGAAGAGGCTGCCTCTGGATACTGCTAAGAACATATAGCCTATTTGTTTATACAGATGCTGCCCTGCCAATTACTTCAAAACGTATTTGGGAATGTTTTGAGTATTACACACACACACACACACACACACACACACACACACACACACAATACCATTTATGTAATAGCTATGAGAATTAACCACACATTCAAAAATGCAGTTTAATGTTCACTGTGCTGTTTCTTGTTGTTGCTGTACATATATACATATGAGGGTCTTTATTCAATTGCCTGGAATTAAGGCAGCGCAGACAAAGCATGGTACTCAGACTACACAGCCTTATTCCATTTGAACCAAAGGGAAATAAGACACTCCCATTTCATTTTGGCTCATAACAACTGGTGAAAATATGCCTTCCTAAAAATCAGGGTTGAATCTATTTCATATTGTGTATAAACTATCATTTCAGTTGTATTTTTTTTTAAGAGGCTAAAAGGCAAACACAACAAAGACTATCAAAACTAAGGCAGATGGTATGATCTTGTATTCTTGGACTTGTATCAAACCAAATGAAATCAGAATTAAGTTATTTTGAAGGATATAAATCCCATGGTGCAGATGAGTGAATGGTTTCCTGTTTCCTCTTATTAACTTGCCATTAATCACTTTAAACTCAATATGTAGGACAGTGTCTTCTCTGGGTTTTTTGGTGGGGAGCGGAGGTCAACAGTTGGCCATCAGTGTTTTCTATGAAATTAAGAGAGAATTACCAAAACATGTGCTAAAATTTGTGATGAACCTGTCATGAATAGAAAATAACAACGAGTGACAGAAAATGTAAAGATAAATAAGACTGTAATTGAAAGTTTTTTTCATTAGAGTGGAAAAATTTAAGAATTTTTCTTTGATTATTTAAATAAGATAGCCTGGGTAATTAATACTTACTGAGCAACTCCCATGTTCCATGTACTTCCTAAAATCATATCAAATGATATATATGAAGTAATTTAGAAAACCACATATGTTTTAGAAATATAAGATACTGTTATACTATATCTTTTTCCAGAGGTAAAACAATAAAACATGAACAAGAAAGTAAGAATTACATTTCTTCCAAATTTAACAAAGAAATACTCCCTTCCAAATTAATAACTAAACTTGGGGATCTGAAACATTTATATTCTAAGACAATGTCGGGTCCAAGGAAAAACCATGTCAGAGTCTTGGGAGGCACATGTTTCCAACGTAAAACAAAAATGTATGTATTATTGAAAAATGATTTTCATGATATTTAGAAAAAATGTTTTATGCATCACATTACAAGAGCCATATTTTCAATCCTCCAAAGAGATGACAACTAGGTTGAGTCTTCTCAAAGCTTGGCACACTAATTTGATATATGTTGTCAAGTAAAATAATTATTTTCAACAATATGGTGTAAATTTTTCCTCAGAAAATGTTATTATTTTGCCTTTAAAAGATCGAATAGCAATTCATTTGAGAATAAAATACCTAGGAAAATGGCTGTTTCTAAAATTCCACTCGGAAAGAAGTTACCTTACATTGTTTCATTAAGAACAGTACTATGCACAGAAAACAAACAAAAAGCAAGACTTCACATACACTAGCTCAGAGTCTTGCATACATGGGGGGGGGGGACTCACTAAATGCTTGATTCTCTAATTCGGTAGTTTTCAAGTGGGAGAAGGAGAGGTGCAGGGCAGGAATTCTGTGTCCCAGGGACATTTGCCTACATGTGGAGACACTTTTGTCTGTCACAACTTGGAGAAAGTTGTATTGGTTTTCACAGCTGGGGGTGATAGGTTTCTAATAGCATCTAATGAGTTGTATCTAAGAATTTTGCTAAACATCTTACAACCCCAGGACAGCCTCCACAGCAAAGAACTTTTTATCCCAAATATCAACAGTGTCAAGATTGAGACACTCTCCTTTAATTGTGTGTAATACTGTACATTGGAAAAGCTGTGTGATGGGTACATGGCGCCTCTTTATTTTTGCAACTTCTTGTGAGTCTAATTATTTCAAAATAAAAGTTTTTTTTTTTAATATGTTAGTCAGAAAGAAGTGGGGACACTAAGAGTGAATGAATCTAACCCAAAATAATGGTACTTATAATGAGAAGAGTTCTGAGAATAAATTCCTGGGCAGCCAATACACAGAGGAAGAAGTGTGAGTGATGGTATGAAAGTTAAAATAAATAGATTTTTCACACACACACACACACACACACACACACACACACACACACACACACACACACACACCGATCAACAGCATCAACTGATGAAGAGGGAGGTACAGCCACCTGGTGTTGAAAATGAACACTGAACTAGAAGTAGAGGGACAAAAGGAAATAGAAGCAGCAAGTGAACTCTTCCAAGAAATTTAACAGACAGCAGACTGGAAAAAAATCACACTGACAAAATACGTGAAAATGAAAAGAAGAGATGAACTGTTTTAGGGTAGAGAAATACTAAATACTTAGAAATGAAGAGGACTATAGAGAGAGAGAGAGTTTGCATATTCAAGAAAATGAGAAAAATGACAGAGGAGATGCCAAAAAAGGGCAAAGGAGATAGGATTGTGTTCAGATAGCAAGTTCAGCCTCCTAGAAACAAAATCTATTTCTAGTTCACATGAACATATGACTAAATGTGACCAAATTAGAGACACAAATACTTGAATTTTAAAAAACATCATCATATTAATAATTACTATTGGGCTTTATGATTAATACATTTTACAAAACAATACAATCCTAGGTTTAATGAATCAAAACTGAAACTGACCATTATAATTATGCTTCACCTGAAGGCATATAATTCTTACTTAAAAGTCTGGTGAAGGTAATTGCCTGTGGGCCATAATAACAAAGCTTGTTGAACATGTGCTGACTTATAACCCTAAAACTAAATAATGATATGAATAATTTTTCTTTCTTCTACATGTTGTTAGTCTGAAATTTTTTAATACTTACATGTAAGAATTTTATAGTAAAACTCATTTTATATTTAAATCACATTAAAAATAAATGGGTTTATAATAAAGTCTTATAAAGCCGGAAATCACTCTTTTCTAAAGGAGATGTTTAACACTAAGACTTGTTCGTAATTAAGTGATGATAAATTGCACTTATGTGTAAAGCCAAGCTTGTCGACATTCACCTTATTTGAAATACATTGGTCACCCACATTTCTGACATGCATTATAGACCAATAACTGGTGATGAAACAAAACAGTCTCTAGGGAATAAAAGCTGTATCTTTACCAAAAGCATTTGTAAGTCATCAAAGTACTGTAAAATAGCTAAAAATATTTTACTGATAAGAGGCAAGACAAAAGCTTGAATAATTAGGGAAGGGGAGGCTTTCTTATTTTATTTGTTTGGGCCATAACTTTGAACCACATTTTCTGCATGTGTTCATACTATCTAGAATCAAAATATCTGCGTCAAGTATAATATGGTAGCAAAATATACACACATGAAAACTCATATAAAGCTCTATAAGGATACATACTATACTGTTAACCATAGTTATCTCAGAAAAAAAAAGAGAAATTGAGAGATATATCTTAAAGGAAATTTCACTTCTTATTCCATATATTTCTGCATTGTTTTAGTGTTTCCTCTAACAACCATGTGTTCACATTTACTTGTATAATTAAACAAATAAATGTATGAAAGTTAAGAAGAAATTTTAAGACAAACTCTTCAACCAAACATTATCAGACGCACAAAACTGTGGATTAGACTAAAACTACCTCTGAGATTTGAGGTAGTTTGTTACATAGCTATAGATAACTAAGACTGTGTTTGAAGGGCCTCTACTTTCCTTCTTTTCCTTGCGTTTTCTAATATTTCTATAGTAATCATGCAATTCTTTAACAGATAAATAAATTATAAACTGAAGAAATTATTTTGATCTAAGTGAAAAGCCTGAGAGATGATGGAGTAGCTGCCAGTAGAAAAACACTCCACAAAAGCAACCAATAAACTTAGATATATCAATAGATGATAGATAGACAGATGGTAGATGATAGATAGATAGATAGATAGATAGATAGATAGATAGATAGATAGATAGATAGATCTATATATCTGTTAAATGACCCTTCAGGTAGTTGCAGAAACAATAAGAATTAGAAGGCTAAAATTTCGTACAAAGAGAAGCTCTAGATGTTGAGCTACTGATTGCAGTTATCTTCCCTGAGGAAACTGTTCGACAGTCAGCATGTGCTAGCAGCTGAGAGTCTGCACTGGTCCAGGTAGAGGGTTGCTGCTCTGTGGACAGTAAAACTGGGACAGCTTTTGGTGGTACAATGGGAATGGAATGATAAAACTGGAGACTTTGAAGAACTTCAACACATCGCTAGTTTTCCCTCAAGCTGTTTGTCGAATGTTGAAGCAGAGTATTCACTAGATGCTTTCTAGTGATGCTGAAAATTTCTTAAAAACAGTGGGGAATTTTATGCAATCTCCTGGTGTGCAGAAGGCAAAAACTCACCAAGTTTTTTCATCATACCAGTTGAAAACCCTGGGAGAAACGGGGGACAGACTACCTATAGCTGCATTTTCTTTTAAGGTCTTTACCAATTTTGAGCACAGGACAGAATCTGAGAATCAAAAACAGAGAAGTCAGAGAAATATTGATAGTCTCAATAGAACTGAATAAAAAATTGAAGACTAGATGTTCTAAATAAAAGCTGTTTATCAGAGAGAATAAAAATCAAAAACAAAATACATGCTGCTTATAAGAAATATGCCTTAAATGCAAGAACAACTAAGTGGTAAACCTAAAATGGTAGAATGTACTATGTATATGCTAACCAAAAGAGAGCTGGATCAGCCACACTAACATCAGATTGGATATGGATATATATGTGTATATAAATTATATATATATAAATTAATAAATTATACATATGTAATTTCTCTACAGGAACAGAAATATTTTATAATGATAAAGTGGCCAGCACAATGGTTAGATATAACAATTCCAAATCTGTATGTTTCCAATATCTTCAAAATATGTAAAGCAAAAATCTGATGGAATATTAAAAGGAAATGTAGACACATTCACATCTGAGTGAAGATAACACACTTCCTATAATAGCTGATAGAACAGGCAAACAAAATCAATTCATAAGGATATGTGAATTAACACCAATCACAATTAACATTCACCTATTCAACACATACACCAAACAGCACCTAACAACGACAGAATTTACATCATTTTCAGAATTACTTCCATATGAATTTTCCTTTCTGTGTTTAAGCCACTTAATAAGATACTATACAAAAGAGAATATTTCAATGGCTAATAAACATAAGAAAAAATAGGTTCATCTCTTAGTCATTTGGGAAATGCAAATTAATACTTCAATGCAATATCTCCATATATACACCATGATTAAAATGGGAAAGATGGCCAGTGTCAAGTATTGGTAAGGAAGAATGTGGAACAAATGGAGTTCTCATACAATCTGGAAAATTGTTTGGCCATATCCACAAAAGTGAAACGTATGAATACAGTATTACTCATCAATTCTATCACTACGTTTACATACCTCATCCCAACCCCAAACATTCAGTAACCACAAGAAATGTATGCATATATTCACTGTCTAAATCACCATTAGTAATAGCCACAAACTGGGAAAACAGCCTGATATCCATTAGCAATTAATTGATATATAATTTGTAGTGTTTCTACACGGTGAAATTCACACAGCCTTCAGTAGCCAAACTCTTTATGCAGCACCTCAGCTACAGAGAACTGCCGTCTCACCTCCCTCCAATGAGTGATGGAGGCAAGGACACAAAGGCCTGGTAATTTGGACCCAGTGTGGGATAACTCTGATCAGCCATGTTATTGTCAGAGCTCACTGGGAGACGGCTTGAGGCTGGCAAGTCCACTTTGCAGTTCTACTTCTCCCTCTGCATCAAATGATGTTAAAACAGGTAAAACTTGTCTATGTTATTAGAAGCCAAGATAGTGGTTATCCTTGGGTGGAAGAGATTATGTCTGAAGGGAGGCAGGAGGGGGACTTCTGTGGTGCTGGTGATATTCTGTTTCTGAGATCTTTCACTTTGAAGTTTCACCAAGCTATGTAATTATTATTGTACATTTATACATAATATATATGTTATCCTTTGATAAAATATATAAAGAAATATATGTATAACTGATAAAATGTATAAATATATTAAAAAGTATATGTTTATATATATGTTATACTTTGATAAAATGTTTACCAAAAAATTACTATAACTCAAAAATAAATGATTTAATTAATGTAATAAAAATACTGGTTTGGTGATTAAAAAAAGATATAGGGTCAGTCATTCACTGAGTACTATGTGACTTTGGCAAAGTCTCTTAAATTCCCTGAGCCACAATTCCTCAACAGTAAAAGACTGAAAACAAAAATAATTCTTACCTGTAAGTAATTTTTACATATATTTGCTCATTTTCCATTCTCATAACTGTTCTGAGTAATGATTGCGCTTGAATAATGATCCCTATTTTTGATGGTAGAACCATCTCTGTAAATATTTGGCAGTTTGCTGGAAGTTACAAAGTCAGCAAGTTGTGGAGCCAGCTCTAAAACCCAAGTTTTCTGGAGCTGGTATCCTCAACATCAAAGCAAGACAGGGTATTCCAGAGAGGTATGCAATTGAGTATGCGAACAGCAGTAACCATGTGGGAAGGTTTAGTACAGAGAAAAGTGAGAAAAATGTTTAGAAGCTAAGAGAATTCTCAATAATAGTTAAAAGAGAATTCATACTTCATGGTACAAAAAAAATCTAAAATTATTTATAATAAATAGCCCAGTGGAATAAAACAAAAGGCAATGGTTAATAGGGAAAGAGGCAGAGAATGTCTACCCTAGGTTGTGGGAGCTACAATACCTGTGACAAAATTTCTTACAATTCAGAGTTCTATCTTTGTCTTTTCATTGTAATTATAAGATATGATTCTTTCCAAAGGAAAGGAGTATTTCTTAGTAAACTAAATGTCATTTTATTGATCTATTCCACTCTTCCAGATAAAAACCATTAAATTCTGTTCAAATTCTCCCATCTGAACCGTACAAACTAAAAAAAAAAAAAAAATCATGTCTTCCCTTTCTTTCAAAGAAAGACCCAATACAAATTTAAGAAAGTATAAATCACACACTAGCTTCCATCCAGCCTTCATCCTTCCAATAACCCCGACTTCCACACTTTGATTTATGGGCATGTTTGTTTCTCTCAGGAATCTTTAAGGGACAGTTAGTTGGCCCAAATTCAACTAATACTGCTTGCCAAATAAGAACAGTCTCCAGTGTGTCTTTTCGTGTTTTGATGCATATCTTCTTTTGAATACCTTATAAAGTTTATGATTCCTCGAATCCTGGAAAAATGCTCACCTCTTGTTTCACTACCCATTTACCCTTCACTCCTAAATGATCTCTGGTTCGACAATTAAATCAGTTAATTTGTAGGTCAATTAAATTAGATCAATCTGTCAGTTTTCTTAAATTAATTAAATTAGTTTTGGGGATCATGTAAGTACCAACATAAACAAGATAAATCCAAAATCTTATCCCCGTAAGTAGGAAATAGCTAAAGAAATGAATCATTCGAATGTGTCTTCTCACAAAACAATAAAATAAAGAAGGACCAAATCACAGGCAACTAACACCTTTTCTCTCAATTTCTGGTGCCTCTCACACCCCTAAGTATTTGGATTATATGAAATACTTAGGTATAAACTGAAATTCCTCAAGAAACTATTCAATCACCGTTACATATTCCTTTTATATGTTCTCGACATAAAAATACTAAACAATTAAACTGCCTAAAAGTAAACTGAGAAACTTATCAATCACAAAGCCACAGTCATGCATATTTTTAAGGATTTATAGAAGTGGGTAGTTCTCAGACTTAGAAAGTTGTAATGTTTCTTGTGGAAAACTTTCTTTGCATTAGATTTTAGTGATATGGCCCTTACAGACTAGTTGAAGTACCTGAAACTAAAGTAAACATTAACAATTTTCTTTAATTTAAAATATGTTTCTATTTCAAATAATTAGTCCATTTGTATAAAAAAAAAGATAAGATGGAAAACAATAGGAAGTCTCTTTGAACAAGATCCATATTAATATTTATTTCAACCATAACATCATTTTGTTTCACACTTTTTTCCATTTTTTCATTTCATCATCAAATCAAAAAACCATAAGAGTTCTATTCACTTATCAATGCACAATACGACGAATTATGAAACTGGAGAATAAAAAGGAACACATTTTGACCAACAAAAACTTTAAGGCACTGTTTAATCGAATTCCTTGGCAAAATTTTTCTCTTCCCTTAACCCCCCTCCTTCCCCACCCCACCAACCCAAACCTTTCTACATACTTTGCTGGCGCAAGAACACAAGTGAATAAAAAAGCCTTTCTGTCAGTATCTCAGATAATGTATGACTCCTAGTGATCGGTGATAATATATTGCCTTGAATGTTAAAGGAGGCACATGACAAAGATGAAGCAAACAATCCATTTCATAAAGCTGCAAAGACATAAATTTAGACTTCAGGTAATAGGAACAATAAAAAGTCATCATGCAGGTCTGGAATATAAGTGTTATCGTGCTTATGAAATGTGCTGTAATATCCAGTAGAATAGTGACAGATGCAATTCATAGTGCTCAGCATGGCACCAACAGGACACCTAGCACCCCACACTCCTTACTACAGCCAAGTGAAAGGCATGTTCCTAACGCATCCATTAAAATAGTTTAATAGTATATGGTCTACAACGTCCTTGCTGGAGCGATCTGCGAAGCATGGTGTAGTGCCACTCACAGTTCGCTGAACTATTATTGATCTAGGGTAAATGTTTGTTCATTCATGTGTGAAGTTCAAGCCTTTGTTCAATTCTGGGCATATTTTCTCAGATATTTCAACTCATTACTCCAAATGTTCCCAGCTGCAGAAGGCAGGAAAAGCTGCATTTTGGCTATTCCAACGTAATGCCAGGATTTGCAGGGTTCTCTTCCCATGCTGCTGAAAGGAGAGAAGTGTGGATTGCTACCTCTGACAGACTTTGTGTTTGTGCAGTTTCCTTCTGATAGAGAGTTACAGAAAATGAGAACTTGGAAGATAAGCTTCTCCTTTATGCTCATTTGATGCTTATGGTATGGTGAGTACCCAAATGTCATACATACTCTTTAGAGATGCAAAACAAAAAAATATACGTATCTGCAGCTGAAGAAACATTAAAAGTACTCTCACTACTGCTTTATAATCGGAACTCTGAATGATGTCTAACTTCATCCATTAAGTTTTGACCCATATATTTTTTAAGATTATTATTCACAGCAGTAGTCATTTTCCTCTGATCTGGTCTTCTGAACCAAAGAGTCTTAATATGGTGTGGTTTTAGGGATGTAGAGGAAATACTAGCCTCACCCTTTCCAAAATTCCTCCATCCACTAGCTGACTGATCACTGATTCCTGAAATGTGACAATGAATAATTAATTGCTTTGTCTAATGTTTATTTCCTGATAGTATGTAAATTTCAAAATACATAACAATTAAGCCTTTCCAGTCATTTTCAGCTTAATAGAAACAGGCTGATAAAAATCTATTCCTGAGAGCAGGTGAAAGGAGGGCATAGAAAGGCCGTATGTAACAGTGAGTAGAGGGATACCAGTTTGGGGAGGAGGAGAAACAGCTAAGCAAAGAGTTCTTATACAGTGGAAGAAGGTAGAAGAATGTGCATCTCATGGATACTGAACACAGTTCCTTTATGACCCCAAATTACCTGTTACAGGTCCAGTAGTTTATTTTCTGGTTGGAATGAGCATCTCTGAAGATTCTGGCAGGCTTCACGAGGGGCTAAAAGAATTGACTTGACTTCAGGAATGGTTTTGCTGGATTTCCTTTTTCAATGATACCAAACCCAAAGCTAGAGCTCAACAGGAGGGAGGAAAACTATATCTATATCTATATCTATATCTATATCTATATCTATATCTATATCTATATCTATATCTGCATATCTATATCGATAAATATCTCAGTTGGCCTTTCAAAAATGACAGATCACATGTCTATTTCGACCCAATAACTCTAATGAATTGTGGTAATGAAGATGAAACCCACAAACTACAAGGCCAGAGTTCTTCAAAATCCTCAGAGATGAAAGTGTTTCAGCATTCAAAATTGTTTCAGGATTTTCCAAATATAGTATGGTACTGATATCAGAAATGTGTGGAAACTAGAGTGGTTCTTCATTATCAAATTATCAAATAGTATAATTTCACCATGAAACATAAATGCTCACACAAATTTGGTTTTCAAATACACACACACACACACACACACACACACACACACACACACACAGTCTCACAAGAATTCAGGTCAGATTTTACCACCAAATAAGTTTGCCACATTTTTATGAAAAAAAAAATTTGTGTTTTAGAATCATTTTGGTTTAAGAACCAAGGACAAGTGATTGTAGATTTTATCATAATTATTTTTCTCACTAATTTTGGACAGGGATGAGCAAGACTTGCTTCTATAGCATTTTTTCTGCAGCACGGTCAGTCCCTATTTTATAACATACGTTTCAAAAACATCCATCAGGAGAGCCTCAGTCAAGTCTCTTAGCCAACACTTGCCAAAGTCAGAGTGAATGAGGCTGGAAAGACAGCTTTTCTTCTACTGCTCTTCTCCTATCCATATTTCAGACAGAGCAGCACTGCCCCTAAGTTAAGATACCATCATCATTCAAGTATGGTAGAGTGAGGAAGCTCAAAAAGGAATGATGGACAGCACCAGCTTGCCACCTTTTGTCTCCACGCTAACTGTATCCAAGATACTGTCTCTTTCATGTCTAGATGTAACTGTCTTCTTCCCTGCTGTGTACAGACATCATCATCTTTTAAGTTCTTGTCTTTGGGCACAGGAGCTTATAAAGAGAGTTAGAGAGTTGTCCACACTCCTTCTAGCCCAGCCTTTTGTTCAGAATAACTATTCTCATTGCATCTAATGATGAATTTATCTTCTTCACACTTCCTACACATCTCTAGCTCTCCATCCTTAATTTCCTTCTTGATATTTCCCCTTGAAAAATGCTCCCTCACTTCAAACTGAAGCTGAGTTCATAATATTCTTTTAAAAGTTGGCTGTTCTCAGATCTTCCCTCTCCCACAGATACTAGGCTCAATACCTTAGAGGCACTGATTTTAATCCCTACTTTGCCCCTAAAACAGAGAGCAGTGAGTAAGGCCTCTTCTTTGTTTGGAATACAGCTCCCCTCTTTCTCGGCTTATTTCTGAAATTCACACCTTTTTTTTTCTATGCCTGATCTACTCCTGTATAAGAAAATATCCCATTCTGCCTTCACCAGGCCCAAATGACACACCAAAGTCAAAGGAATCTTACTAAAGTAACTATTCTATTTTATTCTTGCTCTATTTAGAATATTACAGTGTTGCCAAAAATTAGAAGATATATATACTCTTTAATCTGCTCTCACAGCCCTCTCTAATATAAACCCAATTTGCTTTTTCATTTTTATCTTTCAATTCTCTGCTACAGCTTTGCTACAGATACATTGGTCTCCTCACTGTTCCCAGCACATCACAAAAACTTGTGAACACCTTCCTGATCCCCTGCGCATTTTCATGCTGTTTACATGATTCAAACTTGACTCTATTCGTTCATCAAAGTTCAGCTCAAGCTTCGCTTGTCCATAACAACTTCTTTTATTGTAAAGGGCCATAATGATTGTGGAACAGACTGTTGGTCAGCCTCCAACATCCATTCTCCCCTTTCCGCCATGACAACAGAAATCCCAGTTTTTAGCTGAGGGCATGAACACCCGGATGAAAGACTAGATTCCCCAACCTCTCTTGCAGGTCGGTGTGATATGTGACTAAGCTAAGACTGGCAGGATGTGTATAGAAATAATTTAACTTCTGGGTCATACACTTTAAAGAAGGAGCATACTATTTTGGACCATATGGATATGAGCAAAATGATTAGAATGGCAGAGCACAAAACGAGACATCCAAACATCTGATAACTTTGCACAGTGAAGTTGCCATAGGAGCTTATGCAAGAGAAATAAATTCCGTCTTGTTTAAGCAACTGTTGTTTTAAATGTCTATCATAGAAGTCAAATCTATATCCTAACTAATCACATCATTTACTATTTGTTTTACTCAGTTGCTTATTCCTCTAAACATCCTAGTATTGTTATTTACCTTCTCATATATATATATATATTCTTCAGCCAATGTAAAGAGGAACCATGACTTTTTTGCATATAGCCACCTTCAGTGCAGTCTCTCCCCTATACACCCAAGTCTAATACAGCACATAAATACAAACATACTTTGTTTATCCATTATCATTGGATATCCCATAAGCACCTTTATGTTGTAAAAGAAAAATGTACCTTAACTTCAAAAATATTTACAAGAACTTTGCTTGAACAAAATACCTAAAAAGATATTTCACTCTTTGCTGACATACTACCCAGAAGGTAGTAAATGTAATTCAATTGGTGCTTTACACCTCAAGATCATAATTATCAATGTTCTTTTTGTATTATTCTCTATGTATCTCAAGAACATCTAAAGGATATATTCTTAAATATGAAGCATCTGGGAAGCCTTGTCGGGAAGCCTTTTATCATACCTTTTTAACGTGTATCTATAAAAGGAATGCCTATCCATTGTAGAGTACTTAGAATACATAGAAAGTCTATGTGAAACATTCTAAATTCTTACATTGTATCAGTAATATTTTTCTTGTCTACTGTTAGATCATCAATTATTTTCTTCCATTTGTCCATATCATTAATGTATTGCTTCTAGCATCCCTTCCCTCCTTCTGATTTGATGCTATTAATACTCTTCTGTGAATAAAATATCAGACATTCAATCTTCCTAGAATTATGCAAAGATGCAAACGCAAGTTTGCATAAACTCTGCTGCATGTAAAAAGACTGATCTTCAGGTCTAAACCCCTGATTTCTCCCCTGACTTTAAGCCAGTCTTGGAATATTTCCTGGAGGAGAGGCTATGGGGTATAAAAGTTGGGGACCTTAAGATTGGTCCCCAACTGGGTTTCTTCGTGCCTCTTGGGTACTAAGACTTCTAAGCAAAGCCAAGGGTTATAGGGACAGAAGCAAAATGTTTGTGAATCACTAAATATAACAGTGAGATGCGCCACTTACACTCATACCACTTGGATCATGTTTCTGTTAGTCCAGATTTTAGACATATAGAACATACATTGGTCATTGGTGCAGTGCAGTTGACTGGCCACCCTGGTAATGTGCCAAACTCCTGAGTCTCAATGTTAGCCTCCCTTGCTGGCATAGGAGCACATATGAGGAAAAGCCCAGTCCAGTGTTAAACCCATGCATGGGCATTATGGGGGGAAAAGTTTGGAAAATTACAATGGATTACTGTGCAAACCATATCTGTTGCAAATCAAGAAGCCTCTTTACTGGAAGAAATGTGTACATGCCCTGGAACATGGTTTACAGCTATTGATCCAAAGGAGAGAAACATAAAGGGGCAACAGGACATGATTATGGTCTCGTATCATCAAGACCGATTGATTCTCTGGCTCTATGTCATAATTCAGTTTGTAAAGATTTCAATCATCTTATTTCTAATACGATATTATATTGTTCCACTATATCGACGGCATCACATTGATGGACTTGGAGAGAAGGAAGCATATGTGTCTTGGATTGACACACATATGTTCTAGAATTTAGGATATAATTTAAAAGAAAAGTCAGGGCCTGCCATCATATTGAAGTTCCTATGTAATCAGAAGTGATACATTTTCCTGTCTACTTCTCAGCGGCACAGAAATATAAGGGCCTCTTTGAGTTTTAGAAACAACATATGCCAGATTTGAGTATGCTGTTTGATACTATTTTCTGAGTAACCCAAAAGGCTGTTAACATGGAAAATATCCTGGAGCAAGAGAAAGCTATCTAGTTCAAATAGCTTTGCTAGTTTTTCCTTATGACCATGAAGCTTCAATTGTGCTTCAAGTCTCTGAGGCAGCATGAAATACTGTATGGAGCCTGTTGCGAAACTAGATAGAGGAATCACAGCAGTGACACCTGTGTTTTGAAACAGTTATGCTCTTCTCAGCAAACCTTTTTTAAAAAATGTCTAGCTGCTAATAGTCCCACTAAAAATTGAACACATGCCCACAGGACATGAGCAAGTAGTAGCTTATGTTCTGCATACTCATTTGAACTTGGTATTATCTGATGCATCAACCCACAAAATTTTGAATGCCCAACAGTTTCTCATTTCCAAGTAGAAGTAATATATGCAAGATGGGGCTTGAGAAGGTCATGGAGGCATAAATATTTTGCATGAGCAGATGGATCCATTTCCCATTGTGCTTGCCTCACAGCCGTCTTTCCTTAAATCCACACGTAGAGCCTTGAGGGAAAATCTCTACGACTGGGGAGGAAATCACTCAAGCCTTGTTTGCAGATGGTACTTTATTAAATGTTGGCATCAGCTGGAATTATGCTATTGTAGTAATTATAGCCCCACTTATGGGTAGCCTTGAATGATAGTGAAAAAGGAAGAAACCCCAGTGGGCAGAATTAATTTTTAAATCAACCTTATTAAGGTATAATTTAAGTGCAATAAATCCCACAGATTTTAAATGTACAGAGTGATGAGTTTTGACAAATGTATATGTCATTGTAACCAACATCTCAATCAAGATACATA
Source organism: Eonycteris spelaea (assembly GCA_003508835.1). Taxonomy (NCBI): domain Eukaryota; kingdom Metazoa; phylum Chordata; class Mammalia; order Chiroptera; family Pteropodidae; genus Eonycteris; species Eonycteris spelaea. The sequence goes on from PUFA01000175.1 coordinate 646,103, forward strand.
TCTATCCCCTACAAAAGGTTATTTGTCTGCGGCTCATCTCCCCACATCCATTCCCTACCACGGAGAATCACTAATGTGATTTCTATTACTTTAGATTCATTTTGCCTGTTCTAGTAACTCATATAAATAAAATCATATAGTATATGCTCTTTTCTGTCTGGTTTATTTTGCTCAACATAATGTCTGTGCAGTTCACTTATATTGTTGCATGAATCACCAGTTCATTCACTTATGTTACTTGGTAGCATTTCATGGTATATATACATCATAATTTATTTATCAATTCAACTAATAATGGACATTGGGTTGTTTCCAGTTTTTGACTTTTACAAATAAAGCTACTCGGAATACTCATAGTCAAATCATTTCATCGACATGTTCTTCCATATGTCTTGGATAAATACTTAGGAATGGAACTCTTGGTCACATTGTAAGTGTATGTTTAACATAGTGAAAAATTAGTGAATTGATCTTGAAACAGTGGAGTTTTTGGTCTATTTTGCCTGAAAGGATGAAGACATCTGTAGCAATACATGGATATACAGTGGCTAATAGTTGCTAATAAATAGACAGGGAATTGTAAAACAACAAACAAACAAAAAAAGATAGAAAATGGATTTAAGTGGAAAGGGAAGCATGTGGAAGGGCCTAAAATTGGTTCTCATATGTTGCTTACCCACAAAATTTCCTCAATAAAGAGGATGTCCCCAATAAGCCAGTAGATATAAGTTGACTTCTTCACACAGTTATACCAATGTTTGCTAAATGTGTTCAGACCAAGGTAGCCATATTTGCAAATCAGAGGTCATGCATAGGTTTAGCACTTGGATTTTGCTTTAGAAAGTTTGACCTGGCTAATGTATGTTTCATATGCTGGTAACAGAGAACCCTAAACTGCAGGAGACTGTCAAACAACCAGGGTGGCTAGTCGATTACATTAGACCCTTTCCATTATGGAGAGGTAACAGTTTTCTCCATTGGGAATGATTTTGCTCTGAATTGTGAATAGCAACAGCATTCATGCAGTTATGGAATGATATTTGGGAAACCATTTTTTTAAACAAAAATAGCTTACTCATTTTATACTGAAATAAATAAGGTAATCAGCTGATACTCATGACATCCATCAACCTTTCAGAAGTTGCAACATCACCCAAAAGCTAGAAGACAATATCTTATAAATTTAGGGTATACTATTACATGATGCTAAATATGCTTTGACCACTGACAAATATGTGTTCAGCATCTCATCTTCATAATACACAGAACCATGATTGCTATGGGCTCAATTTTTTCCCCACCAAAATTTATATGTTGAAATTCTAACCCAGTACCTTAGAATGTGATTGCATTTGGATATGGGGCCTTTACAAAACTAATTATGATAAAATAAGTTCGTATGGATGGGCCTTAATCCAAAATGACTGCTGTCCTTATGAGAAGAGTAGATTAGGATAAAGAAGATGTGGTTCGTATATACAACGGAACGTATACCCAGTCATAAAAAGCATAAAATCTTACCATCATGACAACATGGATGGTCTTAGAGGGTATTACGCTAAGTTGAATGAGTCAGTCAGAGAAAGACAAATACCATATAATTTCACTTATGTGTAGAATCTAAAAAACAAAGTAAATCAATAAACAAAACAAACAAACTCACAGAGATAGAGAAAAAATTGATGGTTGCCAGATGAATGGGGGTTTGGAGGGATGACTGAAAAAGTGAAAAGGATTAAAAAGTACAAATTGCACACAATTCAATGTATATATGCCTTACTATTGAATTGTACACCTAAAGCTTACTGGATTTCGTTAACCGATGCCACCATAATAAAAATAAATTTAAAAAATAAATAAATAAATAATAAAAAAATAAAAAGTACAAATTGCTAGTTATAAAAATAGTCACAGGAATGTAAAATACAGCACAGAGAATACAGTTAATAATGTTATAATAACTATGTATAGCGTCAGATGAGTATTAGACTAATTAGGGTAGACACTTCATAAGTTATATAAATGTCTAATCACTATACTGTACACCTAAAACTAATATAATATTGTATGTCAACTGTATTTGAAAAATAACTTTAAAAAAGTATTTTTGAAAAGGGTATATTAGGATATAGACACACATAGAAGAAAGATCGAATGAAGACATCAAAAGAAGACAGAGATCTATAAGCCAAGGAAAGAGGTCTCAGAAGAACCTGCTGACATCTTGATCTGGGATTTCCAGCCTCCAGAATTGAGAAAATAAATTTCTGTTTTTAAGGCACCCAGTCTGTTGTACTTTGCTATGGAAGTTAGTGAACTAAATAACTAAATGATACAAGTCACATATCTCTATAGCAATTAATAACTCACAAAAAATTTGTCTCTGTCTCTGTGACTCTTGGCTTTGCTGGCTTATTAGCCTTAAAATGCAAGAAGTGCTAAGGAACCAGGAATTTAGCAATCTCAGGGTCCTGCCCTTCCATAACATGGCAAAAGTTCTCCCAACCCACGACATCATCTTGTAGAAGAGTTGGGGAAGATGAAAGAGAAATCTGAGACACCAAGCATTTGTTAAAGAGACCAAAATTACCAAAGAGGTTGGTTAAATTATTATATTTAAGGCTTATAATAGATGAACATTAAGTTACATTTATTTTCCAATTCATCAGGTGGAGGCTGATGAGGAAAATTGATCATCAATACATAAAACAGAAATTTATATTATCCCTCGATATATAACTTGTAGTCTGAGTCATATTTTGCAACTCTCACTACAACCATGTTCATAGGAACCCATTTAGGAGACACTAACTTCTGTTTGACTGAGAAGAAACTGTTATTAACAGGGAAGATAGTGGAACCTGTGTAAAGATACATAGATTTTTAACCAAAAAATTATTTTTAATCAATATATTAAAATACAGTAATTGTCATTGTATGTCAATGACCATTTATCCAACTTTAAAAACCAACCAGAGCACTAGAAAAGATTAAAAAGTAAGCAAAAGTGTTCATGTTTTTATATACTGTACCATATTATTCCATACATAATATTATTTGATTTTAATGGATGTTCTATAACTAGCTTGATCTATTTTCTATCAATCAATGTTTAGATCACTTCCAATTTTTAAAATTATAAATAATACTACCTTACGTTCTAATGCATGATTATTTTCATATTTCTGGTTGTTTTCTTAGGTAAAGTCTAGAAGCAGGTTTTCTGGGTTAAAGGATTTGAATACGCTTAAGGCTTATGGTATTTGGCCCATCTTCAAAAATACTTTGCTAATATATACTTCCACCTGGAATACATAGTACTGTCCATTTATTTAAACCCTAACAAATGTTGGATTTTATGCTTTTTCAGTTTTATAATTTGACAGGAGGAAAGCTATATTATTATTTCAATTTGTACTTTTTTGTTGTTATATAGGTTAAATATTCTGCATGTGTAAGTTGACCATTGTTATCCCTTTGGTGCTTTTAGGCACTAGACTTTAATTGAACTGACTCGAGTCTAGTTTCAATGACAAAGTCACTATAAAAATGCATAATAATAATGAATATCAACCCTTTTGAATAATAAAGCATGTAATGTAAGTGTAATTTGCCATACAATTAGTATACTAATATGTGTGGGCTCAAGACAGGTTATTTGCATGATGACCAAAAATCAAACACTGAAGTGCCAGCCTGAGACTTGAAGATAATTAAACTTTTTTTAATGGCTAAGTCCAACATCATCTTTAAAATGGAAAATCAAACGTGGTAATGGTTGAGATATTTTTAATATTGGTTAAACTTAATCTTCAAAACAATACCATTTTTTCATATGAAAAGCAAATGAGTAACATAAGAAAGTTACATTTTATTTTTTTCAGGAAAAAAAGTGGGAAAAAAAATCCTCTTACTTTTCTGCAGCTTTCTTGAAATCCTCAATGGATAACAATCTGAGATACAGAATTGCTTCCTATATCAAGAACAACCAAAATGGAAGACAAACATTCTTTTCATTTTTGTCTGTAATATGGGCCATCATTTCAATAGCTTATTTTCCTAAGTCTGATCCAGCCTTTGGTACCACCACTCAAGCCTACAGAATCTGTAGTTAGCTTGATTATCTATGGTTATCACAGAGCTATTTACTGAGCTCTTCATACTAAAGTAGAACCTTCACTGTCTTTTACATAGCTGTGTTTGTTTTGCAAGCCATATTTTGTTTTAACCAAATAAGGTATGATTTGGGCCAAGCAGTCTCTGAACTACCAAAGTAACATGTATGTGAACTCATGTATATGAATTCATATTCTGCAGCCAAACTCATCATACTGTAGCTCTACAAGAATTCATAAACATCCATTACAAGTAGAAATTGTTTTTACTGATAGAGGATCCATAAGACCATTGCCAGGTTTAGCTATACAAACTATTATTAGACTTAGCTAACAACTATCAATTTGAAATGTAGATGGGATAGAGTTTAGAGGCCAACTTTAGTATTAAAAAATTCCAGTAAACTCTTGTGGAGAAAAATCACAGTGTAAATAGCACAAATAGCAATAGTAAGTTTCCAAATAATTAAATCCAGTTAATTCTACTGCAGGGTTAAAAATTTCCAATGTATTTACCCTGAGAAACATAATCAATGGGAAGGCTTAGAGTCCTTCCCTGTTTTTACTCAAACAGGAAGTTAGAATGAAAAGATGTAGGGTTTGGGATATGAAAATAATTGGTTGAGGCTAATCAGAATATATCCCTGAGTCACATAGCAGTGAGGTAGACTCCCGAAATAGGGAACTAAGGTAGGTGGTGTTAATAAGTACACAAGAAGTAAATCAGCTTGGCCTTTTGATCAACTGTGGAATCAAAGATTAAGAACTCTCTGATTTTTGCCTTGGATGGTCATTTGTTGATTTGTCATTCAACAAAACAAAGAATAAAGGAAGAGGTCCTATTTTCATAACATGTGTGGTAGAGATGAATCTGAGAAATGAGCATATGTTGTTTGAATTTACCAATGAAATATCTATGCTGTGAAGCCCAGTAGGCAGGGAGATACAGAGATTTTAATTCTAATCTCTGGTTAACACCAAGCTTTGTGTACCCTCAGAAATCATGTGGCTGCTGAAGGTGTGAGAACAGGTAAGATCATTCAGGAACAATTCAAAAAAAAATAAGAACATGTGAGGGTTAGTAAAGGAACTTGGTGAATAACAGTAATAAAGAGATGGGCCAGAAAGCATTGTCTATGAAAGATTAAAATCTTGTGACCAAAAGGCAGGGAGTAAAGCAGAAATAAGAGTTGCCATGGAAGCCAAAAGAACAGAAAGTGTCAAGAAAATAAGAGAAATCAAAAGTCTCAAACGTGTAAGTAAGATAAGCACTAAAAGTGTCCAGAAGATTTAGTAATAGGAAGCCATTAAATGCTACTTGGGCAAGGGAGAGTTTTAAGGAATCACGGAGACAGAAGTCACAGTAACACACTGAATTAATCAATAGGTAGGAGGGGAGGAAGGAAACAGATCTGCATGCTCTCAGGTTTCTCTCACCACTCAAAACTGCCTGTTTTCATAAGTTATAGCAATGAGAAAAGTCATCTACATTTCTCAGGGACACGTGAAGAGTAACCTCATATTAGAGGTGCAAAGAAAACATCTAGGGATCCCCTTTGCTTCAAGTAACACTTTTAAAGGGATATTTAGAATAGGATAGGATTTGGGGGATAAGAATGCTTTTTTGAAAACATTTCCAGTGTGCTGGGCACTTTTCTAAACTCTTTAGATAAATTGTATTATTTAATCTTCACAATAGCACTTCTAAATTGGGTATAAACCTGATTATAAAATTTAAGAAGTAGACTTATGAAGTTCCTGAAGTTGGGAGGCAAAGCCCCAGCTGTCTAGACCCAAAGCCCACCCATTTTCTACCACAGATTAGTTCACAGCCTCTCCCTGGGCTAAGAATATGTTGTCATATTCCCTTAAGGCCATCATCCCAAAGCTGTCTTCAGTGCAGAACTCAACCTCTCCTCCTTGAGAATTTGCCAACATTCTTCTTTATACGGCAAACTTTCCCAAAATCAGAGGTAAAAATAAGTCAAATAAGTTCTAGGAACATGCAGTAACCTCACAGCTTCAAAATTTACAGAGTTTAGTCAAATAATCATTTTTAAATGATTTTACTTATATTATCAACTTTCTTGTGGCTAATTATATCAACCTGAAATAATGTAAATGCTTGCTTTTTCTGATGAAAAAATTATATGATCAATGTGGGAAACAGGAAAAGTTTAGTAGAAGTTCTTAAGTGATATCCACTTAACAGACTTGCTAGATTAATTAACACTCTCTATTTTCTCTGTAAAACATATTGACTAATGCCCAGGGATGCTGAATTTGCTTGTGGCTGGTGAGCCTGTCTCTGGCATATTTGCAATGTCTCCTCTCACAAGCTTATTTGTATGTCTACCAAAATAAGGTTATTTATTCACAAATTCATTTATGCCAGTTGTACCTATTAATGTGTTTATGAAGTGTAATTAAATGTCACATAAACCAAGAAAACATGAGTATGAAAAGAAAGAGAGCTATTGCATCTATAAAAATAATTTGAATCCTTTGGAAAGACTTGATAAAGATAACTAATTAAAATTTGCTATTGAATTAAGTGTGGGTATAATAATTTTCTTAATCATAATGATCTATGCTCAGATTGGTTCCAAACTTCTTTAAATCCTTACTAAAGAAGTCAAATTGGTGGTAGTTTTTATAAGAAAAAAAAATGGCAATCCAGTTAGCAGAACTTTACTAGGGGAGAAAAAGTCTGAATCCAGGAAATAATGAACATTTGTTGGTTGAAAGTTTAAGATATATAAGGATTTAGAGTATGTGTGTATTTTTCTTTTGATTCTCTACTTTAGCAGAATTTAAATTAACTGATCAACTACCTATCATAATCATGCTTAATAACAACAATCTGTAACTGTACCAGGAACAATGTTAATCAAGATCGTTAACACTGGAGCGTATTTTCTCTGGTCCTTTTCCTTCTGTCCATTGTACATAGATTAGGATTAGAGCATACTGAGCACACAAATTTGTAGCTCTCTCATTTATTGGCAGTATATAAAATGCATTTCCTCCTATACAAGTCATTTTTTTCTTTTCCAAACCTATTTTATTTTATAGTGTTATGTTATTATACTAGACTGTTTCATATACAATAAAAATGCATAGCTCAATTACTTTTGCCATTTTTATATACCCATATACTGAAAACTTAAATCAAAATATAAAACATAACCATCATCACCCCAAGAAAGTTCCCTCATGCCCTTTTCCAGTCAATTACCACCAAGACCACCACCACCTCAGAGGTCTCAACCTTCTGAATTTTATTACCATAGAATACTTTTGCCTGGTCTTCGGTTTCATATAAATGGAATAATAAAGCACATATTCTTTGTGTTTGGCTTTTTTAGTTCAACCTAATGTTTTTAAGATTCTTTCATGTTGTTGACTATCAGTAGTTTTTTCTTTTATTAATGAGTAATATTCCATTATACTAATATATTACAGTTAATTTATACTTTTTCCTCCGATAGACAGACATGTGGTTGTTTCCAGTTTTTAAGGATGCTATGAATATTCTTGTACAAGTCATTTTGTAAACATATGTTTTCATTTCTGGGTCATTGAAAGATGTATATTTAACTTTACGAGAATTCAACAGTTTTTTCAAAAAGGTTATATCATTTTACATCCCCACCACCCCGCCAAACTGTGAGAGGTCGTTTTTTTTAGGTATTTAACAACACTGGGTATTTTCAAGATTTTTAAAAAATTTTATCCATTCTTTTGGACGTGAAATAGTATCTCATTACAGTTTTGATTTGTTTCACTGATAAGTAATGATGTTGAGCCTCTTGATGTTCCATAAACATTTTGATGTTCTAAAAACATTTCAATAGGTGAGTTTATTCCATGTTGTGGATATATTGTATTCATCTTCTCAGCTAGGTCTTTCCTGCCCACCCACCTAATTGCTCCCTAATATCTTGCTCCACAACAACTCTGTGCTATCTTAAATTCTTTCATATCTATTGACTTACATGTTGCTTATATATTTATTAGTATATAAATGCCATGGGATTAGGAATTTACCCTGTCTTAATTACCACTACATTCCCAATGCCAAGATCAGTGCTTGACACACAGAATTAGCACAATATTTGCTGAATGAATTCTTTAACCAGATAAAATATTATCTAATATTTCCCCTGGCATTTCCTGTTGCCTCTTTACATACTTAGTCCCATTTCAAATCTTCCTTCCCACATTGATTTGGGCAGATAAACACTCTGTATTTAATTCCTCGGAGATGAAAGATACAGCAGAAATGCAGATGAGAGTCCTTCTGGCTTGCAGGTTTCAAAGCAGATTTTTTTTTTAACTCTTAGCCTAGAAAATACGTTTGAGAGTTTGTCTCTTCGTTGGTGCTTCCTTATTAGTATTTTTAAGACCACTTTAAAACACAGGCTCATATTACCGGTTCCACAGAAGAGGGGCAAGTGGGCATATTTCTTTGCTTCCTTGCATGGAGAGCTCTAGATTATCTGGACTATTTGGGGCTTACGAGCACAATAGGACTAGGGAATAGGTCAAAAATAGAGATGAAGTCAAGCATAGAAACAGAACAATGAACACAAACACAGAGTAAAAATCTGACTAGACCTGGAAATCTGAAGTTCCTAAAATTCCACTCATGTATTGATACAGGATTATTTCAGATGAAAAATGATTCGTGAATGCTAGTTCCTCTGTACTTTCTAGTAACTAGCTTGAATAGATATTCTTGAACATAGCTAAACCTCCCGAGAGGTGACTAATCGCATAGCTTACTTCCTACTTCTAGAAATAGATTTTTCTTCAAATATATATGTATTTCATACCCATCCAATATTCTCCATGTCTACTGCCACCATCAGTCTTCACCACACCCCCTTTTACCCAAGCCACTACAATAGCTTCCCAGCGCGTCTCTCCATTTCTTCCATTGACCCAAAACAGTCTGCTCTGAATGGTCTTTGGTCTTTAGATGTCATTCGGATCATGTCACTTCTCTTCTTAAAGTCCTTCCAAGGATTCCTACTGTACTTAGAACAAACTTCAAACTCTTCACCTCTAATGCGTGGAAATATCCAAAGACCAACCAAATAAGAAAAATAAGGCTATTTATTCTGACTTTACTATAGCATGAGAATCAGCCTCCATTACTTACGTTTTGACAGAGATGGAAACAGGCAGAGGAGTGGAAAAGTTATAATGAAAAAAGGGAAGGCTCTGTGCCCCTTTTTGTGTGCACAGGGAATCTGTAGGCAACCTAACTAGAAGGGAGGCATCCTGTGCGATTGGTTATGGGTGCATATTGGGCTTTCTTTCATTGTTCCTAAGTTGGAACAGGTTCAAAAATTAGGGAAGCTGTCAATTATTAATTAAGTTCCAGCCATTTGAGATTGTTATGGAAGTTATTGTTTAGCCTCCTGGACTGTCTCTAGAGAGAGCAATCTGGCTTCCTGCAAATCTGATTTATAGCAGACTGGCTTCCTGGGATGTTTATTATAGGTAAGGGGTTAGTTTCTGGGCAGGTTGCTTCAGGTTCTGAGGTCAAAGTTTTATGTATGATTTAGCATTTTCTATTTGTATATTCAGCCTCTCAAAAACCTGTCTCAGGAATTCCTTGCACTCTGCTATGGTTTTACTCCCTTCTCCTCTCTCCACTTTACTCACAGGTACTAACCAAAGCTGTTTCTGATTAGTCCACTAAAATTTCAAACTCAGCCCTGCCTCCCAGCATTTTTATATGCCTCTGGCATGGCTAACTCCTTCTTGATCTTCCTATCTCTGCTTAAATCTAATTTCTTTAGACAGCCTTTTCCAGATCACTATTTAAAATCAGTTTGCACCATCACTACTTTAGTAAATATTAACTACTGTTTGTTTTCTTCATTTCATTTATAATTTCGCAATTATTCTTATTTTCCTACTTTCATTTTATCGCTCTGCTCCACTGAACTATAAGTTTTGGAAGCGGGATACAATATTTGATATTATATTTCCGGTACCTAAAGACTGCCTAGAACAGAGTAGGCCTGCAATAGAAATTTATTGAATAAATATTTAGTCTGCCACTCCACTCTTCTTATCTGCTTTTAAAACCACTAAATTGAGAAGTTTTACATATGCTGTGGACTTTTGCAAGGAATCATAAAAATATCATAATGAATATAATTGTTGAATGTTATCAAACCAACAAAGCTAATATTTTAAATTGGATATGTTATTATCCTTATGTAATGGATAGATCATTAGAATTTTTAAATTCTATTCTTCAAATACTATTCCTCTAACAAGATTATAGTTCAAATCCATGGTACATGCTAAAATTATCCTCTATGACTTATAATGCCTAATAAACTAATCCAAGATTTCTAATGGAACAATCACAACAAAAACACTGTAAAGAAGAAACAAAGAAAATGCATTACAAATTTCATTCTGATTTGTTGTATTCTGGTAAACTGATAAATTCTATAAGAATACTACAAATGGCTAACAGACTTCAAATTATTTAATGACACACAATACAAATGGAATGGTAAAATTCAGCAGTTTTTTTCTTTTTTGACAATTTAGAAGGTAAATCAACATCTTCCAGTAATTCATGTTCATCTTTAATGATAGTGAAGAATATCAGCTCTTCTTTCATATGTAGAAATTTATGAAAGGAGAAAGAGGGAGCCATTTTAATTATTTAGAGAGTGACTAAATGGGAATATATCTTATCATTTGACTTAATAATTATAAATTCAAAAATGATTCCTTCCCTAAATTGTACTTTCCTATCAAACTGTCATTCTGACTAGAATAGGATTGGAAAACATGAGCTTTACCCCTTGCATACAAGCATCAATTAGGATACTGTCCTTTCTTAAATCCAGAAATCAGAACACTGATTGATGGACAACAGAGGCACTGAAATGAGGATAGAAATGTATTCCCATCACATTTCTACAGTGTGTTACTTTTCCCTTCCAGGACCAATGGTGGACACACAGTTAGGGGGGTGGCATATTATCCTTGCCATTATCCAATTGACCCAAGTGACAAGAAATCAAAATGTCTTTTGTAGTCTTTCGAGGGGATGGGGATTAGAGATGGGAGGGGTGAAAGCTGCTGCCTTTATCTTGACACCTTTTAAAACTAGGGAATCCATTTAATGTTGTGTGCATTATTCCAAAATGGTAATTACCCTGAAAATATATGATAAACACATGCTAATGAGATAAGCCAACAAGGGCAAAAATCCACTTTAATAATGCAATCATAAGAGAAAGAGTTTTAAGTAGATATGGGGAAATTATCATAAATGTCAAGGCTCACAAAATATAATAAAAAGGATTGATGTGTTTTATACATGCTAAATCACTGATGGGGATTTATTATCTACACAAGACTCCCAGCTGACAGAAAAAGGCTCACTACATAACAATAACTTTTGTAAAACGTTATCATTTAATTTTACATTTTTGTCTCCTTTTTCACTGAGCTCATATATCAAAAATACTCCCACACACTAAAAGGATATCAAATCTCTGGAAGGACATGTGAAAAGTATCTTGTTACTTATTGCATCAAAACAGAAACAATTAGAAAAGGTATTGGGTATTTTCACAAGTACACATCTATTTCTCAGGAGTGAATACCAATATCTCTACTACCATGACCATAGTGAAAACTGATATGAAATCAGTGTTTTCCAAGATGAAATTAAGTACAGGGGAGAGAGGGCTTGAATTAAGAAATTTAAATAAAAATAGACATTACTTAAGCCTCCTTGGGAGATGTCATTAAAATAACCTTGAAAGAATATAAGAGGGAATTAAACCAAGCTAGTGAGAAGATTAGATTGGGAGGAGACCCACAGAATTCTAGAGAGTTCCACAAATTTTTGGAAGGTAGAAATTGGAGGAAAGGATGCTGACTGTTGAAAAGAGAGTAAAGGAAGTTAGAAATATTCTCAAGTGAAGGCTGCAATAGGAGTAGGATTCAGTTTTCTTGCTCTCTCTGGAGACCTCAAGCTCAGAAGCAGGAATGAGAAGCAAAAATTAGAACAGGGAGGCTAAAATAGTAAAACCTGCACCATTTTCCTTCCCTCCCCATATGCAGAGCAACAGCAACCCATGGTGGTAATTTGCAGTCCAAGCAAATATGTCAGAGAAATCCTCTCTAAGCAGATTGAATAAACTGACTAGGGAAAGCTAAGCCTGTTGGTGTGAGTGTTGACTCTGCATCATATTTTTATGCAGAAAAAAAAAAGGAAGACAATGTCCCAGAACCATGGAAAGTCATAAATCTTTGGAATAAAAGAGCTTCTGAGTGCCAAACAAATTCATTGAAAACAGACTTATATACCTCTTTTGTTTTTAGATTAGAAACTAAAATTTATTTTGGGTTTGAAAAGAATAAATAAATTATGATACATTTGAGGTTTGGCTATAGACATAAAAATGGATAACAGGCAGATTCTGCACCTTGTAGCCTGGGTTAAGTTGAAGGTCCATTCTGCAGGTTGACACCGCATGTTATATTTGCCTTTGACTGGTCTTCACCAGTGTTGCACTGTAATACCCCAAAAAGAACTAGTCCAAGGATAAAAGTTATCTAGTCTTCAATTGCCAAAACCACTCTAACAGTGGGCATCAAATATCCTGACGTAAGGGCTACAGTGAGTTCATAATGCCGAGTTCAGAAATTCCCTCGGCACTGTATCATTTGTAAGATGTTATTTAAATTAGGAGCATATAAAATCCAGGCCACAGTGGATTCTGGCTGGTATAAAAGGAAGTTTTTGAGCAAAGATCAAAAAACAGTTCCATGAACAAGTATCCTGTTATAAAAAAACAGCTCTTAAGCAATGAATTAGAAGATGCTCTGTTTTAAACGTCAGAAATTCAAGGGTAAAAAAACATGATTCTAAAAGTTTCTAGAGTAGAGTTTGGGGAAAGATATTACACCAAAACAAACAAACAAACAAACAAACAAAAATGCCAGAATAATTAAGTGGTATTAGACTTCTTATTTAGAAAATTTTATGCAAGAAACAACAGTGTGGTATTTTCAAAGCATCGAGGAACATTATCTTGAACTAGATTCCTAAACCAGCTATGCCATCAATCAAACAGGAGTGCAAATAAAAGGCATTTTCAAACATATAAAACATATAAGAGCTCTTGCCAAGGCTGTTTCTGAGTTACTTGAGAACATATTGAAATAAGCAAACTCAGTCAAAATCAAAAAAATGAAAAAATGAGAGCCAAGAAATGCAGAGTATAGAAGTGAGTAAATATAATCACATGATCTTTAAAGTGGACTTAAGTGCAAAACACAATTGGTCAAATTTATATCAGGAAAACAGCATCAAAAATATCTTCAAAAAGAAAATGTATGATAAACACCATTCCAGAGATAGAATCATTAAGAAACTGAAAGTAATGTAGTGAATAAGGTATTATTTTTCTTTCAACAAAAAAGAAATGAAAGGCACTTAGAAACTCCAGGGAAATACACATGCATCCATGTATACAGGCTCCCAATAAACACACACATACACACACAGAGTGAAGTCTACATGACATGATTTTCAAATTCTGATGGCTTATAAGAAAGATAACTCATTTGGACCTAAATGAAACATTCTTTTTCAAGTTGTACAAAGGTCATGCTTTTGGATCAGTTAAGGAAAATATAGCCTAGAATATAACTCAGCTTTGCATAGAATATTTACATAGGTGGAATAGTTAAATATCATTTATTATCAACTCCTAGTTACAGTACAGTGAAAAGCACAGATAATTAAGAACACAAAATGGAATGTAAAACTATCATTCTTGATACTAAAAAAAAAAAAAAGATTTAGTTGTCAACTGCTGGAGGCAGATACAGAATGAAATAGATGAAGGGGGAAATCTCAGCTTGCTAACAAGTCAAAAATAACTGTCAACCAATAAAATAAGAGATCGTGCATTTGAGTATATATTTAAAACTATAATATCGATAAAATAACTAAAAATAATAGCAACTTAGAGGAAGAAATCGTGCATAAATTTGATAAATTAAGAAATAGTATAATACTTGTGTTATTTAGAGTTGTATGATGGACTACCCACCATAAAACTGAAGACCAGAATAGCCATGTAGGACATGGCTATTCTTGTTTTCAAGCCATTGCATCAGACACTTCTTGTGCACAGCCTAATAGATTTTTAGCCTCACCTTTGTTTCTATCCATGCCCATGGAGATCATTTTGTGCAGGCTTCAATTCATTTCATGGTTCCTTACCTTAAGTGCATGCCACCTCCATTTCTTTTCCTTTTATACTCCAGAGCTTGTCTGATGCTGCTGCAGAATTCCACACCAGCAGGAGGCCATCCCATGCATTGATGTGCAACCTGCAGAGCATGGAAGTCCATGGTCAGCACTTCCTCAGGCAATCCTTGCACAGATCATTCATCAAAGCATTCCAAATGTTCCTCATAAGATCTTCGTGTGATCAAGCTACAGTTGCCCATAGTGGACAACCCAGTAATAACTCTTTATAATAACTTTTCTTCTTTCTTTTTTAAGTCTTCCCACTATCCCTTGTCTCTGCACAATCATCTCTCAAATAAACTACCTTCCCAGAGGTTCTATCTCAGGATCAACCAGCAAGAGGAACCCAGACTAAGACACCTCTTCTGCATCCCTTGGTTTTGTTTGTTTTTTTACCATATGTATGTGTTAATTTTATTTTAAAATTCTTATGAATATGCACATTATTTGTTATAGATCATGCATTCCTCTCATAATTGACACATGCAAAGACAAGTCTTAATTTCTCTTCTCCAGTTCATCGACAATTGTTACTATGCTCTAGGCACTCACTAAATGCTTAAAGTGATTTCTCATGGCAAGGAAGATGCTACATTTAGAATCACAGCAGAGAATAACAATGAACATAAAATTCTAGTTATTGGAGTATCAAACAAGACAAGAAGTACAATTTGGAACTGACAACATTCCCACGATGATTGAACCTGAATCCCTTTCTTCTTTTTATAAAAGAGACAATAATGTTTACCTCTCAGAAAACTGAAATTAGTTTTTAATGATTTTCAAGTACTTCTTAAGAGCTTGAGTGCTGAGATTTCACAATATATTATATATTTAAACTAGTCACAGTTCTCAAAAGACTGGAGGAAACAGGAAGTGCCCTGAGCAAGGTCAGAAGATACAAATCCTTGGATCACCTTTACCCCATTTTAGTTATAATATTTAGATCTTCTGAGTTTCAGTTTCCTCATCGTTAAAGTAAAGATAATGTTAGCTCTGCCAAATTTCAGGAGTTATTGTTAAAGGTTAATATGTAATATGTGTAAAAACTCTCAAAAAACTATAAAGGAGAGTATAAAATCAGAACATCAGTACCTCCATGGAGAGTGTAAGGCAACAGTCACTGAGAGAGAGAAAAGCCTCATTAAGAGAAACCCAAATAAGAGTTTTGAAGCTGAGTCCCCCATGCGTAATGCTTGCCTATTTTAAAGCTGAGTTTGGAAAATAGCACCCTGGGGCAGCCAGCAAAAGTACACTGCTTGCTGTCATATTGTTTTGAAAAAATGTGAATCACGTTGCTAACACTCAAATATAGAGAAAAGTTAACTTAAGAATCCAAACTCAGCTCTCCTGTAAAAGCTAGGAGGTGTGGCCACCTGGCCTGTGTATTGGAATGGCACGGTTCCCAGAGCTGGGTAGGCTATCGTCCTCGTGGATGGGGCACGCACCCTCTAATCTGTCACAGTCTCCACTACTCCCTTCTGCCACATACCTGGTCCACTTCACTTATTTAGATGATCAGATTGGTCTTTGTAACAGTTCACTATGAAGCCACCGTTCTAGCATTGGGCAACGAGGCAGGTAAATACTCTCTCAATTACATGAAGAGGAAAACTTCGTAGGTTGGAAAATAAGGATATAGAGCCAAAGAGGAGAGGAAAAGGGAAATGTTTGAGGTTCCTGAAATGCAGTCAGACAGTAAAGCTGGAATAGAAGGCCAGAGACATACCCTGCCAGATGGAATACTATACGGACTTTGAAGACCGGGCACTGCTAAAGTTAATTTTCACATTTCCCTGCCGTGCTATGCTGTGCTTTGTGTGAGATAACCCTGTGACGAATATGGCCCCAGGAGAGAACACCACTAACTGTTTCCCTTATTGATTCCTCCTCCAACATTAAAAGAACTCGACATGTTTGGGTTTTTTCCCCTTTTTTCCTTTCCAGCTTTACTGATATAAAATTGATACATAACATTGTGTAAGTTTAAGGTGTACAGCGTGATGATTTCATACACATATATTTTGTGAAATGTTTACCACAAGGTTAGTCAATACATCCTTCACCTCCCTCATGTAATTATAATTTTGTTAATGTTATGGTAAGAACATTTAAGACCTACTCTCTTAGCAGCTTTGAAGTATACAGTACAGCATTGTTAACTATAGTCACCAGGCTGTACACTGCATCCCCAGAACTTATTTCTCCTATAATTAGAAGTTTGTATCTTTTGACCATCATCTCATCATTTCCACCACTGCCCAGTCCCTGGCAAACACCATTCGCTTCTGTGACTTTGAATTTATCAGATGCCACATGTAAGGAAGATCATTTGTCTTCTTCTGTCTGACTCATTTCACTCCTTGCCCTCAAGGTCCATCCACGTCATCACAAGTAGCAAGATTTCCTTCTTCTTAAGGATGAATAACATTCCAGTGTGTGTGAGTGTGTGTGTGCGTGTGCGTGTGTGTGTGTGCATCTCACTTCATCTTTATCCATACCTCCGTCAATGGACACATGTTGTCTTCATATCTTAGCTATTGTGAATAACGCTACAACAAACATGGAAGTGCAGATATCTCTTCAAGATCCTGATCTCATTTCCTTTGGATATATACCCAGGAGGAGGATTGCAAGGTCATACGGTAGTTTTGTTTTTAAATTTTTGAGGAACTGCATACTGTTTTCCATAGTGGCTGTACCAGTTACATTCCCAGCAACAGTGCACAAAGGTTCCTTTTTTTCCACATTCTCCCCAACACTTCTTATCTCTTGTCTTTCTGATCACAGTTGTGGGATGATAGCTCATTATAGTTTTAATTTACATTTCCCTGATGATTAACAATGGTGACCACCTTTTAATGTACCTGTTGGCCACTTGTATATCTTCTTTGGAAAAATAATATTATTCAGGTCCTTTGCTCATTTTGTAATATTTTTTTTCTATTGAGTTGCATGAGTCCTCTATATAGTTTGGATATTAACCCTTATCAGATATATGGTTTGCAAATATTTTCTCCCATTCCACAGGTTGCCTTTTCATTTGGTTAATTGTTTCTTTTGCTGGCAAAAGATTTTGTTGGAGATTGTCTGACATTGATTTTTGTTTTTGTTGTTTGTGCTTTTGGTACCATATCCAAAAAAACCATTGCCAAGACCAATGTCAAGAAGCTTTTTCCCTGTGTTTTCTTGTAAGAGTTTTAAAGTTTCAGGGTTCATGTTTAAACCCTTAATTCATCTCTAGTTAATTTCTGTGAGTTGTGTAAGATAGGGGTTCAACTTCATTCTTTTGTATGTGAATATCGTTTTCACAACGCCATTTACTAAAGAGACTATTCTTTCTCCATTGGGTATTTTTCCTTTTCTAGTTCCTTGGGGTGTGAGATTAGGTTGTATATTTGATATCTTTTTATTTTTTAATGTAGGTATTTATTGCTATAAATTTTACTCTTTGAATGCTTTTGCTGCATCCTGTAATTTTTGGTATGTTGTGTTCCATTTTCATTTATTTCAAGATATTTTTTCTTTCCCTTTTGACTTATTCTTTGACTCCTTGGTTGTTCAGGAATATGTTGTTTAATTTCCACATATTTGTAAATTTTCCATTTTCCTCCTGTTATTATTTCTAGTTCCATACCATCATGGCCAGAAAAATATAACTGTTATGATTTCAACTTTCTTAAGTTTGCTGAGACCTGTTTTATAAGCTGTGATCTATCCCGAGAATATTCTGTGTGCACTTGAGAAAAATATATATTCTGCTGTTGTTGGATGAAATACATATCTTAGTTTTTAACTTAGTACATGACCACTCAGAAGAAATATTTTCCAGTTTTATTTGCAACTAGATATGACCATGGGCTTAAGTTCTAGTCAATGGAATTTCATGGGAATAATATGTGTAATTTGGGGGATATATCAGAAGGGCTTTGCACAGAGTTAAATCAGATAGTGTAGCTCCTGCATCAGTAAAAGCAAAACTCACAGGCAGAGATGAGAGAAATGGAAATCCTTCCATTCCAAAGCCTTCAGATGCTGGGTCTTTCAGCCCTTTTAGATGGGAGTTTGAAACAAAATTAGTTAAGTTTCACAGACAAAGTGATTCGGCATTACAGAGGTGTGGGAAATGAGAGCAGAACACACGTATATGCTACACACACACATGCATGTGCAAGTGTGTGCTTTTGCACACATAAAATGACATCTTTTCATAACAGAAAAAAATACCTACTTCAGTATTGGAAATCTTTTTCAACAACATATAATCTCAGAAAATATTTTGCCCACAAAATGACATTATAACTTTTCTATTCAGTAACATTATTTTTTAAATTAACCTATCATTTGAATTCTATATTGAAATATAATTTTTCTGAGTTCTAGAGCAAAAGCTCTATGAACAGAGAAATGCTACCTAATTTTATTTTTTATTTAAGTTAATATTCTAGTGACTTTCAAGATAACACACTTAAAATAAATTGAAGTTCACTGCATCGTATTGTTTTGCAAGGACAATGGATTCTGCTGCATTTATTGAATATACTTATTTTACTCACTTTGCTTTGTATCTATATTATTTCTTAGGATGTTATCACTTTAATTATTAAAATATTTCCTCTGAGGTTCACAGTTATTATTATTTCCTCACATCATTATGGAAATAAAAACATTGGTAAACAGAAGATTATAGTCCTTCTTACTGTAACATCAAGACTACAACAGCCAGTAACAGTAATTGGTCAAGACTACTTTCAGTCCACGTTCGCTCACATTGTATTAGGATATTCCACTAAAAACCTAAAGTTTTTCAGACCATGAGACATTTCAGGATGAAGCACAACTAAGCTAAGGCTAGGCACAGTCCAGTTAAACTTTGAATTCTGAAAAGCCACACTTCTTGTTTTATATTCTTTTATCGACATTCTTACTGTCTCCTCATTGTCATGTCATCTACTCTCTTCCCAACACCATGACTTCACAGACACACATACTTGAGTGGTACTTTTGACGGTGGAGAGCTAGACAAATCAGTCTACAAGGAGCAAAAGTTGAGAATTGGCTGCTTAGGACATGCTCTAATTTTAAGATTCCCATTAGGTAGCGGCAAAGAGAACTAAAGATTGCCATTACAATTGCCTACTGAGAGCAGAAAATTAGACAAATTCTCAGAAGACAATCTATCCAAACCAGAGAAGAATTCACCTGACAGGAACATCTGTTTGTCAACCCTCATGTGCTGTTGGTAGGAATTTATATGTACAGCCACTATGCAAAATAGTATGGAGTGTCTTCAAAAATATAAAAATAGAATTATGATCTGATCTGGTAATTGTACTCTGAATCTATATTCAAAGGAAATGAAGTCAGGATCTCAAAGAGATATCTGCACTCCTGTTTCACTGTATCATTATTCATAATAGTCAAGATCTGGAAACAACCTGAGTGTCCATTGATGGAAAGATGGATAAAGATGTGGCATTTTACACACACACACACACACACACACACACACACACACACACACACACTGAAATATTATTCAGCCATGAAAAAAGGAAATCCTGCCATTTGAGACAACATATGTCCTTGAGGGAATTATGCTAAGTGAAATAAGCCAAGCAGAGAAAGACAAATTCGGTGTGACATCTCTTAGGTGTGGAATTTTAAAAAGCCAGACTCATAGAAATAGAGAGTAGAATGGAGGTTTCCACAGGCTGGGGATGAGGAAATTAAGTCGATGTTGGTCAAAGGGTACAAACTTGCAGTTAGAAGATGAATACATCTGGGGATCTATAAACAGTTTCATGATTATACTTATTATATTATATTCTTGAAAATTGCTGAGAGTAAATCTTAAATATTCTCACTACATAAAAAAATGATAATACAAATGTGATGGAGGTATTAGATAATGCTGGTGGTAATCATATTACATATATGTGTATGTATACCTTAAACTTATACAATGTTATGTGTCAAATTATATCTCAGTAAAGCTGGGGTGGGAGTGGGGGAAAGTATATTCCTTACCATTTATTTTCCTGAAACCAATGTTAAGTAGAATGTAGAAGAACAATAAACCCTATTATTCAATGATTCTAGGATTTCCAAAACACTATCTCTTTATACCAATCTAGCCTTAATTAAATTCATTTTCACATCAATGTTACTGAGATCTTAGATTAAAAATAAAATTACAACATTGGGTAAGAAAGAATTTAAAGGATCTCATTTATATTTACACTGATAACAAAATATAGTCACATAGAAAAGGGGAGATTCTAAAATACGTCCCAAGGAATTTTGTGCAAAGGTGAAATGTTGGAGAATAGTGAATGCAAAAGAGAAATGTTAGTTCCAATTTTCCACTCTTTTCTTCCATTATGTCAATTTTTTAACTTCTAAATATGCTTTCAAAACTTTTACTTTTATCCAGTCAATTCAAATTTTCAAAATTAGTTCATGTATAAAAAAATACGAGAAAAAATGGTAATATGACAAAACCTATTTTAGTCTCAGCTATTTGTTGCAATTTTAGTTTCTGTGTGAGAGAGGCAATATCTAGACAACCTTACTCATAAACACACATAAAATTTATTAGCTATTAAATATTTACAGTTGTCCCTCCCTGAAAGGAGCTAATGAACAATTAAAAGATATCCATGGAGATGGAGAAAATGGTCACTTTGAAAGGAATTGACACTGGGTAATCAAGACTCAATCCTGGGGTGAGGATAATATTTGTGACTCAGGGAAAGTGGCCTTAGGGACTTGACATTGAAACAAATATTAACTCTCTATGAGTCATGTAGTGAACTTATCCTCCCAAATGTTTTCAATAATCTGTTCTTGCCAAAAAATAGATATATTCAGGTCATATAAAGGTTATAGGAAAATGCAACCTAGTATTTCAGTGATAGTCAGACCTTTTCTTATTTCTCCGTTAGGTCATAAACTCCTGGAGACCAGGAACAGTGTCATTTCCTGTCACGTAAAATCCCTTTGGTAATAGCACATTGTCTTCCTCTCAGTGGATATATTTCTTTTAGTTGACAAATTCTCTCAGATTCTTAAAAACATTTTCTTCTATCACAACTATAATCATTCTTTCTCTTTAATGTTGAGAAACAAATATAATTTTCAGGTTTCTTTTACATGGATTTTTAGGAGCAAATGCAGAAATGTTAGGTATAATACTCTGTAGAATAATCTTGTCTCTTTTCTTTGTTATTCTCAATAGAATTCTAGACTTTTTATTCCTTACCCCCTACCAAAAAAAAAAGAAAGAGAAAAAAAGGGAGAGAAGCTTGTTTCAAATTACGCATTTTATCTTTGTGTGATAAACAAAAGGAGCATATCTTGTAATTGCTAACATAACTCTTTCATGAATCTCAAATCTGAGTTGACGCTGCTGGATTCAAAGGCTGTTCCTAGGGGGTCTGTATGTATTTGTAAGAGATTAAAACACCCTCAAATAGAACAAGCTAAATAAACATTCCCACTTTAAGAAAAATGTATACGTGAAGAGTTATATTAAAATGTTTGAATTATAAATTCAGCACTGTGATTCATTTGACATCATTAGCAGAAAATATTACATTGTCTTATCAATAATATATTTTGTAACCAAGATCTAGAATTTTAAGTAAGAAAAAAAAATACACTTTCCTTTTTCTCTTTTTATATTCATTTATTATTTGAAAATAGTAAGGATTGAAAAGAACTTTATTGATATAATCCTAAATAATTGTCTATCTTGTATGTGAATTTCTCATTTCTATTTAATGAAATGAGTAGGGTATAATAATCTCAAGAATAAAATTTCATTTCCAAATTATTTGACATGTTACTACATAGCAAACTTAAGACTGTCAAATAAAGAAAGCAATGTACAAGAAAGATTTCATATCAGAAAAAAAGTATGCTGAAAGCAGATAATTCATAGAAAGACATCTGGCTCAGGAGACAGTGATAACGAACTTAGAAACATGTAATTTATAATTAAGTACAAACAATGCAGCCCCAGTATGACACCCATTTCTTTTAGCATCATTCCTCAAGCTAAGAAATATCTCTTTCTGTTCATAAAATTCTTGAGAGTAGGAAATGTCTTTTCCACAAAGGTAAAATCCCTTGAGTATAACATCAGCTTCTGATAATACTATTATTTTTGTGAAGAACTGACTTTAAGTGAATTATCTTATTCAATTTTCATAATAACTCTATATTACTTAAACCCACTTTATAGATGAAGATATACACTCCAAGAGGTTAAAATTTTTCTCCAAGATAACACAGAGTCAGTAAGTATCAGGGCTGGGATTTCAATTAAAACATTCTGAGTCTTATTCCCCAGTTGTAAAGTAAGATATATTTTGTACATCAAATATGAGAGCCCTCTTCTGCAAATGGTTTGGAGACCATTTGTCACCATCTTGTTCTATCCTCACATGGCAGGAGAGGAGGAGAGTGAGAGGGGTGGGGGAGTCTTGAGTCACTTTCTCTTTTTATAAGGGCATTATTTCCATCATGAGGGCCCCACCATCATCACCCACTTTAACCTAATCACCTCCCAAAAGCCCCACATCCATATACTATCACACGAGGGATTAAGGTTTCAACATGTGAATTTGGGGGAGACACGAACATTCAGTCTATAATATTGTCCTTGTCCCATCCAAACACCTAAAAGGGATCCGACCCACACAAAAGGAGAAGGAAGAGGAGAAATAAATTAAAAGCCACCAATTATTGAATACCTAGGTAGTGTACTAAGCACTGTGCATTCATTATCCTTAATGCTCACACCAGCTCTGATGGATAAGACTTCTATGTCTATTTTATGGAAGAGAAAACTAAGTATCAAGCAGATTAATCCTGAGTTAAGGTAACTCAGCTAGTAAGCAGTGGAGTTAATATTCAAACACACATATGACTAATTTTAAATACTAGGCTTCCTGATGGAGATAGTTGTAAGGTAGGTGACCTTCCCAAATCCTCAAATGCACCACACAGGCTTTCCCTATCTGCCCCCCAACAATTTTAACCTAGATTCAAAGACTATTCTAAAAATATTAAATGTCTTGTACTATTGGAAGTCAGGAGTTAGAACCTCACGGTGAGTGTCCCGAAACTGTATAAAGCACTTCAGGTATGAAGCAAACACAAACAACTCCCTAGAGGCACATTTCATGGGTCCAGAGAACGGCTATTCTATTTCCTTGTAGGACAGCAGTGAGGTAGCTGGACTTCAAACGTAACTGTGGGTAGGAAGGCTGGACGCCAGGCGGCTAAGCCCTAGCTTCGCCAAATATTCCCAAATTCAAGATGCGCACAGAAGTAACAAAGCCTCAAAGGCTTGACATTGTCCCCTAGTGTCAGTGTGGACACTCCTAAAAGACTATATGCCAGTCATTTCCCAGTTGTAAATATACGCCTTGTAGTTCCATCTAAGGATTAGATTTGCACTTAAGTGTAATTTTTTTAAAGTAAAAAATCTTTTAAAAAAGAGGAGGAATTTAAACATGTCCATTTGTCAGACCCTCCTACATCGGCCACGTAGGCATCTAGCCTCAGGCAAACGTGGTGGGTCTACAGTGCAGAAGGGTAGCAGTGCTTGCTTAGGCTTTCTCTGACTTCCCATGTACTGCTATGTATTATACCTCCATGCGTCAGTTTGTAGATTTATATGATCTAAAACAGAATGTCGCAGAGTGGTGGAATGAGATGGGGTATGACCATCTTTGATATAATGTTATCTAATGACAAAGAAATGTATTTCAAATTTGTTTACCTTCCCTGTGATAATCAGTACTAAGCCTCTAAGAATATAAACACCTTTCTTTGCTCCTTCAAGTTAAGGTGACATTTTAAGGGGGCAAAAACGACCACACTGTTAAAGGATTTTGAGCTATGGAGAGAGCATTTCAAAAATAGGTGTTTTGAAATGGAAACGTGTGACCTTGCTGCCAAAATTAAGTAGGCATATTATATATATTTTTTAAAAAGGCACTTCATATATTACACTTTAAATACTTAGAAACATGATTTTCTAGACTGTTTTAAAATAGTCTATACAAAGAGTTTCATTGAGTTTGAACCCTTTAGTAAAAATGCAACAAAGGAATAGCTTTGAGCAAATGTGTGAGAACCACTAACTCACTGACATTGTAGAACATGGCTATGTACCAAATGAATTTCAACAAAACTTTTCTATTATTAGATATGAAAAAAGTATAATTTCACAAACATAGTCAAGCTAGCACTTCATCTATCTAAATCTATTTATCTTTATTAGGTATCTTTTCATTAAAACTGTGTGAAAATAAACTGGACTTATGAGCCAACATTTGAATCACTGATACACCAAGATTTTCAAAACTATAAAGTACACTTGATCATGTTTTGTTCAATAATTATTATAAATAATAATTATAAAGATTTAGTCCATTAATTTAATATTAAAATGCTTCAAAATGATTACTCTATGTCTCTTTGTATTTCTATTTTTGTATATTTCATAATAAATATATTAATAAAATACTACCTGCACAGATTTCTTTAGAGATTACTTTTCTAAACTATGTAGGACCATTGAAACACAAGTTCATTTTTAGAAGGATGAGAAATAATTGAATGAGTTTGTATTTCTCACCACCCTCATGTATAAGGACTCTGGATCAGATTTAATCAGATTTAGGGAAAAAAATAAGTAAACTCTGTTTCTTCCACCAAATATTATGGAGGACATTCACATAACTATAATCTGTTACCTACACTCTGAATGATTTTCCTTCAACTATTTGGACAGAAACCACAAAAAGAATCCATTCACATTTACGTGAGAACAAAAAGTCCTGTCTTCCATAAATCCAGCTTAAATCCAGCAAATATTTAATCCTATTCTTCCCCAACTCCTCATTTAAAATACCCCAAACAGCCATCTTGATGAACACAGGGAAGGAGGACTCTCAAAAATGGTAGAACTTTTATACATTGGAACAAATGTAATCTCCACATAAACAGCTGTTTTAGTTTAAAATGAACTTATGAAAAAATAAAACTCAACAGTTTAAGGACTGGACTCCTCAAAGAAGAGAGCGGACATCTCAAGATCAGCCTTCCCCTCCTTTTTAGTATCTCCAAGTAGTCCTTCTTCTCTGAATAAAAAGTTTTGGATTATTCAGTCACTTGCCTAGTTCATTGCCAACAACGACCAAAATGTGATCTTCAAAGAGACTCCCACCTCCACCACAGAACATTAGCCAAAAGCTCCAGGCAGTTATTTACCCACAGTGTAGTTAGCAGAGAGGACTGGCAAAAGAAGAATTTCCTCCCTCTCAACTGCAAGATAATCATCTTCCGTCCTAAAGCATAAATTTTGATTACCCAGATTATTTTAGTTCACAGAGCCACAAGGGTTATTAGTGGTAATAAAATCATTCAGCCTTATAAAAAAAGTTTTTTAAAGATTCCAACCAACCGCAATATTTAAGAATCTGACCTCACAGCACATTATCCATCCACTATGTAATTTTCTCTTTGCTGTCAGTGTGACCCTTTTTTCATTTCTTTAGCTATGATTCTAAAAGAAAACGAAGTGATATGACTGACTTCATAAGGGCAGAATTGTTTGCAGCCAGTGAATGGGCTTTTTGTTTTGTTTTGTTTTGTTTCGTTTGTCTGTATAAAGCTAGCTGGCCTACATGGATTCCAAAATCAAGAGTTTACCCTTACACTGTACTCAAACCCAGCTGAAAGAACCAACTAATGCCAGTGCTTCCTAAGCATGATCACCTGGTAAAGTAACAATTCTGTTCTTCTCTGTAGAGAAGTGAAATCCTCCCAACCCAGCTGTCCCCCTCACTTACATGACGACTGCGGCTTTAAGCCAGTTCTGGAGGACTCTGTTCTCACTCACTACCTAATAAACCTTCTAAAACTTTCCTTCCCTCGACTATTTCTTCTAAAATATGCATTAACATTTATGTTTATGTTTAAAACTTATTCATTTCTAATATCTTAACCTTTACAAATCAGTAGGTAAAAGTTACTATTTTCAAAAAGTATCTCATTTCTAGGAAAATGCATGTTGACATATCTGTGATACAGCTGCATTCTTCGTGAACCCATGTCTGTCTCTGGAACAAGGAGGACTCAGGTTTTCAAAGAGCTCAGCTAGGCATCTAGACATCCAAGCAGGCACTTGGAAAAGAACTCATCTCAAAGAAGCTACGAAAGTGTGTCTATAATACATTTCAAATATTTTTTAAATTCCTGCTTTGTTTTTGGGCAGCAAATTATGCTCAGAGCAGTTTGTCTTTGCCAGCAATTTATTTAACACAGGTTCACTGCAGGAATTTCACAAGCTAATGGCATACAGGATATCTCTCTTAAGACAATCAAGAAAATAACGTACTCAAAAAAATGATAGATTAATTACACCATTTTTCCAGGAGAGGGGAGATGAAAAAGAATAAAGTCAAAATGTAGATAAGGTGTACCTTTTTATACAAGCAAGCACTCAGGAGGGATGGCTTAACCAACCATGAGCTGACTTCCAGCTGCCAGAGCAATTAAAAAAAAAAGTCCCTTGTTGCTAGGGAACCACGGTGCCAGTGTTGGCAGGAGAGCGGATGTCCTTCATGGGGGCCACTTCTCAGTTCTCCCACCACGGTAAAAGAGTAGCCTTTACCACAGCAGAAGCTAATGCCCCAAAGGTCCTCAGAGAGCTATGTAGGCCAGCAAGGTGTCATCTCACCCATACGAAAAACTTCAGAATCTCCTCCTAACTTATAGTCTAAATGCCCCCTTGACATAGCTGATTCTTCATATGTTTTTATTGATAAGCCCCCAGAAGTATATGTCATCAACTGGGCAGGAATGTTTCTCAATTGACAACAGATGTGGGATGATAACACCCGAACACAACTTACTTCATTCTTATATCAAAATGATTTTTTCTTTGTTATAAACAAATGGATTAAAACATCTTCACCTGAGATACAAACAAGTGGATCTGAAATCATATCAAATCAATATACAGTTCCATATTCAGACACTAGGAACATTTGGGAACCAAATACTTCTGAACATTACGAGTAGTGGAAACACTACGTTTTTTTCCTGCTTCTACATTTCCCAAAATATAAACCACAAACTTGCTATTTTTATGATCATATTTTTGAAAACATATAAAGTAGGGGAGAATAATATTCTTCCCATTATTGCTGGTTTGGGGTATACATTGTCTAAATTTCTGATGATTGATTCAAAATAATTCCCCCCAAATAAATTTGTGGTGCATCTAAAGATAAATTATGTCTGCTTTTAGGATTTCTTTAAATTAACCACATTGCAAACTGCTTGCAGTTAATCACTAAATCACAAAACTCTGCTTGAATTTCCTTTTCTTGGTCATACCTAATCAAGTTTTTAACAAAACAAGAAGGCATAGCAGAAAATTACCATACATCAACTGCTTTGAACATCTTGTGGAATAAAATCTTTTGAGGAATGCGACTTTATTTTTTTATAATTAAATAACTCTCTAGTTGCCATACCCTTTAATCAAATAAGTCACATTCTTCTGTTGCTGAGAAAGAGTGCATGATGCTAATATGTTTTCTTAAAGTAAATATATTGAAAATTTTGCAGAAAGGGCTAGAGTGAGAATAGAAAGAAGATGGAAGGAACTAATTATTGGTTACCTATAGCATGTTTATCAAGGATGAAGGTGTAAAAATGTTGGTTTTGGTAAGAAAAAAAAAAAAAGAAATTTTCAGAGCTTTTTTTTTTTTTAAATAGACTATTCAACAGCTGAATTTGGAAAAGCAGTTTACCAGTTGTTACAGTAAATATATTCCAAGTGAATCATATAACCACTAATTAGGTTTGAATCACTCAAGTGTACATTTGCTGTGACAACAGTTTTCCCTTTACAGATCATCCCTCTATTTATAAAAGAACTGGAAATTAACATTTCCTGCTTTTGTCAAACTGAAGCATCTTTCAACAGTTCTCAGCAAACATCTGAAGGATTCTTGCATCCTGAGATCATCTGGCCATTATGTTTTCAAGTGTTGTCTCTCTTCAAGAACTAGATGAGATGCACAGAATAAGTGATTGCAGATTCTTTGCAAAATAGCAACAAGAACATAATAAAAATACCCGATAGAGAAAAGATCATGGGTTACCATTCATGGCAGATGGGAATAAACATAAATTGACAGTGGAAGTTTTCATTCTGTTTTGCACATGACTAACCACAAGTAAAGCCTGAGCCCAGAGAAATAAAAGACAAGATTTGGTAGCTGTGTTTTTAATGCAGCGATTATTAGTAGATCCAGATTTAAACATTTTTCCCCACATTGAAATAGTTTCTTAAAGAACATAGTTTTAAGAGTGCTATTCAGATACCAAATAGAGCCTAACACCCTCTCATTTTCACAAGTATCAAAGGGGACAGTTTTCTGGGTTAATTTTAATACATTATCCCCTAATCAACATTAACCATACTGTGATATACTGCTATCAGGAATGAAACTTTTTTTTTCCTTCTAGAATCTCAAATTGAAAATGGTCAAAAGAGGAATAATGGTCTCATTCTACTGTGGAACTGAGGTTCTCTGCTCTCCAAAAAATAAAAGTACTGTTTGGGCCCTGAAATTCACTGCATATTAAGGAACACCTTAAGATCTATAGCATAGTCATCATTCAAAAGTAATGCTTTGGCATACAATTTACCCAGTTTCCCAAGCAGCAGGCACACACGCAATTGTGTAAACATCAACCATATAGATGTTTCCTACTTATTTTTTACGCACATTCTTGTCTTCAACATCTTTCCCATTTCTTATTCTTCCAAGTTTTCTTTTTCTCTCTTAAAATTTCCATATTCCTCATGCTCCCCACAAGCTCCCTCTGATTCATTGATTTCCTCAAGTTGAAGTCTTGGTATCAAATTATTCTGCAAGCCATTCTGAGTTCACTTTTTAAAGGAAAGATGATCCTATTCTTTTGAATCGCACTGCCATTATCATCTCCCGTCATTCCCTAATAATTTTACCTTCTGCAAAACCCTTTGTATCTCATCATCACGCCCATGCCATTTCTTGTCAATGGAATGTGTTTTTCATACCTACCTTCATCCATCACTGTAGAAATAGTACTCATCCTGCAAGGACTGGTTGAAATAACACCTACTCTCTGTGGCTTCCCTCCATAATGGTTTATTTATAACTATAAATATATTCTAATTATATTTTGGCTAATAATCTACCCTTTCCCAGCTGGAAAGTTTTTCCTCTGGCATAAAATTCTAAAGACACATGGGCAGAGAGGTGACGGGAAAAGAGATAGACACCTAGTTAACCAAGTCAATTAAACCAACCTTACTAATCAGTCAATGTCAGAGCTACAACACCCTCACAATCGATGCCTCTCCCAAGACACCCATTAGCCAGCTTTATACACTTTGTATTTTGGGTCTGCACTCATACTACCACGAGCATCTCCAGGGCTTATTTATATTTATAACTTAGCATCTGCTCAAATCGACTGCTCACTCAGTGCTTAGCAAATATATGAAATTGGCTGAATTCTTGGACTCTCCATATGAACACAAAAGAATATTCTATGTCCTAAAACATATACAATAGAAGGAACTCTGAGAGATTAATTAAATTAACACTCAGGTAAAAGAGAGCATACTTCAGTTCTAGTTTAAATTCCACCAGCTGTGTCTCTTTGAGAATGAAGATATCATTTCCATGCACATAAATCAGAGCACTAAAGGAGCTTCTTAATTGACTTTCAAGTCTTCCATAAGACGAAACATAGTATGATATATCAAAGCATTTTGAAAATTCAGTCTCGATGTGAAGTAACATCATCCAAACAGTTAAGGAAAACACACCATTCTGTAAACCAATTAGGTTATACTTATTCTTCTAAAGTTACCTTATTTATCTTTATTTATTTTTCTTCTAATTGTGAAAGAGAGGAACTAATATGCATATTAACTCTGTAATTATGGAAGGTCCTGTAAGTCAATGACCAGCTGTTTCCCATCTTCATAGAAAAAAAAAAATGATAGGAAATACTGGGTATTTTTTAAGGAAAGAGAGGCAGTTTTTGTCTTTGGATTTTGGTTTGGTTTTGGTTGAGATAAAAGCATTTCACTACAAGAATGATTCCGAACAGTAGAACAGGCTTTCAGAAGGACAAACAAATCTCCTTAATGGAAATTACTTTAAACGGCATCAATTATTACTACAAAATTTAAGTAACAGCATTGCTAATAAAGGAACTCAATGCTAGAAGATTCTCTTTTGACTCCTAGAGCCATAGAATAAGAAGGAAGGTTTAAGATGCTTAGAGACAAAATGATGAGTTTTCAAAGGAAAAAGCAATTTGCTCTACGAATTAAGCACCAAGCACTTGCAGATGCTGTAATTCTAGACCCTTGCGCAAGACCTTACATTTTATTGACAAGATGAGCTACAATGATATTCAGCTTTTTAGACTGAGGTTCAGAGGAAACATTGTTTTCTATAGGAACTACAAATACAATTTTCTTATTCAACTATCCATCTTCCTAAATAAATTTATATAAAGTATCATTCATTCATTTGAAAATTAGTTGCACTTACAGCCATTGTGAGTCAGTAAAACACAAGCCAGTCAACCATACGAAGCAGTAAAATTATGCCTCATTTAAAGAGTTCACCATGTTATATTGTTATAGGAAGAAAAATAGAAGTAAAGAAAAAATAGGAGAGGAAGAAGAGAGAGAGGAAAAAGTAGAAGGAAAAGAAGTGGAGCAGAAGGAAGAGAAGAAGCAGTAACAATATCCCAAAATCAGTTATCTATTCTGCTGAGCATCGGAGATGATTTGTCTCAGAATTGATTTAAGTAAAACACATAAATATTTCCCCCACAACTTTGTCAAAACTAATGCAAAATTACAAAAAAAAGAAAAAAGAAAAAACCCAAGTGCGTGGAGAAAGAAGAAAGTCAGGCTCCTTCCCAGCACCGTTAGCTAACTTCCAAGCAGAAGTGACTCAGCACTTCTCCCCTGATGTAACCATGTGCCCAGTATACATGCGTGGACATCCATATCTGGTAGTGTGCCATTATTGTTTAACTCGTGTGTAAAAGGCACTGCCGCCCTGCAAGGCTGGCTATGCCCTTGCTGGAATAAAGAGGTATGTCGCAGTTGTCTACGGCTCCCTGCATTTTCTTCCACCTGCGCCTCATACCCCTTCCCTTGGAGCCCTGAACCTGCAGCCACACACCAAGATAAAGAAAAAATCCTGAAAGAGGCCAGAGGGGAATAAAACACCTTACGTACAGAGGAACAAAGAATTATATCTGACCTCTCCTCAGAAATCATGCAAACAAAAAGAATGAAGTGAAATGTTTAAAATGTTGAGAGAGAGAAAAAAAAAAAAAAACACCAGCCCAGAATGTGTACCTTGAAAATTATCCTTCAAAAGTGAAGAAGAAATAAACACTTTCTTAGACAAACAAAAATTGAGGGAATTTGTTACCAGTAGACCTGTCTTAAAAGAAATGTTAAAAAGAAGTTCTATAGAGAAGGGGAATAATATAGATGAGAAACTCCTATCTGTATCAAATAAGGAAGAGCATCAAAGTAGAAATTAAAGTAAAATAAAACATGTGATATGTTGTTTCGAGCAAGTATCTTTGGTAATACTCCTCTAGACCTATGGTATAAAGTATAAATGAAAATGAAATAATATGAATATATAAAAGTGAAACAATTCTGTAGAATTTAAGGTTTTTTTCGTATAGGGCATTTGCCTATGGCTATCCATTAGACCGAACATAAAGGTGGAAAGAGGTTTTAAATGTTTCTCAAGGGTAAAATTTCCAATAAAACACAAATAATTAAAAAGCATATTGTGATTACTTGAAGCAGACAGAAAAAGATATCAGTGACCTGCTTCCCTATCAAGGATTCTTGATTTTGTTGACTGTAGATGCCGGTAAATACAGAACCACCGACTCTTGTCAGCCGGTATGAGCCCATTCCAGCACACCGCAGTCTCTTCTTATGACAAAGGTGTCCAGCTTTCATTACTATCATTTTGCCTATTGTTTTTTCAACAGTGCATTTACCAAGAAAGCATCTAGGTTGGATGAAGTACCTAATTAACTGTAGTTTAATTAGAAATCAGAAATGAAGGCAATGATGTTGCTCTACTAAAACATGGTTAAGTCCATGGGATTTCAGACATTCAGATTTAAAACCTGTTACCGACTCTTAGAAGACAAGACTTTTAACTTGCCACTTAATCGCTCTAAACCTTTTTCCACATTTCTAAATTAAACATAACACCAGGTCGGCCTACTACCGCATGACAATTAAATTAAATAATCCATGTAAAGTACATCTAATAATCACTACATGTACATGTCACACACACAAAAGATGCTCTATCAGTTATTTTTATTCTTTGAGGAGAACAACAGTATTTACAGTTATAAACATCCAAAGTAATAGTTGCTCTTGTGTAAAAATGAATTCATTTTCCTGAGTTATTTATAATGGCACTTTAAATTTAAATTTTAAAGTGAACAAGTACATTTAATTTAAAATTAATGACTACTACTGTGTATCCATTAAAATTTCATGTGATTATTGGAAACATTTATAAGGTATGCAATGGACTCATACAGAAGAGACAATTAAACCTTAATAAATGTAATTTTAAATAATTACTTAAAAATATATTATTAAATTTGAGACCTCTTATTTTAAAACCTATCTATAATTTCTATTTACCAGTGACAGAAAGGAATTATATGTTTTGTGAACATTTGAACAAATAAAATTAATTTTAGAAATGGATGACAAAGGATAAGTCTTCTAGTCAGAGTCTCCTGCCTGCTAGAAAACCATCATGTAATCAAGAGATTCTGCTGACATTCTTCTGTGCCTTCTTCCTCTTCAGTAACTAAGGTCATTATTTAATGATGTCAATGGAGTTTCTCCTTCTTCCTTGCAAATGCTGATGATAAATGGCAGATTTGTTCATGTGTTGACATAAAGGTCAGTGTGGAATTGGCATCACTAATAATACCCGTGTGATTTAATTTGATCTGCAGATAATTTGTCTCATTTTCTTTTCTTCCCCTTATTTGTGACTTTGCCGGGGAAAAAGCAATGTTCCATTTGTTTCTTTTAAACATTTGGTCACTCCAATAGCTAAATCATAAATTCTATGAAAATACCATGAGTATCTTATTCATACTGTTTTCCCTGACTAGAATATAACTGGGGTAAAATTAATAAAGTTTTCTCAAGTACATAAGTGGAAGAATGGATGAATGAATAAAAGAATGAATGAGTGAATGAATGAATGAATGAATGAACAAATAAAGGAACTAGTACAAAAGTATCTTTAGAAATTACTAAAATTGTTCAGAGCAGAGCTCTCTTATTTCTTTTGAACTCTTTTCATTTTTCTTCATAGACTTCTTATAGTTTGAAATTATATGTTTATATTATCATTCGATAAATGTTTACCTCCCCTATTAGACTATTTTGCTTACAACAATACTCTCAACTTCTAGCACAGGACCTGGCACATAGTAAGCATTCAGTAAACACCGATCAAGGAATGAATGCCTCCTGTTTGGGTAGCTCAGTTAATTAGCAGACATCAAGTTTCTGCTTTAAAATTCTATGCTCCATTTATAAGATAAGGAAATCTTGCAATAAAAAAGTGAGCCCTCTTGATAACGTTTTTTGAATATCTATCAAAATGATAGCATGATCCCTATGCTTATACATGGAAAGTCTTTAGAGATGGAACTTTACCTCACTTTCTCTAGATAAACACAATGTGAAGAGCATCATTTGTATCCCTAGATGCTTTTAAAATATGTAACATAATATATTATGTATTCTAAAATATACAACATATTATAAAAGGTATGATTTAAAATACTGTATTTGTCACCAGAGAAATGGGCTCCAATTGTTGGCTCAACTGTTTCATCTTACTTGTGGAGGCAGAACTGGTAATATTAGAAATCAAAACATGTATCTGGTTAGGTTTCACTGTGTACCACAGAGTTGTCTGTGATTTGTGATTAAACCAAAATATCTTTCGTATGTAGCCTTATGTATGGTCAGTGTAAACTTTAGGTCTCTTTTGATGCCCTAAGGGATTATGCTGTGGAAAACTCCCCATACACAAGCTAATTGCTTTTTCACATATTTTTCTCTCCTGTCTCAAAGGTGTGATAATTTCAAACTGAACACTAAGGTACTTCATATAAATGTAAAATTAATATACTATAAAACAATAGTAGCAATAATAATAGTATCAATTATTAAAGGTCTATTATGTTCCCAGCGCTGTGCTGACTTCTTGTTCCTTATAGCTATCCTTCACGATAATAATGAAAGTAAATGTAAGTCTCATTTTAATAATTTTTTCAAAATCACATGTGTAACAAGGGAGCACAGCTGGTATTTGAACCTAAGTTTATAAGAATACAGCATGGTTTCTCAGCCTTGGCAATAATGACATTTTACCAAGTAATTCTTTGCTGTGGGCAGACTGTCCTGTGCCTCTATCAACTAAATGCCAGTAAAAATTCCTCCCAGTTGTGACCATCAAAAATGTCTCCAGACATTGTTAAATGTACCGGGGCGGGGGACGGGGGGCGGAAGGGGCGGGAGGGAGCCGGGGCAGAGGTGGGGCCCGGGGCGGAGGTGGGGGGCCGGGGAGGAGGGTTGAGAGAGCAAAATCCTCCTACTCCCCACTCTCTGCCACTCCCTCCCTTCATGCAGGGAGAACCGTAACAGTCCAGCATTCAGATATAACCCATCTTAGTGTTTACGAAAATGTAGAAAACAGTTACATATTCACATGGCAATTTAGCCAAGTAGACATCTACCTTAACAAGACATCGCCGGTAAAACAAATTTCCCAAGGAAAAATACTAAAATTATTGTGAAACCTATTTTTTTCAGTAATTGTAAATGTTTTTGAAAACTCCAAGAAAATAAATGCAGAAAAATCTAAGTATATTGAAGTTTTCATTTGCAAGGTGCATATCTTTAAGGAATTCAAGTAGTTTACTAGAATTAAACCTATGAATTAAAAATGAAAAACAAAATTTCATTTATTGTTTACTCTCCAGTAATTTTTTTGAAGTGAGGTTTTGCTCTGAATTAAGAGTCAGGAGGAGGCTTCTACCAGGTCACTTGTCTTTTTTGTTTTTATCTAAAATAAGAAGATCAAAATTCCAAACGATTTCTCTAAGTTGGTAATTAATTAAAATGACATTTTGAAGTTTTGAATGACCACAGCTGCAGCTTTTTTTAAAAAAAACAAATTTAACCTCTGGTTCTAAAACACAGAATTATGCTGTTGTTTTGTTTTTGCTTTTGCTTTTGGCAATGTTGGTTTCAAGTTTCTGTGTTTCAGTTTCGATGGAAGTATGGATAGCACCTTCATAGTCCTTGACTTTAAACCACAACTCAATCCTTCAGTATCAGAGATAAATTTACCTGATAATAGTAGTCACTAGTTTTTTTGTTTCTAAATAAAACACTTTATTTATTTCCTGCTCAGCAAAAGTATGTTGTATGTAAATATCTATATACTCCACAACAGTAAGCCTGATGTAAATTCCCCTAGAGTAAATGAACTTTAGAAATTAAATTTCAATGACAGTGAGACTTCTGCTTCTAACAATGAAGTAACTGATCAATTTATCCATTTTGAGAAACAGCTCTTAAACTAGGCAAAATGTATGAGGTAACTGTTTCTGGAACTGGACAAGCAGTCAGGCCAGCTAAGAAAAGGGAAACACAAAGTTGGCTTCATGTTTGTCCTAGCATGCTACCTAGGAGCACTTCCAGACAGTACACAGAAAAGTAGACCCTAGCACAGGGTGCTGGGCAAGACGACCTGAGTTGAGGAATAAGGGTGGGAGTTTGCGTCTGCAGAGATAGCTGACTTTATAAGAAAAGGTAGTGAAAAAAAAAAAAAAAGAGCACAAATCCAATTGTTCAGAATTCAGGATGAGAGTTTATCCCTAGTCCTAGGCCAAGAGCTGGATTGAGTGTGCAAAGAGTGAGATTCCACAGTGCCTAAAACAGAACCACCGCTGGGGGGCAATAGGCAGACAGACGGCCCAGGGGCAGGCAGCGCCTAGAGAGGTGGGAGCCCCAGGCAAGTCAGGGTGATAATGTCATAGTGGGTATTTGCCATTCAGCTGAGATCCCAGAAGGGATCAGGACCAAACCCTAGATTGAAGGTCATTACCAAGGACAAAACTGAAATAAGCCTAAAACAAAGCACAACAGGTTCATGAGGACTCACTAATAACTGCCTGCCAATAGAATAAAAAGAAAAAGAAAAAGAAAAAAACTCCAGTTTTTAAAAGAAGACAACATAATCTGGAGGAGGATAAAGAAAATTTGATTAACCCTTTTTTACCCAGTTCTCGTACCAAAAAAAAAAAAGTGCAGCTCGCTGCCAGTGTTAATTTAATTTTATGTAAACATGCTTCTTGAGACTGAAGCAAATCTGACTGGTTTTCAATGTGAAAATAAAATACAAAAACTATTCTTGGAGTTATTTCTAACAGCCATATATCTGTTAAAAAGTGAGTTTTAACTTAAAACCTTCTCAGGTCCAGATAGTTTCACTTGGGAATTCTGTCAAACATTTGAGAAAAAAAAATTCATTCTTATTCATACTTTATATAGGACATAATACTTCCTAACTTTTGTGTGAGGCTCACATAACCCTGACACCAAACCTAACAAAGATATTACAAGAAAAATAACTACAGACCAATATCTCTCATGAACATAGACTTAAAAATTCTCAGAAAATATTAGTAAATAACATCTGGAAATATAAAAAAGAATAGTATAACATGGTCAAGTGGGAGTTGTCCCAGAGACACAAGACCAACTTATCATTTGTATAAATCAATGTCATTCAGCATATTAACTGAATAAAAGGGAAATCACATGAGCACCTCAACATATACAGAAACGATTTTGGCAAAATTCAGCAACAATTCGTTATAAAAACAAAAGCCTTTTATCAAACTAGTAACAGAAGGGAACCACCGTATTCTGATAAAGGGCACCTATGTCTTAAAATCAGCTACAGCTAACATCAAACTTAATCGTGAAATAGTGAATTCTTTCCACCTTAATACTGTGAATATGGCCAGAATGTTGACTTTTAACAAGTCTATGGAGCATTACACTGGAGGTCATAGCCAATAATTAAAGCAAGAAACCTAAATGAAAGCTATAAATATTGAAAAAGAAGAAAGTAAAACTATACTTATGTACATGCAACATTACTAAGAATCCACAATGAGATAGTGCAACAAACTGACAGGTATGACAAAATTTTAAAAACCTGACACCACCAAATATTGACTAGAATTTGAAGAAATGAAAACTATTGTACATTGCTAGTGAGAGTATAAAGTTATATACCACTTTGGAAAATGCTCTGGAAATTTCTTATACTGTTAAACATACACCTACCTAGCTGTGATTCAAGAGAAATAAAAGAGAAATAAAATCCAAGAAGTAAAAATCTATTTCTATAAAAAAAGGCTTGTCTATATGTTCATAGAAGCATATTCACTATATGCAAAAACCGGAAACTACTCCAGTGTCTCACAACAAAAGACTGAATAAATGAATGGCAGTTTTTTTAATCATCAATAGAAAAACCAAATTAATTATATGACATAGATAAATCTCAAAAGCTTTATGATGAGCCAAGAGAAGCCTTATCTGTATGTACTATATGATTCCATTTACATGAATTTAAAGAACATGCAAAGCTAATCTTTAGCAAAAGATATCGGAAAAGTGGCTGCTTTCAGGAAACATGGAATTAAGTGGAAAAGGGTGCGAGGAAATCTGGAGTGATGGGAATTTTTAATATTTTGACAATTACAGGGGTGTATGCAATTACTCAAAACTCATTAAACTTTACCATTTGAGATTTATTTCACTAAATGTAAATAACAAATTTAAATCGAATACACAAAAATTTAATAAATCAGGGAAAACAAATCTATAGTGGTAGAAGTCAGGTTAGTGGTCACCCAAGTAGTGGAATTGAGACCCGACGGAGATGTGAAGCAGCCTCTGCAGTGTCGACAATGGTCTGTGTCTTGATCTGGGGGCTGTTGTGTTTACTCTGTGAAATTTCAAGCGCACTAATGATCTGGGCATTTTTAAAATATGTTGCACTTCAGTATAATTAGCATTTAAAATTTTTGATGCTAGTAATCACTAAAGCCCTCTGTATCAACTCTTAGCTTTAAAAAACTGCAATACTGTTTCATTGATACAATGGGGTATAAGGAGGTTGCTAGCTGTACCACCCTATTGTGCATAATAATCTCCTACTGGAAGAGCTTTAACCTGTTCCTACGACAGTGTGCTTTGACTATGGCATTCACAGAAAAGAAATCATTTCAATTTAATTTGTCCAGTCGCTTCGCTATTAAAAATGACAAGGAGGCAACAGTGAACATCAGCAGAGAAATCACAGCAATGTACAACTGTCACATTATAATACAGTGGGATCAGAGATTGTTCAGGAGAGTCATAATTCTAATTTCAGAAAAACCAAATACTATTTATGTGATAACACCCACCTGTATCTCTTTAACTTGTATTTTCAATTCACTGCCTGTTTACATCTATTCAAACTGAAGCACTGCATGTCATTAAATACTATGTAAATAAGTTAGGCCTAACTGTGAAGGATCAGAAGCTAACCGGGAAACTTCAGCATCTGGGGCCAGAAGATTCTATTTTTAACAGCATCCATATGGTCCTTGAAGCATAGCTGAAGCACTTTGATAGACATGCCAAGATTCAACTAAAGAGATAGACTTTTACCACAGATGAAACTGTCTCCCAGTGAAAGAGAACAGATTAATAGAAGTGTCAGTTAGGGTTCTGTGGCTGCAAGCTATAGAAATTTATTCTGGCTAATATATTCAAAAAAGAGAAGGAATTTATTATAAATTGATTTGGAAATTGCTCACTGGGTGTAGGAGAGGTAAGACATCAAGGTATATGTGGAGATTTGAAAAGAGAAACTGATGAAAGTGTCTACTGGAGACCGTTTGGCCCCATCTCATGTACTCTTGGGCCAATTTGTTATTGCAGTCATTGCTAGGACACAGATATAATGTGACAGCCCTTTCTTTACGAGGGTTTCTCTGCCACACAGGATGCTTGTGGAAGCCCACTCAGCCATTCTGGCACATGCACAGAAATACGGAGATGTGTGGGAGACAGCAACTCATGTGGCAACCAGTGGGATATGAGCTGCTGGAAACATATTACTCTCTTCCATCCCCCAGCTGGATAATTTCGAGCTGCTTTGTACGCGGTTCTGCATATGATCCCCGGCAAGATTACATCACTCCCTAGAGCAGCGATCAGCTTGATGACGCAGCTCTGACTGGGTTCTCCTTCCTTCCTGTCTACAACTCTTGCTCAGAATCACTTCCCAAAAGATACTTCCTGCCTATAAGACCTTGTTCTAGGCTCTACTTTTGTGGAGAAATATAAGCTAAAACAAAAGTTAACTGTAGGACTTTTAACTTTTAACTGTAACTGCCAAATTACATGAATTCAAACGTCATTTTCGTTCCCCTGCTTATGATTTGAATTCTGGGAGAGAGCATGCAACTGGCCAAGCTTGAGTACCCTGCCCACCTCTTGCATAGTAAGGGTAAGGCACAACAGATAGTCGTCCGTCTCTCAGAGAGAGAAGAGTAATTCCTTTTAAAAAAAATGTTACTCTTTCAATTCTATATTTGTGTGTCTAAAATATTGCATTAAAAACCTGAGAAGCAAACTCAGTAGAGATTATTTAAATTATATCTATAAATCAACAGCACCTGTAACATCATATTTACAATGAATTTATTTCAAAGTGTTTGAGATTATAGGTCTTTTCTACTTATGGTGATTAATTAAAATTTCATCAAGAATCTGAAAATGGTTAGGTTAGAATCTCACATCCTACTCACTCTTTTTAAAAGTTTGATATATACATTGCCTCCAGAAATGAACCGAGGCTTCTAGACAAAATGGAGTAAGCACCTGCCACAGTACTCATCAGTAATTCCAGCTAAACACTGTAGACAAAATACACAGAGCAACTATCAGATGAGTATGAAAGGTGGAGGAAAAATGCTAACTCGCTAAGGACATGCAGACTCAATGAACAATGTGGTAGTGAGTTCCCTGGTTTGGTTTGATTTGGTTTGTCTCCTATATGTCTTGACCAAGAGAAGAGCAGCCTATAGCCCTGAAACACAAAGAGATAGAGAGATTAGGGAAAAAACAAAACAACAACAACAACAACAACAACAAAAACACTCTTGCCTGCCAAGGCACAGGAAAGAAGGAAGGCAGCCCTCGGGACAGACCCTTTTGACTATGTCTCCCCTATTCCAGGCAAACAACCCAAAAGAACCCATATCTCTCCCTTCTCGCTAGGCATTTGGCAACTGCAAAACAGAGCCACGTCAAACATCGCCACACAGCACTGGCACCGACCAAGCAGAGGCTGCAGAGTTCCTCCCCCTCCATCTCCTCCAGGTGCTGTGGATATTAAGAGGCTGAATCCTATTAACCAGCCCCATTCTGCAACAGCTGCAGAAGAGGCCACGGCCTCCCCACCCCATCCAATAGCCCATTTTGCTCTACACGAATATAAACAGAGGCAGCATCCTTCCTCCATCCCCATCAGACTTTACGAAGACTGTGGAAGGAGCCCTGTCCACAATCCCCACCCTGCACTAAGGGAACATCAGCAAAGAGGAAACACTCCACCCTCTCCTTACTGGATTGGGGAGATTAGGAGATTAGAGTAAGAAGAGTAGGGTGCTGGGAAAAGGGATTCTTTATGTCTCAGCATATATCACAAGCACATCCCTAAGCAGCCCCTGCGTAAAACTGACTAGTTTCACAATACAGCAAAAGCTCTGCAAACTGAACTATGGTGTGGAATGCCACTCAGGTTTCAAACTGGCCTAGTAGTACACGACCAGGATAGACAAGAATAATACTGCAAAAGCTTGAAAACTAAATTGACATTTGAACTACAGCCTACCAAAGTGGACTGGGTCACGCTCTGAACTTAAATGGGTCTATTGCCTGGTAAAACAGAAGATTTAAATAACAGTCTCACAGCATAATACTTAAGAAGCTCAGAATACAATCCAAAATTATGTGTCATACTAAGAACCAATAAACTCTCAATTCAAATGAGAAAAGATAATTAACAGATGCCAACACTGAGATGATCCAAATGTTAAAATGACCCGAGAAAAATATTCCCATAAGAAATTATGAACACTCTTGAAAAACATGGAAAAAAAAATGAAAGTCCCAGCAAAGGAATAGAAGATATAGAAAAGAATCAAATAAAACTTTTAGAATTAAAATTACAGTAACTAAGATTGACCAACTCCCTGGATGAGCTCAGCAGCAGCATGGAAATAACGAAAGGCGGGAAATCAATAAATATAGAGACAGATCAACAGAAAATATCCAGTCTGAACAACAAAGAGAAAATTGATTAAAAATATAAAGTACGGAATGTCAGGAATATATGGAGCAATAACAAAAGATCTATCGTATGTGCCACTGAAGTCCCAGGTGGAAATGAGAAAAAGGCTGGGGCTGAAAAAAATACTTGAAAAATTAATGGCTGACAGTCCCCAAATCTGGCAAAACACATAAATCTAGAGGGGAAAAAAAATGAACAAATCTAAACAGGATAAACTCAGAGAAATACATGCCTTCACATATCATAATCAAAGATCTAAAAACTAAAAAAAAATGAAAAGTATCTTGAAAGCTGCCAAAGAGAAACACTGCATTACCTATAAGGGATCAACAATTTGAATTCCAGAGTATTTCTAACCAGAGACAATGGAGGCCAGAAAGAAGTGGCTCAACATTTTTTGAAGTATTGAAATAACTATTGACCCAGAATACTATACCCAATAAAATATGTAAGGAATTTCACACACAAAAATTATATATTTGGCTTCACCTGAAAA
This sequence comes from Eonycteris spelaea, assembly GCA_003508835.1. Taxonomy (NCBI): domain Eukaryota; kingdom Metazoa; phylum Chordata; class Mammalia; order Chiroptera; family Pteropodidae; genus Eonycteris; species Eonycteris spelaea. Next base: position 688,664 of record PUFA01000175.1, read on the forward strand.
ATCAGTATACCTGGCCATTAGGCCTGAATTCTTACAGAGCAACAATTCTTACAGAGTCTTGCTCCCTTTGATGAGGCATGCAGTCTCTGATCTCCAGAACCCCCATCTGGAGCCTCCTACCTTGAGCACTATTACAAACATTTATTCTACTTGCCTGGTATTGTAGCGTTAGGTTTAGGCATCCAGATTATGGTTCTAAAGTTTACTGGAGACTCTAATAAAAGCCATAGATCTCCCAAAATGTACCCATGCAAACAAATTTGTATTTTGTTTCAAAGTTCATAGACGTATATGCCCCTAAGGTTCTGCAGACCCCATTTTCAGAACCCCGCAGTTATAACATCTAGTATACTATTCTTATCTTACACACAATGACATATTGATTACTCACCCTTTTACTATGTTAATATTAGGGTCTCTTGCCTTTTTCTGTGTTAGAAATGCCTCTTGTATTGTCATATGTTTTGTATTATTTAAGAATATTTAATTCTGCTATGTAGAATAAGACAAATAAGAAAGATAAAGGAAATTAAATATAGAAGTGAATACTTTGTGAAACATATTAGACATAGATAAAATAGGCAGAATCTATATTTGAAGGAGGAGAGTGACTAAGTAGACACCAGATATTCACTGAGACACCAACCGTTTCTGGTACATAATTTGTAGAATGAATGAATGGGTGAATGAATGAATTGCTGAAAGGCTCAGCTTCTCCATTCCATTATATCCTCCTCCCACCTCTAACAAATTACTATTTTTTTGCCTATTCTTTAGTGTGTCTCTACTAGATTATAAATTTCTTGGCAATAAGGGCCATAAATGATATCGTGCACATGACAAAAATTAATAAATATTGGAAAGTATCATCACATATATAGCAGTGATTTTCAGGCTCCAGGGTACATCACAATCACTTTGGAAGCTTGTTTAAAATGCAGATATCTAGGAGCCACCCTAGATAGCCACCCTAGTTTTGATTCAGAAATTAAGAGATGTGAAATAAAAAGTCTGCATTTTTTCCCAAACTCCTAGTATTTTTGATGTAGAAACTATCAACATGGTAAAAACTATTGAACGAGGGGTAATTGCTATTTTCTTTCTTATTATAATCAACGTTATCAAATAGGTTAAAATGAATTTCAGAGTACCCTGAAAGATCTGGGGGGAAAAAGGACCTAGCTCCTTCACTTTAGGTGATGTGATTTTGGGCAAAGGAGAAATGTACTGCTCTGTGTATATGAGAGAGAGTGAGGAGAGAGAAGAGATGACCATAAGAAGAGTAAGACTGTGTTGTTTTTCTCCTTTATTTTTTACCAGCTGCCTTTTGCCCAAACAGCTGTCTTTCATAATCATTGCCCACGGCCAGAAAATGGAGCAGAACAAGAACCATAGCTTAGTTTCTGAGGCAATTGTCCCATTTCATCACCCCAAAGGTTGAATGGTTCTGCTACTTTGATTGATTTCATAATACTCTTTCTTTCAACAAGCATTTATTGCAGGCCTAGAATTGAACTTAATAGCCTAATGTAAAATTTCCAATTAATATTTTAAGTATTTTTTTAATTAAGTATTACTCTTAGACAATTTCATATTGAAGAAGCACATAAAGGTCCTCGGTAATTTTTAAGTTGGAGGTCTGAAATGCAGAAAGGCTTTTCAAGGTGAGCAGTGATGTTACGTGTGGACTCATAGTAGTTTAAACAAGTAGCCTATTGGATCTTCTAGACTTCCGTTTTACTATATGAACATTTTGCATAGTGCTTTCCAATCCTGCTACCATATAACAATGGACTTAAATTTACTTACATATTCCAGACCCCAACTTTTATATCAAGTTGTCAATCCAAACATTCACATATTAATTTCTGAAACATGTAGTAATCAATTTGGAATCCTGCATAATATATGTAATAATGAAGTGTATTAATCAATAAAGAATAATTCTTTTATATATCTCTAGACTGCTTATTTACTGTTCCATGGAGCCTGCAAGCAGTTGGATTAGAATATCAAGGCTTTTCAAGTCATTGAAATTCAAAGAAATCCACAACTAACCTGAAGTATCACAAACATTTCTATGCTAAGTAAAGGCAACTGCCTCCTTGCACAAGCTCTTACTTTCCCCAAGTCAAAACAGCAGTTCACAGAGAAACAAACAGCAAACCTAATGATGAAACAGATGGAAAATTTACTACCTCCTTACCTTACATGACACACCAAGGAAATAATAGCTGACAGTACTAAAGGGACATTAAAATGTCAATAAAAATATACAATAGACATAATTCTCTGTTTACTGGTCTAGACCTTTCTTCCTTAAAGAATATAGCTAATGGCTCCAACATTCTGATTTTTCATCCAATAAGAGAGTACACAAAAAGAAAAAGAGGTAAAAATTGTATTTTCAATGTTGTACTGAGCTAGACTCAGGCATATACACATACACACACACACATACATATACATATATATATAATAAACAACTGATCTAACACAATAAATCAGTTCAGGGTTATATTAAGAACTACAAAGGAAACAAGCCCCTACCAGGAAATAGTAACCTCCTGCCTGGTAGCAATTATTCAAAGACACTTACACACAGACTAACATAATCCTTTAAAGTATGGTCGACATTTTTGCCTTGGGTTCATACTATTTTTATTTTTTTTATATTTAGATAAAAACTAGAATAATATAAGTTTGCTATTTTTATATGACATGAGAAGCATTTTTCTGATTTCACTAGTGCTTAATTGATGCAATGGCTACTATCTTCATTGTGTGAGTTTATTATCAGAGGGGTATTTTTCTTTTCAAATCTCTAAAGTCCCTAATTCAGAATTTTTATTAAAAAATTTTTAAAAGACATATTCAAGAGAATTTTACACTAAAAAAATTTATATATAACCCTTCAGTCACTTCAGACCTCTCTGAGATATGTGTAACACCTGACCAAAAATTTAATATCTCAATTTTTAAAATGCTGTTCAACAGAAGAGAATAAAGACCCTAATGAAATATTGGATATTGAAAGATTCTTATCTGAAAAAGGTTAATCCTGTGCTGGCTGGAAAATTACTGCTTGGTTACGTCCATGGGAGCATAGGCTCTCACCCATAGGAACACGACATTCTAACAATAAGCTTTCTGCTTCTGTACCCCGGCTTGCACACCCAACCTGTGGGTTGACAGGTAATGAATAGAAGAAAAATAGTCCTTTGTGTTTAGACAGAATGAAGAATAGGATTTGGGGCTTAAAAATTCTGTACCTCTACATTTTGGGGCTGCTTAATTTGGGGTCTGCATACCCCTGGCAGACCCAGCTGGCTGAATAAAGAGTGTGTTTCCTATAACTCACTGAGTTCTGGTGTTCCGTGTATCTTTCGGGGGCTGGAGGCTACAACAATCCTATTGGAGAAAAGATCTTCAGAAAAATACATTTTAGTGTCCTCAGCAAAAACAGCTGGCCAACCCATCACGCTACAGTGCAGCATACCAAACACACCTGTGGGGGCTATTAGTCTCTCAAGATTAAGAATTCATGGAAAACAAAGATCACTAACATGTGAAGGAACCTCCTTCATGAAAGTTAAGTAAAACAACAAACAAAAAGAACTATGTGGAACACAGACAAAGTAAGGAATAATGCAATTGGATTCAATAATCTTAAATGTCTCTTTCATCTCTAAAATTATTTAATTTGATGAGTTTAAGTGAATTCTCACAGTCCAATCATTAAATCAATCCAGAAGCTTAAACTGTTCAATTGGACAAAGACTCCAGTTCAAACAAGCTTAAAAAGTATTGATTCATTTCATTGAGAAGACCAGAAATAATGCTGGCTCCATACAGGATATGATTTAGAGGGCCAATGGTGTCATTCAGAACTTGATTGCCCTCCAGCTCTTGGCTCTGTCTTCCACTGAGTTGGTTTCTTTTTCTGGCTTCACATAATGGCCCCTAACAGCTCAAGGATTATAATCTCCCAGGGTTATCTTCAACTGGACTATTTTGGCTGCCACCTATAACCCTGAATCACTAGTGCCTGAGGCTCATACTCAGCCCTGATTGAATTGTGGCTTGTACCCCCACTGCAAAATTTCTGTTATTTTCAACTGAGTGCATTCTAAATACAGATTTTGATACCAGGAAATGAGGCACTACAGAGTACATACTGGTTTAATAGAAGATGAAGCATATAGAACAGAGAAGACCCTATTATTTCCTCTACTATGTATTTCTGGCAGTCTTATAGTGAAGATGTCAGTTAAAAAATAGCCTCTTTTATGTTGAAACTCAGTCTACGTGTCTCTGAAGGCTCTATCAATTAGGGACTTGGTAAGAAACATGTTTAGAGGATTTTTAACACTCTTCAGGCTCTCAATGAAGTCTTATAAGAAAGAGACAAACAAGCTGTGTAGTCCTGTGTAAGCACATAGAGGGAAGAAAAAATAGTTTCATTAGAGAGGGCTCTTTCTATAATCCAAAATGAAGGATTTTTGTTTAGAAAAATATTTAAATTATCTGCATTAACAAATATTGATGGAGTATTGCTTTGCAATGATATAGACTGAGGCCACTCCCCCCCACGCTCCCCCCCCCCCAAAAAAAAACTTGAGGCGCTGGACGACTCCTTAATATTCTCTGTCTAAGAGGATACACTGTATTGATGTCCACCAACCCAAGACTAATTGCTTTAAATCTCCTTCCTGGGACAGGCCAAATGTAGATTAAATGTCATTAAAACTAAGATTCTAGGAAACAGAGACTTGTTGCTAGGAAAGCAAAGTCTCAGACTCAAAAACCATGACATTGCTAAAATCTCTTAGGTATGGTACAGCACACTGAAAATTATATATACATATGGACTGAACCTGACCAAAAGAGCTATGACTTAAAATTCTTAAATCCCTTTAGATACTCACTTATAGGAAGCAAGCTATTAAAGTTTAGTATGATGCAGAATGGTCATCATTCCCAATGTCTGTCTCATATGAAATACAATCGGTAAGAGTGATCTTCCCAACAGGTAAGACTTGGTATAGACATAAGAAACATCCACACCTGTAGAGAATTTTTAAGAGTTTCTTTGAGCCAAACTGATGACATGTACCAGGGAACAAGATCTCAAATGCTACAGAGAATAACAGTCTGCAATTTAAAAAAAAATAAATACATTTGAGATTAAGGAGGGAATATGAAGGTAGGAGAAAGCAAGGCAAAGATCATGTTACAGGATAGTTAAGATTATGTGTTCTCTTGAGGGTGGTCACATATTAGAAGGAAGGGTGTGAAAGGGGTATTTCGAGGGCGTGTTAACCTAGATGCATAGAAACAATGGACAGGGCTTGCTCACAGCACAGACAAGCCTTTTTGTAAAGAAGTTATATGCTTGGGGTGTGGCTACCCACCATACCTGCCCAGTCAGGAATTTATGATCAGATCAACCTGTAAGGTTATTTTCTATCGAATCTCTTTTTCAGCCACAACAGGGTGACAGAGAAGGACTGACAAGTGAGTTTATTCCAGAAAGAAGAATTAGGTGCTGCTATGTGTAACACAAGAAGTCACTACACTACCAGGTCAGAAAGCTCTCACTATTTCCAGCCAGAAGACTGTGGTTTATCCTACATCCCAGTGAACCATGTGTGCTACTGCCTTTCTCCAAATAGAATTTTTATTGTGCTTATTTGGTCTTTCCCCACTACTTTATACTAAATATGTTGAAGGTAGATAATAATACATGAGAAGTCACATCTAGATGTGATGGCAAGAACAGCAACTCAACTACACACTTGAAATCAAAACAATGGAGACTTTGAGCTGTCCCATTTTGGGGAAGAGTGAATGTATTTCATGCTGGTGTGAGCATTTTAAGGGTGTGTAGTTATTTGAAAAGGAGATGAGTTTGAATGTTGAGCAGTTAAAGAAGAAGACGATGTTTAACATTTGGTTAAGTCCTCAACATCCACCCCAAACTTTCCCCATTATATGGTGGCAATAGAGTTTGATTCCTGTTTCAGGAATAGTTCCTGAATTGACCAACCAACGAGGGTAATCTCTTCTCCCTCGCTGATAATAAGTTCAGAACCCAGGGTCAAGCCAATCAGCAAATGCGTCTCATGCCAATGATTCATTCAGGATGAACCTTAATTGTCTCCATCAAAGTGAAGGTAAGAATTTAGGTGGAGTTTTTGGTGGAAAGTTGTTTTCCCTCCCGCTTTACATTAATAGGAAGTCAAGGGGATGAAGCCAACACAGATGCTAATGTAGAAATAGGGAAAATACATCAGTCCCTGATAGCTTGTTGAGCCCTGAAATGACTAATCCTGGAATCTGTGCTTTCTCTGGACTTCCAGTTGTACAAAATTTCAATGTTGTTATTAAATGTATTATTAAATGCAAATCTGTTTAGGTCAGATTTGATCTTACTTAGAGCCAAAAACTCCCGGCTAATATGCTGTCTCTATGCTGACAACACACTGTATCAGTTAGGGATTGCAGTCAGCTGCAAGGAACAGAAACCTGAACGACAGTGAGTTTGGCGCTTCTCAGGAAATATGACATCTGGAGATGGATAGTCCTGGTTGATACAGTATTCCAGGCATCCTGTTATCATTTTGTTCAGCCCTCTTTAACAAGTACCTTTCACATTATTATCAGAAGTTAGTTGCATCAGTAGTTTCAATCGGGAAGTAAGGAAAAGGCAAATAACAAAAGGTCAGTGAGTTTGTTACCTTTTTAAATAGTTTCTCCCAATTACTTCATAATAATTGTTACATACATTTTATTGGCCAGAACTGTGTCATGGGACCATCCTATGTGCAAGGAAAGCTAGGAAATACAGTTTTTACAATAAAAACAAATAAGAATCGTATTTTTAAGGTAGAAAGTAAGATTGGCATTAGCTAGGCAAACTATCATCTCTGCCACACTCCCAGATTTCTGTCTCCAGCTCAGACCTTCCTTCTGATCTCCTGACTCATATATCAAACGTGTTATTTAAACTCACCAAATTTATGGATTATACACACCTTAAACTGAATATGTAGGAAACCATGCTAATGGTCTCTACAGTCAATTTGTGATGATTAATTTTATGTGTCAACTTGACTGGGCCACAGGGTGCCCAGACATTTGATCAAACATTATTTGAATGTGTCTGTGAAGGCATTTTTGGATGAGATTAACACTTGAATTGGTAGACTGAATAAAGCAGGCTGCCACCCCTAATGTGGGTGGGCCTCATCCAATCGATTGAAGATCTGAATAGAACAAAAAGCTGAATAAGAAGAAACTCCTCCTGCTAGATGCTTGAGCTGGGATATCACCTTCTCCTGCCCTCAGATTGGAATTTATACCACCAGCTCTCCTGTTCCTCAGGCCTTCGGACTTGGATGGAACTTATACCACTAGTGGTCCTCCTAGGTTTCCAACTTGCTGACTGCAGGCAGAACTTGGCACTTGTCGGCCCTGATGGTAAATGAGCCAATTCTTATAGTAAATCAGTCTCTCTCCTCTCCTTTCCTCTTCTGTCCTCCCTCTCTTTCTCTCTTTCTCTCTTCTCTCTTCTCTCTCTCTCCTCTCTTCTCTTCTCTATAGATAGATAGATAGATAGATAGATAGATAGATAGATAGATAGATAGATAGATAGATACACATATATATATACATATGTGTGCATATATATATGTATGTATACACACACACACACACATATATCTCTATATACATATATGTGTATGTATATGCCACCACTTTAGTCAAGTCTCTGGACTCCTGAAAATTCTAACTGGTTTTCTTTTTATCACTCAGTCCTTTCCAATATAATTTGAATGTAGCTATTTTTCATTTTTTAAGTTGTATTTTTCAATTAGAGTTGGCATTCAATATTATTTTTATATTAGTTTCAGGTACACAACATAGAGGTTAGATAATTTATAAAGTGATCTCCCTAATTAATTTGGTACCCTGACACCATACATAGTTACTACAACAGTATTGACTACATTCCCTATGCTGTCCTGTATGTAGCTTTTAGAGTGATCTTTTCAAACCATGAATCAGATGTCACCCTCCTTCTCAAAACTCTCCAGTGGCTTACTTTACCTTACCATGGTCTACGGGGTCTCATAAAATGGTTCATCTATACCTCTCCAACTTCATCTCATTCCCTCCTTGCTCACATTCAAACACATCAGTCTCCCCTCTGTTCTTAGATATTCCAATCTCTTTCCCTCTCTGCAATTTTGTGCCATCCGGAATGATCTATCTTTGCCTTTTTCATGGGGCCAGTTTATTCCCATCATTCGGATCTCCTCAGATTGGCTTTGCCCATTCCCTGCAGTCAATCTCTTTCATCATATTAATCATTTAATCATATAGTCTTTCATAAAAGTTAAGTCATAGTCCATAATGCCAATCTATAGTTATTTTTATTTACTGTGTTTCATGCCCCAAAATATAATATATGCTCCATCATGATAAGGATCTAGTCTTTAGAGCTTGTTGATGTTGCTAGGTCCAGACACAACGCTAGTTCTTAATCAATGCTCAGAAAAAATTATTGAGTGATTTTATTTATTCAACAAATATTTGCTGAAATCTTAGAAGGAAGTGTTCCAAGCAACGGGGACATGACAATAAATGAAAGGGCCAGAGTCACTGCCTTCGTGAAATTTACCCTCTGGGGGAAAGATAAAGACTATACAAATAGCATATCATAAAGAAAATATTTTTTATAAAAACAGTCCACTGGGAATTTGTTCAGAATATTTTCTCTTTCTCAGGAGTTAGACAAGGACTAGATGCAAAAAATACTAGAAAGTTTGGTATGTGCCCACCCCTCCAATAAGCCCTTAAAATTTGTGAATCCTGTCATATATACTGGGAAACCAACTAAAGTATCAGTTACCCTGACATATATTCAAGAGGCTAATATAATGAATGGACCACTGGGGTGGGGGCTGTTAAACACATGTTGACTGAGATAATGATCAGATAGGCAAATATACAAGAGTCAAACTCACTGTGAAGATTCACAATCTTAATATACCAAGGCCCCCAAAGTCAGCAAGATGGATTGTTATGAACTAATTACAAATGCCAAAATGCTGAACTGAAAGGAAGCAGGAGATATGTTGAGAAGATAAAAACAGAATAAGTAGAACACCAGATTAGATTACTGCCTATCAGCAAAGCTTATGATAGGACTGGCTGCCAGCTGTAGAAATGCTATTAACGAATAGCATGCCATCCAAACCCATTGCACGCACTCTTTGCCAAGGTTCCTGTCAACACACAGCTGGGCCTCTCTTGGCAAAGTGGTTGATGCTCTCAGTTCATCAACAATTGCTTTACTTTTGTTGATACTGAGGACCAAATAATTCTAGCATTTTTCATAGCTGATAAAATTAATTGCTGAATTCAGCCTTTGAGGATTATTTTCCCAATAAATTCTTGCCCAGATTCAGGATATTATCCATTTTCAATGTGCCTGTTCACAAGTCTAATGATGGCTGTGAGTCACATATTTCAGCCTCGGTGTATTACATGATGTGAGAGGTTCTACTTAGCACGGAGTGAGCCAAGCCAAATGCAAATGGAGGAAAATCTAAGTAAATGTTACAAGTAAAAACAACAATAATATGATAACAATGTTTTAAAAAAACTAACACTTATTAAGCCAGGCCTTTACTAAGAACTTTATTATGCATTATCCCACTCAGTCTTCACAGCAGCCTTGTGAAATAGGTACGATTACTTTCCCGCTTTACAAACACAGGAAATGGGTAAGAAGGAGACAGATATCTGAAGTGCATACCTACTGCTGTTTTGTAGGAGGCAGGAAAGCTGAGTGGGGGGGGGGGAAGGAAAAGTAACAGAATAGCAAATAATGGTGACCACCTTTGGATTTACTCAATACACTTAACTAGTATAGAGTTCAAATTTATTGCAAAGGAAGTCATTTTCTTTAAGAGATCATGGAAACTGGTTTGATGTGCTTAGTAGCCAGCCTTCTTATTACCCATGTCAATATTTACAAGAGTAGAATATTTCACCATCGCTGCAGTGTTTATCTTAACCTAATCATGAATACATTGGCAAACCAATCCCCACAGAAATTATGCATAACCCCTGGGGTCTATGGGACTGTTGGAGGTAAGGAAGGCATCCTATCCATTTTTCTATCCCCAATTGTTTACATGAGCCTGAAACATAGGAAGCAACTACTAAATGACTGTTGAGCAAACAGGTCCACAATTCCATTAGCTCCCACAAATCAAAGTGGTTGCATATTTAATAAGACTATAGATCCTACAACCAGGGCAGAATGGCAAAAAGATTTCATCTCAGAAGCCACCACCAACAGAGAGGTAGTAGCTGCGTAGACTGCTGTGTTGAGTAGCATTCTGACACTACATAAAGCCTTCGTGTAAAAAAGATCCTTTAACGAGTTCTTTTTATTTTGTTCTTAATTAACTTTTTTCAGTTTTATTAAAATTTTTAATACATTTAAAGCGTGCAATGTGATGATTTAATTTACATGTACATTGTGAAAGGCTTCTCCTCCAAAAGTTTACATCCCCATCCATCAGCTCACATATTTACCTATGTGTGTGTGTGTGAGAACATTGAAGTTCTACTCTCTTAACAAATTTCAATTACACAATTAGGTATCATCCACCATAGTTACTATGTTTTCTATTAGATCTTCAGACTTTATTCATCTTATAGCTAAAAGTCTGTACCCTTCTACTAACCTCTCCCTATTTCCCCCACCTACCAGGTCCAGCAGTAAACACTTTCCTACTGTTACTGTGTTTGATTTTTTTTTTTAGCTCCCACATATAAATGATACCATGAAATATTTGTCTTCCTCTGTCTGTCTTATCTCACTTAGCAAAATGCCCTCCAGATTCATTCATGTGTCACGAATGTTACGATTGCCTTCACTTTAAAGTATAAGTTTGTGTGTGTGTGTGTGTGTGTACATATATATAATTTACATTATTCCCATTTTCTTTATCCATTCATCCTTCAATGAACATGGGAATACCAATATGTCTTCAAATTAATGGTTTTGTTTCCTTTGGATAATTTTGAAATTTCTGTAGCTCCATTTTTCATTTCTTAAAGAACCTTCACACTATTTTCCATAGTGGTTGTACCAGTGTACATTCCCAGTGGAAAAGAGTTTCCTTTTCTCCATATCCTCACAAGCATTTGCTATCTCCTACCTTTTTTAAAATAGCCGTTCTAACAGGTATAAGGTGATATCTCATTGTGGTTTTGATTTGCATTTCCCTGATGATTGGTGATGTTGAACACCTTTTCATATACCTGTTAACCATGTATGTGTCTTAACTGGGAAAAAAAAAGTCTATTCAGATCCATTGAACAATTTTAATGGGTTTGTTGTTGTTGTTGTTGTTGTTGTTGTTTGGTTTCATTTCATTTTTTGCTATTGAGTTATCTGAGTTCCTTACATATTTTGGCTATTAATCCTTACCAGTAATGTGATTTACAAATACTTTCTCTCATTCCATATGGTGCCTTTTCATTTGGTTGATGGTTTCCTTTGCTGTGCAAAAGCTTTTTAGTTTGATTCAGTCCTAATTGTTTATTTTTGATGTCGTCACCTATGTTTTTGATTAAATAAAAAAAATCATTGACAAGACCAATGTCACAAAACTTACCTGCCCTGTTTTCTTCTAGGAGTTTTACAATTTCAGATCTAATGTTTGCATATGGTGTAAGATAGGGGTCCAGTTTCATTCTTTTGTAGGCCAATATCCAATTTTCCCAGAACCATTTTTTGAAAAGACTCTTTTCCTCAACATATATTATATCTCCTTTGTTGTAAAATAATTGACTACTTATGCATGGGTTTATTTCTAAGTTCTCTATTTTTTTGGTTGATCTATATGTCTGTTTTTATGCCAATACCATACTGTTTTGATCACTATGGATCTGTAATACAGTTTGAAATCAGAAAGTGTGATGCCCCAGTTTTGTTCTTCTTTCTCAAGACTGCTTTGGTTATTCAGGGTCTTTTGTGGTCCGCACTAACTTTAGGATGGTTTTTCTATTTCTATGAAAAATGCCATTGAAATTTTGTTAAGGAATGCATTGAATCTGTAAATTGCTTTGGAAAGTATGAACATTTTAACAATATTAATTTTTCCAATCCATGAGCATGGAATATCATTCCATTTTTTGTGTGTCATCTTCAGTTTCATTCATCAGTGTCATAGTTTTCATTGTATGAGTCTTTCATCTCCTTGGTTAAATTTATTCCTGAGTATTTTATTGTTTTTCATGCTATTATGAATGGAATTGTTTCTTAATTTATCTTTCTGATACCTCATTGTTTGTGAATAGAAACACAACTGATTATTTTATATTGATTTTGTATACCGAAACTACTGAATTTATTTATTGGTTGTAACTGGTTTTGGGTAAAATCTTTAGGGTTTTCTATATATAAAATTATGTCATCTTGCAAACAGACCAATTTTACTTCTCTTTTCTGATTTGGAAGGGTTTTTTTCTTGCCTAATTGCTCTGTCTATAACTTTCAGTACTATGTTGAATACAAGTGGTGAGAATAGGAATCTTTGTCTTGTGTCTGATCTTAGAGGAATAGCTTTCAGTTTTCACCATTGAGTATACTGTTAGCTGTGGGCTTCTCATACATGGCCTTTATTATGTTGTTAGGTTCCCTTTATACCAAATTTGTTGAGAGTTTTTATCATGAAAGAATGTTGAATTTGGTCAAATGTCTTTTTGCATCTATTGAGATGATCGTGTGATTTTATTCTTTGTTTTGTTAATGTGTTGGGTCACATTTGTTGATTTGCAGATATTGAACTATTTTGCATCCCAAAGAGAAATCTCACTAGATCATAGTGTATAATCTTTTTAATGTGCTATTGAATTTAGTTTGCTAATATTTTGTTGAGATTTTTTGCATCTATATCCATCAAGGACATTGGCCTGTAATTTTCTTTTCTTATAGTGTCCTTGTCTTGCTTTGGTATCAGGCCTTATAAAATGAGTTTGGTAATGCTCCTTTCTCTTCAATTTTTTGAAAGAGTTTAAGAAGAACTAATATTAATTCTTCTTTAAATGTCTGATAGAATTCACCAGTAAAACCATCTGGTCCTTGACCTCTCTTTGTTGGGAGGTTTTTGATTACCGATTCAATTGCCTTACTAGGAATCAATCTGTTCCAATTTTCTATTCCTTCATTATTCAATTTCAGTAGGTTGTATGCTTTTAGAAACATATTAATTTCTCCTAAGTCACCCAATCTATTGGCATATAATTGTTTATAGTATTTTCTTATGATCCTTTGTATTTCTATGGTATCAGTTGTAATGTCTCCTCTTTCATTTCTGTTTGTATTTATTTTGAGTCTTCGCTCTTTTGTTCTTAGTCTAGCTAAAAGTCTGTCCATTTTTCCGGCTTTTCAAAAAACCAACACTCAGTTTTGTTGATCTTTTTTATTGCTTTCTTTCCTCCATTTCATTTATTTATGGCCTGATTTTTGTTATTTCCCTTCCTCTACTAATTTTAGGCTTAGTTTGTTCTTTTGATACAGTTTTTTGAAGTATAAATTTATATATATCTGAGATCTTTCATTACTCTTAAAAAACATTATCACTATATTTCCTCTTTGAAATGCTTTTACTACACCCCATCACTAATAATGGGCAAAATATTTCAATAGATACTTCACTAAAGATAACAAATAATTGTCAAAAAAAGTACCTGGAAAGATGCTGTATATCATTAATAATCAACAAAAAGCAAATTAAAAGCAAAATGAGATACCACTATACACCTGCTAGAATGCCAAAGATTTAATAATAAGCACCATACCTAGTGTTGGCAAGAATATGGATACACTGAAACCCTCACACACTGTGTCCAAGAATGTGGAGAAACTAAAATTGTCATACACTGATGACAGGATTGTAAAATGGTAAGACCACTTTAGAAAATAGTTTGGCAGTTTCTAAAAAATTTATACATTAGCTATGATATTTAAAGCACAACCAATCAACGAAAAAAAATAAGATAAACTGTACTACTTCAAAAAGAGAAACTTCCATGCTTCAAAGAACACTATCAAGAAAATGAAAAGACAAACCACAGAACAGAAAATTATTTAAAAGTCATATAACCAATAAGGTTCTAATATCTAGAATATATAAAGAACTCTTACAATTAAAAAATAAAAAGACAATCAATTTAAAAATAGGCAATGAATTGGAATAGACATTTCTCCAAACAAAATATACAAATGCTCAACATTTCAACTCATTAGGGAAATACAAATCAAAACCACAATGATATACCATTTCACACCCATTAGGATGGCTATAATCAAGGGAACAGGTAAGAAGAAGTCTTGGTAAGGATTTAGAAAATTGGAATGCCCATGTTGGCCAAGTTATAAAATAGTACAGCCAATTTAGAAAACAGTTTGACAATTCCTTGAAAGGTTAAACATAGAGTTACCATTGACTCAGTAATTCCACTCCTAGTTGTATACTCCTGACAACTGAAAATATATATTCACAAAAAAACTTAATAAGAATGTTCATAGCTATATTATTCATAACAGCTAAGATGTAGAAACAACCCCAATGTCCATGAACTGATAAATGTATAAACAAAACATAGTATATATCCTTACAATGGACTATAATTCAGCCACAAAAGCAAGGAGATTCTGATACATACTACAGCATGGATGAATATATTTTTTAATTATGCTAAGCGAAAGAAACCAGATATGAAGAACACATATTATGGTTCTAATTATATAAATTGTGCAGAATAAACAAAGCTGTAGAGACGGAAATTAGATTAGCAGCTGCCAGGGGCTAGAAGGAGGGAAAAACGGTGAATGATTGGTAATGAGTGTAGGGCTTTTTGTCAGGGTGATAAAAATGTTCTGGAATTAGGTAATGTGATGGCTGCACCACCTTGTGAATATACTAGGAACTGAATTATACAGTTTCTAAAGATGAATTGATGGTGTATGAATTCCATCTCAATAAAAAATTAATCATATACCTTACCATATGGTCTAGCATTCCTCTCTTAAGTATTTACTGAAGAGAAATGAAAACGTATGTCCACACAAAGGCATGTATACAAATGTTCATAGCAACTTTATTTGCAACTGCAAATAAATGGGAAACATCCAAATGTCCATCAACAGAATACTCACCACTGTGATATATACATGCAATGGAATACTACTCAGCAATAAAAAGTTATGAATGACTGATGCTATGAATAACATGGATGAATCTCAAAATAGATATACTGCATGAAAGAAGCCAAACAAACAAAAAAAGAGTACACACTGCACGATTCCATTTATATAAAAGTTTCGGAAATTATATATTCTGATGAAAAGCATATCAGGTATTGCCAGCAAATGAGAGAAGGACCACAAAGGACACAAAGAAACTTTGAAAGTGAGGAGTCTGTTATCTTGACTATAGTGGTGGTTTCACAGGTACATTCATATGTCAAAATATCAAATTGTGTTCTATAATATGAGTGGCTTACTGTTTGTCTATTATACCTCAATAAAGCTATTTAAAAATAAATAAATAAGCAAAAACTGCCAGAAAATGTTTCTAGTGCTATACTCTTTCCATTACCCTTTGTCTTTGAAGGACTCAGTACAAAAGACACAACCCTGTTACAATGTGGCTGGCAGCTAGTGATTCAGTAAGAGATATTGACAGAAATACTAAAAAGCACCATACCTCAATATCAAACTTCACCCTGCAGAGCTGTAGGGAGAGACTAATGGCATAGAACAGCAGTACTGGTGCTAAACCAAACTGTTTCAAGAGATGCTTTGCTGGGATTATTTGGGTAATTTACTTTGCCCCCTGCTTCCTTTGGACTGTAGAAGTGTGGATTCGTGGATTCTTATCATCTTCTCAGTTCCTAATTCATCCTACACCAGAAAACCTTCTGAATCTCAAGTAAGAATAAATTCCTTCATGAGATATGTGGAAAGTCAAAATTTAAGAGTCATGAAATTATCATCTTCTAACGTTATCACACTCTATAGCTCCCTTGATTGCCACCAAATGGGTAAAAAGAAAAGCAGATCTATATCTCATACCAATTTACAGTGCATTTCCAAATTGGCATATGCCGTGTCACTCTGACACTCAAAAGTAAGAGTAGGAGGAATGAGGCACAGAGAGGGAGCTGCATGGCATTAGCTTTGCTGAGTCAGGGGCTGTTAAACAGCAAGTGATCCGGGCCCAGCCCACACACACTACAGGGATTTGGAGTAGGGTGAACTTGGAGGCATTTTACAGTCACCAAGTTCCTGCTTGCTTAAGGACTGTTCATTACTGCTTGCTTTTTTCTGAGGCAATACAGCATAACGAGCCTGAAAGCCAATGCTTAGAGCCTAGAGGAGCACAGGAGCTGCACAGAATTGTCGAAATAAAAGAATTTTTCTGAAGATGCAATAAAAAATGGTAGCCCTCCTTCACACCCCTCCACAAAGGAAAGCAAAGGTTACTTTGCTTGTGATTAAGAGTCTATACAATTAAAATTTTTAAGTGGGTGATTGAAGGATAATGTAGCAGATTTTATTCAGCCTAGTATACCTCAAGGGAAATTCAGCATTCCTTTATTACTTTTACTGCATGCACACATTTTCCCTTAGAAATAAAAATCAAACCTTAGTACAACTGCTTCCAAATGCATTTTCTCTTTACTCTAATAATGGTTTTCACGACACATCTGTAGCAAATTAAAATGTTCTTTTTAAAAAAAAAATCAAGAAATTGATGAAATGATGTGAGGGTGATCTGGCTATGACATCGGTCACCCCATTGATCTCCAGAGTTGATTCGGCTGATCTGACTGGCTAGGCGGGTGTCCCCTTCCTCCCTCACTGTTCCATGTGTGTCCCTCCCGAAGCTGCACACAGGGTCAAAGAGGATGACCTTCCCTACAGAGGAGAGAACCATTCTTCGGTCAAGGGTATATGAGTAGCCGCACTCCCCAGCTAGAATCTCCAAACAAGCTCTCAAAAAAAACTGATGTAAAATATGAATATAGGTAAGATAAAAACATCTGTTGCTAACCATCCATCTTCTAAGTGCCAAGGAGTGCTCATCCATCATTGCTATTTGTGTACCTTTCAGGCGATTATCATTATCGAAAATGTTCAAGACTGTATGGAAGGATGGGGGTATGAAAAGCTCAAAAAGGTATTTACTCTTTCCCTTTTTCACACTCTTAGTTCCTCTTGGTAATATGGATAATCAGAAATTAAGATTATTTGTTGAAATCCTTAACTTCCTATTCTTCAATGAGTTTGATTTATTTTTGTAGGTTTTGAAATGTAAAATAGATAGAAATGAGAGAAGGACTGAGACTGTTGGGGAGGTGTAATCAGACCTACAATAATAATGATGGCTAAAATTTGTTGAATGCTTACTACTTCCCAGGCATTGATCCCTTTCAACACTGTCCTCCGTGCAGCTGGCACTTCTGCTCTCATTTAACAGATACCAAAACTGGGATTTAGCAATGTCAATCTACTTTCCCATTGTCCTACTATTAGTAACTGATGGAGTTATCAACAAAAGCCAGGTCTTCATGAATAAAGCACATGTCATTTTATAAGTGAGAACAAAAAATTACCAAATATTGAGCTGAAACATTATAACACATTATCAATTTTTATATAGAAAATTAAGCTTGATCTATTTCAGTGAGACCAATTTTTTAAAACTGTATTTCTATAAGGAATATTTTTATGCCCCAAATGCATCTCAATTCTACCAATTTATTTAGGGACAGATCATCTTTTTCTACATGTTACTTTCTTCATCATCTTGTTCCTAGAAACCAAATGTGAGAATTTGATTTCATCCTTTTATTCTGTCCAGTGTTCCAGTGTGGCTCTGAAAACTTTTGGAATGCTCAGATTTTAAACATGAGTATATACAGATATAAGAAGACTTTAGCATGAAAAAATGCTACCACACTGTATTGAATGACATACAATACCTCTTTTATAAAGTTCTAGAACTCCCAAGTCATTATCCTTTTGGGTGAACTTTCTAGTCCACTTACACACATTTAATTTGCTATGCTCACTCCATAATATGTTCATTTATTGCACATGCCCACTGCACATTTTCCCATTCAATGAAGAATATGGTTCTTTATTGTTTGGCTCTTTTTCAAATTGGATTATTGAAGGATGTTTCAAAGTTAATGACTAACTCACTGAAATAAAACCTGCTTGCTCGTCTAAAAGAAAAAAATATCATATATGCATCCACGTGCACATACACATAAATTCTCCAATTTTTGGACCCATATCTTGATATTATTATGAAGGAAAAAAAAATTACAAGACTAGAAATCTAAAAGCCAAATTCACCACCAGCTTACAGGAATAGTACCAGTAATATTATGTCAACTATTAACAACTCTTCCAAGTGCTTTACATATATTATTTAATCCTTACAAAATATTTTCTATTATTGTCCCCATTTTATTGATGAGGAAACAGAAGTGAAGTAATTTGCACAAGTCAGTACAGAGACCAGATTCAGACTTAAGCGATCAAGATCCAGTGTATTAGGTTTTTTTGTTGTTTCTATTATTTTCTTACCCACTAGTAAAAATAGTAGAACTAACTATGGCAGACAATTTTAATAACTAATAATTTTGATGAAGTGGTCCATGGTATTACAAATTATCCACCCCTAGCTTTGCTTTCAATTACCAGCAACACCCACTGGAATGGAACAAAGAATTAAGACCTCCTCCCAAAAGGATAAAATGTATTAAGACAAAAAGAAACAAAAATTTGCTTCCTTTACATCTCTGTTCATTCAGGTTTCATTTTATCCTTTGAAAAATTTATGTGCCTACAGAACCCAGATATAAAAGGTGATAATAGAAAAAAATTATGCCATGAATTACTTGAAGACATTATTTCTAAAAAGTGTTACTTTAGGGAGGGAAAAGAAGAGCTAGCTCATTTCGGCCATCTGTGTGTTTCAGTTGACCTTAGAACAGTGACGCACAATTTGAACATTCATTGGCTCTAGATAAGTTGAATTCTTTTAAAGTATTGTCCATAGACTCTCACTGAGATCTTGATATTTTGAGCAGAAAAAAAAATTGATCTTTTGTACTCTAGAAAAGAAACTTTCATCAGACTTGAGAACATACCTGGCAGTGCTCCCTTTGGCTATATTTCCTAGACCCATTTGTTCCCCCAAGAAATTATGGCTTCAAAATGTTCCATCCATAATGTTATTGTTGCCTATGCTATTTTGCTTCATTGAAAGTTTTCCAATCTGAAAAGATTTGTTTCCAATTAGGTTGTTTGTGTCTTGGTATTCCCAGCATTAAATCAACAAAAAATTCTAAGTGCTCACTATGATCAAGGTGTGACATTAGACACTATAAATAACAAATAACAAGGATATAGCAAAAATTCAAATACGACTTCTGTTGACAAGCTCCAAAACTATATAACTGAGAATAAGGGCAAAATTTATATTAAATATTTCAGCTGAAAGAAATTTTAAAATTTAATTATCATCAATATAGAAACTAGTCTAACTAGAAAGAGAAAAAAAGAAATTTGACATGACAGTGTGTTCCTGCCTGACTTAGAGTACTGGAGTGCTTTCATTTATTCTTAACAAGAAAGCATGAAGTACATCTTGTTATTTCCACTTACAGTTAGAAGTTTCATGAGTTGCCCCAGTTGATGGCTGATCGCAATATTAAGCAGGAGGTCAGTGTCCTGGCACTCAGGCCATGAAACTTTTAATATGCCACTACATTTTGAAGAAATCTTTGGAACTAGTCAACGAGATAATATACATGAATGCTTTAGCAGGATACCTAACAAAACTAAATACTCCACAAAAAAAGAGTTGGTTGTAATGGCAGTGGAGCAAAAGTAGATCGAGCCAGAATGTAAATCCTCCATCACCAAAAGCCACCACCAGGAAGAACCAGCCAACCTCTCCATATCATACCTCCACTTCCTTTTCCACATAAACGCTAAAGGTCAGAACTTCCCCCATGTTATGGTACGTGAGATTTCTTGTGACATTGCATCTGAACCCTCAATAATTCCACTTAGCCACTACCACTTACCTTTTCATCATTATCCCCTTTCTTTGTTATGTATTTGCATAAACAATTCTCATTCTTACTTCTTTCTGCTTTTTCTCCTCCCAATCTACCTGATAACTTTTGTCAGTAGCAACTGTGATATTCTTCCAGAACTTACATAATGAAAAATTGAGTTGCGCAAGTACCTGGAGCTCAATAAAGGTGGGACTATTCTGAGACTCACCTTCATCTAAATAATGTTAAAATTCAGCTCCTGAATACAGCTGGGTTGCTATCAGCAACTTGAATAAACTTGAGCAACACTGGATCTACCTCAGGGTTATTCCTCAAGTATCACACAGAAATTATTGTAGATGAAGAAAATATAATACGAAGAAATAAAATAATTTAGTTTATTTTTATAAAGTTTCCATGATACCCTATCTGATGAAGATGAAAAACAACTTTCATAACAGAGTCTAGCTGTTGTACACATAAAATAGTCCCTACAAAATAATCCCCTTTCCCCAGAACACCAAAACACAGGACCTTACACAGGACCTTAAACCATCGATTTAAAGAAAGGAACTCTTTCCTGCTTTAGCCTTCATATTCTCTTGAGGTCTGTAATCCAACCAGTATTATCCATTCAAAATGTAATCTGGATCTCTGATGACCACTAACTTTTACCACCTAATACAAACAGAGGATTTAGATCTTATGAAGTCAATACATAAAGCAGTGTACAGACCACGGCAGTCCCTTGCAATCATTCAATTCATTGAATGAAGCAATTTGTGTCAAATTCATATGGCTTAGATTTATTTACACAGATTGAACCATTGAGTATCATTTGATGTTCAAGTCTTATTCTGAGGATGGCACATAATTCAGGAATGCCAAATCAGAAAAGCTATCCCAGGGGACTAATTCTCAAGAACAGAATAACATGTATCTGCTTTGTCGATTCCCCATTTAAGCAGAATTAGAAGGTTACCTTACCAGATGCTCTAAGTACTAGTAATGAACATGTATTTCCCTGTGAGTATTATAATAAATTCGGAAAAGGTCCAGTTTGACATCCAAAGGGCAGCTACATTATATCACTGACAATATACTATTAGCAGTCATTTTCACTTATTATGTCCTTCAGGCATATAGTGGGGTAGCTTATGTTTTGTTTTATTGCATCTTCAGAGCATTTTCCAATTTGAGCTAAAGAGCCAAATTTGTTGTGTATAAGCACTGTAAATTTTCACACATAGTATAACAATAGCTTCTCATGGATCATGCACTAAAGGACTTAACACCACAGTGGAGTGTTGCCTTTCCAACTAATTACTGGGCAATACAGCAATATTCTCAGAATCTTATAGAATAGAATTAAATCTTGATCCTCTTTTTCAAGGAGCTTCTCCTCAAAGGCTACCCAAACATGCTTCCTGGTCCCCATGTCAATCTCACATTCCAACCCTACCCCATGTACGTCTGGGCAAGTTTTTTCAATATTCCTTTGTCTGAGCGTTTTGTTTTCACCTCCAAATCTCACCCAAGTTGACTCTGTAATTTTAAAAAATCAAAAAACATTTCCTAAAGCACTGTGGATGCCTGAGTATAATGTTATGCAAATAATTTATTTAAAAAGAAAACATTTTTAAAATTAAGGCTTAAATGTTACAAATTAATTGACAGCCAAAGAGAAATAACTTTCTGACTTGTTTATTCCATAGAATCATAAAGAAGAAGAAAGGCGGGGAGAGAAGGAGAGAAGGAAAAAAGAGAGAGAAAAGATTGTTTTGGTAGAAACTGGAGGTGAGCAAAGAGAAAAGTCTTTACTCACCTGGGAATGGGAAGGCGATGTTAACAAGAAAGACACACACAGAACTCCAAGAGAGTTTAACCTGGAGTAGGCTGAATGCAAGCACTTCGACAGAGAAATTCTCCAACATAGAACAGAGTATTTTCCTACTAAACTGCATAAAGATGATGTAACAAACACTTGTCATTTTTTAGAAGACTTGTCGACATTTGGGGAATTCTCCACATTATAAGTCCTGATGGGAGTCAGGACCAAATTCCAGACAGATGTCCCAGCCTTTAAATCAGAAGACAGTGCACAAAGATGTAGGAACTAGGTGGAATTCCCACTGGTGGAGGGGATGAGAGAACAAGGCAACAGTGGCAGTGGGACAAAATGCAAGTCTGACTCAGAGGTGACAGCGTCAGTTTCCTTCAGCAGTTCCTTATGAGGCCTACGCTGTGACACCATCATGGGCATTTGGGGGTCGGGATGGCGAGAGCAGCTGCAGGGCCCCAAACTGGTTTTTAAGTCCTCATATTGATCCTGAGACCTACTCAATATTCTTTTATTAAATTCCTTTTCCGCCTAAAGCAGCCTGACTGAGAAGTATATAATTTCATATAAATAGGTTATCTGAACTGCAAATAATCTAAAAGTGCTGCATTCTTGGTTTTATAATGCATTACCTTAAAGAAACCAAATTACAGTATGTGATATAGATTAAATATATATACGAAACTATAGGTAAAACATATGCACATATGAAATTCTTTAACAGATTTATGTCAAGTTCCTATAATCTTACAACTAGATAGAAAGCAGCAGTAATTATTCAACCCCCTTATTTGACAGATGAGGAAACCGATTCCCAGAAAGATTAGAGATCACCAAGGAAGGGTCAACTACCTAATAGAGCAGGGAGGGCTAAAGTGATTTTCAATCCAATGTCCTTTCTACCACACCATGCTGAGAGCACCTAGATTGTTTGGAGTGTTATTTTTGCTACAGATTGCTTTTGGTTTGGGGTTTGTTTTCTTTTGTCTTGTTTCAGTTTAAGAAAGATCTTTCTAGGACTGTATTTTTTAAATCATCTGTATTTGGTTATCTGATAATTTTTTAGTATTGAGATGAGAAACGCAAGGAAATAGAGTTAAGTAAGAGAAAGTTCAAAGGCCTAGTGAGTGAGCATACGGCGGGTGAGTTTATGCCACAACACACCCTGGGGAAAACATACTTATTAAAGAAAGCTAACCCCTTCTGAATAGTGAGGCTTAGCTGGTTTTGCAGCCCTGGGACCCAAACTTTAATGGAACCCAGGTTACAAAGAAATATCTATAATAGTTATAATACTTCTCCAACCATGAACTATGTGAAGAACAAAAAGATTTGTTGAAAAGCATTGAGCTCGACAGTGTAGAATGAGAACTTTCTACAAATACAATTAACTTACAGCAAACACACAGCAAACAAAGCTTTCCTCATCATATTCAAGTAACAACTTCTGGTCCCTTCATGCTTTGCAGTAGCTTATAGTTCAGCCTTTATTTTGGATCAGTTTGCAGTACTTTTCTTCTTGAATCGTCCCAGCGTGGCTGTTAGCCATGTATACCAAAATGCATGTTGTCCCTTACTACCTTGGCTTCATGTTGTCCTCATATATTACAGCTATAACTTTTGCAAAATGAAGTGTCCCTCTCCAAACCCACTAACTACTGAAATTCTTCATAAGATGCTGGTATTCCAACAGGATTCCTCAGGAGATTCGTTTCTCTCCAACATAATCTGCAAATGCCTGGCACTCATATACTACCTGCTTTCTCTCGAATGGCTTCAGTAACCTGAGCTTTCTGTGCTCTATCTAATCTATATCTTAATTATTTGATCTTTAAATTTCTGGCAGGGTATTAACATAGAAAGTCTTTCATATTAATCATTCTTTGACATGTAGCCTACTTTTTTGTTTAGGCTCCAAGTTGAAATCAAATTCATCACTGTACAGAAATGTGAACTTCATAAAAGTGCTCCCCACCCCCACCATAATGTGCATGGGTGTGTGCACACATGCACACATCCATGAACACACACACATACACATCTCAGTTCCTATCCAGTATCAAGTGGCCTGCAAAGCCAAATCAGGGAGCCTACTGGATTGCCACATACTTTATCCCCAGACTCTTTTGAAACTATCTTTTCTCTAAGCAGAAAATATTTAGTGTATCTCCTTGAGAAATCCCATGTGAATGACTTCCCTTTCTCTCCCCAAATGAGTGAACTGACAGTTTATTTCTATCACACTTTAAAATTATTCCAAATTATCTACACTGTAGAGGATCTACTGTATGAGTTATCCAAACTATAACTAATCTAAAAATGACACGTCTTGGTATTATAATGCGCTACCTTTCTGAAACCAAATTACAGCATTAATTATATTTGGCTTCAGCAAATATTAACATTTCCTGACATGTCCTAAGCCCAAACAATGACTGAAGAGACTTGAGTTTAAGTGAGAACCATGCTGCACCCAGAGAGAGACAAACTATAAGTTTAAACCACTAACAAGCTACAGAGCATCTAATCCCCATCAGGGAGGTCAGCTCTAAACCAGCATGTGCTTCAGCCTGGAAATGGTCTGGCAGGTCTGTCCCTTCCACCTCAACTTAGATCTTAGCTGGTCTTGCTGGTGGCAATGTCCTTGATACAGAGAGATGCCTAAACTGCTTTTTTATGATATATTTGGGGCTCTCAAAGTAGATAATCAAGATCTGGAAATGCTATTATTTTAACAGTTGCAACACTGACCTTTTATGAGTAGTTCACTCTCTGTCTGCTTTTGACTAAAGTCTAAGGGTCTAAATGTTTAGAGTCTGGAAGATGGAGTGGGGGCAGGGGAGGCAAAACCATGTTCACAGCACAATCCCTGAAACATCAAAACATTGTCTGTTCTTGCCTTTTGTGAAGTCAGCCCTCCAGCTATCTGTTCAGGTTTCCCTACCAACTTCATGATGAATGAGGTTTTCCAAGGGCTTTTCCACACAGCACTATTATCTCACTGGGGCTCGGTGAGTACTTTAAACAGATGAAGACAAAGAAAGCCAGCCATATAATTCAGTGTCTGATTGCTTTTCCACATGTCAGTGGTGAAAAGCACAGTTCTGCCTTGAGCAACTCTGAGTGGCTGACTGATTGAATCCAGCAAAGACTGATAAATTTTGGAATGCTCTTTCAACCCAAGAAAAATAGCCTCTAGATGGAATACTGTACCACAGCACTTTGCACCTTAAAAAGAACCCTAGAAATCAGTGCTTTTCACTATTTGACATCAAGAGAGAGAAGCTAAAAGGCATTTCCCAGACTTTCCCAGTAATCATCAACATCTGGAGGACAAGAGCTGACCCACATATTTTTTAACTTCAAATGACTTTTTGAAGTGTTAACTGCAATTATAGTATGTAAGCAATTGGTTATGAGTCTAGAAACAAATTAATTTTAGTAGTGAGCATTCCCAGAAACAAAGTTTTAAAAGATATGGCAAGAAAAGAACAGATGGAGTTCACTCTTTCTTTACATCATATTTTCTATTCCCAAGGAAAGAAAAGCTCCATTTGCTTCACTCCAACAACTTTCCCAGGACAGGATGAGAAAAGAGGGGAAAAATTAAGACCCTCATAATGGGCTATTCTTGGAGCCCAGGTAACTACTCTGCCTCTGCAAATAAGAAAATCTGATCATATTGGAGGGAATTGACAAAAGAAAGAAAGAAAGAACAGGACCAAACTTTGGGATATAATTTAGTGCAAAGGCAGAAGAGGGAAGCACTGGGCAGCAACCTCACCTCCATGACTACTTAGCTGCAGACACACACCTCTTGGTGCTTCAAACACTTCCTTGAGGGTCATTTTTGCTTATATATTGCTTTGAAAGGGTTGGTGTAGAAGGCTTTAAGTAACATGCCCATCAGTAGAAGCTTTCCCTTCGACTCCAGGCACAGTACATTTCATACAGCTAAATAACAACAGCTCACAGTAAAATTACACACAATCAATAGTCTGTCCACTGATCCAAATCCCCCAGGGGCCCATTTCTGAAGATTTCATTGTACATATATTCCAGGCATGAGTGTGGTGGAGCCTATCGATTCATGCACAGCTGTTTTTCTCCTGTTAGTGCATGATTATTTTCAAGTGTTTTACCAGCACAGATGTTTTAAGAGCATGCTGAGTACACGTCTTTCCTCAACTGACGCTTGCTTTATTTACATAAACAGCAGATTGCTATGCTGCTGTACTTTCAATACCATGAGGATAGAGGTGGAATCACCCAAACAATGTCAGTTTTCTTGACCATTCTTAATCAAAGGCTCTCCTGTCCAGTCCCTCCCTTCAACCACTGCTAACAGAGGCCCTCTCAGTCTTGTCACTTGTTTTTTCTCTAATCCTTTCTTCCATCAGACTGTTTGAACTTATTTTTTCCACACATAGACTTTTTAAGCTGGAGCAAACTGAATAGATCCATGTCCTATATAGAATGCAGCTTGCTCTGTTGGATTTGTACCTGCTCCAAATAATCAAATTTAGATAACTGCTTATTTCCTGAGAGTCAACATGTACTTCTTCTTGAACCTACTGTAAAGTCAATCCTATATTTGTGCTACAAAAATGTGTTACCATGGAAAATAATATTTTTCCACACATTCCCCCCTAAAGAACATGATTTCAGATCATTTAAGCACAGAATACAGATGGATGTGTGGCTTTAATAAGATGTCAAGTGATTCTCCAAAGTATTTTCATAGGTAAGTAAAGATATTCTTCTGACCCTCACTCTTTGCTAGTTTATAAAATGCTTCTTTCAGGACTAGCATAATTGTTCAAGTGACTTTAGAATTATTCTAAATTTAGAATATGTGAAGAAGCTAACTGCAAGTAGGAAAAGACTGATTATTCCTTTCAACCCCTTTCTACCCATATAGACATGAGTTTCCACTTTACAATATGTACTTGAATTCAATACAGCTTTGTTCTTTTCACAACTTTAATTCAGATCTTTAGGAAATGTGATTCAAGTGGCTATTTCATATCTATCTCCCGTTCACAATGAACCAGTCAGCTCACAGTCAACCATTCAATCAGCATTTATAGAGTTCTAATTATAATTTATTTACTCTGTTATGTGCTTGGGACACTGGTGTGAGCAAAACATGCTCACTTTCTGGCAGGGAAGAAACACATATGAACAGTTTGTTCAACAAAAAGCCTTGTTCAGAGGAGGGCACCAAGGACAGTAGGGAAATGTCCATTTTCTCTTCAAATAAATGAATGAACTCACTCTGAGTTAGACTTTCTATAGAATGTAGGCTCTCTTTTTCCCTTCCATTCAATTCAATACTCCTGTCTCACTGGGAAAGAAGGACTAGCATTGGTGAAAACAAATATTAAACATTAAAGCAGAGTAACGAGATGTTAAATAAGACTTTTTCTGCAATTGTGGCAATTCAGCTGAAGCACCAAACTGAGGACAATAGATGATGAGAAACTCCTCCTTCTAAGGAGAGAAGTTAAGAGTATTCTCATAAGACTAATTAAAGGTGGCAAAACTCATCTACCAACGACCATCTCCTATCTCCAGCCCGCATAAAAGAAGACTAGAGATTCATTAAGAAGTTTATTTAAAGGGAATTTACAAAAGTATAAATTATGCCTCGCTTTGCCTCCCATAAGTGTCCCACCTCAAAGCCAAGTAAGAAAGGCGCCCAAGAGAATCAATCAGAGATACTAGAAGTAGCTATAAGAAGGAAAATGGCTTCTCACTAGCAGATGGCTCCTTGTTGAGTATATCAGAAGCCTTATGCCACTGTTGAAGTAGAGTGCAAGAAAATTCTTGGGAGAAATACCATGAATCCCTAGACATTAATGGAATTTTGTAGGCAGAGACTATTGGAAGCCTCACACCTATAGGAGCATAAAAATAGGAGGCCTTCTAAGGCAAATGACAATGACAAAAACAATAATTACAGGGCAAGAAGGGAGCATCGCATTTGCTCTAACTTCAGTGGAAATATGTTTGAAGTTTCGGTGGCCAAGAGACACCTTGGAAAGTAGAGAGGTATGAAATGCCTGAAAGGCCCTCACCTAAGGCAGCTGACTGTAGGAAAGTGCTCTCCAGCAGGAGGAATCTAAGGGTACACTGTTGGGATTAGGGATATATGAGGAAGGGTCACAATATGCATTAACCCATATGAGGAAAGAGCAGTGAGTGGAAGAGAGCGAGCCACTGTTTAAACACTTGTCATAAGAGTGGGCATCCATTGCCAGATTACAGCAGCATCAGGCTTTGTCTCCTTTTCTCTAAGTGTACCCTTCCCACATCACTGACCCTGGGGTCCCAAGAACAGAGCAAATAGAGGAGAGTTGGAGAGCAACAAAAGCAAAGAAAGAGACCAAATCTCCTTTCCCCTCTGGGTCCTGTAGCTATAGCTGTAGCCTTAGCAGGAGAGGTAGTCAGAAACTTTTAATTGGATAAAAATTTGAAGTTTGAGATTGAACTAGACTGGTGTTTAAGGACCACTTTTAAAATTAGACTATTTTATAGCTGAAAAAGACCAGAAAGCTATAGACCCTTCCAAGACAGAGTCCAGAAAGAGATAGCCAATGAAACTCGCTCCAAAACAGTATGTTAAGAAAAATTAAGAGCCATTCCTGATTGAACCAGTTCATCCCATTCAATAAACCAATTATACGAGTTAAGTCAGCATCTATGCAATAGAAGGGTATAGAAAAAAAGTGGAAAACAATGAAAAACTTTCGTAGGTATCTGTACTGATCAGTTTGGGCTGCCGTAACAAAATACCACAGCATGGGTGGTTTAAACAACAGAAATGTATTTCACATTTTTACAAGCTGGGAAGTACAGAATCAAGGTGCTGGGCATTTTGATGTCTGGTGAAGACTGTCTTCCTGGCTTGCATTTGACCACCTACTCACTGTGTCCTCATGGCAGAAAGAGCGAGCTCTCTGGTGTCTCTTCTTATAAATATACTAATCCTAACATGTCAGAACCCCAACCTTATGACCTCATTTAACCTTAATAAGTCACATTGAGAGTTAGGGCTTCAATGTATGAACTTTAGGAGGACACGGTTCAGTTCATAGCAATTTTATTTTTTAAAAAAATTATTTGGAGAGGCATCCAATAAGAAAAAAAATGTAGCTATCTATATCCACACAAGATAAAAAGTAGAAAAAAAATGATTTTGTGCTTAAATCTCTCTGAGGAAAAGAATTGCTAAATTACATGTAAGTACAAAAACATGCCAGAAGAGAAATTCATTTGAAAAGAAAATCACAATGAAGAAAAGAAGAAGAAAACATGAGCTTGAGCCTATTGTGTTTATAAGAAATCATGTAATTAACTGAATGCATGTGAACCCTATGGTTTATTTTTGATGGGAAATAATTTAAATATAATGCCATGTTAAAAATTATGTATGATCTTAAATTTTAAAACTATGAGTTTGAAGAATATATAAATATGTATAAAATTTCAGAATAAAGTTGGTTTGAAGAGAAATTATAGAAAGTGAAAATAAAAATGTGCATTTATTGCATTTATAAGAACCTGAATTATAACCGAAAACTGAAGGAAATCTGTTGCCTTGCTTAGAAAAAATGAAATATACTAGATAAACCTGTTGGTTATTTATTGTAAACTGAAGTCACAGTGAGGTATGGATTTAAAGGAATAAAGTTCAAGATGATAGACTCTTCATATGCCTTTCCTTCTTCTTTGAAACTCATTTAAATGGCAGTTAAAAAAGGAAGTTACAAGGAAGTAAATTCATAAAAGCACTGAGATCACATGGGACACCAATGGCTCAGTTATTTTTGCAAATTTCTAGGTAACAGAGTAGGAATAGGATGGTACTATGTATACATGAAAGCAGAGGGAGCCATCACTCAAATCATATTCAGAAGAACGGAGGCTGAAGTGGAGAACTCATCATGGAATTCCCTAGAGAGGGCTAATAAAAGAACAAGAAGACCAATTGCCAAAATTGTTAAATGCAATAAAATAGATAAAAAATAAAGTTGAGACACCTTTCAGAATATAAAGCAGAAAGGACAAACAAATTGATAATATGAGCAAAAAGATGAGGCATGTAAAATCAATCCAAATTAGCTGGTATCTGATTAACATAAATTTTATGAAAGAAAAACAGAGGTACAAAAGAAAGGATTCTGTTTTACCCTGATGAGTGACCTGGGAGAATGCAATAGAATCCAGAAGAAAAGAAATGGAATTATATGTCTTGGCAGTAAGAATTATTACATACTTATCATAATAGAAGGATTATTTTTAGTCTCAAAGGCAACACACTTAGGCAGAAAGCACAGAAAGTATGGTTGTAATTGCAAAACAGAATGTAAATGTTATCAAACTTGACAATATACAAAGATTAAATTGAAGAAAGGTAGGAAAAGAAAAACAGAGAAGAGGAAGAAGAAACGGTAGACCACTAATGTTTCATCTTGAAGCAAAATCGTCAATTAACTACAGTAAAGGAAACCAGAAATAGAATTATTGATATATTTTCTGATGTTATGAAGAGGACAAATAATAAAATTAAAAATAATGATATAACTTTCAAAGTTTAGGAAAAGGAGATGAACATGGAGGGTGAGTGAGCCAAACCCTCATCTTTCAACTTTCCAAGTTCATTAAACAGTCGTTGATAAATTTTATTCAGATAAATAACCAATTTTTTTTTTTTTATGGTGAAAAGAGATGCTGGTGAAAATGAGCCTAGGTGTGTGCAGGATAGGTCAGGAGAGTTTTGCTTCTCATCATGAGCTCTCCTGTATTCCTGGGCATGTATTACTTGGACAAAACAAATAAATAAGAACAAACTCACCAAAAGTTAAGTATTAAGCAAATGCCAACTGTCTTCATTCTCCAAATGCTGTCTGAAGACAAGTCTACAGCCCGGTGTACAAAGCAGATTTTAATCTAGTAAGAAACTGATTGAAGAGTAAAACAGCCAATGTAAATAACTCAATAGAAATGCATAGGAACTCAAACAAACAAAAAACCTTATATCCTTTTATCTTCTCTTCTCTCTCTCTCTCTCTCTCTCTCTCTCTCTCTCTCTCTCTCTCTCATACACACACACACACACACACACACACACACACACACACACAGAATGTGCACATGTGATTGCCCTCCGCAGTCTGTTGAAGACAAATATACTAACACATAACACATAGTAATAATGGCTACTTCTTCACTGATTCAAACACTGTGATAAAACTTGGATGAAAATTGATTCATTCTAGAAAATAATTGTATTTTCAAAGACACAAAATGTATAACAATTGGTAAACATCTTTTTATCAGCTTTCTCAAACATAATTATCAAAATAGGCAAATACCCCAGATACACTACACCACCATTGTACTTGATTCAACCAAAGCATGGGTTGGCAAACTTTTCTGTAAAGGGCCAGATAGCAAATATTTTAGTTTTTGCAGATTATACTCAACTCCACCATAGTAGCATAAAAACTACCATAGACAACACGGGAATGAATGGATGTGGCTGTGTTCCAATAAAACTTATTTACGAAACAGGCCATGGCAGTATTTGGCCCACAGGCTGTAGTTTGTTCACCCCTGAACTAGGATCAAGGACAGTAAAAACAGTTTCTAATGACTAAAAATAGAGCAAATACTCCATAACTGAAATTATTTGTGCTAATATTATCCTCTCAAATAACATCCCATCCATTATTGCTATATGTAATTCTTAATGTTCCAATGCCTTTCGAATAACATCTAGTCAAATAAGAACTCAAGCATACCCATTCCATCCCTCTTTCCTTCCCATCATACAGACAACAATGAAGTAGAAATAATGTGCAAGTTAGCCCCGTTCGGGTAGCTAACATATTTGATCTCCTATTTCTCCATCAAAATGAGATCTTCAGTAGGTTTGACTATATACTCTTTTGTTATATTTCGAAAATAATATCAGGGGACCAATGTGTGGCACTCTGTCAACAGCAGTTGACACTGACACCTAGATGGGCGACGGCTCCTAGAGGAAGTTTAGTGCTTCGAATAAGCCACATCGTATAAACATGAAGATTAGCATTTGGCAAAAGCATCGATGGCTGGATGAAAAATGTCACTCTATTCACTATCAGATCATATTTATGAAGCAACCCGGGGCTCCTGGGGCCTCACCGAAGACTCTACTAAGACTTCTTTTTTAATAAATTGGCAGTGCGGATAACAAGCAAGATTCAAAAATCAAATCAGCTTCCACATCAAAATGCTAATTACATTTGTGACAGCTGAGAGCAAAATACAGTTCTAAATAAAATTTTACATAGCACCAATAATATGACAACAAAAGGATGAAAATCACAAGTGACAAGGAAAAAAGCATTTGATATGTGATCAAAAAAGAATAATAACCAAGGTTACTTTTCAGCCACATGAAGAAATCTTTAGGGTTGATTTGGACAGTTCACATTAGATACTATGTGATTATAATTTCAGTGCCCAAGGGCAAAGGGGGGGAAAAAATCCAAACCTTACAAATTACAGTGTATCCAAGATTGAAAGAGATTGACAATAATAACCCCTGGCACAGGTACAAAGAATTTAGTTCTAAGAAAAGTGAACAGCGTGCAACATTAAAAGACAGGTCTGGTGAAAGGTTTTGCTTTGTTTAGTTTTGCTTTTGCAGCACTGGAGAGAAAAACAAGTTTAAGAACCTATCCACTTTACACACACCTGGGTATACACTAGCACGTACAGAAACACAGCTAGGAAGGCTATTTGAAATTCACTGAGAAGATCTTTATAAATGATCAATTGTGCCCTCCAGCCACTGCAAATCCTTCCTAGGCAAAGAATATTTCTCAGTTCTTACCAGGAAAAATATATATAATCCACGCATGGAGCTTGTTTATTCAACTCCTGTCCCAACCTTCACAGATACTTTTTAATCAACATGCAAATGAGGCATGTTTCCCTGCAAATTATTGGTTCCTTACTTAATTTTAGCATTAAAATAATAATTGGCACCTAAAGACTATTTCTTATCTCAAAAGCATTCAACATTTAAAAACTGTATAAAGTACTATTTAGCTGAATATAAACATTCATTACAAAAAATAAGAAAGAGACCACCATGATAAATAGTCTTCTTTTGCTAGGGAAGAAAATACAAAGTAGAAGTATGTCTAAAGGACTATTTAGTCTCCTTTCCTACCAGTTCTGCCTTTGCCCAGTTTGTTCAGGTACACACACTCCTAGGTCTGTCCTATAAAATGATCCATATTCTTGATTATTTCTTGTTCTCTATCTTGTAATCAAAACTACCCATTATCTAAGTCCTAATTAGGTGACTGGCCAGAAATCTGAGAAACTATTTCAACCAAAGGTGTCAATGACCATTAAAGGAAAGAAGTTAGCCCTCCTCAAATAACAAATGCATTTCATCAAGAACCTGGAATGGTGTCGGCTAATAGGAATTCTGGGTTCTATGACTCAGCAGATGAGATAAATAGTTCAGGGTAAATGGGCCTTAAGCACCTGTGGAGTCATATTATCTAGTCACCTTTCTATTTTACCTACACATAGGCCAGCAATGTCCATTTGAATGGGCTTATCAGAAAACGTAAACTCTGTTCAGTGACTTACAAGTTGATGATTAAGAGGCCTGAAGAAGAGATTCCTCCATGGCAGAGAAAAATTTGAAGCAAATAAACTTAATCTGCAGAAGTAGTTATTGAGAACATTGCTTAACTGACATCTTTAAGTAAGCCATCTTTTATAAAGTGTCAGTTTAAAGTTCATTAAGTCTCCACAAATCTATATGTTCCTGCTTTCTAAAACATATTAACTGAATGATTAAAAGTTAATATGTTTGAGCTATATGAGCAAGAAAATAGATTGGTGATGGATAGATGATAAATTTTACATACCTATATATTTATCATTATACTATACATTATACATTATACAATAGACAACAAAGCCAGTATTTCTCAAAATGTGATCCAAGAACCACCTGCATTTTGAATCACTGGCTAAACCTTTTAAAATTCATATTTCTGATAGACATTCTGATTCTGAATCTCTGGACAGGCCAAAGAATTGGCACTTTTAGCAGATTTGCTAAATGATTTATAGATGGTATTTCTACAGAATCACATGTTATAATGCTTACAGGTCATATTTTCTTTACTGATGTCAAATATCATAGCAGCAAACAAAATATCTTCAGAAGATAAGAATTTCATGATCAACAGATTCATCACCTCCTGAGAACAGCAGGATTCTTCTCTTAGTGACAATACCAGCACAAGAAAGCAAATGAAAATATATAATGCCGCTTGAGGCCTAGACTCGAATCTGGTACATCGTCACCTCTTCCTCCTTCTGTTAAAACAATCAGATGGACAAACTCAAAGTCACTCAAAAAACATGATATATTTTATAAGGATACACACATATCTGAAGACATATCTCAAACGCATTCAAATAAGTGCAGACAGAGTAGGCAGGAATGGGGATGGGGTCTGAGACGAAGAGTAATTAAATGGGTAATTAAGACAAGAAAGGAGCTTTGCACAGTTCAATGATAATAATGTTCTATAATGAGTAGTATGAGGAATTCGGTATTTTGCAAATGAGTTCCACTTCCATTCCCCCAAAAAAAGGAAAAAAGAAAAAAAAAAGAAACAGCTTTAGGCTGTTAAAGCAAACAGACCCAGGTGACTAACTTTTCTAGGTTAAATTATTTATCTGCTAATTATGGCTGAGCTTGGGCGAATAAGTATTCCTCCTCTAGCTACACCATATGGATTCTCATCTCTAACATAATATCTATCAGTCCTGCAACTAAGACTAAAATTATTATAGTTTATTTTTAAACCAAGTTAACTTTTATTTAATAAGATATTAGTTGAGTACTTGAAATAGTGCCAGTCTTTGAGTGGCACTATTAATGTGCCTTCAAGCTTATGATGGGAACTTAGATAGGAAAGATAAGACTGAAATATATAAGATGGCTATGAAAGACATCATTCATATTTAGTTTAATTCAACAATTAATTCTTTTCATTGCAGCTGGTGTACGAGGATTTGCAAAAGTTATAATTATGAAGAAAGGGTCACATGGAAAGGACCAGAAGAGATATTTAAAATGAAAAATTTTTCAGAAAAGTAAAGATTACATTGAGGAAATCAGGAAAGCATTCATAAACGTGGCACAGACAAGCCTGTAAAAATAGGTAAAATTTCAATCAGTTCAGATTTAAAAGAAGAAGAAGAAGAAGAAGAAGAAGAAAAGAAGAAGAAGAAGAAGAAGAAGAAGAAGAAGAAAAGAAGAAGAAGAAGGAAGAAGAAAGAAGAAGAAGAAGAAGAAGAAGAAGAAGAAGAAGAAGAAGAAGAAGAGGAGAGAAATTCAAGGTGGTCAGAACAACATGAACAAAGATGTACAAATAGAGATTAGAAGTCTAAGTCCTGAGCATCACAAAATAGAGGTTCAAACAATCAACACGTCAAACATCTCACATGAGTCAGCCACTGTATCAGGTACTGATACATCTCACATGAGTCAGCCACTGTATCAGGTACAAAAATTAATACAACATGATGGCCCCTTCAAAGAGCACACAGTTTGGATGTGTGTGCTGAGTTCTTGATATGGATGAGCTCATGAGGAACGGGATAGAAAGAACAATCGTAAGAGGCATAATGGAGAAACCACGGAGCAGTGCCACAAATAGAGAAGAAGGAAAAGCCAGACGAAATGGCTAAAAAGGAAAAACCTGTGGAAAAATATTTGTAATTTATATTTATATCGAACTCAACGATCTAATTCTCCTTATATATAAAGAACTTGTAAAGACTGAGAATAAAAAGATCAACAATCCAATAGAAAACGGGCAAAATATATGAACAAGCTACAGAAGAAGAAATGGAAATAGTCCTTAAACATATGACAAGATGCTTAACCTGGCTCTTGATAAGAGAAGTGAAAACTATACTCAGATACTATTTCTCACGAATCAGACTGACAAAAAAAAAAAAAAAAATGCCTGACAGGTCAGAGTGCTGTTTGCAAGGCTCTGAGGAAATGAGCACTCTCACAAATTGCTGGAGGGAATGCAAAAACCCACAATCCCTGTGGAGGAAGATTTAGTAATATCTAGAATGAATACTTTAAGTCACATATGTGGCTTCTATTATATTTCTATTAGACAGCACAGCTCTAGATCTAATTACTAGTTTGGAAGAGAGAAGGACATAATGAAGACACACAAGGCTTCAATCAGCCAGATGCATTATGAGAAAAATTCTAATAGACAACTGATTCATATTCTGAAATAGATGGCATGAACAGAATTAAACTCAGACTGACTCCTGAATGATTGTAAAAAATTATCATTGATGCTTAGGTGTGCTAATGCCATTGAAGTTATTTTATGTGTTAGGATACATACTGAGTTATTTATAGTTCAGATGATATGCACTCTGAGATTTGCTTTAATTCTCTGAAAAAAAAAGTATGGGGAAATAGATAAAATCAGAATAGCAAAGTTTTGACCATTATTGAAACAGGGGGAGGTGGGAGTCACTGTATTATGTTTTCTACTTCCATATGTGTTTGAAATTTTTCAGATTTAAAGGTTTAAAAAAAAAAAGAATTACCTGCAACATAACAGTATCATCATCTGGAGAGTGCCATGTCTTTAATGTGAAGAGTATGAAAAATTGAGCACCAGTCTCCAGTACTACAGAAAGATCTGGGAAGAGAGCACTCAATAAAACCAATGGGCTGATCAAATTCTAGGACAATTACAGTTTGAGTTAAAGTGATAGATATAAAAGGCAGACTGTAAAAGTCTGGAAGAAGTGGTCAAGGACGAAATGGCCAAAAATATAGAGATAATTCTTACAACATTTTTAAGCCATCAAGGAAAAGAGAAAAACTTGACTTAGGATACAATTACATGTCACAATGATTAAGAATTAAGTACCATAGTATCACTGTCAATCACATATTTCTAAAAGTCACTAAATCTTCAGAAGTATTATAACATAAAAATGGCACTAGTTTAGGAATCAGAAGATCTAACTTATAATTTCAAACACTGTGAGAGCATACTCATGAGTGAAAAAAAAACAGGAGTTCTGAAAATGTAAAACTATAGGAATGAGATTTTGGATCATCCTTTCCTCAAAGGTACCTAAAAAAAAAAAAATGTAAAGATCTGGACAAGAAAGGAAAGCTGGGAGAGTGAAGTGCAACATCTTGTCCAATCAATGGGCTCAGGACAGAACAATCGTCTTTGCTTTGTAAATGAGTAGAGAATTGAAGGGATCCTTCAACCCAGAAACAGAAACGTGTAACCAGGCACCGCCTGCAAAG
Source organism: Eonycteris spelaea (assembly GCA_003508835.1). Classification (NCBI taxonomy): domain Eukaryota; kingdom Metazoa; phylum Chordata; class Mammalia; order Chiroptera; family Pteropodidae; genus Eonycteris; species Eonycteris spelaea. The sequence goes on from PUFA01000175.1 coordinate 726,079, forward strand.
TGAGTCTGTCTCTGGTTACTGCAAGGAAGTAATTTATTACAGTCAGGATACAGGGAAAGTTGGCGTTGACGCGGTCCACATGGCCCCTACGTGAACTATCTCCAGATGTTAACTAGAACTGCTGAGCATCATCAAAAAGTTAAACAAGGCTGAAACATCTAGTGAATAAGCTTGAGGCACGTTTAAGGGAAAGGTCAAGTGTGAGGACAGAAATTCCAGGGGCCCGGAGCTCTAAATTGTAAGCATTTCCATTTGACTCCAAATACCTTCAAAACAGAAAATGGATCTTCAATTCATTTATTCAACAAATATTAATTGAGACCCAATATGCATTAAACTCCATGCTAGGTGTTAGAGATGGAAGAGTGAGTGTTATTCACAATAATAGCACCAAGATTTAGAACAGAATAAATAGTTTTGAATGCAAGGGGCTTTACTCAGGAGGACCAACTAGGGTTCAAGAGAAGAATCTTTACGAGCCAACACGAGCATCTTTCTGACCTAGAAGCATCTGATCTATTTACCCACCTCTTGACAGAAAAACAGGAAGCAGTTTCTGGTAGAAAGCGATTATGAATAAAGAAATTGCAACTTGTTGAGTAACACAAAGACAATAATAATTTAATATAAAACTGAGAGAGTGGTGGGTGCAGAGAAATACAGAAGAGAACAATTATACAAAAGAGAATTTACTTAGTAGGAAACAGCTTCTGCTGGTCCTGGCAAGAGACCCTGAATAGGATTTGGAATGTGGAGTAGTTAAAACATAGATCTACTTTAGGGCTAGAAGTTGAATTTCCAAACCTTATCTACAACTAGACAGAGTGGAATATGGTTCAGAAAATTATGAATGTACTCAATTCTATGTTCTTGTACAAGCTAGGGTGCTTTCTCTTACCTTTATAGAAAAATAGAGTTGGGTTTTGGGGGTTTGTTTGTTTGTTTTTCAACTATACCTGATTTTGATTGAACTGGGGTATAAATTGTTCTGACCTTGGTCAAAATGGCCAAAGGAATATAGAATGAGGGTCCCTACCTCTTCTCAAAAGTAAGGTCCTGGAACTGGACTAGCTCAGGATCTGGCAAGAGTGATGGCTTAGGTAGACATTTAAATCAAAAAGGGATAAAGTAAGACTCTGCTTCCAAAGTACATGACTTCCTTCCAAATTCACTCTAATTATCTTGAGCAAGAAACTCTTAGCTCTACTGCTCCTTCATCTCCTTATCCATTTCACGGAGTAACTCCAACACACAGGTACAGAACTGTTGCATGCTTCACAAGCGCTACAGGTTTCACCTTTGATGTGATTGGTTTGACAGGCAATACCCTTACTTGACAGAAGGGGGCAGTGTGAAGCTCTTGGCTTTTACAAGTCCAGCCCTCATTATATTAAGAGTAACAATTCTGAATATAAACACACAAATGTGTTCTTTCATCAAGAAATACAAAAGTAGAAAGTTTGGCATTTAGAGAAGAATAACATAGGAAGAACCCATGCGAAAAAAAATAACAAAAAAACATTGAAAGGATTATAAATGTGGGGGTGGTAGCATGAGTGACCAGACCCACACCGACAGTGTTCCCTCTCAATTAACCACAAGTTCGTGTTCACCTTTCCTGAACTTGCTATAATAATGTCATTTGTCCATCTTTTATTTATTTCTCTTCATGAGCTCCTTGTCATTTAATTAATGCTTTTAAATGAAAACATAAAATTTCTTATCAATTCATTTTGAAAATATATTCTGACTTGTTAATCTTTCTCTTCTTTAACCAGGAGATTTCTATAGTTTATGTTACAAGAAATGACAAGGCAATTATCATTAAAAACAGAGCAGAACAAAGCTATGGTAATGTGGAGTGCTACGATTCATTCACCAAGGTGATAAAAGGATAAAATGAGCCTACCTCTCTCTTTCTGATAACAAGGCAATTACAACTTGTAAAGTAATACAGAAAAAATAATAATTTAATAGAAAACTAAGAGAATGGTAGGCACAGAGAAATACAAAGGAAAACAACTCTGCACAAGAGATGATTCACTTTATCAAAACTTCCCATTATGAGTAGAAAACGACTTGCCAAAAATGTCAGGATGCACAGCAATATTTTTCCCAGGAAAAATAATCTTTTCTTATTAGTATTCAGAAGGTTGCTAACAGAATGACACAATGAAAAAAGTTCAGCCTGTCTTTGAAAGTAGTAAACAATGAAGCACAGTAGAGGTAAAGCAAGGATGGTAAGATAATACACATACACATATACACAAGTATACACGTACGCACAGTCATGCACAAACATACCCACATACACACATACACATACGTGTGCACATACATAAGAGATTCTCACACATACATATAACACACATATACATACACAACATACACATACACACACACATACTAAACAAACAGATATATGCATATACATCCATACAAACATAACACCCACAAACTTACTCAGGCTTAGACTAAAATCCTAAGGACAAGAATCATGAACTAGAGACCACAGAATTAACATTCTGAACGAGCAGTTGACATTTGGACAAAAAAGAGATGGCAGCTCTGGTAACCTTCAAAGATATTTAGGAGAGCTCCAGCTGCCAGGACAGTATCAGCAATTTCAGTGCAATGCCAGACACGCCCAGGCTGGCAAAAAGCACATCTGTGGACCAATGCCAGCTCCAGAATCACTGGTTAAAAAGTGTTAATCAAGGAATTTAAACATAAAACTGACAGCCAAGGCATTTAAGCTTCTGTTTGCAGCCCTGAAGTTCACTCCTAGAATCTTAAATCACTTGCATTGTTTCATCTTTAAATTGGGAATGGCACTGCTTACCTGTCAGGGACACCGTGAAGATCGGGTAATGATTATAAAGTGCTCTGGAGCTAAGTATTAAACATTACAAGGTACAATACAAGCTAGAATCTGGCCTACACAGCCGACACGGGCTCCATACTGTTCATGTCACAAATCATGTCACTCTCCCAGATGTTATTGATTGCAAAAGAAAAAGCCTGAAAATCAGGCTTCACTTCCCATATTTTAGGGGAAATTGTATCTTCCCACAATAGCTGTGATAATGGTGCCAAAATAGATACAAAGAGTGTACATCCTTTTGAAGAAATAACAAAAGCGGAATGCAAAAGAAACTGTTCTGTTTCTTTATATGCAGATTGCAGTCCTCTCTCCCTCCTTTTCTCTCTTTTTCTCTCTCCCTCACTCTCCACTCCCCTCCCATGCTCCCTTTCTCATTCTTCCTTTTTCATGCTCTCATATGCACACTTATTTTTTAACCATAGCTTCTCAATTTTAATATTATATAAAGTTAATGTCACATTTATGCCTAGCATAACCCATTTCAGCCCTTTCCAAAGTCTCCACGACTCAAGAGTGGCCTATAGTGAGGAACTGTAAACTTACAGTTTATGAATATGTGATAAAGCAGTTCAGTCCCTCATCGGATGCTTGATTCCCCTCCATAACATGCTCGAATGCCTCCAGTGCTGATAAACTCACCCTACTCACAGCCCACAACGTTTACGAGGTTCTAATTATTGCAAGTTATTTTATGTATTGATTTAAAATCTGCTTCCCAGTAGTTTCCCTCCCTGTTTTAGTTCTGCACTTTGGAGCCACGCAAAGATCTAATCCCTCGCCTTCATTTCAGTTCTTTTAATATGTGATAGCAGTTATCCGCCCCACCAAAACGCTACAAAGACCGTCTGGAAACGCTTCAAAGTTGTGCTATTACCAGCATAGAGAAAGTTTGCTTGAGCTTTTCAAAGCCTGGCCCAGCTTTACCGCCTCGGGGATTTTTTTTTTTTTAATGGAATCAGGATCTTATTTCAATATGAAGAGATTTATCAGTTGTGCTTCTTTATCAGGGCACAGTCAGATGATTGAGGGTAAGAGGAGCAGGAGTTTCCAGGTGAGTCATGGACAGGCAGAGATCTGAGTGCATGTCAGAGAGCAAACTAGCAAGTTGGCTTGGCTGGAGCAGGAAGCCTGCATCACAGGATGAGAGAGACGCAGGTTGGTGAGTAGAATTGGGATGGATATTAAGGAGAATGTGAAGCTCAAGAATGGCCTGCAACTGGTAACATGAGCAATAAAGGTTATAAATATTTAATATATATGGTTTTCACATATTTTCTGAGGTTTGTGGCTACCACGAAAGTCATTATTTTGCCAAGTATTTAAGGAGTATTTATTAAGCGCATACTATGTTGCGGACACTTTTCTGAGCATTGAGAACTCAGTGGTGAGGAGGACAGTTAAAGTCCTGGTGCTCAGAAAACTTCAATTCTAGTGAAGGGCACAGACAGCGCACGAATAAATATAGATTAGTGAACAGCGCATTCTAGAAAAATAAAACCACTTCCCAGCTTCATCATCTAGGTCTTTTCAGCCTCTTTTTCAGTTTTCTTCCCTCTTGAGTATTATAACAGTTCCTAAAACATAATGTTATTTGAAGAATTAAATTAGATAATAGAAAATGCTAGTATAGTTCCTGGCACAAAGTAGTTGCACAACTAATAACTGAGGTTATAGTGCAACCTTTACCATCTCCTTCTTTCCTGCCCCACAAGGTTTGTCCCCAGCAATCTGTAGGAAGGGAGAAGCTGGGAGTTGGACTTTGACTGACTCTCCAGCTCAGTTAGGACAAAAGTGCTAACCATCCACGTCTCTAGAAAGGAGTACAACGGGCATTGATATTTCCTCCTGCCCTGTATCCACTCATTCTTCAAGTAGCTGACTTTCCCTCAGGAAACCACCCTTCTGCACACTCAGCCCATTTGTTCCCAGTGAAGCAAGTCTAATCTGAGCTTCAACTTCCCCTCTCTGTGATGGTTTAGGGATGTGCACAGTGACCAGAGATGGCCCCATAGTCAGAACTCCAGAACCTGCTGTGCAGCTGTCAGGAAGTGGCACATTTTTTCCACTGGACTTGAAAAAAAGTTAATGCGAACTTGGACCTCTGAGGGGCCCCTTATTAGACAACATAGAGGGGAGAAGAACCAAAGGAGGCAAGGTACTGGGTCTTGGTGAGAGATTTGGACCCCCTGCAGTCACATCTAAAGCCAATGAATATTTTTACCAATTAAGTCAACACATTCCCTTTTAATTTAAGCCAGTTTGAATTGGAGCTTCTGGCTGTTGAGGCTGAAAAGGTTCTTCTATCTGTTTAGTTACAATCGTAATAAATTTTTCTAAGCAAAACATGGTCTAGACTTAGATGAATGCTTAAATGGTTCCTAAAGGAAAGACTTTCAGTGACTGTTCCCAAGCCATACCAAGTCCAGTGGCAATTGGGGGGTTACAGTACAGGTAGAGAGAAGTCAGGCATTTGCCTCTGGTCTGCTTCTCTGCCCCTCTTACTACCAAACAGGGCAGACATCCAGGGCTGGGCTTTGCCATCCAACCCAGATATTCTCCAAGTCATTCAATGCTGTTCCATGAGCACCATCCTCATTCTCTATCTCTCCTCTTGCTCCTTCACTTTTCACCACCTTTTACCTGTCCACCCCACTCCTCCTTCTACCAGAATCTTCCACTCCTCTCTTGTGTCAGTGACCTTCCCTCCCTTCTCCTGTTTGCAGTTCTACAACTTCAGGCTTTGAACGTCAATGGTTTTTGCTGAGTCTGTAAAACTCTACAAAAAGCAAGGACTATCCAGCTCAGTTTCCACCTAGGGGAGAAGCTGCAGCTCTTTCTCCCAGAGGATCTAGAATCTAAAAACATTTCAATGCCACACACACACAAAAAAATCTTAAAACCATAAGCCCACCTGTTTCCATTGGAAATTCCTATTTTTCCTGTTAACATAAGTTGTAATGCATTCTTTTCAAAGTAATGCTTTATGGTCTTATTATGTATTCCCCTTGACCCCATCCCTAAGCTTCATCATCAATCATTCTACAAGCCAAACTGCTTTTTCTCTGGTTCTTATAGGGGAGGGGGCACATGTTTCAGTTCATCTCTTCACATTAATATTATTGATTTCTTTTTGTGGGATAGTAATAGTCCACCAGACTTCTTTCTGGACTGAGGGAAGTATTCCTCAAATAGTCTACTGCCTTTTGTTCTGATACCATGCTCACCAAACAACCCCCAGTCCCTCCTTTAGATTTCCTGGTTTCCAGGGGAATCCGTGTGTGTGTGTGTGTGTGTGTGTGTGTGTGTGTGTGTGTGTGTGTGTGTGTACATTTCATCTGTACATGATTCTCCCTAAATGCAAGACATAGTATTGGGGCTCAGATGTTGGGAAATGGAGGGAAGAATCACGGGAAGGTGAATGACTAAAGACCAATGTAAATACTCACGGATGTCTTATACCTCTCTATGGTAATAATGTTCTGGGAATGCTTTGCCACCAGAATCACTGAACTCAGTCAGTCCTGATGTTCCAGAAGAGGTATGTGTCTGATTTCCACCTCCTTTTTCCCTGAGGAACTATCTTCAAAAAGCTTCCTCTTGTCTTTTTTCCAGTTTTATTTAAGCTCCTATCTTTAGTTTTCCTTTCCTTTTTCTACTTGGATTCAAGGTTAATTTCTCTGGCTGACAAGATATCAATGTGCTCTGATAAAATTCAACAGCTATATAATATAAGATAGCTAAGGAACCAACACTTTGATCCCGTCATGAGGACAGTCATTCATGCGCCCCAGAGGGAGGTGTGTCTCTACTGGTGAGCAGCTGGATAGAAAGAGGAACCACTCAGCACTGTGGGAAAAGCAAAAGGACAGAATGAGCAAAGGTAAGAAATTGGGAATGCATGTGAGGTACACGGGCAGAAGGAAACCGATGTACTAGTGAGACTTTCCAACTGGTCAAGAGGGTTTATTTTTAATAAGTAGAGATTCTGTTGGATTATCAAGACAAAATGAGGTCACAAAACCTCTGCAACTTAATTTGAAATATATTCCACTGTCACAGGCAATGGAAAGCAACTGTGAGTCCTTGAAAAAAGAATCGATGGAATGCTATTTAGAAACGGGAATCTGGCAACAATAAACAGGAAACGCTGGGAAGCAATGGGACTAAATTAGAAAGCAGACTCAGATCCTAGCTTCCTGAAGACAGAATAAATGGTGTGATTTTTTTAAATATTAAAAATAAACACGCAATGCAAACTGTACTGCTAAATTGCACATCTGAAATTTACTTGATTTAGTTAACCAATGTCGCCACGAAAAACTGTTTTAAGTAAAAAAATAAAAGTAAATAATAAATAAAATAAAAATAAACAACTATATAATATTCAACTATCTATAAGAAATCATGACTTAAACCTGGAACGTTGTATGAATGACCAGTACTGTAAATGTTGCCCACAGTACCAGTGAACCTCAACAAGCAGGGGATCACAGAAGTCGGCCAGCATGCTAAACTCAGATATAAATGCAACCTCTCACATTAATTTTTCATACCATCCATGTCCAGGTCAAGAATCAATTAAAATATCCCAGAATCTCTAAACTGGCATTTTAACTACATTGTACCCAAGGAGAATGTATTCAGATGAACTTAAATGTGAAGAAATTAAGGTCTTTTCTTTCCATTTCTGTGTGGAGCATCTCATATGTTCCTTTTAAATGACAAACCTGCTTACAGAATGTGAAATCGATGTGTTAGTATAGCTGTAAATAAAGTCTTTATGTTTTCTTATAATCAAATGGGGAACAGGGTGATTTCAGATCCTATGTACTATTTAGACATTTCCCTGTGTCATCTCTACAGCTATTTTTTAGACTAATCTCAAAAAAAGAGAAAAAAACTGCTTAAAAAGTAACATTTCACTAAAAGGTACTTTTTTCTTCTTGTCAAGAGTGTTAAAATAAACACTATACTTTTAGCAGATAAATAATCATTCCAAGAGACAAAAAATACTCTTGACATTTTTACAATAACAGGTTATTAATATAATTCACTGTGGCTGAAAGCATGTAGAATACATTTATAATGCAGGCTGAACAAAGGTTAAGTATATTTTGTGTTTTATTCTGCATCAAACATAAACATCTGTCATACCAAACCACAAGAGTAGACATAAGAACTCTCTTAGAAATCTATGATTCTCAGAGGAAGATGAGCAATTGGAAAAAGCTCCTCTTCTCTAGATAAATTCCATATCAATAGACCTGGAAGCCAACACTAAAAGAAGAAAGAAACATTACAATCAATCTCCAAGATAATGTCTGCAAAGTGTCACCCTGGAAGCCCCAACAACACAATCCCACAGCATCAGAATCACACTGCAGTCACACTATTACATCAACTTTCTGAGAATAAGCAATCAAGATCAGTGCTGGCTCTTTCCACAAAGGCATCATTTGTTTTCTGAGCAGCTACTCGAGAAGAATATGAAGAAAGAAAATTGCATATCTTAAAAACTACAGATGCCTGCACCATTCTTCTGAAAGTATCTCCTTAGAATTCTCAAGAAGTGGTGATCTCCACTTAAAATGAAACCAGAGATTGTTTATATCGGTGAACTTTCTAAAATAAGAAAGACGACAGAGATAAGACCTCAGTGCTAGAATACTTACAGACCAAAGAATTTGAAGGAAAGCTGCTCTTGTTTACAAAAGAACGCACTCGTTTATTGTGGAATCATAAGTATGTATGTGTGTACCTGTTTCTCAGCATAGTTGTGCCCTCATCCCATCCCCTAAAGGAGAGACACATTGTTTTCCAAAAAGAGTCTGTAGTTTATTAAAAAAGGCACCACAGGTTTCTTTTAAAAAGCATATTCCCTGCTGTGTTTAAAATTAGTCAATTTACAAAAATGTGAATTAGCCACAATTCTCCAGAAATACATTTGCTGTCTAAAACAAGGCATACCTACGGAAAACTGCTGGTCTGAATATTAGTCCCCGGGAGACATATATTTCAGTAAAATAAAACAGCCTTTAGAGTTAATAATCACTGGCTTGTATTATTAACCTGGCATAAAGCAAGACAACTCTTGAAATCTTCAATTTTCCTTCTGCAGGCGCAGGCTGCTCCCTGCTATTTACACCCGTAATCTGCCTTTTTCCTCCTAGAATACAAAAGAGCCAGACAGACCTACCCTTTCCTAGACTTTCTGGCTCCTGCAACAGGCTGTGCATGTCCAGCCATGCCCTCACCTCCCGCCACTCCCCCAGTCCAGAGTTTTTTCCACATTGCTATGCTGCTCCCTTTAGCCCTCTCTCTGCAGCACCCCACCTCCCCTTCCCTCCTCCCCTCCCCCCTACACACACACACTCTTTTTTCCTAGAGCTCTCAGTTCATTTCTTCACCTGGGCAACTGCCACCACCCCCAGGCTGGGTCAGTTATCTTTCACCCTATCTCACGGCCACCTGGACTTTTACTACACAGCACTTGTCCAGAGTTGTATTTAAACAAGTGGGACTATCTGATAATTATCTGTCTTCCCTATTCCCGGTCTCATGAGGCAGAGACTATGTCTGACTATTTCCCCATTGCCTGGTGCCATGCATAGCACACGGTGGGCTAAAAACAAAAACAACAACAACAACAACAACAACAAAAAACATTTACTGAATAAATAAGTGAGCCCTGCTTTCTCCTCAATATTCTTCACTATTTTTATCCTTTAAAAGTAAAACTTTATTAAAACATACATACACACATACACACAATTATCAAACACACTTCTCCAAAGAGCTGTGCTCTACTGTCTACACCCATTCCTTTCTGAACCCTTTTTAATCTCCTAAAGTTTGCCAACACCCCTCCTAATGGACAAATTCACCGCCCACCTCAAGCTTCATCTTTCACTTCCCTTCAATGAATGTTGATGACCTGCCCACCTTCCCTTGTTTTCTCCCAGCTTATCACTTTTTTGGCTCTTTCCTCTCTCCCTCCCATTTCCCTTCTGGCATATTTCCTCAAGATGATCCCCTTCCTTCCCATTCCAGCCCTTCTTTCTAACCATTTGCCAGGTCCTCAGGTTGTAAAGCCGTCCCTCCCAGACATTCACTTCATCAGTGCCACAGGTCAGTCCTTCAGACTTACTCCTGGAACATGTCGACTTGCCTCCTCGCTCTAGTCTGTTCTACACACCACTCCCTGTTTTCAAACATAGCCAAACCACATCTCCCTTCTTCCCATCACTTCAAAAACCAAATACAAAAGCCTCAGCCTCATTCTCAAGGACATCGTGACACTGCTCCCTGGAAAAATGAATGATTCCCAAATGCATCTGGCAGTTCTCTTACTTTCATGCCTTTGGTCACAAACCACTTGAAAACATCAACAAATTTAAGATGAATAATTTTATAGAAGTGGTGGAAGTTTATGAAGGATTCAAAAATTGAGATTGGTTATGGCAAAATTCAGCTATACGGATGTTTTAGAATTGCTTAAAATAAAAAGTGAGAATAAATAAAGGCTGAACAAATTAGGTATCTGAAAGCAAGGGATTGATGGAGTAAATTATATTCTACTCAATACAATGAAATGTGCTTCAGGCATAAGATATTGAAGGTATATTTCATAACATAAAAAGCTGTATAAAAACACGAGTAAAAGAGTTCTGTTTGATTCATTTTATATTTTATATTTGGTATACATACATATTTATTGATAATCCACCAAAGATAGTACACCAAAAATGTAATAGTGTTCACTAGGTGGCATAAAATATACATCTTATTCTCCTTCTTTTGGCTTATATAAATTTTCTGTATATTTAATTTTTCTATAGTGAACAAGTTTTTGTAAATTTTGTCTATATTAAAAGGAAAAAATGGGATCAGTACTCTTTAAGTAAAGATGAGATATGAGGAAAGGAAACTAGATATATGTAAAACAGAAGCTAATTAAAATTACATCTACAAGATTTTCTGTGGAGAAGGGAACCACATTTCAAAGGAAAGATTATCCTTATCGTTATGTAAATAATGTTTTTCAATTCCTACACAATAGAATTTTTAGTAAGATATTTCAACAAGAATTCAAAATGCAAAGAGTCAGAGTGATGAAAGCATAAAGGAGGAAAATAAGGTGGGTTTGGCAGGCAAGAAGGCATTGCCTCTAGAAAAGAGAACAAATAACGTTCACAATTAATAAATTAGTGCAATTCCCAAGCAAACATTTGCCAAAAAAAAAAAACTTACTCTTTATTATGACCTTTCTGTGAAGTCTTCACTTTAACCTTACATATTCCATTTTTACAAATGAAGACACTGAGACTCAAGTAGATCAGATATCTTGTTTGGTGATGAGAAATTATAAAAGGCCAAGTTTAAATGTAAACATGAATACAAGTTCCTCTGACATCACAGCATCATTCACGTGTAGATTTGATTAAATTAGTGCAATATACACAAATAAATCTCAGAAGAAAAGAAGCTCTCTGGGCAAGTAAAATTGCAGTGCACGTTGTAATGCATTTTAGAAACAGAATAATATAGTGGCATCAATAAATTAAATTAAAATTTAATTTATCATCTGGAGAAGAGATCATCACAAGTAGAGCAACACTAAAGTAAAAAAGCTTACCTTCAAACTTAACCTTAAAATATTTTAAAGTAAAATTTTAAGGTCCTACAACTAGTATGCTTATAGTATATTCCAAATCTATAAAATAGCATTTTTCAAGTTCTATATTCTGCTTTTTGGTTATTATGGTATTTCACACCAGATGATTTTTTTAAAAAATATATAAGGTGACACCGTACTAAGGTTTTTTTTCCTCTGAAAGAGAAATATATCTATTTATTTATCTATTTATTTATTTATTTATTTATTTGCTTATTTATTAATAAAATGAAAATTTAAAAAGTGTTGAATGAAGATTTTATATGAAATTAATATTAGTAATTTATAACATGACAGAGTAAATGTTAAATAGGTAAGCTTTTGAGTAACTTCATAAGCATTAGAAAATTCTTATACTGCTACTCTTGGAAAAAAGCCATTTGATTTTTTATAAGAGAGCATCTCAGTGTGCTAATTATCTTGATCTTGGTAATCATTCCACAATGTATAAGTATATTAAATCATCATCATCTACACTTTAAATGTGTACAATTATGTTTGTCAATTATTCCTCAGTAAAGTTGGGGGGTTGGAGGAAAGAGCATCTTAATACATTGGAAGTCACAATGACCTGAGCTTTCCATTTCCCAGACAAGGACAATGGAATTGAAATCATTAATAGGGTCCATAAAAATGTTGAAGTGGACAGATTTTAAAAACTATAATTTTACTTTATTACATTTTATGCATAATGTTACCTCAGTTCAAAATCAACAAAGGCCAGTCCTTTATAATGAATAAAAAGCTACAGAGAACAATAGAAAGGACACTAAGCTGAGTGGAGAATGGAGTGGGCTGTGAAGCTTGAGCAAGGAAAGGGAACAAAGAAAAAGAGAAACCGCAGCACAGAGAGGAGACTGGGGTGTCTAGCTCACACAGCCAAAGCTCTCCATCAGACCCTCAAATATTCAGATTCTGCCCTGAGTAAAAGTCAGGAAACAACCAGAGCCTCAAGTTGCTCAATTACAATGAAAATAAAGCACTAGCTCAAGTCTACTAGACCCTTAAAAGATACAACCCCCAAATTATCCCCAGAATCATTCTTAATTTGCATAAAATATAAAGAAAAGCATTTTGAATTAATGCTGATTGTAGCAAATATGTTTATTCAAACAGAACTAAAAGAATAATATGTTTTATTTTTCAATGCATATGAAAATTTTCTGACTATATTTTCACCTCATGGGGCATTTATAGAAAAAGCTACGTAGTGCTATACAAAAGACATAACCTGAGCATGAACAGCCCTAGGATTCAAGGCGAGGTCCACCACTGATCAAACACATGAACTTGAACATTTATTTAGCCCCCTGAGCCTCATCTTTCCAATTCGCATTTTTCTTCCAACCCTTAAATTTTACACTGTTCAGGATAATGTCATTATTTTAAAATATATATTTTTTTGATTTGTAGTATCTTTACTTTTCAAAAAAGATGAGGTGTTGGAGGGCCTGATCAAATATTATATATTTAAAAGAGCAGTTACCATTAAAAATATAAAGGGGCTTTCAGTCAAGATGGTGAAGGAGGTGTATGCTGTGCTCACCTCCTCCCATAACCACTAAACTACAGAACACCCATCATTGAGAATCACTTGCAGCCTAGCTGTAGAGAAAGCCTACAACTAAGGACATACAGAAGTAGCTACCTTAAGACTGGTAGAGAGAGAGAGATGCAAAACAGGTTGGTCCCACACCCACATGTGGCAGTTAAAAAATTAGGAGGGCTATCTTGGCTTCAGAGGCCTCCCCTAAGGAGTGAGGAGTCCCAACCCACAACAAGCTACCCAGTGCTGGAAAGAGAAGTCCCCACAACCTCTGGCTGTGAATACCAGCAGAAATTGTGGCTGAGCGAGATGGAGGGTGACTAGAGTCCCAGGCATTCCTCTTCAAGGGCCTGCACTGACAGACTCACTCACTCTGAGCTCTGGCACTGGGGCGGCAGCTCAAAAGGTATGAGGGACATACAGAAAGGAACTGAATTGTCTGGCTTCAGAGTGAGAGCTAAAGGGACAGCTTTCTCCTACAGAAGTGCTAGCAGAAGCCATCGTTCCTTTGTTGAGCCCTCCCATAATCCAGGCTGCATATGTAGGCAGGTGACATATCTGAGTCTCCATGAATCTAGCTAATACTATTTGACCTGCCTGGTGATCCCCTGAGACCCCCCCTCACCCAACTTGCAGACCCACCAAGCCACTTCCAGTAGCTTTGCCATACAAATCTGTCTCGGGTCATGCTGCACTTTCCAAAAATCTCTCAAAGGTTCACAAACTCCAAACAAGCAGCATCTGGCCTCAGTGTGCTCCATACCTGTTGCTAAACAGCCCCAAAACCAGCCACCCTCAGTTCAAAGCTTAGCCTCCCCCAGGCACCTTCAAGCCCAGCACAAAGAGCAACTATCTATAGATCACTCATGCAAAGTGGCCCTTGGCAGGTCACAGGCAGTGGCTGATTTTGGCATGCAAGAGAGCCCTTCTCAAGAGGCCCCAGAACCAACATTCTTGGTAGATGGCTTCGGACCACACCAGAGTACCACCCAATTACCTCCACAAATGACACACCCAAGCACAGATTCAGCAGGCACCAGAGCCCCAATAACGTGAATCCTGCCCATTAGTCAGCCCCTGCACAACAGCTCCTCCACTGTACTCCAGTCAGTCCTCATACAACCAATCAGCCTGAGAGTCAATCCCTCCCACTGATGCGCCAACAGCAATCAACACTCAACTACAACAGAAGGGCACACACAACCACAAGAGACCCACGGGAGCACGCAGCTCATGTGACCAGGAAGACTTCGCCATTGGGCCCACAGGACACTTACTATACATAAAGTCACTCTACCAAGACCTGGAGACATAATGGCTCTACTTAATACATAGAAACAAGCACAGAGAGGTAGCCGAAGTAAGGAAACCAAGAAATACATCCCAAATGAAAGATCAGAACACAGGTCCAGAAAAAATAAGTAAACAAATGGAGAAAAGCAATCTACAGACACAGAGGTCAAAACAATGGGTATCAGGGTGCTCAATGATCTCAGTGAGAACTTCAGCAAAGAGATAGGAAACAAAAAATGGAGATAGAAAACATAAAAAAGAACCAGTCAGAAATGAAGAATACAGTGACTAAAATGAAAAATACATTAAAGGGAATCATAGTACATTACATAAAGCAGATGATCATATCAGTGATTTGGAAAATAAGGTAGCAGAAAACACCCAAATGGAACAGCAACATGAAAAAGAAATCCAAAACAATGATAACAGTTTAAGGGTGACATTAAGTGAACAGTATTCACATCATAGGGATACCAGAAGGAGAAGAGAGAAAACAAAGAAATGAAAACCTATCTGAAGAAATAATGACAGAAAACTTCACTAACCTGTCATGGAAATAGACATACAAGCCTTAAAAGCACAGAGAGTCCCAAACAAGATGAACCGAAAGAGGCCCATACCAAAACACATCATTATTCAAATGCCAAAGCTTAAAGATAAGAGGGAATCTTAAAAGAAGCAAGAGAAAAGCAGTTAGTTATCTACAAGGGAGCCCATAAGACTGTTACCTGATTTCTCAGCATGAACTTTACAAGCCAGAAGGGATGGCACAAAATATTCTGTGATAAAAAGCAGGGATCCACAACCAAGATTACCCTACCTAACAAAGCTATCATTTAGAACCATAGGACAGATAAAGAGCTGCCTAAAAGGGGGGAAAAATAAATAATAAATAAGAGTTCATCACCACAAACCAGTATTACAAGAAATGTTAAAGAGACTTCTTTAAGGGGAAGAAAAAAAGATTTTAAAAAGTATGAATAACAAAATGGCAATACCTACACATCTATAAACAATTACTTTAAATGTAAATGGACTTAGTGCTCTGATCAAAAGACATAGGATGGCTAAATGAATAAGAAAAATACCCTTACATAAAGCTGCCTACAAGAGACTCTCCTCAGATCTAAAGACACACAAACAGAAAGTAAAAGAATGGAAAAAGATATTTCATGAAAATGGAAATAAAACAAAACAAATCAGGGGTGGCAATACTTATACCAAACAAAAGACTTTAAAACAGCTATCAAGAGACAAAGAAGGATTCAATAACTCTTCTTTTGGGTATTTAGCAAAAAAACCCAAAACATGAATTTAAAAAGACATATGCACCATATGTTCATTGTAGCATTATTTACAATAGCCAAAATATGGAAGCAACCTGTCTATCAATGGATGAATAGATAAAGAAGAACTAGTATATCCACAACAGAATATTACTCAGCCATGAAATCTTGCCACCTGCACAACATGGATGGGCCTAGAGGGTATTATTCTAAGTGAAATAAATCAGAGAAGGACAAACACCATATGATTCACTTGTATATGGAATCTAAAAACAAAATAAATGAACAAACAAAGCAGAAACCAACTCATAGATACAGAGAACATTTTGATGGTTCCCAGAAGGGAGGGGGCTTGGGAGATGGGTAAAAAGGAAGAAAGAATTAAGAAGTACAAATTGTAGTATGAAATGGTCATGGGTATGTAAGGTATAGCCTAGGGAATACAGTCGATAACACTGTGATAATTATGTATGGTGTCAGACGGGTACTAGACTTACCAGGGTGATCACGTGTAAGTTATATAATATCTAATCACTATGTTGTTCAGCTGAAACTAATATAATATTGTTTGTCAGTTGTAATTTAAAAATTTCAAAATTATTTTAATAAAAGAGGAGTTGTCTGTCTTTCATCAAAATAGTGAGTTGACCAATTCAAATAAGACAGAAATAAAATTCCTTTTACTTTTACAAAATTCAACTTTTAAATCACTGTAAGCTTATCATAAATGTGTACCTAAAAAGAAAATGAAACATCAGCATAAAATAACCTTTATTTTAAAAGGGTTGATAGTCATTCTGACATCATAATCAAAGACTGAACTGGTTTTTCGACCAAAAATTAATCAAATTCCAGAAATGTGCTACCTGTCTTCCTTGAACATCTTGCTATTGAAATAGAGAAATGGCATGAGATTTAGAATCAATTGTATGACCAGTTTGTAATAAATATGACTTGGAATTAGATGTGATTTAATTTGCCATGACTGTTGCATCTCCAGAAACCCAGTAGGACCTTAGCTGTTAAGATGAACTCAAGCATAGAGTTCTTTTGTTAATCATTAATGGCCCCATTTCACCTAAATTAAATTTACACAGCTGCCAACAACAGAAGTTCACTTTTCTCTTGAATGCTAGAACTAGAGTCTGATCCAATAATGAAAACTGTAACTCACCTTTAGCTATAAACACTCAGAGTGTAACTCTGAACCCTGCACATAAATGGATCAGAACAAGCTCACCAAGGATAATGGCATCAGAAAAACTTACTCACGTATTTTTTTGTGATAGCATCAGATTATCAAACACATTGATTATCTCTAAAGACAATAAAAGAAAACCAAAAAGTTTCTTCCCTGTCCCCATTACCTCAATCCCAATTTCAGTTTTTAACTCAACCTATAAAACTAGTCAAAATAGTCAAATTTGATGACAGGGAAATTATATTAGTTAATGTTTATATAATGCTTTTACATGTCAGATACTTTACATGTACTATTGTATTTAATCATCACAACCTATCTACGAAGCAGTTAATATTAAACTTATTTAATAGATGAAATAACTGAGCCTTGGTAAGGTTAAGTTATTTCTCAAATTCACACAGCACGAACTGGGATTTGAACCAGTCTGACTCCCAAGCTCATGGTTAAGATATATATTCTAGAACATGTATTATGACCAAGGAGGATTTCATTTAATCCTTGTAGTGAAAAAAGATTTTTAAACAGAAAAGTTATATATTTTTAAGTATGTATGTGTGCATAAAATATTCCACATTTATCCACAGAAAAGATCTGAAATGACATATCAGAGGCCTTAATAGTCCTTATTTCTGAGAAATAGTTGAGGAAGAATTAATTCTTTTTTATCTATATTTTCTACTTTGTCTACAATAATTTGTATTGCTTAGATATATTATTTTGGTGACAAAATAGCAAGCCAGAGTTTATATTAGCAGAGATAGTAATCATAGAATAGACATATTTTAAAGATGAATTAAATTTTTAAAAAATAAAACTGAAGGCCTGGATGAAAATTAAAAGGCTGTAAAATAGGTAAGGATTAATAAAGGTCATACTAGAAAAGTCTGTAATTACATTTGAAAGTTAAACATACCAATTGGGAAATCCAGTATTTTCTGAAGAGCATTTTATGAATCGATTTCTTTACAATTCACTAGTCAAAGACAAGAAGCATTATTATGCTAGCCATGCTAAGACAAGAGTCCATTCATCTTAACAATAAATTAACATTCCTGAGCAAAACCCAACATAAGGTCTGACTTCTCACCTCCCTCTAGAAGGAAATTATTTGTTCCATATTCCTTTGTCTCTAGACAATATAACATAAACTAAAATAAGAAGTAGAGAAAGACTTAATATCTCTGATAGGAAACTCAATCCAAGAGTAAATCTCCACAGTTCTACAAACCTGTCAATTTCATGCTATCTTCCTGAAACCTCTAATCTTTTAACTGCCTGATTTTATTACCGATTAAAATTTATATCAGTTATGATCACAATAAGTGTTATATAGTATAATTCATTTATAATTTTAATAATTCAGTCTACACCATTGCCCACATGCAATAACTTCCTAAAATAGAGTAATAGAATTAAAATCAGAGATACTATTTTTTTGTGTTTAGCCCCAGATTTTGCTGCACTAATCATTTTTTTCAGATCTTGCCATCTCTCAGAGGGGCTTTAAGTGGCTAATAACTCCTTTGGACTTTCTGTCTGAGAGTGAGGATACAGTCAGGGAACTCTACTAATTCATGAGCGAGGGTAAGAGGTAAAAATCATTCATTCAACTTCTCCCACAGGGCAGAGGAATGTGATACTAAAAAAAAAGGGATCAAGAACTTAATCATTTGAGGGATCAGTGTGATTTTTGTCAACACAGTGGAAAACTGTGTTAAAAGATAGTTTTAAAAAGGTAAGTTCATGATTTTCCTACAAACACAGAATGAATACATACCAAGATTTGGTTTAACTCATTAATTAATGAGGGAATCAATAAGTTGTTAAAAACAATTCAAATGAGTATTTGAAGGACTCATAATGGGGAATGTCAAAATGCAAAAATGGTTCATATCTAAGGGCAATGAAATGTACTATTTGGAATCACATTGGGGGAAGGGGAATCAATTACAAGCCATCTACCTGACAAATTTATTTGCATCTCACTGAAGAGACCACATGCTTTACGGTGAACATCCAACCTCTACAACACCTAGTAATTTTTGTGCCCATTTCTCAGTATTTCACAAATTTTCCCTATCATTAGTGTAATCTGGGTATCTCCTAGTTCAATTCACTCTTCCAGGTTCACATTTTTCAGTAATATCTAAGTTAACATCCAAGCCCTTGCCCCTAAACCACAGGAAACCTTGTACCCTTCCAGGTATAATTAACAATTCCTCTTTCCTCGCTCCCTAAAGCACCACTAACAGAAGGTTGTAGGATTTAACAGATTACTCCAAGGGATTTGGATATAACAGAGAAGAAATTACGACACAGCACAAAACAACATCGTAATATTCCTAAAGTTTACTTGGCTTTCGTCGTGCATGGGAATTTCTCCCTGGAGGCTTCTGTCTGTAAATCTTATCTAGTCACCAGGTTCGTGGTCCCCTCCTTGCTACATTCACAGATGGCCTTTTTTTTTTTTTTTTTTTTTTTTTTTTTTTGCATCTCTCTTGTCTTAGTTCCAGGAACCCCAAATACCTTAGTTCCAGGGATACCCACAGGTGTTGGGGACACATACCTCAATAGAACACTAAAATTTGACAGAGCACTTGAGCCTTTTCTATCAACCTTTCCCTCCAATGAGGCCCAAAAATGGTAGTTGTCAGGAGATTTGAGTTTTATAACCTAAAAAAGCCATTGTCATGTTTTTCTAAATAATTCATACATCTATTCTGGGTTTCCATCCTTACCCGGGGAAGAACCAGCCAGAGCTTTGAAATTATAATTTTCCTTAACATGCCCCAGATCAAATTCTTAGTGCTCCATCCATCACAAAGAAAAGGAAGTAATAGTAAAATGTATGTGTTCCTCATCCTCAGCAAACCACATGAGTAATATCATTATTTTCTTTTTCTCATGATAGCATATATAGATTCTAAATACGTTTACAGTTTAGGACAAATGTAAGATATTAATGTGTAAAACAAATTTAATAGTTATTAAGTCACAATTAAAGAAACATTTTTTTCCAAACATTTCTAGGAACTAAAATTAAAGCCTTTACAACTTCTAAGAGGTAGATAAAACAAACAAACAAACAAAAAAAAAATAGCTCATTTTAAATGTATTATATATACTTCCAAAAAAGGATTTAGATGACTTGGATCAATGACACATCTTCAACAAATGATACCAATCATCAAAATCATTAAAACAAGGATAAAAGGGCAGAAACAAAAATGGTAAAAGGAAATGGAGGAGAGAATTCTCCCTTTTATTTACTACTATTATTGTTACAAAGCCCTCTCAAGTACAGCATCTCTTTTGATGACCACATCCTCCCTACAAGAAGGCAGCAGCAACATTGCCCTTCACAGACAGCATAACTAAGGCATACAGAGGCTAGATGATTTGCCCCAGTCCGGAGAGTCTGATCTGTAAATTATACCATCTGACTCTAAGCCCAAAGCTTCATTCCTTTCTACCATGCCACCTTGAGTTTGCAAAAAAAATCATTTTAACCTGTAATGTAGATGTGACTAACAACATATTTTTAGAATTGTGTAGCATACAATACCTTTAATACTAAGCTCCTAGAAGTAAAATTGATTAGAAACTTAGAATAAAACTTCAGCACCCCAAAGAAATATCCTAGAACTACAAGGCCTGCAACTATTCCCATAACTCTTATGTGCCCCTTACACATTGTCCCTGACTCCTCAAAGCTCTCACCCCCTCACGCACTTGTGCCCTAAATACTTGGTCTTGAATCGCCTTACTACAAAATGGTGGAATTCCAACCTACCTTATTTAAGGGGCTATGATTGTTACATTGTCCCTCTCATATAATTCCCTGCAGCATAAGAAATGTTGAGGCCAATAACTGAACCCTCCAGGACTCTGATAACCTGACTGCTAAATTCTTTTGACCGCATGCCTCTTCAACAAAGGAACGTCCTTACTTCCAGCTGGGTTTTCATCCCAGGCTGTGTCCCTTCTAAATTGCAGCTATATTTTCCCCACATGCCTGCCTATCTAGGATGAGCTCGTGGTAATCTATCACAATGTAGGAAGCAACCCACAGATAATGAATTTTAGTGATATCACACAATAACTGTCAATCACAGCAGCTCCATTACTCTCATGCCTGCAACATAAAATAAATTAACACGTTTACTAGTGTTCTTATAGTTTGTGTTCTTTGAGCACTTTGTGTTATTTTTTATCCTGGTTATTCTTGTGATATACAGTATATATTGAGAGAGAGAGAGCATACTTTCTCAGCTTCTCTCTAGGACTGCATTCTTGAAAAAATATTTTTTGCTGCATCATTTGGAGCTTGATGTTGGAAGAGGACTTATTTTTAAAGAAGTTAGTACTCAATGCTTTGGAAAGAAATTGTCTGCTTAGAATTTCAAAGAAGAAATTTTCTGAAGAATCAACTCTGTTTTTAAAAATTATTCTTTTCTAATGCCCCTCACTCAAAAGATCATAATAATAGAAAAGTAAATACAATTTTCACTTAAAGTCAACATGAAAAACTAGCTACATAGTTTTCAAACTTCTTTTATATCTTTCAAAATTATTAAATTCTAGCCTCTCAATAAGAGCTGCTTTGAAATAAATTAATTAATTTTTAAAAATAAGAGCTGCTTTATTGTCTTTCCACAGTTCTTCAAATATCCAAGTCTCACAGATTTGAGACTAAAGTTTGATACATTAATAGAGAATAATTTTATATCAATTTTAAGATGAAGCATCTTTGTGTTAATATATGGAAGCAAGAATAATTATTTCATTAAATCAAATATATTCAAGTTATTATATTCTAAAGTTCCAAGAAAGGGCTTTTATCTGGTGTACCCCAGCTTTTTCCATGTGACTACTTCCATAGTGAGAAAATACTGAATAAAATAAGTACCTAAAAGAGAGAATTATATATGCCAGTTCACCAAAAATATGTTTTTTACATGAGATAAATAGTTCAGGTTCTTGCCTTTAGCAAACAAGAATATGATTCCACCCTTTAAAATTTATCAGGAGTGTGTGTGTGTGTGTGTGTGTGTGTGTGTGTGTGTGTGTGTGCGCGTGCATGTGTAGGAAAGAATAAGCAAAGGTGGAAACAAGGAGGAAGGAAAAGCAATTCTGTCAGAAAAGATAGCCCCTGGTGCTGGGTAAAATTCACCCAAATGAAAGAAAAAAAGACATTGTAGGAGTAGGCCCAGCATGGTAAAGTCCCACACTTTTATGTGCATTTCATATGTAACAGGGCTACTGCTCCCAGAGGCATGGACAGATAATTTCGCCTTCTATCTACAGGCACTGAAGTGTCTTTCTACCTGGCACAAGGGGTCCAGCGCTCACCTGGGCTCCAACAGTTGTTCCCAGGACAACTGCTGGAAGCATCTTCATTGGGCACCCAAAGAATAGGTGAGGTCAACTTAGAAGCCCAGGTCAGGCCCTAAATTAGTTCTGGGCAGGTTGCAAATTAGATGACCTAGAACAAGTGAGGTGAAGTTTTTATTCATATGAAGACTGACCACCAACTAAAACTGGTCTTTTTCAGCTCTGCTTACCTCCTGGGAATGCGACCAAGCCCCTCCCCAACCGTGGCTTCTGTCTCAGCCCTATCGGGGTTCCATGTTGTTATCCCAGCTCTGGACCCCCAGGCATTTGGCTTCCTTCTCCCTCTGCCTCTCTTCTCTTCTTCTCCCTCATCGCCAGCTTCCCATTTGTTCTGTCTTTATCCAGTCACACCAAAAGTCTTCTTTCATTCTCTTTCGTGATAGCTTGAATGACTATTCAGGGAGAGTTTCAAATATCCATAAAATAAGGTTGCAATCATAACCACAAAACAGTGGCTCCCCAGTCATGGGTGGCTGGGGAGCAAGGAAGGACTAAGGGAAATTTGCATGGCTCTGTTATCAGAAAACATAATCACATGATTCTTTTTCCTTTTTGCCATCAAAATACATCCAACACTCACATTCTGCTATAGAATAAGGTTTCCCAAAGATGCACCAAACTCAGGAGCAACAGCTGAATTTGCATTTTGTACACACAATTTCAATGTTTTTGCTCTTTCTTGCAGCAAGACAGTAATAGAAATTAGTGAGATGGCAGGAAAATTCAGAAAGAGAAGTAAAAAAAAGAGTGAGAGAGAAAGTTACCACGCTATTGAACTACAGATGGTGTGTCCACACTACAAGGCTCCAAAAATAAAAAATCTATTATGCGGGAAAGCAGTGGAAGAGGAGAGGGAGAGAAGCTGGGAGAGCTCTCCGTGTGAGTAGAAAGAAGCAGCTTTTCTCTTTGAAAAGCAGATGAAGGTTAAACCCTTGGGGAACTCTCACTGATGATTCTCTTTCATGAACCAGCACATCTTAAACACATTTCCCTTGAGAAGTGGCATCACCATTTCATTTCATGTTCAAGGTCACTAAAAGGCTCCAAAAATAATTTTGAAGCACGAGCAAAGGGAAGAAAACAAAAAAGCAGCTTTGACAACAAAATGATTATGTGAACAGGTACATTGTGCAGTGGCTCCCAGCTCTTATCCTGACAGGTTGTTTAGCCCCTGTGGATGTGGCCTTTGTGTCTTTTTCTTCCCCTAATGACAGCCTATTTTCAATGGCTGCACACTCACGGGAAGAAAGATGACAGAGGACATGCACAGTGATCAGAGCAATTAGTTTTGGAAGATCACATAATACTGATCCTAATACAAAAGGACACAGTTCAGAGAAAAACTGAAAGTCTGGCGTGTTTCTTCAGGGTCACTGTCAGAGGCCTTGCACAAGGGTGTCATAATGAGCCTGGACTGTGTGACAGAAATGGCCCCAGTGCGTTAAATGCACCCGATCAGCCAAGCCAAACTTGGGGACCTGTCGCATATTATTTATTTCTCAGTTTTTAACCTGTTACCAAGTCCTGTTCTTTCTTTTCCTGAAGCCTCACTGATAACTATCGTTACCTCGTTATCTGATTTCTGTCCAGGCTGCAGTTCTCTGATCAATCTCCCCGCTGCCTGCCACAACTCTCCGAATGGCCTCCTCGCTGCTGGGGCCACTTCCGAACTTCGGTCCAGTCTGCGTTCCATTGTCAGATCCATCTTCCTAAACTACCATTTATAAATCAGCTTGTTTCACTGATTATTTTTCTGGATATTTAATTAAACTGTCCTTCTCCTCTAGTTCTTTCCCACTGATGCAAAACATGCTTTGGCTTTCTATTATTTTAATAAAAACAATAACAGTGATCATAGTCTATTCTCTTATGCACATGGTCTGTTCCAGCTACCACGGTACTTACCTCTTTTCCTTCCCTCATATATGGGGAGAACATGGTCTTTGCTCAGTGTGGTCACGTCCTTGACTCCCTTCTACTCTTCAACCCAGGGCATACTCCCTCTACCCTGCTCCACTGGGGCTCTGCCTGCCAAAGTTATCCACACCGGTCCACTAGTCAAAACCAGTCACAGAAATCTCACCCTTCCCCATTAGTATTTTAGTGCAACTTTTAATTCTGACAACCAAGCCGTCCTGAAAACTCCCCACTGTTAGCTTTTGAAATCACTCTCCGGACTCTTCTTCCTTTTAGATCTTTATTTTCGGCTTTCTTTTCTAGCTTCCCTCCTTTATCCTCATACTTCAGTGTTCATCAGGCTCCATCCTGAGCGATACTTCCATCTGTTTATCTCCAGTGCCCAACCCAATACCATCCCGTGCACACAGGATAATAAACTTAACAAATGCAGTTTATTGATTTATAGATTTTTCAGTTTGATTGTGCCATTTACCTGTCCCAAAGCTCCCCACTTGTGTGCGGGATAAAGTTCAATTCCTCAGCTAGAATTAAAAGCTTGTTACCATCTGGCCCTCCCTTCCTGTCATGCTCGCCCGTTTTTCTTGTTCAATACAAACCTTTCCCCCCAGGAATCCACCACACTCTCAATTGTCCCCATTCTGGACTCTGAGACTTTTGCTCAAAGTAGTCCTGATACACTCTGAATCCCCCATTCCTTTATGCCTACACAAGCTATACACCCTCTACTATCTGGTTCATATCTCTCTTTTCATCTCAAAGGCATGTCTGCCACTAAAAAGAACAGCCGTCTTGCCCTCCACATACTCTTCCATCTTCCATCTGCATCTTCTCTATAATTCATTTCCATGGTTACTGAACTGTTTGGGGAGGGATCTGGGAGGGGCTGAAGAGTGTATGCACATATGGCAGGGATGGTGTTTGGGGGTGCGAAGGGGTGTAAGTGGGCGCATGCATGTGGGCCTGTGGTGAGATTCAACTTGGTAGAAACTGATTTTAAACTGCCAATCTTTACTCTATGTGTTCCATACTAAAGGTATCAGAACTCCCATTTTTACATACTGAATGTTTGTGCCCCCTCAAATTCCATATGTTGAAATTCTGCCCTTCGATGTGATGGTATTAGAAGGTGAGTCTTTGGGACATGATTAGGTCATGAAGGTGGAACCCCCATAAGTAGGAGACACAAGAAAGCTTGCTTCCTCTCTCTCTGCTCTCCACCACGTGAGGGTAAAAATGGGAAGCTGGCAGTCTAAAACCAAAAGAGGGCCCTCACCAGAACTAGACCTTGCTGGCACCTTAACCACAGACTTCTGGCCTCCAGAACTGTGAGAAATAAATTTCCGTTGTTAATAAACCACTCAGTCCATGATACTTTGCTATAGCAACCCAAACTGACTAAATATTATGAACCATGACATACTCTGCAAAACAAAACCCTGGGCGTGCTATGTGTGTGGCATGAGGTTCCCTGAGGAATTGGAAAAGAAAATCAGCCAATGTCTCCTCTCCCAAAATATGACCCAGAGTCCATCAACAGATGAATAGATAAACAAAATATAATATCTATGTAAGGTGAAATATTCAGCCATAAAAAGGAAAGAAATTTTGATATATGCTAGAATATGGATGAACCTTGAAAACATTATGCTTAGCGAAATAAGCCAGATACAAAAGGATGAATATTGTATGATTCCACTCATATGAGATAACTAACTTAAATAGGAAAATTCAGAGAGTCAGAAATTACAATAGAATTTACCAAGGGCTGAGGAAGGGGAAAGCTGTAGTTATTTAATGGGAAAAGATGATGAAAAACTTTAGGGTATAGGGTGCTTACACAATATTGTAAAATGTTTAATGCTACAGAATTATACACTTATGAATAGTTAAAATGACAGCTATTATGTTATGCATATTTTACAAGTTTAAAAATAAAAAAGTAAGCCAGGCCCTCTGATAAGCAGACCATGGAGAGGCAAGTAGCCCTTTGGCTTTGCCTGGCAATGCACCCCCCTCACATCCTCCCCATGGAACGCACACTCGCAGATGACCCAAGCCAGCTGAGAAAGTCTCACACTATCTCACACTTCCTTTGGCATCTCCACCAGTGGGCAATTTCAACAGAAACAAAATGTACTAGACATTCAAAATGTACTGGAGCAGCTCGGCAGCTCATTTCTCGGCAGAAATAAAGGGGGAATTAGTCACCAGGAGATTTTTACCTCTCTTTAGTAGCATGCCATATTGAGCAGGAATCTTCTGCCCCCTGAGCTTTAGCCCCCCTATGGTAACGTGGGAGCAATAGCACCTGCCTTGCGGACTGTTGTATAGCTCAAAAGCTACCTGACACATGAAACACTGGTACAAAGCAGCCCTTCAACAGTGGTAGCTGCTGCTGCTGCTGCTGCTGGTAGTGGTGGTGGTGGTGGTGGTAGTAGTAGTAGTAGTAGTAGTAGTAGTAGTAGTAGTAGTAGTAGTCGCAGTCGTAGTAGTAGTAGTAGTAGTAGTTGTCGTCGTCCTGGTAGTAATCGTAGTAGCAGTTTAATATTATCTTTATTTACCAGCATTACGCCTTCCAGGAATGGAGTTCAGAGAGTTAGCCTTTCAAACATCATCAGGAAAATTGACACTTGTCCTCACTGCTTAATCCCCAAGAATAAGGAATTGTAAATTAGCAGCGATTTGGAAGTAGCGTGTCAGAAAGAACATATTGTAAACTACTGACTGGCTTTGGCAGTTACAGACAGCAGTGATGAAGGTGTGGCCCGAAAAGAAAAAAGGTTCAGGACTGTCGAACCTGTAGACTCATTGAGCAATGAACTTTCCTAGCCACTCAGGCTGTGCCTGTCTCAGCATTTCTGAAGAGCAGAACAACTGTGCGATTGTAGTGTGTAATACCACAACTAAATCTAAACTAGCACATCCGACAGATGCCCCCGAACATGAGAAAATAACATTTGTGGTGCACTTAAGACTCAGCTCTCAGATGACATGAGCCTTTCCTGTAAGAGGGGACTGTCTCCATCCTTCACAGGTATTCTCTGGCCCGGGTCTGGTTGAGAGGTAACTTCAAGCAGAGATAATGATGGAAATTAAATATGAGAGAATTACGAGGTCAGCCGGCCCACTGCAATATTCAAGAAAAGGTAACTGCATCTTTAAAATGAAAAACGTAAAGCAGGCAGAGGAGATGCTGCTCCGTGCTGAGCACTCACAGAGGAAATCAGATTGGAACATGGCATCTCGAACAAAAAGAGTCGATCTTAAGCTTTTGTGGGGAAACATCCAGGACATTTTTCATCTTCGTGAGAAAAGGGCTCCTGGACATTCCTGTACCAATTTTCTCTTTGCCCTTCACCCACGTCGTGTCTGTAACCCTGCCCCAAGATAGGTGCTGACAAACAGAAAAACAAGAACCTTAGAGAAGTGGTGGCAAACCGCTCAGCCTGGGGAGGAATGGTGAAAAAGAATTATTTATTGAAGTCTCCAAAGAACACTAAAAAGGCAAAAGTTATCAGGTAGGAAAAAAACACCTTCTAAATAAGCAGAGAACAAAGATGTTATGTTCATACTTTAGTGTGTTGTCTGCTCACCCTGATGTCCATATGGAATCGCCCAGTGGAACGTCCACATACCATCAATCAGATAAACACATCTGGAAGATTCTGAGTGGATAGTTCCAGCTACTTAAATAGGCTCTATGCTTAGAAAATATTTGAAAACATTTGAGAAAGAAGGGGTAATCAAAAATTTTAAAACATTCGGCTACAAATATTTCCTTCAATAAAGAATCTAGTTTAAGATTTTATAAGATATTCAACACATATTGTACCGCAACTTTCATAACCAATGTGGGGAACAGGGATAAGATATAAGAAGGAACACTGCATATATTTTAGGCTTATCAACATCTCTTTCTACTACACATTGTTTACACATACATGTATATACATACGTATGTGTGCGTACACATATGTACATACATATACCATATACATAAATATACATATGTAATGGATGTTAATATTTTTCACAGATCCCCTATAAGCCAAGCATTTCTAAATTCTTTAAATGTATTAACTCGTTTAATCCTCACAACTGCACATGACATAGGTACTAACAGCATCCATATTTATACAGACAAGGAAGCTGAAACAAAAGGAGTATAGTAACTTGTGCAACATTTCCTACAAAGCCCACTCGGAAAACAAGCAGTTAGACTCCAGAATCTATGTTCTTAACCAAGAGGAAAAACAGACACACACATTTAGTCACAGATAAAGCGCCTCTACCTGGGCATTTTCATGTCTAAATTAAGTATCTAGTGGGCCTTTTATTATTCACTGGACACACTGAAACAATTGTAATAATTGTTAAACAACTGAAAAAAAAAAGTTCCAAACTGAAACTAGTTTTGAAAATCTGGAGCAAGATAATCCACTGAGGTTTGAATATATTGTATTAAAGGAGTTTTTTTTTTTCCTCTTTCTTCTAATGCTGTTTGGAGTTTTCATGAGCTGTGAAGACTCAGGGGAACAAGTCAAAGTATCCTTGCAGAAATCCTGAATACCACTAAAACTAGCTGTCAACCATAAATCAGTATCCAGCTATTTTCCAGCCTATTTATAAAAGTGTAGCTGTGAAATACATCTGAAATACAAATCCAAGTACATTTATCTGAAGAGGGTACTTTTAGCAATAACCTTTTCAAACAAACAAATGCTGTCTGTTAAAAGCAAAATAATTGCATTGTGTCAAAATGTTGGAGGTGGAGTACTTAAGTTTCCCACGTAGCTTTTAGGAAAAATAGTGAAATTTCACCTGATGTCAGCTTCATTCTAGCTACCCCTGGGGCTCAACGCTAACACTAGCCCAGACCCGGTTTTTATTGAAAGAACCAGACAGTGTTTCTAGATTTCCAGTAAATAAGAGGTTCCAACATTTCATGCCCAAGATGAATTCAGTCTCCAGGATTTACCTTAGCATATGTTCCACATCATACTTGAATCAATTTTCTTTTCAGAGGTATTAGCCTGGAAATTAGACAAATGCCACATGTTTCCAATGCTCCTTTCTAAGTTCATTCTCGACAAATGCACATTAGTTTTATTCAACAAAATCAACCAGGAAAAATCAATACAAAAAGAATTCTCAGCCTCTTTGAAGCTGAAGATTTATAGAAAAGCAGATACATGCCAGAACCATATGAGGCTCTGAGCAAATGCAGATGTCACTTCCTGGTATTGTTTCATTTGACAACAATTTTTTGATCACTGATCCACTGTCATATATGTTCAACTGGTAAACTTCTGGAATTTTGTTTAATTATAGCCAACAATCTGATGCATATAAAAAGTCTGATCTCTATTATGATTCATAGTTATTAAGTAGAAATTTGAGATAATCTAAAATAGAGATAGCTCTCTGAACTGCTTTTAAGAAAAAAGTATGCCATACTGTGTTCTAACTTCTACATACAGAGAAATTTTCCGAATTCTCTACCAAAAAGAAAGCATAGCATTTGAGAAAGCAGTGTTGGAAATTCTACAAAGAAAGACTTTGTTTAGCTTAAAAGGTTAACAAAGCATGACCTCATTTTAAGTATATATAACATAAAAAATCTAAGTGGACAATAGTCCTTCTTTAAAAAAGCAATTCAATATCCACATTGATTGGTAAAGATACCTACTAACTTTAGCGTCATGCTATATTCCAAAGCTGAAAAAAAAAAATCTATGATTTTCTGTTATAGGCAAACCCAGGAACTATGTACGGTTGAACACAACTTTATTCTGTGAGTTATTGATTTACATAACTGTAGATTTTCAAAATCCACTTCATTGAAAGGAATTAAAGTGCAATTCATAAGCTTCTGGGTACTCTGGCTTTGTGCAAACTGTGTGCAAAAGGCAAGATGGTTGGGCACAAATCTACTATAATTAGTATTGCCACCTACTATTTATTGGGTCATACCATCTAGGGTACTGGGTGCTTTATGCACTGCTTCTAATCTTAACAGCAACCTTTTCGGATTATAAAACTAAGGCAACAAATTTCATACTCTTGCCCCAGAGCCACATGATGTTAAAGAATGGTGGCAGACCCCATACCTAGATCTTTCTGTCTGTGAAGCTGACCTCTTTCCTCTAGATCATGTTCCACCCAAATGTTCATCAACAAGGGCCATCTTCATTCATGCAAATCACTCAATATAGCTTAAGTCTTTATTTTTCAAAGCCACAAAAAGGTGTGACAAGGATATTGACTAGACTTACTGTGGATCGTTCTGCAATATTTACAAATATTGATTCATTATGTTGTATGCCTGAAACTAATAAAATGTTATATGTTGATTATATCAATTTTTAAAAATTATAAAAAATTATATTGCGGCTAATCTAAAATTCCTGGCAAAATAATAAAGCCAGTAAAAAAAATTAACTTGAAAGAATTATAACAAGTAAGTGTTATCCTAATAGCTCACCCTTACCACTATAACTGACTACCATATTAAAATTAAAACTATTCTAGAAAAATTTCATTTAATTTGAATTCTTTTCTCCTGGTTTAAGCAGGGATTTCCAGAAAGAGAAAGAGAAGCATATGAATTTAGGTGATATATTTTCTAAAAGTGATAGAAGTTCCCCTTTTAATATAGTCAGCACTCTAACTATGGGCAGTGAACATATAATGCAAAATAAATGACTTACTGTTGAATTGTACACTTGAAACTTATTGGATTTCATTAACCAACATCACCATAAATTAAAAAAAAAAAATGTTAAGAAAAAAAAAATATTATACCAATCACTTGACTCATTTAAATGACTTATTCATTTTAAAAATGTATATACCTTGGAAGGCATAAAAGTACATTTAGTTGATCTATACAGTAATGTAAAATATGTGTATGTGTTTGAAGAGATGGGGTATATAGCTATATAAAAGACGATATTATATACAATTTGAAATTTTAATAATGGAATGGAAAGTTTTTAATAATAATGTTCATTTGATTTAATATCTGCTCCCAGGAAAGTGTGAGTTATTGATCCTTTTGTGTAAAATATATACATGGTTTATGTCATGTTACTTTGAGATGTTATATGAAATTTTCTCCTAAATTATAAAACTTTCATTGTTTTTCATTGCACTGTCTTCCTGAGTGATTTAAATCAAATGGTTAAGAAAATATATGTCTTTTTAAGAGAATGTATCAGCAAAACTGGATGAATTACCTGGTTACCTTCTTCTATTATACCTGGTCCTTTCAGACCTTTTTTTATGGGACCTATATGAAAAACCTGCCTCCTCATCAAAACCACACACTTTGAATGAATTTAGGATTGTGCTCATAGAGGCAGTTCATGAAATCACTCAGCACCAAGTGGAGAATGTTTTTAATGGCTTGGAAAATCGAAACGAACAATGCATCACTAAAGATGGTGGTTGTGCTGAAGTCTACATATTTGAATTGGATAGTGTTAAAAACTCCTCAAAATGGTTTACATGAGATGTTTATGGTTTGCTTCTATGATGTACAAGTTATCAAACTTTAAAATGGCATAAGGAATTTATAAACATCCTGTATTTGTAAAACCCCACCAAACACCCCAGCAAATCTCACTCACAGGATGAAACTCCGAGGTTTCAATTTCACAGCTATGCTATTAACCATGAAGCGGGGCTTCGTCCAAGGGAGACAGATGGCAGTAGAGTTACAACTGATAGCCTTACTATTTAGGAGTGAACAAAATGCTCAATAAATGGGAACTATTTTTCTATTATTACATTGTCATGGGTTTTAGATTAGCTCGCGCACTTTCTTGTTACCTTTTAAAATAATGGCATCTTCTTACAATTTGGTCTAGGAGTTGACACTCTATGGCAGCATTTGGGAGGCTATATAATATCAAAGGAAACATTTAGACTCAGAGTCAGGAAAATTTAGATCTATATCCTGTAGAGACTTAACCCTAAGCCTATTGGAAGCTACATACTTTATACAGGAAAGTTATAAATATTTTATTAAGAATGTCCTTTAAAATTAAGTAAAGTTGGTTTATAATTTCCCTACTGTTTTCTTTTCTTTCCTAAATACATTCAGGAAACCTCATTTGAACTTGGGTTTTGAATAGTGAGTTTAATCCATATAAAAGTGTGAAGATTAGGAAGAGAGAATTATAGCCAGTTACTCTAAATAAATATATATATATATAATATATATATAACTAACTGTAGATAGATAGAGAGATGATAGATAGATAGGTAGATGGATAGATAGACACACCACATGCCATGAACTGTTCTAAATAATTTACATTTATTATTTCATTTAGTAATGACACAATCCCTGAAAGGCTATCCCCATTTTACTGTTAAGGAAACTGAGTTAATGCAATGAAATGACTTCCCGAAAAGCACGCAGCTCTTAAGGGGCAGAGCCAGAATTCAGACCCAGTTCTCTCTCCCTGCAAAGCCTTTGCTCTCTGCTCTATTGCTTCTCAAAAATATCCAAAGATATAGCTCATCAAGTCCCTAGTCACTTTTTCACCTAGATGATTTTTTAAATTAGAATAATTCAGTAGAATTTTACAAAACCTCCAAGATTAGTCAGTTTAGGAAGTAGAATTTGACCATAGGCTATTAGGAAAAACTGCAATTAAACTTTAATCCATAAGTTTCATACAGAAGTAAAAATCTATTCATAGCCTAAACCAGGGGTCTTCACCCCTCAGACCGTGGACCAGTACCAGTCTGCGGCCTATTAGGAACTGGGCCACAGAGCAGGAGGTGAGCAGCAGACAAGCCAGCAAAGCTGCATCTGTATTTGCAGCCGCTCCCAGCACTAGCATCACTGCCTCAGCTCCACCTCAGATCATCAGGCATTCCAGTCTCATAATATCAAAGGAAACATTTAGACTCAGAGTCAGCACCGGTCCATGATAGCAAAAATGTTGGGGTCCACTGGCCTAAACTAAAATCTAGACCTTGCTTTTCAGAAAAAAGAAATAATTTTTTTCCTTCACATTAGCCATGAGTCAACAAACCACATCTTATTTTGAAATCACTTATATAATAGTAACCACAGATACAGCACAGGTTTTGAATCTAAGAATGTGACATGCTGAGGCAAATATGTGAAGAGACACATAACTCGCCTGGAGCAAGATAAGATACCTTTCACTCAGAGCCGTCTCCACAAGAGGACCATTCGCTGAACCTGCCCTTCACGAGCAGTTCGTTCCGTTGGTTATACAGAAAAAGTTGTCCCCAGTGTTGTGCCTGGGAAAGTCTGACAGCAGGCAGCCACAGCACCATCTAGAAACACCCCTCATCCTCCATTCTCCATCATAAAGTCTTTCTCTTCCTCAGGATCAGCTATAAAACATGTGGAGTCCAGTGCAAAGTAAAAATGTAGGGCTTCTTGTTCAGAAATGATTAAGAATTTCAAGAGCAGCAGCAGAGCATTAAACCAAGGGGGGCCCTTATAAGGGGCCCTGGGTGGGTGACTCCACAGGTCGCTTTCTCATGAAGCCAGCTCTGCTTCTCCCTAATACACATCCCTACAAACACACAGTGTTTGCTGAGTGACTGTTACTCCCTTTTATACTGCCTTTGATCTTCGTTTGGTGTTTTTTAACAGGGAGTCGTGTTGGCGAGCAGGGGCCTTTTAAGAGCAGGTTTGGTCCTTGCTCAACCACAGACCACTTGCGTCAGTAGGCCCTCGTTCAACGGCCGGGGCCAAGCGCCCATTCTGACATCACAAGCACCGTGCAACGCATTATTCAGAAGTGGATGCTCAGTGTAACTCTCTCAACTAAGAATCTTAAACTGAGCCCTGAAGCTGACGTGGTGTTTTTTAAGGCCCAATCTAACTTAAGACACGGTTGATTCACAGGTATGCCCTTTGTCTACTTGTTTTCTCAAAAAAGAACACATTTATAACAAAAGAATCACTGCGACATGTCCATTGATTCTCTTCCTTTCATAAGTTCAAATATGCCCCATCGTGGCCTATTCCGTCCTCCTTTTGTTTCAAAGCCTCCCGACCAGTAGAACCACATGGCCATTTATTCCATCTGTGCAGGGGAGAGAAATGCATGATGATCCAAGCTAAGGCTGAGGGTATTCTGTCAAGAAAGGAAGCAACTTGTCAGAGAAAGGTTATGCAGAAAAGCTCCTGCCAGAAAATGCAGTTTCCTTCTTTTTCTCTCTCTCTCATTTGAAATTCATGAAGATGAAGTGCGGCTTTTGTTTCCCATCAGTGAGATGAGACTTAATACACTCTTGCCAAAAGCAAGCTAACACAGAGTAATTGTTTTTCATCTAAATTGCATGTCCAACCTGCTTAGCCTTCAAAGAACATAGATGCTACAGCTTTGATACCCAACTGCCGAATGACAAAGGAGAGGGCACAAGGCACATGGGCACGATGAGAATTTTTAATAACCACCTATCTATCAGCAAGCCCAGGAACTCTGGGGCAGTAGCGGAGGAGAAAAGAGTGGAGATTATTCATAAGGTAGATAAGGTTCCATATTTCATTCGGGACCAACTCTCTCTCTCTCTCTCTTTTTTTTAAGGGGGAAAAAGTGATTTAGAGGGAATTAAGATTCCCCAAGGTGTTTTTAATCTCTTTTCACTCCAGGGCCAGGTGCCTCATGTAGCACTTAAAAGGGTTTCAAAAATGAAAGTAAATGCCTAGAACACAGAAAAGAGATATCCATCTACACAAAGCATCTGCCTTTGTTTAAGAAAAAAGTCCTTTCAGCTTTATAAACTTCACATCCAGACATTTTATAATTTTGATGCTTTAATTCTTATAGACTTTTGCTCTATGTACACTTACAGCCAATATAAAAAGAGGCAAAAATCATGAATATCATTTTTTTATATCAAGCCTCCTTTATTGTCAATGACTGAATTCATTTAATTGCATATAACAGCGGAGTGTTTGCAAGGTCTATGTGATGTGAATAATAACCACCCCAAAGAAGTGGAATGTTCAAATTCGCTGCAACCAATGTGACCTTTAGCTGGTAGAGATGCCACCAAAAAGTCACGTGGTTTTTGTCATTGATCCTTGTGCCTCATCGTGTAACCAGGTGCTGAGACAAAAGATTTTATTCTGTGTATTGTGTTTGTTCTGGTTAATTTAATCTGCTTGCCTGGTTTAAACTTCTATTTTCTAATTACATTCCTAAGCTCTATCGAGACTGGAGTGCTTGCACTCAGAGAATGTGGGCATAAACCAAATTACTTAGTGCTACTGTCATCGAAACATTAGAAGTTTCTGACCCCAGACAGCCCAATAATAGAAAGTATCTCCCAGCATGCTGTCAAGTAAGAGAAGCAAAGCTAGCAAGTCCATCAGACTGAGAAAGTCAGAGCAGGGAAATGTGCACGGTTGGAGATGTGGGTATTAGTGTCAGCTTCACAGCTAAATGACCTGGACAGCGAAGGCCACATCACCTAAAGCCTCTGAGTCTCAGTGTTACCTGCAAATTGAGAGTCTTGGACCCATCTCCAAGGTTACTCTTTCAGTACTAGAAGT
Organism: Eonycteris spelaea; assembly: GCA_003508835.1. Taxonomy (NCBI): domain Eukaryota; kingdom Metazoa; phylum Chordata; class Mammalia; order Chiroptera; family Pteropodidae; genus Eonycteris; species Eonycteris spelaea. Next base: position 761,837 of record PUFA01000175.1, read on the forward strand.
CCATAATTTCAATCTCTGTGCTTTCTTTTCTTAATGCGGAATCAATTTCAGTTTGGGAATAGAACAGCTTTCTGTAAAGTTAAAGTTCTGGGGGGAAAAAATTGTTAACTATGTCTTTTACATGAAAGAAATACCCTGCAATCATTGAGAGGTTCTTAAACACTAGAAAGCATTGACATTACATAAGGGCTTTGAAAATAAAATGCCAATTTACAATGCTTATACTGGAGACCCATCCTTTGGCCTTTTATAACACATGTAGAAATACTATTAAAAAAAACCTCTGTGAAACTCTCTTATGACTTAGAAGCTTGACAGTACAACATCAAGGTCCAAGTATTTCTCAGATACCCACTCATTTTATGTATTGGCCAGGAAGCTGAGATTCTTGGTTGTAATTTAAAAAAAAAAAAAGATTTAAGTAAATAAGAAAATTTCTTGATTTATATTACCCGAATTTTCAGAGATATCTAGCTTCAGGCATGGCTGGATCCAGATGTTTCATGTGGCCAGGCCTTGGTCTCTCTCCTTCCATCTCTTGGCTCTGTTTCCTTGACTGTTTGCTGCATGCTTATGTAAGCTTTTTGTATCTGATGGCAAACATAGCCCCCTGACACCTCTAGATTTAAATGGAGGTTTAAATGGAGGGTAGATTATGATCTCAATACCATAGTGGTTTTTTCTATCTTTACATTGTTGAGGAGGAAAAAATTTACTAGTTTCTTCTGGCTGGTCTAAGAATTAAATTGCCATGAAATGAGTTAACAGGAGAAAAACAAATTTAATTTCATACATATGGAGGTCCTATAGGTATAGAACATAAAAAGTGACCAACGCAGGCTATTTATATACCTTCTTAGACAAAGAAACATTTATTTGTGAAACTAAAGGGATCTGAGCTTAGAGTAGCAAATAAATGAAGAAGTAACAAAGTTTATTTATACAACTTCTTCAGCCTTGAATTCCCTATCTCTGGTGATAAAGATGCTTTCTATCGTCCTCGTATAAGTAGGATACCTTCCCATGGGAAATTTATTTCTGGCTTTTAGGGGAACAAATGAGGGTCAGAATTTTCTGTTACCCGCTGTTTCTCTCAAGTAACTTTAATTCAAAATAATCGATATGCCAAAATGGCATACTTTGCGGTGGCCTGCCCTGAACCTCATCAATGTTAAATCAGAATAAGTGAACCCATTGGTACTATCTAGTGATAAGAGAGCAAACCTGAAAATTTCTGAAATAGGCAATAGCAGTATGGCAACTCTTTAGAGACAGTGTCTCTATTTGGTCTCTGCCAAAATAAACTATTTCATTTTAATACCAAGCTCTCTTTGGCCTGATGCAATGACATTTTTAATGAATATGGTCACAAAATTCCTTTACTTTGCCTCAGTTTGCTAAAAGACAAATGATGTGTACTAGAGGTCAATAAGTACAATGAAAAGAGAATATTTGGAAGTCCAGGATCCTAGTTCAGACCCCAGCAGTTTGAAAAGTGATTTAAACTCTCCCTTTCATCATCAATAAAATGAGAGTGCTGAGTGAAGTATTTCAAGGCTTGTTTCAGGTTCTGAAATGTTATGAATACACAGTAGTGCTAACCTTGCTGTTATAATGTTACAGGTTTCGTTTTTTTGCTTTCTTGATACTGTTTTTACTTCAACAGGGGAAACCTATCATTTAGAACCTTGAGAAACACAGCCCACTAAGTAGGTCAGAAACATTCTGCAGGAGATAAAAGCATTCAGAAGTTTTGCAGGAGGTGGGTTGATAAGCCAACGGACCATTATCCTGAACACTTTGGCTTCCACAGGAAAACAAGCAAGCACAGAAAGCAGTCAACTCAGTTTCAATATGAGTTGAGTGCCCACATATTGATCTTCTGTCTGACTGGATCATGGGGGTACTGGTGTACATTAAGTAGGGAAAGAACTGAAAATAGCATTAATTCAAATGGCTAAATCAATATTTAACAATGCAGTTAGTGGTAGTTGACCTTAAATGCACTTTTAATAAAACAAAGGTGATTCAGGCCAGTCTCCAGCATATGCCATTCAGAAATATGAATTAATGCAGAACAGATATGATACAAAAAAAAAAAAAACTAATTCAGACACCTTTGCAGATTAGGCTAATAGCAAAAAGAAGGTCGAAGTTGCTTAACAAAGGTAACTTGAATTTTATTCATGTGATGCTGTGTCTTCATTTTGTCACCTCTCTTCCTGTCTCAAGAATTGAACAGCCTTGATCTCAGCATATTTAAAAGTAGAAAAAGGATTTCTGTAACTATTTCCCCAGATAATTAGAAATTTTTAATAATAGCTTTGTGACCTTGAGCACTTTCTTTGTGAGCAAACGTAAATGTTACCAGTTGTTACTCTAGGAACCCTATTTTGCTATAACATGATTTGTATATATTTGCATATATAGACATATAAACATTGCACTCCACTCGCATTAAGGATTACTAAAATAAGTCTGCTTATATTAAAGAAGAAGCAAAAAATAAAAAGAAAAAAGAAATAATGACTACACAGAGGCAATCTTTTCAAGATATTAAAGAACCATCTCAGATGTTATTACCTATCAGGCTCCAGATGTGAGACTTTTAAATTGCTTTGCTACCCATAAAATACCTTAAGCTATAGAGCATTACAGTTATCACTACTAAGGACTTGGTGATAACTCTAAGGAAAAGGTCAATCCAAGATTCTGTTTCAATATACCTTAAGGCAGCAGGAAGCTCTAGGGAATCCCCAAAGGAGCACAGTTAAGTCTCCATGATTCTGTGACCTAAAGATGCCAGCGCCAATGGTGCCATTTCCCTTGCACTCTGGTTCGGCTGCAAGGACAAATGTGTGATAATGTGAAATCTCTCCTGAGACACTTCCCTTTGATTTGCTGTTTGTTGATGGCCACAGTTCCTCTGCAGCCTTGCTTCTCTCAGGTTTGTCTGCTGGTTACCATGGCAATGTGGCTCGATGCATCCTATGAGCTAAATCAGCATTCTGCCTCATACAAGCTACTGGCAGCAGAACTTCACTGAGAATTGAACAGCAAGTTTCGAGGTTGAATGTAAAACCAATTGCTGGAAAATATGAACACACACTTGAAAGGGGGACGGGGCCTTCCACAGAACAAGATCACAGTTTCTTTGTCATCAAGGACATGGAATAAATATCTGATCTCCCATAGGGCCAGCCATGAGCCCTCTGCACAGGGGGATGCTGGCAATAAATGTTAAGCTCTCCATCTAATGCTGAGACACGAACAGAGTTGCTTTGACCTCAGGAGAGCCAAACGACAGTTCAGCTCCTAGGAATTTTCCCTACCCAGGGCACCCCACATACAAACCACTAGACATACCCACCTTTCACACAGCCTCTATGTCCAAATATTCACTGAATTTAAGAATAATTGTAGAAAGTACATAATGATAAACGCCTCAAATAAACAATCTAATTTGCACCTCAAGGAACTAGAAAAAAGAACAAATGGAGCCCAACGTTAGTAGAACAAAGCACATAAAGATCAGAGCAGAAATACATGAAATAGAGACTAAAAAGATGATAGAAAAGAGCAGCAAAACCAAAAACTGGCGTTTCGAAAACAAACAAAATTAATAAACCATTAGCTAGACTTTCCAAGAAAAAAAGAAAGAAGACTCCATTTCAGAAATACAAAGGGGCATAGAGACTAATATGAACAACTATATGACAACAAATTAAACAACCTAGAAGAAATGGATAAATTCTTAAGAATGTATGTACAACCTATCAAGACTGAATCATGAAGAACTAGAACATCTGAACAGACCAAATACTAGTTGGGAGATTAAATCAGTGATCAAAACCTCTCAACAAACAAAAATCCAGGGCCCAAAGCCTTCACTAGTGAATTCAACCAAAGATTTAAAGCAAAATTAATACCACTCCTTCTCAAACTCTTCCAAAAAAAAAAAAAAAATAGAAGAGGAGGGAACATTTCCAAACTCATTTGATGAGGTCAGCATTACCATGATACCAAAATTGGACAAGGACAGCACAAGAAAATGAATTATAGGCCAATATCCCTGATGAAAATACATGTAAAAACCTTCAACAAAAGATTAGCAAACCAAATTCAACAATACATTAAAAGGATCACACCCCATGATTAAGTGTGATTTATTCCAGGGATGCAGGGGTGATTCAACATCTGTAAATCAAAGGGAACACCACATTAGCAAAATGAGGGATTAAGAGGCATATGATCATCTCAATAGATGCAGAAAAAGCATTTGACAAAATTCAATTAATTATATTTTTAAAACAGGACTAGATGAAAATTAAACTGGGTGTTAAAACGTGGTCAAGATAACTTACTTTTGGACTTTTCCTATAGATTTATTTCCAAATGAGCTTGTAATTAGAAAAACTAAAACTTAAGAAAATATTGATTATTACATTTCTCATCTCCCTAGCAATGATGCCTATAATCATTACAAATTCACATTTATTGATAGACCTGATTGACACAGTCGGTTAAAGAAGCCACAGAGATAACATGGTCATGTAAATTATGCACGTAAATTATATTTATTTTTCCTTAATCAAACCTATGCCAATAACCCAGTACCTCTACCAAAGGCCTTATAAGGGAGGCCTTGGTCTCTAGGAAGATAAGGAGAAATGGATTACTGCAAACCAAACAATATCATTAGAAAAACAACTCAAAGTTCAGTCCACAGTACCATTTTCATAAGCAAACACACCATTTTTTAAAACAAGACCTAACATTTGCCAAACAAATATCCAGATCTGAGAGTCTGGTTAATCAAACAAAAAACATATGCACTGATAAAAAAAAATTTTTAAGGTGAGGAAAAGGAATTTAGAACACAGAGAATAGTCATTCTCACTTCTAAGAGATGTAACCTTATTCAAAGTATGGAATTTCATTCCAGGATACAACAAAAATATAACAGTATCAAGGGGACTTCTGCTTCTGTTTAAGATGTGGAACAGGGGTTGGCCAGCTTATTCTGTAAAAGGCTAGATAGTAAATAATTTTTGCTTTATAGGCCATAAGGTCTCTGTCACAACTATTCAATTTGTAGCCACAGAAAACACATAAAAAAAATAGGCATGGCTGTGTTCCAATAAAACCATACAGTAATCCCCTCCTTAATCAAAGGGGGATACATTCCAAGCTCCTCAGTAATACCTGAAAATGTGGATAGTACCAATTCCTACACATACCCTTTATATATATTTTTTCTGATATATACATAACTATGGTTAAGTTTCATTATAAATTAGGCACAGTAAGAGATTAACAACAGTAACTAATAATGAAATAGAACAATTATAACAATATACTGTAATAAAAAGTTATGTGAATGTGGTCTTCTCTCTCTCTCAATATCTTTTTCTACTATAATCACCCTTCTTCTTCTTGTAATGATGTGAGATAATAAAATACCTTCATGATGAGATGAAGTTAGGTAAACGCCGTAGTCTTAGGCTATGATGAAGGAGGATCATCTGCTTTGAGTGATCCTGGATCACTGAGCCATGACAATGTCAATGGATGGATGTCAGGAAAATGTCAATGGTAGAGGAAATTTAATAGTTTCGGACCACAGCTGACCACAGACAACTGAAAGAGCCGAAGGTGAAACCAAGGATAAGGGGGAACTACTCTATTTATGGAAATAGGTGATGGGGGATTTGACCCACAGACCAAAGTTCACCAACACCTAATGCAGAAAGTCACAAGTGAATGTTATTCTCACCCCAATAATGGGATAAGATAACTAATATACAAAAAAATAATTTTTCAGGACCACCAGAGCAGTAAGGTCATGTAAACTAGTGAACAAAACTCCAGAGAGTGGCACACTCCTGCAAGAAGAAAGGAGAACTACTGATTATTTCACCTCGGCACGCAGCCAGAGGAGGAGAAATCTGCCCTAGATGCAAGGAAGGAAGAAAAAAAAAAAAGCTGAAAATTAAACAACTTCCTGAAAGCCAAGTATGGGTTAATGTAACAGTTTAGGGTCCCTGGAGCCCCAGATGCAGAGTCTACATCTGTTCATCAACTCTTTCACAGGCCTAAACCCAGGGGTCATGAGAACACTGGAGCTAAAGCAGGAGAATCGAAATCTCGGTGGCACAGACAGACACGGCTTGCCGAAGTCCAAAGGTGCGACGGGTGAACAAGAGAAACCTTCCAGAACTTGGGATCCTGCGTGACTGTAACACAATCAGTCTATCACTGGGTGAGGGGCAAAATGCTGAGAAAAACTCAGTACTGGGTCACAGGCCCACTTTGTCCTGTTGAAGACTGACGGCGGGAGAATTGAAAGAAATCTTTCGGGTCTCCAGGCCTCACACTGAGGAGGAAGCAGCCGTATTCAATTACTTGGGGACTCTGAAGCCTGGAGGGCACCAACTGTAACTAAAACAACAATAGGTGTGCTCTTTCCAGAAAATAAACATTTACTCTAGTCTCTCAGTCTCAGTGTTTTTGTACACTCAAGGGAAAAAAGAAAACATGATCCATCATCAAGAGATAAAGTAAACAATAAAACCTGATGCAGAGATGGCACAGTTGTTTGAATTATGCGTCAGGGACTTTAACACAATTGTCAAAATAATAGAATATAGAAATTCTTGTTCCTCCCGTATCCGAAAAACAATTCGGTCTTATTTAAAGAAGCTATCATATAATGGAATGGAATATGATTCTTAACATATTAACCATAATCACTCTGAGTAGATAACATATTATGAGATGAGAAAGTCATATTGTAAGCACTAAGCTTATTTGAGGAAAAAGATTAACAAAGTTGACAATAATACACTGTCAAGACTAGCACACTGTTGATAGTAAAAAGTGTACTAAAAATATATAATTTTTGGAATAGCTATGGGCCGAAACATTGGCTTTATTGTGTTAATGATGCTATAAACCATTGCTATAAAAAATTATTCTCAAAAATAAAATTGTCTAAAAAATTAAATATTACATAATCTATGTATGTTAAAGCAGTTAGTATATACTAACTTCGTTTAATTTCTCAGTTATATCTGTATAATATCATCTTACTTTTTCTAAAGAATTTTTTTAAGTTAGCTTGTTTTTAATTTTTCATAAAATTACCTGTAAATCTTTGTTAAATTTGCATTTGTGGCTAATATATTTAAACTGTCAACACCTTCAAATGACTCTTCTATATAGACCATAATATAGATATTTTTTGTAATCTACAGCACCCAGTATTCCTAGGTGGTCTCCCAGCCAAGAACTAACCAGGCCCAATCCTGCTTAGCTTCTGGGATCAGATGGGATCCAGCTCATTCAGGGTGGCATGGCCATAGACTGAGACTACAGTCTCTTTGAAAAGGTTGAGCTACCTGGTAAACTAAGAGAAAATCTGTTAAATGGAAGATAGTCTAATTTTTTCCTACCAAAATACATTCATAAACATCTTAGCCCCAATATTTTCACAGGTACTATTACCTTCATACAAAGTACAAACTATTTATTTTTTTATTTCTGATTCTTTTAAGTGAAGCAAAACCTTAGGCCTTCTCAATTTCATTCCAGTCTAGTACATAAATATTAAAATGGAGCTTCATCAAAAGATTCTTCCAAGAAATTGAGATATTGCCAACCTTTACTACAAAATTTCAAAATTCAAATTTGAAACCACCAACATTAAGTTATTTAGTTACTCTCTTGCTTTTTAGAGATAATTTTCAATGTCCTCCTGTTTGTTAATGTTGTTTTCAGTTACTGGGATTTGCAAGCTGAAGTTTTGGTGTTAAGTTCTTTGCTTAAAGACTTTTAACTGATTTCGAATAATATGCAACAAGATTTAGAGTACTTATTTATAAAATGCTCAATGTCATTGTGAGACACTTAGGTTGATTTAAAAGTAAATGTTCAAAGGCTCAAATATTTCTGCATTCTGATTGATAGTGGGCAATAAAAAGAGAAAGGGTTTATTGACAATCTGATATTTCGTTTAGTTTTATTTTGTGTACATCAGCTTTGTTACAAAAATTTTGTTTTTTTTTATCTTTGTATGATGACTACAGCTTTTTTAAGTTCATTATTTTGTTTAAGAAATTATTTTGGAAATTCAAAAATGGTTTGGTTTTCTCTGCAATTAAAAAAATAATACTATTGCCAAACAATTTAAAGCATGCTTCTCCATCAGAAACATTGTTTTAATCTTGATAAGGGTACATTTTTAAAACTGTAGGTTGATCATATGCCTGCTAGTTAAGTCCTAGCCTTAGTGATATTTGTTTGCAGGCTCTGTTTTGTAAACACTATTGCTTTTAAAGTAAACTTTTGTTGAAATATAGTATATGAGCATATAAGTGCACATATCATTAAGTACAGCTCAATGAAGTTTCATAAACCAAACACATTTATAACCAGCACCTGAATCTAGAAATAAAATAGTACCAGCACCTCAGAAGCTACTCCATATACTTCTGATAATTACATTCCTGCCTTCCCTCTCCCACACCTGTGACCAATGTAGCACCTATCCTAACATCTTAGACTAGCTTTACATGATTTTAAACTTTCTATAAGTGGAATAAGCCGTATGTACTCTTGGATGTCAGCATTATGCTTTTAAGATTCCTTACATTGCTACATGTTGTTGGCATTTGTTCATTCTCACTGCTGTACAGAACTCTGTTGGGTAAATATACTGAAATTTACTAATCCATTCTACCACTGATGGGCATTTGGGTAATTTCCAGTCTTTGGTTATTACAAATAGTACTGCTATGAACAAGGATGCACATGCTTATTGGTGCACATAATTACACATTCGTGCTGTATATATACACAGAAATGTACATCTTCTTTGGATACTATTAGGAATTATGTGTTTACCACAACCAATTCCATGTACATTCCTGCTTCATCAATTTCTTAATTTGGTAAGAATATTTTACTTTAAGTCTGTACACCACTAACATTTACATGCAGATTATCAAAGCAAAAACAATTTTTTTCTCTTCAATGTTTAACTTTGCGACTGAATGTTACAGTATCTTTCCCAATGAGGTCAACTGTTTCACTGTCAACAAAATGAAGTTTCAGTAATTTCATTTTAATCCCATAGATTGAAAAAAATTTGAATCACGATCGGAATTACCGATTTTTATTTGCAGCATCTGATGACACGAAATATTGGCATAATGTAACTGTTTACAAAGTTCCACTAATAGAGCAACACTGTCATAGCTATGCTTTACCTTCGTATGTGCACAAGAAAACTTGGAATTGAAAATGAGCAGTGTTGGTTTAAAAAATGACTCATGTGCTCTAAAGAAAAGTCATACTTCACAGAGTAAATGTACCTTCTGTAGCTACACATGCTAAATTGCTGCCTTTGGGCACAGTCTTCAGAACTACTAACTTTTGAAGTAGTTGCTGATGATCCTTCAGCATATCATTGTCTTCAGGTTTTCTTTTTAAATAGACTTTAATTTTCAGAAGAGTTTGAGGTTCAAAGCGAAAGTGAGCAGAAAGTACAAAGATTTCCCACATGCTCCCTGCCCCCACACATGCACAGCCATTGAATTGTCAACATTCCCGACTGGAGTACTACATATGTTAAAATCGATGAACCTACATTGCCACATCATTACCACTCAAAGTCCACTGTTTATATTAAGGTTTACTCTTGGCGTTGTACATTCCATGAGTATGGAAAATGTATATCCACTATTATAGTATCATAAATAGTTTCGCTGCCCTAAAAATCCTCTGTGTTCCATCTGTTCACCACTCCCTCCACCTGATCCCAGGCAAATACTGATCTTTTCACTGTCTTCATAGTTTTTCCTTTTCCAGAATGTGTTATGGTTAGAATCATACAGTACATAGCCTTTTCAGATAGACTTCATTTACTTAGTAATATGCGTTTAAGGTTCCTCCTGTTCTTTCATGGTTTGATAGCTCATTTCTTTTTAGTGCTGAATAATATTCTATTGTCTGGATGTACCACAGTTTATTTACCCATTCACCTACTAAAAGACATCTTGGCTTCCAATTTGGGCAATTATAAATAAAGCCGCTATAAACATCCATGGGCAGGTTTTTGTGTGGACATAAGTTTGCAACTCCTTTGGGTAAATACCAAGAAGCGTGGCTGCTAGATAACATAGCAAGGGAATGTTCGGTTTTATAATAAACTGCCAAACTGCCTACCAAAGTGGCTGAACCATTTTGCATTCTCCCAGCAATGAATTAAAGTTCCTGTTACTCCACATCTGCTCCAGCTTTAGCATTGTCAGTGTTCTGAATTTTGGCCATTCTAATAGGTAAGGGAATCTCATTGTTATTTTAATTTGCATTTCCCTATCTCTGGTTTTCATGTGGTCAGTGGTACATTCTGGTGCCCATGGTGGATGGTAAATATTACTCACTCATTATCAAATTTCTTAAGAACATTTTAGTATTTAATTTTTATTATGCATGTACTTCCATTCTATTGAGGTCATTGCTGACTGACAGGTTTGCTGAAAATTGGCTGAAATGACCAAGGACACTTCATTTTTATCACTGAGCACCCTGTATGCTGGTCTCAAAAGGGAGATATTAGTTAAATTACCCAGTCACTGCTCACAGGTCACACACAAGATGATGGAAGAATCTGGAATCCCAAAATGGAGGTTTACTTAACACTTCCCAGCTTATTTTAAGTTAACTAACAATAATAATATTGCTCTTAAATTTTTTTTTTTAAAGTGTAAATTCTAAATTAGATGGGACAGCAGAATATTAGGAATAAACCAGGTCTGTCTCGGGCAAATAAGTATGGTTTCCCAAACTTACTGAGATTGAAACATCACTAGGGCAGACATTTAGTGCTAACTTCATAAAAGCCACTCACAGCTCCCTTCTTCCTTTATTATCTCCACTTTGAAGTTGGAAAGTTAGAACACCTTCTTATGCTCCTGCACCTACCAGTGGTCTCTTGATCTGGCTCTATCCAGCGATATGTGAGCAGACACTACTAGGTAGGAGTTTGGAGAAAGCTTTTTATTTTTTTTAAAGCATTCTATACATTTTATTACTTGTAAATTGTGTACTTTACATAGGTAAATTTATATTTTTTATACACACACACACACACACACACTGTTTTCCCAGAGTGCCATTTGGTTAAACATTTACCAGCAAACCCCTGAACATTACAATTCAATTAGTAGCCCTTTCTTGAGATTTTTCTCTCTCTTATACCTACATTCGAATCTATTAGCAAAAACGTCAGCTCTTCCTCCAAAATAGGTCTCACATTCATCCACTTGTCATCATCTCTACTGCTACTGCCTGCACTAGTCCAAGCACCTTCCATGTCTCACTACAGGGTCTTTTCGCTTGTGGAGAAAGCTTTTTAAGAGGCAGACTAACATGCCCCTTCAGCTCTTGGCCTTTGGACATCCCCTTCCTGTTTTCTTGCATTCAAACATGATGACTGGAGGTGCAGTAGCCGTTTTCTGACTGGGAAGAACAAGGAAACATGGCAATAAAGATGCCTGAGTGCTTGATGATATTGTCTATATCATGGAGTAGCTGCACCAGCCTTGGCTTGCCTCAATCTGGATCTCTGATAACGTATTTAAAAAAAATTAAAATAACCCATATAAAAACAAAAATAAAATAAAATATTTCTATGTTCATGTGGCTGCAGTGTAGTTTAATTCTGCTTGCAGTGAAATACTTTCCTAATCAAAATGCATCCGAGTTCTTTCAACAAAAATATCCAACATTCGTTATACTTGTAAGAAGGACTCCCTTCTCTACTAGTCTTAATGTTAAGTTAGTGTTACCTAACATGAAACTTTGATGACTTGTGACTGGTATATGTTAGATCTAAAGTGTCACTTGAATTCAATAATTAAAAAACACACTAACAAGCATCCTTACTATATTTACTTATTTTCCAGTTGTTGAACTGTTTCTGGAGGCTGCCTGATTTTAATTTTAATGCATATAAGTCAACACAACTTTATTGAAAACTCTTCGAAGGCAGAAACAGGGTCATATAGTTTCACTGACCTCATGAAACTTATCAATAATTGATTGGAAGCAATTTGCACATGCATTTACTTTCCTAATATCAGAATCAGAACTGTTAGATGTTTTCTTAAAGCTTTATGTTTTAAATGTTTTAAAAAGCTCTAAAAACTTTCTCTAATTCCAAAAATTATGTTGAAAAGTAGATTTCCCTCATTTCTTAATTTTAAATAAACTAAATTTTATATTCTGGTTTAAGTTTTTAAAAAAAAAAGTTTATTGGCAAGAAGTCAGCTTTCAAGCTGTACAAAATTAATTACCTGAGTTAGTCATAAAAAAAGTAAATAACTCATTTCATTTCCCCCTAAAAAAGCTATTATTCTCTTAGATCTGCTTTAAAGTAAATCACTCTAAATTGCTCATAGACTGTGTTATATTGTTCTCCAAGATGAACTTTAAGAAGTACCTGGTGATTTATATATTTGTGATCAAAATAAAGACAGTCTGATACATTAACTATGGGAGCAATCTTCATGTCAATTTATGTGCTTAGTTAAGGCTAGGCACACAATTGAGGTACAGGAATGAAGGAAACAGAACACAGTAGAAGACTTTGTCCAAGGGTGATACTTTCCAAGACCCCCAGAGGATGCCTGAAACTGGGGATAGTAACAAGCCCTACATGTATTTTGATTTTTCCTATACCCATGATAAAGTTTAAGTCATAAATTAGGCGCAGTAAGAGATTAACAACAACAATAATAAAATAGAATAAGTATAACAATGTACTGTAATAAAAGTTATGTGAATGTAGTCTCTCTCTCTCAAAATATCTTATTGTATTGTATGTACAGTATGGATATGCTGCCTGTTAAACAGAACTAGAGAACACCATTTATTAAGTAGTAACTGTGCCAGGAACTGTGAGCTCTCTTCATGTTGTCATTTAATCTTCACAGCAACCCATGTTACCATCCCCATTTTATAGATGAAGAAGCACTCAGCACAGGGTGGAGACTCAGATTTAGGCTTACATATGGAGTGACCAACAGCCTGATTTGTTTGGGAGGAGAACTCAGACCGTAAGATGCAAGACTTAGAGTGTTCAAACTGGGACAGTCCTAAGCAAATTGGGATGGTTGATTATTCTTCTTACAGAACCTGTGCTGTTTCATGAACATCTTCAGTCCATTTCTCATACTCAAAGGCTAGGAAGCCCACCCCCTGCCCCTCCCCCACCAACACACACACACACACACACACACACACACACACACACACACACACACACATGCAGTCCACCCATGGGCGAACTGAGTCAGAGTGAGCTGCTCAGAGAAAGGGAAGAAAGCTCAGACTGAGATTAGGTGAGGAAAATCTCCCCACATCTAGCCCTACTCCCAGCTCCTGACTGAGGAACCCTGTCCCCCTAAGCTTTAGTTGGCTTTCTCAGAGGTCTAACCACCAAGCTTGGAGGACTTTGTTGGGAAAGTGGGTACCAACTAGATACCTCTACTCTCACTCATCACAGGAGAAACAGACAAAATACAGGTCTTTATAGAGTTGTAAGATGCTGAAAAAGATGACATTTTACCCAAGCCCCTGATTTGCCAGGACACCCAATCCCTTCAGACCCATCACACGGAAGACCTAATCTCTCTAGAAACTCTTACTCCAGACATGCCAATAGGCCCAATGTTGACAATTCTGTACACCCAGACAAGTGCAAACAACAACCATTTGTCATAAACTGGCCACCCAAGACCATCTGCTCCAGAGAAACGGACTGTCTCCAAGAAGCATCCAAGATAGCCAGAGGCAGGCCAGGTTGACATCACTTGGAACTTCGAGTCTAGTAAGTAGGTTTCCCACAATTCACTGGGCCTGACTATAATGTGATTGCTCAGGTTCAGTGGTTTTCAATCCTGTCTGCTCATTAGAATCACCTGTGGAGAGTTTAAACCTACTGATGACCTGACCTTACCCCAGACCAATTAAATCAGAATAGCCAATTGGTTAAGTTACAGGTGAATCTAATGTGCAACTAGGGTTAAAACCCATTGCTCTAGTTCAGTGACTCTCAAAGGGCCAGCATCATTGGCAGTTTGTTTTTATGCTAACAGGTAAAATTATACTATGGGATAAAATTAATTCTGTGTTTCCCTTGACTTCCATTATAACATAGAGGTATCCATGGAAAAATGATCTAAGAGACAGAGCTGGGCAAGAAAGATTTAATATAGTGACTATGTTAATAGCCTGTGTACATAGAAGATGTTTGATTAATAGAAATAAGACTTCATTATACTTAAGCCACACCATTTTCCTCTCCATCTATCCCCATTTTCTTCCATTGGACCCATCTTGGTCTTTCTTGCTTTGTTAGCATTTTCCCTAAATTTGGAGGTCTCTTGAATGAGCACTCCCAGATTTCAAATTCTACTTTCCACTTTCATCTGGAGAATTGCCTCTCGTGGAGTTACACTATTTCAACACTTTTCTTGGATGTTTTTACCTCACAGTCTAAGACGTGCTAGTTTCTCATAGTTATATAAATGTCTAACCACTGTGCTATACACCTGAAACTAATATAATATTGAATATCAACTGTAATTGAAAAAAAAATGAAAGAGGAAGAAAGAAAAGAGAGAGAAAGAGGAAGGAAGGAAGGAAGAAGTGAGGGAGAGAGAGAGAGAGAGGGAAAGAGAGGAGAGAGAGGGAGAGAGAGAGTCTGACCTGGCTTGCAGCTCTTATCTGCTGCTCATATCATGGCCATTGAGTCTTTGGTTAAGTATCAGCTTCCTGCTTACACTTGCTAATTTGGATATTGCTTCGTTAATTCCAAACACTTTATAGAAAAAAGTTTTTATTGGAATGATACTCTGAAAATGTTGTAGTCTGAATTTTCTAACATTTACTTTTCTTAAAATTATCTTAATCACAGTCATTTTTAAAAAATATTACATTAAAAATGGCAGTTTAAAATGTTGAACAGGAAGATGTAATTTAATGAAGGGCATCTTTCTCCACATTGACATGGATGTTAAATCTTTTTTTTTTTTTTAAGATTCTAATGTGTTCTAATTACTTTAATTTAAAATTCTGGGTGTGCATGTTTTATTCATGACTTTCTAGATGATTGAGAAAGTTTCTGCAGCTCCTTTGAAGCTCTAACTTTGGAAATATAACAAATAATGAAGCCATCATATTTTCAAAATGCTCAGATAGAGGAGACTTTTGAAAGACAGTGTAATTGTGAATCAAAGCTTAATCAGCTGCTGTGAAATGAGTTTTTAATTATTACATTGCCCCTGGTATGCTGGAGTTCACCAAGGTTAAGAGAATGACCTCACACACATTTTCTCTGAAAGGGTAGAATTTTTTTCCTGTGCACCATATCACCTTGAATACTCAGAAACTAAGTTGTTCTGCTTCCCATGAAAATATTCCTCAGAAACAATTTTTCACACTAACCCTTGTCTAATCTCAGACAAGAAATGGGAAGTGTCACTCATTTTTCTCTTATTAAATGCATTATTTCTGGAGCAGGCATATGGCTTCTGAATTAGAATACTCTTCTACTCCTACTGAAAAATTCACATTTTCCAAAGTAGTTTGTAAGTTTATTAAAGAGAATATCATAAAGGGTGCTCAAAGCATAAATCTTTAGATTTCAGAATTCTGGATCAAAATAAATGGTTTTATTTCAAGTGACCAAAAATAATATAGATTTTCCAAACTGGGGAAAAATGGGTTTGCACAAGGAGGTTCTCTGGGCAATCAGTACCTGATTTCCTTGATATAAAGTTCAACTCAAACAAATTTCATTTTTATCAAATGGGAAAGGGGCATGGTATGAAAACTTCTCAAACTTCCTGCTTCAAACGTAGAAACTTACATCTCACATTTTCTGGCCACTAAATAAAACTAAGAGATCAGAACTAAATGTTTTAAAGTTCCCTAAGAATCATTAAAAAATCATTACATCACCAAATGTCCAAAGCAAAGTCAAAAGACTTTGGATTTTAACTCTACAGCCATATTTTTCCTTTAGATTGTAAAAGAATTTGCCAAATGAAATTCTAAGTTCTGCATAGAAACCAGCACTAATATCTTGACCTCTTTTAAAGCTCTCTCTACAAGTGATTTTGATCTGCGATTCCAATAAAATTTTTAAGGAGGGGCATTTTAACTCATTTATGTGAAACTCAAAATCTCTCTGGATCCTTAATATACATATTCAACCAAATCGAAGAAACCGATGTAGCTGTTGGATGAGACATGACTCAGAGTTCCAATTGACAGTTTCCTTTTTGAGGAATGCAAACAACCTTGGGCTCATGAAATGAGAACAAGCAGGATCCTGAAATAAGTGTTACTGCTAAGAAAGTCGTCATTAAAATGCTGCACCCGAGGTTTGATTTGCATAAGATCTGATTACATTTAGTAGCTGTTCACGTATCTGTGCTGAATCAATGTCGCTTCATCAACACACAGGTTATCTTGGCTGCTCACTTTAGAATGGGCTCGCTTCTAATTGAAAAATACAGCACTGCACATCCCATGTGCCCTCTGTCACACGCTTTGTGCTAGTTTTTAGCTGAAAAGGGAGATCAGTCAAGTTTTGTACAGCATTTCTATGGTTGAGCAAATCCTATGTAATTTATCTCTTCAAAATGATATCTGTGAAAGTAACTGACATCTCTGCCACTGGAGGTAAGTGACATAGAGCCAGTATATTTACTAGAAATAATAATAACTAGCATTTATTGAGCAATTATCAACTGCCAGGTACTAAATAAAGTGCTGCCCAAGCATTTACTCTACCATTTAATCTTCTGGCAGCTTCTGTTATTAACGCCATGTTTTCAGGTGCGGAAACGAGGTCATTTAATCTGCCCAGTATCACAAGCTCCTCATTAGTGGAGTCAACATTTGACTCTCAAGTCCATGCTCTGAGAACTACATTACCCAGGACCTGAAGAAGCAATGCCCTAGACTCGTGCAGACCCAAAGGTGAATCTTAGCTACGGTCTTAGTATCACTGTTGAAAATTGAAATTCCAAAAGCAAATCCACCTCATTAGGACAAAAATCACTCAG
This sequence comes from Eonycteris spelaea, assembly GCA_003508835.1. Classification (NCBI taxonomy): domain Eukaryota; kingdom Metazoa; phylum Chordata; class Mammalia; order Chiroptera; family Pteropodidae; genus Eonycteris; species Eonycteris spelaea. Next base: position 778,978 of record PUFA01000175.1, read on the forward strand.
AGGTGTCGTCAAAGTGAATTGTCCTCTCAGTGACACTAAGGCCAGAATAGAACATGAATCTCCCATCACTGCATCCAAGTTGTTCACATCTCTGTATCCACGTTGTTCACATCTCTGGCACTACCTTCCCCAGACCCTGCCCTCTAAACACAAGGAAGGAAAATTGACACAAAACCATAGTGATGCTTTTTGTGATGCACCAAAACTCAGTTTGTGTTAAGGATTTCTACTGTGGACACTGAAAATGTAGTTAGGACTTGCGGGGAATATTGTAAGCTAGTAACAATAAACTAGAATTAAAGAATTCCCAAAACTATTAAGCCATATTGATCACCTGTGCAATTGTACAAATAGTGCCAAACACGGACATGTCTTACCATACACATGGGTACACCTACATGCATTAGCACTAAGCTAATGAAGAGCTTCACAGTGAGAAACCAACCAACATGCAAATGGAGGGCTTCTGTTGTACATGGCTATGGTCCCAGTTCCACCCACACTCTGTTGGAATACAAGCAAGTCGTCTGTGTACATTATACGTCTCTAAGAAAGATTTTAAAACTCAAATACTGTGACCTTAGCCTTTGTCAGAACATCGAGGCTTCCTCTGCCACAGATACTGAATATGGTAGTAATTTAAATTGCTAGAAGCTATGCCCTACTGAAACATCCTGTTAAAACAAAATTTAAAAATCCAGATTAATATAAGAGCTCACTTTATGTAATTAAAAGATATTTGTGTTGCCAAATTAGAAACATCAGTTCATAAATAACATATAATAAATTCCACAATGAAGACTATTACTTCTGGATATTTTACCAAACCCATCAACTCAATTAATAAATATTGGTGAGTACCTACTATGAGTAAGGCATAAGGATAGATACCAGGGAATACAAAATGATTAAGACAGGTCTCCTACTCTAAAAGAAACCACTATTTAGAGGACAGTCCATCGAGAAAATATTCATTAATCTATCTAAATTCCTGAGAGAAGAAATAAGGTTAGTTGTGGTCAAAAGCAGGGTCTGTTTCTAACCCTGTCTATAAACTTTTCTGGGGTTCATCTCACTTAATGAAAGCACTGAGACTCTCATTCTCAGTTAAATACAATTTTTCCCAAAGCACATAAATTAACAGGGAAAGACACATAAGCATTAAAAAATTTGAAAAATGTCAGGATGATATAGGTTTCCTTGAATTGCTAAGAGTTGTGCAGAAGAGGATTCTCATGTGAAATGTACATTACTAGTCCTATTTCCCCTGAAGCCAAACTAAAAATCATTATTCTCTAAAAATGTAAGTAGAGTAAATTCTGGCTCTGCCTTCTCCAAACTTTCCAAATGTGATTAATATTCTTTTCTATTCAACTCATATCTTTATTTTTCAGATTCTCTTAAAGCTTGAGGATATTTTAGCTTTGGTATTTTTGAAAAATAACAATATTACTTCCTGGAAAGCAATGCAATATAATGCACTAAACTTGGAACTCTTTGAGAGTAAACACTGTTTCAATTATATTTGCAGCTTTGTTTTTTAGCCTATTGCATGGTCATTTATAGAGTAAGAACAGAACAGGGAAAGCATGCTATGGAAGGCTGACATTTCAGCCTTAATCTTTTACCTACTGACAATGTGATTTGCAGCAAAACACTTAGCCTATCTGAATCTGAGTTTGCTCAACTGTTGAAGAGAGGTACTAATACCACCTACTTCATAAGGTATTATTGTGAGGAGCAAATGAAATCATAAATTACAATGTAGCTATAAACACTGCATGATAGTAATTTTTATCACTCTCAAGCATGGGCTTAAAATCATAGAATGAGTAGAAAGTAAGAAGAAAAAAGCTGAACAATTACAAAACAAACATCTCAATCGTGAATGCTAAAACCTGAAAAACATTTTATTCATCTGAAAAATCTTCCTGTAGTAACTCTCTACAAAAGAAGAGGAAAAAGAAGAAAAGATTTTTAAATATGGTATATTGGATTTAGATTATATTCTACCAATTACATTTGCCAAATCCAATAATAAAAAAACTGAAACAAAAACTTTTGTTTTAAAACTATGTGGTGTATATGTCAAAGTAATTTGTATCAGATTAACCCTCCAACTGAAAACAACTATAAAAGATGGATACAATACAAAACAGACAAAAACACTAAAACAGAGTCAATAAGGTCAAATAAATTAGCCAGAACTTGAAGGACTAAATCCCAGAGAGAAAACAAAAAATTTATGTATATCGGAGTAATTTGACAATTAGCCTCCACATTTTCCCCTCATACCATTTTCTGACTCACTGCACAAGAATGGAGCGAACTGAAAGCAGTAACCTAGCATGAAGACAACTAACTGACTAACTGACTGACTGACTGATTGATTATTGAATTTAATGATTCTATAGATGAATTTAATAGCAGATTAAAGAGAGCATAAAGATCATGGATAAACTCAAAGACAGGTCCTTGGATATATCCTGATTGAATTACGAAGAGAAAAATAAAAAGAAAATACAGAAAAGAATGAGACTGAGTGACACATGATTACATTTTCTAACATACATATAATTGGAATCTCAGAAGGAGAAGAAAAAGAATGGAACACAAACAATCCGAGGCACAAAATTACTGCTATGAGAAATGAAATGGGATACGTTCCCACAGATATTATAGATGTTTAAAAGGATAAGAGGATATTATGAGCAGCATCATGTTCATAAATTAAAATCTGAATGTTGTAAAGATGTCATTTGTCCCCAAATTAATCTAAAGATGCAATCAATCATAATCAAAATTCCAGAAAGACATTTTGTGGGAATTTAATAAGATGTCCTAAAATGTATATGAAAAACAAAGGGCCAAGAGTAGCAAAGACATTTTTAGAGAAGAAGAACAATATTGGAGGACCTATACTGGGAGATATGAAGACTTACATAAATTTATAATAATTGAAATAGTACATTACCAACACAAGGATAGACAACAGATCAATAGAACTGAGTCCAGAAACTGATGCACAGATATATGGTCACAAAAGTGCCACTGCATTGAATATCGTAAGAAAAAAAAGTTACTACTGACTCGCTACTTTATATCATATACCAAAAAATAATCAGTTCCATAGAACTGAATGTGAAAGGTAAATAATAAAGCTTCTAGAAGTTAACGCAGAAGAATACATGTGGTCTTAGTGTTAGAACACATTTCTTATATAGGACACAGAAAGAGCTAACCCTGAATAAAAACATTGATAAATTGTACTTCACTTAAGAAATTAAATTAAGATACTCCGTAAATCAAAAGATACCATTATAAGAGTAAAAAACACAAGCTGCTGAGTGAGAAAAAAATATTTGCAATAGGTTTCCAGCAAATAACTCATTTCCAGAATATATGAAGAAATATTACAATTCAATAAGAAAATACAGGCTACCCAATTTTTAAAAACTGGACCAAAATCTCTTGAACAGGTATTTTTGAAAATGAAAAAGGAAAGAAAAACTGCTTAGGAAGTATATGGAAAGATGTTCAGCATTATCCATCATAAGGAAAGTGATATACCACTACATAATCAGTAGAATGGTCAAAGTTTTTTAATGGCATACCAAGTGTTCGTAAAAAAATTCAATCATTTGGAGAGTAGGAGTATAAGCTACTACAACTGCTTCAGAAAACAGTTTATTGATATCTGCCAAAGCCGAACATATGCGTGCCTATAATCCGACAATTCGACAACATAAAAACATAAAACCATGCTCAAAAGACACATTTAAGAATGTTCACAGCAGCTTTATGCATAATTTTCCCAAACCAAAAATAACCCAAACATCTATTACAATGGATAAATATGTGCGGTTCAGTCTTTCAATAAACTACTACACAGCAGGGGTCAGCAAACTACAGCCTGTAGGTTAAATCCAGCTATGCCATTTACAGTATTATCTATGGCTTCATCTGCATGGCAATAGCAGAGTTCAGTAGTTGCAACACAGACCGTGTGGTCTACAAAGCTGAAAATATTTACTATGTGGACTTTTACAGAAAAAGTTTGCCAACCTCTGCCATACAACAATGAAAAAGAATGAGCTACTACTGCTACTCTGACTATTCACAACAAGATGAACCCCAGAGACATAATACTGGTGGAAAAAAAGCCAAACAGGAAAGAATCCACGTTATGATTCAATTTGTATAAAGTTCAAACACAGGCAATATAATGGAAGTCAGAATGGAGGTTACATTTAGGGAAACACGAGAGAGCAATGATGCAGTTGATCACTCTCTAAACCTGACCGTGTCATTTAAAAGTAAGAATGAAGTGAGCAAATAAGAACAAGTGTTGCAGAGGATGTGGAGGAAAAGGCACCCTCACACACTGCTGGTGGAATGTAAATTGGCACAGCCCCTATGGAAAACAGTATGGAGTTTCCTCAAAAAATCAAGAATAGAACTACATATGACCCAGAAATCCCTCTGGGTATTTACTCAAAAAACTTGAAAACATCTTCAAAGATTTATGCACCCCGAAGTTCATAGCAGCATTGTTCACAGTCGCCAAGACATGGAAACAACTGAAGTGCCCTTTGATAGACTGAATAAAGAAGATGTGCTACATATATATACAATGGAATATTATTCAGCCTTAAGAAAAGTTGAAATACGGCCATTTATAACATGGATGGATCTTGAGATTATTATGCAAAACAAAATAAGTCAGAGAGGAAAAGTTGAAACCATACGATTTCACCCATATGTGGGATATAAAACTAAAAGTAACAATCAAACATGACAAACAAACAGAGACTCATGGAAACGGACAATGGATTGGTGGTTACCAGAGAGGAGCGGGGCGGGGAGGAAAGAAGGAGATGGGCGGGGGAGTCAAATATTTGGTGGCAGAAGGAAATTTAACTTTGGGTAGTGAACACACCTTGAAACCCATTTCGCTTTTCTTAACCAATGTCACCAATAATTTTAATTTTAAAAAAACGTAAGAATGAAGCAAGCAAAACTGACTCCACCCTCCCCACATACCACAGAGGCCACTGGCAAAAATGCTCAGAGCATCAGATCACACACACCACAGCCAGCCTCCAAGTTGGGAAGACAAAGGAGGCAAAATCAATCATTCATAGCTGCGGGGCAGGTTAGATAAAAACCTATCCTGAATCTCCTCTGATCCCTGTAGGTTTTAAAGTCTTTGTATTTGAACAGAAGGAAAAAACAAACAAACAAACAAAAATAAAAAAAAAAAACAAACAATGAACTACAACTATCTAAACTAAATAGGAGTTTTAATGTCAACTAAAAGATTATGTCCACCCCAAATCCACCTCCTTATTCAGATGAGTGAATGGAATTGCCTGAAGCTAGTAGGAGTATTGATTTTGGAACAATAATTAAAATCTAATGGAGTTAATCAGTTTCACATAGAACTATAAATTTCACCCAAAGACATGATAAATTGCTGATTAAGAATATCTGACCACACATCTACTCAATTTTAAAAATTCAGATTTCATTTTCTGACAATGTTATTCATTTTAACTGAGAGAAATAGTCATACTATCTCAAGTGCGGAATGTTATACCTAAGAGGGGGAGGGAAAGAGAATCATTTGGTTCTTTATAGGGGTCAAATTATACATCAAATAAAGTATGAAGTTCCTTCGCCAGATACATTTCATAAAGTTAAATGGTTCTTTCAAGATTATGCTGACAATAGAGTCTTCAGTCTTTGTTATAACATAGACTACGACCTCTCTAATAAGGATAATAATGTATCATCAAAAAATGCTGCTAATTGAAAACTGTAAGTCTAATTAACCAGGGATGTGACCATGCATAACATATTATTAATAGAATGAAAAGACTGCATTACACCAACTGCTATCCAGAAAGAAAAAAAAAAAAAAAAGAACTACAAGGACAGTCCAGCAGTTCAAAGACTCTTTACATCTATTTTGGCAAAAGTTACTGATGATATTTTCCTTTCATTAAACTGTCGGCTTCATAGCAAAATGACTTAAAACCAGAGAAGAAAGTCGAGCCAGATTTAAAAGATGGGTCACGGGGCAGCTGCTAGGGATCCAATCTATAAAGGGCCCTTAAACATGCCTGGTAGACATCTAAAATATGGTGCCAATTAACTCATTCATGTTCCTACAAGAAATTCTTTACATAATGGGTAAAATGTAAATCGGTCCCACTCCCAATGAATTAGTTCCCTCTAATGAAAAATATAAATAGTCTGTCCTAGTGTTCACCTCTTTCCACTGAGTATTTTCTAATGAACACATGCACATTCAGAAAGCTTAGGGCCACTACAATTTCTCGAACCAAACCTAAAAACAGCCCACTGGTAGTTACCAGATGTCAGCAGTTATGGCCAAGTAAAATTTCAACACTAAAAGAACATGTGGTCCCAGACTGTCTCTAGAGAAAAATGGATTTTATTATCAAAATGTTAAATTCTATGCCTCCTAAGAAGTTCTCCTAGATAGAGAAAAGCCTTTTAAAAAGCTAACAAGTAAACTGCACTACAGGAAAATGGAACTCATTTTGCTGACATTAAAAGAAAGTATCCAGACCAAGATGGCTTATTGAGAGCATGTCAAAATCTCCTCCTCTCAGCAGCTAGCCCTTGAAATGGCAGATTACATACAATGGATATAGACATAGATATGTAAACATATGTATTTGTAGTTGAAGACGAAAAAATAAAATCTAATGGGTTAGAAATAAAGAGGCACTCAATAATCAATAGATACTTAAGCCTCATGGCTCAAAGGAATTTTGGATCTGGGTTTGGGATACTGAGCCTAAGGCCTCAATGGTCTCATGAGGTTGCTATCAAATGTATCCCATACAAGACGGGTGTCTCGAACCCGGCTCGGCTTGGAGCTGCATGACCGAAAACACTCTGCCCACCAGTGTATTGAATAGATGAGTGGTCAGATAGTCCCCAGTTGTGGCTGGAGAAGAAGGAGAACTTCCTATAGAGCACAGAACCCAGGTCCATCCCGAGTAGAGCACAAAGCTCATGTTCACCCAGCTGCACAAAGCAAGATCCCACACTGAACAACCAACAGAAGATCCATTCCTTAGGGGCTGGGTTTTAGGAGGGTTTTAGGAAATTAGTAAAATCCAAGGTGGCTCTAGTCATTGAGCTAGAGCTAATTTTGATTATTTTTAAGTAAACAATAACAAAAATAAAAATAAGTAATAAAAAATGAAGAAGTTTCAGATCATGAGGAAACCGTAAGACTAACCCAAAAGTATTTCAGTCATTCTTTATTCTCTATCATCATACAAGATGTAAGCGAAAATCAGATACTACCAACTAGTTTAGCCCCCTGTGAAATGTATTTTGCTTCAGGTAATGAAGTCAAAGTAGATCCCTATTAGCCAACCTACATTTAAAGAGAATTTAAAAAGTTTTCCCCACAACAAAGAGGTAACTCCAAATTGGAGGCAGTGTTCTAACTCGTTTTGTAATCCGTCCCAGGGTAGTGACAATTCAGTGTCCTCATGTGAAGCATTTTCGGTGAGGATAGCGCTCTCTGTCCTATAGTATTAAAATGAAATATTTTGTAAAATATTTCATAATAAGAGAAATATTTCTCAATGAAAATTCTGAATTCGCTACATTTCCTTTGTTGCAATAAATATTTTGTAATTTTATTTCTGGCAAAGGTGTATATAAACTTAGCATGATTAACACCAGCAAAAGAAACACCTGTTAACAAATTGTTACATCTACTTGTTCCCACAGGAAAACATATGGGAAGGGTTGGAAGGCTTCAACCCTTAAACAAAAATTTGACCAAAGGTCTTCTGAAGCAATTCACTTTTTGATGTGTTGTTTCAATAAGTTTTTTATTTTGTTCAGCAAATGAAAAAGATTTATTTCAGGAAAAATATATATATATTTTTTATTTATTGCAGTAAAATAAAGATAATAGTTTGTGATGCGCTTAAAAGAACTTTTAAAGTAAGTGTTTAAGAACCTTAAAGATATAAAGTGGAATTAATGATCCTAAAATAAAAGCAAGAGTCGTGAAGCAAGGGAAACCTAGGAATGAACATTGTAATCACTGAAATTTAAACATTCAATAAATAGACTATATAGTGTATTGGGCACAGTCAAAAAGAAAATTGCTAAAGTAGGAGACAGAATTGAGGCAATTTCTGAAAGCATAACATAAAGAGATAATTGCAGAGAATTATATAAAGCTGAAGAAAGACATGAAACCTCATGTTGAAAAGCCCACTGAGCCCCAGGCAGGATACATTTATTTTAAAAATCCATGCCTAGATATATTGTTAGTAAAACAAACCAAAAAAAAAAAAAAATCTAAAGTAAAGTGAGATTCCTAAAAGCTTCCAAAGAGAAAAGGCATTATTTTCCAAAGAATTACAGATTGACAGTAGACATCCTGTAATTGCAACATCAGAGAAAAGATCAGTAACAGAAGTCAATGGAGTAAATTTTCAAAGCTGTACAAGAAAATAACTATGACAAATTGTCATTTTAAAGTGAGGGCAAAAAATAACACTTCGGATTTAGAAGAACTCAAAAACTTTATCGCCTACAGACCTTGGCAAGTGCTACTATCAGCAAGAAGAAACTTTAGAAGTAAAAACGAGAAGTCAGTAAAGTGAGCAAGGAAATGGAAAAAGCATACAGGCAAATTTGAATAAATGTTGACTGTAGCAATAACAGCAACAATACTGTGCTTTTTTAAATGTTAGAACTTCAATTTTATATAACAATCATATAGCATTACCATCCAGTGACTTGTGCTGGGCAGCTAAAGCTTTTCATTATGTTCAGCAGGGGCTAGAGATATTTATTTAGAATTTTTTAAGAAAAAAAAATTAATATAAACTAATTTGAATTTAAAATAAAAATAATAAAGGCAGTAAAGAGTGAAAATTCATACTAAAAAAAGAATACTCCCACATGCAATCCAGAAAAAAAAACTTTCAAACAGTTTTTGGACAACCCAGGTAAGTGTCTTCTACATGTGCTGAGCATACTCCCTAGTTATGAGTAATTTCACAGTCATGATTGAAAGACAGTTCTAAATAAAGTCAATTATATTTAGTCCACATACCAAATCTCTGATTTTTAATATATGGAAATATTTTATACAAATTTTAAATATAGTTTTTCAATATTCATGTTAAAGAACATTGAGGCACCCTAAGCACCAGGTCTATCTCTCCTATCAATATGTTCCTCTTAATTTCTTTTGATTGCTTTGATTCACTTAAATATCTCTGTGAAGATGCATGAAAACCAGAGTTCTCTTTCTATTGTCAATTGAAATGATTGTTTAGTATCATGAGTCAAGACTGAATTTAGTAAAGGCCCCTTTTAAAAATATGTATAATGAGTTTCCTTTTAGAAAATGTGTATAATGGATTTGTATAGCAGATTACAGCCACAGAAAAGAAAAAAAAAAATCTTGCCTGATAACAGTCCAAATTTCTCAAGCAATACCAAGGCTCAATAAACATTCTTGTCTTATCACTTAAAGTGTAAAACCACTGTTTAATCTACCTTCACCACTGTCCTCACATCCTAACCTTCTTACGAAACTTACTTACTAACTAAACTTGCTAAGCTTGTCAAAGTTCTTAATTTCAAGGCCAGAACGCCTGATGATGAATTGCAGAGAATTAAAATTCTATTTCCATATATACACCATCATTCATAAGAGGGATTCAAAGCTCTTTCAAGCCATGAATATTACCATTCTTTGTGAAGAATTCTTCCCTGGGATAAATTTTCCTATTCTATAAAACAGAGACTCGAATGTAGGAGAAATAAAATGAATTTCCATTTCCTACATGACACAGTATAGTAGCAAACAAATAGCAAAAGAAAGCTCAAGGCTTTTGCATATTAAAGTGTCATGACATGGTGGGTGCCACAAATAGTACGCAGAGAATTAAATGCCCTATAGACTGGATAGGACATATTTTAATTTAAACTAAATTAAAAAGAAAAAGGAAAAAAAAAGAAAAATGAGGAGCCTTCCCAACTTCTTGTATAAAGCAATTGTCAACAGAAAAGATAAGCAAAGTCAGTTTTTCACCTTGAAGAAAACGGCTGTAGTTATATTTTTTACTTTTGAATAAGTTCTTCTGCCTGTATTGTATCTGTGCTTCAGTCTAATTGAAATGAAAAATCCTCAAGTTGAAGAAACACAGTGACATTCAGAGCCTAAGGCTTGACTTACAAAGTAATTCCACCAGTAATATTCTCATAGTTGCATAAAGTAGAAAAACAGATATTTTGGCTTGTAGTATTAAATTTAATGCATAAAGTTTAGTAGCAATACTTCCGAGGACAAAGAAAAGTCAGCTTTCAGTATAACTAGTCCAGAAAAAAAATGCTATTGCAGAAATTGCCTCCTCAAAATTTCAAAGTGTAGGCTTTGGGGTTCTGAAACAGGGGAAGATATAAATGGTTTGTTATATACCATAGATTGCAAAAGTATCAAAAAGATTTCCTAAGGTTAATACAGTTACCTAAAAACAAAGAACAAAATAATAGAACAAAGAACAAATGGTGTTTTTCTATTTTTAATTTAATGATAGTCATCCTATCATTCATAATAAATTTATAGGATTCCAGGTTTTCTAGTTTGCTTATTAGGTATTTTGAGGTCAAATTCTCCACTTTAAAGGTTTCAGATCAATAATTACTGCTACTCTTGGAAGAGTCTTCTACCCAGCCTGAAGAAAATGAGCTAGCTTTAAATAAGTTACCACCTATTTTGAAGATGTATATTAAATAAAAATGGATGTGAATAATTCTATTATCTCATTGAAAAAAAAGGTTATAATACCTAGAAATAAATTGAACCAAGAAGGTGAAAGATCTGTACACTGAAAACAATAAGACATTAATGAAAGAAATGGAAGAAGACACAAAAAAATTATTACATGCTTATGAATTGGAAGAATTAAACATTAATATGTCCATGCTACCCAAAGCAATCTACAAATTCAATGCAATCCCTACAAAATTTTAAAATTGGCATAAAAGAAGACACTAGATCAATGGAATAAAACAAAGAGCCCAGAAATAAACCCACACATATATGGTCAATTAATTTATGACAAAAGAGACAAGAATATACAATGGGGAAGGACGGTCTCTTCAAAAAATGGTGTTGGAAAAACTGGATAATCACATGCAAAAGGATAAAATGGGACCACTATCTTACATCATACACGAAATCATAACAAAATTCCTGAAAATTCAGCTGCTTCAAATCACAGTAGATATTAATTATCTCGCATTGTTTCTGTGAGTCAGGAATTTAGGAGACTTTAACAGGAATGATTTGGCTCGGATTCTTTTCATGAGGCTGCCGTCAAGATATACGGAGCTGCAGTCGCCTGAAGGCTTCACTGGAGGTGAAGGATCCACATTCAAGACGGCTCTGTCACACAGTAGGCATGTTGGTTCTGGCTTTTGGTGAGAGGATTACCTCCTGAGGGCTTATTAAGTGACCATGCAACATGGCAACTGGCATCTTCCACAGAAAGTAATCCAGGAAGTCAAGAGCAAAATCACAATGTCTTGCAGGACTTAATCTCAGAAAAGTCAAATGCTGACAGTAGGGCCCAGGAATATCAATATTCCTTAAGTGCTTTCAGGTACATTAACCATCTTTTAAAATAAAATGGTTATGAATATTATTGGTCTTCCCGTCTACATTTCCCCAAAACCATGACATCTAGAATACTCTAGATATATATATAGATATATATATATACTATATATATATATATAAAGAAGATTCCTCATACTCTAGACATAAAAAGAAACATGAATATTCCTCATTCAAGGTATTTCTTTTTCTATGTATGGTGACAGATGGTTATTAGTCTTATTGTGGTGATTATACTTTGTAAGGTACTGTAAGCTACATAAATATTGAATTACAATGTATGCACCTGAAACTAATATAATATTGTATGTCCACTATAATTTAAAATAAAATTTTTTAAAAGGTTTAAAAAAAAAGAAATCAAACATTGCCATTTCCACATTATATTCTTTAGAAGCAAATCACTAAGTCTGGTCTACACTCAAGAGGACAGAAATTAGGCACCACCTTTTGAAAAAATTAATGCCAAAGAATTTGTGGACATATTTTAAAATCACTACAGGAAAAAACTTAAATATCTATTCATGAAAGCCTGGTTAAATGAAGTATGGTCATTATCTCCCAAAATTTTAGCATCCCTTCAATAAAAAAAAAAAAAAGAAAGAAAGAAAGAAAATTAAACACACTCCTAATATGAAAATATAAATTACATTACTTTTCAAATTATATCCATATACACTTAACTAAGATAGAACATATGTTTTAAAATACACACAAAAATTTTTAATTTTAGATGCGATAAAAATAAATAGATGTAGAAGAGCTAATATTTTCTTCCCATATCCCAATTTATCCTGAGACCCTCTGAGGTGAATATACTTATTTAAGAGACCCCTGGGATACATGCAATCATTAGAAAACGAAGTGGCTGTATGACACAGACTAGGAAAGGTGTTCAAATAATGTCAAAGAGCATATAGAAGTTCATCCCATCTTTGTAAGGAACACACACATATATGCTTGAACACATGTATAAAATTTATCTAAGGCTATAAAAAAATTCAGGAACAGTTATCTGTGAAAGAGAATTCATCAGGCTGGTGATGAGAAAAACAGTTTTATGTATGTCTTTATTCCCCCCTAACTCTTGAATTTTATATGTACATGTTTTCATTTTTACAATTACATATTGAAATGTTTTTGAAAATAAATGCAAGTTAATATGGAATAAAAGCAACTTATAAAATTAGCAAAGGATATAAAAAAATAGTTGTCAGAAAAAGTGATTAAAATATTTATTCAGCATTTTTAAGTGTCCAATCTCACTTATGATAAGAGAAATACAAATAAAAACTACATAGGGTTACTACTTTTTATTTATCAAATTGGCAAATACCCTAAAGTTGATAACGCGCATCTTGACAGGGAAAAAAGCACTTTAATTCATTGCTATTATGATTGTTAATGGATATAATCCTTTGAGGGCCATTTGGCAATATCTACCAAAATTTAAATGCACATACCCTTCAGCCTAGCCATGCCACTTCCAGAAATTCATCCTATAGACATACGCAAATAACATACACCTAAAGTTATTTGTTGCAGCACAGTTAATAATAGCAAAGCATGGGTATTAACCTAAATGTCTATTAACAGGTGTCAGGTAAATAAGGTATGGTATATCCATTCTAAGTAGTATGATACAGGTTTTAAAGTGAATAAGAGCCTCTTTACATATATGTACGTAAACTCAAAGACATATTATTAAGTTAAAAAAAAAAAGCAAGGACATTTCACTGTGTATAGTATGCTATGCTACTAGCTGGATAAGAAAGGGGGAAATATATATATATGTATATATTCACTTTTGATTATATATAAATATATAAAATTCCTAGAAGGAGATGAAAAAAATAACTTCTGGGACAGGAGAAGGCAAAGGTGGATATAGCTGGCAGGTAAAGGGAAAAGACATCAATAAAATAAGACTACAGAATAACGATACTGGCTGTCACTTAATAGTCACTTGCCTTGTGCTAGACACTCTACTGTTTTACATATTGTTTTATTTTACTCATGCATGTTACAGATGAGGACACTGAGGCCCAGGGGGACTAAGAAAGAGCCAAAGACCTCCCAGCACTAGCGATGGGGCTAGAATTCTATCTCAGGAGACTCAGGCCAGATGCTATGCCACCTGTCACAACTAAAATTGATAATAGCAACACATTGTTAGGAGACAAAGTTATGATTATTCACTATTCCTAACAGTCAGTACAGAGGTGATTTTTTTTTTTTACCCCAGTGATATTATCTGAAGAGACTTTACAAATGATAATCAAATGGAGTCACCAGAAGTGCACTAGAAAAGCAACCAGGAGATGTGGATCCTAGCCTGACTCTGCCATAACTTTAATTCTCTGGGCCTTCTTTTATCTCTACATATAGAATATGAACCAAGGAAATATCTAAGTTTTTTTTAAATTCCAAACACGTTATGTGACCCAAGTTACTTGGATGATCACAAGTCCTCTAATGTTTGGGGGTCACCTTTTTCTGTAATGCCAAGTCAAATGGTTTATACTCCATGTCAAAACAGGGTTTAGCCTCCGCACCTCTCCCTCACTTCCAAAAGTTGGATTTTTAACGTGCTTAATTAAGACAACAGTTGTTTGCCACCCATCCCTAAGCCAGGCCATAAGGAAGCCCACTTCTCTGCTGTGGCCATGCAATTAGCATGCTATAACCACCTTACTGATGGTCACTGCCGAGAGCCCAGGAACTGACACCTCTCTTCCTTTAGCACCCAGCGCCACTAACACAATAACAAACATTTTCAGACATTACTGAGAGAACATAAAATAAGACAGAGGCAGCTACAAATCAATAATGAGGGAATACTTTACTGTGTATACAGTGTTCGAATCACTTCGCTGCATGAGGGGCTGAGGGCAAGGCCTCTCTCGAATAAGGAAACAGGAGAAACTCTATTTGATTCCCCTTTTCCAAGCCCACCACTAATAATAAAATTCTCTTTACAAAAGATACCATAATTTGTAATTATAAGAGAGAGTTTTAAGCCAGAGAAGTTTGGTTTTAGTCCAAGTGGATGTTTCTCTATAGGTTCCAAATAGTGGCATGTCCACAGAAGTGACTCCCTGGGAAGGTTCTTGAGCTTTCTTGTGTTTAATCGCCCATCTCCTGAAGGTCATAAACTCAATAAAGAGGAGGAAAACAGCTCCCATTAACCCTAATTAAAACATCATCTCTGTAATAGGTGAAAGCAAAGCCTTCACATTTCCATGTGATTTAAAAATCCCTTCTGATCAATGGTGTAACAGAGAGCAAGAAAATTTACACACTCTTGGGGCAAGACAATGAAAAGATATTACTGTCTTGTGCAGGCAGACAGAAATTACTACTGTGATTTTTTTAGGTACAAATGTATAAACAAATGTACTGGCCATGTCTGTTATTAAAAATTATAGGACATATTAAACATCTTTCCCAGAATTGAGTGGAGAAATTCAGCCATTTCTATCTTTGCTCCCATTATCCAAATCAGCAGTATGGATGGATGGGGTAGCTCATGATGCAAATAATGCAAATAGATTCCCTCCTCAGTGAACTCTGATCTTCACTTTCAGAGCCGGCGGAACAGCAGTCAAAGCCACTTCTTCAGTATTGAAAGGGGTGGTGGCCTGGGTTCCCTGTCACTCTCTGTGGAACATGAGACCAGTCAGTGCCAACCGTCTCGGCCTCGAGCTTTTAGACCAAAATTATGAGACAACATGCGACATCATGTTATATTTGTACCCCTTTTCGCCTGGTGACTTCCTTACCTTCCAATGCATTTGGAAATTCCAGACTGTCAGCAAAATGTCAATAAAGCTATACACAATGAAAGAAAGAAGCCTGAGGAGGCCTTTAGGAGGTCAGCCAGCAGGGGAAATAGCATAATATTGAGTGTTAAGAATGGCCACTATTCAAATTTAAATAAAGGCAGATTGTCTTAACTCAGAACTTCCCACAAAGAGTAAATAAATAAAATTGACTCAATTCATTTGAAAGCCAACAGATATGTTTTGATTTATTTTCCTTCTATCCTAGAGAATAATGTTTTTTTGTTTGTTTTGTTTTTTGTTTTTTGTTTTTTCAAAGAGAGAAAAAGATGAAGGGAACAGGGCAAACCCTAGGTCAATTTTTTAAATTAGTCTATGGCCATGCCACTCTGAACGTGGCCAATCTCATTTGATCTCAGAAGCTAAGCAAGGTTGAGCCTGGTTAGTACTTGGATGGGAGACCACCTTGGAATACCAGGTGCTGTCGGCATTTTAAAAAAATAATAAATAAAATTAAGTTAAATAATTTTTAAATTAAATATATTGATGTGACATTGGTTAATAAAATTATAGTTTTCAAGTGTACATTCTATAATACATCATCTATATATTGCATTGTGTTTTTACCACCCTAAGTCAAATCTTTCATCACCCTATATTTGACCCCCTTTACCATTTTCTACCTTCCCTGCCCCTTTCCCTCCAGGAACCACTATACTGTAGTCTGTGTCTATGAGTTTTTGTTTGTCTTGTTCATTTGTTGCTTTCAGTTTTATATCCCACATATGAGTAAAATCATATGGTTTTCAAATTTTTCCATCTGACTTATTTCGCTTAGTGTGAGGTTTTCAAGATCCACCCATGTTGTCACAAATGGCAGTATTTCACCCTTATGGCTGAGTAATATTCCAGTATATTTGTCCCACATCTTCTGTATCTAATCATTTGTCAAAGGACTCTGGTTGTTTCCACATCTTTGACCACTGTGACTAGTGCTATAATGAACATAGGGGCACATGAATCTTTACATATAGATGTTTTCAAATTTTGGGGGTAGAAACAGAAAAGGGGTTGCTGGGTCATATGGTAATTCCGTTCTTAATTTTTCGAGGAACCTCCATACTGTTTTCCATAGTGGCTGTACCAATTTACAATCCCACCAGCAGTATATGAGTGTTCCTTTCTCCCCATAACCTCTCCAACGACACTTGTTTTTACTTGTCATATTGACAATAGCCATTCTAACATGTGTGAGGTGGTATCTCACTGTGGTTTTGGTTTGCATTTTCTAATAGCTAGTGAAGTCGAGCATCTCTTCATAAATCTGTTGGCCATTTGCATATCTTCTTGGGAGAAGGGTCTGTTCAGGTCTGACTGCTTTTAAATTGGATGGTTTGGGATTTTGTTGTTGAGTTGTATGACTTCTTTATATTTTTTTCAATAGTATCCCCTTATTTAAGGTGTTGTTCACAAATATCTTCTCCCATTTGGTTGATTGCATCTTTGTTCTGTTGATGGTTTATTTCACTGTGTGAAAGCCTTTTAGTTTGATACAGTCCCATTTTTTTTTTCTGTTACTTCTCTTGCCTTTGAGGTTAAATTTATAAAATCCTCTCTAAGACCAAGGACCATAAGTTTAATACGTATGTTTTCTTCTATGAATTTTATTGTTTCAGGTCTTATATTTAGGTCTTTGATCCATTTCGAGTTAATTTTTGTATATGGTGACAAATAGCAGCCTAGTTTCATTCTTTTGCCTGTGGCTTTCCAATTTTCCCAGCACCATTTATTGAAGAGGCTTTCTTTCCTCCATTGTATGTTTTTCACTCTGTCGTTGATTTGCTCATATATACGTGGGTTTATTTCCGGGTTCTCAATCCTGTTCTGTAGGTCTGTGTCCAGGTCAATTTTTAAATAATTTCTCTGCTTTGTTCTAAAGAGGAGCTAAGTTCACATCAGGCATAAGAACACGAAGATAAACACCAGACGATTGAAAATTTAATCAATTGTCAATGCTCTTAAAGGCCACAGGGTACTGAGTAAAAGCTAGCAGGACTTTGTAAAAAGCAATTCTCGTCTGAATGCAAACATCCCGTCCTCTAATGGGGACAGACCAAGGAGCGATGATGCTTTGCTCTTGACCTGAGACTGTATTTTTTTTTTTAATTCTGCCACACAAAAGGTGTTAAGGTAGTGATCAAGACTGTCTCTAGCCTTGGGTTTTAAAATATACTCAAGCTCACACAATACATAAGAGTTGATTATCAACCATTATTTTATCTTATGTCTTGGATTTGGAGTTTACACATTTATCATTTCCTATACCAAATATACTGACAACTCTCACTTCTACTGATAATAAAAGGAAATTATAAATGTATTATATGTATAGTGTAAATATCACTTTTACCTTACAAACTACAATTTGCGCTTACGCATTACCTTTTTATCTGGCTATTTAACTACAGTAATGATCCTATATGAATCAAGCCCACAACCTGGAGATTTTCTATCTCATGTTCCTTTGGACCCTTGGAAAAACAATACAGAATGCCCGCAGTGTAAAATGAGGCCTAAACTTAATTATCTTGCAGCCTGGTTCCTGAGTTTAATTAACTTTTCTGAGTGTTTTCTACTGCAATGAGAACTAGGCCCATTTTGTATTATTTAGTGTCATAATTTCTCTTCTCTCTCAGTTCCAAGGACACCATAAACTCCCTCCAGTCCTAATTGCCATGGCAAATGCAGAGATATGAGAACAGAAAAACAGCTATAACCAAAATTAAGAATGCGCTGCTGTGCATACTAATACAGGGATGAAATCTATGAGCATACTATCTATAATCCCTTCTAGCCTCTAAATGAACTGACTTTAAATATTTAATTATCCTGTTAAGTAAATTCAGATTATGGATTAAAATCCTCATCATTACAGATCATCGAGATATTTCCAAAGGAGAATAAATGGAGGCCAGGCCTTTTATAAACTAGAACATGACACACAGTTTACAATTTAAGCTTGTCCTCCTTCTCCACGCTTACGTATACTGCTACTCTGGACTCTGAGAAGACTGGATGCCTCTAGAAAGTGTCTGAACCACTCCCCCATCAGTAGTGGAGTGAATGTGGCCTTGGAAGCCCGACAGATTGAAATCAACCCAGGTCATTCCATTATGAGCTCTGTAGCCAGTGGCAAGTTTCTAAGTCTCTCCTAGACTGGATTGTCCTGCTGTTGAATGAAGGTTAAAATATTCACAGCATGGGGAGGGAGGGGGATTATTAAATGAGATAACCAATGAGCTCCCTCACCTTCCCCTTCCCCTAAACAAAATGTTTTAGGGAAGAAAATCATTCCTGTCCAAGGAAAGTTTTCAGTTAATTTTTAACATGCCAATTATGGGAATGGCTGAAAGGAGATGTGAACAAGAAAATGGACATGAAGGAGGAGGAGGCTCCTGCGGAGACAGGTAAGAATAAAAAACTAGAGAAAACTTTGTAAAGACCTAAACATTGTCTGTAACAATACATTCATAAACAAACAAACAGAAAAGGCAATAAAGGGAGGAAGAAAGAGAGAACATAAACCACCTAAGATATTCTGGCGCAAGGGGCAGGAAAGAGGGCCACAACTTCTAGAAGAGTCTATGACAAAAACCAAGGATCGCAAAAAGAAAACAGGAGTGCTCTGAAGTTACATTCTAACCTCCAGGTCACATCTCCATATTAATCCGTGATTTTGGTGCTGCTCTGCCCAAGGCCTGTCTTCATAGCACAGGGATAGGGAGCCGCTGAAGGGAGACACTATAAACCTTCCTGATGCCAGCGGGTACTTGGCGCCTATGTGCCTGTTTCCTCATTCACTCATTCTTGCAGCTGGTCTAGTTGTATAGCCGAGATTTTCCTTATTTTAAGCACATTTTACATCCTCAACTCTGCAATGGGGAAGAATGTCGCATCACTGTCCTGGTCAGAGGGACACCTTGACCTGGCTCCATCCAGTTGCTCCTTGGTCCATCTTCGACAAGCATAGGAAATTCCCCTTCCACATCAATATCCATTTTTAGCTCCCAGTTTGGGTAGAAGGGGAGGTAAAATGAGGCATGCTTAAGACTATTCTGAGCCACAGAAAAGGACATGCCCACTCAAAGAAGATGAGACATTGACTGACATCAACAGTGATGGGCAAGCCCTGGCCACATGAGGTCTTCACATAAAAGCAAAGGAAAGGACGTCACAGCAGGTCTTTGGCTCAGGTGACGTGCAACACCACAGCCTCGGCTAACACCAATGATAATGGCTGAGACTTGCCATGTTCCTCCACAGGCTTTCAAGGGGCATTGTTCAAATTCTAAAACATTAAGTGTCTGTGTGAACACCTGTTCCCTGTGCTAAATGTCCCATATCTGAGGACGTGGGGGTGGAGATAGACAATGACATGGTTGATGACATGCAATGAGGTCCTAGTGTTCTCCTTATTCCTATTGTTACTGTTTTCACATCTCTCATAGACCAGAAAGAATCTCCCTCCACACATTCATCTTCTTGCTCTTTTCATTCAGAATTTTCAAATCTACCTCTCCAGGAAAACCATCCTCAAGATTTAGTCTAATATCTGATTCCATTGTTCAAAAACAAACCAACAAAAAAAGACTCTTGGATAATAAAGGACCTGTATGTTTCTCACATGTAGGCCATAACACTGGGCATCACAGGCCCTCCCAATCCACATACCAGTCTTCATTTTGCATTAAAATCAAAATAAGTAGCCCTGAGATAATACGGAGCCACGGAGGACTTTGTCCCCGAGGTCCTCCTGCCTGCATCTCTTTCCCAACCTCCCACACACTCCACTGCACAGGCCTTAAATCATCCTGCACACCCTGCTCTTGTACCCGCCAACATCATCCACTGTCTAAATGCAGCTAGCAGCTGTTTATTTACAATTAGATCTGCCAGCTGGAAAGCAAACATTCTACGTTACCAAATCAATCAATGTTACAGGGAGAGAAAAAAAAATCAAGTACAGCATGAAATGGAGGACAGGAACATTACATTATATTGCAGCTGTCCTTGTCCAATGCCATTAGATGTTCTCAGCACCAAGAATTAATATAACTACGCTCTATGATCAGCTGTCTGCTAGTCGCAGATTTGACATCTGAGAAATACAGCCCACTAGAGGCAAAGACTTGGGCCTTGAAAGCCCACCGTCTTCACCTGATGACATGAACAATACTGTCCTATGGGGTGGTTCTCTAATGGCTTCTGCCCTATACTGTTTACCAATTTTATTTCCCCTTTCACTCAAGTAGCAATTAGAGCTGAATCACACATATTGAAACTAGGCTTTCAAAATAATATTATATTTCCACGTAGATTATTTGGGGGAGCCTTGCCTCTCATTTTGGAAATCTCAAATAATGATGAGCAACTGCACAATAATCCTCCCATTTTTATTGATTTATATATTTACTGATGGTCATGACCTTGATTTGAGGTTGGCTGCTAATCCATAAAGCATTCAGTTCGAACACATTGCCTGGTTTAGTCTTCAAAATTAGTAAAGCAAAAGAGAGTCACAATTTAGTAGGAATACAGAATTAAAAGCATAATAGTATGGCTTAAGCTTATAAAATAATGCTCAAATTGGTAAGGCTCTTTCTTCACCTGAAGGATTTTTGCTTAGTTTTTATTGTTCCAATTCTGTGTGTGTATGTGTGTGTGTGTGTGTGTGTGTGTGTGTGTGATTGATAAGATTCATGATGAGAAAGTGCTACTATTTAAAAATTTGAGGGTCATTAAACATGAGATTCCACCGTACAATCTAACATTTTTAACCCACAAAAACTCCTTATGAGAGCACTCATGCTTGTCAATGCCCCCTCAAAAACTAATTGCAGTTTGAGCAGCATTTCAAGTAAACTATCAATATCCTTCTCTAGCCCTGGTGTGCTATGAATTTGAAGGTTTCCTCTCTCAGTGAGCTGGCTCTTCTTAATGGAAAACTCAACTGCCCTTGGTATAAATGCACGAACATCCGCTGCAGCCACTGAAAGGCTTCTTGGAAATGTGCAGCCAAGGCTGTTGCAGACCGCCTCTGCCCTCATTAGAAAACACGCCGGCGGTCAACAAAAATACAATAAAACGTGGAGAGCTTAAGGAATCAGGAAAAGACCATGAAGGCCCGTGGGAGAATAAATAAAACCTTCTCAGCCAACTAGTGGGATTGGCCATTAATGAACCCTGAGCTTCCTATTTTCTATATCCAGGTGTGGTTTAAAACTCTAGGCCCAGACTCCACCCTTTTCATCTACCTACCTCAACCCAAGGGTAGTGATATACATTTCTACTACCTAGTTTACTTAATGCTCCAAAGCACCCTTAGAAAAACCGAGCTTCCCAAAGTGCATGGAGAAGCTGTGGTTTAAAATTACAAGCAAACATCAGGAGAAGGTTAAGTTGGCGTTGTGCACAGGTAAAGTTACCGAAGGGAAGACCACCAGACCATTTCAGGGCCTTTCTGGGTAAGAGAGGATAAGGTCCAGAACTAAAGTGAGATCAATCAAAACGGAAAGAATGGCCCCAATGGTGGGGAGACTATACTGACCACAGAGTGCAGAGTATACTGCCGTCATTTGCCTCCTTACATGGAACCAAATATGAGCCCTATGGATTGAGATAAAGCCTTTTCCTCTCTCACAACAGTTCACCAAGCACAAATTTTGTACAGCCCTTTCAAATCACTGTTATTGTGATTTCCTTCATTCTCTTTTCCTTTTGTTTCGCTTCTGGAAGGAAGAATATCCCTCCTTTCTCTTCCAAATTATATACTCATTCCCACCTCTCATGAAAGTAACATCATATTGGTTTGGATTATTTGGTCAAATGCAACAAAAATGGGTTCTGGCTAACTTTAGAGAGAGAAAAAAAACTTTCTGGAAGGAAATGGAGTAGTACATCGAATAGAAGGGCGAGATGAGTAACCAGCGCTCAGGAAGGATGAAAATCAGGGTAATGCTGGGCAAATAATGGACAGTCTCTTCAGAATCACTGAAAGGATGAGTCCAAACCAACTATTTTCCATCTTATGTCATTCTGTTCATTTCCTAAATGGAGATTCCCGCGGAGACTATGTGGAGTGGGGGAGGGGAAGGTCCCCAATGCTGGTACCAAAGGGAGGGAGACTGGACACTGAGCAGGCATTACCACTGGCTGTCCGCCACAGCCATACATGGGCGTCCTTGTACATGAAACAGTGGCAGGAAGCTCAGAGAAAGGAAATGTTAGACTCAGTTCTTAAATACCAGGTCCATCCAACTGCTCTTCATTTTTATGGCTAAATACATTCTGCTCCACCACTTGCATTTGGTGCACTTTATTCCTTCGTCTAACATAGATATTTCTCATTTCAATACCTAGCTTTCCACTGAACATTCACCTGGCTTTAATGTCATATCTTGCCCATTAAGTAATTCTGGTTATTTGTTTATCATAATGAAAAACCAAGATAAGTCTATAGGGAAGGTTGCAAACAAACAAAAGAGACATTTTTTCAACCATATCGATGCTGCCGAATAGAACATTCTACAATGATGGAAATGTTCTATATTTGGGCTGTCCAATACAGTAGCTGCTGACCACATGTGGCCATTGAGCACTTGAAATGTGACTAATGAGACTATCTGAATTGCATTTAATTTTAATTAATTTAAACATAATCTAAACATCCAAATGTGGGTAGTAGAGATACGACATTGGACAGTACAGAATAGATATATAATCTCCCAGAAATTTATTTTGTATAGAATCTGTATTGTTCACACATCCTGCAGCATACTCCTATGTTTCATGAATACAGATATTAAAAGCTAAATTAAATATTTTTCTGAGAAAATTAAAAGCAACTCTATACCCATTGTATAAGTATGGCAAATAAGGTAGCTTGTAGCTGAATAACTGGCATCAGGTGGCCCAAAATCTAATCCGTCCCCAGGTAAATAAAGGAAGCTCCAGGAAGACCCTAGCTGTATCTCTCCTCAGGCACGTGACCTTGGGCAAGCCCAGCTTTCTTTCATTTCTTGAAAAGAAAGTGCTAGACTAGATGCTCTCAGGTATCTCTTCCAACTCTAAAGGCTTACTTTTTATTTTTCTTCACTAAAATCTAGAAGGTATAGTACAGGGATTAAAAACATAAATGGCGGGGCTGGAGCAAATGGGACAATGGTCTAGCTAATCATACAGTTGTAAATGTTAGCCCATCATCTGGAGATTCTGATTTTCAAAGAAACTTCAGAAATCTTTTGATATTGTTGGACTCTAACGTGATTTTTAAGAAAATCTGTGGGCTAGGCAAAATTTATCTATGCAGAGTGTGGCACAGATTGCTTCTGCTAGAGTATAGCTAAAAACTGGAGCATTCAAACTCTGTCTCTTCAAGTGACATCACTCCACCCATCTCCAATATTATGGCTTCCTCCAAACTCCTATACTGTTCTCAGTGTAAATTTATATTTCTATAATTCCTCTTCTGGGATCCAAACATTATCTACATTAAAATGCTGATTGTTATATCAAGCCATGATTGTGAAGGTGGCTTTGTTTCTAATAACTGGGACAGAGAGGGGAGTTAACATAATGTGCCAATGATCATTGACAGATGCCTCCTCTCTCACATATCATTCGTGATGCTATGAAAAGAATTCAACTACAAAAGGAATTCAAGGCTTCTGTGATTCATTAAAATTTGTATTTTACAGGAAATACATTCAATTTATTCTCAGATAAAATTGCAAATAATTACTGCCTAGGAAATTCTCATCTGTCAGTGAAACAGTACTTGTCAACTCTACAAATCTTATTGTAGTAAAAGGCATAAACACCAGGTGGCAGCATTATATCATTAAAGATGCTCAAAATTTGAAATTGAGGTATGTTTATAAAAATCGTCTTGGCATAGTGTTAAATAAATCTACATCCCTTCTAGATTTCTTTTTAGTTGAAGTCTTTAGAATTTCTTTTTAATTTATTATTATTATTATTATTATTATTATTATTATTATTATTATTAATCTATTACTATTGTGGTTTAAACCATTCAACCTGAGATAGGACTTGAAATTTCAGAATGTTCAGCTACCAATATCTTTGGGTTAAATGGTGTAAAATTGCATAAGGAGAATTTTTTAATGACATTTTTAAAAAGTAGTGTCCTTGCTTATAATTGACCTATTTGTATTATAGGCTCCTGGGAGTAATGAATGTTGCATTTTGTCAAGGGAAATCCGGATGGTTAAGATTCATGTTCTGGAATCCCAGAAGAACTACACAGTAAGTAACTCAGGAGACAATCTAGATAAGCAAACAATCTCTTTTAAAATCCAGGAATTTCACCTACGTGTACTCTGGAAATAAACCCCAAATTCAGATCTCAACTGCAGGGCTTAAAAAACTGGTCCCCAGCAACTGGGAATCAGAGTTTCCTCTCCCATTCCCTGATTTCACCCACTTACCCTCAGCTTTGTTTTCAGCCTGCCATGGGAAACCGCCATCTCCTCACAATTCAAAACAAAACAAAACATATTATTTTACCAGAATAAAAAAATTATATGTGTGTGTACATATGTGTAAAATGTGCATATTTACGTGTGTGTATGTATATATATACATATATATGTATGTATATATCCATAATGCCTTTATCTACCTAAAAAGTAACAATACTTCTTTAATATTATCAAATATTCAGAAAGGGTTCTAATTTTCAATTGTCTCACAAATGTCCTTAATAAAAAAAAAAAAATTTTTTTCATACCTTTCACTATTCCTGGCCCCTACCCCTACACAATTACATCAGAATGTACCCGACAATCTCTCAGCTCAGCCTAATACCCACTTCTTGGGAGGTTTGTTTGTCGTTTGTTTGTCATATTAATTGTATTTTGCAATGAAGTCTTTTTAAATTTTGTTGTCCTATAGGGGATTCACAGTGTGCCTGAGAGGGTTCTAGGTACTTTCACTGTAACGTCTTTGCCACAAGCATTTGCCACAAGCATTTTCACTGAATAACTAATACACCACAAGGCCATTTTGCTGTAAAAATACAAAATGAAAGAGGGATATTAAAAAGGACAACAAAATTTTAAAAGACTTCATTACAAAATACAAAATATTTGAATACATTTGAAATGTGTGTAGATTTATAGCAATACTATGCAAATAGCTGATGCTGCTATTTTATGGATTGTACTTAAGCATTTGTCTTCATTCTATGGGAAATGTGGATTCAACTCTGTGCCCTCAGAGGGTCCCTGGGCCTCCCTTTCTCCACGCAATGTAGTATGTTCAAGACCAGGAACAAACTCTTACGGCAAATCATTGTTATCTGGAAGAAATGTTAACTATTTTAAGACCTCTACCACCATGTCTAGTAATCACTGTATAAACCATTTGAGGGCTAAGATTTATACACATTATAAAAAGTCTTTTTTATATAATGTGAGAACTTCATCAATGGAAAAATGAAACCCAAAACTGACAACTTTGTTTAAATAACATAACTCTGCCAAAGGAGAAATGAAACCAAACAATGGGGAAATGAAACCAAATAGCAACAACAACAAAAACTGTCAACTGTTATTTCATTTTTTTATGGCGAAATTGCCTCATGGCCAATTAATTATGAGATGAAAATACTTACTGCAAAAACGCTACAGTGAAAATATCAGACACAGTCTGAGAACCACAGCAGAAAATCATATTTAGAAAAGTAAGTAAGAAAGTCAAGGCAAAATGCCAGGCTCTCAGATTTTGCTGGTGGATGAAGAAATTTCTGCACACATTCTGCCGGGTAATTTGGCAATGTAGCAAGGGACTTTGAATTCTGTAATGCCTCAACCTGGCAACCCAACTTGCAGCAATTTATCCTAAGGAAATAACTGTGACTGGGCAGGTGATACACCCAAATGGATGGTCATTAGAAATTAGAAGTAAATTGTCTGCCAATGTTGGAAATATTAAGCCAATTAATGTATATCCATTAACAAAATAATATTCATCCTTTTATATTGGTTTGATAAAGGTTAGTGATAATACTGAAATATGTTTGATATATGGAAAAGTGAATTCTAAAATAACCTGTGCTATATGATTCTATTTGATAATATCTATTTTGATAACATTTCTTAGAATGAAATATCCAAAATGGCTAATAGCGATGCCTCTGGATTATAGAATTATGGTTGATTTTAGATTCTGTCATTTTTCCCTTTGATTCTTGTTTTTTTAATCTATATTTTTCTACAACAAAAATATATTGCTTGTCTAATAAAGAAAAATTAATAAGTATGTTCCAAACATGAGTACAGTCTGATGATCTTTATGTATTAAAGCCAAAGGTCAAAAGAGACAGAAAAATTTGAAACCCAGAGAGATAGGCACCTGCCAAGCGTGAGCATCAACGAGGAGATTGAAATCAAAGCAATACTTGATTTAAAATCCTCCCAAAGCAATACAAGCAGAGAAAGGCAGAGGCCACCTCCAGGAAGGAGAAATCTCATGAGCGACAGGTCATGTCAGGGACCAGAGATGTTGCAGGTAAACAGGTCAGGTGGCATTGACACCCACCCAATCCCTTCATTTTCTCTTTCTACTAAAGTGATTCTTGATCAATAAAATCTCTTTATGTAAAGCTGATAATGAAATAAATTCAAGTTTGTATAGATCTGTAAGAAGTAACCCCAAAAGTCTTAAAGCTCAGGGAAAAGAAAAGTTTTATTTTCACATCCACATCCCTGCCCTAGTCCAGAGAAAATTGCCGCTTGTATGGAGGAAACTCGGCCCTCTCCTAGATAAACAGTATCGATAATAGGCTGCAGCGTTGCTGTCAATGGTATTTTTTTAAAAAGGGACTTTGTTTCATTTGAATTTGTTCCTTTGTAAGTTTGAGCACTTTTAACTCAGACGCATTCATATTTTAGAATAGGTTTCTTATATTTGTGAGCTCAATTGATTTTTCTCCCATTTTACTAAGACGGTAAAAACTCAATTTTCATTCATTTGAAATTCCCTTATTTTCATTGGTTGTATTTAAGTTTTGGGGAGTTTATATAAAGCCATCACCTCGAGAGGTGAGCTCCATGTTTTTTTTTTTTTCATCATCCATGAAGGTATCCCTTAGGCTGCACCCAGCTGCCCCAATGAGTGAAGGATCCACACCTTGTGGTTGAACACACCACCTGGAAACGCTAACATAGTCAAGTTGGTAAAAGTTTGCCAGCTTTGTGTCAATGGTATTCTTCCTCAAACCAAACATTAAGTGGCCTATCCAACCAAGTCTGATGAACTTAGTAAGGGAATCTCTGCCCTAGATGGGAAAAGAAAACATTCCATAGATTCCACAACTAGTATCTATCATTTTCTTTATACGAGTATTTAACCTATATCTTTTTGTAACAAACAAAAAAAAGCTAGTTATAACTCATCTTTAGTCACTTCTCTTATATATTCTTTTTTCTTTTTTATTTTTAGTGTTCTTAAATTACATTCCATGCAGTGTAACTAATTTCGATTTAGCATGTACTTATCCAGCTTTAAGTCATACTGCTATGTGTGCCGTCTTCCCAAATGGATGTGGTTAACACGACGCTCTTTATAGTATATCTTCGTGCTTCTTCTCTCCTGTCAATCCACTCTGTAGTAGATGTTCAATAAATGGGCCATTGTGCAATTCCTTTGTGATGATGGCAGCAGTAGACCATGCAATCAAGAGCGTGGGCTCTGGGTGCTGGATTTGAATACCAGCTCTGCCTCATACTGACAGGGTAATCTTGAGCAAATTACTTATGTCATTCATGCCTTAGTTTCCTCTTTTGGAGAATGGGGTAATAATAGTTCTGTCACACAGAGTTGTTTAAAGGATGTATGACATAAAACACATAGAAAAGTACGTGGCACATATATAGGCTACTTTTAAGATTTTCATTAAATCAGGTCATAAAGCAGACTATTCTAAAGTGAATCATGTTTTTTCATACTACTATATGAGTACTACACACTGATAGTGTTTGTTTGGTTAGGGGAAGGAGATTTTTAATGTTTGTTTGTACAAGGACTAGCATCAAATGTCTAATTGCTAGACCAGCAAAATTCCATTGAAACAAAATAAGGCAAAGATAAACATTTGTAATTAATCAAAATAGTAATGTGACACAAATTCCATATTGCCACACCAACCAAACCTCTATTTCTTAAAGCTTCATCTTAAGAAACCTTACCCCAATACCCACTCACTTTTTATATACAAGAGTGTCTAAATATAAAAATAAAAAGACCCACATAAAAGAAAAGTCAAACAATGGTGCATGCCTCTTTTAGCAGCACACCTCCAGAGGGCGATCTTCATGTATTTTCTATAGCGTTTACTGGCACATGAGGAGGGCTTACCATTTTGACAAAGACCCTAATGAATTATAATTTGCAAGATATAGTTCTTTAACATTCTGGATACTGACTCTTTTAGGTTTGCAAGATACGATGTTGGGGTTTTTTTCTTCTGAAACCTCCTATGAAAAAGTTACCAATCAGAGCCAAGCAAGTGCTTCTTAGCCAGGTAACTATGTGTGTGTTGATTTAAAATCCTCCCAAAGATAACCCTGTCTGCTGTGAAGAGGTCTTCTGAGCCGTAGGCATTTCATTTATCATCCTTAGCTTTTGTTGAAAAAATTTAGCTGTTCACTTCTCTCTAAAGATCAAATCCACTGTGTTCAAGACAAATTGCTTCCTTCTTAGAGCTTTAAAAAAATATATTTACTTCTAAGTCCTAATGAAGATATATTACTTCAAAAGCCACAAAATAGAGATCCCAGATACAGCTTTTGAGTGAATCCCAAGAAAGGTCAGTTAGGTTATAAGGCATAAGAGGTTTCTACTGCCTTGAATCAATCCCTTAAAGTGTTCCTCCAAGCTCTCTGCAGTCTGTGCTAACCAGGAGCCTTGCAGGGTCAAGGAAGGGCCATCCAGTGGAAATGGCTTGCACCTCTGATACAGCAGAACAATGACATGATTTTTTTTTTTTTTTTTACTCAAAGAAGAATTCTACATGCCTTTCAAATACTGTGTTCAGAGGGGAAGACCAAAATGGCAGCAGAAAATGCTTTTCACAAAATTTGGAATAATAATTCTCTTTATCTGAGTCCTTCAAAGGCAAGTGGCTAAGAGTATTCTCCCAGACAAGGAGATACTTAGAGAGACATCAAGGTCCAGAAGAGCTCAAACCTCTACTCAATCAAGTACAAAGACACCGCTTTAAAGAGCAGATACAGCTCCTTCTTTTCTTCCAGAACCTCACAGTGGTGTACATCCTAGTCAGAGGTCTTCACAGCATCTTTATGGAAAAGTGAGGGGGAAGTCAAGTATGGAGATGCTGAGAGACTTTCAAAAAACCACTCAGCAAGACAGTGGCAGATAAGGAAAACATTTTTCTTGATTCTGATAGCTACGTTTTATCTTATCCAACACAAGAACTGCTCTGGGGTGCCAAAATACTAGATGACCACAAATTTTTCTATAGATAACATGATACTATATAGAGAGAACCCAAGAGTCCACCAAAAAACTGTTAGAATTGATCAATGAATTCAGTAAAGTAGCAGGATGTGATCAGAAATTGGTTGCATTCTTATACACCAATAATGAACTATCAGAAAGAGAAATTAAGAAAACAACCCCATTTACAATTGCATTGAAAACAATAAAATACCTGGGAATCAAATTAACCAAGGAGGTAAAAGACCTGGTCTCAGAAAAGTATAAGTTATTGAAGAAAGAAACTGAAGAAGATACAAATAAATGGAAGCAGATACTGTTCTCAAGGGTAGGAAAAATCAACATCATTAAAATGTCCTTACTATCTATAGATTCAATGCAATCCCTATCAAAATGCCAATGGAATTTTTCAGAGAACTAGAACAAATAATCCTAAAATTCATATGGAACCATAAAAGACCCCAAATAGCCATGGCAATCTTGAGAAAGAAGAACAAACTTGGGGGTATCACACTACCTGATATCAAGCTATATTACAAGTGTTAGTGAGGATGTAAAGAAAAGGGAACTTTCATACACTGTTGGTGAGATTGCAAATTGGTATAGTCACAATGGAAACAGTTTGGAGATTCCTCAAAAAATTAAAAGTAGAACTACCTGATGACCCAGAAATTCCACTTCTGGGTATTTATCAGAAGAAAATCAAGACACTAATTTGAAAAGATTTATGCACCCTATGTTCATGGCAGTGCTATTTACAGTAGCCAAGATATGGAAGTAAATGGAAGTGACATAAGTGCCCATTAATAGGCAACAGGATAAAGAAATAGTACATATATACAATGGAACATTACTCAGTCATAAAAAAAAAATGAAATCTTACCATTTGCAACAACATAGATGGACCTAGAGGGTATTATGCTAAATGAAGTCAGACAGAGAAAGACATACCATATGATTTCACTTATATATGGAATCTAAGGAACAATACTGTACCATTATGCTGTACACCTAAAACTAATATAAAATAATATTGAGCATCAACTCTAATTGAAAAGTAAAAAATAATTTTTAAAAAAATATGGCAAAAATTAAAGACACAAAAATTGTAAAAAAAAAAAGAATAAAAAAATGGCATCATCACCATTGATCTTTTTCATCATAAATACATTTACCTCCCTACAAATTATCCTACTGATTCTTTTCCCATTCCTTCTCTTTCAATTCCAAACTCCTCCTCCTTTCCGTGGCTACCTCTTCAAACCCCAACCCTCCTATGACGTTCTATTCTGAATCAGTAAAATAAATTTGGTACCACACAATTACATGTAAATTCTATTTTCCAGAAGCATCAATTCAATCTTGCATCTGTGGCCAATTTTGTTTTGAGAAACCTCATAAAAGAATACTTAAAATAATATGAGATAATATAAGTCTGTTAGTTTCCTCTATCTACTGGAACAGTAGAACCAGATGATAAAAGGAATCATACAGCTGGAAGAGCCCTTGCGAGGCCATTCAAACCATCACCACCATCTTCATAAAGTGACATCCTTAGAGTATGACAATAAGAAGCAATTTGAAAAGCATCCAGAGATAAACTTTAAACACTTTTAAATAAAATTGTTCCTGTCTTCTCTTTTCAGTTCAATAATCACATGTCTGCATTCTGTTCTCACAATTTTATTGTCTATTTCTGTTTATCTTTTGAATTTTTCCTATATTCCTCTTGTTCTCCTCCTGTCATCTTGAAATGCCAGACTATCCACGAGGTTTCAATAAGGGCCTGAATATGAAAAAGAACATTTTTCTAAACTCCCACATACTATATTCTTAACTGGGCATATGAGGTGATTTTGCCCAAAATATCCAAAAGCCTACTAGCAAATAAATATTATTAACATCTTAGTGTACTATACTATATTTTCTCTGCGTTTCATCTATGTAGACATATGCATAAAGAGATGATAGATGATAGATAGATGGCTGGCTGGCTGGCTGGATGGATGGATAGATAGACAGACTGACTGACTGACAGGCAGGCAGGTAGATATAGATTCAGAACATTATTGCTCATGTTTTTGTAAACTTTTTTATTCAACAATATCTTTTGGACATCTTTCTATATCATTGAAATAGATCGACATTATTGTTTTCAAGCTCTTACAGCATTCCGTCATTTGCACGCAAAAATTTATTTAAACCTAGGATCAATTCTGACTTCTGAGATGTCGCTTTCCTTAGAGCAGTTCAGAGTGTTGATTACTCCAACAATTCCTAACTGGCCTCCTTGTCTGCTTGCCCCCCTGTGACCTTCTATCCACATCATGGCTGAACTTACCTTCCCTAAAACACAGGGAGGATCAGGCCGTTCCCCTTTTTATAATCCTTCTACTGTTTTTGAGTCAAATCCAGGCTCCTTCCATGCCCTCAAACCTGGCTCTATCCTAGGTTCCCCACTTCCCCTCAGCCTCCATCTCCCCCAGCCTGTAATGTAACAGACTTCTCACCATTTCCTGCTTACGCTCTGTACTTTCCATACTATTTGTAATATCCCTCCCCACCTCATCTGCCTAGCAAATTCCCGCTCCTCGTTTATGATCCTCCTCTGTGGCCTTCCATGCCACCAGGAGTTAGTAGCTTACTTTTCTCTGTGTGTGAAGCTATTTCTATATTGATATACAATGGCACTTATCACATTGCGCTATAATTTTTTATGTTCATGTCTATCTCTCCCACAATTCTAGCTTTATCCTTAATGTTTTACACAGTAATGGCCACTCAACAAATGTTTGTTGAGGTGAATTCAATTCCTCAATCCATAGACCAGGCCTACAACAAGATGAGACAAGGCGTTCGGTTCAACTTAAATTCTGAGCCCCAAAGATAAACTGTACTTCCACTCATGGTTGTATACCTAATTCATCAGCAACAATTGAAAATGCTAATCTATTTTTCCCCTCTAACTTCCAGCTTCAAGATAACACCTCAGATATGCAGGGGATAGAGTCCTAAGGATAATATCATTGATATTATTTCAACTCTTTCTACTGATAGGAGGAAACAATAGATTCAGACATTATGTACAACATTCTATTACAGTCTACAAACCTCCTGGAAGAGGCAGCAACTGTAAGAGCAGTCAGTACTGTTATAGAAAACAAGAAAGGTCTGCCAACAACATACAACTAACATTTGGATGTGAGTTTCAGCACATGTGAAATATTTCATTAATTCTACCAGTTTACTTCTTTTTTTCCTTCCCCTTCTATGAAAGAATACACAGCTTTCCGCTGAACAGAATCAAGAAAGAAATATCAAATGACATTGTCTTAGAAGGTGTCTCCAGGAAATAGAAGACAGAGTGAGAGAAAGTTGTCTAGATAACATTGGCTTCAAGCCATCACTGGCAAAATTCTTAATCTTTTTAGTAAACCCAGTTAAGTCTTTTCTTTCCTCCTTTCTTTGGAGAAAGACCCTCTCCCTCAAACTTAGAAAATTACCTTGAAACTGAGGACTCAGGTCCTCTGGCTACTGATAAGGATCACCGAAACTCAGCATTCTCCTTATCCTCCTTGGCCCATTATAAAGCAGGAATGGCTTTAGGCCAAAACAGAGCCCTTAGAGTCCAGGAAGGGAGAGGACCTTTAACCCAAGTTGTCTTTCTTTCTTTTACGAAATATATTAACCAAGCCTGTTTTTCTTTACCTACTTGATAGACAAATCAGTAATAGAAACGTAACTAGATATATGATTCAAATAACAAATTTGTATCTTTTTCCTTGTCTAGGGACAGAGGCGACATTTCAGCAAGATCCCCAAGATCCCATCCTAAGGCAGGGAGGGAAAAAACTTCATAAAAACCCAGTAGGCAGGGACAATGACCTTCCTCAGCAGGAAGCAGATACAGAAAAAGAGACCTCCTGACCCTCAACATCCATACTAATAAAAAGGGGGTTCATGGCTCTGAGAAAAGGGTTAAGCAGGGAAATTAGATAGGGCATATCCGGCTGCCAGCAAAACACTGAGGTAATCCTATTCTAGAAAGGTCTGCCCACAATTAAGCAAGCCAGGAGGCATTTTGGAGCTAAAAGTAACTCATACAGGAAACAAATAAGCAGATAATTGGGTACTAGTTTCAGCCAGTCACTCGCACCTGCGCAAAGAAGACCCCAATGACCTTCAATTCACCTGAGCCTCATTATATCATCATTATAATAAGATGCATATGCCGGGAAGTTCATTAATATCATTATAACAGACTGAATTCTGAGAACAAAC
This sequence comes from Eonycteris spelaea, assembly GCA_003508835.1. NCBI lineage: Eukaryota > Metazoa > Chordata > Mammalia > Chiroptera > Pteropodidae > Eonycteris > Eonycteris spelaea. Next base: position 813,283 of record PUFA01000175.1, read on the forward strand.
ATGTGCAGAAAGCAAACAATGAGTCACTGAATCCTGTCCATCTTAGTTGTCAGTCAGAAAGCCCACTCCTCTAAGAAAAGTAACACCCCCAGCAAATAGGAACAAAAACCCCGAAGGCTCTGTTAGTGTGCCCTTGAGACTTTTGAGCTGTTCTTCTCCTGCTTGCCCATTTGCGTGACTGGGAGGGTACTGCTGCCTTACTTTCCCTTTTAACAAAGCTATTCTTCTCTGCTATACTTCAGTGTCTTGCTCAGTTCTTTGTTCAAGACATCAAGATCCTGGACAATGCGCTGCGAGGGGACCCCACTCTCCAGTAACAATATCAATGTGAGTTTTACAGTTTCCTTTTAGGGTTTTTTGGCTTAGTGGAGGACGATGATTCTTTTTTCAATAACACACAGTCCTCTAGCACTGCATTACTAATCGTGCTGTGTTTTGCTTTGTTTGTATTGGTTTTCATTCGGTTTCTGACTGCCACTGATTTAGTGAACATTTGACCTCCTAACTGTTGTTTATATGGAGACCGAAACCCAATAAAATCAAAATCAACACTGCAACGAAGTGGGTCTGGAAAGCCCAATGAATGTGGCCAAGTTAACGATTCCTTCCTTAAGAAACCACGAAAGACACCCAATCTCAGATTTCCCGTGAGTCAAAAAGAACTACTTTTTCTTTATTGTCCCACTTTTTAAAGAACTATAACAAAGAAATAGAAAAGGACACACATCATAAGTGCACAGCTCAATAAAGTTTCGCAAAACAAGCCCAGCATTGTCACTAGTACCCAGATCATACGCAGCACCCCGAAAGCCTCAAGCGTGTCCACCTCCAACCTGTCCCCTAAATAACTACATTCATAGGTCAGCTTTACCTGTTTTCAAACTTGCAGTAATGGACCCATGCAGTGTGTACTCTTTTGTATCAGGTTTCTTTGCTCCAAATTACATTGGTGAGATTCATCTTTCATCTTTGTTTTTGCGTGTGGCAACAGTTTGTTCATTGTCATTGCTATATAAAATTGCCTTTTTTTTTTTTTTTTTTTTTTTGGTTTCAGGAGCATCTAGACAAACAAGTATTCTGAGGAAAGCATTTTTTCCCTTTTTTATTCAATTTATTTGGGTAACATTGGTTAATAAAATTATATAGGTTTCAAGTATACAGTTCAATAATATATCATGTATATATTACATGTGTGTTCACCACCCAAAGTCAAATCATCTGTCACCATATATTTGACTCTCTTTACCCTTATCTACCTCGCCTCCTCCCGACTTTCCCTCTGGTAACCGCTAGACTGTTGTCTGTCTGAGACACTCAGATTTCAGTGTTAGAACATAAAAGCTTTAGTCAAAAGAGGAAACAGTGAATAAGATGACCTTTTGAAATAGCCTAAAGTCAATTGTTAAGAAGCAGCTGTTTGAGGAAAGAAACGGAATAGTAAAAAAAAGCTGTGAGATAAGCCAGAAAAACAGTCTTGAAAAGAAATGCCTGGAACTGAGTCAGGCATCTTGGTTCAAAAGGGAATAAAATTCGGCCTTCTGAAAAGGTTTTGATTTAAGCTGTCTTTGCTCTCTTTGGCAAAATCTTTCTTTCTCTGCCTATGCAGTTCTGTCTTCAGAGCCCAGTTGTCTGAAGGCAGCACCTCTGCTAGGGACCGGGTCTCGCCACGCCTCTTCGCACATAACCCATTCCTCACATAAAAAGACATCTACATTCTCTTTCTGCCTTTTTAAACACAGGTTATCAAAAGCTTTCTTTGTAAGTTTTTGATATTTCCATTACCGTTAACTATCACTTTATGAAAGTTTTATAACTTACTAAACTTGTTACCAGCTAATTCTGATACTTAAGATACTGGAATTTTTACTAGGGCTGCGTAAAACTACCTGCATTTAAAACATAAATTATTTTTATTCTGTTATGAAGGTGTTTATTCGAGCAATTATCAAAAAATGGTCCCATGAATACTGATGCCATATTCCAAAAATAAAATATCTTTTTCTTCCCCCTTAAAAACGAAACCAAATTCACACACACACACACACACACACACACACACACAACCTTTCCACAAATTTAAAGAAAAATTCATTCAAAGTACATTTACTATGTTTTTAAAAAGATATTAATTAACTGATTCCAATGGATTTGGAAAATATTTATTCTGAGAATCTAAATTTTCTCCTACATCTTTCTAATAAATATCTATAGAAGGTTCACTAAACCCATCACAGATTTCAAGAGTCGGGCTCAAAACATTTATCAGGAACAAGAATCGAGGTGTTATAATATTTACCAAGGTAGTAGTAAGAGAGTAGGAATAATCTGTCAGCTCTTGAGTAATATGACTTCCAGTTTTAAAACCAAATCCAGATATAAGAGGGCATCCAGAGTTCATTTCACTAAAATACACTATTATAAATTTAAAGAGGCCAGAAATTATTTTAGCTTTCCATCAAGAGATTGAGTCTATTTCCCCTATGTGAGTTGCCTTGCGACTGCTTTGACCAAGAAAGAGAACAAGGCGTAAGTGACATTGGGTGACTGAGCTCAGGATTCCAGAGGTCTTGCAACGTTGTCCTCAGACTGCTGGGCCTGCTGCCTCCCTTGGTAAAAGCTTGAGCTAGACTCTGGAGGAGGACATTATGTGGATCAAGGAAAGACAAGCTCTCTCTGCCGAAGTCTCTGACTGTGATAGTTAATTTTATGTATCAACCTGACTGGCCTAAGAGACACCCAGGAAGCTGGTAAAACATTATTTCTGGGTGTATCTTTGAGGATACCTCTGGAAAAGATTAGCATTGATTTCGTAGACTGACAAGACCTGAGCTCACCAAGGTGGATGGGCATCATCCAAACCACTGGAACAAAAAGGCAAAGGAAGGGCAAATTCTCTCTCTTTGATCTGGAATGTCCATCTTTTCCTGCCCTCGAACATCAAAGCTCCTGGTTCTCAACCCTCATACTCAGACTGAATTACACCACAGTGTTCGTGGTTCTCCAGCCCACAGATGGCAGATTGGAGAACATCTTGGCCTCCATAACTGCACGACCCAATTCCTACAATTAATGTGTGTATATGTGTGTGTGTGTGTGTGTGTGTGTATACATAACCTTTTTTTTTTTTTTTTCGGCTCTGTGACTCTGGAGAACCCGGACTAAAATTCTGACCAACAAATTCCCAGAAGACACAAAATGAGGTGGTTCCATAGAGCAGTGGTTAGCATATCTGCTTCACACGCAGAAAGTCCTGGGTTCAAGCCCCAGCGGTGCCACGGCCCATACCCCGGGTGCATAGGCCCCCTGTATGTGCTGTATGTGCTGTGTGTGTGCCATGTGTGCACCATGTGCGTGCCGTGAGCACGCAGGAGGAGACGTCCCGCCTTCAGAGATCTAGTTCTTAAGGGGAGACAGCAACATCCATAGGTCCGGGATGGAAGTGGGGAGGGAAATTAAAAAAAAAAAAAGACAAAACGAGTTGAATAAACCCCAGGTATGAACAGCAAAAGAATGGTCTAGGTGAATCCAGCCCAACTTTATGAACATATAAATTATTGATTTAAGCCACTAAATCTGAGAGAGGTTTGTTACACAGCAAGAGGTAACTGAGAGACGGGCTCCCAGAGCCCATTCATTATTTGACATACCAATTCAGTAAGAAAAATGGGTAATGTAGTTGGGGTTTTACCCATCAAGTCTCCAACTTTCAATTTCTAGAGCACTATTCTGTCTAGTTTAGGCCCAATTTATTTCTAATTGGGACAATTGTAATTAACTGCTGATATCTGTCTCTGCCCCCACTGCCTCCCATACAATTCTAATTTCCATGTCAGCCACCAAAGCATCTAGAACACTAGTTAAAATTCTCCCTCTCACCACTCTTCCCTTCAAACACACTTCTGCTTATGGGATACAATCCTGAGCCCAGCAATCATAACCCTTTATAACGAGGCCATGCCTGAGGTAGGAGAGGCGGGAGTGTTTACTCAGGGCCTCCTTTCCCCACTGGAGTTGACCTCCCCTGTGCTTCCAAGCTGGGCATGTGCCACGACCTAGAAAATGCCTGACAGCATCCACAGCACCAAGGGAGCATTAGGCGAAGCACCTGAAGGGAGACAGTGTCAACTTAACGTGAGTGGAAGCCTGCACAGCCTCCAGTGCAGCCGCAGCTGAAACCAGAGGGCAGCAAAGCACGTGTGACTCAGTGTGCCAGCTGTACCTGCGATGCTGTGTCTGAGGTCATATCTGGAGATCCATTTCCTCAAAAAGGCTCAAGAAAATATAAAAGATCTCCGGGAAATGCCAGGCACCCCCAAGGTGCTTTCATGAACCCTGCATCTCCGTGAAATATTAAATGTTCTCCTTTCAGACTATATTACTTCAGTTAGACTTATCTGTGACCAGAGTGTTCTTTCCAGGATGAACTTACCACAAGACAACCAGAAATTCCTCTAGAGCCACCTGACGTATGATTATATTTTAAAAGAACAACCAAAGGAGCGTCCATAACCCCCAGCGAGCAAAGTTAATATCATCAGTAATGGGACAAATTGATATGTGTTTCTTGATCTGATGTGCTGAGAAGAACACAAACATCACTTCTTGTTAAAAATATATAACTGAATTTAATCAAGAGAAAACCCAAATTAAAGGACATTTTAATACTTTTATATTTAACACATTTTGGTAGTGTTCAATACTTTGCAAAAGAGTCAAATCAAGTTTATTTAAAAACAAAGAAGGCCTAAGAGGTGTCACAGATTGGAGACTAAGAAAACATGTTAATTAAATACAATATGAATTGTGACTTGAATTGCAGGTCAGTAAAAGAGCATTAGTAGAACAATGAGAAAATTCAAATAAAGTCTATTATCAGGTAACATAGGATTTATTTTGGTTATAACAGTATTGTATCAATGTTAGTTTTCTGATTTTTATAACTGTACTGTTGTTATATAAGGTGTTAACGTTTGGGTAAACTGGATGAAAAATATATGAAAATTGTTGTATGTTTGCAACTACTTTATAAACCCAAAATGACTTTTGTAAGTCTTCAAAACAAAAGTTTAAAAGTTTTCATTATTAAAGTCAATATGATAAAAGATGATGGACAATAGAAGAGGACCCTTAAAGTTAGGCTGATTACAAATGACATCTGCAGTATTTAGTTGGCTACTGACTGATTAGAGCAATGATTTTCAACACTGGTTTGGGGCCACCTTACTCTACTCATCGTACACAAATACTTCCTTCTCTCTGTTTTGATTTTAATGCCATGAAATCCTCAGAAAAAATCACAGTAGTATTAGTCACAATTCACTCTGATTTTATAGTGTAAAATATCCTGTATAAATACTTTTTACAAAGGGGGAAAGAAAGGGAAGGGGAAATCATACAAACGACATGAGGCTAATTTCCAAGCAGTAGTTCTGAGTTTTAAAACCATCGGCAAAAACAGAATCACCTGAGAAACGTTCTTAAAAACTGATCCCCAAGGTTCACATCAAACCTGTAGAATCAGGATTCATAGGAGCAGAATATGTGTACAAGGTCAATGGGTGATTCTGAGACATGAAGAGAGTTTGAGAACCATCATTTAAGAAAATGACTGGTCTTCTCAAAACCAAGATTCATCAACCACTAGGTGGTGCCAGGATATCAAAAGTGGAACTTTCTGGTACAGTATGCATTTCTCTTTTCTCTCCTCCACATTGACGCAAACTTTTAGAAAAGGATTATACCACATTAAAATAAACATGTCACTCAGTATTCATCTGGCAGTTTTCTCCTTGAATTTATTTTGGTTATAACAGACAGGCTCGTCCTGGGGGACTTTTAGGACAGTGTTTCCCACTCCTTTCCTTTAACATCTACTTTCCTGAGTGCAAATGTTTGGAAGAAGGAAATCCACCGGCAGTGGTGGCCTCGTCAGCAATGAGTGATTGCATAAGAAAGAATAAGAATGACACGACGAGTTTCTGAAAGCCATATTTAACCACTTGTAGTTTTGATCCCTGCCCTTTCCCAAAAGCCATGACTTCAAAATTACACCAGAATCATCGGTTTATTTTTTCCTAATTCCCACTGCCTCAGTGCAAAAGTATTTGACATCTTCTTTAACAATTTTATCCTTTCTTTTTTTCAGATTTTTTGCACATTAACAAATCCTATGTGGATAATAATCTCATTTCAAAAGTTTTCTGAAGCATGCATTTGTTTAAAGTCTGCTGAGGGACATTGTATGTAGCCTTACATCTGTTTAATTATTTTTGAATATACATTGAACAGAAATGGCTGGAAAGCTGAACAAGACAAGTAATGTATATATTTTATTAATCTTACAACTATCTGTTGAGCAACTATACACAGCAGGCACTGTGATACATACTAGCAAAGAGATACAGGGTTGAGCAAAACAAACAAGATCGAAGCTCTCATGGATTGCATTCTAGTTGGGAAAACATGGGGAGAAAAAAAACAAATAAATGAACAAAATCATGACAGAGTGACAACTGTTTTTTAAAAATAAAGCAAAATGATATGATAGTTTCTGCACAAGGTGGGATTGTTTTTGATAAGTAGTCAGGGAAGGCATCCCTGAGGAACTGACATTTTGAGCTGAGAGTAAATGACAACGAGAAAAGCTGGAAGTCCAGCTATCTGGGCAGGGGTAATGTACAAAGATCGAGGAGTAGATATAAGCCTGCTATGTCGCAAACCAGAAAAAAAGCCAGCATAGGGAAGCATCAGCCAAATGAGGTTGTCAACATGAGCAAAAACCCGGTCAGGGCCATAGATGAAACTTAGAATTTATTTTTAGTGAAATGGGAAATCATCCAGAGGTTTTCAGGAGGAAACATGATCGATTTTCTTTTTTTTTTTTTTTTTTTTTAAGATCATCTTGGCTCTTGATTGTAGAAGAGACACAAGCTGAGTTTATGAGATGCCCATAGCGGGTTTTCAGGTTGATGAGATGGCTATTGGAGGAGTCCAGTTCCTTTACTTGTCTGAAGTAGCACTCAGGTGGTTTATGAGGAGTTACCTAAGCATTGACTGTGTTACATATCTATTCTGTAACACAAATGAAGTGAGAAGTAGGTTTAAAAGGACTATGCCCCAATTAGATAATTACATTGCTAACTGTATTTATGACTTCATCTCCAATCATATGTGTGACTTTTGATCCGTTCGCGCCATGCAAAATCTCTGAACTTGCATTTCTCTGGCTGTTAATAATAAGGGCAGTAAAATGAGGGTTAATATTTACTAAAGCTTTCACTCATAACTCAAAGTTACTAAATCAGCAGAAAAGATCTTCACCGGTGATCACAAGAACCTCAGGCTAACTTTCTTAAAAACAATAGCTTCTGTCTTTTCCTAATTTCGTTCTTCAACTATAAGGTTAAGCAGTGAAGATAAACAACAGAGCTTCGCTGAGGGCCTTTTCTCATCGCCGTTTTGCAGAGAAGAAAACTGGAGTACACGGACACTAGACCCTTAGTGTGTCTGAGGGCTCCTAACACGTTAGGCATGAGGCAGGATCGGAAGCCAGCTTTGTCTTACACTGAAGATGTGCTACCCCTTCAGCGCAAAACCCTGAAGTGCAGTCAATAGAGCGGTGAGAAGAAGGATTTCCATAACAGACCTGAGAAGAGTAAGTGCTGGATACTGCTATAAGCTTCGTGTGGGGAGGCAAAGATGGGGAGTGGGAGGCTGGGAGGGAGAGGATGTGGGGATATGACGGCAACAGTCTGTAAGCCTACCTAAGACGATTTTGAGATCTTTAATAGATGTCATCTCCACTACCCTATAGCTACTTTTCCTTAATTTATGACAATTGGGTCTTTGATGCATATTAGACTACTATCTCAGAAATTCCACTGCTCTCCCTATGTTCCCCCTGCTCACTTACTAAAACTAAAGCTATTCTCAAAGTTCCATTCATTTAGCTCAAGCAGTTGACATCAGCTCAAATATAATTGCACCTTACTCTACTAGTAATATAACTACAGGATCTGAAGCAATTAGTTATTGCTGCATAACAACCATTTCGAAACATATGGGTTTAAAACAACTGTTTATTATTTCTCATGAATCTACAGGTTGGTGGGTAGCCTACTGATCAGACTAATTAGATTTTGGCTGGACTCAGTCATGTGTCCGTAGTCAGATGGCAGGTCACCTGGGAGCTGAGTGATCTGTGATTGATGGAATGACACAGCTCTGCTCCATGTGGTCTCCTGTACAGCAACCCCTAATTCGGACATGTCGTTATGGTGACCACAGAGAAGCCAGAGAGAGAGCAGAAACATGCAAGGCTTCTTGAGGCTTAGACTCAAAATTGTCACATCACTTCTGCCACACTGTACTGGCCAAAGGAAGTCACAAGACCAGCCCAAATTAGAGTGTACAGGGACTACAAAGTTGTCTGGCAAAGGACACATATAGGCCATTAATTTAATTGAAAGCATCAATGCCTTCAACCTAACGCAGGATAAAAGAGCCACATTTTATTAAAAGAGTAGAAAATAGAAGACAGAAAATAAAAGTTATTTGCATTCTTAATAATCTCACACATGGAATTCCCTTATTCCGTAATTTTAGTCTTTGGAATTCAAGTAAATTGTAGTCTTCCTTCTCATTTCTAACCCTTCATCTTAGTATTTCCTATGCAAGTAAATCATCTCACATAGTTTGGTTTGCAATGGTCTTAGATTAAAATTAATTAAATACTTTAAAATATTTAATCGTTTGAGTTCAGCCAGTTAGATTTTTGTTTGAGACAGAGTTTAAAAAAAAAAACTTTAATGCATTTTATTATTCTTCTAATTACGTGCAACTTTAATATTTGCATTAATGACATGGTAGAACTACTAAAATGAAGAAAGAATTAAAAAAGATCAACTTCCCCGTGAATTTACCTTGTAGCATGACAGGTTTATCATCACTATTTATGGAGCCTTCGCAGTGAGGAAAGAACCATGATGAATACAGTATAAAACATTTTTTTTTTAAAAAAAGCATATTCTGATTATAGAAGGATAAGACATGGATGATAAAATATTTGTAATATCATTTAATAATGAATATCAAAGTTGTTTTGGTATATTTAATTTAAATAATGTATAGTCATATATATTCATAAGAGTAAAATGAAGATCATTGAGGGAGTATCAGGGAAGCACATACTCACTATCTTCTAAAGTGAACAAAGACATCAAGATTGGACTGAGACATAGGTCATCATGAATGAGGGGGTCATTGAAAATGACCCCACACTGACATCAAGATAAGATGAAGCTCTTGAGGTGAGGAGATAATATTACCTTGGACTCACAATGACCATTGAATGATGATAGAATACCTCTGTGGTCACTTGCTGACCCACAGATGTGGGTTTCAGGTATCCCTACGAGCAGATGTTGAAAGAGAACCCTTCAGAAGAGCAGGCCATTTGGTTAAAAGGGCTGTCATTGGCCAGATTAGGAGTCAACTTGAAGTTCCTCCCTGGTACTCCCCAGAGTTTCTGGAAGATCAGCCGGCCTCTAGAAGATGTGGAGAAGACAGAAGGCCCTGCCAGCAAAGGGGAGCATCCAGCAGACATTCCAAGCACAACTCGTGCCCTGGAAGAATGTGCTCCTGAGGACAGGAGTGAAAATGGATCCACACCTGAAATCGTAAGTGACAGGTCTCAGACCTAGGGAAAAAGTTGAGAGTGGAGTGCTGCCTCTTTGCTATATAAAAGGCCTTTTTCGTATCTCAAGGATAGAAAGTCTCCGCATGGAGGAGGTCTTTGGCTGTCCAATGGAGGCATTTTCATCGTTTATCATTAAGGGCATGAAAAACAAGAGTGATCCCACGTGCTTTATTGTTCTCTGGAACCTGATACGAGTGCATTTTGCTTATAGATTCATTGCATAGAAGAACAGGCAGAGTTTTAGGTTTTCATGTCGTTCAAGCTGAAGAAAAAGAACTTAAGCAGAGAAAGACAATGAGTAATTCTGGCAAAGGCTCGGAAAGCATGGTTGCAATCTATGACTCAATTTGTTCAGGAGAATTCTGTATTTCCCAGGTAAGGGGAAATGGGATTATAACACACTTTCACTGTCACACTTGCCATGTCAACTCTTTAAGTTTTGGTTTTAAGTTCCTTTTAACCTAAAAGATAGGTTTGGTTTCTGGTTAAATTTCTTTGACTTCCTTGTAAACAGACACTAGGGTTAGGCTTTTGCTTTGTTTTCTGGTTTAAATTTCGTAAAACTACTAGCAGAGTACCAGGTATATAAGAAGCATTTTTTTTAAAAAATCTTTTAGAATTACAACTACACTTGCTTAAATATCCCTCAAAGAATCTTATCTTCCAAGGAAAGAGAACTTTATTGGAAGGTTATTAGACTTAGCCAAAACCAGGCGCAATAAAGAGAAGGCCTCCAGAAAAACATTTGAAGACATCACCATAGGTACACATGAATGCTGTAAAGGTGAACACTGTGTGTGAGGTGTGATGGGAACAGAAAACAGAAAAAAATGTAAATGAGCTAAGAAAACTAAGAACTATGAGCTTAGTTTTCCTTTTGGGGAGACTGTGTATAATAGTGGAAAGACACAGAGCTTTCCACTATTCTACAGACCTGCCTTTGAATCCAGCTCCGCAGCTGTTTAGCTGAATGTGTGGACAGGAAAAGAGACAAGTTCTCTTGAGTTGGGTTTTCTTATCTCCAAAATGGTGAGAAACAGACTTCTTTTCCTAGCATTATTAAGAAGATTAAATAAGTTGCTATATGTAAAGTGCCAGGCATAGAGATATTACACACACACAAAAATAAGTTCCCTTCCACAATTTCTCTTCTTCCCTGAAAACCTAACAAGAAACACTGGAATACCGTTTCTCAGAGAAACAACCTATGTCTCCAAAGCCCCCATGATGGCCCAACACAATCACCAAACCCCACATAACTTACAGAGTTTTCTTAGGTACACAGGACAGATGTAGAATTCAAACCCAGGTTTTCTAGAAATTTCTAAATAACTTCTGACCTGTCTGGCCTAAATGCTCACTGTGGCTATGGAAGAGTTGCTAATATCTGTATCTGTGGTTCAGTCTCAGCTTTGTCACTCACAAGCTGTGAGACATGGGAAGAGTTCTTAAACTCTCTAAGCCTCAGCTTTTCTTCTGCAAAATGAGATGATAACTCCTTTATGGAATCATTTCCAGCCTTTTGCACAAGCAGGTTAAGAAGCCTACCGTCATCACCACAAATGTGGTGACCTTTAAAAAACTCAGCCAGATTGGTACCCAATTGGGTCACCATCTGAATTTTTGCTAACTAGTAAAGAATTATTCATTTGTTTATTAGCCATGTGTATTTCTTCTTCCACAAATTTTATGCTTATGACCTGATTCACATCTTAAAAGGTCCTATGAGATAAAGTCTCAAGACTAAATTATCACAGACAGCATCACTTCAGCCACCTATTCTGAATTTGTCCCAGCCTCGCTGCTCCTCACTGTTTTAAAAAATTGCACGACGAATGTTAAATTGAAGAAATGTAATAAATAGTAACATTGAAACACATTAGTATATGAATCTTTCTCTTTCCCTGTCTTTAAGAGATGGTAGTTCATGCTCTTCTAAATGCCTGAAGATTTTGTAGAGAATCATCCTCATTAATCTTTTTTGTTAATACAATTGTTACAAACAGGTGAAATAAACTACCACTTAAAAATGTAATTTCAGGATTATCAAAAGAATAAAGGGAAAATACCAAAAATCCTAGCCTGGACTTATATAGACATATAAAAAAGATAAAAAGCACATGTCTTCGAAAGTAACAGTGATGATCAATTCACCAAGTTGAGAACAAGTTTCTAATTATATTGTTAAAAATAATTAGTTAGCCAGAAATAAACCCTAACATTTATTGTCAATTCACTTTCAACAAAAGGGACAATACAATAGGAAAAAAATAATCTTTTCAACAACAGTGCCAGAAAAACTGGCAACAGAGTGAAGCGCCAGGACAACATGCAAAAGAACGACGTTGGACCCCCACCTCAAACACACAGAACAATGAACTCGAAGCAGGTCAAAGGCCTTAGATTTTTATAAATGCTCAAACTATAAAACTCTTGAAACCTTGGAGAAAATCTTCATGACCTTGGGTTAGGCAATTATTTGTTAGGTCAAATACCACAAGCACATGTGATAAAAAAAGAAGATGACACATTGGACATTATCAAATTTAAAAATTTTTGTGCTTCAAAAGACATTATTAAGAAAGTGAAGAAATAACCTACAGAATGAAAGAAAATATTTGCAAACCATATATCTGATAAGGGACTTGTATCCAAAATAATAAAGGACACAACTCAATAATACAAAGTCAAATAACCCCATTTGGAAATGGGCAAAGATTAGAAGAGCTGTTTCTCCAAATGGTATATTAATGGTCAATAAGCACAAAAAAGATGATCCATAGTATTAGTATTGAGAAACTGCAAATCGAAAACAGAGTGCAATACCATTCCTTAGCCACTAAAATGGCTATCATCAATAAGAAAAAATAAATAAAACAATGTATTGGTAAGCATATGGAAAAACCAGAACCCTCATCCACTGTTGGTCGGAAGGTAAAATGTTGCAGTAACTTTGGAAAACAATTTGGCAGTTCCTCAAAAAGTTTAACATAGCAACGTCATTTCTATGTATAAAATCAAGATAATTTAAAATATATGCCCACACAAAACTTGTACACAAATTTCCATAGCAGCCTTATTCACAATATCAAAAAAAAAAAAAAAAAAAAAGGAAATAACCCAAATATCCATCAACTAAATAATGGAAAAATAAAATGTGCCATACCCATACAATAGAATATTATTTGATCGTATAAAGGAATGAAGTACCTATACATGCTACAACATGGATGACCCTTGAAAACATTATGCTAACTGAAAGAAGCCAGTCAGAAAAGGTCATGTATAGTATGACTCTATTTATATGAAATGTCCAGAATAGGTACATTCTCTTTATAGATGAGATATAAAATGTCTTGTCTATATAGACAAAAAAAAGCACATTAGTGGATTAGCGGTTGCCCAGGGCAGACAAGGGGGGAAGAAGGAGGATGAAGGGTAACTCATAACAAGTGTGTAAGATTTCCTTTTGTAGCTATGAAAATATTCCAAAATTGAATGATGGTGGCAGTTGCATAACTCTGTAAATACACTAAAAACCACTAAATCATACACTTTAAACAGTGGGTTTTATGTTATATAAATATTTAAGCTGTGTTTAAAACTTTTAAAAATTTACTTTAGATAAGTATGATTGTATTATAAATGGTGGTCATAATAATTGTAACAACTTACTGAGTGCTTATGACGTACCAGGCAATATCAAAGCCTTTGCAAGTATTAACTAATTTACTTTCCCAACACATGTATTAGGAAATACTATTATTTTTTCCATTTTACAGATTAGAAAACTAAAACTATTAAGTGGCATTGTAAAAATTCAAACACAGAATCAATGTTTTCAAATAAAATATGTACTCGTCCTGGAATCCAAAAAATATGGGGAGGAAATCCCTGAATTTCAGAGAATTGGGGAAATTTTGAAATATTACAATTAATGACAGAGCCTAAAAAAGTTGAATGCCTACAAGAAAAAGAAAATTTGTTACTTTATGCATACCAGTGGAAGATGAAAGGCTCTGTATAGATTATGTGATTGGGCCCCTCTCTTGTCCTGTGTAAAGATAGTATTAGACATAGATGGGCTATTACTGGGAGTCCTGGTATGTTTTCATTCTCCCGTGAGCTACAGAAGGACTTCTATAGAGCAGCACGATGTGAAAAGCAGCCAGATTGCTGGGCCAGGCATGAAGAGAAAGAGAGGAAGGCAGACCAAGCTCTGCCAATTATTACTTATGTGACTTTGGGTCAGTCATCTAACCCCTCTGGGCATATGCTAGATCCATAACATGAAGTATCTTTATCAGATGCTTTCTAGGGTCCCTATTTGTTTTAAAATTTCATCATCTACCATCATTAGTTTCTACACAAATCTCAAAAGTATCTTGCCCAGTGTTATGTTTGCTCCCAAACAAATCTTCCTCAAACCTATTTCATGGAATTCTCCAAACATGTCTTTTCTGTTTCTCTATCAATTACTCTGGCCTGTACATTTCCAGCTGGGGAAGGGGGAGAGAGAACTAAAGATGTGTCTATTTGTTCCTTACTTTGAATGGTAAGACCCCTTGAACATAATAAAAATCCACTTAGATGTGTTTCCAGGATTACCAAACTCTTTTGACAGTCCTTTAGAGTAGAACATAATTTTGATGACGCTAAAATGTTTGTTGTGATTATCTCTGGGGGCTGAGAATGACAAATGATTTTGTAATTTTCTTCTTTATATTTTATGTATTTTGTTTTAGAAACAAAAAAAAAGTATATTTTAAAAACCTTATGACACTACATTTTAAATGTAATGAATGCCACGGAACTGTGCATTTTAAAACAATGAAAATGGTAAATTTCATGTTATGTTATTTTCCTTATGGGCACATTAAAATCACCTGATACTTATAAATATTTTTCTGGACATAATCGCCAATTTGTAGAAAATCAAACAGAGGCAGATCATACAATAACTACTACACAATTTGTCAGATTATAATGCTGTTTAAATCAAAGAATACAATTATTTAAATCTGGTAACTCTGGGGCCAAATTCTTACATTTTACCAAACACTAAAGTTGGATGTTTAAATCTTTATAGTGGTGTGAGCAAGTCTGCGCATACTGGCTCAAAAGAGCTAATTATCAGCATCTCTTCCCAAAGCTTTGTGCAGTAGCATCACACTGGTAGCTTAAAATCAGCCATGGTGGGAGTATTTATACTTTGGAAATTGTCAAATGCTATAAATCAGAGCTCGCAATGTCACCCCCTTTCCCAGTAAACCAGTTTACCAGCACACCACTGTTTAAATAACTCTATCAATTGACAGAAATATACACTAACCGAATGTTTAAAATCAACTGTCTCAATTGAGAGCAGTGAAAAGACTTGCCCAAGTGAGTAGAAGGGCTAGAATAAGAACTTGAGTTTTCAAATCTCTTTCCCTTATATCACAACGACCAAATGCACAAAAAGAAAGATTGCCCTAAGTCTGATAATGGCATGTTTACTGAAACTGCAAGATCAACTTTCTAATCTTTCTGGAGGCATAAATCCCTCTAAAGTCACCAACTGCTGCAGATAATAGTTTTCTGTCAAGGGCAACATAGCAGTCTCCCTGCATCCTCAGAGAAAGGCTCACAACTTTAAATGGGGAAGTAACCTCCTCTCTTATCTTTATCATAGAAACCACAGAATAAAGGAGCTTGAGGCAAGAGGAAGGGACTTTAGATATGATCTAGTTCCTTAGCTAGACTCATATTCCAGGGGCTTGCCTGGGCCATTAACCTCGATGTCAACATTCCATGGCCCAAATTGTTAGATTTGCTCTCCTTCTGGAATTAGGCCTTTCAGAAGCCACATGCAGACACACAGCTGATATCACATTCAGAAAGGAAACTGTATCTTTCAGCTACATTATAGTAAGATTCCATTCAACTTTAGTGAAAATATACCTAGCTCAAATCATAATCTTTCTCCTCCTCCTCATCAATAGTATTTTCTGAATGCTTACTATGTACAGGCTTCATGCATGAATTTTACATTATCATCAAGTCCTCACAATGGCCTTTTTGAGGTAGATACTATTATCACTACCATTTTTACAGAGTCTTGGAAAAGTTAGGTACCTTCTAAAGTAACATAGCAAGGAAATAATGAAGCTACTCTCCCGATCCAGGCAACCTGACCCCCAAGCCCACACTCTAAACTACAACATCACATGGCCTACTCCAAGAATGCAGGTACATTCACATTACACTTAAATCCTGGTTTTCCACATATGGCTATTCTGTGACAAGGTCTGAATCTCCAGGTAACTTCACCAGACCCTATGTTTCTTTGCCCAAATGGCAGGAATATGTGCTTAGAGTATACCAACTAACTTCATTAATACTAGCCTGAACACGGCAAAATGTAGCAGATAAATCTTAAAACATAAATGTTTAGAATTTTACCTAATTGTAGAGAAATAGAATTTATTTATAAATAGAAATTTGTATTCCATGCCTCTGGAAAGCTCAGTTTTGAAGCTCTGTTTATCTGCTGTTTTCAGTTCAGTCTTATGCCTCAACATCCAATTCCAAACCTCCAGGAGTAGAAGGAAAATATACAGGCATGAATTCCTCGCCTCCTATCTAGCATCAATAGGCATATTAGTTCCTTATTTGTGAATTTCAGAATAGTCAGATATAATAACCAAAGGTAGTCATCATTGCATGAGACTAAATTCTTGGAACTCTCTATGGACTTTGTTTTATTGAAGAAAAAAAATCTTACAGTAAAACTTTAATGACTAGGCTGTGAGAAAAGAAAATTAGAGATAGAGAACACTTTCAACTACACCTAGGCCAGGGGTTTTAAACTCAAATGCAGGCAATGAGAACAAGTGAAACAAAGCAGGCAGTGAGTAATGAGGAAGACTGCAGATTGAGGCAAACTGCAAGGTCCAGCCACACCAGAAGGGGGCACTGCTAAGTACCAGCGAACTACTGCCATATTCTCGCCAGATCTGATTTTTCAGCCAAAGTCAGATGACCATATTTTATAGAAAATGTTAAGAAATTTCTACTTATAAAACATAGTAAAAGCCAAACAGAACATGTCATCAAGCCAAATCTAGCCTAACATCTCTTCATTTGGTAGAAGGCAAAAAAAGTCTAGAGGTGTTAACTGAACTTACCAAGTAGGGGAGCCCAAATTTGTTCTTCTTTTTTCTGTGTCAGACTCTCTTTTACAATCTCTATTTATAAAGATATAAACTGTGACTTATTGGAGAGCATCAGAAAAATTAGATATTTCAATCATGGTGGTCTTACTTATAACCTACCTGTTAGTTGTCAGTTTTTGTCTTGTTTGGTTTTGTCCTTTATTTATTTATTTTATTAGTTTCAAGTATACAGTACATTAGTTAGATATTTATATTATGGAATGATCCCCTTGATCATCTTCCCTCTGACTCTACACAGAGCCATTACCTTACTGCTGACTGCATTCCCTATGTCATGATCCCCATCTCTGTGACCCTCTATCGACTACTAACTTGTACTTCTTTAAATCTTCACCTCTTTCTCCCAGCCCTCAACGCCACTCCCCTCTGGCTAGCACTTAATTGTCTTCTATATTTTGTGTGTCTGTTTTCAATCCGTTTGTTCTTTTTGTTCCTTAGATTCAGAATATCAGTGAAATCATATAGTATTTATCTTTCTCTGTCTAACATGTCACTCAGCATAATCACCTCTAGGTCCATCTATGTCATTGTAAATGATAGGATTTCATTTTTTATGTCTGAGTTATATTCTATCATATCTATGAACCATAACATCTTTATTCAATCCTCTGTTGATGGGCATTTAGGTTGTTTCCATATCTTGGCTATTGTAAATTGTGCTGCCATGAACATAGGGATCCATAGATCTTTACAAATTATTGTTCTGGTTTTCTTTGGGTAAATACCCAGAAATACAATTGCTGGGTCAAAAGGTAGATCTATTTTTAATTTTTTGAGAAACCTCCAGACTGTTTTCCATAGCAGCTGTACCAATGTGCAGTCACACCAACAGTGTATGAGGGTTCCCTTTTCTCCACATCCCCACCACACTTGTCTTGTTCTTTGATTTACTGATGATAGCCTCTCTGATAGATGTGAGGTGATATCTCCTTGTGATTTTAATTTGCATTTCTCTGATGATTAGTGACATTGAGCATCTTTTCATATGTCTATTGGCCATCTGTATTTCCTCTTTGGAGAAATCTCTGTTCAGGTCTTCTGCCTGTTTTTTTAATTGGATTGTTTTTTTCATTGTTGTTGAGTTGTATGAATTTTTATATATATTTTAGATATTAATCCCTCATCCAATGTATCATAAGCAAATATCGTCTCACATTCAGTAGGTTGTTTGTTGATGGTTTCCTTTGCTGTGCAAAAACTTTTAGTTTGATGTAGTCCCATGTGTTTATTTTTTCATTTATTTCCCTCGCCCAAAAAGAAATATTCAAAATTACCAGTAGCAATATCAGAGAGATTACTGCGTATGGTTTTTTTCCAGAAGTCTAACATTTAAGTTTTGGGTCTTACATTTAAGTTTTGAATCCATTTGAGTCTATTCTTGTATACAGTTTAAGAAGGTGGTCCAGTTTCAACTTTTTGCATATATCTGTCTATATCTATATCTCTCCTGTCTATAGCTTTCCCAACACCATTTATTGAAGAGACTGTCTTTACCCCTTTGTATATTCTTGCCTCCTTTGTCATATATTAAGTGAGTATTTATGTGTGGATTTATTTCTGGGCTCTCTATTCTGTTCCATTGATCAATGTATCTGTTTTTATGCCAGTACCATGCTGCTTTGATTACTGTAGCCTTGTAATATAGTTTTGATATCAGGTAGTGTGATACCTCCAACTTTGTTCTTCTTCTCAAGATTGCTGTGGTTATTCAGGGTCTTTTTAGTTCCATATAAATTTTAGGATTATTTGTTTTAGCTCTCTGAAAAGTGCCATTCGTATTTTGATAGAGATTGCATTGAATCTACAGATTGCTTTGGGTAATATAAACATTTTAATGATGTTGATTCTTCCTACCTCAATACAGTAGAGGTTTCCATCTATTTGTATCCTCTTCAGTGTCTTTTTCAATGATTAGTAATTTTCTGAGAACAGATCTTTTACTACCTTAGTTAATTGATTTCTAGGTACTCTATTATTTTTGATTCAGTTGTAAATAGGATTGTTTTCTTAATTTCTCTATCTAAAAGTTCATCATTAGTATATAAAAATGCCCCTGACTTCTGAATATTAATTTTGTATCTTGCTACTTTACTAAATTCATTGATCAGTTCTAACAGTTTTTTGGTGGAATCTTTAGGGTTCTTTATATATATATACATCGTGTCATCTACAAATAATGATTGTTTTACTTCTTCTTTACAATTTGGAAACTAATTTAACTTCAGTTTCCATGGAAGAACATAAATGGTCTCCGCTACCTTTATTTTAGTTATTTTAGTTGTCATCATAGAGTATTCTTTTTTTCAGTGTTTATGCTCTTTTTACAGATATAGTAACATAAACATCCTACTCTAGTTGTTTATCTTTGATCACCTTTGTTTTTGTTTTTATACATAAAAATGAAAGTTGTGGTAAAGGCCAGGAGAGCCTTGAGCAGAGGCCATGTCTAAATGGTGAGGGAGGCAAATGAGTCAGCTCTGTGCTGATGTAAATTGCTGCAGGGCAGCCAACTGCCATTCATCTTAAAAAATAAAGCAATCAGACAAAATTCACATTTGCTTTCAGTGATCATGTGCAAATCAGAACCTTATTCCTGTTTAAACATAAAGTCCAAAAAATAACTATTAGTAAATTTCAAAAGGTTCAGTTTAGGCAATTCCTACCAAGAAGTGAAATTCAGTGGGCAAGCCACAGCTAAATCCTGCCCTCTGACAGTCTTAGGTTCCCTCTCCCACGAACATCTATAGTTTAAAACTTGAATGCTCCTTGCTGGTTTCTCTCCCCATCTTGTGGTTTTACATACCTTTCTGGACCTTGAAGGCATTTGAATTTGTGACCCCTGCTCTAGACTTTCAGCAATCTCATCTTTAACACAATTTCTTATGACAAACCCTCAACCAACATAACGGTGAAAAACTAAAACCCTTTCCTCTAAGATCAGGAACAAGACAAGGCAGTCCACTATCACCACTGTTATTCAATATATCATTGGACATCCTAGCAAGTGCAATCAGGCAAGGGAAAGATATAAAAGATACCCAAATAGGAAGTGAAGAAGTTAAACTGTCACTGTTTGCGGATGGCATGATTCTCTATATAGAAACCCTAAAGACTCCACAAGAACACTAGTGGAAACAATAAGCAAATACAGTAAAGTTTCTGGATACAACATCAATGTTCAAAAATCCATAGTGTTCCTATATTCTAATAATGAAGTGTCAAAAATAGAAGTGGAAAAAAAAATTCCTTTTGCAATTGCACCAAAAAGAATAAAATACTTAGGAATAAATCTAATGAATAATGTGAAGGACCTACATAAGGAAAACTACAAGATCCTATTAAAAGAAATTGAAGAAGATACAAAGAAATGGAAAGATACTCCATGTTCTTGGTTTAGAAGAATCAACATAGTTAAAATGGCCTTATTACTTAAAGCATTATACAGATTTAATGCAATCCTCATCAAAATCCCATCAGCATTTTGTAAAGAAACAGAACAAAAAATCATCAGATTTGTATGGGAGCACAAAAGACCCCGAATCGCCAAAGTCATCTTGAGAAAAAAGAACAAGGCTGGAGGCATCACTCAGTTGACTTCAGATTATACTACAAAGCAACAATAATCAAAACAGAATGGTATTGGCAGAAAAACACACACAGACCAGTAGAACAGAATCGAGAGTCCAGAAGTAACCCATGTTTATATGGGCAAATAATTTTCAAAAAAAGAGCCAAAACATACAGTGGAGAAAGGAAAGCCTCTTCAATAAATGGTGCTGGGAAAACGGGAAAGCCACCAGCAAAAGAATGAAACTAGACTGTTGTCCATCACCACACACCAAAATTAACTCACAATGGATTAAGACCTGAATATAAGACCTGAAACAATAAAATGCACAGAAGAAAACATAGGAACTAAACTCAAGGACCTTGGACTTAAAGAGAATTTTATGAATTTGTCCTCAAAGGCAAGGAAGAAAAAGCAAAAATAAATGAATGGGACCTCATCAAACTAAAAAGCTTCCTGCACAGCAAAAGAAACCACCAACAAGGTAAAGAGACAACCATCCAAATGGAAAAAAATATTTGCAAGCAACACCTCTGATAAGGGCCTAATATTAAAAATATACAAAGAACTCATCCAACTCAATAACAATAACAAAAAAATCCAGTTAAAAAATGGACGGAGGACTTGAATAGACACTTATCCCAAGAAGACACAAATGGCCAACAAACATATGAAAGGATGCTCAACATTGCCAGCTATTAGAGAAATTCAAATCAAAACCACAATGAGATACTATCCCATACCTGTTAGAATAGCTATAGTCAACAGGACAAGTAATAACAAATGTTGGAGAGGATGCAGAGAAAAGGGAACCCTCATACACTGCTGGTGGGACTGTAAATTGGTACAGCCACTATGGAAAACAGTATGGAGGTTCCTCAAAAAACTAAGAATTGCTCTACCATAGGATCCAGCAATCCCTCTACTGGTACTTACCCCCAAACTTGAAAACTGATATCCAAAAAAATATTTGCACACCGCTGTTCATAGCAGCATTATTCACAGTGGCCAGGACATGAAAACAACAAGTGTCCCACAATAAGTGACTAGATAAAGAAGCTGTGGTACATATATACAACAGAATATTACTCAGCCATAAAGAAGATGTGAAATACTGCTATTTGTGACAACATGGATGGACCTTGAGATAATCATGCTAAGCAAAATAAGCCAGATAGAAAAAGTTGAAAACCACATGATATAACTTATATATGGGATATAAACCTAAAAGCAACAAACAGTACAAACAAACAGAGATTCGTGGACATGGACAATGGACTAGTGGCTACCAGATGGTGCAGGGGGGAGGTTGAGGGGGAGGTAGGTCGGGTCAAAGGAGTTAAATACGTGGTAATAGAAAGAAATCTAACTATGGGCGGCGAACACACAGTGCAGTATATATATGCCTTACTGTTGAATTGTACACTTGAAGCTTACTGGATTTCATTAACCAATGTCATCATTTAAATAAATAAATAAATAAATAAATAAATAAATAAATAAATAGATAGATAGATAGATAGATAGATAGATAGATAGATAAATAAGTTTTAAAAAATTAAAAAATAAATGTAAATGATCAATAAACATTTATTGAATGAATGAGTGAATTCTGGCACGACCACATTCTTATAACCACTTAATTACAACCAACTCACTGAGCCTTTTTAAGACAGAGCTTCATCATCTGTAAAAATGTGGTTTTGGCAAGGCTTAAATGAGATGTTATCATGAAATTATCAAGGCGAGTTGCTACGTAGACTCAAAAGATATTAGGTATACAGAGACTCAAGAAATATTAGCTTGATTTACTGTCCTCCTCCCTCTTTTATTGCCGGTTAACTTTCCGGTTGTTTATATAGTCTCTTTCTAACTACATTATTGGAGCAGGGATCCATTTCTTAAGATTTTATGTATCATTCACTGCAGCTAGTATGGAGTCTTGCCAATAAAATATTCTTGATCGAGTATCTATTAAGAAAGCCTCTATATTGAAAAGTATATCCAGAGACTGGCTGCTGACACTGGAATTTCCTCTTTTACATTTTGTTCTAAGTTAAGCATTGCCCCCAGTTAAAATCCAACCCTTCCTAAGGAGATAGTGACATATTAGTTTCATTGATTATTAATATCTGTGCTGATTAGACTTTTTTGTTTACAAGAAGCAAAAACTACCTTGCAGGTTGTTTCTTTTATATGAGGTACAGTGATGAGTTTGTTTAATCCAAGACTTTATTATAATTTATTTAATGTCTTTCCAACATAATTACAACAGAAGTAAGGAGGAAGAGAAAAATACAGATATTGCAATATCAAGGAAGGACAAGGAGGGAAGCTGAGTGCAGTGCGCCATCAGAATTGTAACAAGATAGTGATGGGAATGAGGGCGACCACCTGTCACGGTTTACCAAGCACTAAGAAGTTCCTAAGATGTGGAGCATTCAGTGCGAAGAGCAGGAAAATCCCGGACAAACTGGAAAAAGTTGGTCACCCTATCAGGCATCAGTGAAATACCACCGAAAGACACACTTTGTTTCATTTTAAAGGGAGCTTAGAGTCCACCGCTCGTAGAGCAGCACAAACCTGTCCCAGCTGGTTATAGGCTGGTTAGAGCAAACAGGCCAAGGCTAAAGGATTGATTTCCCAGGAAACTTTGTTCTCTTCCACAATCAGAATTTGTGTCTGTCACTGAAGCCAGTCATTCTCCAATGTCACTGACTAATCACAAAATGAACAAGAAGAGAGAGCGAGCACAGCTACTTTGGACCAAACCCTTCACTGCTGCTATCAACATTGGTGGAGGGACACTGATGTTCTCCTTCTGCGTGAACATGAAGTCATCGAAGAAGGACACACGAAGGGATTCATTTTCTGAACTTTCTCCTTAAATAGGTTCTAAATAACAAGAACAATAATATAGAGCATATTTGCAAATTTCCACAGCATGTTCTCCTACATGATTACGTCCTAATACCAATCCTGTGAGGTAGGCATGGCAGATACCAAAGTCAGCAGGGTCGGGGTCACCCATGGTTACACAACCAGCAAGCAACAGTGATGGTGCTGGAACACCCTCACCTCTGGCGTTTTCATTGTTTGCCTTAGCTGTGGTTGTTTCTGATACGGGTTATAGCCTCCTGTGATGCAGCAAAATATATATCATTCCGGTTCCCTTGACTTTGTACATATTACTTCCATGAAAATTCCAAAACTCTTCAGGTCCCAAGACCAAGCTTTACAGCTCCTGTGTTTCTTGCCAAACGTGACACGCAGGTGGGCTGGTTATTTCCTGTATGTGCACAGGCATAAAGTACGTCCACATTCTTCACCCTGTTGTTAGGCTCAGGGATTAGAAAAAGTACCTCTGTTTTCATGTTTAGATACTGCCGGTCTCTGCACGTCATTGTTTTAACTCTATTTTCTGTAGACTTTTCTGCCTAAATCCAGAATTGTGTGGTGTTCATTTTAGTATACTGAAAGCTGAATTTCCTTTAGAGCAAATGAGGATAGGATGAAAACCACCCTCTGTCATATTTACATGTTACTCATTAACTAACTTCAAAAAAAAAAATAGCCTCAGCTAGATTAGGAGTCATGTGAAGAAAGAGCTTCCTGCAATGCGGGAACTGAGCAAAACTAAAACGCAGATTTTCACATTATTGGGAGAGTTAGGAATGAGCCTTTGACTTTATTTCTTGACCTGGCGAGCGACAAGTGCATAATGGTGAAGAAGAGGCTATCTTCTAGTGACACGGTGTTCCAGTTTGAGACTCCAGGCAGCCCAAGGAAGATCCACACGGAGGCCTCGCACAGCTCCACCAACAGCCCCGGCTCAGTGTTTCTCAGGTGGGTGCATTCCGTCTGTTTCCCCGGTGGCTTTTACCACCTGACAGGTATTCCTTAAAGAGCTCCTTCCTCCTTCACTGAGGTAGCGATGTGCCAAAAGGAAAGAGAAAGCGCAGCCTAGGCCTCTGGGCCAGAGGATTGGAAGGGGGTGCATTGCAAGGGGTGTGATCTGCTGAGCAAAGAGAACTTTATCACTATTAAGGGAAAATAATTTTAATGCCTTCTTTAGGACTTTTTAGCACTGGATAACTGGCCAGCCATATAGTTTCCCAATTCCTGACTCACTCTCAGGTTCATAGGAAGTGAAGCCATAACAGCACCAAAAACCTTACTTCGGTGTCAAAATTACCTGTATTATTATTAAAATAGTAATTATTAAAGTATTAAAATAATTGTATTCATTTTCAGTTCTCTAAATTAAATATTTAAATAGCTATTCCTCTGGTTCGACTAGTAACTGTACAGTGATTTACAACAGCTTTGACCAGATTCAGAACATATCCTTTTCAGCTGTGAATATTAATATCTACAGCAACACCACTCTGATAATTACATATTTTTAGTGAAAATTAATTTATTGACTCCTTATTCGCCTTGTCTCATAATAATTCTCTAGCAACTTATAAAAGGTAGAAATCAAGGGCAAGGGAGAAACCAATTACCAGAAAAAGTTTCTTATCCGACTTCGACGTGAACTTTCATGTACCTTTCATGTAAACTCCTCAAGAGGAATGGCCTCCACACCTGAAGTTTTCTGTTACATAGCACCATATCCAGAAAACTGGTCATTTGTTTTATGTTTTAATCATTTCCTATCATTCACACAAGAAAAGTACTCAAAACTCGAGCTTTTAAATATTAAATAGACAACAACGGAATTTGTTTTAATGGCAGTCATGTAACAGAACATCAGGTTATGAATACAAATTAAATAAGTTTTTAAAGTTTTAGAGACCAAGTGTCTGAATTTAGGCAAAATGTTGCTTAATATATTTAAAGTTAGCCTAAGTTGTTCTATCCGTCGCTAAAACAAATTGACCTAACTCGCACTATGGTTGTTTGAGCAAAAGCACAATTTCTATGACTGAACATGTAAAATTCTTGCATTAGTCCCATATTTTGCTGAACTTCAAGTTTTCCTCGAATCACTTTGCTTAATCCACCTTTTTGTAGATTGTAACGTAAATTCTTCTTGGAGCTCAAGCGCTAACCAAAAAAATAAAATTAAAATGCATAAATGAATTAACTGATTAATTACACAAAGTGCAATTTCAATAAATATAATACATATGACTAAATAAGTAGACATAAATAAAAAGAATAAAAGTAAAATAAAAACCTGCATCAACCTAAATTCAAGCCTCTTTCAAAAAGAGCCCAGACCTATTTCACTAGCATATTTAAATATTCAACATCAAATATCTATATTAATATCTATAAGTGTTTTTAAATATGTATTAGAACCAACCTAAAAACACTGCATATCATCAAACAGTTTGGGCATTGGAAGACTTTTATTCTAGTTGAAAGATCAGTTTAATATGTTGTGTATAAAATCATTGGAAAATAATTTGTAGAAGCGTTCAGGCACTTGTTGATTAATTATTTGAGGTCAAAAATAAGACCATGCAAACACTTTCCTTTACCTTCTAATTATTAAAAATACACATGACTGTTGTGGTATCTTATTATCTTTTCTGTGTACTAGAGCCAGTAAAATATACTCTCAGATTAACAAACTACTTCAAATAGGCACAGAAACAATTTGTGGAATGTTTTTATTCAATCATTCAATTCAACAAAGATGATTGAGTAACTATTACATGCCAGATATGTGGAAAGCACAGGGAATACAGGCAGAAACAAGCTAGAGCTTGTCTCTGCCCACATGAAGGTTATTAGTTTAACGTTGAAAAAAAATTATGAATGCATGCATACATATCTAAATCAAATATTAATGTATGTTACTATAGAAACAAATACGGGGCTGAGTAGAGAATAAAATGGGGAAAACTAATTTGGGGGTAGTGGCAAGAAAAGGACTCTCTAAGGAAGTGATATTTAGGTCAACTTAGAGGATGGAAAAAAGCCAACTATGGAATGATTGGGAAGGAACATGTTGCCTTGAGATGGATAAAATCTTGTGTCTTGAGGAAACTGGA
This sequence comes from Eonycteris spelaea, assembly GCA_003508835.1. NCBI lineage: Eukaryota > Metazoa > Chordata > Mammalia > Chiroptera > Pteropodidae > Eonycteris > Eonycteris spelaea. Next base: position 839,773 of record PUFA01000175.1, read on the forward strand.
GTGAGTGGTACCCAATGGAATTGGAGAGAAAAGCTGAGGTTGAAGATGTTTAGAATTCTACTAGTGATAGAAAATCCGTGAAGATTTAGAATAGGGAAGTATCTTGATGTGATGTTCCCCTCAGAAGGGCATTCTGGCTGCCCTCTGGGTTCTTTCCAGTTTTTTACTCATTCAAGCAACACTACACCTCACGCACGCCTCTCAGGTATGTACCTAGGAGAGGAATTGCTGGGTCATAGATTATGAATATGATTAACTTTACTCATTATGTCAAATTGCGACCCAAAGTTCTCTACCATTTATGCTACTACAGCAGTTATTCCACTGCCTCAGCAACAGTGGTGTAGTTCGACTTTTTAATTTTTCCCAATCTGGGAGGTATGAACGGATCTCGAGGGTTTCAATGTGCATTTCCCTTATTAATACAGGAGGAGCATCTTCTCAACATATATATTGGTCCTTTCATTTCCTCTTCTGTAAAAGCCCGCTGATAGACTTATGACCTTTTGGGGCAGGAGAGGGGAGAGGGATTACTATCTTTTTCTTATTTTTCTTATTTAAAATACTCCAGATACTGATCTTTAGTTATATGTGTTGCAAATATTTATTCCAGCATATGACTTGTCTGTTCACATTCTCTATCATGTCCGAGTTCTTATTTTTAATTTTTCAATTTATTAGTTATTTTCTTAATGACTCGTACTTTCTGTGACTTGTTTTAAGATATTCTTCCCTACACTGAAGGACATAAGAATGTTCTTATGTACTTTTTCTAAAAGTATGTTTTCCTTTTAAACTAGGATCCTATAAAGAATTTGGAATTTATTTTTGTTTCTGGTGTGAATTAGGGCATCATTTTAATTTAAATGAATAATGCATTATTTCACATTACTTATTGAAGTTTTTCTTTCCTAATTAATCTGCAATGCTAACTCTGTCGTACATTGCTGTCTTCATGACTATCACTTTATAATAAAAGTTTTGTTATCAGATAAGACAAAATTCCTTACCTAGTTCAGAAATGACTGGCTACTCTTGACTCTTTGCTCTTCCATTTAAATTTTAGAATCAGCTTACAGAATAAAGATTTTGTAATTGTATTCAATCTATTGCTCAATATGAGAAAATTTGACATTTTATGATGTTAAATATACCTATTCATGCACATGGTATGTCCTCCATTTATATAGATCTTCTTTAATATAACATTGATAAAATTTGGGATATTCTACACAAAGATCTTACACATCATTGTTAGATTTATTCCTAGGTACTTCACAACTTTGTTGCTATTAGAAATATATTTTAATTGCATTTTCTTTTGTTAATGTTGTATAGAAATATAATTAAAATTCTGAATTGATCTTATATTCAAGATCCTTGCTAAATCTTTTGAATAATTTGAATAATTAATCTGTAGACTCTATGAGATTTTCTTTTGTAGAATTATTTGAAATTTAAAAAATTTTTTTTACTTTTCCAATCATTACTCCTTTTAAATCTTTTTAATTTATTACACAAGCAAGGAATTCCATTGCAGTGTTGAGTATAAGTAGTAATTCCAGTCATTCTTGTTTTGTTGCTGATTTTTAAGGGAATGCTTTTAACATTTCAGATTTTATCAACATTTCTCAGGTTAAAAAGTTCCCTTCAACTGAGATTTTATAAGAGGTTGTTGGAACTATTTGTTTTCGGTTTTGTTTTGTTTTGTTTTGAGGTTGCTAGAACTATTGAGTGCTTTCCTGACCTCCTCTGAAATAATCCAAATTTGAAAATCTTTGACATGTACAATGAGCACAGTATCTCAACACTCAAAATGTACAAGACATTATTATTTCCTGAAACATACAGAACATTGGGTAGTCATGAAAAACACGAATTGCTATAAGCTTTATAAGTAAATTGGAAAAGGCTCTGGTGAATTAATAGTTCCATAGATCAGTCATTCAGCAAACAAAAATCAGGAATTTCTATTGAATTACCTGATTTGGAGAATTATCATGCAAACTAGTCATTAGATCTATTACTTTTAATGAGCTTTTTCCCAAAATATTTCTTTTTTTAGAGTAGCAGTCTATTTCAATTGTAGGCAAACGTGAAAGTTGCACAGTGGCGCTAATGTGAAGAATGGGGAGCCATGGGATTTGGGGGCACAAACGAGGTTCAAGATAGCAAGTAAAGAAGTTAAAGGTAAAGCAGCCCTAAGCTGGAATATGGGACCAGGGTGGGACCAGCCCAGGCCGGCTCAGAATCCTATGCTTTGGTTTGGGAACCACTCCAGGCTATAGGCAACAATGGCCTCCTCAGGTCCACGGCAGCCTGCAGTCACACTCACAGGTCTCTACTTAGTGATTCCAGTGACTCTGCTTCTACTCCTCTAATTTCCAGCTGCCACCAGTGAGTGAAAGAAGAAATGTTTGCTCTTCCTCTCTTCCACTCTCCCTACCCAAGACCTCTTGCTTTTTCTTAGCCAAACCTACCTCTCCTGCTATTAGGGAAAGGACGGGAGCATTATTTGATACCTGAAGACCAAGAACACAGTAGATGTCATACCACAACCCATTTCACTAAATCCAGTGGCCTCAGCTCCTGCTCACGAGAGTTGTAGAAATAAGGGTGGTATTTGGAAGCTGGAGGGAGGTTGAATTCTAAGAAATGGGCTTCCTCCTCCAGGAATGAGGAGGTTGCAGTCAAAGACAGCAGGACTGACCTAAGGAAATATATAATTATATTAGTGTCGTGAGTTTGGAGTGAATATTTCAGTGAATGGAGTAAATCTACTCCTAGTGGGTAAGGTTGGGGTGGCAGGACCTTTGAACTCTGCAAATGTAGTGAAATGGGCTGTAGATGCAAAAAAATACAGAGGCAAAGTACAGAGGAATCGGCTTCTAAAAGGAGAGTTAGACTTTTCCCAGCAGGTATTATGGCCGGGAGGGCTAGAGACCTGCAGTCTCTTTCCCAACTCCACCAGACACTTCCCCACAGTCCACAGACACAAAGCACGCAATATTCTCTCAATATGCACGTGCTGTCGCCAGGATTTTGAACATACTGGAAGTCCCCCTAGACTGCCTGAAAAATTCCTGTTTGTCTTTCAAGATGCACCTCCTGTAAGGTCTAGATAACGTCTGGGGAGACTTCCCAGTGGCCTACTACTTCTACTCCTCAGAACCAGAAGCCTTTTCTTAATTGTCAATACCATCTCATCCGAACCACTTATCAGAATGCACTGCCATCAGGGGTCTATTTATTATAAAGCCAATAAAGCTTAAGCTTCCACCCTCACTTTTATAGGCCCCTTCCAAGGCCATGGAAAAGTCCTTGGTAAGCTGTGCACAGTCATATATTTTAATAAACTTTCCAGACAAGATTTTAACTGAAATTATGATTGCTATCTCTCTCCACTCGCTTTCCCTCTGTCACAGTTTCCCTCCAGTCCAGTAGCCAAGAACATTTTTGACATTCTGAATTAAGTAGAAGTTGTTTGGAGATACACCGAGTTTGGGATTAGTGGAGATATTTATGTGATTTACCATCATTTCTATGTGCACATGAGTTATGCCGGTCATCCTGGCTTCCAGGAATACTCCCAGTACCCAGTAAGTCAATTCACCCTACTTGGTGAAGGGCATAGAAGTGCAGGGCCAGAGATGGCATCACGATATAAACAAATCCTGCAGGTGCCATGCTTCAGAAGTATGTGCAATGGAAGAGAAACAAGATTGGAAACGTATGGAGCTAAAAGCCAGTCTCTGGCAAATTCTCTCGATCACTGTAAGTGGTGCACTCCATTCGCATTAATGCAAATCAAAACATAAGTTCTGTCCTGTTAGGACTATATACCCAATAATGCAGCTGATATAATTATAAGAATTTATCAGAATTCTTGTGTTTATGGGGCACAAAACTAAGGTAATGCTAAAAACAATCATTGCTTCTGTGCATGTAACATAGCAAATCACATCTTAGCACAATAGTACCAAGAATGGGTTTAAATCTAAAAGAAAATGTCTATTCTATCAATAAAAAAGTAAATTGTTTTCCAGAGAAAAGACTAAATTATTTTCTGTTCTCTTTATAGACAATATTACAAAATTGTTGCCCTATAAAGAGATCAATGAGTATCAGTTAAAATTTATAAGAAAATATCGTAGAGTACATCAGGCTGTTACTTCATAAGAGTGTTATATTACTTTTCTGGATTTGCAGATATTCATGAAATCTGTCATTGTCAGCTTTTTCAAATTAATAATTTGATTTATTTCCTCATTCTACATAAATATTCACTTTTGTACCTAATTTATTTTTCAGAATTTGTCTTAAATAAAACCCTCAAGTTGTATGAGCTTCAGGCCCACAAAACCTGGATCTGCCCTCTGATTCTAACTGCTTTTATGCCTGTGTTCTCCAACAAACCTAAGCTTTTTGAACTTGACACAGACTATGAACTTTGTAGTGCTGATGAAGGAACAGAGGTGATCCTGCCAGTTGGGGGAATAAACCCCAAGCAGAGCACATGCTGCTTGTAAGCAGCTGCCTATTATCGGTCCCTCGTTTTTGGCAACTTTGAAAACATTTATAGGAAAACAAATTTTACAAAAATGTTTTTGATCAGTGTTGATCATTAAATTTTTCAGAACACCTGAAATTGTTCTTCAAAAAAACATAATTTAATAACCTACACTTTAATCTTTGACTCATTTCTTACCCGAAATTTTAGAACCTCATGGAAATCTATTTCGGATGAGTTCAAACACTATTTAAGGGAACAGATTTTAAAGTCAGTCAGGTTCAATCGGCCTCTCTCTCTCTCTCAATCTCTCTCTCCCCTCGCCCCCTCCCTCCCCCCTCCTTCAGTGTTTAGTGAAAAACAAGCCAGTGTAATTGAACTGGATATTCTATAAGTTGCCTCCATGTGTAACTATGTGGAGCTACATGAGGGCAAATTTGGAAGCCCTGCCAGTAAGTACATGAGAAACAAATGAGCGTTTTATATAACCCAGCAGTAATAATAATAATAATCTCTTCTATTTCTACACTCACTTACTCATGAGAATGTTTTACAGACATGACCTTATAAACCTTGTGACTTTTCACTGTGGTAGATGAATTGCGGTGGTTAGTCTCTACACTGCTTAGATGAGGAAAGCAAGTAACCGAAAAGGAAAAAAAATCCTGTTGTTGCTATAGGGTAAAATTAAGCCAACAAAATTAATTCAGGGGGTGAATACACAGCCAGAGACATGCTCAAAATAGCATTACCCAACTTTATTGACCAATTTATTCACCTGGCTTAACTTCGGATTATTTGGGTTATTTCCAAAAATCAAATCTATCTTCAAGGGTCATTTAATTCAGTTTCTTCATCTCACCCAGGGTGACTTTTACAACCCCAGAGACGTCACTGGTTTCAGAAGAAGGCAAGCTACTCTGTTTGAAAGAGCAAGGTTAAGGAGTCCTACCTTGGACTCTCAATTCTATCCTGACTCATTACGTGATTCTGTGGGTTTCGTTTAGATTTCTCTGTTAAAAGGCAAGGGTATTTGCCCTATGTACTTTTGAGAAATGGTGAAATAACAAGTATGATGGGTAATTTTGTTTGACAAAGAATAGAGAATTCTTTCTCGAATCTGTATATAGGGATGTTCTGTGTATAGGGAGGGCTGCCTGGTGTCATTTGGTTTCATCACTTATTAGCTACGCAATCTCTCTGTGCTTTACTTTCCCCAACTGTAAAATGGGCATAATTATTGAATTGTGGAGAGTATTAAATGAGATGACAATATAAAGTGCTTGGCACACAGCAAATGCTCTAATGCTCCCTGTGGTTATTATAAGGCAGTGGGAGAGATCCACAGAGGAATAATGGTACGTTCACTTACCACCCAGAGCTCTTAGAGGCTAGGTATACATCCTTTCCTCTCTATCTCCAGCAGCTAGCACACAGAAGAAACTATGATGTAAAGAGACTCTTGGGAGTGAATAAATGGCTGAAGACCCAGTTCCTGCTTCTAAGAGCTCCAGTCTCTGTTGGTGACAGACACACACAGGCTTCTATTACAAAAGGGGGCAATGTGCATGCACTTTAAAGATTAAATTATTAATCTAACTCTTCAAACTATAATTTCCCATGGCGTGTTTCCTGTCAATCCCCATGTTGTAATACTTAGATCTAGAACTAAAAAGTATATTTCAAATACGTAGTGGAACAAAATAAACTTTGCCTAACCTGAAAAAGTAATAGCTGCCAGGATGATACTGGAAAAAAAAAGCAACCTACTATTGTTTCCCCTCCGATAGATTCATAGGGGCAGAACAATGTGCCATGAACAAGCCTTATTCCAAACATGCTCCTACTGAAGGGGAAAGAAACCCGGGGGCAGGAACAGTGAAGTTGTACACATGTGTTCGTTTATCTCACAGAGTTGTCCTTTGGACTCTGAGGAGGACTCTCTGTGACCTGGTCAGCTTTCAGAGTCCCACTTCCTCCCCTCTTCATGCCGCAGAAAGATCACACTCCAGCCATGCACACTAGTTCCAGCCTTTGTACCATCTTCTCTGCCTACAACACTCTGGCAGAGTAAATTCTTAGCTGTCCTGCAAACAAAACTGAGTATCTCCGCCTTCAGAAATCCTGCCTTGGCCCAAATCTCCCTTCCTTTGTGCTCACGCTATACCTTTTACTTCCATTGCAGCATTTAGCACACATTAAATTACATGTGTTGTTACATTTGCCTTTGTTCCTCACTCTATGGCTTTTTGGTTCTAATCTATCACTCAGCACAGTTACTGGCACAAAGTACACAGTGATAAATGTTAGATGGACAAATGGTGGTAGGCGATAGATAAATAAAGAGCTTGCCTGAGTTGACAAGCAAGGCCGTCCCTTGCTGGGTGATGCTGACCTCACCCCAGGAAAGCTGAAGCGCAACAGAACAGTCAGAGCTCTTAAGTCAGGAATCTGCTCAATTTGGGGAGAACAGCTAAAAGCAAAGTCAAATGACATCTCAGACCAACTGACTCATAGGACATAAACTTTTCACTGTTCCGTAGTGATTTATTTTGAGATCTGAACTGATATTTGCCTCACTGTGGGCCTATATATTTTCTCTTTGCAATAGAGAAAAAAGAGAAGGAAAAAATGCACAACTGAAAGGCTACAAGGAGCACTATAGGGTGAAATTTCTGTTCCCATAAATCGAAGTGTAAATTTACTTTTCATTTTATTTCACATAGAATTAAGTTTAAAAATAGACTTATGCTCAAATTCCATGAAACTAAACATGAAATAAGAATATAATTTAATAAAACGTCGATCTTTAATCAACAATCCCTCACACACACCACACACTTTCATATCTTCATGCCTCCGTGCTTGTTTTTTCTCTACCCAGAAGAGTGTGTCCCTCAAACATTACTGAACAACAGTATTTGGACATTTTTGTAATATCTTGTTAGTTAAACAGGTCAGCCTGTGTTGCTCAGTGTGGAAGGGGACAACAGAAGGGTGAGATCACATGGGGCCATCTTGAAACCCGGCCACCACCATAGCTGTGGGCGACACCGAAATTACTACGTTTCTAATCTGAAAGGTGGTAGGCACGCGGGGAAAGGGCAGCACCTTGGAGTTACTCTGACCTGCATTTGAATCACAACTCCAGCACTTACCATGTCGCCTTAGTCTAGTTATCTAATCTTTCTAAACTCCAGTCTTCTCATTTGTGAAATGGGCAGATCACACCCACCTTTTAGGAGGATGGTTTTGAAGATTAAGTATAAATAACACATGGTGGCTGACAAGTAGGAGCACTCCAGAATTACCAGCTATTATCATAGTTACAAGGTAGGTCAAATGTTACTACAGAAACACAGTCAGAAGGTATAATCTATACAACCCTGTGTTAAACTGTAGGGGTTTCTTTTTCCTATCTGTTTTATTATACAAATATATTCTTTTATAACTCGTAAATGACTCAGAGCTAAACACAGGGGGAAAAGAGTATACAAAGCTAAAAAAATATGTCCTTTATATATTTGAGTACACGTAGAGCCATGAGGACTTTCAGACCCAAACCTGAAGAGGCTAGCTTCAAGCTATTTCACCTCCCTATGTGGCTGAATCTCAAATTATGATGAGCTTAAAGAAACATGAGAATAAAGTGGGCAGGGGGAACCACCAGTATGACCTAAGTAGTTTTCTCAAAATTACAATTTTTCTGGGAAAAAAATGTGATTATCTCTAGAAAATACAAGTTCAAATGGTCAAGTTCTGTCTCACATCAAAATGAGACATTTTCCCAACAGTGCTACTGGTTTACCAGCTTAAACAATGTTCTTTACTCAGGAATTTGAGAGTTGCTGCTTTGTCTTTGTTGTTTCTCCAACTCCAGTTTCTTCTCTAGTAAAATAAGAATAAAAATGCAGACAGAAGAGCCTTCTTCACATCTAACTCAAAATATTATATCTCCAAATTCATATATTAAAAGTATAATGGAAAAAGCCCGGCCTGGTCCTGACAGGCTTCAGTGACCTGGAGTAAATCAATGACCCTCGCTTTTCCACATCTTACAAAACGGAGAGATCTACTGTGAACAGGATTTTTCCAGACAGTGGAGAAATAAAAAGAAGAAAATAAATCAAACAAGTGGATATATATATATATATATATATATATAAGTTTAAAATGACAAGCTCCTTCTAGAAGGGGAAAAAAAAGAAGAAATTTTTTCATGTAGTATTTTATTCTTATGGTATTCTTTAAATTTTTTAATTACAGTTAACAATCAATATTATATTAGTTTCAGGTTTACAAAACAGTGGTTAGACGTTCATAAACTTACCAGTTGATTGCCCTGATAAGTCCAGCACAGTGGTTACACCATTTTACATTTCTGCCAACAATACATGAGGGTTCCAGTTCTTCTACATGCTCACCAACACTTATTATTCTCTGTCTTTGAGTATAGTTATTCCAGTAGACATGAAGTGGTATCTCATTTGGTTTTAATTTGCATTTTCCTAATAACTTATCATGTTTAGCATCATATTGCATCTTATTGGTCATTTATATACTTTCTACATTTGTTAATGTCTTATCTTTTTATCATTGAGTTGTAAGAATTATTACATGTTCTGGATACTAGATCTTTATCAGACACATGATTTGTAAATATTTTCTTCCATTCTGTGGATTGCCTTTTCCTTTTTTCCTTTTCTTTATTTTTTATTTTTTTTGGCCTTAAACAAAAGTTTACGTTTATTTTCTCACAATTCTGGAGACTGGAAGTTTAAGATCAAGGTGGTTTCTGGTGAGGCATCTTTCTGCCTTGCAGATGTCCACCTTCTCCCTGTGTCCTTACATAGCCTTTTCTCTGGGGTGTAGAGAGAGGGAAAGCTCTGATTTTTTTTCTCTTCTTATAAGATCACAGTCCTTTTTTGGATCAGGTCTCCACCCTATGACCTCATTTAACCTTTATCACCTCTTCATAGGCCCTGTCTCCAAATAGTCCCACTGGGAGTGGGCTTCAACATATGAATTGCGGGAGGGGGAATGGGTGCTATTAAAGTCCATAACGCAGTCAAAATAGAAATTACAAAGTTCATTACTAATTCCCTTGGCCCTTACTCAGAATCTGTTTACTTCATTCTATAATCAATTCTAAGAAAAATTTTTTTCAGCTTTATTGAAATAAAATATACAATTAGTTGCTTGTATTTACATTGTACAATTCAATGAGTTTTTTTCAATTATAGTGCATACAATAGTGTATTCTTACAGCATAGTGATTAGAGAGCTATATAACGAACAAAGTGATCACCCCACTAAACCTAGTACCTCTCTTCCTTTTTACATATTACAACATTATTAGCTTCTTCCTTATACTACAATCTATATCTCCGTGTCTATTTTGTAGCTATCCATTTATACTTAATCCCTTTGCCCTTTTTCACCATCCCCCCAGCTCCCCTCCCATCTTGTAGCCCTCAAAATATTCTCTGTATCTATGAGTTTGTTTCCATTTTTGTTGTTGTCATTTATTTTGTTCTTTAGATCAAATCATGTGATATCTGACATTTCATTAAGCATAATACCTTCTAGGCCCATCAAAGCAATATCTTTTTCCAACCCCTTCCTTTTAGCCTGTGTGTGTCTTTTAATCTGAGATGATTCCTCTTGTGGGCAGCATATGTAGGGGTCTTGTTTTCTTATCCATTCAGCCATTCTATCTTTTGGTTGGAGCGCTTAATTCTTTTCCATTTGAGCAACTTGTTGATAGGAATGTAGTTATTACCATTCTTTATTCATGTTTTTGATACATATTTTTTTCTTCTTAAAGAAGTCCCTCCAACATTTCCTGTAATATTGGCTTGGTGTGGGCCTCTTTGAGTCTTTTTGGGGCGCTCTCTGAGCTTCCCGGGGTTCTTTGTCTATTTCCTCCACTGGGTTAAGGAAGTTTTCCACCATTATTTCTTCAAATAGTTCTTCTACTTCTTATTTTCCTTCAGGTACCTTATGACACGGATATTTTTACATTTAATTGTGTCCCATAGGCTCCTTAAATTATTACAATAGTCTGGCTTCTTTTTTTCTTGCCGTTCTGATTGAGTGCCCTTGGCTTCCCCATCCTCTATGTCAGTGGTTCAATCCTTTCTTTATCCACTCTGTTGACTCCTTCTAATATACTATTCATCTCAGGTAATGTATTCTTCATTTCTGACTTGTTCTCTTTTATAATTCCATTTCCATTTTTATGTTTTTTTTATCTCTTTGTTAAAAGTTCTCATTGAGTTCATTTACTCTTCCCCTAAGTTCATTGAGCATCTTTATAACCAGTGTTTTGAACTCTGCATCTGTTAGATTGCTTGACTCCATTATTCCTGGATATCTGTTCTATTCTCTAGTATGGTTTCTGCTTCTTTGTCTTCCCATTTTGGCTGCCTTTCTGTGGTCTGTTTCTATGTACTAAGCAAAGCTCCCAAGTCTCCCGGTCTTATTAACGTGGCTTTGTGTAGTAGGTGTCCAGTGGCACAGTCCTGAGAGGCGTTCAGCTGCAGGCCAAGTTTAGCCCCAGCCTGTGTCCCTCAGAAGCCACCTTTAAGATTCAGCAAACAATCTACAGATGCTGTGCTTATCATGCCTCAAGAGGCCATGCCAGAAACCAAGGCAAGCCGCCTGGTGTGAGTCTTAGTGTTGCTCAGCATGGACCACTGACTCACCCAAGGACACTACTGGATATGACAAGGGTGGGGCCATGAGTTGAGGGAGGCAGAGTTTCAGGGAATCCCCTGGGCAGAGCAACTTCTGTTATCCAGTTCAATTATGTCTCAGCTATAGCTGAACTGTCTGCGTACTGGGAGGAGGAGAGCTCAACAGAGGAACAATGGATACTGCCAGCACTTCAGCCCAGGAGAGAGCCTTGCCTCTGGCCCTGTCTCTGACAACTCTTCTCCCCCAGTCCCTGGTGCCCTCTGTGAGCCAACCCAGAGGTGGTGCTTAGTGAGCAGATCCATCACCATGAGTCTGCTTGCGACACGGACCCCTTTTAAGAGGTACCTATAGCTGCCGCTCACACTGACACAGCCTCTGTCCCACTCAGCCACTGGGGACTGGGCAGCCTCGCTTCTTCATCCCCTCCTACTTTCTACCATTGTAGGGTGATTTCTTATCTCTCTCTCTAGTTGTAGGCTTCTGTTCATCTAGATCGCAGGTGACTTTGCTTGCTATTTGCTCTGTGTTTCTGTCACAACTCTGATGTGGCAAGAGGATGAACAAAGCCTCTATCATCTATGCCATTTTTGCCCCTATTCCTGTCTTTCACTTTCTCAATGGTGTCTTTGTACTTAATTTTTGATGAGGTCCAATTTATTTATTATTTCCTTTTTAGTTTATGCTTTGGGTAACATAACTTATTCTCATGTCAGATTTTCATCACCCAGCTTACTTTAGAAGGTCTACCTCTACTAACCCAATTGATTATTCCATTATGGAAGGAGAGTAAGGGTAAGAGGAGTTAGAGTATAGTAAGGTAGAACAAACGTGAGTTTTAGAGTCTTATGGTGAGAACTGTAATTCTATCATGGAAATTAAGTACTTAATATTTCCAAATCTCAATTTCCTATCTGGAAAATGAGTAATAATAGTTTCATAAATTATTGTGAAGTTCGAATTAGCTATTTATGAAAAGGGCTTAGTATAGTACCTGGCACACAGAAGACATTTAATAAATATTTTCATTTTTAAAAATTTTATTTTATTACTCTCAAGTATATAGTACATTGGTTACACATTTATACAGTTTATAAAATGATACCCTAATTGTCTTTCTCTCCTCTAGCTCTCCACCTAGCCATTACATTAATGCTAACTGCCCTATGCCATGCTCCCCATCCCCGTGATCATCTATCAACTACTAATTTGTACTTTTCATCCCATTCTCCCAGCCCCAAGCACTCCCCTTCTGGAAGTTACCAGATTGTCCTCTGTATCTGTGAGTCTGTTTTTGATTAGTTTGTTCTTTTCATTCCTTAGATTCCGCATATCAGTGAAATCATATGGTATTTATCTTTGTCTTATTCATTAGCATAATCGCCTCTTGGTCCATCCATGCCATTGCAAATGGTAGGATTTCATTTTTTTTAATGGCTGAGTAATATTCCATTGTATATATGAACCATAACTTCTTTATCCAATCGTCTGTTGATGGGCATTTAGGTTGCTTCCATATCTTGGCTATTGTAAATTGTGCTGCCATGAACATAGGGGTGCATAGATCTTTACAAATTATTGTTTTGATTTTCTTTAGATAAATATCCAGAAGTGCAATTGCTGGGTCAAAAGTAGATTCATTTTTAATTTTTTGAGAATCCTCCAGACTGTTTTCCATAGCAGCTGTACCAATGTGCAGTCACACCAACAGTGTATGAGGGTTCCCTTTTCTCCACATCCTCACCATCACTTGTTGTTCTTTGATTTATTGATGATAGCCACTCTGACAGATGTGAAGTGATAGCTCATTGTGGTTTTAATTTTCATTTCTCTGATAATTAGTGAGCTTGAGCATCTTTTTTGTGTTTGTTGGCCATCTGTATTTCTTCTTTGGAAAATATCTGTTCAGGTCTCTTGGTTTATTTATTTTTTGTTCTTGTTGTTGAGTTGTATGAATTCTTGATATATTTTAGATATTAACCTCTTATCAGATGTACCTAGGTAAATATCTTCTCTCATTCAGTCAGTTGTCTTTTTGTTTTGTTGATGATTTCCTTTGCTGTACAAAAACTTTTTAGTTTGATGTAGTCCCATGTGTTTATTGTTTCATTTATTTCCCTCGCCCAACCAGATATATCTGAAAAGAAATTACTGTTAGAAATATCAGAGAGTTTACTGCCTATGTTTTCTTCCAGAAGTCTTATGGTTTGGGGTCTTACATTTAAGTTTTTAATCCATTTTGAGTCTATTCTTGTATACAGTGTAAGAAGGTGGTCCAGTTTCAACTTTTTGCATATATCTGTCTAATTTCCCCAATACCATTTATTGAAGAGACTGTCTTTACCACATTGTATATTCTTGCCTCCTTTGTCAAATATTAAGTGAACGTATAAGCGTGGATTTATTTCTGGGCTCTCTATTCTGTTCCATTGATCAATGTATCTGTTTTTATGCCAGTACCATGCTGTTTTGATTACTGTTGCCTTGTACTATTGTTTGATATCAGGTAGTGTGATACCTCCAACTTTGTTCTTCTTTCTCAAGATTGCTGTGGCTATTCAGGGTCTTTTATGATTCCATATAAATTTTATGATTCTTTGTTCTAGCTCTCTGAAAAAAATGCCATTGGTATTTTGATAGGGATTGCACTGAATCTATAGATTGCTTTGGGTAGTATGGACATTTTCATGATGTTGATTCTTCCTACTCGTGAACAGGTATATGCTTCCATTTATATGTATCTTCTTCAATTTGTTTTGTCAACGATTTATACTTTCCTGGGAACAGTTCTTTTACTTCCTTAGTTAATTTGATTACCAGATATTTTATTGTTTTTGATGCAATTGTAAATGGGGTTGTTTTCTTAATTTCTCTATCTAAAAGTTCATCATTGGTGTATAAAAATGCCCCTGACTTCTGAATATTAATTTTGTATCTTGCTACTTTACTAAATTCATTGATCAGTTCTAACAGTTTTTTGGTGGAATCTTTAGGGTTCTCTCTATGTAGTATCATGTCATTGGCAAACAACATGAGTTTTACTTCTTCCTTTCCAATTCAGATACCTTTTATTTCTCTTTCTTGTTTAATTGCTGTGGCTAAGACTTCCAATACAATGTTGAAGAGGAATGGTGAAAATAGGCGTCTTTTTCTTGTTCCTGATCTAAAGGAGAAACTTTTGGCCTTTCCCCATTGAATATGATATTAGCTGTAGGTTTGTCATATATGGCCTTTATAATGTTGAGGTATGTTCCCTCTATTCCCACTTTACTGAGAGTTTTTATCATAAATGTGTGCTGGATTTTGTCAAACACTTTTCTGCATCTATTGATATGATCATATGGTTTTTATCTTTCAATTTGTTAATGTGGTGAACATTAATTGATTTGAGGATATTGTACCAACCTTGCATCCCAGGAATAAATCCAACTTGATCATGGTATAGGATATTTTTAATGTATTGCTGAATTTGCTTGCTAATATTTTGTTAAGGATTTTTACATCAATGTTCCTAAGAGATATCAGCCTATAGTTGCTTTTTTGTTGTTGTTGTTGGTTTTTTTTTTTTTTTGTAATGTCTTTGTCTGGTTTTGGAATGAAGGTAATGGTGTCCTCATAAAAAGAGTTAGGGAGCCTTCCCTCCTCCTGAATTTTTGGAACAGTTTGAGAAGAATAGGTGTTAATTTTTCTTTGAATGTTTGGTAAAATTCACTTATGAAGCCATCTGGTCCAGGTCTTTTGTTTTGGCGGGGGCGGTTTTGATTACTGATTCTATTTCATTGGTGGTAATCGCTCGGTTCAGATTTTCTGTTTCTTCTTGACTCAGTTTTGGGAAATTGTATGTTTCTAGGAATGTACCATTTCTTCCTGATTGTCCGATTTGTTGGCATGTAATTGCTTATAGTATTTTCTTATGATTCTTTGTATTTTTGTGGAGTCCGTAGTCATTTCTCCTCTTTTGTTTCTGATTTTATTTATTTAAGTCCTCTCTTCTTTTCCTTCGATGAATCTGGTTAAGGGTTTGTCAATTGTGTTTATACTTTCAAAGAACCAAATCTTTTGTATTGTTTTTCTAGACTCTATTTTGTTTTTTTAGCTCTGATCTTTATTTTCTTTCTTCTATTCACTTTGGGTTTTGTTTGCTATCCTTTTTCTAGTTCTTTTAAGTGTAAGGTTAGATTGTTTATTTGAGCTTTTTCTTGTTTCCTGAAGTAGGCCTGCATTGCTATGAATTTCCCTCTTACAATTGCTTTCATTGTGTCCCATAGATTTTGAGTTGCTGTGTTTTCATTTTCATTTGTCTCTAGGTATCTTTGGATTTCTTCCTTGATCTCATTAATAACCCATTCATTGTTTAGTAGCATGTTATTTAGCTACCATATGTTTGTGTATTTTCCAGTTATTTTCTTGTAGTTGATTTCTAGTTTTGTACCATTGTGATCAGAGAAGACAACTGATATGATTTCAATCTTCTTAAATTTATTGAGACTTGTTTTGTGTCCTAACATCACAAACACATGAACAATGCATTGATGGACTTTACGACAGCTACAATGTCACTAGGCAACAGGAATTTTTCAGCTACATTATATATAATCTTATGCGACCACCACAGTACAAGAAGTCCACTGTTGACCTAAACGTTATGTGATGCATGACTGTACAGACTTCCTTATGTTCACTTGTTCCCAGAGGGGTCACAGAAAGTATACTCTTTCCCAACAACAAAAATGTACCAACGCGTGTACCATGTTTCTGGCCAAGGAAGCTCTGGAGGGGCTCTAAACCCAAGGTTTTACTTGGAAACTGGTCACATAGGCACTTTATGCTTCTCACATACCCCAAATTTAAACTGCCCAAAAGAAAGCAGATGTTCAGCAAAAATCACATCGTTTGCATAGTCTAGGCCCAATGAGCCACCTTTATCAGTCAGGGAATACTGGGAACACTCCCAAATCTAGGTTCCCAAATGCCAGCTAAGGGTCAACCTTGCAAACAAGACTTTCTAAGAATAATAGTCTCAGGCCTACTATGTTAACTTTTTTCTGCACGGAGGTGGAAAATGAAGATCTGAAAACCACCACGGGATGAAGGAAAGAGGAAGAGGGCTGAGAGACTCTGGAATAGGTTCGGTGGGGTTTCAGGGCCAAGGGGACACCTTTGGAGGTTTGGTTCCCATGTCAGTAGTCTATGGTAGCCAGGATGCTGGCAAGTTGCACTGGTTCAAGGAACAACCTTAGAGCCAGTTAGGCCTGATCACTTTGAAGTGGTCCTACGAGTTCTTAGCTTAAGTCGTATTGACTGCTACCCTCATGACCTTCAACTCTTCAGCCCTCCAAGTGAAAGTAAACCCTTGGTGCTTTCCTGGAATCAACATGTCCTTTAGAGGAGAGGTAAAAGGAAGGATGATAAAGTACAAAGCTTCTTTGACGTTTACCTTTTGCCCCTGGCATTTGAGAAAGAACCTTCACAGATGTACAGATACTGAAATGGTTATCATCAAGAATGGAATTCATGACACACCCCTGAACAACACTTAACTAGCCTGGCTGTTATTAACTCAGATACGATGGTCAAAAGGTAACCATGAGAAATAAACCCTAAGCAGGAGGACCCGACTTTAGTCCTTCTCTCTACTGCAAATGCTTAGTAAGAATAACCATCTATCTCATGGAATGGTAGAAGGATTTGTTTGCTGACTCAGCTCTTTTTGGAACTAGTAACCACCACAAATCAATTAGAATATATTTAAAAAAAATGAGTGGAAGGGACGTCTTTTTTTCTCCCCAAAACAATAAAGTTCTGTTACATAAAAATTGCTTAACTCTGACCAGTGAGTTACAAAGTATGTCATTACAGTACAGGACATAAAGTACATATAAGAAACAGTCAGGGACGCTGTGGCTACTTAGAATTTCTGAGATATTCTACTTCACCTGCCCCTCACCCTTTCCCTCCCCACTTCCTCCTTTTCCCTTCCCTAGTTTCACCCATCAGCTTCCTTCTCTTCCTTTCCCCTCTCCATCACTTCCACTTCCCCATTTGGAAACTGACTATAATTTCGAAGGATTCAAATAACCGAAGAATTGTTTTCTAATTTTATTTCTCTAATTACCCTAATGTAAGATATTATCTCACTAACAGATTATTTCTAATAAAATTCCTACATGTTTGCATATACCTGTGCCCCCATATTCCACAATTAACATTTTGATTTTAAAACTGCTTTCAGTGAATATCAAAGTTTATGAAAATCAACAAATCTCTTGTTGCTAAATTGTACATTTAACCCTCTGAGAAAATATATAGTAAATGCTTATTTAGAAACAGCCTTTCAAAACCTTCAAAGTTTGCCTAAACTACTAGGCAGTCATATGGTACAACCTGAGTTCCCAGAATCAGACTTGGTAGTCCAGTGGTGGGTTTGGCTGCCATGGAGGAAATGTTCCTGGCAGAGACCATCCAGGAAGGACCCTCCATTGAAGTCTGCAGGTTTAATAGTCACAAAGAGTAAAGTTATGTTAATCTACTTATCCAAATAAGTCAACCTGCAAACAAGACACAACAGGTGAACCATTAGCAGGCTAAACCTACATCCTAGAAAAGAATTATCTGCCATTTAATTTGCCTTCTATTGAGGCAGGGTTTTATTAAAACGAAAATAGAAATTCTTTCTGAAAAGCTGGAAAAATTGATTCTTTCCAAAATTAAAGTTACTTTACTAACAAGTAGCATAAATAGACTCTAGAATGCACAAGTTAACAATCCTATTTGGGTTAGGCTTCTCTGAATCATCCTGGGTACTATGCAAAGGTGATCATCTGGAACACACTCAGAAGTGAGCATATGAGAGCATGAGAGAACACTAAATCTATGTCAGTTGTCAAAAAATGAGGGATATTAGTCTGCAGGAACAAAGGTCAGAGGCCAGGTGGGGAGATTAGGGCATGAGGGTCAACTCAGATATTTAAAGGTTTGTCATGCATAGAGCAACTCTGCACAGCCTGAAGACTAAAATGGAACAAATGAGTGGGAAGAAATGATAGACAATTCCACCACTGTAACAAAAAACTCTGAACAACCAGAATTGTGCAATGAAAGGGCCTCTTTGAATGGTAATGAGTTCCCTGGAGCCATAGCTGGTAAAGTCCTTGATAGATTGTTTCAACATTCTGCAATCCTTGATCAAATATCTACTCTGGAGGCTTCACCCTGGCTACACACAAGTGAATGAAATAGTCATGGTTCCTGCTGTCGCCCAACTTAGGGTCTGTTGGGCAATCTGGTCAGGTGTATAAGAGGGAACTCAAACATATATCCAGAGAGGACCTTTGTAGTTTTTTCTAATCTCAAGAAACCAATTCCATGAGATAAAAGCCAGGGTTTTTCTACATTTGGAAAGTCCCAAATATGTGTTTTCCTTTCCTTTTGGAGAATGAGCCAGCCAAATTAATAACCCTTAGCTAAGAAACAACTTAAGGCTAGTTTAAAGAATATTTGAGATATTACTGGAATCAAGGCACTGAAATTATAACCATGGGTCTGCAAAGTACATTAATGCAGAAGCCTCAAACCCGTTTTCCTAAAATGAGCTATTTAGAACCATTCTTTTGCACTTGGTTACAGCTCTTATAACTTAGAGTTATACATGTTTTATGGTTAAAAGATACTTTTCCTTTAGAAACGTGGAATAATAATGTTTTATAATTAGGAAAGAAACACAAGGCTGGTATATATTTAAGACACAAAAAGGGATTTTTCTAAATGGTTAACATTAAGTCTCATAATTAAATTCTTAATGCACAAAGCTTATGATGAAATACAATCTATTCTTGCTTATTAATTATAATTAGTGAAGTTCATTTTCTAATCACTTTCCTAATCAGCACATTCCAAAATACGATCACTTTACCTCAATCTAAATTTAACAACTATGATCTTCGATTCGGATCACATGATGATTTGGAAAAACATCCTGTTGCAGGTAAAAGGCCCCTCTAGAGTTTGCTTGGCTTGACAGCAGAGAGAGCTCTGGCAAATTCCAGGAAGTGAGCCTCCCTGCACTCCCTGCACGGCTCCAGGCAACACAGAATTCACAAACAGCTCTTCATTAAAAGTCAACTAGTATTAACAAAAGCTCCTTTCATTTTTATTTTTTTAAACTTTTTTAATTACTAAGACTAATCCAAAAAAAAAAAAAATCTGTTAGCAAACTACGTATTAATCAATTCTGGAATACTAGAAGGAAAAGAACAGCCCCAGAAATGAATAGTCAAAAGCAGCAGGAGAGGACATGCTCCTCATTGTCCAGAACAAGAGGGCATGTTTTATCAAAACTTCTGGATACAGATCTGCTTTACCTAGTGCTTAAACAGAAAAGTTTATTATCAAGTAGAATAATAATACTTTACATTATTATATAGTTTCCAAGCACATGTCTTGAGTAGTCCATGTCTCTGCTGCTAGTTAAGCTCAGAAAATTAAATACTGAAGCAACCCTTATGACCCCAGGTTATACACCGTGGTCAGACACTCCAATCCCAGCAAGTGACACAAGTGGTAAATCATAGAAGTAACATAATAAGGACCATGGGGCCAACAATAAATTGGAATGTCTCCGGTTCATTGTTAGGCTTTCAAATTCTAACAAAACACAGCTATTTGGTCATATTTAACCTAGGGTCACTATTTAGTGACTGCTGAACCAGCCACGGAGGAAAAAAAATCAAAAGCTGGGGGAGAGGAGCAGGTCCCTGAATCAGACTTCAGGCCTATCCTGTTTCAGTGTGGGCCCACCTCTCCAGCATCTTCATTAGCATCTCCCCTTTTCCTGTCTCTGTGGGGTTTCTGCCAACTTCCCCACTGGAGCTCTGGGCCCTCCCTGTGTCTTCCTGTCACCTCACCCCAGTGGAAAGAGACTTTCCAAGCTTGTCATTTCTTTCAACCAACTCAGAAAGCCTGGCCTCCTAAGCAACCGGCTCACTAGTAACAAATTGCCAACTAACGCCCTCAAGGTTTGGCTGAGTGAGGAGGTATTGGTAAAATACCACCTGGAAGCCTATTCTCAGCCTTCTTAAAGGGGGTGATTCTCTTGTCTCAG
Organism: Eonycteris spelaea; assembly: GCA_003508835.1. Lineage (NCBI taxonomy): Eukaryota > Metazoa > Chordata > Mammalia > Chiroptera > Pteropodidae > Eonycteris > Eonycteris spelaea. The sequence goes on from PUFA01000175.1 coordinate 860,079, forward strand.
CTGCGGTCCCTGCTGCTTGAGAACCCAGTCCAGGGTTCTGGGACCAAGACAAGCTTCATCATTTTTCTTGCTGAGACATAATCTTCTCAGTATTACAGGTCCACAGTCCCCTACCAGCAGCTCTGAGATAAAAAGAGCTCTGAAAACCAAACAACTTTTACAGCTTAGCTAGCGAAAGCTGAATAGAAGAGATGTGAGGCTATAAGCAATACCTATGTACCTCTCAGTGGAAATATTCACATATTTAGCTGAAGAAATATTACTGTGTTAAAGTACAAGCTGGGGATGGTCTATAACATGCAGCATAAGTGACATATTACCTTTCTAAAATCCAAAAATATCTCTAAATTCCAAAACACATCTGGTCCCATGGCTTTGGATAAAGCCCCTGTGGATCTGTGGTAGCTTCAAAATCTGCTCCAGAGTTTTCCTTCACTATTTTCCTCGTGGAAAATAGGTAATTATACAGAATGTGCAGCTAAAAGGAGAATGTCACATATAAAAACTTGAAGTCCTCATAATTTAGTGGGAATTTAATGGGAAAAAAGTATTTTGATAGAGCCAGGGGTTAGGGTCAAGTCTCCCCCAAAGCCCTGGAGAAGACAGTACTTACCCCATAGGGGGTAGTTCCTCATCTCCCTCAGTAAATGGAACTAATAATATTCACCCTGGTAGAATACTACTTCGAAGAAAATCTGCCTTTAAATTCGTGGGAGTTCACCGTATGATAAGAACCTTCACTGTATAAATTAGTTTCAAAATGATTATTTGATTCCCAAGCTAACCCAGAAAAGTTTGCTTCTGGAGTAGCTAAAATAACAGAATTTACAGTATAGGATAAAGTCACTTTTATGAGCAAACCTAGGAATTTAAGTTCTTTTCACATTAGTCTTTATATGAGAAAATACATTCTGTATCATGAATAATGAAATACAAATGCCATTTAGAACACAACACATTTCTAAGTTGCCTATAATATGTAGTGTTTTTCTAACTGTCATCATTTATTGTTCAAGAAATATTTATTGGCCACCAAATAGGTACTGGGAACAGAGGCTCAACAAAAGACAATAGACCAGACTTCACGCAGTTTAAACACTAGGAGAAAGACAGCAGGAAAAATAAATGTAATACAGGTTAGAGTAAACACGTCTTAATATAAAATAAAAGTATTTGATAAATTTACATTTTTATTGTTGTAATTTTATACATCAAAACTTTCCTATGAGGAGTTTCATCTTATTTTAAAGCAGCTTTATATTTCCTGACATAGTTTAACAAACTAAAAGATTCACCTTGAGTAACATTAAACTCCAAATGTTCGCAAAGGTCAGAGAGACTGTCTAAACACATATATTTATCTCCCAAGTTCTGCTAATAAGGAAGAGGCTATCTGGAAAAGAAAAATTCGCAAAGTTCATGGTGGAATAATAGCATCATTTCCCCCAAAATTAGACATTTAATAGCATTTGAAACACCAGAGCTGAAATTTGTCATTTAGAAAAAATCCACAATGTTGCCGAAGGATGGAATGCTAATGCTGATAGCTGTAGTCCACATTTTTAGAAAGCTTGTCACAACATTCTACATACCATATTTTTGAAAACAATAGTCTGGTGCTATTGAAATGCTGAGGTTAAATTTTTCTGAGTGGAAGTCAAAACACAATAGCTCCCTTCCCTGAAATCAGGAAATCTCTGGATTCCACAGTTTCAACACAACTCCCAAAATTAAGCTTTACACTAGGCCTTTTTGTGATACTAACATTTGCTAGAGAGGGAATGTAAAGGGATGCAGAAAAGACTGACTTCTCTTCCTGAAGGCTCACAGAGGAGGTGAAGTCCCCAGTGTCAGTGGAGATGGGAAGTTGTGGATAGGAAGCAAATATTAGAACTACTTGTTATGTTTTTTAGACCAGTTTACGTCAACCATGTAATACCAAAGGATAGCAAGTCAGCCTATGCTTGATGCTAATCCCGTAAATGAACAACAAAAAAAAATAACGAATTCCTGAATTAAATAACTAATACCCTATACATTAAGATTCCTAAAAGCACTGCAGAATCCAAGGGGAAAATGCCAGTCTGGAAATCAATAATCAGGATCCTCAAGAGAAGCAGAAAGAGTTCTGGGAGGCTTGGATTCTCTGTTTGATTAACTGGAGAAATTTGGAAAATGTGGGAAGTCATTAACTAGGAAAATGAAATCAATCCAACTGGCCTTTGTTCAGTGTCTAGAATGCACTGATCCTGGCACTGAGGGGAGAACTACAAAGACGTGCAAGATGCCATCTCCGTCTCCCTGGGAGACAAGCCGGTACACATGTAACTGTACACCGAGAGAAGTATTATACAGCACAGAAAAACTCAGAGCTAGTAGCCATGAGACACTTATACATGCCACACCCCATTCTAAAGGGCTTCCAAGTCTTAATTCATTTAATTATCACAACCACTCTATGAGGTAGTACTAGTGAGTGGTCTTTCCTTTTTTTACAGTGAGGAAACTGAAGCTCAGAGAGGTTGAGGAACTCACCCAAGGTCGCACATCTCATACGTGGTAGATCAGAGATTTAAACCCAGTCTCCAAATGCTACACACCCTTGCCTACCACACAATATAGCATTTAGAGTATTTTAATGCTAACTATAGTGGGTTCGGGGGCCAGGAAGAGGTGGGGAGAGGAGGAAAGGAAGCCTCTAGGAGGAATGGCAATTGGGAAGTACATTGCCCAGATGGACACAGTATAACCTTACTCCAAACAAGTGAGATTGATGAGATTATCTCTAAAATACCCTTCAATCTTTTAATCAATTAGGAATTTGCCTCTTGTGACATTACCAAAGGTAACACAGAAAAGAGCAAGCTTGCAAAACAACACAATAGAATTATCAGCTGTGTGATCCTGGGAGAGTTTTTTTTACCTTTTCTGAACCTTAGTTTCTTCATTGATGCAATGAGACAATCTTCACAGGGTTGTAAAGAGTAAAAAAATCTATGCTAGGCGCAGTGCCTGGCACATAGGCACTCAATTTAGTCTCACCCTCTTTGTTCCTTTCTTTTTAATTGTATATCATCTCAGTTCTTGAACTCATCTAAATCTTAGATCATTGTGTGGCTGGCTACATATTAGTAGAATACCTTTGGAGGTAGATGGAAAAATAAAAGATACGTTATTTGAGGGTATCGAATATTTTCTAAAATATCTGGAAGATTCTAATATGTAAAACATCTATGTTGTATTAAAATGCTGTTTGTTTCTCTTGATCTTTTTGATGATACAAGTCAACTACCTTATTAAACAGTCACATGATAAACTGGAAACCAAAAGATGAAGATGCGTGCTATTCATAAGCCATGACTGACATGGTTTAGGAAGCTTTTGATAGATATTTCATAGGCTATCCAAAAAGTGCATAGTTAAGAGTTAAAAAATTTATAACGTTACATATTAAAACAAATACATGAGCAGAAGTCACAGAAAAAGTCCTATTCAATAACTCTTTTGTCATAATTTGAAGTTTTATTCTCCAAGGTTTAGACAGAGATAATGAAACATTTATCCATAGAAAAGAGTAAACAAAGTCATACTGATATCCAAGAGAAAAAAGATGAAAACTTTATGTAAGGTGTTTTGTTTCTTCTTTCTCTTACTTTATTAACTTAGAATATATATACATATATATCTATTTACATATATCAAATATATACACACACACACACACACACACATACATACATATACATACACACACACATACACTACATATTTTTCCAGCTTTGGCTCAAGAGATTGGAGGTGTTTCTTTTCTTTTTACTTTTTTAAATTGAGGTTTAATTTAAACATTAAAATGCATGAATCTTAAGTGTACTCCCAATGAATTTTTATATATGCATACACCCATATAACTACTGCACAGATCAATATATAGAACATTTCCAACACCGTTTACAGTCCTCTGCCCCGCTGTTAATCCATACCTACAGGTAACCACTATCTACACTTTTAAATAGAGCAGGTAACAAATAGAAAAAGTGGAAATATAAAGGAATCTTTAACCTGACTTTTTCTGTGTTTTCTGGTAAGTGCTAGAGTTTTTCATTACAAAGTTTACTCACTGGCAATTTAGTAAGCATAAGACACCCAAGGCTCTAAGGAATAAACTCACTGGTGAAATCAGAGCCTGGGATTAAGAGAAGAAGCCTTCAAGTTCTGCTGCAGAAAAGTCAGATGACCCATTACAGAAAGCATCTGGAGAATTAAACCAGTTTACAACCTCGGTGTCAACATAAGTGTGGACTCAATGAGGTCTAAGTAAAAATTCTGCCTTGTGTTAGCAGTGTTATAATAAGTAACAACAATGTGTCAATTAGACCCAGACTCTTGATTGTGTCATGAAGGTATCAACTCTGATCTGAGATTAATGGAACACGAGTTTTAAGTTGTTTTTCAAGTAATTATGGTAATTTGACATTCTCGCATGCATTTGTCTTTACCTCACCATTCTGATAACTTCCGGGTCATCTAATAAAAGTTGAGAGTAGAGTAGTGACAGAAGGTAAGCCTACCAGGCAGCAAGGCAATCAGGTCCAAGAGTTTGGTTCATTAGATACCTAGTCTAAACAACTGAGCTAATATGACATTTTAGTTTAGTCAATGAGATAGATTGATTATCAGTAAATTTTCCAAACAGGGATACCTTTTGAGATTGAAATGGGACACTATTACAATTATGTCAAAACCCAGGACTAAATCAGGAATGTCTCAAACAAACCAGGACATTTGGTCACCCTAGCTATCATAAGCTTCCATTTCATAAGAGTTCATATTGATTAACTCTTAATTCAGTGATGCCTTTACTAGCACTTACAGTGACAAACACATCTGAGAGGGAAAACTCCAGTACACATGAAAGATTCTAGCTGGGATCCGGCAAGTTAAAACTATCAAAGCACCAGTTTTGAGGATGCGGGCTTAGCTTCTGACATAAGGCAATTGGCCTGAAGGACTGAGGACTCAGAGGGGAACAGAGGTTACATCTTCCATAGCTAGAGTAACCCCCTCTAGCATGTGACACATAATAGTCTACACACTGTGCGTTGTCATTAAATAATGAGGGCTGATGAACTAAGGGAGGGCAATACCCTCAATTTGTTAGAATATTATTCTGGTCAATAATGTGATAAGGATAGTCAACAGTTTATAAGAATTGGGTGCTTACTATGTACATGACATACTGTATTAATCCTTTATGTACATTAGCCCTTTAAATTCCCCCAATGGCTCTATAAATAGATACTGCTGTTATTCCCTCCCCGTCGTCCCCCTCCCCCGCACCCCACCCCACCCACCACCCCCCCCCCCCACCCCCCCCCTGCCACAGATAAGGAAATTTAGGCTCAGCAGAGGTAATAAAATGCCTACTAGGATTCTCAGGTCAGTCTGCCTCTTAACCATTCCCTTATTCTATTCCTCATCTTCCACCCTCCCAAGTCAGGGCTCTTTTATTTCCAGAACAACTTACTCCACAAGCTCAGACAAGAGGTGTTTATGGAAAGGATACCGTAGGCAATGCCTTGGACAAAACGGAAAAGCAAATACTGTAGAACCACCTAGGAACCAAGAACATTTGTGCCAGCTCTCATCTCCTGTTCCTTTGTGCAATCTACTACCAATTTATACAACATTTGCTCAAAATCTGAGGGCTTAGGATTCTAAAGGACCAAGCACTTCTAATGTTTGAATCTCTCTCTAATATAAAATGTGTCTTATTAAAGAGCTTATTATATATTTCTTGACATGAAGGAAAGATGAACTTTTAATTTCATTTCTTTGACTACTACCAAAAAGAAAAATTGAATTCTGATTTTAATTAGTCCATGATCTTAACACACAGGGAAATATTCTGTTTTCATCCTTTTAAAAGTAGAAACTAATGGCAAAAAAGCACAGAGCCCTACAGAAAGGGGGTAAATGTATTGAGCTTTCCAAGTGAGTTTAGCTCAATAATTACTCTCTCCGAATGAAATTTATTTAAAGTCGCCATTTTGCAATTTTCTATATGTACATTTTTGTGTAAAAAGGGTTTTTCCCCCTTCGTTCTTGTAGTTAGTTTATGTAAAGCAGAAAGTGATAGTGCTGTAACCATGAGCTCTAGGGTCCTATCCTTGAGGCCAGCGTTGTTATTTAAATGTATTCCATTAATAGATTCACATTCCAGCACAAAGCACAGTGCTTGGACTACAGCCCAGTTCTCCTGACTTCCAGGGCCTTTTCATCAAGTTGTGCGAATTGGAGTTGGGGGTGGCGGGTATCTTGTGTGTGAGCCAAAACAGAAGAACACGAAACATCATATAGCCATCTTTCGCCCCTTCCCGTCATTTGACATTATGATGCTACTTATCCAAGTGTCTGGTTGGGATATATGAATGTCAGAGTTTTTTACTAAAATTCTGTATATGTATGTTTTACGAGTATTTGTTTCTTAAACTCTCTCCCACTGGACTGAACACTCGTTTATAGCAAATAAGTGCTTATTTATTTTTACGGTTCTATTTTCTAGAACATAACCTGGCATACAAAGGCATCAAAAAAAAAAAAAGACAACAAAACAAACAAACACACAATAAATGTTGATAGGAAGGAAGATAGGAACGAAAGCAGCATGGGCCGGCTGCTCAATTTGCCTCAAATGAGGAGTCTCTATGATGCAAGCCAAAAGATTCTGCAGCTACTCAGAGAACTAAAAAAGTGTATTTGCCTGAGGTGTTATCTGCATTCCTTTCTCCTGTGCTGCTTCTTTGCCAGCATATTTATTGGATAATTTTAAACATAAATAGTGCTACATAGAGAACAGATTAGAAGGGAAAAAAAAAAAGATAATTGAAATGCTAATAGGAATTGTCAAGAAGGAATAAATAAAGTATGTAAAAAAGAAGGAAAAACAAGAAAAAGCAACAAATAGTATGCAATAGTGACATAAAGAAAAAAATGTAACATGCAGAGACTCCTTCAACAATTATTAGACATAAACTGTTTTAAAACAATGTGCTGATGACATTGCGTGGGCTGCAATGTCTAAACATTTCACAGGGAGGAAAACAGAACGCACCAAACCAGGATGTGAGGAAAGAGAAAGGCAGTCCTCATATTCATGGTATGATCCTTAGTTCCCAAAACAAGAAAAGGAAGCAGCTGTATGACTGTTTCTCTACAAAAGCATGAGAGAGTCTATAACTTTAAATTGCTGCCTGTGGATTATAAACAGTGATTCTTGGACCTGCTCCAGAGCTAGACCATCAGGGAGTCACGGGACCTCTCTGATCTGTTCAAAGCATTTGCAGACTTGCAGTCTGCTAGCAGAAAAGTAATCAGTAGTATGAGCCTAAGATTTTCTTTTTTAGCTGGGGTTAGGGGTGATATAAGTTATATTTCTTTTTCATTCACTATTTCCCCTCTACATGTTGCAAAAAAAGGACCAATCCTATTCAATATCAGAACATCTCAAGTCAACTAGAGTTCCAGGGTAATATGGTTGAGAAATACTGATTGAATATAAGCATCCAATGATTCATTCATTCATTCAACAAATATTTTCTGAGCATCTAACATGAGCCAGGCACTATGGATATAGTGGTGAACATGACAAACAAATCCCTTGTTTTTGAGAAGATTCAATTCTTGTGGAGAGGACAGATAATACATAAATGGACAGTGAAGATAATATCTCTCTTGAGACCATCTCTAATCAACCTTCTCTTACTTCCTTTAAGTCCAGCCACAGTGGCAAACAGGGCCTGCTTACTGTTCTAAAGTATGGCAAGCTCAGCCCTGCCTTCAGGCCTCTGCCCATGCTCTTTCCCCTGGCTCTTTTTGCATGGCTTTTTCCTTTCCCTCATTCAAGTCTGAGCTGAGATGTCATCTCTCAAAGAGGCTTCCCTCATCTTCCTGTGTAAAACAGATTTCCCTTACCCCACATGGCTTTCCGTTTTATTATCTTTGTATTGCTTATCTGTTAAAACGGTGTCATTTATGGGCTTACTTTTTTAATTTTCAGTCTCTCCCCTCGGAATGTAAGAGCCATGGCAGAATGGGTTTTGTTTGTTTTGTTTCACTCCTGTACGTTTAGAACAGTCCTGTTAGAAACGCCCATTTACTCACATGCCCAATGACAAAGCATCTGTAGTGACAGGACCTGGTCTATTGTCTGCACTGTGTGTGGCAGCTGGTCTCCAAAGATGGTCCCCAGTGAACGACACTCCGGTGTTCACAGCCTGTGTAGTTCTCTGCCTTGAAACTGAGCTGGCCCTGTGGCTCGCCTTTGACCAATAGAATGCAGCACGTACAGGTGCCTGACGTCCAAGTCTCACGGAAGCCTTACACATTCTTACCATGGTATCACGAACACATGGGCTGGAAGAAGCCAGCCACCAAGTAAAAAGTCCAACTATACTGAGATTGCCACGCTGTAGGAAGCCCAAACTAGCCATGTGGAAAAACTAAAATGCCCGGGTCGTCCCCAGCGCTTCTGGCCATCCCAGCTGAAGGACCAAACATGAGATTGCACAGTTGAGTCTTCAGATGATTTCAACCCTGGGTGCCATCTGACTGCAACTGCATGGGAGACCCCAAGTGAGTGCCGTCAGGCTGAGCCCCATCAAGCCATCACACCATGAAAGAAAAAAAAATTACCGTTTTAAGTCACCAAGCTTCGAGGTGGTTATCTGGCAATAGCCAATGCGGACACCAGAGATAGCTCTAGGTTCAAGCATTTCTTTCCCCACAAATGTTATAATGTCTGAGGGTCATTGGGTTTTCCCCGCCCCACACGCTCTCCTATAAGGCATGTGTCTCTGTCATTAACGAACCTTGTTTTGCTCTGTTCACTCTCCTCTACTCTTACCAGCACCCCACTTGAAGTCAGAAAAGCTGGGTCTGCGTCCTCATGGGACCACTATAATTTTAGCCACGTTGCTAAACTCTCTGAAGCTCAGGTTCTCCTCTGATAAATGATGGCAAGATTTGATTTCTAAATTTTGTTCAGTGCATGGCAGGCAACCCTTCCCCCTACCCTTAAATAGAAATTAATATGGAACAGAAATATAGGAAAGACATAAAGGGAAGAGTTCTGAGCAGGAGAGGCTGCATATTGGAGTAGCGGTAAGAGGAAGGCAGTGGGGTCAGAAGACCAGCTCCTCCCCTCGCTAGTTCAAAGAGCCCCTCAGAACCTGGTGTGAAACCACGCTACTAGGTGGCCTCAGAGGCCTCCCCACTTCACATGTTGTGATCTGGAACATTCACCATATAGAAAATAGACATATATCTTTAAACTTTGGGGGTAGATCTTACGTGGCATCATTTGTTTCAATATTGTTTAAAATTTAAAACAAAAGGTTTTATTGCTTTTGCTTTCTCATAGAACCAGATTTAGACTAGTGTTTCCCAACTACCATCTGCCCCTAGACAACTCCGCCCTTACTTACCATCTCGCCTATTCTTCTCAACACAGGTGCGAAGCTTAGTTCTTGCCTCATCCTTAGGAAGAAAAATAGAGAGCATATTTCAAATTTCCCCATCTGCGGTATAACCTGGCTTGGGAAATAATGGTGTAGAACTATTCTATTTGATTTTTTAAATATTATTTTTAAAGGCCTCTGTAGGAAGAGATTCTGTAGCCCTCTCTAGAATCTCATCCCAATATTTAATGGCTATATTCATTAGGAAACTTTTCTTCATATTTGACAGAAATCACTGAATACAGATCCCCTCCATGTAATGCTACTCACAATTTTTTAAAAAATTCTTATAATTAAGTTCTTCAGTGTCACCATATGGCTCTTCTAAATTCTCTCATTTCCACCCCTCCCCCACTCCCATTTTCTCCTTTGGATATTGACCTTGAATTGAAAACAAGAATGGTCTGATGAGTGTTCCTAGAATTTTGGCTTATGACATTAATCTATTAAACAGTATACATAGTTAAACTATTACTGAGCTTGCAGTTTACATCTTGATAAGAGCATCAACACCTAAAACATGTCATTGGAAAATATGCATGAAATCACAGGCATGCGAAGACACTTCACCTGTACTTATATTGGCTAATAAATACATAACCTGTCGTGTGTCATAAATTAGGTAACTACTTGACCATACATTGCAATCTTATCTACACTCAATCTTAAAATTCATATTTTAACTCTGTCCCTGAGACTGTGGACAGATACACAATGTATCTGATCAATGTTACAAAGAGATCAACATTTGATCAATATTCTAAGCTGTTAAAGAGAAGCTCCTACGTCCTGAAAGGTAAGGTTAGGCATTTTCTACTTAACCTGCTTTAATAATTGAAAAAACTATTGGCTAGAACTACTCTCTGATATTAGAAACAAGAAAAATTACGTTCCCAGAAGCTTGGAGGAAGAAAAGTAAAGGGTCTTGTATTGGAGCAAAATCAAAAATATATTTTAGACAGAACTTGATGTCTCTATTTTGTCACACTACGATAAAATTTTCCCTATCATTTGGCTGCTGTTGCTTTTTAAATACTGCTTTTCATTTTATTGTATAATAGGCCCCAAGAATAAACAAATTAGAAGGCTGTTTGACAATGTCTTTTAAACTTAGGCAAATGACACTAGGTAAAATAACATAGTTTTAACATTGTGCATTTGCTCCTTTCTAATTCGTGCCCAATCTAGGAAAGAACTATTTGTTGTTTTCCCACACACCTGACCCTTACCTCCTTTCTCCCTTAAGACCACACTGTTACCTCATCCCATACTCTAAAGAAGAAGTTCCAGGACAACTGAGTGCTCGATGACTGAGCTGTACTGTAAGCCCATGCTGGAGAATACTTGCCCTCTCTCATGCATTAAAAGAGGTCTGACCATGGTTTCTTAAAAGTTAAATATAGAACTACCATATAGCTAGCAACTCTATTCCCAGGTATATGCCCAAAAGAATTGAAAGCAGGCACCCCAACAGATACTTGCACATCAAGGTTCACAGCAGCATTGTCCACAATAGCCAAAAGGTAGAAATGTTTATCAACAGATGAATAGATAAACAAATGTATGTACAATGGAATATCAGCTACAAAAAGAATGAAGTACTGATGCATGCTACGCCTTGGGTGGACCTTGAAAACATTGTTTGGTGAAATAAGCCAGAAACAGAAGAACAAATATTGTTTGATTCCACTTATTTGAGGTATCCAGAACAGACAAATTCATAGAGACAAAAAGTAGAATAGAAGTTACCAGGAGCTGAGAGGTTGGGGGAAAGAAGAGGTATCTTTTAATGGATACAGAATTTGTGTTGTGAATGATTTAAAAAAAAAGGTTTTGGGTATAGATAGTGGTGATGTTTATACATGTTGTGAATGTATTTAATGTCACTGAATTGCATACTTACTGATGGTTAAAATGATAAATATTATGTTACATACATTTTACTGCAATTAAAAAATTACTTAGGGGTAAAAAAAAAAAAGTCAGCTCTGGCCTGAGTTCTGTATTGGGGGCAGCTTGGAGATTTAAAGAAAGAGTCACTACACAGAGTTTGGGAGGATGGCAACCTCATCCAGAATCCAAGCCCACTCCCAGAGTGGGGGGCGGAGCTAGAAAAGAAACATGGAGGCTCCAAGCCTCATGTCCCCAGTTAGAGCCAGCTGTGTGGACATGGAAGAGAACCACTTCTGAGCCTCCAAGTCACCCAGAGTCCTCCCCACCCAGCTCCCAAGTGAAGGAGTCAGTAGCCAGGAAGCAAAAAAAGAAAGAAAGAAAGAAAAAAAGGCAAACCGAAGAACACAGGAATTTTACATAAACTTTTTCTTTTACCTATTTTTCAAGTGTCACAAGAGTCAATTTTGGAGCAAATGGGCTACAAAAAGATGCTTTTACTCTCTCTTAGTCTAATGATATAAACTAGTAAACGGAAAGGAAATAGGAAAACTTTGGAAAGGACTTGCTCCTCCAAAATGTTTGGTTATTTAGAAGGGTGTTTTCTTTTACACACACACACACACACACTATCGTTGCATAGTCTAATTATTCTTAAATCTAAAATTAATTTTAAATGAAAAATCAAGGACTTGCAGCCCCAGAATTGGTCATTTTTCCTAGCTCTGTCATGCTCTACTATATTATCGCCACTTGTAATTGTTTTGAAGTTAGGCTTCCACCCACAAGATCTTGTATTAGTTCTTCTTCTTCTCAACCACTCTGTAGCAAATGAGAAAACTACCAACACGTAAGTTATTTGCTATAATAAGCATGTTTACAATTCCTGGGGCATGATAGCTCTCAAATATTTGTTAAATGAACAAATGGATGCTTCATATGCAAAACTTGACATAGCACCATCAAATCAAAACCTCACCAAGAGGCGGGAAGAAGAGGCGTTCATTTTATCAGTTGGGTGCATAGTAAATAAGCAGCTATGAGGTTTTGAATGCTTCTCCCCCCCAGAACTAGGAAAGGTTAATCAGACACCCACTACAGGCAACTATCTCATTACTTTTGTTATTCAACTAACCTAAGATTTAAGGCCCCACGAAGCACTCCTCAGTGAGGCCATATCCTGTTTGAATAATTTAGGCTGGGGCACAGGCCAGCCCACACAGCGCATCTGTGTGAGAGGGAGCCTCACTCAGTCCGGATCCACTTCCTGTATCTACAGCCGGCTGGTCACTTTTAAACCCCTCGCTACAGCCCCGAAAGCAAAAACCGCCCCTCTTCCTGGGAAGCTAAATACAGTGTGTGGTGCCTTGTTAGGCAAATGTTTCACCTGCTTGGCCAATTAGCTTCCTCTCCCAGAAAGACTCGTTCAACAGGTTTCCTTTTTCTCTTCCTCCCCCTCCAGGGTTGGGGAAAGAGGCTGTCACTTCGCTTCGACCCTCCCTTCCCTCCCTCGCGGCTCTTCCACGCTGGCTCGGACCAATCGCGGCCCCCCGAACGTGTCCAGGTCGGCGGCGGGCTGCGCGGCCCGGGCCTGGATGCGCCGAGCCGCGGCGCGCGCGGGGGAGGGCGCCCCGGGCGGTGGCAGCGCGGGGAGGAGGACGCGCGGGGCACAGGGCGGGAGGCGGCGGCAGCGGCGGGCGCGCGGCGGTCTGAAGGTGCCCTGCAGACGCGGCCCCGATGACCGAACTACAGCAAGATGTGGAAGACACAAAGCCTGCCAAAGTGCTGGGGAAGAGAGAGGGCAAAGTTGGCTCAGCCCAGTGAGTACTCTCAGCAGGGACCCGTCCGCAGCGGTAGAAAGCGCGCTGCCCAAACTTCTCTGCCAGGGCCGGGTTTGGGATGGAAGCAGTTTTCTGGAACTTTTGCACGGACAGTCTGGTGTCTTGAACGTTTTCTGTAGCCCTGGTCTTCTCTCCTCCCCCTCAGTTTCCGTAATAGAGAAAAGGCACCGCAGCCTTTCAGGAAGGTACTGTGGCTTGCAGTCCCGTGAGGGTGTGAATTATTGGAGCCGAAAGCACGAGTGGGGTAATTCCCAAGGGAGGGCTGGGGAAATCGTTCCGATCTCTAAGGCCGTCCAGAAACAGTGCTGACATTTATTTCTGTTGTCCTACTTCTTAATGACGTGTGGGAAGATGCGGTTGTCTGGTAGATGTCATCTGGTCAGTGGTTTCACAATGATATGTATTCCTCATTTGATTCAGACCTTGAGGGTGGGTGTCTTTCCCCATCCCCTTCACTGTTTCCCCCAAAGAGAGTGGAAAAGGAGTGGAAACCATGAAATAGGCTTTGTCTTTCCCCCTCAAAGACTGCTTGCTTTTGGTGGGGTAGTAACACAAACTTAGATACTTTTTTTTTTGAGAAAGGTGTAGGAGTGGGGTCGGGGAGCACAATGAATAATGTAATAAAGCATTTCAAATATTGGGTTGTGACTATCTTCTTAAAAGATTAACGTGCATAATAGGATTTGCACATTGTTTGACTTATACACTCTTTTGGCTTAAGAAACTGAAAACTCAAATATTTTGGTCACAGGGATTAGCTTTCTGTAATGAAACTTATTTATGTTTTCTGGTACTTTTTTTTTTTTTAATTTCAGAAGCATGATTATTTACATGATTGTTATTCCCTAATATTCTTCATTTAAAATGGGAAAGAATCATTCAGTGTTTGCTTATTTTCTGTCACTATAACATTAAGTAATATTAAGATAAATATCTGAATAAATAGTAAGATAAATATTTAAATAAGCCAAATTTTTTATGATACCAAGCTTTGGGGGGAGGATACCAAAAATGCTTGATACTAATATAAAAAGATGTAAATTATTTTAATGAAAATTCAGTCTCCATTATTCAATATTTCAGCATGTACTAATCTTTAAAACTTACAGCCTGGTTCCACATAAGGACATGCGTTTATAAAAGTATATTTCATCTGTGTATCTGTTGACATTTGGGCTTAAGTTTTGGAAGAGCAGTTTCATTAGCTGCTCTGATTTACTGTTTCAAAGGCTTTAGCCATATTCTTGTGCACTGTCTGCTCTCCTTGGCTGTTTCTCAGCATTGTCAACTTAAGCTGATATTCTTTACTCTTTATGTACAAAACGATGATTGAGTAAAATTGCTATCAGCATAACCATCACAAAATATTTTCTCACCCTCAAGTAAAAACCTCTCTATGCTAATAATTCAAGTTCAAAAAAAAAAAAAGATGAACTCTCAAATATTTATTTTCTTTGCATTTAATCATTCTTTCATATATGTTACTTCTCTGAAGAAGAAGTATTGTGGATAGTCTTATCACCATTTTATAGATGTTAACAGGAGTGTTAAGTGGCACAAGCTAGACTGGAAACCAGGAATTTAGACTTATAGTCCAGAACTCACCCACAGGCAATATTTGTTCCAGTTACACAAAGTAGAATGGTTCAAGTCTACCCAACAGCTACTGAGTTTCAGGATCTCCACATTCCTAGTCATCTAGATGTTCGTTAAAGACTGTTTAGAAAGATTGAAATAGTCTCCTATAGCAGTTTAGACATTCTCTTAACTCAAAATGCTTTAGATGTTGGGAAAATAATTTTGTATGTAGACAATAAGCTCCAAAGCTCAAGGCCCCAAAATAGCTCTTCATTTGGAGTAGCCAGTTTTACAAATTCATTTCAGTTCAACGAATAATGGAATACCTCCTATTTGTTCAATCATGTGGGAATATAAGAATGTATATGATATGATATCTTTTCTTCTGGAACTCCAAGAGCAGTTTTGATGGGGGTTAAGGGAGTCACAATTGTTATCACTGTACTTCTAGGGACATTGATAGCCATTGTCACATCAAACAAACAAGATACTATAAAAAGTTTGGCCCATAACCTTCTCCTCCACTGTTAGGATGTTTATCTATTTGGCAGTCTTTGTTAAATTACTCTTGGTTTTTCATTTATTTTCCCCTACAAAGTGGTAATTTCCAGGCCAATGGAAGTCACCTCTGATTCAGTCTGAGATTTTTGACATTCTCTTCCTCTGAGCTCTTCAACTCTTGCTTTGGTAACAGAAGAGTAAGTTTAAGAGGGAGGTAGATACAATGTCCCGTGATATATTGGTGTGATGTTTCCAAATTTGAAATTATTTTGAGTAGCCAAATTTTTATTCTTAGAAACCCAGTCTAACTTCTCCGTTTTGAACTTTATAACTTAGATTAACTGTCACTTAAGTTCAGAGTTGTTGTAATCCAAGCGTCCCAATGGACATTTTCTTCTAAGAGTGTTAGAATGGCTTGCTTCTTCCCATTTCCCTGCGTTTGTAACTATACCCACATCGGTCTCACCACCTAGAACCTAGCCTCCTAGGTAGTAACAGCTGGCATTTATTGAGAATACTTATTATATGATGGGCAGTATGCTCAACACTTTACATACATACAGAATGAGGTAGACACAACTATATTTTACAAATAAGAACATTGAAGCTCTGAGAAGTTAAACAACTAGACAGAGACATTAACTAATAAGAGAACACCTCAAATTTAACTAACTCTAGAACCTGAACTTGAATACTTTCTTTGTACTCCTCTACTCTAAAATCTATGATGGCCCTCCATGACCTACTCTAAAAAACAGGTTCCTCTACAAAGAATTTAAGACCCTTACTGATCTGGCATATATAGACCATATTTTGACCTAATGCTAGCCAGTATGTACATCTTTTTTACCCAGTCATACTAACAGCCCTATACTTAAGTAATAATACAGAATAAGTAACAGGTGTGCCGGATGTAGTACTTAATAAAGGGCTCTTTGTTCTTCTCACCTCTATTCCTTTGCACAAGTAGTTCCCTCTCTCCTTTCTTTAATACACTTCTATAAATCAACTCAAGTTTCCTTCATTTAAGACCTTTTATCACTGGCCATACTCATCTCATCCTATCACTGCTTACCTTGTATGTATGTGTCAGCCCTATAAAATTTAGCTGCTGTTATTATTACTATTAACATTTATTAGATGTTTAGTATGTACGAAGTACTGTTTTGAGTTGCAACGTTAACTCACATACTAGTCTAATGTATGTTAGTTAACTTTCTCCTAGATAGATCACAAATGCCAATCACATTTTTCCTTATTGAATTTCTCAGAGGCCCAGTAAAAAATACTTTCAATAACCATCTGTGGTGAGCTAAGGAGGCTGAGACCCCATTCCCCCTAATTATGGCATTTAATATGCTTATAGCTGACATTCAGCTTGACTATCTATCTCAGGGAAATTCCACTCAAAATTTCTTAGTAAAATTTCCTATCAGTAGCAGTTAGCATTTTGAGGTGTGTGTACTTGCCTGAGAGCTGTGGCTTAGTTATTCATTTTTGTGTTAGAAGTGAGGCTGCAGATTTACTCATCACCAAAGTGCATATTTGATTATAAAATACAATTGATTAAAAAAAATACCCCTTTTCTTACCAAGAATTGATCATTTAGACCCATACTTCCTTTTGAGATCCTTGTTTTTCCCCACTTTCATAACCTTTTTATTCTGAATTTTATGTTCCCAATACGTAGGTAGTTCTAACATAGATAGTTCCAACTTTTCTGACACACATTTTCTGAGACACTTTTATTTCTTAAAGTCTCTGACTTAGTAATGGCCAGTTACTTTTAAAGAATTTCAAAAAATATCTAAAACTAATGCTGATATATTTCTGGGCAACAGTTATCTTGATTCATTTTCCAAATAATGAATTACATCACATGTAACATATTTGTAATGGAACTTGAGTTTTTTAACATTTAAACTTTAATAACTTGGGCATAAAAGTTTTGGAAATTTGTTCAACTCCATACATATGGAGAAAGAGAGGGCAGATATGGGCTACATAAACATTTACCTTGAAAAGAACTTCTCTGGTATTATCACAAGCGATGATGATTTTAGGGCACACTTTGACATTAAAATGTGGTTCATGTGTATATTACCTGCAGCGAAAGCTTTAATCATCCAGCTATCCTGTCTTTGTGCATGATATATTGTGGGTACCTGACTAGCAGAATAAGGTTGACGTTGGGAATGGATCTTAAATTAGAAACAAGAAGAGCAAAGACAAATAATTATTGAATATATATAGCTCAATTTTTCAGTGCTTGCTTAACTCCAAACTTTGAAAATGCCCATTTAGCAAGAGAATCGCTATAATATATATTACATATGTATTATTTATCTTTCCATTTGTAACATAATTTTTAAAAATTTTAATTATAGGTCACTAAATTTTACAGATTACCCAGTGCACTTTTTAATATAAACTTAGAGGTAGGAAGAAAAAAATTATATTAGAAAATATGAAAATTATATTAAAGTAAAACAATCAATGGAGGAATTTGAAACGATGATGAGAAATAAACAGGGTGTTCTGGTTTAAATGTTTTGAAAAAGAAATTGAATCAGCTCTATGTCTAGAGATTGATGTCATAGGAAATTTCTGATTTACCAGTAGTAAATAAAGTAATTAAGAATACAGGCTCTAGGAAGCTAGAATTTGAAATCTGACTGTCCTGTCTCCTGGAAGTGTGAGCCTAGCAAGTTGTTTAGCCTCTAATTCCCAAGTTCATTGACTATAAAGAGGAATACTTAAGTCAGCTGTTTCATATAGGCTTGTTTTTAAAAAAAATTTTTTTATGGTGACATTGGTTAACGAAATCCAATAAATTTTAGCTGTCTAGGCTTGCTCTAAAGTTAGAATGGTTAATGTAAGAAATATGCTTCGCTAGTGTCTGACATTGTCAATTCTGCATAAACTGTAGCTATGTTAGTCCTCAGTGGTGAGGGTCTGGGACATGCTATCGGGTGGTAGGAGGCTGACATAAAATGTAATTAAACTACATAGTCAAAATTCAAAAGGCCTAACCTCTTGCAGTAGTGTGCACCAGTGTTCTGTTCAGTGAGCCTGTGTTCCATCAGTTCAGCCTGAGGACAAAATTTTATGACAGCTCTTGAGCATTTCCATGAATCCAACATGGCATCTTGGTTTTTAGTTTATGCTAAAGGATCTCATGCCAGCCATAACTACTAAGTAAACTGCCAGCTTATTTACATATTACTTACTGATTTGGTATTATTACTTCTTTTGTCTTATATTTTTTTTATCTGTGATCCATTGATTTCCACATCCTGCTTCCTGGCACTGAGCTTTTCTCTCATGGCTCCTCATCTTTAAACAACTGAATTTTTTCCATTTGCTAAACTCCAATAGAACTCTCCTTCAACATCTTTCTGATTCTTTAAATCTCAGCTTTAGGCGCTAAACACATTTTCAAATGATAAAGCAAAAAGTCCTGGGGAGACCGAGCCATCCTCAAGTTATCAGTTCATCTTATCTTCTCTGTTCCTCTCTTTAATCGATGGATGATCCTCGACAAGCCTTATAACGTGAGTTAGCAATATCTGGGCCACCTGTGCACTAGATCAAGCTCACAATAGTAATGAGACCTATTTAAAAAGAAGAGAGAGCAAGTGGAGAAATAGAAATGGAAAGTTAAAGACAATGAGTAAGGAGATAGAGAAAGAAGTGAGTTGAGGAAAAATATTGAGTTTTACTGAAGAGAGAAAGAAAAAAATGCTAATTTACCATTAACCTGTACAGTCTGCTTCTATCCTGGCAGATGCTCCTCCTCTTTTCACTGTGTTGTTTCTATAATTCATCAGAAAACAGCTCCTCATTTGAGTCTAACAACTTAAAAAATATTGTGCTGGTTGCTTTATATAACATAGTGTGGTGCTCTGAAAACCTATATGAATGTTCAAGACTATATTTCTTATCCTCCCTTTCTCTCTGTCTTAATAATACAGTTCTGTGGTATATAATAAGTTTTGACATGAAGTTGGTGATTTCTCACGCTTTTTGTTCATTTAATCAGAATCTTTTCTGAAAATACAAAAAAAACCCATTTTTTCTTGAACTCAAATTCTAAAAATCACAAAATATAGCCCTTTCATCAGAACTTATGAGAGAATAATATATAGATAGAGAAAGAGAATATTGAACAATTAATAATGACCAGAGAGATTTGCTCATGTTCTTTTACTGACTAGTTCTACATGTTGGCACCATGCTGAGTATCATGAGTCACTAAGATGAGATGAAAATTTGTCCATTGGAAAATAGGGTAGAGGAAAGAATATCTAAGATTTGATCTTCCTTCAAAGAGGAGAGTAGGTGGCTCCAGAAAATATATCAAAGTTTAGATGAGATGAGGTAATATCATTGCTATGACTACATTATTCAAAGTGCTTGTACATTTAGACATTCGATGAAGTAGGTAATGTTATCACATTTATGCATAACAGAGACATGGTAACTTGCCCAAGGTCATAACAGCAGTTGAAGTGTTGGAGCCCAAATTCAAGTGCAGGCAGTCTAATCTGAATCAGCTTCCTAAAGTCATTCATATACAATCTCACTCGATTTAGGAGGATGAAAGAAACAGAAGGCAAGGTGGCTTCTATTAAGTGTCATACATGCTTGATTTTTTAACTTACGTAGTTCTGTTTTCTTAACTCTACAACTAAGCTGCATTTCCATTCTACAGCCCTAACATTGGAATTTCTAAAGTAGAGAACAAGGAAAAGAGCACCTTCAGCTATCACTTGGGCGCTGGTATCTTTGTACATTATCAGATCATGCGCCTTTTGGATACTTCTGTAGTTATCTGTGCTCAGACCTGACATTAGGGAACGTAATTGTTTCATTTGCAGCTTAACACTGTGATTTGCACAGCAGTCATGCATAGATTCTAATTTCTAAAAACCCTAGCCAGGTTTTAAAAATCTTCTTTGCACAAGTACAGAGTGTTTCAATAAAGTAACATGACTGATTTATTCCAAAAAACACATGACTGTTTTCTCTTAAATAGTCACTGAAGGAACCCAAGAACCTTTCCAAAAATGCTGTAGTTGTGTAAAATCTTGTTTAAATTCTTCCTGCAGAGTTACTTTTAAAGCCTGGAGCCTATTCTTTGAATAGTCATAAAGTTGGCAAATCCTCTTCCTTTGAGAATAAATTCAATTTTGGAAAGAGCCTGAAGCCAAATTTGGTGAATAAGGTGGATAAGAATAGTTAAATATCTTTAAACCACTCTATGGATAGGATCATTTTTTATCAAAAACAAGATATGACTATAAAATAATAAAGACAGTTTCTGGCAATACTTACAAACTGGTTTCTATACTTTTATATTTAGGTGTATTACTTTGTACCCTCATTATAAAAACAGTGAAATATTACTTGTCATTCTATCCTAAGATCATTTTTTTTAGTATTTATGATACACCTGCGTAGATGTTAAGCATATCATAAGCATTGAAAAAATACTTTGAGGATGCAAATGTAACACATGACAAGTCTTTTTCTTGTGGACTACACCCTGTATATTACAGAAAACACAATTTCTGAAAAGAATTCCACGAGTTTAGACAGTAAAATGAAGATTCAGCTATCACAATGTTCTTGTGCTAACTTCTAATTCATTACACAATGTGGGAATGTGTATGGAAATTACATTTTTTTTCAGATCCTCTCCCCATATAATTTTACACGAGAGGGACTTTTTTCACTGTATGCAAGGCACTACTGCAGACTTTCCCACATGGGAGCTATCAATTACGAGCATGAAGCTTTCCATTTCTAAGTGTCACCTGCTAGTTAATGTGGGTGAATTAATTGGTCTAGTACCTGGTAAGTCCCTGAGCATACTTATAGGCAAGCATATTTTTCCTGTTCCCTGTTCTTGACTTTTGGTCTGAATGGATTATTAGCATAGCAGTTTTATCTGAGATTTGATTTTAATATTGTATCATTCCATAAATTTTATATGATATGTCTCCTTTCTTCTCTAATCCAGTGTGATTCAACAAGCATTTCCCTACCACTTACTCTATGCTGGGAAGGCAAGATATGTGTGATGCCCCTTAGAAGCTCCCAGTCTGGGGAGAGGAGAGCAGGGGACACACACACACACACACACACACACACACACGCACACACGCACACACGCATGCACGCACGCACGCACGCACACACCCCGATACTGTGTGATGAAAATTCCACAGTAGTTAGCAACCGCTAATGGGAAAGGGGATGTAGGCAATTTGTTTTTCTTGCAGTGAGCCGAGACAGGTGATGTTTGAAGCGAGGTTGGTGGATAAGAAAGAATTTGTCCTCAGCTGGATGGAAAGAATTATTCCAGGTGAGGGAAGAACAAGGATAGGACTCTTGAAAGTTCAAATTCGTGTTTTTGATGAAGACTGGGGGGTCTTCCGACTGGACTGGTTGGGGTGGGAGGATGAGCATCAAGAGTGGACCGGGGAAGGACTCGGAGCCCCCATTTAGCATTCTCCTCGCTTTGTTCTCTTTGCTTCACTTCCTGCTTTGGCTCTACTACTGCTGCTTTGAAACTTCAGGGAAATCATTCTTTCTGGTCTTCAGTTTCCTCCCCTGTAAAGAGAGAGGGCTGAATGACCTGATTTGTTAGATCTCTTCCAACCTGAAGAGGACCCGTCTTTGAAGAAACTGCCCCACTTCTCTGCACTCCTCTGTAGCCTTTGTATAAAGAATTCTATCAGACTGAACAAACTGAGGAAAGCTTTTGAATATGAATAGAATCCTTGCTTTCTCACTTGGTTTGTCCTCTTTTTTTTTTTTCTTTTCTTTTTCCTTATATTTCTTTCCCTAGGTAAACCTATACCTGGTTAAGGCAGGACTGCCACTGGAACATACCTAAACTATCCTCTTACGGGTTTATTCTCACTGCATTCAGACAACCCTTCTTTGTCATTCAGCTGCAGGTGACAGGGCCACAGTGCCTTCTGGACCAGTCATAGTAGAAATGCCTAATCAGGTAACTTAATGTGAAAACTAGAACACAAATGGGGACCAGATTCATTAACAGTAGAATTGCGAGTTTCTCTGGTATAGTTCAGGTCTGAAAATAATCATGTTTTGCACATGAATACAGAATACAACGTAAGGTTAACAAGCCCTTTTTCTCAGAAATGAAATCAGAGGATACTAGCTTACCATTTCAACTTAATAATTATTATAGCATTTTTAAAGCACTTTATATTCTTTAAAGTACTTTTATTTATATCAGTTGTTAATTTAACAGTTTTTGAGGACCTGCTTTGTTAAGCACTGTACTGTTATAAGGACCTTAGGATGTATTAGACATGGACCCTGCCCTCAGGAACATTAGAGCAGATTTCACTGTGATTGGAGCAACATGTTAATGACATTAAATATGAATTTCAGTTTACTGCGATAAATAAGAATATGTACAGGCATTTTAACACATTTGCCCCGAGGATACTCGCCAACACTGCTTGCAGCTGCAGCGTTTACCCCGAGATAACCTGCGGATTACAGTCCTAACGTGAACCCCAAAGTTTGCCACAAAATATTGCGCTTTTATTATTATTTTCTTGTCGCTCTAGTATATCGATAATCTTTGGAAACAAATGACATCATTCTGTTAATAGCATTCTGTTGTTAATGGTATTTCCATTTACAAAATACAGTAATTTTGATCACTAAAAATCCTAGAAAACATAGCATTCCTACATGTGAGGTTAACATCATTCTTAAGTAGCTGTTAGCCAGAAATTCATTTGATGAATTTGATTTATGTATAATACATTTCTGTTACATTAGGATTAGACACAGTTCTGTTTAGAAATAACTCCAAGAACAGTTTTTATATTTTATTTTCACATTGAAAACCAGTCAGATTTTCTTCAGCCTCAAAGAGCATGTTTATGTAAAATTAAATTAATACTGGCAGCGAGCTACATAGTTTTTTTCTCAACAGGAAATAGGTTAAGAGAATAGTGGAGAAGAAACTAGCTTAGTGTGGGGATTGAGTAAACTCTCCTTAGAGGAAATGATACCTAAAACTTGAAGGAGGAATAGGAGTTAGTATCGCCTGCCCCACCCCGGAGAGAGAGTGAGGGGGGAAGGGAGGAAGGAGAGAGAGAGACACCATTCTATCCAGAAGAATAGCCCAAACGAAGGCACAGTGATATGAAACAGCCTGCTGACTATGGAGAACTAATATCACTAGAACACAAAATGTGTAATGCTGAATGGCAATACATGAGACAGGAGGTGCAGATTGGAGGAAGATTACAGAGGATGACCTTTCGTGCCATGAGGAACTTGGGCTTAACCTAGAAGACATAGGGATCCACTGAAAGGTTTGCTCAGGGATGTGATACAGTTAATATTTGAGTTTTTAAGAAATGACTCCAGTAGCAAGGTTATAAAATAGATTTGATAGAGGACAAAACAAGAAGCAAGGATTAGCTGGCTGTGAAATGATGGAGGTGAGATTGTTTTTGTAGGAGGAATGGGAGAAGAATGTGTTTGACACATGTCAAGGGAATAAAATTTAGAACCAGGTGGTAGATTGGATTGATAGACAGAGGAAGCTAGAATGACTTAGTTTCTCTCTCCAGGAAGGCTATAGAGATTGTGATGCCATTGAGCCATGGAACGTAAGAGGAAAAGGAGATTTGAGTATTAAATGATGAATTCCCTTTTATAAAAGTCGAGATTGGTATGAAAATCTGTGCTATAAGAAGAAATATTTTTGGCCTTTGTCCCCACTCCCTGTTGGGGAGCTCCTAAAATTGGAATTTCATGAGTCATAGGACTGTCTTTTGTTTTTCACAAATAGCTCCTTTTAATCATACCTGAATTTAAGATAATGAGGTGAGTTAGGGTTAGGCCTCTAGATAGCTTCAGGATGTGTCTGGTCACCAGAAATGTGAAGTATTTTTCTGTTGTTTTGTTTTGTGGGAGGTTTTGTTGTTGCTTGAGATCTCATTGGCTCTGTGGTATGATTCATGAATCTGGCAGCAGCCCATCTAGTAACTAGAAAGGCTCTACCAGCAAAAAAGGAACCCTCATACACTGCTGATGGGAATATAAATTGGTACAGCCACTATGGAGAACAGTATGGAGGCATCTCAAAAAACTAAGAATAGAATTACCATACGACCCAGCAGTCCCTCTTCTGGATATTTGAAAGAACTTGAAAACATTTATCCGCAAAGATGTATGCACCCCGATGTTCATAGCAGCATTATTCACAGTGGTCAAGACATGGAAACAACTGAAGTGCCTGCCCTTCAATAGATTAGTGGATAATGATAGAGAAGATGTGGTACATTTATACAATGGAATACTAGCCATAAGAAGAGATGAAATACTGCCATTTGTGACCACATGGATGGATCTTGAGATAATCATGCTAAGAGAAAGAAGTCAGAAAAAGTTGAGAATCATGTGATTTCACTCACAAGTGGAATATAAAACTGAATGCAACAAGCAAACATGACAAAGAGACAGACTCATGGACATGGACTTGGATTAGTGGTTACCAGAGGAAACGAGTGGGAGTAAGTAGAGGTAAAGAGGGTCAAATATTTAGTGACAGAAGGAAATTTAACTTAAGGTGATGAGCACACAATGCAACATACACATGATGTATTATCGTACACTTGAAATCTATTTGATTTTATTAACCAATGTCACCCCAGTGATTTTAATTGAAAAAAGAAAAGAAGAAGAAAGGCTCTCTCAGGCCAAGTGTTTAGAGGTTGGTGCCCCACCCTCAAATTCCTGGGAGGGGAGGGAGCCTAGAGATTAAGCACTATAAAAGCTCTTAAAATTTGATGAGCTTCTAGTTCAGTGAACACATCAAAGTGTTGGGAGGATGATGCACCCAGTGGGGCATGAAAGCTCTACCTTGCCCTACACATCTCTTTCATCTGGCTCTTCTTGAGTTGCGTTCCTTATGATAAACTGGTAAATGTAAGTTAAGCATTTTCCTGAAATCTTTGAGCCATTCTAGCAAATTATTAAACTGGATGGGGGGGGTCATGGGAACCCCTGATTTATAGCCAGTTGGCCTACGACTTGCAGCTGGCATCGAAAGTGATGTCAGTATGGGACTGAGCCCTGAACCTGTGGGGTTTGTACTAACTCCAGGTAGTGTCAGGATTGAATTGAATTATTGGATACCTAAATGTCTACAGAATTAGGAAATTGGTTCTGGTGTCAGAAAATACTCTAGAAGGTCAGAGCTGGGAGACAGATTTGGGAATTGTCAGCATATAGGTTAATCATATAGTTAAAATCATGAGAGTGGATGGAATTTTCCAATGGAAAAGAGTAGAGGACCAAAGAGAGAAACTAGGAATGATCCTGTGTTAGGATGAAGGTCAAAAGAAGAGTTACAAAGGTGAAGGATAAATAGCACTGCAGAGAACAAAAGCAAAAATAAACACTGAAATCAAACAAATGAAATAGAAACATGAAAAAAACAAACAAGGCAAGGAGAATCTCAAAAGATAGTCAACAGTGGCAGGGTTTTACCAATAGCAGCATTAAGAAAACTCCTGAAATGCCCTTGGCATTTAGTAATACAGAAATCACTGGCGAACTTTGTCAGAGAAATTTTAGTGGAGCAATGGAAATGTGGGCCAGATGACTGGACTGGGTTAAAAGGAAATGAAGTATCAGACAATATGGGCAGACTATGGCTTCAAGAGACTCAGCTGAAGAGTGAAGGAGAGGAAGGTAACTAGAGGAGGTGAAGTCGAAGGAAGGTTTTTGTTTTTAGATGAGAGCCTGGTGAGCTTGTACATAAACTAGGACAAAGGCCCAGATGAAAGGAAAAAGATACAGATGTAACACAAAGATGGAATAACTGAATAATCAGAAAATGAGCTTGAACACCAAAAAGAGAAAGACCTTGTCTTTTGAAACTAGAGGAATGTACAAATATAGTAGATGCAGATATAGGTAATTACAGGTCAGGGGAAGACATGGTGCTGCACTCGCCTGAATACTTCAGATGTCCACGTCCTTAGCGAAGCTGTGACGTGGCCCCTTTCCTCCAGAGGGAGTTGTGTTTGGTTAGGAGCTCAAGGAGTATTGGAAGGAAAATTTTTCCTCTACCCTTCGAGGTTCTTCCAGCTGGTCTAGGAATTACATTGACATGAGACAGATTAAAAGGAGAAAATCAAGGAAAGGAAGGAAGTTCAGTGTTCTTCTTACACTTGCTGTTTCTCAAGTAACTTTAATCCAAAATAATCAGTATGCCACCTTGGCATATTTTGGGGTGGTCTGTCCCAGTTCCCAATAGGAGCATGGAGAGTGTTTGGAATACAAAATTAAGGGAATAGGAAAGGGAGATGTCCAGGGAATGCTGAGGGCCTAGCTGACAGCAAAGGCACCAGTCCACAATAAGGTCTGATTTTTCCTTTAACAGTGCTCAGAATCCAGGGATTTAGAAGTTAAAAAGGCTAATTTTGAGCTGACCTGGGAGTGTTTCTGCTGAATGCGGAAGGACTGACAAAACTGGAAACTGAAGGTGATCAATCACTTATGTGGTGTGAACTGCTTCAGGAAACAAGTCCAGAAGGGATCCATAGCCCAGGAGGACATGGAAATATCAAGGACTGTTGTCTGTCTCTGAGGCCAAAAGCACACATGATGGGAGTGGTGAGGGCAGGAATTGGAAAGATAGAAGATTAGAGGCAGACAGTGAGAGGTTAGAGGTGTTTTATTGATGGGGACTTTTCGTATGGAGCAATCTGAGCGATGATGAAAGCCAGGCATTGTCCGTGACTTATGGGAAGAAAGTAAAGGTCACTGGAGTTACTGCCAAGTTATTGGATGCCATCCATATGTATGTTGAAAGATCCAGGTGTCAGAGTTCTCCCAAAAGGAAACATGATCAGTAGGTGAGAGGATTAAGGCAATAAGGAGCATTAAATGCAGCTCGGTCAACAGTAACCCACAGGAGGTTGGACTTTCTGGATGCTGAGTGAAAATTGATTTTCTATTTTGAACTCAAGTGAAATAACTCAAGAGCAATTGCAAGCAGGAATGTTCGCTAAGTTGACTGATTCCTAGCAATAAATGTTAAATCAATTACTTTTCTTAACCAACAATAACAAACTTTAGAAAACTAATTGGAAAAGATAGAGACAAGCAACAAAAAATATAAAATACCCAGAAATAAATTGTATAGGACTTCAAGTAAAACAATACACCTACTCATGGAAACAACTTAAATGAAGATGTCTTACCTTCTTTGAAAGGAAAACTTAACATCATAAAAATAACTGTGTTCCTTAAATTCATAAGTTTGGTGCAACCAAATAATGACTCTAAGAAAATATCACAGAATGATTCTAAAATTCTTTTGAAAGAACAAACATATGAGACTATCCAGGCTAAATCTAAAAGATATAAGATAAACTCATATTCTCAAACTATAGGATTTAAATTTAGCACATGAACCCCTAATTTCCTCTTCAACCACCTTACCTGCGTTTTACATCAGTCATAATTATGAAGCAAGCTTATACAAAACCTTACTTAAAATTCATTTTCCAAGTGTATTCAAATTTATGCATTATAAAACTTTTAGATTTTCCTGTAAGCCTCCTGCTTAAAATCCCTCCCTAAATATTTACTTGAAATCTGCTCTCGATTAAGATATTGTGCATAACTGGTGTCTCAAAATCCAACATCTCTTTTCCTTCTTGTTTTTTTTAAAGAACTTTTAAACAAATTAACATCTATGATTATAAGAAGTCCACTGTAGTAACCTTTACAACCACAGATCATTGCAAAAAATAAAATAAAAATCACCAGTAATTGTATTTCCCAAAGAAAACTCAAACATGGTTTATATTCTGATTTGGGACAGTGCATTTAATCAGTACAGAAACTTCCTAAAGGTAGCATTAAGTAGCATTAAAGGGGATTATTTTTCCAGAAGCACAAGTTCGTGCTGATAAATTTACCACTCTCTCCGAGCCCCCCATTATAAAATTGCTGGGTGATAGAAACAAAAGTAATTGATTGGCTTCCCACTTGGCCTAATAATCTTGGCCTGGTTGACGTTCAGCTCAGTAGTTTTGAGATTTTAGTGGGTGTAAGACTCAAATCTTAAAAGGGTCTAAAGTAGGACTAAGAATGTGCATTTTTATAAGCCCCGTCTCCCAACCCCCAGGTAGTTCTGACCTAGAAGGTCCTTAGCCCCCATTTTGAGAACCACTAATTTCTGACAACAGACTGATCTTACCAGACAACATGTGGCTCAAACACACATAAAATGAGCCATCATGAAGAAGAGTTCCTCAGCCTTATTTGTATTCTCAGTCCTGGTTTTGCAAGTGTTGTTTCAGCTGTGTATTTGTGTTGTCAGCCAGTGTCTTGTTAATTAGTTAAAAGAAAACAGGGCCCCTCCACGCAAAACCTGAGGCTGTAGAGCCCTCCCACTCTTTCACACCTGTCTTCCCCTGTTTCCAGAGACACCTTTTACCCAACCATCTACTGCTGTCCTGGTGGAGATGTGGACATAGTTGGTGACTTTCCTGCACAGCACCCTCGCTGTCTTTCTCCGTAAAACCGGCTCTCTCTCAGCTATGATGGAAAGATGTCACCACTGACTTCATTTGTGTTGTTATGTTCAGATCAGTAAAAGATAGAGATGCGTTCCAACACCCCCATTCCTCAATCCTGGCTTTCCTTTTCAAAAATTTCAAAGAAATATAGATGGAACACATTGGGTTAGGGGCTGGGGGAGCAGCTGGCTGTGATAAGGAACTTCAGGTACACTACAGAAGAGGGGCCCTAATACCCATTATTTCCCACTATCAAGCAACCCATACCATGCAGATAGCTGCCTTAAAATAAGCGGGCCTTCCAGCTTAGAAAAGACCTTTCCTCACTGGCTATTTTAAGGTAATCTGCCCATTTGGTGTCTGAAGCCATTCAAGGAGATGGTAGGCATTACTGTCACATAAGAGCTGTTTTTGTTTTTTATGAACAAGATTCTATAGGGTTTTTTTTTCCTCAGTATTGGCAAGAACCTCTTGCAAAGATAAAGAGGCAGGTACCATTTGTGGCATATATGTGTGCTTGACAAATTCTGAGAATTTAGTCGTTTGAGTAAGCCGATCTTTGCACCTAGAACTTCATTTTTTTTCAAACCCACATACTGCTTGCCTTTTAGATAGGCACCGAATTGCCACTTTTCTGTGCTCAGGAAGTCTGACCTAACCCTGTGAATTCTCAAAGGCAAATGAGCACGTCTGTGGGAAAGCCCAGAGGATCGTGAGTGCCAGCACAGCCGGAGACTTCGATGACACAGAGTGTTATTGATGGGCCAGAGGAAATGGGCATTTGAGTTCTCATCACCACCTGTGCCTGCTGCCGCTCAGGTTTCTGTCAAGACTCTTGAGTGTGAGCCCGGGAGATTGGAGAGAAGCAGCTGCAGTGGGAGGCACGGGCAGGATACAGGTGTGGCTCCTTCATCCCACCTAGAGTCATGGTAGCTCATCCAGTCAGGTACATTCTGCTCACAATTATAACTAGCTTCATGTTGACCCATGTAATTGTGAATCTCTTTTCTTCATTCCCCCCCTCTCCCCCCCCAAAAAAACCTAATCTGGCTGAGGTCCTGAGATTAGGGAATGTCATGTCTATTTCTTCCCATATTCAGAGGTAACCAGAGCAGCTAGTCTCCCTAATAAAAGGAGACCCCAGGAAGGAGAGATAGCAAGATGGGTGCTTCCTGTGCCAAGCAGCGACAGCCATGTGAACTAATATGGGGAGCCTGACCTCTCCCAAATCCCACACTAGATACTCAAATATACCAGCAATGTGCCTAGAGATGATTTATTTAGTCCACTTTGATCCTAAATACAGGAGAGGAGGAAAATCATTCTCCCTCCACCCTTTTGAGTACTTAGCCGAGACTCCTATAATAAAAGACAAGTTAACAAGAGCAAAACAAATTTATTAATGTATATACCTCATGTATATGTGGGAGATACCCAGGGAAAAATCAGTAACTCCCCCGTGGCTTTAGCATTTAGGATTAAGTACCATCCTGATAGAGAACAGGGAGGGAGGATATAGGCCTCTCAGGGGAGAGTAAATGATTTTAGGAAAGACCCATAGAAGGGCCCATGGAATAGATGGGAAGTAAGATAGTTTGTGATGAAGTTTGTCTGGGTGTGGTGTCGACATCTCTCTTGTGATGAGTCAGATCCTCCCTAGTTGAAGAAACTCCCAGGGAGGGGATTTATGACTATTGAGTTCCTTTTGGACGTTCTGTCTTAAGCAGATAAGAGAAGTTCAGAGAAAGCCTCTCCCTGCCTTTGCTGTTCTTCAAGTCCCTACAGCTCAAAATAATCAATATACCGAAGCGGCATCTTTTGGGGTGGCATGTCCTGCTGCTCTTCAACAATAATATGTAATGCTGATACCTTCCCTAAAGAACGGCTAGATTTCATGTATTTTTTTTTTATCCTTGTTAATCCCTTTCGGGTGTGAGATTGTTATTATGTTTACCTTTTTTTTTTCCTTAAAAAAAAAAAAAAGGATCTTAGAACTACATTCTGTAATAGTTACAGATGCAAAGACCATGTGGGGATCTGCTTCAAAATAGGTAAGAGGTGGGAAGAGTGGGCAGAGTTATAAATGTAACAAAACTGGCCACGAGTCATCATTCTTCTATCTACTTTGTAGATGTCATAAAATTTCCATAGTAAATGGTTAGAAATTTTCCTGATCACTTACGAAAATATGTGGGTGCCTTTAATTACCCAGTCAGCTATGATGTAAGTTAAGTGTTAACCCTGAAAAGTAGACCAGTCGGAGTTTTTCTGCTGGAATCTGTAACCATCTCCAAACGCCGCCACTCTTCCTCTTGTCACCACCACCCAGCTTCATTGGGCAAACAGAAAATACATACACGCCTTTACCCAGAATTTTCTTAAATGAAAAAAAAAAAAAAAAGCCTGTGTTTTCTAAATTCCAGTTTCGTGTGACAGAGAGCAGCTCTCTACATGGCAGCCCTGTAACACTTGCTGTGGGAGAGAGGACTTGGTGGGGGGTGAGAAAGGCGGGATTAAGGCTGAAATATGATAAACATCCCTTGTGAAGATGCCACTCCCAGAAACCCTGCGTTGGACTACTCTTAACGAAGCAAGATCGTGGAACAGATTCTTCGCGAGCCTCCTTACCTGTGTCATTTCAGAAGTGTTAAATGAGGAAAAGCAGTCTTGTTTCCTCGTCTTGGAATCTGCACTATCTAAGCATCGCCCTTTACACTCTAGGCCCAGCAATGGCAAGATGGCCCCTCCCAGCTGTAACAGGAGCTCAGCTGGCCCTAATAAGGAAGACTCCACTACCTTTCACCCCGTTGTGTGGAAAGAAACAGTAAAGCTTCCTCAGTGGAAATGTTTCTTCTTTACCCACAGCCTTTACAGGATGGATCTGTCAGGTCTTTTTCTGGAAGTATTGGAAGGGCAGGCCACTGCTCTGCCAAAACTGCTCCTGAATTGTTTAGTCTAAGTTTGCCAGAGCATGACCCAACCCCAGTAGAAAAATTCTCTGGTCTTTCCCATGCCAGTCTTTGCAAGTCCAGGAATTCCAAGTGAAGTACATCCTTCCTGTTGTTATTTATACTGTGCTGTCTGGTGTGGCCCAAAAGGGCTCTGGGCTGGAAATCAGAATGACTGGTTCCTGGTGCTGGTTTAAGGAACATGAGATACTTAAGGGAAATGAAGGGAGCACCTTCCCGCCTCGGACAGAGGCGGATGAGACCCAGACCCTGCCCTCCGGGGGCATGTCTAAGGAGGAGAAAGGCAAGTAAACAGTTCCAGATTGCAGAGGTCCCCTCCTGTACTCATCTTCAGCTTTATCCTGCGGCAGTGGCGAACCAAAGGGCTTTAAGGGGTGGGGTTGGGAAGGTGATGTGAATATCATGTCATATTTGGGCTTTCAAAGATCACAGGGCAAAGCGATTTCCCATATAGATGGAAGGAGGGGTGAGATGAAAGGAGGATGTGTCACATATAACTCAAATGAGGTAGGGTAGGTAGGTGTAGTGGTCCAGGCAGGAGACCCTGAGGACCCTAGCTAAGCCAGTAACTGGGAAAGAACAGGAAGGGGCATAACTGGGAAATATTAAGGAGGTAAAATCCATAGGTGTTGGTGTCCGATTGGGTTTGGTGGGGACAGTCTAAGAGTGAGAATAATGGAGGTTCCGTCGCTCAGACTCTCATCTTTATTTGTAAAACAGATAACACCTTTCTTGCATACTTGCCTCGTAAAGTTGGCACAAGGGCCAGTATCGTGTGGGTGTGAATGCTCTTGAGAACAGCAAAGCAAAAGTAAATGTCACCTGGAAAATCCAGTAGGAACGAGTGACGAGGAAGAAGGAAGAAGCGAAGAACAGATGTTTTCCAAAGCAATATATTTCCAGCACAGGTAGAGAAAATACATATTTGCTGTGTGAGAAATTATGGACAGGAAGATGTCAGATGTAAGATTTATTAAAATCTATTTAGACGTATTGCTTATTTCCTTGAAAGAGGTACTAATTGTTGTGTATAAATTATATTCTGATTCTTCTATCCTGTGCAGTTAGTTGTCTTTAAAATACGTGGATGAACATTTCTCTTCAACAGCAGTGAGGAGTAATTAGTTCTACACAGTTGTTCCATATTTTGATATCTATAATAATTATGTGATAATATTATGATACAAATAATATGATATATGATATATTAGCATATGATATGTTGTGATCTAAATATTGAATAATTCCATATTGTTGACAATAAATGCAAAACACAGGCATAGTTTCCAGGGAAAAACAAATATAGATAAGGGACAGTTAATAGGTTTACTTATATTAGTAGGTTATATTAACACTTTTCAACCTTACGACTTACAATAACTAAAAATGTACACTTTTTAATTTTTTTGCCTTAGGAAAGCATGAACTGTTCTTTTCTTAAATAAATGTATCTAGTATGGAAGTGTTTTGTTTAAACCAAAGCCTTTTACAGGAAAATTGTTTGGCATATAGATATCCTGTTTTTAAAAAGTGACAGGAACTTTATTCTCTAGAGGTTGAGTCCCATTAATTTTTTCATTAGAAAATAATCTGAGTTTTAATAATAGCATTTAAGCAGAGAAGTTTCACGTGCTAATGACACCCATAATGTCCCATGCCCATTTTGGCCACTGCAGGAGATGTGGCATGAGTTTGGAAGCCGACTTCTGAGAAGCTCCCATGGCACAGCCCAGTGAAGAGCTTGAGCTGCCCTCATACAGAGGCAATTCTGAAGCATGAGATCAGACACAGGAGACGGAGGAAGTTTGAATGGGGGAGACAGAGGAGAGAGTTTTCTGCAGCTCTCTGGTGCGATTTTGGACTCATGTGGCAACTTTTAACTCTGCTGCGGTGCCCACATACCTTGGTCTTTTAGCTCTCTGGCTTTTGATCTCCCCCCCCTTCCCTACATGGATGGGAAAAACAGAGTTCCAGGAAATGAAGGGTATAAGAGTAAAGAAAGCATTATAGTCATCACAGATCACAGCCAGGGTGGCGGGAGGCAGCTCGTATCTCCCATGCTTCAAGTTCAAATGCCTCCTCTACAGCTGAGGGCCAAATTAACACAGCTGGTCTCCACAGGGACGGGGATGGGGGCAGGGGGTGGGGGAGGTCTTCAAAACAAAAGCAAATATTCTCTCAAGTCAGCTTTTAAAGGGCGGCGGGGCGGTGGAGAGGTGGGGAGGGGTGTGTGTGTGTGTGTAAGCCTTAAATGTTACTGAGCTATTAATAGGTAAAGTATTCCCTTGAGGCTAAATACGTGCATTTCTGGCATGATACATTCCTCTCTCTTCAAATAAAAGTTATTATCATAGGTTTGGTAACGAAAGGAATGAAATTTAATTCAGGAGGAATTTGTATTAATATAAAGAAATGTTCTGCCCATGAAACTCACTAGTGATGTCTCCCTCTAAAGTGACTCTTATCTCCTCCCTTTTCCTCTTTGCACTTACCACCTGGTCCTCATTCCTTCTCTTTTCTGGAAGAGCACCTCCAAATCGGGTCTTTCTGACAGTCTCTTCCAGTACTCATCTCAGAAGACATGCAGTTCTTTTCTCAGGAGTATCATTTTCATAAAGCCGTCCCTTGTCTCAGAAAACAATGGCAGCGCCCTGTTCTTCTGTGATACACTCAGAATCCTCTCTGTTCAACTACACCCTTCTTTCTCCATCCTGATCATTTTGTTCACCTCTCAGGTCCTTTTTTTCTTTTCTTTTTTTTGTTTTAACCTCTCAGGTTCTTATACTACAAACACCTTTTTGACATTCCAGATACACAAATTGCTTGTTGTTTTCTCCTTCTTTGTACATTGTAACTTTTTATGACTTTTGCTTGAAGTCCTCATCGTCCCATTTTCATATGATTTTTGGTCCTCTATTCCTTTTAAATGGGGTTCCAAATTGATATTCTCTGTGATGGACCCCTACTTAATTCTGAAAAATCCAAATGCAGGCATTAACATTTTTTTGTTGTTCTGGGTTTTCATGGAGTTGATATAACAGTGGGTTTTGTTTTTTATGCATGTTTAATTTCTTCAACTGTAAACCTATTGAGAACAGGGATAATCCTTAGATTTTGTTCTTCCCTTCTTCCTTACCATGTTCAGGGTGTGGTAGGTTCAAAAACTATAACTATATATATGGCTATTTGTCATGGGTATAGGATCTCTTTCATGCAGAGGCGCTTAAAAATAGAACAGATTCCCATTTGAAATTTTTAGTTGTGGCGCTACCCAAAGCTAGGTGAAAGAACTTCTTAATTATTCTTAAATTCTAGGGTTCTTGCTGTGGGCAACGGCAGTGGTGAATTTGACCAGTTGCCAGTCCAGTTTATGCAAACAGCTTTGTTTCATCATTCAGAGTTGTCTCTAATGCCATATGGCTGTTTTGATTTTTCACGTGGCATTTCCTTTTTCTATAGTATCTCCCCAAAAATATGTTCTCAGTGACCCAATTGCTCTTCATAATCTGGGTTTTAATTTATAGCTATTTCTAAAGTAGCTGAGGTACTTTTCAATCGTATTTGATATTTTGAATTTGTGCCATGATAACTGAAGATTTGTTACTATTATACTTTCTCTAAATATTTTTTCCTGGATTTCCTGCCCTTTTTATTCTTTTGCATTCCTATCTTTCTGTTTTGGTAGGTTTCTTATTCTACTTTTAAAATCTAGTTCTTCTCCAAACACATCCTTCAGGCCAAGAGCCTTAATCAAGTAGATGTCCTCTAATTTATCTTAGATAAAGAAAAAACGGCTTATTCTGATACTCAGCAAGTGCTTGTGAAAAAAAAAATGACTGGAGACAGAAATATAAAAAATAGATTTAAAGTCCCTGCCCCTGAGAAGATTATATTCAGGTTTCAAGAGATATATTAAACATATATTTTTAGAAACTTTGTTAACACTGAGCAATATAACATAGCAAATGCTATTTGCCTGCTGAGGCTGTAAATAACAAAAAGGAACTCACATCAGCAGCATCAATCTCCCCTTCTTAGAAACTGGAAGAGTTAATTATTGCCTTTCACAAGTTGAGACAGAATGTAAGCCCAAACCTTTTTTTAAATGCTGATTGTTGTCCTGTGCTGGGTATATACTCAAAGTTGTCTGGTCAACAAGGGTTAATTGCATAATTTCTCATATCCAAACATTGGACGTAAAGAGATGGGAGCCAGTATCAAAAGGATATACAACTGGACATGTCCTGGGCTGGAACAGTGGGTGTTGTGGGTAGTTAGGAAGGAGCAGAGAGGCTATTCCAGGTTAGAAGATCCAGAGCCAGGCACGGAGGGAGGATGGAGCATAATGTGAGTGAGGCTGTGGTGAGAAGACCAGCAAGGCTGGAATGGAGAATTCATGTTGAAAAGTAGAGGAAACTGCCAAACTTGGAGGGTCTTGGCTCATCTCCAGATGCTTAATGTGGTGCTCAGTAAAAAGCCATTGTTTGTCCTTGAGCAGTGGCATGACATAATGGAGGCCGTGTCTCGGGAGGATGAATCGGGCATTGACGTTCCAGGAGACTTGGAGAGGGAGACCCTGGAGCTCATTGCTGTGTATTCCCGGGGTTGAAGGGAAAGCTGTTCTCCAGCGTTGACTTCATCTTAAAGCAGTGACAAAAGCCCGTGTGAAATGTTTTTAAAAACCTAAGTGAGTTTGAGTTGGCTTTCTCGGCATTAGAATTCTGTCATTTAAACACTTTGGGGGGTTATGTGAGTTGCCTTAGGCTTTGAAAGGAAAGCAGTGATTTAGGGAAACAGAATTGGGAGCAGATATAAAGGTGAGAATGAAGCACATGATTGTTCCATGGAACAGTGACTTGTCCATTTCACGAGCACAGAAGGGAGCTCTGGGAGGCCAGGTTGGAGGTGCTGGGGCAGTCGGTGGCCTGTGCTAAGCCATTCCTCCAGCCCTAGCATTGCAGCTGAACTCTAGGTATTACGCTTCGCTATGGCAACATATTCAGGCCTCCGCAAAAATAGTATCCAACGGGCAAAAGCCTTCCTCTGCAAAGTCAGATATCCTTTTCGTTGTTCTTTTGGGCTTTTTGGTTTTTTAGATACAGTTTACCACCTGCTGACGACGTGCCTGTCCTATCTAAAATTAGATTCGTAAAATCCCTCCCACCAAACTACATTTCCTTCTGTGTTCCCTGTAACTCCTGGTGACAAATTATTCTCTCCATCCCCCAGATAACCTTGGGGCTGTCTTGGATATTCCTCTCCATCGCTTGCCCTCCGCACTCCTTCTGGGTTATCTCTGGATTCTCTCTTCAGCGCAGTCTCTGTTTCCTGCCTTCATACTCGCGCCCCCACCCCCGCCTCCTATCTGCCTGCAGCCTCCACATCCCCCCCCCGCCCCGCCTTTCTTGTACAGGCATTCGTTCGAGTGTAATCCTCCAGAAGCACACATCTCATCAGGCCCCCCATGATGGATGTGTGGGAAAAGGTGGGCACTTTAATATCCCATTGTTTTCATTACTCCTGTTGAAAAATCTTGAGTTAGTCCCTACTGCCAACCAAATGATGCCTAAAAGCAGCCCTGACAAACGTCTCAACAACCAATTTCTGCTTTTTTCTGCTCGCTGTGCTCCAGACAAAAAACAGTGCTGGATTTCCTTGTATGTGTGTGACTCTTCCTTGTCTGCATGTTGTCACTTTCCTTGTTTTTTTTTTTTTCATGCTTCCTGGTATCTATCTACACAAGTCCAAATTATATGTACCCAGCGCAAAAGTCAGTGCTTTCCCAGGAAGCTTTGCACACATGCAGTGTTTCTTTGGGTAAAGAGGTGGCACAGGTGACTGCAGTGTGGTAATGGGAAGCTTTGATTTTTTTTTTCCATCCAAAGGATCTGTGTTGTTTTCATTCTATAGGACAAATGGAAATATCATTCACACTTCTGGTTTCTGGTACTGAAATGTATTTCTGACAGGTACACTTGTCTGCTAAATTGAAAGGACATACCATCCTACCCACACAAGGTCACGCTTATTTCCTCCACAAACTTCCCTGATCCTGCTCTTCACAAGTAAAGGAGGTTTCTGGATTTCCAAGGCACTACCTTTATGGCAGATATCCCTTACAGCCTTTTTTATGCTTTATACATGTGAGAAACTAAAATTCCCAATAAAGGCTAAGTCCCTGGAGAGCATGACATCTGGCATTATCTTTTCTACACAGTAGGAACTCAAATATTTGAAGACAGTAAATCCACCTATTTTTATGATCTACCCTGTATTTTATAGCTTCTCTATGAGGATATTAATAAATATTTTATGTTTATCAAAATAATATAGCGCATTGAAATTTATTCTGAACTCAATCCCACCTCTCCCATTCTCCCAGTAGTTTTTAACTGTACCTGATTTTAGTTGTAATGGTTACTTCATTCTCTGTAAAAATGTATGCATCCTGCTTTCCTTGCTTACTAATTTTAAACCTTATCTCTCAGCCTCCTGTTTTGATGGAACATAAGCATCAGCTTACACTAGCTCCCTGCCTCCTGCTCTCCTCGCTCCCTGGTTTAAAGAGGCACATCACTCTTTCCAGTTACTATTTTCACACATGTATATCTGAGTAATACAGCAACCTAAATCTTGTGAAATCATTTGGACTCCCCACTTTTTAGGGTAAGAAATTAGTAGCCTGTGCTTTTCTTTCCCCCTTTCATATTTTTTCCCTTGAATAATACCTTTTCTTTCTTTTTTTGTTTGTTTGTTTGTTTAGAACTCTTATTCATTTGATGTAGAAATGCCTGGCTTAATCCTGTATTGATTTTCCCCTCAAATTTTTTCTTTATGTATTTCTGTATCTTGATGCATCTTCCAACCCTTTGGTTAAGGACATAGGTCTCATTGAGAAGGTAACATTTGAGTCAAAAAAAGAGGACGGAGAGAGTCACATGGCTATGTGGAGAGTAGAGCAAGGGTCCCCAACCATTTTGGCACCAGGGAACGATGCTCCTGTGAGAATCTGATGCCTGATGATCTGAGGTGGAGCTGAGGCGGTGATGCTAGCGCTGGGGAGCGGCTGCAAATACAGATGGAACTTCGCTCCCTTGCCTGCCGCTCACCCCTGCTGTGTGGCCCAGTTCCTATCAGGCCACAGACAGTATTGGTCCACAGC
Source organism: Eonycteris spelaea (assembly GCA_003508835.1). NCBI lineage: Eukaryota > Metazoa > Chordata > Mammalia > Chiroptera > Pteropodidae > Eonycteris > Eonycteris spelaea. The sequence continues at coordinate 899,139 of PUFA01000175.1, forward strand.
CTGGAGGTTGGGGACCCCTGAGGTAGAGCATTCCAGACAGAGGGAACAGCCAGTGCACGGATTTTCTCATGGGAGCATGGAGTGCAAGAAGGAGATCAGAGAGTAGGAGAGGTGGACAGGGCAGGTCCTTATAGGCCGTTAAGGATTTGGACTCAGAGCTGAGAAGTACAGGGAGTTTCCTTTTCCATGATATTGTGATCTGTTCTATGGGTCCTGTCTTCTCTCTCTGAAAAAACCAATTGAAGCTTTTGGGGTTTTGTTTTTCTTGTTTTGAGTTTTCTGTTCTCTGAAGTCAGTTTCCTAAGAATTTTACTTTCTTTTTTCGTCACTCTTTCCTTACTCTTTTAAGACTTCAGATTTTCCTCAAAGGTTTGTCAGTCCTTTCTTGTCATTTGTACTGAAGAATGAGGGATGGGGTGGGGAAACAAAAAGTTAGGGACTAGAGTAGCCTTTGAGGAACACGCATAGGGAGTTGGCACCTGGTCTGGACACTACCTCATTCAAAATGAAAGGATGAGAAGGGATTTACTGTAGAGCTCCACCTTCTGTACTAAGTACCGGATTTTCTGCACCTGAGTTGTTCAGTTCTTAATTAACAACCCCTCTGATACTTTCCCCATGGACTAAGTGCCTTACTGCCTGCCATTTGGGTCTGAGGATAGGGGTTGGGGGCAGGAGTGGGCAGGGGAGTTTAAGATTTCTCACCACACACACACACCTTTAATCTGATGTTATGTCAACTTCTCACATCCTCCTCTTATAGCACCTCACTGGACTCTGACGAACAGATCTCTATTCTCTTCCTTTGATAGCCTTGTTCTCAACTACAGCTTCCTCCACTTTGCTACGCAGTTAATATTGTACTTTACATTTTAGTTTCCATTTTCCAGAAATTTTGGGAAGTCACTCTTCTGTTAATGGTTTCCTCCTTTGTTGTAGCAGAATTATTACTTCTTTTATAAATACTCATTTAACGGGCCTCAGAAAGGAGAGGCAAACAGTTGTTCTCCATCTTGAACTAGAAGCCTGCCATGTTTCATTATAGGTTTTTCTGAAACCAAAGAATATTATGTTTTTGGCATTCCTATTTTTCTATCTACCAGTAAGCCTATTAAGGAAAAAAAAAGTTAATTCATCATTAACATTTTAACTCATGCTAACCCCTCATGTCTGCTCAACTTTTATAAATGTTTAAAATTAGTTATTTTAAAAAGTCAATTCTAGAATATTGCCAAGAATTGGATATGCAGTTATGATAAGAGCTGTTTTCCCTAAATGTTTCAATCAACAACCCACTAGAAAATTTGGCAAAATGTACAGACAGATAGCTAATTCAAAAAACAAGAAAAACTTTTTCAATGTATGAAAATACACTCAACCTTATTCATAATGAGAGAGATATAAATATCAAAACTGTCATGGGATTTTTTTTACCTCTCGCATTTGCAAAGATCAAAAAGTTTAATAATAGACATCATTAAAATTATTGTTGTTTTCCTGTGTGCCAGGTACTCTACTAGGCACTTTGAATTTTTTTGAAGTTTAACACATTAGTGAGAATGAGTAATCACTGCTAGATATTTTGGGCGTGGGTCACAAACCTTCTACTGAGGGCAATTTAGCAATAACTGTAAAACTTTTAAATTATGTACATTTTGACACAGCAGTTCCATTCCCAGGAAATTATCCTATGAATATATCCTATGGATATATTCACACACAAAATAACCATACAAGGACATTTGTTGCAGTGTTGCTTGTATTTGTAATAAGACTGAAATCCACCTAAATGCCCATCAATAGGTAACTGCTACATTATAATTCCTCCATTGCAGTGGAACTCTACATGGTCATTAAAAATGAGGACACTATGTACTGATAGAGAAAGAATACCAAGATACAGTTTTTTTTAAAAAAAAAAAGACCAAAGTATAGATTAGTGTGCTATCATTTATGCTTTAAAAGTACACTCATATGTACACAGATTCTCCCTAGAAGGACACACAGAAACTGGGAACAGCAGGAGGTACCTCAGGAGAGAAACGGGGCCCCTACGAAACAGGGGTAGGCGGGAGATTTGTTTTGCCATTTGCAACTTTTGAATTCTGTACTTGTGCTTCTAGCACCTGTTCAGAAATAAATGTGTAGCTAGATAAAGAATAAAATTTAAAGTTTCTAGACAAAGATATATTAGAGTCATAAAGGAAAGGCTGTTCTTCCTGACTTAAAATCTAGTCTGGGAGAATGAGCTTTGCAGGTGGAGAGGCCGTGGGGGCTTGAGGAGGTCCTGGTCTCCATCACCAACTCCTGCACCTTTGGCGCCTCGTTCTGGTTAACACGATGTCTGTACTGCGGCTGCTGCCCAGCAGTCCCCAGAGCCCTCCTCTGTCCCTGCAACCCGTGTCTTTGCTTTCCAAGCTCTGCCGCCCTTGCCTGCCAGCCACGGAGCCACTCCGCAGGCAGCACCCCCAACACAGGGCCAGGGCGGCCCCAGGTCTGGGCGAGGGCACGCACAGCCCAGCTTTCAGCACAGGGTTTCGGCAAACTGTTTTCACAGACCTGGCCTGAATCACAGCAGTCCCATTTCCAGGATTTTATGCTACAGAGAGCCTCTGGTGAAACGTATCCTATCTTCAAGTCACTTCTAAACCTCTGTTGGTCAAGATGTGGCTATAGGAAATGGTGATCAGGTATTTTTTTTCTTTTTATGATAGTGGGTGTGCAACTACCCTCCCCCATACTACCATAAGGGAGTTTAGTGACATTTATGTCTTAGATTAATTAAACTGGAAGGTAGACTCAAACATAGGTTTTGCCACTGTAATTAGAAAGGAACATAGCTTCCTAGACTGAACTACGGTGAGGCGTCAGTTTTCATTTACCTGGGGTGCAACTTCCTCATCATTCTGCCCAGTCACTACTTACCTTGAGTTGCATGTGATGGTGCTTTGAAAGAGGGGGATTGCTTTTTTGTTTTTTTTTTTTTTGGCTTTTTGTTGTTGACTCTTTTAGTCAGTGCACCAGAAAGGGCCTTGTCTTCTTAAAAAAAAAAAAAAATCATTTTCATGATTTAAATGAGACCTGTTATTTCATCTCCTTTGTCAGCTGCACTGACAGTAACTTTAAAGTTACTGAGAGGCCTTGAGGAGACATTCCATTTCCCCTCCCACACTCTGCTCCCGGAACACAGGCCAGTGTCCTCCGAATACTGCATAGTTTCAATCTGCCACTAACAATACCTCGGATAAAGGGTGCTTGTGGAGTAATCTCTCCTGTGGTAGGAACTAACTTGCTTGAGTTTCTGTAGCATCTTTTAAGTAAACAAAAACCTAATGTTGAATTGGCCCATAAATGAATGTCACTTCCTCTTTGAGATACTACAGAATTAATCCCACATCAGTCAGCACTTTTAAATGACCACTGTGAGCTAAGTGAGGTGGAAAAAAACTGAAGGTCCTTGCTTTTAAGGAATTTAGTCTAATAGCTGGATAAGCAAGCCACTTGGGAGGAAACGGTAACTGTACAAGGTGTTCGTTGATTCGGGGCGTAGTGGGCTGGAAAGCCGGCCGCAGCAGAGCCGGGACTCCTGCGTGCGAAGGCTTGTGGAGCGTGCCTGGAGAGAGCCGTCAGGGAGAGAAGCTGTGCTGGAGGCCAGATGCAAGGTGAAGGGCAAGTGGCGCGGAGACTCTCCAGAGAGAAGCCATTTGAAACAGCCCCGTGTGTTCTGTCGCTGAGACCTCGCCCGGGTGGGTTGCTACAGAGGCGTGCACTGTATCTTTTACGCTAAGCCGGGGGCCTGGAATTGGGGCTGCCGCGCGTGGTGAAGAACTCAGCACCCGGCACTGCGTAAAAGTGCGAGGGGGCGAGGGGCAAGGAGGGCTGAAATGCAGGCGGACTTCACTTCCTTGCATCTTGGTACTGGGCTTCTGCTGCCCAAAGCAAGGGGCACCTCACCTCATCCCTGCCAGGCCATGGGTCCGTCGGGCTACATCCACACAGAGGGCCGCCTCTTGGGGAACGCTTCTTCGTGGGAGGGGCCCTTTCTACGCACGCAAAGGTGCCGTGCAGGACGACTCCCCTGCCTCTGAGTCTCAATCTGACCCTGCCTAAAATGCAATGAATATTTGAATGAATGCTGAGGTGGATTGCCGAAGTTTCGCACACACTTCATCTCCCCACTTAAAGAGGGACACTCGAGTGGTTTTCTGCTTGGTGCTTTTGAAGAACAGGAGTGCTGTGTGTATCTTGGGTGTAGAGGGGGGAAAGCAGAGGTATGCTAGGAGGCCCCTTAACAGTTCTAGAATGTGGTGAGTCCATAAATTAAACCTGATTCTAAAACGAAATAAAAATCTCTCTGTGGAACCAAAGTAGTGCTTTCCTACTAATGTTTCAAGGCTTTTCACGGACCTTTTGTCACACGATGCAGTTCAGTTATGAACTGAGCCCTTTGATTATACAGAGGTGCCCTAAGTACTTTGAGAACTGAAGACGTAGAGGGTTGGACCTCTGTCTTCAGATATCTATCTTGGGAAAGGAGGGATGCTAACTACAAAATGAGAGCATCAGCCATCGTAGGGATTGTTAGTGGACACCTTGTCAGAGAGCCTTGGTCTTGACCTTGACACCACCATAAGACTCCTAGTGCGGGCTGGAATTTTCACGTGCTGTTCAGAGTGGTAAGTCAGCAACCACAAAGCTTAAACTAACCAGTAACATGTCCTGCCTGCACGTTTATTTGCAGAGGAAGGTACCGAAGGGTGGTAAACTAGAATTAAAATTAGCTAAACTATCATGGCAATGCTACGTCTTAGACCGTTCTCCCTTTATGCTCAGCCACTGTGGAGTTCTCACATTCTCAGAAGCATGTTTTGTGAGTTCTTTGCTGTGCAGGCTGACCAAGGAAGGTCTGATCCATGTGTAACACCTGTATTCTCCCTTACCTCGTCCCTTCCTCTCCCTCCTTCCCCCATTGGAGGTGGTTTCCTCTGTTCCCGAGGCTGAGGGACCTCCCGTGTCCACCACCGTGGTCCACCGCCATCCGTAGTGGTTCAGCGTGCAGACCCTCGTGACTGACTTTCCCCTCTGTTCCCTCTTTACCAAAGTCAGACCTAGTTTTCCAAAAGCTTGTTGATCATGATTATACACCAGCTCTATCCTAGACCCTGTAGACCCTGTGGTCAGTATAAAAACCTATAAGATTCCCACCCCACCTTGGAGCATTCTCATTGAATTGCTAATAAGGGGCCTAAGTGGATAGATAGGTGGTTGGGAGTGATGGATGGGGGGGGGGGGATGGCGAGAAGAGGAGTAGGGGAGGAAGGAAAAGGGGAGTGGAGAGGAGGGAGAGGGAGAAGACACATGTGTACACAAAGGCTCACAGATGGACAGACCTGAATTTGAATCCCGTCATACAGATGCGAGTTCTGCAAACTTTGCCGGGGTACTTAGTATCTGAGAGTCTCAGATTCCACATCTATAAACTAGGGATAATAATGCCTACCCAGCCCAGGCGGTTGTGCAGATGACAGAGGTAACTCGCTTAGAGAGGTGGTGCTTGGTTAAAATAACAGCAACCCAAAGTGAGACCTAGGCAACTACAACAAAAGGTAATAAGTGACACAAGAGAAGTGCAAACAAAGGGTGTGGGGGTTCCCAGCACGAAGGCTCACACCTGGCTGAAGGCACGTGAGTGAGTATGCGTGGGGGCCCTCCCAGCCTCCAGGGCTCAGTAGGGCAGGACAGAGCCCACTGGGAGCAGACCTGGGAGCCAGCAGGTCCCGGCAAAGTCGGATATTTACCTGCTGAAGCCAGCTGAGAGGGGTTAGAATGGAGATTTGGAAAAGGCACAGCTGTCCAAGTTGACCTCAGCCTGTCCGTGGGGACTGAAGACCATTCCACTCTCCAGAAAGCCAGTTTGCAGTTCTTCAAAGGGTCTGATTGTTTTTCTGTCCACCCCCCTGTGGATGTCTAAGGTGAAGCGTTTTTCTTTCTTCTCCAGCTCAGAGGCTGAGAATGGTGTGGAGGAGAAAAGGAAGGCCTGCAGGTCGCCACCAGCCCAGTCTCCAGCCCCATCCAATGAGGCTGAGTCCCCAGACCAGAAGAGAATCATCTGCCTGCGGTGAGTCTTCAACTCACTCTGTTCATTTCGCCCTCTTGGGGAGGAGGGGTTCCTGGGACTAGCTAGTGTTTCTAGTTTTGTGGTAATTGTTAAAAGAGGGAGGAGCTGCTGTAGGCAAATAACTCCCTTGAGAAAGAAGTGGAGTGTTTTTCCTTGAAATCCAAATGCTGGTGCTCGCCTTCTTCGCTCTTCTCTGATCCGAGTAGCATCTTTTTCTCCTTTTTGCCTCAGTCTTCTGCAAAATGTCTGCCTCTTTCGTAAAGCACTGATTTTGCGAACTGATAAAGCCAGGGTGGCTCTCTCTTCGGCTTCGATTTCTAAAACACCTGGAAAGGCTGGCCAGGTTCCTGACGAGGCCTGCCCAGGTTGGAATGCCTGCTCAGCCTCTGGGTGTGCACACCTGCTGCCTCATTCTCCTGGCTGCCACCAAAAAAAAGAAGCAGCAGGGAACCCTGTCTGGGATGCCTGGGCAGGGTGTGCATGTCTCAGGGGGACGCCCATTTCCTGGGGCCAGTGCTGGGGCCACGATTTGGTTGCAGGGCTGTGGAGGGGGCAGGCAGTTTTGAGATGTGGAGCTGCGGTCCCCGTCACTCTTGATGGCACCAATTAGGTGCTTTCTTCCACATCGAAGGGAGAAGTAGGAACTTAAGAGTGGCCTTTTTGCCCTTAAAAAGAGGGTAGTTAATCCAGGGGTCACACAGGGGTACCGTGGCCATTGATCTATAGGGCTGGAGCCGCGATTGCTCTCCTCCCCGTTGTTAGAGCTGTCAGAACAGCTGCTGTCTGTGTCTTTTTGGCCTCTGCTAAAGGATGATCAAATAACTCCTGCTTTCCCTTCCCTCCCGGCTACCCAGCCCACACCTTCTCTCCAAATCTATACTTCATGCAAGATCAAGCGTAAGTCTTCACCCTTCTTCCAGATATGCCTCCCTTGCAATTATCTCATCTCTTCTGAACGCCTGTTTTGACATCTCACTTTTAATCATGTTTTCTATGGCTGTTTCCTGTCACAGCATCCTGTGTCACTCACCAAATGAGTCTCTCTGCAGAGGCACAAAGCATGTTGTTTCTTACAGCTTTCACCACCATTGACTGGCTACCTCAGGCACTTTTAAAACACTCTTGGTTTGACTCCAACTTCCCCAGGCTGGAGAGGAGAATAATAACACTCATCATCAGGGCATGCTCGTTAAACTTTATAGGGCGTATGATCTATATCGTTGCAAAGAGCCCAGCACCTGTTTGAATGCTTACTGCTCTGTTCTCGCTGTCTGGAAAGTCTTAATTTTTGAGTAAGGGAAACTCGCATTTTCATTTTGCACTGGGCTCCTGGTCCTGCTCAGAGTCACTTGTGGGAAGTGAGAATAACGCAGTTGAAAGGACGCAAAGAAATCAATGCTATGAAAATACGCACCCCTTCCCCCCACCGCCACCAAGGCCAGTGCTCTGCAGAGAAGCCCCTTCTGCCTGTGCCTCTCGAAGCCATCAAGGGTACAGCTGCCCTACTTGTCACATTTGTTTCCAGTTTGCAGTTCTTCAAAGGGTCTGATCGTTGCCTTGACAATTCCATCCACATTTATTAATTTGAATCAGTAGAGTTGATAAATTCCCGTTAGTGGATAATAGAAATAATAGGTAATTTCACATTTGAAAAAATAACTTTATTTCAGGTCGAGCACAAATGTTTACTCACAATTTTTTTTTTAAAGTAATCCCTAGAATTCTAAAAAAATGTATGCCTCTGAATAGGTTCAGTGGCCAGTGCCTGAATCCAGATCAATGTACGTTGAATTGCTGAGAGATTTCACCTGTGGTTTGAGCATCACAGACTCGAACTGTTGGCGCTAAAAGGGGCCTAAGACATGTTATAGGCCATCTTTTCACAGCTGAGAAAACCAGAGCCGAATGTCTAACTTCCGTCATTTCTGCCACTGTCACACCCACATACTACCTAAATTACTTGATTCTTTTTAACTTGGCTTTGAGCCATATTTTTTTAACTGAGCTGCCTCCTTGGAATCATATTGTGAATTCATAGATTTCATGTGCCATTTCCCCAATAAACAAAACATCTATATAACTGTATCATCTAACTTGTTCATATATCTACCTCTAAAATTCATACGTGCATTCCACTTTGAAAGGACTGTGTTGAGCTGACAGGCTGAAGATATGTGCAAATTCACAAGTCTGATAAAATGGATACCCAGGACTAGAATCACCTCAGAAAGGAATTGCCCTTGAGAAAACAAAGGAATCGACTTCCAAACGTGTTCTTTTCGTCCTGGTTTCACTCATACTATTTTCCTACTCTGCATATTTGATACCTCTTTTCCTCATACCCAATTCCTGCTCATCCTGTTAGGCCCATGTCGTAAACCCACATTATTCCATTGGTCTCCTCCTGCCTTTCCTCCTCTTAGATTTATTGTCTCTATACTGCTTCCTAACACCTATAATGTTTTGTTTTGGTGCTAAATCATGTACTGCCTCGCTAAGAAGTTTTTTTTTAATTTATTTTCATTTTTTTATGGAGGTATAATTAACGTATAACATTATGTTCGTTTCAGGTGTCCCATATTATTCAGTATGTGTCTACATTACGAAATGCTCACCACAATAAGTCTGTAGTTAACGTCCGTCCCCATACATAGCTGTCGAAATTTATTTCTTGCAATAGAGACTTAAAAAGTTGTTTGACGTGCACAGGCTCCTTAAGGACAAAGACTATATCTCGTGTGTCCCAAGGCATTTAACACAATGCCCCGCTGAATTAACACTAGTTAAATTGAATAGATTTCTGAAATAAATATATCCTTTGAACTATAGCTGCAATTTTGTTTCATAATTTGCCTCCTGTGCTCTCCATACTGATGAAAATACTTTTGAAATGATATCATTATGTTCATTAGATTTGCTTTTTTTCCTGTGGGTTACCATTGCTTAGTTTGAGATAGCCTGCTGAAATCACCCGAGTCCAACAACATGCACGATGTAAATGCCCGTAGAGGACTGAGTGATTATCGATATCTAGAAGAGAAAAGCCAATGCCAGATTTCCTGGTGAGGTGGCATCAGAGTCAAGATTTATTACAATAAAATTAATGAGTGGCATAAAAAATTCATTCTAGAGACTCCCTGGATTCTCTTTCCTCAGGTCAAAATCCAGTCTTGATGGTGCCTCTCTAGGAAGTGATAAGAACGACTCTAAAACAGAAAGCAAAAATGACTCTAAGACCGAAAGGAAAAAGTCTTCGTCTTCCAGCCAGGTAAGTTGGGAATGAGATTATGTTGTCTCAGAGGGTGGCAGAAGCATTAAAGCCAACGGGAGGAAAGAACCCAAGTATGCAGCTTCCTGCTGGTCAGGACTAACACAGGCATCGATTTTAGAGAATCTAGAAAAAAAGACAGGCTGCAACTCCTTCAGTCAAGTTTTCATCGATGTTATATTTCACGACTGACCTTTCAACATAGAATGAGTGGTAGTGAGCGCCACACTGTGACCCCTAACTCTGACAAGTGCCCGGAGGCACCCCCAGCAGAGAGCAAAGTCATGTGCTTGTCTGATAATGAGCCAAGACCAGGAGAGGTGGGACATCCTTGCATCAAAATGAAGGAGTCCAGTAAGGCGACTGAGTGAAGAAAAAGCCGCTCAGCCGTACACAGGAGGAAAACCTGTGAACAGGGTCGTGATTCTCCTTCAGAAGTAATTTTGGTTCTGCTCAAAGGTATACCCAGTTAACAAAGCCCAGTTCTGTGTCATAATAGAATGTGACAGACTTATTGGGCCAACAGTTTGGGGACATTTTGATACTTCTCTAAATACTTGAGTATGTGTCTTCTAAGAACTGTTACAGAACACTATTGGCACACCCAAGAAATTCAACTAAATAGTAAATATAAAACTATATTATTAATATGAAATCCATTTTCAAATTTTCACAGTTATCCAGTAGCACATGTCCTTTATAAAGGTTTTTAGTTTCCCCCTCTCTAACATCTAACATCCAATCAAGAGCCAGGTATCTTATTTACTTGTCATATTGCTTTTAATTTCAATCAGTCCCACTACCTTTTTTTTAAACCTCTCATTGCATTGACATTGTTGAAGAGTCCATGGCCTGGGCCATATTTAAATCAACTGTACAACCAATGCCTACTGTAGCCACTAAAAACAAAATCTCAGCAAAGCCCCAATAGAACACTTTGCTTTATTCACGATAACTTTCTGGATGCAAAGTGTACTCTTAGGAAGCAGTCTGAGGCACCCTACTTTATATGAGATGTTTATCTATAAAATTGCTGACATGAGGGGACCATCTGTTACCAGCATGACCTGTCTGAAGCTCTTGTTTACGACAATATTAGGACCATTTTTGCCATTGTGACCACACCTGGTTTGAATAATAAAACATCAAGGGCCTACTTGTGATACCTCTCTATTCTGCACATAAGACTTTCATCAAAAGCACCCTATCAGGCAGTGTTCCTGTGGAAGGGGGACCTAGCTCTACCTCTTAGGAGCTTGTGTAATGCCAATTAAGTCACTCAGTGTCCCGGAGGCACAGTGTCCTGACCCATGGAGTGGGGACATCAGATCCTAGGTTATTGTGGGGGTAGTGTTTGTGAAAACATTTTATAAACTGTGAAGTGAGGCATGTTGTTGTTGTTGTCACATCACAGAACAGATGCCTTGAAAATAAAGTGATTTGTAGCATTTCAGACTGTAGACCTTCTGCCACCCTGGAGAGAAATCCTACTTGTTTTGACAGCCATTTCTCCCTGTGAAGGCTAAGGAAATAAATGCCCTCGCAACAATAATAGTGTTAGTGACAGTACCAGGTAGTAGGTCCTTCAGCTGTATGTCCCATGTAAGCCTATGGCACCCCACTGAGCCAGGTACCGTTCTTGCCCTCTGGCACAAATGAGGAAACTGAGTCCCAGAGAGGATATATGATTAGACCACAATCACATACCAAAGGGGTGTGGCCAAAACTTAAACTCAGGTTTATCTGATTACAGAGTTTTTAACCACTGTCCTCTTCTAAGAGTACTCAGCATGTATCTTTAGTGCCCTGGCACCTTCCCTGGTGAGCTTCCTTAGAGTTTCACCTCATTTCCAATTTGGGACATCCTTGTCCAGCCACCTCAGTAAAAGGTTGACCACCAGCTGCATCATGATCATAGATGTACATCCAACCAGCAGGCCACGAATCTCGTCGGGAAATGAAACCTTTGTGCCCTGCCTTCCACTGGTTTTCACTGAAGGGCTGTGTTGGAGACTATAAGAACAGAGAGGTGGAATTCTTGAAGATACTGTGTTAAGGGAGGGAAAATGGGTTATGTAACTTAACTTGAAGTTAAAATTTGTGCTGTTTCACCAAAAACCTGAGAGCCGTGATGTTTGTGTTTTGTTCTCCCTGCAGTACAAGGCAAATATGCACTTTCACAAGTTGTTTATTGACGTCCCAACTGAGGAACCACTGAGGCAAAGTAAGTTCTGACCTGTTTGACTTTTTAGGCTACATATTTGAAAAGATGCTCATAGGTCTTGTGGGGAGAAAGGAGGCATGATCGGGGGACTAAATCACTGAGGGGTACAGGTTTCCGAAAGTCACGATGTAACAATAATGCCAGCTTCACTCAGCTCTCACCAAACACCTTAAAGTTACCTGGGTAGAATGGGAAACTGAATTTCTCTACGACATGATATCATGTAGTGGAATCCAAGTGATTCTAGATGATTCTAGAATGATATTCTCACCTTCCATATTCACTGCTGAAGTGTGGTGTTTGAATTGTCCTGAGATGTAGGATAATGAGACTGACGCAAGAGAGGCCACTAAAAGAAGGCCAAAAGGAAACACGTCTAGGTGGACAGACCTGTGTTGACACCTGCTCTCCGCAGTGTGCGATGAGCGCACCTGAACCTGTAGCCCAGCACGCCACTTCGGCGCCTGCTCTGCTCCGTGTGGTTCTTCAGGGGCCCAGGGTTCCGTCCTAACGTCCCGCCATATACAAGGTTAAGGCGAGATGCTGGGTTCCAGCCATGACCTCCAAACAGGAAGGTGTGGATCACACGCTCTTCCTTAGTCAGGCCATCTATTTCAAAAGGAGTCATTAGTGACAGTCCCAGGGAAGGAGGCCTGGGCTGGAGTGCTAACATTAGCACGGGGTGACACGCCTTCCTAAATAGAGAAGACTTTTGAAACACTGTTTTTGAACTCTCATTTGCTATCATAGACTTGGCCTTTTCGTTTGGATTTTAATGCTAAAGTTTGTAAGACTGAATGATAAAACAAACGCTTGTGTCCATACTTTTATTCCACTAAAGATGACTGCAAAAGAGGTGATAGATGTTTTGAGTATGTGAGTTTGTTATCTTTGCCCATCCCTGAGTCACCAACATATGTACAGAATTTCCGTTTTGAATGTAAATTCTAAATGATGTTATTTATACCTGTATATACTTCTCCAGGTTTCACCTGTGCTCTACAGAAAGAGATATTATACCAAGGGAAGCTCTTTGTATCAGAAAACTGGATTTGTTTTCATTCCAAGGTCTTTGGAAAAGACACTAAGGTTGGTATTTTTTTTAATTTTTTAAAAAGAAAGCTAACCCTAAACTTTATTACATATGATTTTAAATGTAATATTTATAAATATTTGTATCATTATTATACCCGTATAACAAATTTCTTTTACAACTCTAAATATTACAGTCTCTGAATACCTCTAGATGACTCTGACTTCCCTTCTATCCCTAAATAGCTCTCTCAGTAATTTCCTTATATACACATCTCTCTCCCACAACCCTGCCCTAATCCTTTTTACCCAGACGTCACCAGAGAACTCTCTTGAGGTTCTCATATGAAAAGTATGCCATAGTTTCAAAGATGTACATTAAACCTAAAACAATTTTTTAAAGAAAACTGATTTTTGTAGTGTTCATACCAGTGACCATCAGACATCTAGCAAAACAGGCCTATCGATAAGCTGCTTCTTAGAGCTTACTTTGTATCATCACTAGCAGGAAAAGTAGGGGAGAGCCATATACCCACAATCCCCAGTGGACACTGATTAACATCTTTCATTCTCATGAAATACAGATTTGGGGGATCAGTGGCCCAAGACACCCTGAGCCATTAGGAGAACAGCCTAAAGGACTTAGCCCTGGTCTTCCCAAACGAGCACTTGGGACTGTGGCATAAGAAGGGAAAAGATAATTTCGTCCTATTGACATTCTTCCCCTTTGAGCTGTGCTGTCACATGGCAGTTCATTCAGGACGCCAGAATAAAGAGTCAGAGACACACCTTCTTGGGTTCGTGTGACCTCAGTGAGTTTGCAAGCATTCTGATTCATGATTATGAGTTAGCAGCTCCTGTATTCATGAAGTAATTAAAAATTATTTGTTTTGAGTGGTAGATGTTTTGTTGAAATATTTAAATGTTCTCCCTAAAGCCACTGGCAATTTTATAAAGACCACTTCACAAATAAAATGGAAATTCTTTATTTTGTTGCTATCAAGTCAGCAGACTAGCCTACTATTTTTAGGTCAAACATGCTATTTTTACGTTGTTCCTTTATTGTATAATGTTTATATAAAACATTTTTATTCACAGTATTATCTCTATGGTACAAAGCAATATTAGGCAGTGTTCTACCATATTTCTAGCATTATGAGAACGTGTTCATGGAGTGGCAAAGGGGACTGAAAAGTATTGAGCTTCGTTTCAATATTATAAAGATAATTCTCAGGAATTCAGAGTCAACACCTCTGACCAAAGCAGCAGGGTTTGAAGACATTAGTGAACAAAGAGTTGGTCTTTGTTAAGGGATGGGGGAATTCACAAAGCCAGTATGTGCAGCATCCAGCTAATGTGATCCTAGCCATGGTTTCAAAATCCTACTTCTGCCTAAGAGAGAACTGACCAAAAAAAAAAAAAGGTAAAAGGAGTGCCCCTGGTTTTTAAAGACATAACACGCTGGGTTGCTTTTGTATGTGCTGTATCTAAGAGACAGAGATTGAAAATCAGCAGGGATGGGAATGTAAGAGTTGTGGTAGCAGCTTGTACATTTCTTCCCCACTAAGAATGGTGTCACGGTGACTGGGGCTTCGGCTCTGTGGCAGAATGTCCTCACTGCCAGCAGACCTTGGTCTAAGTCCAGTATGAACTAAAGGCAACTGAACAGTTTACTCTTGGAAGGGGGATTTTCTAAGCACCCTACCCTGAAAAAAAATACTAATAAAGCGTAGCCTTAATCAGGACTTTTTAGTCATACCCTTGGTATTTTCAGATGCTAGTAAAATTATGTGTGTGTAGCACATTCCACCTAGGCTCAAACTGAAAAATGACTTCTGCTTTATTTCTCAAAAGTTATCTAGTTGTCATTTTATATTCATGAAGCACTTGATTAAAAACCTCTTAAGGGTGTTCCATACTTTAGATTATGAAAAACAATCCACATACATAGCCCCTTTTCACTGTGTTCGTCTTGCTGCTCAGAAACAAAATTAGATTCATTTTTATATCCTCGGTCTTGGTAGATCTGAAATTCTTTTTTTTCCAAAGTTATCTGAACTTAAAACTTCTAAAATCTCCCCCACAGTTCAGAATTTTTATGGGTAGAGTTTTTGGCAAAATAGTTTTTAAAAAATGTCTGATTTAGATTAGCCCCTCATTCTTCCTTTCTGGAACTTTTGAGGGGCAATAAAATACTTATATCTTCTAAACCTAAGTATGAATGCAACTATTCAAAATTAAAAGCTCATGTTTCTTCCTTCAAACTGGCAGTACTAACATAAGGCCTTCTCTTTTCCACTGGCCTTGATCTTTTTCAGAATATATACTGTATTTTCACAAAATATATGTTCAAGTGAATGTGTGTGCTCATGGAGGGATTCTGGTCATTTTCTTTTTATCATGGGAGTGATGTGATCCATTTTTCTTTGAGACTAAACCTGGTTAAAGTGATATATAAAAGTATCAGGAACATCTACTGTTCTTCGTGGCATCTTGTAGTACACTGTATGAAAAAGAACCTACATTTTAGATCAGACTGGTTCATACTCCATCTTTGTAACTTATTATACTTATGACCTTGAACAAGTCATGTTACCTTTGTAAACAAATGTCCTTATCTCTTAGTCTGCTTTATAAGATTGTCATAATTAAATGACATTCCCATCTGGTAAATAGGTTATTAATAATGGTAACTTCTATAATTGTCCTCATCATTTTTCTTTATTTGAACCAGAAAAGAAGAACTTAGAGTTCTTGTATTTCACTCATCCTCTTTATATGAGACAAATGAGGAATGACACTTTTTTGAGTACTAGACATTTTCCATATAGTATCTCTTTAATCCACCGAAAATCTCCGGCAGTAAGACTATCTCCGTTTTACAAATCAAGAAACTGAGGCCTGGACAGCATAGCTCATAAGGTTTAGTAGATCATATAGATAGTAAAAGAACTCAGCTGGGAATTTAAATCCCAGATTTCTTTCCAATAATGGTTTTATTACACCAGTGCTCTTCAGCGGTTTCCCATCCCACATGTGCCTAAAGCTGAGGGAGAGGGTATATGGAGATCAGCTTGCAGTGGATGACCACAGCGCCTCTTCAGAGCCATGGGCTTATCTTTAAAATGAATGTAAATCATTGGTCCTGTTCCCCACCAATCCCGCCAGTGGAAGTGGTGGTTCAGGTTTACCCCCTGGCTTTGTAACCAGCCCCTGAAGGAGCTTGGTGACGCACCCATGTTCTTCTTTAAGACCCCCTTTGCTTCGTGGATCTTGGAGACCCGGCTGCTGGGTTTGACTTCTTCGGAACTGTATTTTATTTTTCCCTTAACGTGAAGGTTTGAAGTGCCATTGTGTGAAGCCTTAACCGGCGTGTTAACGCAGTGCTTCTGTTTCAGATCTCGATCCCGGCTTTCTCGGTAACCCTCATAAAGAAAACCAAAACCGCCCTTCTCGTGCCAAATGCCCTGATTATAGCGACAGTCACAGACAGGGTGAGTACGCCGCAGGGCCAGCGCTTCTCGCTCTGTCCTGCTCTGGTCGTCATCGCCTTAAGGGCCCCTC
Organism: Eonycteris spelaea; assembly: GCA_003508835.1. NCBI lineage: Eukaryota > Metazoa > Chordata > Mammalia > Chiroptera > Pteropodidae > Eonycteris > Eonycteris spelaea. The sequence continues at coordinate 915,345 of PUFA01000175.1, forward strand.
ACCGAGGACTAAGACCCTGAACCGAAATGTTATGTCCCACAAGGCATCAGGAAATATGCTGTAAGACCGACTTTGAAAACCTAGCCTCGAGACATTTGTGTAGTGTGTTTCCCCTCACAAGACAATGGATTCTAATTGTTGCCGATTTTAAATTTACATGTCCTGATAACTTAATTATACTTCCTTGACCAAGGTCAAAAAAGTAAAATTCTTTCTCTGCTTCCCTTTCCCAACATCTGTTAGGTCAGGCTAAACTGATATGTTCGATTTCTTTAATGTTATTTAAAACTACCACTGTCACCACTTTGTTGAAGTGAGGCAGGTGATACTGAGGAGGCCCGGTGGAGGTGGGGCTGGCCTCCCCATAACCTTAGTTGGGACCTTTCCAACGCCATCTGAAATCCATATAGCCTATGCTTGCCATGCAGGCGCAGCTTCGGGACCAGTCCCTGCCCCCTGCTTCTGGGTTGCCTTAACTGTCCATCTTCTGTACAGGAGCACGTAAACTGCTCTTGACTGCTGGACGACCCCAGACGTGCACAGCCAGAAATGTTTGCGCTGAGAGCAGTGGTTATTTCAGCTTGGAGAGGGAGTGGTAATAGTTTGGCTACTCATATCTCACTTTAAATTATTTTTTAAATATTTTACCTCCTATTTCTATAAAGGCATAAAAGCCATATTTCATTTCTAATCATACTGGATAACTTGAAGAGGGAAGAAGGGAAAAAGAAAGATAATAGAGGCTATTTCGATGAGCTAGGAAATATGTTAATACCTATTTTTGAAAACTCTTTTGAAATACTGATGGCTAATAAACATCAAGTACTTCTCACTAGACATATGCTAAATACTTTGTGTTTTCACATTATTCCACACTACTACCCTATAAGAGGTAGTAGGTATTGTTAAGAAAATGGAAGCTATGAGGGATTAAGTAAGCAATTCTCCAGTGTCACCTACTTAGTGTCAGAGCCAAAATTTGCAACTGAATGCGTCTAATGCCAGAACCCGGAATGTTAACTACTTGGAATATAACACTTGGAAATCATACCAAGTTCTCTGTGGGTGAGTCAGAGGAGTGATCACAGACTTTGGAAAAGGGAGTCTGCAAAGATTCTGTCGCTCAAATAGATGGTTAAAGTGTGAGTTTTTATATTTTCTCAACATACTGTTTATGGTAAAGTCATTTTCCCTGATGTAATTGGTCTCGAAATTACTTGTCTAGCTCTGATTGTACTCTTTTCCCATAACTTACTTATAAGCATCCACTACAAAAATCTCCATATTTGTACAAGAAAGAATCTGGAAGTGGCTTGAAAAAGAACAAGCCTCTTAGAGCTGCTGGGAAATTTTCGATGGAAATCTAGGTCAGAGCAGAGAAAGCTGACCCTCAGGAATTGTTAAATACCTTTTAAGAAGAGAGAGAGCCTTTAAAGAGGACCTAGCAAATATCACTAGCCTTTTTTTTTCATGTCCAGGCCTTCTCCTACCTGTGCTTATTTAGGGCACCATTATCAGGGTATTGGAGCCTTCATTTTGCTCTACATGTCTTTATTACCTAAATTGGGTTTGGCGGTTTTGTTGCTGTGGGGTCTATATTTGCTTTATTTTGGGAATGGAGTAAAAACTGAATGTGTGAGTGAGCAGAATGAGAATATAGACCAAAGAATGGTTTACATCATTTAAGATGAAAAATATATAGACATAAATTTTTGAACTCTCAATTCTCTCTTCTCATCAGGCAGTATCTGTTATTAATTACTCTGTTTTGTTTTTCAGTACATATTTGTCTCTTTACTCTCCAGAGATTCAACTTACAAACTACTAAAATCTGTGTGTGGACACTTAGAAGTAAGTACGACATCACTGAGCCTCAGTTGCTGTCTGTGTTCTCTGTTTCTTATAGTTTCATAGTTAACCTGATGTTTCACTTTGTTTCAATAATTTCAGAACACAAGCATTGGTAACAGTCCCAACCCATCTTCTCTTGAAAACAGTTTTGGGGCAGACCGCCCTTCATCTCTGCCTTTGGTGAGTGGCTTGCATAAATATGTAAACGTGAAAAAAAGGGAATCTGTCATGCAATTAAACTTCTTACACCATGACCAGGGTGCAGGAGGAACTTAGGACCATGATATTTGAAGTAGAGTTGAAGAAACAGGGTATTTCTGTCCTGAAGAAGAGGGACCATGGGAGGTTATAAACTTTTTTCAAGTAATTGAAGGGTTGCCAAGAAACATGATAGTGGGCTGTTTTGTGAGCTAATGGTCACTGAATGTACTCACAAAGTCTTTTTGCATTTGCTTATTATGTTGTTTTAGAGGGATTCACCCATCTATCTGGGATAGGGCATGATTCATCCCACAGATTGATGACTGCCTTCTGTGTTCAAGGCACCATGCTAGAGTCCACCATAAGGACACTAGGAAAAAGCAAAACTAGTCCTTGCCTTCAGAGACTTGACAGCTTAGTGAAAAAGATAAGGAAAACCTAGAAATAATTATTAAAAAGAAAAGAAAGCTACAGTGCCCACATGAAAAGCAGAGCTTCTTGGATTCCTTTAAACTTTGTTGACTGTAAAATGAAGTCTCCAGTGGGAAGTAGCTTTGCGCCTCACATTTGTACAAAATGTGTACCCATGACGATCTCGTGTTGGCCCAGGGAGGACCTCACCATATGATTCAAATGAGTATTCCCAAACTGATTATTGTTAAATGTTGAAATACCATTGGCAAAGTGGCATGAGCCCATAGTTTCAACATCTGTAAGTCTTTTTCTGAGAGCTGTTAAAAAATAGTGGGATTGAAAACATATTCACACAAAAATACAAGAATGTTCATAGCTGCTTTATGTATAATAGCCAAAAAGTGGGACCAACCCTCATGTCCATTAACTGGTGAATGGATCAATAACATATAATCTAGCCTTACAATGGAATATTATCTGATAAAAAGGAGTGAAGAATTACTGTTATATAGTACAACATGGATGAACTGTGAAAACATTATGCTAAGTGAAAGAAGACAGACACAAAAGGCCACAATATTGTGTGATTCCATTTATACTAAATGTCCCAAAAAGGCAAGTCCATAGGGGCCAAACGTAGATTGGTGGTTGTCAAGGCTTGTGGGGGAGGGAGAAATAGGAAGTGACTGCAAATGGACAGAGTTTTTTTTGGTTGTACAACATTGTGAATATTCTAAAAATGACTGAATTATACACTTTAAAAAAAGCTTTAAAAGCCATTTTTAAAACCTTTAAAAATAGTGGGAAACAGTACCAAATAGAATTAAACACATATGCTTTGGAATCCAGCAAACCTGGTGTCAGATCTGGGTTCCACCCAGCTGAGCTATGCCGTCACACAAGCTCTTTAACAGCTGACTCAGTTTCTTCGTCTAGTAAAGTGCCAGACTCACAGTGTGGTTGTGAAGGGTAAGTGTAATCATGTGTGTAAGGAGCTCTGCATACTGCCTGATACATGATAGGCATTCAATAGGTAATTATTAAATTGAAGAGACTTGAATTTTTTCAGTTTTCCTTCCCCTGTAAATTCTTATGTGAAATTGAAAGGAGTGTTGAAATGACCCAAAGACAGCTAGTTTAAGGTGAAAAAGACTGGTAATGTGCTTATGAGTCTCTTCTTTTGACAGCCCACTAAATTGTGAAGAGCTCAGCCTAATTGTACCTTGCCAGGACATTTTAATGATACCTCTTCTCTCTCTAGTTCTTAAACACTTTGAGGGAATGAGTGGGATACAAAGTACAACATCCCTGTTTTTTTCTTACTCCTCACTCTGTCATCCTTCTGTAATGTAAATGTCATATCACTGACTCTATTTTGATTTAGCTGAGAGAAGAAAAAAAGCTAAAACTTTCCTTTCATAGTCTAAAATGTTAAAGCCGTTTTTCCCTTTTCTGTTTCCAATACCATTTTTAAAGCTATAATCAAAAAGATACCTTTCTCTGTGTCTATATATTCAAACATGCATTAGAACTTGCTACTTTTTTCTCACATATTTCAGTCACTTTTTCTCATTACAGCATGCTCATTGAGGCTTCCTTAGCTTTACCCTGGAAGCTTTTCAGTCAACATGGTTCCACTTTTTTTTCCCTAGATCTTTGTTGTTTTAAGCAAGTTGGCCACTGTTTGTTGATAGAATTCTTACTGCCCAGAAAAATCTCTGTTTCGGTAACCAGATACTCAGTGATTTGTTGGGGAACTCCCAGTAGTGTGGACTAATCTTTCCTTCTTTTCCACCTTTTATAGGTCAGGCCTCAGTAAAAAGTCTAGGGGTGACAAAGGCCTGCTTGTTTGATAAGGGGAAATTGGCCTTTCTTCACTTCATTATTTCCCTGCAGGATTTCAATGACGAGTTCTCAGATCTGGATGGAGTGGTTCAGCAAAGAAGGCAAGACATGGAAGGATACAGCAGTTCTGGTTCTCAGACTCCCGAATCTGAGAACTCTAGAGGTCTGGGAAATATTTTTGTCTTGACTAAAATTTAATTCTCTGGAAAGCATCTTCATCCCACTTATTAGAAACAAAAAAAACAGAACCAACAATAAAACTCCTTGTCTTCCTAGTTAACAATTGGAAAGGGAATCTAGAGAATAAGTAGTTTGAAAGTTCCAGAAAACAGAATTGCCTATGTGGTAAAGATCCATTTCCATTTACACACATGTAATAAACGTCTCTCAAATCTACATAATATTGAGTTGGTTGTAAGAGAGAAACATACAATGTTTTCTTACCTCCTTTTTCAATATTATTAATTGTTATAGCTGAATCATCCCCATGAGTCAGTGGGATAAGGACAGACTGTCCTTACAATCCCAACCACCCAATTTGTGAAAAGACCCATTTGTGATCTTGGCTAGTATGCACGTTAAGAGATGGATTTCCTTTTGTGGTTGATCTACGGGTTTAAATGCTCTGAGGGGAAAACTTACTCAGCTCTGTTCTGGCTTGATAGACTTCCATGTGACAGAATCTCAGACAGTTCTGAATGTCTCCAAGGGAGAAACAACACCAACTAGGGTGGATGCCCATGTGAACAGAGTGCCTGAAGGAAAAGCCAAGAGTCCCCCTACACATGGTAAGGGATAGACAATTGGAGGGCTGGGAACAGGCATCTGTTTGTCACTTTTAAAGGGCCCTCATGTTTCATTTTATGACTGCCTTCCATATTCCTTCCTCTCCCTCCTGTTGTAGATCTTTGCCTATTCATTCATTTATTCATTCAACAAACATTACCCAGTCTTCCACTTTACTATGGGTGATACAAAGGCACATAGCCTTCATGGAGGTCCCTTCATTATTCTGAATACTTTGAGACTGAGTCAAAATTGCTCCTAAAACTCAAATTATTTATTTCTTATTAAGTATTCTTGTAACAGGTTACCAGTTGTACTGGTATGAGAATGAAAATGGTATCTATAAAGTCCACCATTCACTCGAACACGATGTTGGACATAGAGTAGGCTTTCAATAAATATGTATTGAATGGAATGCGTTGGGAGGAATTGTAAATGGTTAAAATGACACCTGGAAGGCTTCAGTTAGCATTTTCTATGATTCATATTAACGGGGAATAATTATCTCTTTCAAGTACCTCGTCCCCTAGCAGTATGGCTGGGTGAAGGAGGTGTGTTGGTGTTTTAAAACTGTCACTTTTCGTTTTCCACCCAACAGGTCAGTCAGAAACCACTGAGATCTTAAACAAAGACAAGTCTCAGAAATGTCCAACTCTCCACCATATTCTTATATTCTATGCAATTGTGTAAGTAAATGAATTTACTATAAGTGACTTGAAATAGTTCGATTCTCTAAAGGAATAATCTCTTCACATTGCCAAGAGCCATTGTAAATCTCAGTTGTCTCTAATGTGACCCAAAGCTTTTTGGCAATTTTTGTCTCCTACTTCAACATTTTTTCCCCTTAGGCTTAGGTCACATTTTGACATTCTTCCCTTCTCATTTAAATAGTGAGAAAGGAGAAAAAGCAAAATGATTGTGCCAACTCCAGCAGAGGACTAAGTTCTGAGTGGATACTATTGGTTGGGAAATGTTCTGTGAATTATAAAGCATGTTTATCCTTGTTTATTTTTTCATCTATCCCATGTTCTCTGGATAGAGGCCAAAACAACTTTACAATGTCATCCCCTTCATTGAAAATTTAGGCAGTGACTTTTTTCCTCCTTCGCTTCCAAACTGTGACCAGTTGTTCATCTGAAAATAGCCTGACCCAGTTCTAGGCTGTTCTTCACAACCAAGGAGGATGTGCCCCGTTTGGATAAAGCAGAGGATTTCTGAGTCACCAGAGAACAAGGCTGAGCGCTCACTTGCTGGGCCCTTTTGGGGAAGGACAGGGCACCATGTGGAACAAGGAGCCCTAGCCTGGGGTATGGCCTTGAGAGATCCTATTAGAATTCCATGTAAATTGAGGAATTTAGGCTAAGGGATTTTAAATCCCCTTCCAGCTCTAAAGTTCTGTGACAAGCATCAGCCTATTGGAAAAAGCCCTTTTGAAAGTCTCTTTGGCCAAGTTATTTTGGAAAATACCTTGCCTCTAATGTGCATTGGTTCTGAGTTTATTATTTTATGAACATCAGATCCTGGCTATTAACCACTGAGATTTTGCCTTTCTCTCTTTCCAGTGTCTGTGCCCTAATCATCTCGACCTTCTACATGAGATATAGAATTAATACTCTGGAGGAGCGGCTGGGGTCACTAACCTCCACTGTGGACACCCGTCATACTGAGTAAGACATTTCCTCCGGTGCTATTGTTTGCTTGCTCTGCAGATTAGAGAATGTTTGACCTGAGCTTAGCATCCTTCTTAGCAAATATTGAGGATACGTTCTGTATGAGGCATCCTGTTAAGTGTATATTTGGGAAGTGAAGAGGTGGGAGGGTCCTAGAAATGAAAGACCTGACTGTGCTCGCTCTTGAGTTGCTACAGAGTTGCCAGTAATAAGGCACGAAACAAACCTAATTTTACATTATCTCGTTCTATCATCCTAAGAGTCAGTTGTGATTTTGGCCCATTTATTGAAATATAAATGTTTATCTTAGTAAAATGGCAATGAGTTAAGACATTCATTGGGAAGAAGCACTTCAAATAACTCAGCACATTTAATCACCTATAACTCTTTACATTATCTCACTTATTTACAAAACTCTTGACCACTATAAAGATCCATGTGACTAGTAATTAGTTGAATGTGCCTGTGAAGATTTTCCATCACAGTACTTTGTACACACCTAACCTAATTAAACCTATTCAGACATAGAGCTCTTTCCTTTAAACCCATTCACATGAGGATGTTGACACAATGCCTAAAAAATAAAATAAGTTATTCTATGTTAAAAAACATACTTTTAGCCCAAGTTTTAGAAGATATCTCTCTCTCTGCAGAGATAGATGTGCTAGAGGCTCTATTAGGATACATACATGCACAAATAGTTTTCTCTCACTGTATCTTCACCATAACCTTATAACTATTATTCCCATTTTACAGATGAGGTAACTGAGACTCAGAAATTAGCTTAATGTCTTACAGTTTGTAATAGAATCAGGACTCAAATGCAGGTCTATGTGATTACAAGACCATAGGCTTCCCAGTCTACCAGTGACTGCTTGATTGTGAGAAACGCCCTTGAACTGGGCCATGCTATTTTCAGTATGTTTAGAATCATCTAGAGGGTTCATTAAAACAGATGACAGAGCTCATCCCCAGAGTTTCTGATGTCGTGGATCTGAGATTGGGCCAGAGAATTTGCATTTCTATCAAGTTCCAGAGTGACGGTGATGATGCCAGCCTGGGATCTACACTTTGAGAACCATGATGCTCTATCTTTCTGGGCCTTTCTTTATGCTCTAATAAGTACCTAAAAGTCCTATTGAGTGGTTTACAAGTATGCTGGCATACAGGTTATTTTTGAACCATAAATACATTTGAACCAGTAATAAAAAGTCCTAAAGAATGGTTTGGTATAGAGTCATACCTTGCCCTTACTCTCTTCTATCTTGTTCAAAATGTTAATACACTTATAGTTAGAAGGTGACTCTAGATTATTGCAGATTTCTGTTCATTGTCTCTTAAGGGTTTGGTTGCTTTAGGAAAATGAACCTCATGTCCTGTAATTTAATTAACTTGGTGATGAAGAGAGGGAAATTCCACTAACAAAGGCAAATGAAATATTCTACTATTTAATCAACTAAGGAAGAGGTACAATATGAAAAATAATCACTTAAAAGAAGAATCACAAAGATCACATATGACATGTGATCAGGGAACGTCTGTGATGGGCAGGGCTATCAAAGCACTTTTCCAGGACCCAAGCTTCCCCAGTACCTCACTTCCTCCAGGGTAGTCCAGCCACGCTGCCAGGTGAATCCACACTCATAATCTGATCACTTAGTTGCCAGAGAGCCATACTTTTGAATCCATACTTTGTGCCAGGTTTGTTAAGACATTAACAGCCTATAGATCTTTAGAAGTTCATGTTTATAAATCAGTACTCTGGGTTTCAGATCCCTTATCTAGAAACTAAAAGATTAAGATTCACATTTTTGGGGGGGATCTAAGGTTTTAATAGTATGGACTGATGATAAAGAAAAAACTGTCAGTACCAAGAAATGAAAAACATCTGATTGCTTTCTGAATATTTGATTTACTGAGCGCCTACATCTCAAAAATGGGTCATATGTAAAATAAGTTAGGCCAGTCATTGCCATCTAAAAACTTAATGGCTACAAATGAATTACAGCCAAGAAATAGAAACAACACAGACCAGGGTTTTTAACCTTAACATGAAAATTGGATGGCTTTAGACCATCTCTCCAGGAAAATATACATACATCTCCAAATTCTCTACACCTTGAGCTGGTACACGACCACCAGTGGACCACAGAGTAAGAGCCCATGCCATTGTCTAATGGTAAATAATGCATGCACCCGTTAGATTAGAAGGCAATGGCAAGTTACATTTGTATGGCAGATCTCAAAGAAGAACCACAAAGGTCTCACTTCAATGGGAATTCGATTAAAGACATGGCTAACTATTCTGAAAGTTGTAGTGTAAATGGTTCCTGCTCCCATAAAAAATAAGTATATGACTGAGGAGAACACGAATTCTTGTAAATTTATGCTGCAGTGGAGAGAGAAGATATTAGGGTTTAATAAAAGAGAATAAGAAACCAAGTGCTTGAGAATGATAGTCTGATTTTTGTTTGGAAGCCAAAGCACAACACAGCCACTTAAACAAAAATAGCTTAAGAGAGTTCCAGCTGAGCTGTTACGAATTAGTCACCGAACATCTAGTCTGGAGTTGTGGGTGACTGCAGGGTTCTTCTGATGTAAAAAGTTAAATGCTCACTCTCTCCTATTATAACCTAGTTTTCTGTTCAAATAACTGTCATATGTGTTTATTCCACTTCTTTTTTTTTTGCCATTCTTGCCCACAATAATTTTTTTTCTTTGTTCTTACAGACAGACAGCACCATCCAGCCTGGGATCACAAGTACAATTAAATGTCGAGGTCCTCTGCCGAGAGCTTACAGCTAACATAATGAAATTAGAAAAGGTGACTGGTTTTTTTCCTGGGTTGGGGGCAGTGTCAGTAGTATGTGTCGGTTGCCATGGATTGTGGGTCACACATTAAAACACCTTTGGTGTGCCTCAGGCAGGGTAAGTGACCAAACCCAGCTGGGGACTGCATAATAAATGCAAAAGACTCTTTTTTTCTTTCCACAAAGAAATAGGTTTCAATGTCATTTTCCTTGTTAGTCTACCTTCTGGTTTTCCTCCTTGGTTAGAAATCATCGGGTCCAGTGGTAAGTGACCGTTGACACGGGGCACAGGGAGGGACTCAGCAGGAGATAGTGTCCCAACCAGAAAGCGCAGCCCCACCTCCACCCCAGCCAATTGTGGCCATACATAAAATATTGCATTCATTCCCTAGCGTAACCTGGGGAGATGAATGTCGTTCCTGTGTGACAGGGAGGATCCAAGTTTCTACTAACTTGCTCAAGGAGATGCATTTAGAAAGTTGGCAGGCCTGGAGTTTGAACAGGGGTGACTGACTCCAGAGTTGTGCTTAGAAGCCCTTTGCTTTACTGCCCCTCAGAATCCAACCTTGGGCCTTGCTAATAAGGCCACCAATGTACCTCTACCTCTAGAAGTTTCTTCCTCTAGGGCAACTTTAGGGCACACCTGTCCTTATCCTCATGGCATTCTTAGAACTCAGGAAGAGAGTGAACAGGAGAAAAACGTAGGTGAAAAATGTAGGCATGTAGACATGCCTGCAAATGACAAAGTTAAACCTAATTAACGCGTCTTTACTCCTTTTAACAGTCTGTCCCTTCCCATCTGATACTCTGTTTTCACCCTAATCCTTAAAGAACGGTTTAGACTTAAGTGTTCAATTCCAATCCACAAATGCCTGGTAGCTTTCCATGACAGAGAGGTGGTGTTTACTTGAAAAGAAACATGAGATACAAGTGAGTCAAACTATGTTTGTTTTGCTATACTAAATGTTACCTAGCATTTAACCACTGAAGTATTGAGAGCAAAGGTTTTTCCCAACTTCTGCTCTAAACCGTGGCATGCCAGATCATTCTGACTGAATCATGGTATCTATGGGCAAACTTGGAAACTTTTTCTCTTTTTCTTTGGAGAGAGGGGGACAGGTAAGTAACTTCATAGTCTCTGCTTATATGCTAAGCAGAGCTGATTCACTTTGCACATAATTTGCAACTTGTTGTAGAGCTGCTTCAGTATTTATACCCAAACATGTTATACAAATTTTTTTAAAAAAGACACTTTTATTTGGCTGTTTGGTTTCCACTGATTTTGTAATACTGTATTTTCAACTTCTGAGGGACATTGGCTATATTAAAGGTCTGTGTCACACACCCTGTAGGAATTAAAAAACATTTTTACAGTTGCCATTATAATGGAAAGCCCTTACTTGTATTAAAAGTAACTTTATTGTCCTTTCAATATAAAATACTGATTAATCATTTTGAAGTAACACATTTCTCTTAAAGAGATGAAATAGAAAAATAAATTGATAATAATGTGATATGTAAACCTTAGGAATACAAATTTTTTTATTACTATCACAAAGAGTAAAAATTTATAATGAAAGTTTTTCTCTTTTAAATCCAAAATCAACCTAGAAAAGCTATAGCTTAGTAACCAGAATTGTTTTCCTCTTTAAAATGTTAGTTGCTGAGAACTGAAGTTTTGGTAGGGTTTTTTGTTTGTTTTGCAATGAAATGTTTACAGATGTTTTGGCTTCCATGCTGAAGCGAATGGGGGTGGTTTTAATTTTCTATTTTGCTCACTCTGGCATACAGTGGTATTCTTTAGACGGGAAGCACCCGGAATCCTGCTGTCCCCTTTTGCATTTCGTCCCGCTGTCCTGCTAGGCCTGGCTAGGACACCGCTTTCTGATGAGGGGCAGAAAAACAGGAGCACTTGACCACATGAGGCAGTCAGCTGGCCTCGTCTTGTGCAGGGGCTTCAGATAGAGCCCCGCCACTCAGCTAGGACAGCCTACACCAGTGGCAACCTTTGTCTCAAAGTGGACTTGGGGTCAAACTGCTCATGTTGAAGTTCTAAAAAGGTAAAAATTTTACACATTGCTCAAAGGAATCGAAGCATAAAAAGTTACCGAGGCACACACACACATGTTCTTTTTGATGGCTCTGCCCCCTCCCGAGAGGCAGTCTGGCAGTAGTGCAGCACGGCCTGCTGGGGAGATTGCAGCTGCGTGCTGCGGGGACGCTGGAGCCAAGTCTCAGCTCTTTTTACTCAGTACCAGCAGTTCCTTTCGACTCTGCTCCAGGGTCTGCTCACATCGAAGCCTCCTCATCTGCCCTGCTCCTAACTTCCCAATTTCTGTTCACGGCACCACAGCCCTTTCCGTCGTCCTTGTGGAAAATCCAAGAATTAACTCCTTCCTCTTTTTCCCTTGCCACTGACTGACCACCAAGTTGGGAAGTCCTGTGCAATCTACAGGTGTCTCCTAAAATTCTCTGTTGACGCAGTCTTAACCCATTTTGGCCCCCTACCACCAGTCCGTCAGTGTGAAATCAGATCTCATCATGGTTTTCATGTGCGTTTTCCTGAATACTACCACAGCTGAACATCTTTTCATATCTTTATCGGCCATTTGGATTTTGTTCTGTAATTTGCTCATTTATCTCCTTATTTTACTTTTGTGTTTTTTTGTTTTTTGGGTTTTGGGGGGCTGAGGTTTTTTTGTTTGTTTGTTTTTTGTCTTTGCAGCTGTGCTTTCCATTTTTGGCTGAGTAACTGGTCTGTTCCGTAGCCTCTCTGGCACTCAGTTTCATTTGTCAAACCTGCCTCTTTGGTGGCGGTGTATGGTTAAGCTGAGGATGCATGGAGTTCCTGGCACATACACACATTGGGTCCCTTCCTCTTCACTGACACTTTATATGCCTCTAGGACATCACAGACTCTCCTTACAAAAGAAGGCTATGTTTTTATTGTTCCATAGGCTTCCCTGCTCCCATCACAGTGCTAGTTGTTGAGAAGTCATTTCTCTGGATCTCTAAAGTTCATTTGCTCAGAAAACATTTACTGAGCACATCAAGACTATACTACAGTCTTGAGACCCAAAGATATGGCACGGTCACTGTCCCTGTGAAATTCAGTCTTCAGGGAAATGTTGTGTAAGACCTAATAGGAGTGTTGAACATTATTACATGGTGTTCGGTTCAAAGCATCAAATGGGCTCTGTAAAACCTTTCCCATTGTCTCTCTGAATGCATTTGGGTCACACCTAGTGTCACCGGTGTTTTTGCTCTTCCATCTGATTTCTCTTACTTTCTACTGACGTTGTCATCTTTGTGCCACTCTTTCATTTCCAGCCCTATCTGTCTTCATTTTAAAGTGGATTGTCAAACAGAATTTTGTTCCAATAATAAGATTTGTTTGCCTGAACTAAGTTTAGCCAATGTGTAGCTTTTTATTCAAGAGAGAATAATCTCACGCATTATACAGGCTACAGCAAATATGCCCTAACATACTCCATTCTATTTAATAACAAGAGCTTCTCTTTTATTACTTCAAGATACAGAACAACTTGCAGAAGTTGCTTGAGAATGGTGACTGACTGACCAGACTGCCTGGGCCAACGTAATACCTCGCGCTTCCCTTGGAAGAAGGTGCTCCCAGAGGCATTGTTGTGGAGCGCTCCCTGCTGGCCAGAGGAGCAAACAGACGGGCATCCCCAGCCGTGTTTGCACTTGGGGGTCTCCAGCTCAGGAAAGAGGGGAGGGGGAATAATTTTGGTTCTCGTGCAATAAAAGTTGACCTTGACTCTCTGAGGAAGTTTTTAGCGCTGCTGCCTGCAGAAAACAGACCCATCTCAGGAGGTCTCGGAAAGACCTGGTGGACACTATTGGTTGACTGTGGTTCAGTGGTATTGTGACTGTGTCAACAAACACACTCTGCTTCAAGCCTCTTCAGTCCTTCCCACCCTCCATTTCTCTCCTTTACACCCCAGCCTTCAAACTAAGGGATATATCATGTGCCAGCAAACCTGATATGGCCCTTTAAAAAATTAGAAATGAGTCCCAAAAAGGCAATAAATAGCTCTAATGAGCACACTTGCTTCAAAGAAGTAACACCAGCATTTTGTCTTTTTTTTCCCTTCTGCTTGTATGTTCTGATTTAAATCATCTGGGTATCTTAATTTCTCAACTGAGTATCGGCAAGAATATTGGGCAAAGCAGATTAAACTATCCATTCATGTTTTGTTTGCTCCTCTAAGATAATACTTAATTGGACTGATTCTAACCCACCCAGGTCAAGAATCTGTGAGACGTGGGACTAAAGTACTAAATAAACTTACTTTGAAACCAAAACTAATCTTTAAACCAAAAAGTATAATAGTGATTTGATACAGGATGAAAAACACCAACTTTTTAAGATTATAGGTGGACTATGTTCGTTTTGAAAAGGGATGTCTATATTGAATGCTGAAACCCATTTCAGCATGATAATATACTTTTGCTGACTAAAATAACTTGCGGTTTGCTAATTTCTATTTACATATGAGTTGCCTGGTTTTTCTTATAATTATTTAGATACTGTAAGATCTATAATAAAAAGTATTCTGTTTCTATCTGTAATGCATTTTTATAATCATTTCTATGAAATGTATTTTGTTTAATCAAATAAGCTAATAAGTGAATTCTTACATCATTTATATTTGTTAGCCTACTGGACAAGAATTGTGCCTGGTGCACCCCTGGCTTTTAATAAATACTGCTAACACTGTATTTGGTCAGTTTGTAAATTCTTTTAACTAAGACAATATCCTTTCCAACTGCTTCTCCCTTCCTCTCTAGTACTTCCAACTCCCATACTTCTTTTCTCCCGAGTATTCATTTCAAAACAAAAAAATGACTTAAATCGAGAGTTGCAGTGACAAAATGAAATCAAATGACAGAACTTTGAAATCAATAATCCAATGCTTGATTCTAGGGTCCGCATTTTATGAGTTGGCCATTATATATTTGGCCATTTTCCCTCATTTTATTGATGAGGCTGCAATATAAACAAAAAGTGCCACTGTGAGGATCAAATATGATAATGTCTCTCTATTGCCAGGTCATGGTATACTTTCATAACAGGTAAATTATTTTAAAACATGTTTTCATGTCTGACATTCTAGTTTTATAAAAGTTCCATGTTAATGCTTTATAGTCAAAACCCATTCAAAAAGTGGGTCAGCTACCTCTGGAGAGAAAGTTTACAATTTTATGAAGAGCCTTTAAAAGGTTCAAATTTCACTGATTTAGCAATCTACTTAGTAAATCTATCTATCTAGTAATCTAAAAGATTAAAAATAGGAAATCTATTTAGGAATTTATCCTAAAGCAATAAGCAGAGATCTAGTCAAAGATTTACATACAAGAATATTCTTTGAAGCCTTATGGCAGCAAAATATTAGACACTAAATATTCAATAGCAGAACAGTTAATTGATGTAGTTACTTAGAATAATATTATCAAAGAATGGCATGGAAAACAGCATTAAAAGGCCAGGCATAAAACTACATGTTTGATTCTAATTTATAAAGAACTATCTACATATGTTAAATCAGATAAGTTGATTAAAAATATTAAAGAGACAACCATCCTAATGGGAAAATATATTTGCAAGCAATGCCTCTGATAAGGGCCTAATATCCAAAATATACAAAAAAAGAACCCTCATACATCTCAATAACAAACAATCCAATCAAAAAATGGGCAGGGGACCTAAAGACATTTCTCCAAGAAGACGTACAAATGGCCAACACACGTGAAAAGATGATCATCCTCACTATTAGGGATATACAAATCAAAACCAGATCTGTTAAAATAGCTGTTATTAACAGGACACGTAATAACAAGTGTTGGAGAGGATGTGGAGAAAAAGGAGCCCTCATACACTGCTGGTGGGACTGCACATTGGTACAGCCACTATGGAAAACAGTATGGAAGCTTCCTCAAAAAACTGAGAATTGATTTACCATATGATCCAGCAATCCCTCTACTGAGTATTTACCCCAAAACTTGAAAACTCGTATCCAAAAAGATACCTGCACACCAATGTTCGTAGAAGCATTATTCAGTGGCCAGGACATGGAAGCAACTGAAGTGTCCTACGATAGATGATTGGCTACAGAAGCTGTGGTACATATATACAATGAAATATTAGCTGTAAGAGATGAAATACTGCCATTTGCAACAACATGGATGGACTTCGAGATTATGCTAAGTGAAATAAGTCAGACATAAAAAGTTGAAAGTCACATATCACTTATATATGAGATATAAACCTGAAAGCAACAAATAGGACAAACAAATAGAGACTCATCAACATGGACAAGAGACCAGTGGTTACCAGAGTGTAGGGGAGGGGGGAGTGGTAGATGTAAAGGAATCAAATATGTGGTGACAGAAAGAAATCTAACTATGGGAGAGGAACACACAATGCAATACACACACACACACACACGTGTGTGTGTGTATATGTATATATGCTTTACTGTTAAATTGTACATCTGAGATATACTGAATTTCATTAACCAATGTCACCAAAAAGAAAAAAATTGCTGAAAAATAAATTTAAAAGACAATATTAAGTGGTTCTCAGGGAAATAGATCTTAACTGTGCATACACTCCCTCCCCCAACACTGTTGCTAGTTCTGCACCAGGAGCCACTTTTTCAGTGTTTTTTTTTTTCTTAACTATTGTAGTTGACTCTTCCAAAGAGAGCCCTTCATTATTTCTAGATTTAGTTTTATATATGTGTGTACACATACACACACACACGCACGCATGCTTTGGGGATGCTGTTGCTGCTTGTTTTATTTTTTATAACTAGCTCCTAAGCCAAAATCTGGTATAAGTGGATCTAAATGGTGGCCCCAGGTCATATGTCTGCATATTAACTACAATGAAGCATAGGAAAGCAAGCATCTGGGATTTTCAGCCTCTACCACCTAAATACAAAAGTAGGGAATTCTAATATAGGAGGAGATTTTTTAGATGCTGAGTGGACAAAATAATAGCAAATGTCAGAAGAAGGAGGAGGAGGAGGAGGAGGAGGAGGAGGAGGAGGAGGAGGAGGGAAGAAGAAGAAGGAAGAAGAGAAGAAGGAAAAGAAGAAGAAGAAGAAGAAGAAGAAGAAAGAAGAAGAAGAAGAAGAAGAAAAAAACCTTAAAAAGAGATTATTGTCATGCTGTTTCTATACATTCTGATATTTTAATCTATGATTAAATATATACTATTTTGGTAAATAGAAATTAACAGTCTCACATAAACTGGAAATGCTATTATTATTGACCTCTTGTGCTTCAAGAATATTTAAGACGCCTTCCTGCACAACACTCCAAGGTGTTTCCCAGGTTTTGTTTATGTAATTCTTTGAAACCATCCCAGACACATTTTTTAGGATGTCTTTTCCATGCCTTCCACAGCTCATTTTAATTCATGAATTCATGGAGCCATACTGAAAGCTTTCCAACTTAAATATAAATTGTTTCATATGCTGTTTTAATTTATGTATCCTAGTAGTGAAATTCAGGTGATGCTTCCCCTGTTAATCTGTTTGTTTCTGGTGACCTCACAGTCATGGACACTCACATGTTATAGGTAGCCCAGGTGATATCACTCTCAAGCATTTTTTTTAAAAGTCAAAATTCTACACATCAGTAATAGTTTTGCCATCATTTGAGATCCATAACCTGATCTCACAAAGGTGTGCAGTGAC
The DNA here is from genome assembly GCA_003508835.1 of Eonycteris spelaea. Taxonomy (NCBI): domain Eukaryota; kingdom Metazoa; phylum Chordata; class Mammalia; order Chiroptera; family Pteropodidae; genus Eonycteris; species Eonycteris spelaea. The sequence goes on from PUFA01000175.1 coordinate 932,652, forward strand.
ATAATATTCTATTCATGTGCTTCTTTTAAGGCTATCCCTGCTAATAATGACATTATCAATTCTTGACTTAAAAAAATGAGAGATATTAAATGAATCACCTTTGATCACCCAAATTCCAGCACTTCTGTATTTTGTCCAAATGTGAAGTCTTACCCGAAGCAATCTAGAAATTCAGTGCAATCACAATCAAAATTCCAAAGTCATTTTTCACAAAAATAGAATGAATAATCCTAAAATTTGTATGGAAACAAAAAAAGACTCCTAACAGCCAAACAAAGCAATCTTGAAAAAGAACAAAGAAGGCACCCTGAATTCAAACTATATTCCAAAGCTATAGTAATCAAAACAGTATGGTATTGGTATGAAAAGAAACATAGATCAATGGAAATAGAGAGCCAAGAAATAGACTCATGTGTACATGGTAAATTAATTTACAACCAATGAGACAAGGATATACAATGGAGAAAGGATAGTCTCTTTAATAAATGGTGTTGAGAACTGGACAGCCACATGCAAAAGAATAAAACTGGCGCACTACCTTACACTATACACAAAAAATCAACTCAACACGGATTAAAGACTTGAATGAAATCATAAAACTCTTAGAAGAAAACATGGATGGTAACCTCCTTGACACCACTCTTGCAATAATTTTAAGATCTGATACCAAAAGCAAAGGCAATCAAAGCAAAAAAAAAAGCAGGACTATACCAAACTAAAACATTTCTGCACGGCAAAGGAGATTATCAGTAAATGAAAAGGCAACCTACTAAAGGGGAGAAAATATTTACAGATCATATATAAGGGGTTAATATCCAAAAATATATAAAGAACTCATACAACTCAACTGCAAGAAATAATCTGATTTTAAAACGGGCAGAGGATCTGAATGGACATTTTTCCAAAGAGTATATATGGATGGCCAACAGGTACATGAATTGATGCTCAACGTCACTAATCATCAGAGAAATGTTCATCAAAACCACAATAAGCTATCACATCACACCTGTTAGAATGGTTATTATCCGAAAGAAATAAGTGTTGGCAAGATGTGGAGAAAAGGGAACCCTTATATGCTCTTGGTGGTAATAACGCAAATTTGTGCAGTCACTATTAAAAATAGCATGGAGGTTCTTCAAAAGATTAAAAATAGAACTACATATATTCCAGCAATCCCATTTATAGGTAGTTAGCTGAAGAAAATGAAAACACGAACTCAAAAAGATATATGAAACCCCCATGTTAATGAGACATTGCAGCATTATTTACAACAGCCAACATACAGAAACAACCTAATTGTCTGTCGATGGATGACTGGATTTTAAAAAATGTGATATATATTTAATATATATTATATACTTATATACACACACAATGGTATATTATTCAGCCATAAAAAGGAATGAAATCTTGCCCCTGGCAACAACATGGATGGACCTTGAGGGCATTATGCTAAATGAAATAAGTCAGAGAAAGACAAATACCAAATGATCTCACTTATATGCAGAATCTTAAAAAACAAAACAAGCTTGTAGATATACAAAACAGATTGGCAGTTGCCAGAGGCAGGGGATGGCCGAGTGGGAAAAATGAGTAAAACATGTCAAAATGTAGAAACATCCAGTTACAAACAAGTCCTGGGGATGTAATGTACAACATGGTGACTATAGTTAGTAATACTGTATTACAAATTTGAAAGTTGCTAAGAGAGTAGATCTTAAAGTTCTCGTTATAAGAAAAAAGAATTTGTAACTGTGAATGGTGACAAATGTTAACTAGACTTACTGTGGTGATCATTTTGCAATATATACAAATATCAAATCATTATGATGTACCATTGAAATTAATACCTCAATAATATCTCACTTTTAAAAAGAAACGAATTTGTTTTTAGCTACACTTGGCTAAGGTGAAATTCCTGTCAGTGTCTGCTTTTAATATCCTAAGTGGCTGTTGTATACCTAAGTCTATTCTATGGAAATGTATTTCCTCAAAGAATATTTTTAAAAGGAGCAAAGATATATTCGGTACTATCATGTTCAGTGAAAACAATCTGAGTACAAAATTATATGACGATTTCTAGGTAAAAATATTCAGTCACTTGGACAAATTCCTAGAAAAGACTACAAAGTAATTAAAATACTTGTTAAGGTGATGAAATATGATTTATACAATGGTTTTTTAATATTGCTATTTTTTGCAAATAATTTTTTTAAAGACTCTAATTTAAAGAGAGAGAGAGAGTCCTGTTGTCACTTTATTCCTCGTAGTTTCTTCTCTGTTTCTAACCACTTTATATAGTTTCTCTTCACACGTACAGATACACACAGCATCCCCCAGTACGTGGTAATAAAGAGAGGCAAGAAAAGATGGTCCTCGTTTCCCACAGATAAAACCACTATCTCAATGGGTCTGGTGAACCATATAGCCTATTTCCCTTAGGTCTTTGAAAACTTCCTCCAGAAAGTCTTAGTTTCACTGTTATTTCTCAAATCGCCCTTGATCATAAAAAAACCTTTGATACACAGAAGTGAGGGAGTCTCAGCAGGAAGCACGCAGCCCTCTGTCCTGCCAGCACTGCACCAGTTCGGGGCAGGTTAGCATGGCTCCTTCTGTCCCCAGAAAGCCACAAGTGCATTTTCGCATTGCTGCTTGTTCTGTTTCTGACTGTCCCTAGGCTATATGTGCGTAAATAATTCTGGCCATATATTTTTTCATTCTCCCTCCCCATATGTTATTGGGTGATAGAACAGCCAGTAATCTCTGGGCCCTAGCAGTATAGGCTCTTGCCCTCCCTTGTTCTTGGGCCCTGGGCAGACAGTGATCTCGTTACCCCTGAACTCTTTTTCCATTTAAAGATTATGACTACGAATGCTGTTCCTTCTTCCCTGTGAACACATGGGCCACAGTAGGGAGTAACAGAAACCTTGCCCAGACCAAGTTGGGGTGCTTGCGCCAGGGTGCAGCTTCTCTAGTGAGCGTGCAGTCCAAGGCAGTAGGAGAGAAACAGTTTGTTAGCTGCCGAAAGGAGTGTTTGTGCAGTTTTGTCTAACCAGCACCATCCTAACAACATTCTAATTTATTTCTAATATTTAACACCTTCATTGATGTATAGTTTATATAGAGTGCACAATTTAAATTTGACATAGGTATATACTTGTGAAATCATCACCTCAATCAATTAAACATATCCACCACTTCCAAAAGTAATCCCTTGCAATCCCTGTCTATGCCCCCTCACCACACCCCTCATGCCCAAGCAACCACAGATCTGCTCTCTGTTTCTGTATATTAGTTTCCATTTTCTAGAATTTTATATAAATAGAACCATACAATATGTACTTTTTTTGGTCTGGATTCTTTCATCAAGAATAAAGATTTAGCTACTTTTTGCTTTTTTATTATTGAATAGTATTCCAGTGTACATACTTACCACAAATTGTTTATTTATCAGCCTGTGTATGGACATTTGGGTTGTTTCTAGTTTTTATTACAAATAAAGCTGCTATGAACTTCCTGTGCAAGTCTTTGTATGGACATATACTTTCATTTCTCTTGTGTAAACACCTAGCAGTGGACTGGCTGGGTCACATGGCAGATGTGTATATGTTTGAGAAACTACCAAACTGCTTTTCCAAACTATACTATTTAATATCCCCACCAGCAGTGTAGGAGAGTGACAGTTCCTCTGTGTGGGTGCCAGGTCTGGCTGTGATCCAGGCTGTGGCTAGGAATAGGACCCCAGATTTAGAATGTTACATTAGTGTAGTAGGGTGCCTGTGCCTAATATATGTAAACATACTTCAGCTTATTGTATCACACATGTATGGCTGAATATTACTATTGTACTTATATATGTGGAGCCCATGTGACTCCCTGGGGAGCAGAGGGGGAGCACAAGAAAGGAGCAGATAGAAGAGCAGAACCGCACTCCCCACAGTAAAGTTGGTGCCTGCCGTTTCTCATGTTGGCCCCTCATTCATTCTTCCAACTGGGTGTCTCACCACCAAAACCTTCCCTTCTCAATCAGCTCAGTGCTGACACTCTGTACATCCTCATCAACTCTTGATATGATCAGTCTTGCAAATTTTCAGGGGGGATTTCTAACAGCTGCGTCATAGTATCTCGCTGTGGTTGGTTCTAATTTACATTTCCGAATTGATTATTGATGTTGAGCATCTTTTTACATGCTACTGGTTATCACCTGTATATCTTCTTTGGTGAAGGGTCTGTTCAAGGCTTTTGCCCATGTTTCTTAGACTTTTTCTTATTATTGAGCTTTGAGGGTTCAATATATGTTCTGGATAAAAGTCCTTTACCAGATATGTGACTTGCAAACATTTCCTCCCAGATTGTGGCTTGTCTTTTCATTCTCTCCTCGCCAGTGCTCTACTCTGCAAACTCTAGCCACCTGGGCTTACTCCCAGCTCCATTTCTGCAGCTCATTTCTGCCTGGGTTCCCCTCCGGGAACCACAGCCTGAAAACGCTCTCTAGTGAGTCACGGGCAATCCTAGGACTCACCACCAGTGTTTCCCTTCTCTCAGGTGTAACTGCTTTTCATTACCTGACTTCCGGTGTCTTGAAAACCACATATTGTCTTTTTTTGGCCATATCAGGTGTTAATATCAAAAAACAAATGAAGACCAGCCTTGAAAATTCCCTGAGCAGACAAAATTATTTTAGTCGAAGGAGGAAAACTTAAGTTAGTTTATTTTATAAGACTAACTGGACCTGCGTCATTTCTTGTTTATGCCTCTGGAAACCATAAGCAAAACCTAACCTTATTTCCCAAGGTTGATGCAAGGTAACCACTGACCAATTCTGTATCATTAAAAAAGAGAGAGAGATTCTAATATTATAACCAATCACCGTGAGGAGTAAACAGTCACTGCCTTCTCATTATTTAAGAGGCTTTATAACAATAAACCCCTGAGACTCGTTCCGTGTTTGGTGTGAATGCTCCAGGGTTGAGAACTGTCTTTGTGGTAAATGTGCAATAAACTCTTACGAATTGACAGTGATTCATTGGTTTTTCTCTAGCTATTTCTGAACTTCTGACACAGGAAGTCCCACACCAGGGAAAATTTGATTCTAACCAGGTGGAAAAAGTTGTTAACTTCGTGACAGAAAAAGGAAAGGCAACACGAAGATTAGAGCATGGAGGGGTAGCAAACCTAGGTTTGGGGAACGAGAGAGAAGTGGTGGAAAGTATTAAAGCTTGGAGCTCAATGGAGCTGACAGAGCTGTGGGCAAGGGGCACCCCAGGTGGGGCTGATGTCTCAGACGGGGCATAATGAAGCTGGTTATGCAAATGCTGGGGAAACTACAAACTGGATTCAGCTGCTGCTATCTGAATAAACGGCCATCGCCCAGGCGAAGTGACAATAGGGTGACACTCACTCGGAACAGGAAAAAGTCAAGAAGTTCTCGGAGAGCAAACAGGAAGGAGCAGTCAATCCCTTTTCCCTTCCAATCTCACAGGCTCTTGCTCATTATTAGCAGAATCTAACAGCGAGACACTGACAAAACAGAAACATGCTTTGAAGAATCCCAACACTGGCACCACAAAGCAGAGTCTAGGAGGAAGGGCTTTGAGCTAAAAGATAATAGCTTAATAACAGGCTACCAGCGACTCTCTTGATTATTCAGCTGCCATACACACCCTTCTATTCATATTTGAACTCTCACACAAGAAATACAACTATATGTTTCTAACGAGACGCAACTACACTTCATACAAATGAAGATATTCTCACCCTTACCTGAAAATGATGAGATGCAAAGTCCCAAAATTCATTGTATCTACCGATGCGTACCACGCGGCCTCTGCGAGCTGCCTGGAGACCTGGCCTGCACCCACTGCAAGCTCCTTCAGGAGTTCCCAGCATCCCCTGCGCCCAGACGCTTGGCAAGTGTTTGGCCTTAGCGATCAAGAAAAAAGTGAAGGGGGGCTGAGGACTTGTTTGCTTCAATGTGCATATCCTCGTGCTCAACAACAGCCCCCAACTCAAGGAGTTCTTTCAGGGGTGGGGTGGTGACACGGCCTTCCAAGGTGCCACCCCTCTGATCCCCACACCATCCCCGGATGAACCCTAGCCACCGCCTGATGAGCTGTGGTTTACCTGCCTCTCCCTGTGGAAGGAGAGGCCTTCACGAGCTGGAGGTGCCACGGGCCTCATCATCCAGCCACGCGGAAAGCCCTGGATCTCCTCTTAAACCGTGGGAGCACCAGGAGAGGTCCTGCCTAAGACCCCTCGCCGAGGTTGAGCTTACCCTCTTCACCCCTTCTCCAAGGAAGAAGGTGCAGGCCTACTCTCACCCACATAGGTGAGCGGGCAGCGATGCAGGCAGAGTCCTAAAGACTGGACCAGAAACCTTGGGAGCTGAGAAGGCAGGAGGAGGTAGAGGAAGAGGATGGAGGGCTTGTCCCTGCCTCTCTGAGCCGCGCCACACAGCTCATCATCGCCCAGGCCCTGAAGGAGGAGAAGGCAGGTGCCTACCCTGAGGCTCTGCAGGGCCAGGGGGATTACCGCACACCTGCTTCAGGGGCCCAGTGCCCCGTCTCCTGCCTTCAGAGAGGGTGTGAAGAAGGAGGCAGCTGAGCACCTGAAGTGGGCAGGCGCAATCCGGCTCCTGCGCGTGTCTCACTGCCCACCCTGGGAGAGAAGGGACCCTTCCCCAGGACTCTAGCTCCAGCCCTGCCCACCACCCTTTCTCCTCTCCCTCCTGCCTGCTCTTATCTTCTGGTCTTGTAGCTCCAGAGACCATCTCTGCATGGAACTAGACCAAAAATAGAGAAAATAACTTCAAAGCTCCCTTTAAATTAAAAAAATAATAATAATTTTAAATAATAATTTTTAAAAAATAGATTATTTTTAATCATTTCTCAAATTTGGTCACAGTGTCATCTGAATATTCTGTTCCTTAATGACAAAATTGCAAAGTTAGCCTCCAACAAAACTTGTATAAAATATTGAAGGAAGAGAGAAAACTGTTACTATACACACATCTATAATGTCCGTACACCACACTAAAATGTGCACATATATGCATGTACACGAAGCAAAGGTGCATGGCTGCTCTAGTCTTCATTTCTGTCATTAATCACAGAGACATAGTTATAACCTTCTTCATACCCATTTTCTTTCCTTTGCCCTCAGAAAAAAAAATGAACTGGTCATGATTCTTCACCTGGAGAGGTGACCCAAGTTTTCTTGAAGAGCCTGAATTCTCAGAGCCTTTTTCTTCCTTTCCCTCTTTCCTTTGCTTGGGGGTGGGGGTGGGGGAGGGGTATTGTTCTTGCTGCTGCAGGTTTCTGTTGCCTATGGCTCAAGGGCATTAATAGACAAAATGAATATTTGGCAGTCTTAGTTTCCAATTCAATGAAAACATATGTCTTGTTGGGACCCAAATTGCCAAACCAGCAGAGGTCAAAACTGCAGGGCTGGGAAGCAAGAATTCGGCAACTGGGTTGTGAGTTATAATAGTAAAAGAAGCCAGTCCTACTTCCTACATCGACCCTTGGACCCACGGCTGTAGACCCACAGCATGTACTGATTTCTCCTTCATAGCATCTGCTGCATCCTGTAAGACACAACCCCGTGCAGGTGTCTCTAACTGGCAGCCTAACAGGGTCTTCAAGAAGCCATGCCTCTGTCCTATTAAGGCAGCAACTTCTCAGTGGAGGAGCCTGTGCTAAAAACCAGTGGACTCCATGGGGCACTAGTCCTCTGCTGACATTTTTTTTGCTGTGACATGAGCTTCTTGATCAGAAACAAGATGATGTGGAGTGTGAAGTCACCATGATAGTGAATACAGTGGAAACATGAGCAAGGAAGGCAGATTAATATCGAGAACAAATCTATTCCAAAGAAAACAAATCCTGCCCCTCCAAGCTGGAAGAGGTCCAGTATAATAGTCTTGCCACCAAGTGGCTAGCTGGTCCACAGGGGAGTGGATCTATCAAAGGCTCAGTGGCTATCTCTGCTGCTGCCAGGTTAGGCAGTCAGTCGGCTGGAGCAGCTTTGGTGAGGGAAGTCTGTGTGGTTGAACCCAGAACAAATCATGATAATCGACACTTAGTCTCTATGTAAAGATTAAAATTTTAGTGGGTTATTTTAGACTGGATGCAGAGCAAAGACTTGTCTTTACAGCTGCACTTCCAAAAAATAAATAAAGAGATACTCACAGGTTCTAGTCTGCTTTCCCATCAGCATTGGGCTTGTTAAAATGCTATTTATTTAGTAAATGCTCCCTGAGAGAGCCAGTCAGCTGTGTGTGTGGGGGGGGGGATTTCTAGATTGCTTGGCATTAAATCATTCTGCCAACTATTTCAGGAGAAACAGTGTGAATGAGCAATCTGCATTTCCTCCACTGCACTTTCCCTCATTTTTTTTAAAACTGCGGCAAATTTCTATTCAAGAGGTAAAATCACCCTCGGGGAATAAAGCCATTTCTTGCTAAGAAATAAGAACAACAGTCACATGATAATGCTGGGGCTCTGACATGGCTGATCTGTGTAACATTGCATGGAGGATGTGATGTGCTGTCGGCTTTACAGACAAGCATATTGTGACCCAATTTGTCTGCCAGGCAGTTGTTCCAGAAAGGTAGTTTACTGACAGAAGAAAATTGAAGGCAAAGTACTGATTGCACAATCAAAGCCGAGTGGCTGCTGAACTGAATAAAATGCTGTGTAAATCCCGAAGTCATCCTGGAGTAAAGAAAATTAAATAACAAGGAGAAAGAGGGATTAATTTACAATAGAACACAAGGTGATTTCTACCTCCTTCTCCCTGCCCAACACTCACCTAGTGGGCTAAATCCCAGTATATTAGTCTCTATCCAGGTCAAATGCCTCCCTCTGAGCAGAAAGAATTCTACTGGCAATCTTGGTAAAAGAAGCTAGTAAGCTTTGGCTCCCACATATGCATCCTTTTGCTGTCTTTGTTTCTTAACTCTTGGGAAACCATAAGAGAGATTTTCAATAGTTTCTTCTATATGATCAGTGAGTAGTGTATGATATTGATGTTTTCCTCTAACACTATTTTTTCTAACGCTGCATCATGAAATTCAGCTTAAGGCAGGCCTGTCTTGCAGGCTTGTGATGGTATCGATCCTACTGCCCAAATAGATTTTTGAATAAAGTTTTATAAAAAAATAACATTATATATGGACTCTTCGAGGGGCCTGAGCCAACTCAATCAAGGCTCCTGATCTTTACCCTTATACTTTCAATGTCGAGAATAATGATTAATTTCAAAGAACAAATGATACAAAAATAGGTCTCCAGAGGTGAGATGAATTTGGTGATTATCTGGAACAATTGTAAACCTTCCTGAGCTATTGATTCACTTCTCCTTTTGAGGGGCCAAGTATTAAATTGGGTGGGAATTCATACTTGACATTAAGTTACAGTCTCCAGTAGAAGGATCTTGGAAATACACCCTCCCTTGATTGAGCCAGGGAAGAAAAGAACATGACCCAGTCCAATCAAAACTGGATTCTTCCATTTTTACATGGATCTTAAATGAAGGTTAAAAGTTTGCTAAGTGTTGTCTGGAGAAGTGGTAATGAATATGAAATGAGGACACCTGTAAAGCCCTTGAAGCTATAAAACTACAAAATGATGATGACAAAGAAAGCTGCTTGTCCTCTGTGATGCATAACCGTAATGGCTTGAATAGATTTGTGTGAAAGGCCACCAGCTTTCTATTTGGTTCTGCTCCAAGTGAATATTCCTACACGACCACACCTGCTACTGAAATAGAGGCATAGAACCAGGAACATGGTGTTTCAGGAAAAATAGGAGGTGTATCTGTTTCTAAATCAATATTTTTATAGTCTTGCTCTGGTACTGTCAGGGTTTTTACATATGAACACTTCCTGACATTTGAGTAAATAATAGATCAACCATGACGTTTATAAAGGACAAGATATGTCACTCCCATCCCCTGCTTCCAACTTCAAACAGCACTTGAGACAGTGAGATAAATTATTTTCTGGAGTTTAAGCAGCCAGGACTGAAGAAAGGGGCCCTGCTTTAGATGATTCTGCTTCCTTTCAAACCTGGGAGCTCACCATGTGTTTTATTCATACGCACCTGTGCTACCCAGACCCTGTTATGAGGAAATGAACAACCATGGAACTTAGTTTTTCCACCCAGGAATTTGTTTTCGTTAAGTATTTAGGATCCCATAAACACTTCTTTATTTCATATTTCATAACACTGTTTATTTTTTTGGTGCCGGGCACCAGTAATGAATACACCGCCAAACAGTATAAGTAGACACTGCGGATCCCCGATGAGACCCTAATTTAATCAGCTGGGACACAGGCACTGCTAAAGATTGAAATACTTGAAGCTTCAGCAGCTCATTTTCCTAGGTATTTAAGCCTCACCCACCTTTCAAGTTGACACAAGCACACTGCTCTGCTAGTTACCCCAGCCCTGGAGAAAACACAGGCCTACTCCTGTCGGGAGCCATTGCAAGGCACTGAAGGTGTCACGTAGTTTGGGAGCCATAAGACAGTTGCTGAGACTGTTTGGAGCCCTAAAGCAGTTGCTGAGACTATGTTATCAATGGCTAAAGAAAGCAGATGGTTGATTTTTATCAGTACTGACCCAGGAGGGGAGGTCTGCCTCCTAAAAGAAATCCTTTAAGATAATGGAATCTGTTCCTTCCCAGATAACAAGAATGTTACGTGAGCTTGTGTGTATGTTAGCATTCTAATGATATACCTTGTACTTTGCTGTTGTATCCCAAAACATATATAAAGGCTGAGCTAAATAAAGACGAGGCTGCAGCATTGACTGTATGCCCTCCCGAAGCGCTTTCCTGTCTTCTTCTTTTTTCCTTAGGCTTCACCCCCCTCTTTTAGGTGCTGTTCGACTTTAGCCGGCTGGCTCCGGCATACTCCAACAAAATTGCTACCATCTGCCCCTTTTGCTGAATCTGATGATTCTGGGAGCATGGACCAAGTCTGAGGGGATTCCCAAGTCAGGGAATTCCCTGACTGGGCCCTTCCCGTCAACAACTCTGCTTCCCCAGGGATCATATCCCAATGGAATGAAAGGCATTGGCCCTCCCACCAAAACAGTGTGGCCCAAGGAATGCCTGCCACCAAACCCTAGGGAGATGGATGTTTGTTGAAACAGATTCTGAGACCCCCATCAGATCTCCTGAATTAAAATCTCTGGTGATGGGTTTGGGAATCTAGTGCCTCTCATAACAGAGTGAAATGCTTAAATCCACGAAGTTCTTTAGGAATATCAAGGAACTCTCATTGTGAACAAAATCTGAGTCCATGTGCTATGAGAATCAGAAGGAAGAAGTCAATGTTGTATTGACAGCTCAAGTTAGGTCCTGAATCCTTTAGACCAGGGGTCCCCAACTGCTGGGCTGCAGACAGGTACCGGTCCGTGGCCTGTTAGGAACCTGGCCACACAGCGGGAGGTGAGCGGGCAAGCAAGCGAAGCTTCATCTGTATTTGCAGCTGCTCCCAGCACTAGCATCACCGCCTCAGCTCCACTTCAGATCATCAGGCATTAGATTCTCAGAGGAGCACTGGTCCCTGGTGCCAAAAAGTTTGGGGACCCCTGCTTTAGGCCATCCCAGATTTCTTTTTAGCCCTAAGGAAGTGACCTGGGACTGGACTTCATGGTTGCACAATACACTGGTTATACCTATTCTAGATTTATTAATGGCAAGAATAGGTCTAAACCATCATCAACACAGAGCATGAAAAAATACGTTCATTGACAGACGCCATTGACGTAAACTCGGAGGTGCATGTCTAAAGCAGATCGTAAACTGAGAGCATCTCCGGAGATAAGGAATTGTTTGCTTTGTGTTCCCAAACCAGAGGCAGAGGTTGCTGAAATCACCATGTCACTGGCTCTAGAATGGGGAGCCTCTCATACCCCAGGTGATAAATCAGCTCATTTGTTCTACTTTGTATTCCTCACTGTTCATCAGCGATGGTGAAATTTAAATAGACTGCATCCACATCAAAGAAAATAAATTTCTTGGTGAAACTTAATCCTAAGGTGTGTTCTATTCTGGCTCAGAAATGAGAATGCAGTAAAACAGGAAGTCAGACTCCCAGTGCAAAGGGGAACTCAGAGAAATATGCCTTAAACTTTTTTGAACGTACTCCATTTGGGGGAACAAAGTCCCTCACAGCTTGCCCACCATTCCAAAAAGAAAAAAGAAAGCTTGAGAGGAACAAATCAATCAAAATGGTAATAATGGAGCAATTATTACACAAGAACAAAACAAAACCATGATAATCATTTTACAAATACATTATTTAATACAAAAATGTCAGCACCTTCAGATCATGGCCAACTGAATAATGACTGACCATTAGGGCAATGGCATTATTTATTATCCATAACACGACGCTTCTGAGAGTAAACGGTGGTGCTAGTAAGAACTTCACAAGGACAGCATCACCTGAACTGTTCGAGGAGATCCAGGACTCATGGCCACCTGTGGTAATTCATGAACAACAACATATCCTTCAAGAAAAGTGTGGGTATTCCAAGCATCTAGCCGTGCCCTTGCTCCGTAGAGATTGTGCAACATTATTGGTGGTAAAATACAGAAAGCAGGGCCTCAGAATTCTCTGGCAATAGGTTGATTCTAGCATCCCAACACTCACGACAGTTTTGGCCTTCTTGCACCTCAGAGATTTGGGTGAACCTGACTTTGGTCCATGAGAGTCCCTATCTGCCACTGCCTCACCTCTCCTGTCATTCCGTTCCAAATATTTCTTAATTTGAGATTCTTTTTAAATTTGAGTTATTTTTAAATCTACGATGTCTTTAGTAATGTTACTTGGTTTCCAGCATATAAAATGTTTAAGTTAGTCTTACGTTAATGATATTTAACGTTATTGACACCTATGATCAGATAATGTAATCTGGATGATATTGTTTCTTTTGGGATTAAGAATTAGAGTTTTCTAGAGAAACAGAACCAATAGGTTATATAGGTACATAAGCAGAGATTTATTATGGGAGTTGGCTCACGAGATTGTGGAGGCTGAGGACTCCCGTGTTGTGCCATCTACAAGCTGGAGAACCGGAAAAGCCAGTGGTATGATTCAGTCGAGTCCAAAGACCTGATCACCAAGAGCTCTGATGTCCAACAACAGGACAAGATGGGTGTCAGAGCTCAAAAAGAGGGAGCAAATTCACCTTCCTCCACCTTATTGTTCTGTTAGCCCCAAAGGACTGGATGCCCGCCCAGACTGGGGAGGATGATTTTACTCAGTCTACTGATTCAAATACTAATCTCTTCCTAAGAAACCCTCAGAGACACACCCAGAAATGTTTCACCAGGCATCTGGGCATCCTTAAGCCCAGTCAAGTTGGCATAAAACTAGCCATTACGTGCACAGTTTTTTCATCTTTAGGTTTTGCTCAAAAAGAACGCATTTTTCTGTTTGACAGGCTTACTGTCCCCATTTCGTGGTGCCTGTGTTGCCACTTCTGTGTCTGTGGGTGCTGGTGACCCAGACACCACTGTCTTCATCAGTTTCCTCGAAAAATCCAGCACAAGCTCCTGAATGTGTAAATTTACTGGCAGTGCGAAGTGTCCCAGGGAGAGCATTCACCATGCACTGTCCAGCCTTCTGCTCTCCCTCCTCCTCACCCCCTACTCTCAGAGCCTTTGCCAAGGTCCATGCTCACACCATGCGACCTTTCCAGAGCTAGTACCACAGGCAGCAGCCACTCTGGCCACTCAGCCTCCCCAGTCTGGAAGCCTACCTTCTGTCTCCAAGGCTTCTCCATGCTTCACTTCCACAAAGGTGAAACTCTCCCTATAAGGGATTCACTTATCAGCTTCGAAGGGAATTGTCTTCATAGATTATGTAGTATACCAGGTAACTCTAAATATCACATTTATTAGATACTTTGAGAACTTAGTAGTCGGTAGTCAGACATACCAAAAGGATCACAATATGACATCCCAAAATATGCCATTTAGCATAAGAATTATTTTGAGCTAAAGGTGTTTGAATCCCTGAAATCCCTTCTCTGCCTAAAAGTAGAGCCTCAAAAAACAAACAAACAAAAAAAAACAAAACAACTAAATTGTCATGAATCTTCTCCCCGAGAAGAACTCTAATCTACTCAGACCCAAACAGACACTCTCACAAGACTAACACATCTCCATCTAGTCTCCTAAGGATCACTTATCTTTCCCCAAAGTCATTTGTGTTCCTTTAAGTGCCTTTTCTTCCTCTGCCTTCTCCTACTAAGTCGGGAATATAAGCCTCCAAATATCACAGCTTCTTTGGGGGTTTCACTTCTTTCCTGTGAAGTCCCTCATGTATGTAAAGTTATTAACATCGACATAATCTGTATTACCTTTTCTCTTGTTAATCTGCCTTCTGTCAATTTAATTCACACAGTTACTGAAGCTAAGAGAGTAGAGGAAAAGTTTCTCCTCTCCTACAAAATCAAGTCCATAGAAATTTGTGCCATTCACCATTAGAACAATGACAACAAGAACTTTACATTTTTTTAGGTCAGACTCAGCCGAAGCAACGGACATGGATATTCTCAGGAATTCGAGAAGAAGAGATGTACCTAAACCAGAATTCCTCAACCAGTAATTTATGAGCTCAAAGGCAATGTTATGACCTGTTGAGAGCATGGTTTCTGGAACCCAAATATCTAGATTCAAATTTTTCTTCTGTGACTTACTAATGGTTTGCCAAGGTCCCTATCTTTTTAACTATTAGTCACATTACCTGCAATGGGGATAATGACCCGCGATTCTGCAAGTTGGTTGGGAGCATTCAGTGAAGTAAGGAGCCCAGTGAGGCAGTAACAGTCACGAGCTCAGCACTGCTGCTGCTGATGGCATCCATGGCAGGAGAGCCTGAGCCTCATCTACGAAGAATGTTGTATGCATACTTTCCGTTTATGTATTTTTTTTAACTTGGTTAAGGATAACTTGTATTAGGGATGAATGTCCCATAACTGTATGGAATTAATAACAAACCTGTGCCTTCTTCGTGTGAGTGACATTATATCAATATTGCCTTCCTCATATAAAGTTACAGGAATGTTTACAAAACCCTTTTTAATACAATCTGCATTCAAGCCACAGAAAAATCTGATTTAAAACAATCAACTACATATTAGTATTAACATTTTACAGATGAGGAAACTAACTATCCAGAGGCTAAGTGACTTGCCCAAAGGATTAAATTACAAAGAAAAGCATTCAAATCTAAGTGTTCTGATTGAAATTCCCAGCCTCTTCCACCACTCTATGCCTCATGAGTTTGTTCTAAATCCAGAGTTTAATGCTTTGAAAAACCTCTTAACTAGTAGGGGGAAAAAAAGAAAGACTAATTCCAAAAGATTCCTCAAATTAAAATGATTGTACAATATATGTTAAATCACATATCATGAGCCATCAAACATATTACAAACAAGCTATTACATGAAATAATTAATACAACCATTCTTTAAATAACTCAGTTTGCAATTTTTGTTAAATATAACAGCAGCTCAAGAATTTACAGTTTGCCTCAGATTATGTAAACCTTCTCCAGAAATTTGAAATAGTTTGATTTGATTTTGTTGGAACAACTCACCTTTGCTTAAAGGCAAAGTGTTGGTTGGGTTCAGTAGCCCTTTAAAACCCTAGCGCTATGAACCTATGACTTTAATGAGACCTGAAGTTTAAGTTCAATTGTAAACCAGTATTTGTAATGATAGTTTTGCCTCCAGTAATTTACATCAGCATGAGCAAATCCAATGTACATATAAGGCTGCTATTAACAGGGGAGACATTCATTACAAAGTTATCTTTGATAAGAATTAATTGATGTCCACACAGTATTTTGAAATTGCTATTTTCTGGATTTTAGGAAAATGCAAATCAATTAATGTGTTATTGCTATTGACTATCTTATATAACTCTGTTCCTAACACATAAGATTCAAACATCTGGATTTATTCCAAGAATCCAAGTCATTTTGTTTTGAGCTTTAAACTTCTCTGCTTCTCCTAGATAACAATGAAATTCTTCATCTGTTCCATTAGTTTCTACTCCTACATAATTCACTTACATCCCTCAATTTTCCAGATTTCAAGCCTCCAGAATTCTCAAGCAACCAGACTACCTCAGAGCCTGATAATTCAAAGGAAGAGAGAACAAGCATTGGTGATAAAAGGCAAAGTAAACCAAACGATGGAAAAGAAACAGCCCAAAGAATAACTAGAACAACTTTTGGAGGTTTGCCAGAAGAGAGAGAATTCCAGTTTGGTGATGACCAGGTCTGGCTCTCTTTATGAAGGCCATAAAGCAACAGGGAAATGGAAATTAAGAGAAAAAAAAAGCAAGGGAGATGGGAAACAGCTGCTGTTGGAGAAAAACTGGTGGCCAGGGGGCCAGCAGCATCCACTTGACAAGGAAAAAGAGGACAGAGCCACTCTGCTGAGAGGGTCACTCATCCTAATACCAGCCCCGCAAGTGCCAACACCAGACACTCTGTGTGGGAGAAGTGTCCTGTACCTGACACATAGCCAGGAGGCCAAACCGGCCCTCCTGTCACCCAGAATGAAAGGCTGGGAGACCCAGGGGCCCACCCAGTGCTGAGCACCCTCTGACTTTGGTAATAAATACTGTTTATGGAGCACTGACTAAGTCCAAGTCCAGCTCTCATTACATTTTACATCCAATTCCACCTATGCGTAGTATGATTATGAGCACCCTGCGTTAGACCAGGTCAAGAATCAGAGGCCAAGATGGGATTGAAGTGGCCCAGATGTTTTGCCAAATAAAACTTGAATCTATGAAAAGTTAAAATATACTTATGATAAAAAAATTCTTTATCTGAAATTCAAATTTAACTGAACACCCTTCTATGTGTTTATTTGTTGGTTAATCCGATAACCCTATATTAGGGGAAATGCTTGTGTGAGGGAAAAGAAGGGGAGCTGGATAAGGCTTGGAGCTCCTCAGACTGTGATGCAAGTTAAGTGAAACAAGAAGACAGAGAGAAGGTCGTCTGGAAGCATCACCAAGGGCAGGGTAGGCAAAGCCATTGACGGATTCTCAAGCCAAGTGGCAAACAAAGGAGCTCCATGTGGCCAGTACTGGATTTGCCTTAATGCCCCCTCCACCCACAGTAGGCCTGGCCTCAGTGAACCCTGTGACAGATGTCAGGGCACGGTGGTCAGGGCCCTTGGTCAATACGCTCCGTACAGTCAGAGGTTTGCAAAGCACATCCTAGTGGCCACAGCCCCTGACCCCATTTGTGGTAGTGAAACTGAGTCACAGAGGAGTTAACTAACTTATGATGCAAAGTCAGGACTAGTCAGTAGAGGAGCTAGAAATGTTTTCTTGTTTGTTTGGTTTTTAAAATTTTATTTATTTTTAATTCTTTAACGTCACCACATATTTGACCCCTTTTACCCCATCTACCTCTCCCCTTCCTCCAGGATTTGACACTCTGGTCCCAGAAGCCTTGCTTACTTACTAGGCTGTCCTCGTCTAAGCCCACACTTTCCACACCTTCACACAACGTGTGTTACCAGATGACCACATATGTTTCACTTGGTATATAGCGCTTAAGAAAGTATGTCATAGCTTAAATAGATGTCCATCAAAGCAGGGTTAAGTGGTTTACAAACCACTCAAATTATACCAATTCTTAAGCCTAGGTAACGACAGAGCCATCTGGAAAAATTACAAATCCAGAATGACTCCTGAGCCCATAGTGTGAGATAATTGGATTATCACTGTTTCTCTTCAATAGCACAACATCAGTCAACTCTACTTTTCATTAGGTCCCCAAATTTAGAATAGCAAAATGTTTCCAACATCTAGGACCAGGTATGGCCAAACTCTGGATGAGAAAACCAGGTATGAATTCTGTATCACTGGATGAGGCTTTTTTAACAGACTTGGAAAAAATCTCAACAACATAGGTTTATTCCAAAAAATAAAAAATAAAAATAAACATTTTCATAAAAGATTCTCTTTCAGCAGAGGGACTGAGAGAGTTGAAAACTCTGGAAACTGCAGGGCTGCTGAGGACCCTCCACCCTGGGCTCAGAGGCAGAGCACACTCCATCTATCTATCTTTGCTTTCCGGCCCAGCTCCTGAAGTCAGTGCAGGGTTTCTCGGTCCCTGAAGGAGCACGTGACCCTCATCTAATTCTCTACGAGGCTGGGACTTGAATGCCAGCGCCCACTGCCCTAAACCAAAGATATAGGGATCAACGCTTCTCATGTCACCTGCACACGAGAGTTTCAGGAGCCAAACTTCCCATTTCTTTAAGAATCTCCCAGGACATTCATTACATTGCTCAAGATTCCCAAGGCCAGTGAAAATTCCCTGGATTTTTCTACTGATGACCTTAGTGTTTACTGGGCATTTCTCCTAACTTATTTCAACTAAGCAGAGTCTCCTTGCTTTTAGAGACCATCCAGTAAAGAAATCCATACACTGATCCCAGGCATCCATTCAAACTCTGCATCAGTAACCTCAGTTGGAATCTTACAGTATTCTTAGATCCTGAATCACCGATGGCAGTTTTCTTGTCTCTTGCTGGACCTCAGACTTTCTTCATAAAATACATTTCATGTGTCTTCTCCCTCCACATGCGACAGAACACCAGGAAACTTAGGTTTTATTTGAAGAAAAATTCACAAAAAGCAATAACCACAATGGTATTAATTTGATTCTTCTTTTTTTTTCCTGATGATATTCAGGGAACTGAATCCAAGTATAATGGTCTGATCTTCTAAGTCTCAGACTGGTCTGATTTTGTAGTGTATGTGGCCAATCATGGAAATTTCTGGACTTGGACTACCAAGCGGAGCCAGCTGTCACACCTCAATCTTAATTTTTACCGAAAGAGTAGATCAAGCGGGGAATTCCAGCTGGATGGGGACAGAGTGGTTTTTTCCCTCAATATGGGTGTGTGAGAATAAGGAGGTGTCTTTTCTTGCTCTCAACCTAGCAAAGCTTTCCCGGCACACAAGCCTGAAAAGAATTTCTCTTCTCCGAGACCGGTGTAAACCCTGGGAAATTACCTACCATGTATAAAATGGGTTCCAGCTTGTTCTGTTTGCTTGTTTTGTCTTGGGCAAGCCTATCAAGTACCACCCAAAATATGCAAATCATTTTTACTGTACTGTCTCTTAAGATATTGTCTTTCTCACTTAAGCCCATAACGTTTGATTTGTCAGGACTGCATACTGTGATTGTCAGTGTTGAATCTCTAAGAGCAAACTCATGTCTCAGCACTGGCATGTAACTGTTCAGTGATTAACAACTGAAAAAATGGTGACAAGTGACCAAAAAGCACAGTGAACCAAAGCAAACAATCTCCACAGACGCCCCACTGATCTACCAGCTGGAGGGCAGAGGGACATACTAATTTCTTAGAGGAATCAGAGAACTGTTCTAACTAAATACCAAGTTATCTTAAATGAGATTCTGAAGAAAATAAGAGTAGGTAGATAATGTAATCGTAGGGTGTTACAATTAATTAATGATAATATCGTGTGCAGGTTCAATTTCATCCTCTGCCTGGGCTTCAGAGAGTGCAGGAGACAGGCCAGTAACAACAACAACAACAACAACAACAACAAAGTTCCTGTTAGGAAAAAAATCCACTAATGTTTTTCATCAGTACCAGGGAACTACTTCCATAGATGCATATAGTAAAGTAGCAGTTTTTCTTCCTCCTAGTTTATATTATAATGGTAGAAATAGAGAATCTAGTCCCTCTCTTACAAAGGCAGTGAGAGAAGAAGAAACAGGCAGGTGACCTGGGTAAGGACACTTGTGCATCAAAAAAGCTATGGACTCAATGTGCATGTCTTGGTAATTAAGAAAAACAAGTTGCAAATGGTCCTGTACACAGAATTATTCCATTTTCGTTTTTTAACACTACGTCTATAATCAATGTCCCCACGGGATAGAATTCCAGCTCTCTTCCAAGTCCTGTGAATGCATGTGCCCAGGTCCTGGGCCACGCCCCTGCCCCACCTCAGCCAGCCACACTGGCCTCCTCTCCCTCCTCCTGAAAGGTCTGTCCGAGGTGCTAACCGCCATCCTGCTGGAGGGGAGGACCTCCCCCCTACCCCTCAAACTCAGGCTGGGGCCCGTGAATTGAACTGATAAGAGACAGATTAACAAGGGAAAACGCATACAGATTTTATCTGATGTTAATATTTTTCCACGGCCTGGGGGGCTTCCTAGAAGGAAGTGGAAACCCCAAACAAGCAGTTAGACAGGAGGGCTTCTGTACCACCTAAACAAGGAGTGATACATTGTAGAGATATGACAGAGAAAAAGAAAATGGGTTTGGGCTAAAAGCAGTAAATTGGGGGACAGTAACTAGGAAATACATGGGAGAAGTGGAAAAAGAAGGGCCATTTTCATTTTCGAAGGGTTTGTTTGTGTGGACTCATCTCATGTAGATGCCCCGTCTCTGACACTGAGAATGTTCTCCCTTCCCAGTAAGGGGATGTCACCTTCCCAGGGGACGTTTTGTGCCCTGTTTTGAAGTACAAAGCCGGGGGTGGGGAGGTCAGGGTCAGAGATCCTTCCTGCATCTGCTGTGTCTCAAGTGCCTTTAGCTCAAAATAATCCCTACGCTAAAGCAGCATATTTGGGGGCACGTCCTTCACCGCCCTGACCGTAACTTTGCCTGGACACTCAGCTCGTGGCATCACTGACTATTTACAATTCTTGTCTTGGCTGAAATGTCTCCTCCTCAACAAGGCCTTTTCTGACCTCCCATCCATCACATTATACTCCCCTCTCCTCTCTCACCCCATAGTTCTTATCACGGCCTGCCCTGTATTTTAAGTGACCCTTTGTTGCACGTATCTCAATGTGCAGTCAATGTCTTCGCTGCTTTACTTGTTCATTGGCTTTGTCCCCCTCTAGACTGAGGGCAACGACCACGACTGCTTGCTCTGTGACGTCCCCCAGCACTCGGGACAGTCCCTGCGCCACAAACATTTGCTAAATAAATGAGCACATATTTAAGACATGAGGATACATGCAAGTGTTAACGGTGCTTGTCTCTGCTTGTTGAGATAGTGGCTGCTGAATTTCTTTTTTGCCTACTCGAATTTTCTGGCTAGTTTCCCCCCCCCCACCTCAATGCCCTGTGTTCACAGTGAAAAAATAAGTATTTTTACATTTAAAAAAGATGAACGTTACAGCCAACCTGCTGAAGTGCTTCTTCAATTTAAAGGAGCCACATAACTATGTAGAAGCTCAAGGCTTTTCCAAGAGGTCGAGAACAAAAGAAGGTTCACTTCTGCAGTGATCATGCTCCTCGAAACTTGACCGAAGAGGTTTCTGCATTGAACACAAGTGAAGGGACAGTGAGCCTCAGGGGCAAGATCATGGATTTCAGGTTCAGCCAGATCCAGGTTCCCAGAATGACCTGTCCAGTTCCCAGTTCTGCGCACACGAGTATCTCAACTCCCTAAGCCTTATTTTTCTTATCTGTGACTTACTCGTTTTAAAGTATCCATTTTTCTGCCATTGTTTATATATAATATTTTGTCTTGGTAATAGTGTGCTTGTATTTTAAGACGTTAACTCTTCTTGAAAAAAAGCGCAAAAACTAAAACCTCATCTGTAGGCTGAACCAATACACTGCCACTATTTGACTATTTTTTAACTTAAAAACAAAATGGCAATTTGGTATGATTCAACATAATTGGTGTTTTTTCAGTCTGGGAGTTCGGGGGAAGCCAAAAATTGAACTGCAACCAGCCAAAGCTCTGTCCAAACCCACGGAACATCCCAAAATGGCCCGGACGGGCCCCTTTTGATCCCTACTAGTTTGGGGTCCAGGGACTTTCAGGGGTAAAATTTCTGATTTTTAATGTCCCATAGCTCCAATTAGCCTGATGAAGTTCCCAATTTCATGACTATCTGAGCTTAATGAGAATTCCCATGGGGGGGGAAGGGGAAGGTATCTTTCACTTAAGAATGAAGAAAAATAATTTTCATGAAGCCGTGGTCTACAAATCTGCTCATCTTGAGGTATAGCTAAGAGATCACCAACTATCTGCATGTCACCCACAGCCACCATTCCTTTTAAAAAAGATAGAATTTCCTTGTTCCCTTACAGTTAAGAAGGCAAGTGAAATGCAGTTTAGACAACCAATGTAAACAGGAAAAAAGCAGTTTAAAAAAATAAACATTCCAACGTCAAGGAGTTGTTACTAGTATGAGCCAAGTTAAACTAGGCAATAAAGAAATTTAAATCTTTTAAAGGGAACCAAAAAAGAAATTGGCTCTTGAGACATAAAAAAACAGGGAAAAATCTTAACAACAACAACAAAAAAGGCAATTGGTTGCCTTCCCCTTACGTCTAAGAGAGAAAAAATCACGAAGGTGGGCACATCAAACTTCCCGCGCTGTTTCAGCTGTACAGATATTTTCAGCCTAACAAGATGCATTAAATATATTTACTAAATATTTACTAAATGGTTAACATACTAACTAATTTGTAAATAATATTTCTAAGCCAAGGGGCAAGACGGAAAAAGGGGACATGCTTCCCATTTGTGAGTGGATAGATAGGAAATAAATAAGCAAAGAAATAAGCAAAGAAGATAGCCTCAGCTAAGGCTGCCATAAGATAAGATTCTGAACCCCTCTAACTGATGTAGTTTTCTGTAGTCATCCCAGCTGGATTTAGGTTTTTAATCTCAATCCCACCTTGGTCCTCATATGTGCAAATGTCAAACCAAAATACCTGTTATGGTTGGGTTTAGCTGCAAGTCACAAACAAAACACCAAAATCACAGCAGCATACACAAGGTGGGTCATCTCTCTGTCTCAGAAGAGCCTAGGGGTAGGCAGTCCAAGGCTGGTCGGTCTGTGCCTAGAAGTCCTCAGGGACCTGGTCTATTTTTTCACGTGGTCACACCTCACTGCAGAGACTGGAAGGTGCTGTCTTTATTCCAGGCAGCCGCACTCACTGTAAGCTAGAGAGGATGGATGTTGGACAACAGATGAGCCGTCTCGTCCAAAACCAAATTCTACCATATACATGAAGGGGATCAGAATACGCCACCCCGAAACACGCCACCTCTGCATAAGAATTATTTTGAGCTAAACGCAATTTAGAAAAAGCAGATTCAGGAAAAGCTCCTGCCCTCCCCCCATCTACCAAAAAGCAGAACACAAACTCCCCTTGCGATGGCGTCCCCTCTCTCATGCCTGGAAGAGAAGAACAACCTTTTATCGCCAGAGATAGCGAGAACACCGAGGTGAGTCTACATAAACTAAACCTTCCTAGATAACACTCATCTTTCATTAGCTTCTCCCATATATTTACCTTCCCACAATTCACCACTCTTGGACTCTCAAGCCCCTTTCCCTCTGTCTGTCGTTTTTACACAATGCATCATTTGTTTAAACGTAAGCCCCAACACTTAACCACTCCGTTGGATCTTTCTTTCCGTGAAGGCCTCTGTGCACACAGTTTAAGAGTATTCCTTTTCTCTTGTCAGTCCTTTATTTTTTTTCTTTTGCAGCTTAATTCACAGGTCCCGGTCAAAGAACCATAAGAAAGTAGAGGAATTTTTTTTCCCTCCCCTCCACATAAAAAACCAGGCCAAAACGTCCACAAAGCATCTGTTTAATAGATCCTTCAACAAACACTTACTGGTTCCATACTAGTTCAGGCATCCCACTAGATTCAAGAGGGACAGAGTTTGAACAATCTTGAGAAGGTCCTGACCTTATAGGGCTTTCACTAGGTGAGAGAAACAAACATTAAAAAATAAGGGGGCATCACGACTTTCAGAGGCAAAAAGAAGGAGAAGTCAACTTGATTTCGTAGTGAGGATAGCCACAAAACGCTTTCCGCAACCTTCCTTAATGTAGTGAAAAGACACACACAGAAAAAGCGTAACAAACCAGAGGTAGACCTTGGAAGTCCAATTACAGGCCTGAAGCAAATTTCCTGTAGTGATTATCTGACTAAGAGCCACAGTGGGCTAGCACTATGCTGCTTAATGTAAACACAGGTCAGCCAAGGGGACTTCGCTGGAGGGAATAGTTTGTCCAGTTAAAAAGCCCCTTTTGTTTCTGAAAGCTACTAAAAATTCAAGCCCTTAAGTCGATTAGGTAACTCAGAGGGAACAATTAGGCTTCTGCCTACTTCAGAGAAAGCATTTTATAGAGAAGCATCCTGCTGCAGGACAGAGTAGGTGGCACACAAAGTGATTCATAAAGACACAAGACCTGAGGGGCTGCGAGGACTCCAGCCTTTTAGCCTGAGAGGCACGTAGGCTGCGAGATCTTAGCAGGGGGCCATGCTCCCTCTGTGGCGTGGACGTTCTGGGAGGCCACAGGGCTGAGAGTTCCGGAAGGCTAAACCAGCCGCAGCCAGGACTGCTGTGTTTTCTGTGAGCCAGAGTAAAAAGAAACCCTCAAGGAGGAAAGGAGGCAGTGTGGTCATGATGAAGTCAATGTTAAACATGTGGAGGTCAAAAAATACAAATGGGGAATGAAGCCAGGAGGCCCTCAGCTTACCTTCGTTCGCAGGAAATACTAGACTGATCTGCCATTTATTTGGTAGCAGAGGCGGATGGCAGAGAAAGGCAGAGGTGGAAAACATCTTATCTTTATCTGACTATGAGAATAAAATTCATTGAGTCATTGCTGCAGGGCCTCAGGTCCAGAAGCTGTTGAATAATTCTTGGCCCTTTTTTTTCAGAGGTTTTTTCCCATTTCAAGAGGTTAAAAATCACTGATAACTCTACTTTGGCTATCTGGAGTCTGGTGTTAAAATATGAGGGAAATATTGCAATGATTATGCCTAATTTTAAAAGTAGGAACAGATCATTACCTCAAGGCAAGAAAGAAAAATCTTCAATGAATCATCTTGATTATTCTTATGACGGTTTGTTATACTTTAAAAATGAAAGCGTTAATAATGAGTGATGTAGTATAAAACTAATATCTGATTCTTCCAGTTGCAAAATAGAGTGAAATGCCTCCCTGAGACACTGTCCCTTCATACTATCCACAGAAAAGATAAGGCAATGTATCATCTAGACCCCCCCCCCAAAAAGACATAGGCAAAGCTTACTTCACAGGCATTGCTTGAGATTGTGAGTAAAGCTCACCTTGCTAGCTCACAGGCAAAAATCCTCATGTTAGTAGCACACTTAAACACACTTAACAAAAGAAAATGTCTCCTCATCCCACTCAGGGTATTTTCACAGCTGAAAGCCAAGCAATTTAAATATGAATTCACTGGCTCAAACCAGGTCAAAAGTGGAGATCCAGCTGTCCAGCTGATGGGCTCACTGCGATCCAAGACAAAACCAGTTCTAGTCACAGTTCTCAGGTCTCTATCAAAAGCCCTGGGCTAGGACCGCCTTAATTCCCTCCCACCACATCAATGGCCCAGCCGATGGTGTTTCTGATTACACATCTGACACATGTCCATCTCCTCCTTCTTCACCTCTCCAGACAGGTATCCACTTAGTGC
Source organism: Eonycteris spelaea (assembly GCA_003508835.1). Taxonomy (NCBI): domain Eukaryota; kingdom Metazoa; phylum Chordata; class Mammalia; order Chiroptera; family Pteropodidae; genus Eonycteris; species Eonycteris spelaea. The sequence goes on from PUFA01000175.1 coordinate 958,178, forward strand.
CCAGGTCCTGGATCTGCCAAGTGGGTGGGCTCCCGTGGGCTGTTTGCCAAAGGAATGACCTTTGAATTAGGGGTGACCTGTGAGCCTCTCTCACCTAAATCAGTGCCCCTGGGATGGCCCAGACCTAGACCAGCCCCACACAGACTGCAGGGAACTCTACGACTTGTCAGTAATCTCAACTGCCCCACTATACTTTCCACAGTAAGTTTTCACATTTGATATTGCATTTGTATTTTCCAGTAGTGTTGAGAATATGGTAGGAAGATTATACCCATTTTACAGAGGAGATTACTGAGTCTCAGAAGAGATGTAGCTTCCTCAGTGTTACTTGACCCAGAGTTGAGAATCAAATCCAGCACTTCTGATAGCCCCGATGTGATAAAGAATCCATTGAGCCAGAGAGTAGAAAGAGAGCAAAGAGGCCGTGCTGAAGGAAGCTCACGTACTGGCTCCTAGCCTCTCATCCGTTTCCCATTTCCCACCTTTCACCAGCTACCTTTTCCAGGTGCCCTTTCCTTTTGTCCCGTTGGCTCCCCACAGGGTTTCCTACCTATCTTTGCCAGCCCTACCTCCAACTGTCCCACTTGTCCAAACTTCACTCTTCTACCTCCTACCCTTTCCTAACCAACTTCGAAATTTCCCTGATTGGCTGTTTTGAGAAGCTGATTATTTCTATTTTCTACTGAGGGATGAATGAGGATAGCCCTGGGGAATGAAAGCAAAATCTAAATGAATTCTTAATTGGCGGATTAGCATGAGGAAGTAAAATGGCATGCCTCTAACAGAGGATATTCCTGACGCTGAGCAGAGGGGAATATTTTTAACAAATATTGTGGAAGCTAATTTCCCCCCAATATCCATTCTGTCCTCTCTCAACATAATAGAATGCCCAAATTTTTACTGAATTCACAGCTCCCGGAACAAAAATTGTTTCTCAATCTCTCATTAGCTGTATATGCTATGTGACTAAATTTTGACAGTGTGACGTGAGTGCAAGTGGTGTGTGCGACTTCCGGGTCACACTCTTACATGGAAGAATGCCCTCCCATAACCACACACGAGCGGAAATGGCGGCAGGGGGCTGTCCTTCACCACGCAGAAAGGAAGCCTTAGGTCTGGACACCCTGGCTCACCAGTCCACCCTGGACTACTCACACCTGGACTGTTCAATGGAAGAGATAATCTATCTTGCTTATTCTTTATTTTTTCTTTATTCTTTCTGTTAGAGCAGCTAAAGTAATTTCCTAAATAATATCAGGTCCTGACTGGAAGTCTATAAACGATTTCACTCTTCCTGATAGAAACACTGTCCTTAGCCAAAAAGGGGTAGTTTGAAGAACACCTAATTCATCAGAGCCTAAAGAATGAAGCTGTAGAATCCTTAGGCAGGAAGGACATAGGTGAAGGAAATGTGTAATCTGAGCTGTGGCTAATTGGAATACATAGCCTCCACTTAAAGAAATTTAAATTTGATTTTTCTGAACAAAACAAACCGTTAGGCCAATTTTGGTCCATGGGGCCCATTTCTAACTTCAGATTTGGTCCAGCCCATTCATTTTACACGAGAGAGATAGCTGGGTAGAGCGTGGAGAGGCCAAATTACTTCTCCAAGAGCCTTGGACCTTTAGAAACAGCTGTGCCAGACAGAACACAGGCGCTCCACCTCCCAGACCAGAGCCGCCCTAGAGCCGCAGGCATCCCTGCCCCCTGGCGGCAGGCAGTGTGAAGTGCAGTCAGTATCGTTTTGACGCAAAATCCTGCATTTAGGAGAGTTAGTAATACTGTTTTAATTTTATTCAGTTGATGGTCCGATTCCTTGTATGTAGAGACTGGTCTATGTATAGCCCCTGTTCTTATTACATTTTAATAAATAAATAGTAATTTTTTTTAATCCTGCATTTAAGGAAAGGTCAGTTCTTCTACCTCTTTTCTTCCTGAACAAGGTCAGTCCTGAAGCCCTTACATGAGTGAGATGGGCATCCGCATGGTGGCAGCTGTGCACAGGTGTCAGAGGCCGAGCTGGGCGACACCCATGTGGGGGATGAGACGAGCCCGCTGAGGACCAGAATGAGGTGAGGAGGGTGTCCTTGGGAGGATGGGAGGTTGCTCATACAGGGTAATGTCAAGGTTTCCTACTATCAGAGACAAGAGTTGCAAATACTGAAAGGGAAAAAAAAACTAACATGAACACGGTGACATTGGGTTGAACATGGAAGTTTTGACGTGAACTCATGGTTGTCAATATAAGCAGATAGATTTAGAAATACATACAGATGTACTTGTGTGTACATGTATTTCCCAGCTCTGTCCACACCTGGGAGCAAGTGACATCCTTGTCAATAGGCATATCTATACCAGACCCGGGCTTCTAAGCATGATTGGGGAAATGGCTGATTCCAGGGCTGGGGCAGGATAAGTACAGGAAGAACCTAGGACACTTTGTTCCAAAAAGTAAGGAAGTGCTCAAAGAACGGGCACACAGCAAAAGAACACAGAGGCCGACTTGGAGGGAATCCTACTGGCCAAATCAGAGACATCTGTAATAAATAAATTATACCTTACTGGATAAAATAGGAAAACATAAGAACATACAAGGTGAAAAAAATGGAAAGTACGATGGAAAATAAGACATATATTTAGTCTCAAAGTACCTCCCCTCAAAAGACATTAATTTACAAAGGGTAAAACACTTTACAGTGGAGGCAACTGGCAGACACTGCCCGCATCAAGAGATCAATGTTAACATCAGTAATAGGCAAATCACAATCAAGTGCCACCTGATAGGATGCAATGAGTATCACCTCTGTGACTGTACTGCTTACAAAGCACAACCTGAAGCGAATCATGAGGAAACACGAAGTTGAAGGACAGTCTAAAAAATAAGAGACCTGTAATTTCAAAAGTGTCAAGGTCATGAAAGACTATAGACTACAGAGATAGGACAATGTAGCTCCTTTTCCTATAGAGGATGTCACCAAGACAAGTGACAAAAGGTGAACAGGACCTGTGAATTAGGTGTTAGTAACACAGCAATAATTTCCTGATTTTGATGGCTGTGTTGTAGTTATGTAAGAAAATGTCCTGGTTTATGGGAAATATACACTCAAGTATCTGGGATAAAGGGGCATCAGGTCAACGACATATTCTGAAATAGTTAAATGGAAAAAAAATGCTTTGTACTATACTTGCAGTTTTTCTTTAAAGTTGTGATCATGTCAAAATAAAAAAATAAAGAACATTCCAAAAGAAAAGACAAAAGGTCAACAATTAAGAGGGAGGCAGTCATGGAAGAGCACGGGAAGAACTCCACAGTCTCAGGCGATTCCTATCACCGGAGCACTAGCTCTGAAGCCAGGCTGCTTGAGTTCACATTTCAGCCCCATTGTTTATCAGCTGTGTGACTCAGGGAACGTTAGGTAACTCTCTGTACCTCAGTTTCCTTATTAATAAAATGAGGGGCATAATAGCATCTACCTTAAAGAGTCGTTATGAGAATTAAATGGGTTTATACTTGTTAAGTGCTTGGAAAAGCGCCTGGAACATTGTAAATATATAAGTAAAACATGTAACATGTCCCTGGAGTTGTTCGAAATGGAGTAATGTCCCACATATGCTCACTGAGGGAAAGGGGCTGTGGATGGTAAATAAAACTTATGTTTCTTAATTTAAAAGAAAAGACATTAATTTGCAGTTTTTTTTCTCTTTGATATTTTTGGGCTTATGTTTTACCCAAGAAGGGTTATCAACTGAAGCTCATGTGATCTGTGTAATTATCACATGAGGTAGGGAAGGCAGGTACCAATGGTGCTGGAATGTAACGCAGCTCATAAAAGTGAGGCATAGAGTTTAGCACATCTGTCTACTGACTAGAAAACCTTTTCCAGGGTGACCTGGATACCAGAGTCAACACAACTCACTTCCCTGCCAAACTGTGGGATTTGCTTTAACCAACAGTGCCACCTACAGGTCAGCACCGTAAAGACAACTTGATAACAGAATCCTGATCAGATTTCTAGAACTCTGGAATTGCCAGGCAAAAAGACCGCCAACCAGCAAATAACAAACGCTGAGGAATTATAAGATCCATGTTTCTATTTTCAAACCTAACCCACCTTATGGCTGCTGCAACAACTTACGGATACAGAGAAAAAAATCCCATTTACAATTACTTTTAAGATCACAAAATATAATAGAAATAAACTTAAGACACTGCATGAAATAAGCTACAGAATTTTGCAAGAAAATGTCAACAAATCAACATACATATCATAAAATGAAAATTTTTAAATCTGAGTACCATCAATTAATTCTTTCCTATTTATAAATTTAATGTAATTCCAATTAAAATCCTAAGGAAATTTCCTCTTCAAAAACCTGAAAACTGCTTCTAAATTTTATTTAGAAAAATATGGAAAATACCATAATAATAATAATAATAGACAATATTTATTGAGCCAAACACTGTCACTTTTATAATTTTTCTCTGTAATCTTTACAATTTTGTGAGACAGATATTATTCTATGTAGTGGAAATACATTATTTTAGCTGACCAGCATCCATATTTCTTTCTTATGATAACATTGCTCCAATTTCCCATTCAATGGAATTCTCTGCCCTTGATTTCAGCATTAGGACTATTACTTCAGGTATCCTGCTCGCCCCCAGCCAAGGTACAGGTAAATTATATCACAGGTTAAATAATCCATGCTAGGCCAATTGCCTGCTGTTTCAAATTTTGAGTGAAGAAACAAAAAGCCTAAAAATGATCGAAGTTCACTCATTCCAGCAGTGGTAGTGTGACAAGATAGTTGATTATTACCTCTTATCTAGCTAGATCCCTGGAGGCAAGAAAACAAGAGGGAAAATATAATGCCATTTGCACTTACTGACTGAAGAGCAAGAAAAGGGAACGGTGATGGTAGAATCCTGTGTAGCCACAGCAGAGGGGACACCCGACAAGGTCTGTGGTCATAGGAAAACGACTAAAACCACAGACAACAACTACCAATAATAATACCCTGACCTCTGTCTGCTCTCATGTTTTACCACTGGCCAATCAATCAAAAACCAGAACACAAACGGTCTATAGCGGTCAGCCCCAAAGGAAACACAGCAGGAGAGCGGATGTTAGGGAATGGATCTGGAGGAACAAAATGAGTCTGTCCAGTATGCTTTCCAATTTTGGCTAAAGGCAGAATTGGCTTCTGCAGCTTATAACAAAGCCAAACTGATAGCTTCACCTCACAGATAAAAAAAAAAAAAAATGAAATTCAAAGAGGTTACGTTACTTGCTGAAGGTCACATGGGTAATGTGTATAGGACTCCAAAACAACTTAAATTTAATACAGGAAGTTTAAAAGGCCATAAAAACTAAATCAGTCCAATACATGTGTCTATGTGTACACACACACACCAATCACTGAATCAGAATACACAATCTAAAAACTGATCCTAGTACCCGTAAGAATGCAGTGTGTTCTGATATGTGACTGGGGAAAGGACAATTCATTTGTCATATTTGGAGTGGGAGGAATTCTTAAATATCTGAAGGGGAATCAATTTAGATCAAATCATAACATATAATCAAATTGCAGATGGATTAAAGATCAAAATATCACTAGTATAAAACATCTGTGGGCCCTTCCAATGCAAGCAAAATAGAGCATATTTTAAATCCAGAACCTTATATCCAATTTTTCCATTTGATGTGGAGATAAAGACCTTTCCTTTAGACTTTTCAAAAATTACCTCCAAAACAACTATTCTCAGGATGCTTCTGCAGGATATGCTCCAGCAAAAGAAGAGTATAAAGCAATAAAGAGGGAAACAAAGGATCCAGGAAACAAGAGACTCTAACATAGAAGAGCAGCAAAGAGAAGTCCATGGATGACATTTGTGCAATAGCCCTAAAGAGCAACCAGTACCACTGAATCAATAGGACAAAGGGCACTTGGAGAATTGATTGCATAAAAAACTCAAGCTGATATGAGTAATTGGAAAATATTAATAGGCATGCTACAGGCACTTGGAAATAATTAGTAAAATTCTATTTCTATGAAATGCCCAGAATAGGCAAATCCATAGAGACAGAAAGCAGACCAATGGTTGCCAGGGACTGGGGGTGAGGGGAGAATGGGAATAACTATGTAATGGGTATGGGGTTTCCTTTGGGGATGATAAAAATGGTATAGAACTAGATAGTGGTGACAGTGACACAACTTGGTGAAGGTACTAAATGCCAGTAAACTGCACACTTTAAAACGGTGAGTCTTATGTTGTATTTTACCACATAAAAATATACAGAGCGAATTAAGCAATAAGAAGGGCAATTATTAACTCCAGGAAAAATAAAAGATTAGACAAGAAAGTAGGCACAATTTTAGGGCATGATTAGGCTTGGTTGTCTTTGCATGTTCAGAATAATTAAATGATGACATAAATAAAAGCCATATTAACAGATTAGAGAAATTAAAGTAAGGTTTATGTTTGGGCAATAATCAAAATTAATCCTCACCTATCACATCAAGCCAACAGACAATATCTGAATTGATGAACTGAAAAATAGCAGTATATGGTTATTATTTAGAAATGTGGAGGTCAATAAGAAAACAGAAGAAAAGGTACATGTGGTTCCTCTGGTAAGTGGGAACCTAGTGTGGGGTGGGGAGACAAAGCAGGAGGGAACAGGAGCTGTTAGTGTTTATTATAAGCGTTCTAACCCCATCCAAATTGTTAAATATGTATGTACTAGTTACACTTCTTTAAAAATGTTTAAAAGAAAATAGCAGAGAAGATATTTGTAACCTAACTTTTTTACTTAAATTTGAAAAACTATAAAAGATCAATAGATTTCATTATATAAAAAGTTCAAAACTTGGGCATATCAAAATGCATCAAGATTCTGGGACTGAAAAATAATGGCCCGTCACCTAATCTTTTCGCATAGCTTCTTAAAAACTTTAAAGACAACAAACAGCATGAGTAAAAGCAAACAAGAGCGTTTATACAGAAGAGGTCCTAAAGATGGGGAATGTGGAAATTGCAAAAACGGTTACCATTGTAACTGTCTATAGCAATCAGGCAGATAAATCAAGGGAACAAGGTAAACAAGTGACCAAGCCAGGTGTAAGAAAATAAAGTGCTGGGGACCACAGGAAAGGAAGTGTATCTGTCCCTGTCTGGAAATACTGAAATGGAAAACATTTTAAAACATTCCCAAATAGCTTCCCCACGGGCAACCTTGTTAGAGTGAAGGCAACAGGAGCAAGGTTTCAAAGTGCCATGGAAGAGAAGGGCAAGGACACTGACCCATCTCGGTCCCTTCGGCATTTGCAGGGACAGAGAATGCTACCAACAGTAAGGGAGAGAGGATGCGTAAGAGGAGCGCAAGATGTAACAGCACCCCAATTTCCTTTGAGAGAACTGTCTCAGATCCACTGTGTAACGTCTTCATCAGGAGTGCCTGCCTCACGAAAAGGAAGCCGGAAGGACCGTATCTTCTACTCCTTTCCCATGGAGGAAACACAAGAGTCAGGATCCTAGGATTGGCCGATTGGATGCTCTCTCCAGGGACTGGAGATGTGCAGCAAGATCTTAAACGTAGGGTTCACCGTAGCGGCAGAAGTCGGCATGCTAACCGCAAGTTCCTTGGGTCCACAGTGTGGGCTGAGAACTGCCAGCACAACACTCCACCAGATGCAGGCGTGGAGGGGCAGGACAGTAATGAGGGGCTCAGGATAACTAGTAATCAGCAGCACAGAACGCCTAGCATCTTACCGTATGTGGTCAGTAATAACACATAAAAATACACATTTTAACTTTTGTGATTAAAAATACTAATAAGCAACTTTTATTTCTTTGGTCAATAATTAAGAACAAAGAGGGCCAGTTTAAAGACAAAATTTTTTAATAAACATTATGACAAAAATGTCCCTGTTGTTGCAAGAAATGTGTAGAAAAATTATGAATTCGTCTTAAAGAAAGCTTTCAGAATCAGTTTAATTAACTCGTTTCTATACCTAAGAAGAGAGTTGCAGTCACCCCCTCTAACCAGTATGCTGGAAATTATTATTCCAAATTGACCACCATGTAGTGGCTTTAGCAGATCATAGGAGAATGGAGAGTGTCCTCAAATACCTAATGTCTAAAGACCAAATACCATCCCGTCTCCATGCCCCCTCCCCATTTGCCCCCCCAAAGCAATGATTCTTTCAGAATTTACCTCCCTATCTTTATAAGCCCATGTTGCTATTTTAACTTGTGTAATTTTAGGTATTATTGATTTTCCACCACAAACCATAAAGAATTGTCCACCTTTCTAACCTACCCTCAACCATTGACTTCTTCCGCCAACATATCCTGAGTACTTGGCTTAATATTCGAGGCTGACAACAACATATCTTAGTGAGCACTAGTCACAGTTGGGCCCCAGAATGTATTTGAATGCCTTTCCACTCCAGATAAATTTATAACTGCTTAGGTTTTTCATTTGCTTGCTTCTCTGTCATAACAACCCCAAACTCCTTGCCAGTTGTGCAAATGTCTCCATACACCCTGATACATCTGGTCATCCATGAATGTCATCTTCAAAGGCTTCTGTCCCAGTCCAATCTGGCAGAAGTAGTGGTGGCTGCAATCCACTGGGGGAGTACAGACTTCCAAGAAGACACAAGTGCAGGAGCCAGTGTGAGCTCCACAGGGGCCCTGGGCTGAACCACTCCAAGAGCGCCCAGGCAGCTTCTCAAGAGAAGGAAGCAGACTCTCAGCAAAGAGAAAATGGACTTAGCCCAGTTCACTCTGCCACATGCTGCCACACACACTGTGGTTACATAAATTTAAGGGCAACCGCGGAAGCCTAATGGCTAAAGAAACTGGCCTACTGCCAGTTTCTACAGATACACTTTCAGTAGAATTCTGCACAGGCAGAGACCTCGGCAGGTGCAGCTTCTAGGGCATGAGTGATATCTATGTCACGCCATCATGAGTAAGAGAAGTTGTAATGGTGATGAACACACTTAGTCATTTTAAACAGAGCAGGTCATTCCACAGGGATATTGTGCTGTGGTCCCCTATACATAAAGGACAACACTCCCTTTCAATCACACACTTTCCAACACAGGCTAGGAGAGGGTAATGTGAATCAACACTCGTCAGAGAACTCTTGACTGGCTCAGGGGATGCTCCTGCATCTACTGAGAAGATTTCTACTTTCTTCTCTATTATGGTCTGTGTATTTCCAAATTCCTACCATGGCAGGTATTTCTTCTAAATCATAAAATAATTATAAACTTCTAAAACATCAGTAACTATTAGTAACATAAAAATCCAGGTATTCTATCTTTTACTAAACATGACATGTCATGTTTCTTCTTCAGAAGAAGAAAGAATGTAAAAACACCTAAAAGACTTGAAATAATGTCAGTGTAAAGCACCTTTACTGAAACTTGATTCCCTGGGCCAGAGGAAGGTCCTTACTGTAGTTGATGGTGCTAGGGAGAAAAAGAAATTAAAATAAAGATCAGTATATACATATGTAGAATATTTTTATACCATTAAGAAAATGTAGTAGATATATATATAAACAAGGTGAAATGTTCAAGTTGCAAGTTGGTGAAGAAAAAAATTAGGATGTGAAACAACGTTAGTATGGATCCAGTTTTATAAAAGAAAGAAAGGGGAAAGAGAAACACAAGTCTGGACACATAGCATACATGCTATTCATAACTGTCAGGGCACAAAGATATGAGGACTGTAATAATCTTTATGTCTCTCAGTAACCTGGATTGAACTGACAGGAGAAATACAGATATTCCCACTTTGATAAAAATAAAATAGCATTATTATAGAAACTGTAATAATTTAGAAAATAAAAGCTTCTCTATTAGTCAGTGATATGGTAGTCATCTCATTTTTCTCCTAAGAGGAAAAGTGTTCCATTAAATGGATTCCCAAAAGGCCATGGCTAATGTTTTCTATTCTCATTCTCAAGCGCAGAGAAAAAGGAAAAGGAGGATAACTGACTTCAGAGAATGGGAATCAGGCAAGGCGTGCATGTGTTTGACTTAACAGGCCATAGCCAAAAGCACCTCGGAAATTCCTTGCAATGGCTTTAAGCCCAAACCTGTCTTCACAAAGCCTTTTCTTACCAGGTAGATCTTCTCATGTACTGTTTCCAGGCATCACTACCAGACTCCCTGCCACCACCAGTGTGCTTTTCTCCTCCTAGAGAAATACAAAAGCAGCTCACATCTCATCTCTTAGGCAGTTATTTTCTGCATGGGCTCCTACGCGCTATCACTGAAATGACGATACTAGAAGACAAGACAAGAGCTACCTGACCAGTTCCTTTACATTTAGCCCACAGTATCTCCTCTGCAAATAAACATGAAAAAGGAACTAAGAGGGAGAACAAAATAAAAAGAACTAAGAGGAAACAGAATTATATCAGGAAGAAAACCTTAAACAAACAAACAAACAAACCCTTACCATTAGACGAGGTCTTAAAAATGAAAACCTCTAGATAGTGGAAATATAATCTTATTTTCTCATTTATGCTTATCGATATGTAATTTTCTATGTACACATAAACTGCTTGTATAACATTTTAAACGTTACATCAATATCCTTAAAGGTGTTACAAGATAATGATTCCAGAACAAGAAAAGTATACTCTTTATAAGTCTGCCATCAAGCACAAGAAATAAGTCTTGGTGTTTTTAGTAAGAGCAAAGGAGAAAAAACTAATAGAAGTGTTAGAACACTAAGGAAATCTCCCATATAAAAAATTAAAAAGACTAAAGAATGGAAATAAGGGGAGAAAAGATAACAAAATTAGGCAATTCATCACAAGAGATAACATTCAAATAATAGCAATTCTAAAAGTTAAAATAGAGAAAATGAAAGGAAAAAATTGCAAAGAAACATTACAAAACAAAACAAAAACTTCCCAGAACTGAAAACTATGTATCTTAATATTGTAAGGCCAATCACTGGCTCACTGATTATTCAACAAATATTTCTAACAAAGAACGCCAATGAGGCATATTTCTGTGAAATCTCAGAACATTAGCCTAAGTAATAGACCCCAAAATTTTTGAAACTGGGAAAATAAAAAGATCAAAAATCAAAGTGGATTGGGCTTTTAAACCACAATATTAGAAACCAGAAGACAAATGAATAATAGCTTCAGAATCTGAGGAAAAATTATCACAAACTGTGCCGAAAAGGCATAGCAGATCTGCTTTCAATGTTGCTGGTATCTGGGAATTTGGCTATTGACAATTCCCTCCACTGATACAAAACATTCCCTAAATGATCAAGGTGTCTCACTGGACTTAAGATGTTTTTGTACAAACAATGTGGTTTATGTTAAATGCCTGCCTTCCTCCTGGGAATCTGGACTTTTGGTCCGTGCTAGGCAGAGGGTGTCCACGTGACTAGCCTCCAGTAAAAAGCCTTGGATACTGAGTCTCTGAAGAGCTTTCTAAGAGACTGCCACAATCCGTTGCTAGAAGAATATGTACATCTCGTGTGACTCCACCCAGACAAGGCTCTCAGAAACTTATATGTGGTTTTCTCTGGACCTCACCCCATGCAATAATAAAGCCATATCATATACAGGGAAAGAGAGGGAGGGTTTAAGGTTAATCGAGTATGACAGAGGATCAAGACATAGTGTCTAATGTTGTGAAAAAAGAGCAGTTAACGCACGCCACTGAGAAAAATGGAAGTAACTTCAAAGGTAAATTTACTTTCTTTTAGTAAGAATCTCCAAGTGGTGCCTCTGGGAAAGCAAGAAGAAGAAGGCAGAACTACTTTTTCCATTATAAGACTTTTTTAAAAACTTTAGTCTACGGCCATGTCAGCTGAACAAGCCCGATTCCATCTGATCTCAGAAGCTAAGCAGGGTCAGGTCTGGTTAGTAATTGGATGGGAGACCACCTAGGAAGACCAGGTGCTGTAGGCATAAAAAAATAAAATAAAAAATAAGAGATTGTAACCTGACAAGGTCCTTGCAATCTATGAGGTCAACCAAGGTTGCCTCACCTATAAAAAAAATAAATAATAAAAATAAAACTTTAAAAATCAATTGTGGGGCTGAAATGAAGAAGAGTCAATTATACAAAGAAAGCATGGGCTGGACACGGGGATTAAAAGCCTATAGAAGGAGCAGACAAACGTACCTGGGCCCTTTGCAAATAAAAACCAGAGTTTTTCACATGAAATCTTCTGGCCTTAAAGCAGGGGTTCTTAATCTTTCTCAGCTCTTAGACCCTCTCCCCAGAAAACAGTAGATACCGCCATTTTAGGGGTTCACACATCTCAGGCTGAAGTCCTGCACTAATGTGATGCTACATCCAAGAATAAAATGGAGGACCTTGAACAATAACTCCGTATATGAAACAAGCTTTCTCAAGCATTTTGGACCAGATAACCCTATTATTTCAGTTTCTTGGTCAAACTTTTCTAAAATCTACTACTGCTTTTCCTTTGCTGCCTGTTACAGACTGAATTGTGCCCTGGTTACCTTTCCCCACCTTCCCCATTGATATGTTCAAACTCTAACCTCCAATACCTCAGAATGTAGCTGTATTTGAGGATAAGGTCTTTACATAGGTAATTAAGGTTAAATAAGGTGATATGGGTAGGGTCCTAAGCCAACAGGACTGGTGTCCTTCTAAGAGGAAGAGACACCAGGGATGTGCATGTAGAAAAAAAGGCCACATGTAGACACGGTAGGAAGGTGGCCATCTACAAGACAGAAAGAGAGGCCTCGGGAACAACCAAATTTGCCAACAACTTGATCTTGGATTTCCCAGCTTCCAGAATTGCAAGAAAATAAATTTCTTTTCTTTAAGCCACCCAGTGTGTGGTATTTTGCTACGGCAGCCCTTGCGGTATAATACGCTGCCCAACGTGGAAAAGGAGAAACGATTCTACATACCGAAAGCACCTCCGATCTCAGCCCCACTAGTTGGAATATTGACGTTTACAATGCCACAGTCTGATCCTTTTGGTCTGTGTGTAAAACGGAAGCCATGGTGAGCAATGCACAGAAAAGTAAAAAACAAAAACAAATAAATAAAAACCCAATCAAAACCTCTAAGACTCTCATGCCAAAAAATGGATCGACTGTGATGGTGTCATATTTTTTTTAAAGTCCATCACCACACAGACTTGCATAAGTTTTCAAAATACGCAATGTTATTATACCCAAGCCAGCGGAAGATTCTGCCCAAATCCTTGGTAAAGATGCTACTTGAAAGTCCCTGTTTTACTTCATTGTTCCATGCGAAGACCTCATCTTCATTCTAAAAGGGCGGACATTGGAAACTGTTAGATGACAAAGTGTTCAGGTCAAAGCTCATTGATGTTAAACTCATTTTGTGAGATGTGCCAGTCTAATTTTAGTGCAAAAAAGGAAACTAAAGAGTAAACATCTTACAAAATCTGTTTCTCTTAGTGTTTAGGAGAGTTTTCTCCCTAATTGTACTTTGAGAACGATCAGTACATTCTTCCATTCAATCTACTACATATAATAGTTAATATTTATTGAACTCTTAATACATGCACCACACTGACCTAAGCACTTAGCAAACATTTAGTTATTTAACCTCCACCCTATGACACAGGTTTTCTACTACCCCAATTTAGGAGTTAGGCACTGGAGGCCCAGAAGCTAAATAATTTGCTCAAAAGCTCATAGTCACACATATACACACTACAACACATGAAATTATACTATCTAGTTACCACATATGAAACAACGATAGACAATTTAAAGCAAGATTCTTAAGATGCAATTATGTAATAGCAACAAGGTGCAATTCTCATTCTTCAACGAGTAATCATGGCACATTCAAACCCTGATTTGACCTCTAAATCTTGTCTGGTAAGGCAAGGACCTGCCTCATGCTGGGAAGGAGACCTAGTGATGATCCTCATCTGCTAAAACCTCCATAGCCCATAACTGCAGATCTTTGGGTTGTCCAATATCCTTCTCAATTTGTCTGCTCACACTTAGCTCTTGAACTATGAAACCATGCGGTCCTTCTGTGGAGAAGCTGATTTTAGGCCCAGGTAACACAGAATCTAGTGACACAAGAGATGAAGGCCACAGTCTTCATGAACTGCAACGCTGGTTCTCTGCTCATCTCGGGTTCCCTGGTAGTTAGCTGGACATGCTCTACAGTTTAAAGTGTTCTTCCCATCTTATTTTATCCTTAACTTTCAAATTTCTACTAAATGGAATAACTTTCTAAACCCCCTAAAAGCGAATCAAGTGAAATTTCAGATGCCTTCATTTTCTCCTAGTCCTCTCATTTGTGTCATTAAACTAGAGAAAAGAGAGATGGAATCCATCTTTACCTTGAATTTAAAGACATAAAGGATTGGGGCAAAAGTCTCCGTGTGTGCAATGGATGCATCATGGGCAAGACCTGTCACGATTGTCGGTTCTACGTAATTTCCAGGGCGATCCATAACCTTCAGCAGAGAAATAAAATAAAAATAACAGAGGCATTTTATTTTCTAGTACTTGGAATCGGAGGGCATGATCTTTGCCTATACTCATGAGAAAAAATAAACACCATTTCTAGGTGAATTATTTCTCCAAGATAACTCCCCAACATGAATAAAACCTTTCTATGCCACCTATTGGCTCTACCTTGGTCAGAGAAAAATAGAGAAAAAAGAGGCGTCAAGAATGGAGAGCTGTGCCATGTGTTACAACCAACTTATGTTGAAAAGACATTGTTTCAAGTAATTATTCTAAAATTTCTATAACTAAGATATTGTAAACCTCTACCCACTGTGTTGTAGACTGCAACGTGTTCTCCACTCCCTCCAAATTCATATGTGGAAACCTTAACCCCCCAGTGTAACTGAACTTGAAGATAGAGCCTTTACGGAGATACTTAAAGTAAATGAGGTCACATGGGTGGGGTCCCAATCCATCAGAACTGATGTCCTTATAAGAAGATGAATGGATAAGAAAACAAGACCCCTACTTATGCTGCCTACGAGAGACTCCCTTCAGATTAAAAGACACACACGGACTCAAAGGAAGGGGATGGAAAGAGATATTGCCTTGGTGGACCTAGAGGGTATTGCGCTGAATAAAATGGGTTGGATAAAGACAAATATCACGATTTCACATACATGTGGAATCTAAAGAATAAAATCGAAAACAACAAAGTGAAAATAAACTCATAGATACAGAGAATATGAGGGATACTGGATGGGAGGAGGATTGGGGGGGACAAAAACAAAGGCAAAGGGATTAAGAAGTACAAATGGATGGTTGCAGAATAGACATGGAGATGTAGAGAACAGCATGGGGGAGATGGTTAATGAAGTAATAAATATGTAAGGGGGAAGAGGGCTACTAGATTTAGTGGGGTGATCACTGTGCGAGTTACGTGGATCTCTGATCAGTATGCTACACACCTGAAACTGGTACATTCTTGTATGCCAACTATCCTTGAAAAGAAACTCATTGAATTATACAATGCAAATACAAGTAACTAATCATCTATTATATTCCAATAAAGATGGGGAAAAAAAGAAGAGGAGACACTGGAGACCTTTTATCCACACATGGAGGAAAGGCCATGTGAAGACACTTCATGGCCAGATTAGAGGTGTGCTAAAAATCAATCCAGCCAGCTCCTTGATTTTAGACTACTAGCTTCCAGAGCAGTGAGAAAAATAAATTTCTGTTGTTTCAGCCCCCCAGTCTGTGATATTTTGTTAGGGCAGCCCTAGCAAACGAATGCACATTGTACGAAGATCAAAAGCTCCACAAGAGTACACTGTGGACACTCTCTTAACCAACCGCCACATAAGCAGATTACTAGTTCATGTCCACTTAACGACGCTTACTTTTCCTTCTATGAAATATTCTCACGCCCACAGTGAGCTGCTTGCTACAGATGGTAGTCAGCTCTCCAGTGCATCTACGTAATTCTGCCCTCACCCTCTGAGCTATACGTTTACCAAGAGTTGGCTGTACTTACTCCCATTCCTGAGCATGGCAGCTGTATCTGTTATCGTAATGCCAGACTGCATTACTTACTTATTACACAAAGGGAAAAAAGAGCTATTTCTATAAAGATTGAGTTGAGTGCTTCAGAAAAAAAAAAAGTAAGTAACAAAAAATACACAAATATCCACTTACATAGCAGTCCAATGAGATGTGGGTGTGTATGTCAATGGTAGGACAGTTAGGGAGGAGAGGTCTTCTCTCAGACAGCTTTGCGAGACTCATAGTAAGTTACTGCTATAGCTCATGTAAGGACGAACACAAATTCCTACCATACATGAAGAAAATGCTTTGACTCTACATCTAAAGAATCAAACAAATATAGTTATCTATGTTAAATTAAAATGTTTTTCGTGTGTATTTTTCTTTTGATTCCTTGTCTTAATTGACCTTTTAAAATAATCATTAAATACAAATTCCAACTACTCTGAATACAAATCTTCTACTTTATCATGAAAAGGAGGTCTCCCTTCCATACAGATTCTTGCACTCAATTCAAAGGTAACCATGGCTCTGAGATTCTTGGGTGCCCTTCCAGAAAACTTCCATGCAGCTTACATTGTTATTCTTTAAAACACGTATTTCCCCTTTACAAAAGAGAGAAGAAAGATGGCAGTTGGGGACCCTTCACCAATCTGCCCAGAGTCCTGCTTGCGCCTAAGGGAAAGGAGGTAAAATATCTGTCACTACTGAGCTCAGAGTTGTCATTACCTTGCCACCATAGACCACTGTGCCGCCTTCCTTCTTTGCTGCCTCCACTGCTCCAAGAAACATGCTCACTGCCTGTTTGGTGTGGAGTGGCCCATAGAGAACATTAGCTGGGGAGAAAAAGGAATGGTCTTCATTTCACCCTAAATGGCATCATTATCCTAAAAGCTGTCTGAATGAACAGACCAATCCTTTCATGTAGCCTCACAGTGAGCAACAGTCTTTTCCTGTAAAGGGCCAGACAGGAAATATTTAAAGCTTTGCAAGACCTATGTGGTCTCTGCCACAACTACTCAATTTGGCCACTGTACGGTGAAAGCAGCCACAGAAGATCAGGAAATGAGCGGGTAGGGCTGTATCCTGATGAACTTCCTTTACAGAAAGGGTGGCGAGCCAAATCTTTTGTCAACTCTTGGTTCAGAGGACTGGCGATCGATTCATCAGAGCACTGCATTAAAAATACAGGACCTGTTTATTCACGACAGTCTGATCATTCTCTAAGAACTCCGCACGCTCAGCAGGTGGTGTGCCCTGTGTATGGCTGCTAGAAAGCAGAGCTTGAAAGCTGATCCTGGGGATAGGGGAGGAAGGACGACTTAAGCCCCAGGGGAAGAAGGACGACTTAGGCCTCAGGGAGGAGGTGGCATTGTGGCAGGAGGCCAGTCGTGGGAAGAGCTGCATGAAGAACATTTCCAGCAGAGAGAGCAGGACAGAGCCTGGAACCCCTGGCACACGGGGGCAAATGGTGCACAGGGGTCAGAAGGTGGGCAGGAGAGGTGGCAGAGACGAGATCAGGAAGACTGTGAGTCTACTAAAGAGAAAGTCAGAAGGAATCTCGGTTTTAGTCAAAGAGCAATGAGAAGTCACTGGAGTTTTCTAACCAAGAATTTATCTAATCTAATCACATTTTTAAGTCACTCTGGTTACTGGGGAAGGCAGAAGTAGAAGCAGGAAAGTCAGTTTGGTGATTCTTGCAGCCTTCCATGACACAGGATGGTGGTGGCTGAGGCAAGGGTAATAGTAATGAAGAGAAAAGCTCATCAAACTCACCCCATCTGAACACATTGTCCCTGGCTTACCCCCCAGACCACATCGAGCACTCAGGATCCTAACCTAGGAGCAGACATGTCACCCTAAATGCCCTAAAACCTGCTTCATCTGCCCTTAGGCCTCTCAGGAAAGGGTAGGGGGAAGATCAGAAACACTTGCAGCACCAGCTGTCAAAAAGGCACACCTTTGAAATCAACCAGATACTCACAGTCCCATGGGTTCCCGACCCGGATCTGTGCATAGGCCTTTTTAAGTCTATTTACAACTTCGTCATGGACACTTTCATGTAAAAACTAAGCAAAAAAAGAAACAGGCATGGGAATAGTCAAATAAATGTACGTATCTGTTAACAATGTACAATTTTTTAATAGTACTGATTTATAGTTCTTAGTTTTTGAAACACTGTCATCTCTGACAACATGCAAACAGAAGTATATGTTTATTTTTGTAATTACAGAATTTCTAATTCTAATATTAACTTCATGAAGAAAATATTTTCCTCCAGATGGATGTTAGAATAAAATCAAAAGCCATGTCTTTATCAGGTCTCTAAGGACCTGTATAGCTAAGGCTAATAAAACAATTATGACTGTTCTTTTCTAGAGCATTCAACATCGTAAGTAGCAGGGAACCTCAAATATACCTACCCCACACTACAACTGTACGAATCATGGTGAACAGAGCTGGTCAGTCTGCCTCTACTGGGTAACCATATGCTGTCAGTCTCAGGCGGAGATCTCCAGAGTGAGGCCTTGAGGTGAGGACATGCCTTGGGCTCACTCTAGGTAGGATGTGAGTTCCGCGCTAGGTTCCCAGTGGTGATGATGACCTTGTCAAGCCATCCACTCTCTGAGTTGGTCTCCATGTGGCAAATGCACTGGCATTATGAGACCCAGTCATGGAGAAGACCAGTCATGCAATGGATTTTTCTACATATCACTTAACTGTCCCTATCGAAACCAATCTGGGAAAAGACTAATAATCTCCTTTAATTTTTAACACTAATTATAAAGCATGGCCATGTATATTTGCTCTAAGACACACACACACAAAATGAAAATTGGCTGAATAGAGAAATGCTTCTTTTATGTCATTTGCCCTTTTAGCATGTAATTAAGATTATAATCTCTTAAAGTACCCATTTTCTTCTTAGCACTAATGTAAGAAATGTTTAAGGTGAACAAATTTAATGAATTGTAACTACTTTGTGAAAATTACATCTTAGATTTTTTTGAAAGCTTCAACTGTAATTGTAATAATAAAAAATAAAGGAAAGATATTCATTTATTGTAAAAATACGGGAAAAAATAAATATCAAATGTTATGGGAAAAGTAAAGACTTAATATCCACATACCCTTTATCTTATTCTAATTTAGATTAAGTCAGCCTTATAAAGAATTTATTCATACTCATTGTGGGTGAGAGTAAAAACCTAAATCCAATTCCTCTATAATTTAATAATAAACTGTTTTTTATTTTAATCACAGGCGGAAAACTCAACATGAATAACTTAAAAATGGCAAATGTAGCCAAATTTTGTACCTAATCAAAACTTGTTTGGTTGTAATACAGTTTTTCGGTACTACAAGGGTCATGAAAATCAAGGTTGTATCTGAAACAAAACTGAAATCCAGCTAAACAGCATCTTATAGGTACTTAATATTAACATGTCTTATTTACTTCACACAGAGTCACCTGTTTTTCAATAAACTATGTCACATTAAGTCAAATCTGAGACTTGACTTAGAGGCCAAAAATTAAAGTATTTAAAATGTTTTTATAAAAATCCAAGGCTGTATATCTTTTAGATAATTTTAGAATATTCCAAATTTTAACTTGTTTTATTCTCTGACATTGGACTTTGTCCATATTGATTTTGGTATGAGACTGAAAATGGTCAAATCTCCCAGTCCAAGTCCAATTGATTAGTGTGAGACCATGTTTAGCTTAGGCTGGAGGGTAAGGCCGAGTCCCTGGCTGACGGTCAACATCGGCCATGAGCAGAGAAGCGAGAGCAGGGCCCCCTATCTGCCAACCACATCTAGGAATTACATGTTTCCAGCAGCACATCTATGACACCTCCCTAACAGTACCATTTGTTGAAATGTATGGTTTGAAGTGCAGGACAACCTCGCGTGCCTGTACAGACACACTCACCAGGCGCCTCGCAGTGGTACACCTCTGGCCAGCTGTCCCCACAGCAGCGAAGAGAGCTGATGGAACAACCAAGCTGAGGTCCGCATCCTCAAAAGCTTAGAGAAGCACAAACACACATCCATCAGTGTCGTAAAGCAGGCAGGCAAGGTACTTGCTAGGTGGTATAAAATAATGCCTTTATAACGTACAGTAAGAGAGTATCAGAACTAGCCCTGTAAAAAAGCATGTTCACATTACACAAGCCACTTTTCTCCCAGACACGATTACATGAGAATAGAGCAATGAGCGCTATGGTGTTCATCCAAACACGTACAGATGTAAATTGAGGTTCCCCCTCCTCTGACCTCTTCATCTTTCATCTCTTAAATTTTCTGATACCAAGCCTCCTCTGTATCCTCATCATGGTCTCTCCTCTGAGACCACCATCTTCTTTGTCAGCCTTACCTGCCTCCAGTTTCAACCATGGCCTATTTTGATGTCAGCTGCCCCGGGCCCACAGATAGACAATAGGGCCCTACTGATCATCACCGCCCTGAAACTGAGCTCTCTAACACCATCTACACCCTCACCTCCATCAGTCCATTCCCTTAAACACCGCTTGTTGCCGCTCACCAGGAGCTTTTCCAATTCTCTAAAACGATTCAAGCGCTTTATTCCTGCATCAGTTGACCTCACCCACTTCATGGAAAATCTCAAAGTAATCACACACAAAGGGCCTTTCCTGCTTCCTCTGCTCCTCTGAACAGATCAGTGCAAAATCATTCAATCTCCTCTCTAGTTTTATCTCTTCCTTTCTCCTCCTCTTCTGCCCTCAGAAGAAAAAATTAGCATGCTGTTTACAAGGTTAACTCTTCTATTTATATTATTTGTAATTCCTCCCTCCTTATTCCTTCCAGAAACTTACAGACATAATTCCCTCTTACGTATTAAATTTTCTCCTGTCCAATCTAACAGCATTCTCAGACTAGCATGACGGTTAAGGTGGTTTGTACAACCAAACAGACAAGGGTTCTTGTCCATTTCCATCACTTTTTAGTGGTGTTATTTTACCTTTTTTAAGCCTCAGTTTCCTCATCTGTAAAATGGATAATAACATCTGCGGTACTAACAGGTGATAGTAAAGAGTTAGGGAAAGACCTGTGCTTGGGGTTTGACTGCCAGGATACAAACGCTGTTTCTGTCACTTGCTAGCCTGTCACTTCAGGCACATTACCACTTTAAGCCTCAGGGTGTAACCTTCAAAGGAGATTAAAAATGGTATCCACCTCAGAGGATCATTGTGGGCATTAAATGAAACACTGCACATGAAACAGCTGAGAACAGTACTGGCAATACTCGGTGCCCACTCTAAGTGCTAACTATATTTTTAAATGAGCCCTCTCTTTAACTAGATTAGAAGTTCATCGGTGTCGCAATATACTTAACCATATACTTTTTAAACTTCTGGTGTACACCATAAATATATAGGCATTTAAATGTGATGATGATGATGACAATATACAAATTAGTAAGATTTGTTTTTTATCACAAGATCCATGCTTTTATTAAGTCTCAACCTACTGATGTCCATTATATTATCCAGTTACACTGGTAGACTATTTCCTTTTGTGCCAAATAACTGAAAAAGAGAATTAGGTAATCTCTAAGCCTATCTAGGCAACTGATTAAAATGCCTTAAGGAAGTGTTCCTTCTCAGTATAAAAAGCACTAAACATTTCACTGACAAACTACTGTTTTTAAAATCTAATGTAATCAGCAAGTCACTGAAGAGTTACTTACTTACTCTAGAGACAGACATGGCCAGTTTTCAGAAAATAGGAAAAAACAAGAAAGAATGTCACATTAGGAAGCCTCCTACACAGGTTCCAAGCCCATGTTACATTTTCCAAACATGAACACTTTTCCTTTCTAATTATCTGTCTTCAAACCACTGCGTCCTGTCTCATAAGTAAAACTCCTAAACATGAAAATTAGGCCTTAAGCACACACAATGTAGAACGGGTGAGTTCCTAAACAAGTTTATAATTTCAGGACAGCCACTGAAGATATTCTGAACAGAAATCCAAACAAAAACCAAAGGCAGCCTTACCAATAATGGCATTGTTTCCTCCAAGTTCTAACAAACTTCTCCCTTTAAAAACACATAAACACAAATTAGTGCCTCTTTTAGTACTTAATGAATACTGCTAGATGGTCTCAAATCATAGCCTATCCAAAGTATGCGTTTTTTTTCTGATTAAAACACAGCATGAGCATTAAAATGTCAAATTTACTGATTTTAATAATTATACCATGGTTATATGACAAAATGTACTTGTTCTTAGGAAATACACTGAAATATTTAGTGATAAAGTAGCACAATATTTTCAACTTTCTCCAAATGGTTCAAAAATAATATGCAACCATAATATGTATGTGTATGTTGCTGGAGAGAGAGAAAATAATAAAGCCGATGGACAAAATAAGCAATTGGTGAATTTGGTTAAAGGGTATGTTGGACTGGAATTACCTGTGTGTTTTCTACCTTTTCTGTAAGTTTGAAATTATGCCCCCCAAACCCAAAGAGTTACTGTAAAATGGTATGGCCACTATGGAAAACTGTATGGTCATTTCCCAAGAAATTAAACACAGAAATACCATATGATCAATCTAGCAATTCCACTTCTGGGTAGATAACCAAAAGAAGTAAGAGCAGAGACTTGAATAAATATTTGTACATCTATGTTCAGATTTGAATAAATATTTGCAGCATCCTTCATGACAGCTAAATGGTGGAAGTAACCCACGTGTCCATGAAGGGATAAATGGGTACACACAATGAGGTATACACATAAAATGAAATATTATTCAACCTTGAAAAGGTTGATAGAAATTCTGATACACACTACAACATGGATGAACCTTGAAGACATTACATTAGTGAAATAAGCCAGTCACCAAAAAAACAAATATTGCATCTGTTCTAGTTATAGGAGGTTCCTGGAGTAATCGAATCTGTAGACAGAAAGTAGAATACTGGTTGCCAAGGGCTGGGGGAAGGAAGAAATGGGGAGTTCGTTTTAAACGGGTACAGAGATTCAGGTGGGAAGCCAAAAACTGGTTCTAGAGATGGATGATGGTGATGGTTGCACAACGATGTACATATACTTAATGCCACACTTAAAAATGGTTAAAATGGTAAAGTTTGTTATATATATTTTACCATTTCACTCATTGTAGAAAATAATTTTTTTTAAAAGAGCAAAAAGCATCAAGCAGGCAAAAAGTATGTTCCATAGGTCACCATGAAATCTTATAATTTAGTACAGTGCCTTCCAGTCTTTTTCTTGTGTGTTTATATTTAGTTGAGAGCATATTATCTAATTTGTTTTGCTTTTTTTATGATTAAAATCTTATATTTTCCCCCTAAATATTAGAAGCTATTTTAAAAATATCACTGCACAGTATTCCACCATGATGATGTACCAAATTTTCTTTAGCTACTTTTCTAATGTTGAATATATTGATTGTTGATTATCTACCGCTTATCTACTCGGGTCAGGGCCATGGGTGTGACTATTATGGCCACTATATACATTACCAACTCCTAAAGTCATTTAGAGGGAAAATGGCATCCTTTTCCAAATTATGCTATTTATATTTGTGATCTCCCTACTATTAACCTTCTAGCAACTGTACTTTTTCTCATTTACTTGGACCTTCAAATGAACATGGATAGTGTCTCCATGAAAAGTATCAGAAAAAAAACCCAACTTTCAGATTTCACATTATACCTGAGGAAACTTAAATCCTCATGAGAAAGCCAACACTTACCAAATCTCTCCTGCACCATAAGGGCCACCTGTTTTCCCACCTGAGTGCTCCCAGTAAAGGACAGCAGGTTCACCCGTTCATCTTTGGCCATTGCTGTGCTGCAGGGGGATAGACATGGTCACCCAAGCACAGAAACCCAGCTATGACAGCACGAATGGTACCCAGACATAAAACTCTGGCATGGGCCCTTGAAAAGGCAGTCAGTCAAAGATACGAGGAAGTCTTTCCCAAGGGATCAAGGGAAGGTCTGCATGAAAATGAACCAGATTTTCACAAGTAGAACCACACAGCAGAACAGACTAACATGTTCTGTGAGCTCTCCATCAACTTAAATCACCTCAAGGACATCATTAGTTAAGAAAGAAAGCCCTGCCTGTAGTGAGTGGGTGACTGTACAATACAACCTTTGCATTGTCCTTGATGAGCATCCCAGCTATTTTGCAGGCCTTTAAACTACTAATTTCTCTAAGAATTAAAAATCTAAAGACTAGAGGGAAACATCCTAAGTATTCCACATGGAAACTGACTTATAAAGGCTGTGCTAGAATTTCCAGTAGCTTCTAGGTAGAGCAGACCAGACATCATTGACTAGAACTTCTTTGTTCATAGTTCGGTGCTTCAAAGGGCTTAGTGTGGGCCAAGTGGACCGCCACAGGAACAGTCTAATGCAGAGCAGGAATAGCCTGATGAACCTACCCGTGTAGGCCTCCCCAGCTTCAGCCCAGCAAACATGAGCACTAATGCCCAAAGCAGCTGTTCCTTAATGCACGCCTGTACACTCATGCAACTACCTGAGCCACTCGAAGGCCAATGCTGGGACTGGAAGCCCAGAGTGCAAAAACAGAGTTGGTCAAAGGATAGAATACTCATGTTTTTAAATGACATTTAACTAATACTTCACTATGCACGCTATACGTGGGAGACTAACGTTTTAACCACGTCAGTATGGGTATAAGACTTGATCTTTATGAAACCTAACCTAATCAATGTCTAAGCTGGTAAGAACCTTTCATCACAGTTCAGAGCAATTATAAAGTCAGTTCCAGCTTAAAAAGAGGCTGTGACATTATGCTAAGTGAAAGAAGCCAGACACAAAAGGCCACATGTCATATGATTCCATTTATATGAAAAGTCCCAAACAGGCAAATTCATAGAGACAGAAAGTAGATTACTGGTTGCTAGGGGAAGGGGGGATGGTAAGTAACTGCTAATAGTTAGGAGGTTCCTTTTGGGACCACCCCCACCCCAAAAATGTTCTGGAATAAGAACATTGTGATGGTTGTACAACATTGCGAATATTCTAAAAACTCCTAAATCGTACATTTTTAAAGAGAGAATGTTATGGTAAGTGAATTAATTATATGACAGTTTTTAAAAAACAATAAATTTAAATAAAGAGACGATATCCCCAGGGTTTTCTTTTTTGGTCACCCAGACAATAAGCAAGGTTGTAGGTTCTGGTGAGACACTAGATTACTACTCCACAGCTTTGCTTTGTAAGTAAGCACCTTTATAAATCCAGTGTCAGGAAGCCACGGACCACCCACCATTACAGCAGTTAATATATAAACACCTTACAATAGTAGCTCTGGACAATTAAAAAGTCATTCTTACTCATCCTCCAACAGAGGCTATGTGTTAATAAAGGCAGAGCCCAGTGGGGTCCATAATAATGATGATTCCAAAAAACCATTCTCACTTTAGCTGTACCGGGTTTAGTTATTCTGGGAGATGCTTCTGTGGGATCAGTGGAAAGATGCTCTCCACTACTGACCTACCCAATATCTGCTCCACCACAAGTCAAGGAACAAATAGCACCAGGCAGCTTGTTGTCCTCCAGAACTTTGGCTATTATCCTAGAAAATAAAAGGCAATTACTACTGAGTAGGGAGCAATTTAATTTCTTAGGAATTTTTTTAAAAACTAGGAATAAATTCAACCATCTGACTTTCCTTTTTTAATTCTCTCTCCTACTCTCAAACATCTAGGCCTGGGTTTCTCCTCATGTAATAGAGATGAGGTTTTCAAATCCTTAAAAGCAGAACTTTTGGTCAGGTAGTTCAAGTGATCCCTGTTTTCAAGTATTTTCTGCCAAACGATGAACATATCTGATTTCAAGATGGTAGACTGATCATAGGGTTTTTTTTTTTTTTTGGTCTCTCACTACAAATTCATTAAAATGATGGTAAAGAAATAAAAAAGGAATAAGGAATAAGACCTAGAAAGGGAGAAAGGAAAGGGTGTTCTCATCAGCAAATCAGAGGCGTCAATACATCTCTGCAAAGCAGAGCCAGCCAAAGAAGTGGTACAGGATGAAAAGGGAAAGACGCCCCCAAAACCTAGAACAGGTGCTGAGGAGATACAGCAGAGGGAGCTGGACCTGCCTGCAAAGCCCTACGAAACTCAGGAGCACACCAAGCCTTTCAGTCAGGAGAATTCAGCACCTTGCAAGCTAAAGAACTGTGGACAAGCCAGTTTTTTCTTAATTAGTCTCCTACAACTGATGCTATTTGAGCCAAAATAATAAATGCCGTTCAATGCTAATTAAATCTGCTTTTGAGTTATAAAAAATGGCTCCAGTTTCTCAGAAACAGGGTCCTTTTTTTCATTCTGAGCTTCCTGAGGAGCACAAGCCTAAAGAAAATAAAGGTCTCTCTTGATCAATGATCCCAACTTCTGGATACTTTCTAATTTGTTTAAATTTCAAAACGATCCAAATCCTACACTCACGTAAAAAAGACACCATTGCCATGAGTTAAGTAAATTCTCCAACTGTCCCCAAAATGTCCTTTATAGCAGGTTTTTTCCCACCTAACTGAAGATCATATACTGCAGTTGTCATGTCTGAGATCAGGTGTCAGGTTGCACAGTTCCTTCCAGGACCTTGTGGTATACACATCCTGTCTACACAAGTGGGTGAGGGCTCCTGAAAGGTAGGGATTTTGCTTTGTGCCTGTAGGTAAAGATCAGCAAAACTCTTTTCTCCTAATGCGAGAGAATCTGAACTTAGGTTAACTCTTTAGTTTTGTTCCCCAGGTTGTTGTGGTTCAATCAAATCTGAGACCCAGGAAGTCACTTGAGATGAACTGTGAGCTTTTTTATTAGCCAGCCAGCAACTAACACTCTACCACACAAGGTGAGAGAATCAGCACCGAGCTCCCAAAAGAGGCAGTTTATAAAGCCTAGCACAAGCAAGCAGACTACAGAAGCAGAAGTTGGCTCACTTGAAAATTTCCACCCTTTACAAGGTTACCTGATAAATGTCACTGTCAACAATGCTACATAGACAATGTGGCTTATGATAAAAATGGCCCCTGACTGGTCAACTGCATCTGGAGTGGGATAACTACCCAAGAGCTGGAAACAGGCACCTCATACTTTTTGGCCTTCCCTGAGTGCAGTGACTCCTGTAACGGTGTGACCCTTGTGGGAAGCTAGCAGCTCTGCCTACGAAATTGTTACAAGACATTCTGGCTCCTGTGGAGCACTAGGCTTTTAAGCCAGGGCGACCTCTGCACTGTGTACTGTAGATCTTATCGCCTCAGCCCTACAGACACTGATCGAAGAGGAATGCCTGAAGCTCTCCTCCTGGCAAACTACGTTCCTGTCCTCTGTCCTTCTGAATAGACAGAGCTATGATATGTGGCCTGTGCTCCTCTTATGAGGCTGGAATTCAGTTGAATTTAAGAATTCCCAGCAGATACGGCAGCACCTTGTTTAATCCTGGCAAAATTTAGCATTTTGACTCGTCTTCCATTACAAAATCTTATAATATTCTCAATTCTCTAAAATATCAGCCATGTTCTTCTATGAACATTTCGAACCCTTCAAACTGTTTAAAGCAAGTAATATAAAAAAGCTCAGAGCAACAATAACTTTGATATTGAAATTAATATCAAAATTACTAGTATTTAAATCAATCACTTAACAATTGGCAAGCTATGACCACATTAACTGCTTTTTTTTTTTCTTTTTTATTTTAAGAAAATTGCCTGGGGAATCATCATTTTTATATGTTTTGTATATCAGAGTTCTATGTAATTAATTTGAACACGTCAGCTTGAAGGAGATATTTTCCTCAATACCCCGTATTCCTTTCCAGTAGATACGAACGAACACTACTCTTTGGAGCACATCTTTCAGTTCCTGAACCAGCGTCCCTAAATGACCTGACGCGAAGGACCCTCTTACATCCAGACTCCACCACGCTCTCTACCCACACTTCAAAGAGAGACTGCAAAGGACGCACCGCAGCGCGCGAAGGATGCATCCCTGCCCTGCACGGGACGCCTTCGCCCGTGTACATTCTCTCAACTCCACAGTGACACATCAGTGAGGCTGACTTTGTGACAGAATCAGTGTCGTCAGGTTTTCAAATGAGTAAATAAAAACTCTTTCAGTAAAAAGATAAAACCCATTTTAGATAATGTGAGAAGAATCTGTGGATTAGGGTTAGTAACCATTTCTTTCTGTTTTCCCAATGGTCTAGTAAACAAAAGCAATAAAAATATTAACTGGGTGGAAATCAAAACCATTTATTCACACCTTGAATAAAGTTATAAAGTAAAGCCCCTAAAGTGTTAAGAAAATTTCCTGTCCACTGGATTTGTTTTTATTTTCAAGTGACAAAAATGTTTATGAGTTCAATTTCAATATTTATCTCAATATCTGGCATGTTTCCAATGAGTTCAATAATATGACTCTAAAAGAGCTCTGTAAACTGCAAAAGAAAATAACATTACTACAACCAAGGGAGAAATTGTCCAAATCTTACACTTAAATATGATAGTTTTACATTGGATTAAAAATTCAGTACCAATCACCCTTTAGAGATCTATTGCACACCCAGGGAAAAGAAAGCCACACGTACTCACTTTGTGACAGCAACACTAATGAGGGAAGTTGTTGGAGCTCCTTTCCTTGAGAGGGTTAAAAAAAAAAAAAAGGCAACTTAATTTGGTGGAACTCATAAATACTTTTCATTATCAAGCGGAAGCAAACATCTTTGTGAGAAAAACTTCTAATCAGACAACAGAGCCTAGTAACTGAGAAAGGAATCTATCCTTCAGCTTGGTGTCTCTGGGACCTAACAGACTACAAAACTTTCTTAAATATAAAAATGCCAAAAAAACAATTTTAAACCTGCTTGCTGCACTGATAAGAACTGTTACATTAATCTCCGCCAATTATGGGAACTGAGTGAAACGGAAGTCGACATGAATTTCCAGTGGAAGGCTCAGAGCTGAGGAAAACTATACAGCTAGCCTTTTTGGATCAGAATGCAGGAAGTGTGGGTCCCTTTAGCAACATGGTGCCAAATCACTAACCCTCCCAACTCTGCCTTGCCTTTGTAGACAGTCATTGCAGATACTTGATAGAAGACATTAAGATCTGCACATAATTAGTGGGACAGAGGCACAATGGGCAAAGACAACTCTTCCAGCTTTCTAACTTCTTCCACTGAACGGGCAAACTAAAAATGAGCAGGTGCTTTGTCATCTCTAAGATGCTTGCATTTTCCTGGCCACTTCTACTAGCAAATATTTTATAAAGATGTAAAATTTAATGTACAATGAGCACATAGGCCAAGTGCCTCTGAATCGTTTGGGAATTCACTATCAAATTTTTAATTTTTATTAAGGAAAAAAAAAAGAGTCAAACTTTAAAAAGAAAGTTGTGATTTATCAAATTTTTTTTCCCCCCTCCTACTTGTTTACTTCGTTTTCTGTTTGGGGAGAATAGTACAACACAGAATATATCTGGTTTTTGTCCCCAGTTTCTGGCACAAAGCATCAAAACCCCTTGGAATTTTCTGAGTAATAGAAGTGTCTTTATTATGCAATTAGGTGACTTTTGGGTGCCTCTAGCTTGCTTCAGGATGGGAGGTGGTCACTAGTCCCCAGAAGACCAACCAAGGGGAAGGAAAAAGGGATGAAAATTGAATTCAATCACATGTCCAACAATGTAATCAATTGTGCCTGTGTGATAAAACCCAGTAAAAACCCTGAACCCCAAGGCTCAGTGAGGCCTCCTGGCTGGGAGGCTGACATTCCCCAACTTCACCAGGAGGGGGAATAGAAGCTCCATTTCTGGGCCTGCCCTTCCAGACCCTGCTGTATTGCGTATCCCATAAAACTGTAAGCATGAAGTTTTGTGCTTTCTTGAATTCTGTGGGTCATTCTAATGAATTCTTGAAACCAAGGTTCATTGAAATCTCCAAATTTGTAGATGGATGGTCAGAACAACAGATGTCCTGGGAACCTGGGGCTTACATTTAAAGAGAGGACTGAACCCTTAAACCTGTGGAGGCTGACACTAAGTCCAGGAAGTTAGTGTCGGATTTAATCACAGTATACCCATTCGAGGTGGAAACAACTGGAAGGGCATGGTTATGTCAAAAAAAAAGTTAATAAGTCAAAAAAAACTGTACCAATGATAAATAAAATACATAATAATTCAGTCAGCATTTCACAACTCGCAGATGTGAATTGTTAACAGAAAGAGTGGGGTAATAAAAAACACTTCAATACTTTTCAAATACTTTTAGTAGTACATGAACATGGTGACTTTTATCATCTAATTACTGAATAAGAAAGTGAGCGGGTCTTACCAAAGGCAGACATTGCCACAGATCATGGCGATGGCATTGTTCCAGCCATACACAGCCACAGGGAAGTTGAACGCAGTGATGATTCCAACCAGACCTACAGGATTCCACTGCTCAATGAGAGCATGGCCAGGTCCTGAGGACAGGAGAAGGCGAGGAATATGCTTAGTGCGTTCATTTAATGCATGTCCAGTTAAGAACAAAGGCTGAGATCTTGCATGTGCAAAACAAAGGTGCACAGAACCAAGGAGGGATTCCAGATGCCTAGTAGCAGAACACTTTACGTAGCAGCAGGATATTGGTACATTAATTAGCATACAACAAAAGCTGTTACTACTCCAGACCTTAGAAAACACAATGATAAGACACTATGCCTCTGATCCTCATAGCAACTCTGATTATTTGAATCAAAGGCAGCCAGAGCACTGAAGAACCAAAGCCGGGAGTGATGGCTCACAAACCCTGGTGAAAACCACAGACCCACTGGAAGGGCGGTGCTCTCAGCCATCCACCTTTCAGGCCACGCTCACAGTGCTAGCTAGGAACAGGGAACCCATCAGCTGCTGCACCTGACAGCCGGGCCCTCCTTCAGTCTGGGTACCCTAAATCTCCCTGTGGAGATGATGTGCTGGCACAGCCCCTTCCTGACAGGACTTCCCTCCTCCTCTCCTGCCTCCCCTCTTCACCCTTCTCCCCAGGGAGCCCAGCAAAGCTCTGATAACATCACTCCCTTGCTTAAAACCCTTTGTGGTCTGGATCACCACTGCAGCTGCCCCCCATCAAGTCCAAACTCCCTCAGAGGAAAAATCTTCCCACCTCCTCTCCCCATCCTGTGCCCTCCAGCAGTGCTAAAGTAACTGTTCCCCAAAGAAGCCCCGTTCTCCCATCTTAAGCTTTCGCTTTTTTCTCCCTTTTTAAAAGGACCCCTGGCCCAGCACCCCGCCCCTCTCTTCCCTGAGACCTTACCGTGTCCTACTATAATTATCCCTTTACTCCTCCCGCTTTCCTCCCGCTCTTCAATGTAAGGAATTTATAAGCTTAAAAATGTCTTGAGGACAAAGACTATGCCTTAGTGATCAAATACCACCAATGAGATCACCTGGCACCTGGTAAGCACTCAATAAGCACTGACTACATTAAAGAGGTCAGAGTGACCCCAAAAGCCTCCGCACAGATGAATAATCCACTCTTTAAAAATTATATATTTTCATTTCCGATCATAAATGTAACATAATTCCCATGATGGAAATTTTGAAAAATACTGAAAAATGGAAAGATGACAATGAAAATCTTCAACAATCCTCCCGCCCCGGGATGACTGCTACCACTCTGGCGGACTTCGGCCCCTTGCATTTTCAATGTACCCGCACAGCCACCTGTTTTGCTCTATTAAAACTTCAAACGTTGCAAATCACATAAGCCCTTATCCTCGTCACTGAAACCTCCTCAGAGGACAAGGATAGTTCTTGCGGCGTAGTGTAACAGCAGAAGATTGAAAACACCTTAAACACCCATCATTTGGGTTAAATAAATGATGTATATCTTTACAGCAAATAGACGGCCATTAAAAAAGATGAAGGAAGCACTTTAATGTAATAACATAAAACAATTTCTAAGACCCATGAAGTATGAAAAAGTACAGAACAGAATGTACAGTTTGCTAATGTTTGTGTTCCAAAAAGACATATTTGCCTGTTAAGTGAATAAAAGCTCTAAAAAGATATACAAGAAACCAGAAACATGGGCTACTAACACGGGATACTATCGAGTATCCAGGAGGGCAGGAGGGAGAATTTTCATCTTGTGTGCTTTTATTTCTTTCTAATTCTGTGATACGAATATATCGCCTCTTTAAAAAATAACATTAAAATAAGTAAATACGATCATCCCATAAAATGTGGGGATGAGGAAGGAAAAATCTATAAACAGGATTTTTTATTACCTGTTAACAGGCTGCCAAAATTACCTCAACCTGTTTCCTATTGATAACACAATGGGCATCTTTACATCGTTACACATAAACCTTTGTCACATTTCAGATTATTTACTTAAATTAGATTTCTGAAACTGGTTAAACGTAAGGTTCTCTGGGTTATCCAAATTTTTCCAAATGGACTGGCAATTCACATTACCACATGTCCCCATAAAAGTGTGTCTGTCTCATGACCTTGCCACCACACTCTTTTGAGTTTTGTCTCAAAAAACAAAAAAATAAATAAAGTGTCTTATCTGCTATTTTCACCTGTTTTAATCTGCATGTCTGAGTAGAAAGAGTAAGGATATATGTTCAAACATTTATATGCCTCTTACAATTCCTCTTTTGCAACCTGTTCACAGCCAGGGCATTCTGTTTGAATCTCTGCATCTAGAGTACAAACTCTTAGCTTAAGTGACTTCACTGCTTACTTTCAGAAGGCAGAATGGGTCCCCCGATCATCCGTGATAAGCCAACAGCATAATCACAAATATCCACATACTCTTGAACTTCTCCCACACCTTCCACTAAGATTTTTCCCATCTCCAAAGACACCTAAAGATACAAAAGCCAAACGTCATTTTTTCCAACAGAATTTACATTTTAAACATTAAATTAACAGAGGGAAACGCAAAACATATTTCTGTGAAGGTAATAAACTTCAGAAAGTCTGTTCTTACTTTTTTGAAAACTGCACATTTTCTATGTGCCAAAACCCAAGAATAGTCTTCACTTTTTTCCTGTCCATACTCCAAAGAAAAGACTTTTGAAATGTATACTGCTTGTCTTAAAAATCACAGTCTCATATACAGAAATGTGTAAAGGCCTAATTACCTTTCAAAGTATTATATTTTTACGACAGAAATACTTTACCAAGTTTCCCAGTACTTGTATCTTCTCCCGCAAGGCATCCCAATCTGTCTCACTACTTCTCCTCGCTTTGGAGCAGGAATCTAAGAAAGGAATGGAATTTTAATGTTAATTCAAAGTGGAAACTTGTGTGCTACCTAAGAACACAATATTAGATAAATGTGCTATGAGAGAGCAAAGCATGAGTCCATCAAAGATGACTTTTTGATCACCTCAAGACTGTGATATGCCAGGCCCTCAAACCAATGCCAGAGACCCAGGAAACATCCAGATGACAGGTTCATGGGAGCAAGGGACAATGCCAACTACAGGAAAAAATTTAGAGATTGAACACAACCTTTTGGGGTGACTCCAGAGAGCTTAAGATACTTTAAATACCTATAGGCTTTTGTGGTTCCCAGAGATGATTTTTGATGGGTCGAACTGGCTGTGCGCCCACACTCTTGATTTAGCTTCCCCTCCCCCTTCCCTCACGCGCAGGGTCATCACACACTGCTCGGGGTCCCCCAGAGCTTGGCTGTGATTGCAGGGCTCTTCTTTGCTCTCTGTCCCACCACGTCTTAGGACAGCTTTCCTGGAAGGTAACTCAGCAACCTGTTACCATTTTAAATGTTCCTACCCTTTGACTAGGCAATTCCATTTCTGGAAATTGAATATATACAGAAGTACGCAAAAGTATAGGTACAACAAATTCATTGCAGTGCTTTTCCTAGTGGAGAAAAACAGAAACTACCTAAATGTCCACCAACACATAACTGGTTAACTATGGAACAGTCCTAAAATGAGATACTTCACTCTCTCTAAAAAAAAATGAGGTAGCTCTATACGGAAAATGTTTAAGAGCTATAACAAGATAATTGAAAATAGCAAAAGAATGCATACAATAAATAAACTTTTGCTTAAACTTGAAGGAATGTACAATGAGATGTTCATAGTAGTGATTTCTGGGGAATGGAATCATAATGGATTTTTATTCCCCACATTTTATGTCGGCAACATTTGCCACTTCTACAATACAGGCACTCTTCTGGAAACAGGAAACAAAAATTATAATGTTGAATGAATCAGTGCAGATGCTATACATTTCCTAGCATATGGAACAGGTTTAATTATGTTTTAACTGAATTTAGCCAACATATTTATATAAGTTTAGCAAACTGGCTAATTTCAACTCAGAATGGCCAATATACATGGCCTTTAACCTCCCATTCCGTACATATTTTATTTAATCAGTGTTTCAACCAAGAATTACTGCACATTTTCTATGTGCCAAATATTGTGCAAATCCCCGGGAAATCTAGGGAAACAAGACAGCTCATTCATTTGCACTGTAGCTGACAGTCCAGTGGGTGGTAAGAAACAGGCAATTACAATCCTTATGATGGAGGAGCTAGACTACAACCAGAGAACCGAGAGTGTTGATTTAGAATTACTTGGGAGTAAGAGAGTAGGGAGAAAGGGGACTTTTTAAAGAATTTGAGAGCTTTACTTTAAAAAAAAAAAAAAAAGTAAAGAAGAATTGAGACCAAAGACCTAGATTGGTGTTGGCCAGATGAAGAGATGAAGTAGAAGAAAATTATAGGGGACAAGGAACACTGCATATGCAAAGGCCAAACGTGAGAAAGCAGATGGGGGTTTTGTAGAGTTCAAAGAAGGAGGAGAGGAATACAGGGGACACGCTGCAAATAGCTGTGTAAAGAATCCAAAAACCAGTGGGGAAATTAGTAAGAGGATTTTAAGGGGGAGGGGCAGGGTCACGATGCATTTTAAAATGACTCTAGTTGTGAAAATGGATTGGAGGGACACAAGACTAGGGCAGGAAGACCATTAGGCCAGACCAGAGATGGTTGCTGTCTGAACTACAAAAGAAAGAAATGTCATTTAAGATGTTCGAGACTTGATAATTAAAAACTGGTAACTGATCAATCCTCAACCCTGGTGGCTATGCATTAGAATCCACTCAAGGAACTTTAAGACTAGATTTCATCCCAGAACACTCAAATCTGGCACTTTTTTCCAGCTTCCCAGATAATTTGCAGGAATAGCAAGAGTTGAGACGGCCAGAATTAAGTCTGGGGAGAGGGAATGGAGAAGGGAGTAGGAAACAAGGAAGACAGCCCCATTTCCCAGTGAGCTTGATCAGCCCTAGTGACAGGGCATCAGGAACCTCAGACCATTCTGAGGTGAGCAACAAGAGCCCTTGTCTCTGCATATTCCCCTGTAAGTCACATTCAGAATGAGCATCAAAGACAAACGCGTGGCAAGAACTATGAGCATGGAGGGGAGTATTAGCTAAGTCTCTGAGGAAATTAATATGATGATATTCATGTTAGGAGCTACCAGGTGTCTTATATTCTTTTATTCATTTAGAGATGGTGCATTGACATTTCCCTATTCTTAACGGAGAAAGAAGGGACTCTGGGTCTCCCTCACCAGAGACAGAGAGGGAAAATGAGGATGGATAGCTGATGCAGAGGGGCAGAAACAGGTAGTCTTCTGGGCTGAAGCTGGTTCATGCAAGAAAGCAGCAGACTAGGTTCTGTGTGGTTAGTTTTAGTTAAGAGAAAGAAATCAGTTTTTATAAACTAGCTCTTCCTATTTTTATCCTTATTCCTCTTCCCTTAGAGAAAAGTGCTCCCTTTAAAAAATTCCAGGCCTAACTAAATGAAATAATTGAAACAGTGGTTTGTCCTCACACAGGCAAAGCCAGCCAAAAAGATCATGGCCATCTAGGGGCTCCACATTAGTGAGGCCCAAGAGGGAACAAACCAGGAGGGGATCAAGCTCTGGTCCATTTTTACTTGAGGTCCCAGCAGCCTCTAACCCAGTGGTCCCCAACCTTTCTTGCACCAGGGATCGGTGCTCCTATGAGAATCTAATGCCTGATGATCTGAGGTGGAGCTGAGGCGGTGATGCTAGCACTAAGAATGGCTGCAAATACAAATGAAGCTTTGCTTGCCACAAGTGGTTACAGTCCAGGGCCCGGGTATTGGGGACCCCTGCTCTAAGTCACTGCCCCCATTGGCAGGTGTCCCGGAGGCACAGTTATGAAAGTCTCTGCCTCTTTCCTAAACTTTGAATCCAATTGCTCAACTTGAATTCTAACAAATGGAATCCCTAACTGACTCTACTTTCCCCCAGGAAAGCAATCTGTTAGCAGCACCCACTCTCCTGGGAAGTCTAAAAGTGTGACAAGTGTAAGAAGGAACGTGAGGTGCAGAATCTGGCACTGTGTAGTAAAAGCAGACTG
Source organism: Eonycteris spelaea (assembly GCA_003508835.1). NCBI lineage: Eukaryota > Metazoa > Chordata > Mammalia > Chiroptera > Pteropodidae > Eonycteris > Eonycteris spelaea. Next base: position 994,652 of record PUFA01000175.1, read on the forward strand.
CAGAATAAGATCCTGAATGCAAAAACAACAACAACTACAACAACGAAATACAGCACAATATTTAAGAAAGACACCACAATGTCAACTGCCACCCCCCAGGTCAAAACAAAGATTTAAAGTCCAGGTCCCCAAAAGAAAAGACCCTGAATTCACAGTCTTCTCAAACATGATTATATACACATAAATGTTTCTGACAAATGTTTCACTGGCATTCAAAACAGGGTATGCAAAGAATAAATCCTAATATAAATGATGGGCTATATATTTAATAATAATGTACCAATATTGGCTCACAGATTGTAACAAATGTATCACACTAATGCAACATGTTAATAATAAGAGAAACTCACTAAGGTGGTGGGGAGGGGATCTCTGGTGAGGTATGTAGGGGAATATCTGTACTTCCTGCCATCTTTCTGTTGAGGGGGCTCAGAACAAGTCACTCCAGAATGTGCCACTTTGACATATGGATTACTTGATGCTAAAGGCACTCAAGACCCATCAAATTCAGAAAACCCGAAAAGCTATTTACCTCCCCTTAACTTCTAGAACTTAGTTAAAAAGGGGGCCTGTATCAAGAAGACAGCTATTATTAGAGATAACTTTTTATATGTGAGAGACTGATCTGCAGCGAAGGCATACATTTGCTTATCAATCACTTGTTCTTCTCACCTACCTGTGAATGGCCTTCCTCTCCTTTAAAGCCCCAGATCTCTATCCATTTCCTTCACTCAGGATGCTTTCTAAGCATCAGTTGCCTGGCTGCCTTTGGGTCTCATATCTTCGGGGTAAGGGGAGGGCATTATGTAAAAAACTAAAATTTGTTTTTCTTTAATCTGTCTTATGTCAATTTAATTATTAGACCAACCACAGAACCTAGAATGGAACAAGGAAAATTTTTTCTTCCCATACATTGTAAAACTAAAACTGCTCTAAAAATTTTTTTTTTAATGGAGTACAGGAAAACAATGATTTTTAAATATTATACAGTAACTTTAGGCTGGTACATAATGCAATCACAGGTCAAAATTTACACATAGCATGCATGTGCACGTATATATAATAATCGCAACTATGAAATTAGCGCATAAAAGACTGGAAGGAAATACACTAAAACATAACTCTAATAACCATTCTGTACTGAAGAGAAAGTAAGGGGATTAAATTTGATTATATTATTTACTGCATCATTCAGTTTTTTAAAGCAGAGAATATGGATTATTTTTATGATTAAAAAGAAAATGATAAAAGTTATTTTCAAAACATTAAAACAAATGACACTTCTTTGGACACTACCCTCTCTACCCAGGTAGGGTTAACTTTACTTAAGCACACTGTTTACTTTTGGAAGTGGTATTTTCCTGCTCAAGGCTATTTTTGATTGTGTGCAATAGAACACTGAGCCTAACTTATGGTCAGAATTAGAGGAAAGATGTTACTTGTTCTTTACACAGAGGCGGTCTCTTAGCAAACAACAAAGCTCATACTTACTTCTACCCAGATTCTCCATGCTTCTCTTGCTTTCTTTACAGATTCCTCATAGTCAGCCACACTGGCCTAAATGAAGAATTAGGGGGAGACAAAGGAAAAGGGAAGTGATGATCTCCTTTTAAGAACACAGGTTTTGGGGAAAGAATTGGAAAATCTCTGGGTGACCCCTAAGATTTATGATTTAGAATGATTTTCACAGTCTACTCTTCCAAAACCTCGCTAACACTAAGACAAGGTAGAATCTGGCTGGCTGTGCGTGTGTGTGTGTGTGTGTGTGTTGTTGTAAATCTGGGAACAACGCCTGAGATGTATTAGAATTTCAGAACTGTGGGCTCCAACTCAGATTTAAGAGTCAGAACCTTCATTCTAACGAAGTCCCCAGGTGAGTCAGAAGTATGGCCTTAAAGGGACCCCCTCTCCCTAGTCCTCTCTATGGTTTACTTTCTCTAGGGCACACACACTCCTACCCAAAGAGTGGACAGTCTTTCCCATTCTTAAATGTCAATGAAAAAGAAATACATTATTTTTTGACTTCGTAAGTTTGTATAACTCTTGATCACTCCCACGAACCCTCCCTGTGGGCAGCTTGCATTAAACAAAACAAACAAACAAAAAAACACTTACCTGTCGGACTCTTGCTATTGGCTCATTGTTAGCAGGACAATAGGTAGTGATAACCTTAAAACAAAAAGAAGATGACCACCATATGTAATCCCTTCCAAACAGGGAACAGACCAAATAAGGTGGAAAAAAGGGAGGAAGGAAAAATAAGATACTAAGCGTATCCAAACTCAGAATCTTTAACTTCTTTTACAAAGAAGCCACTCTACAGAGCTGTCTTTCATTTTTGACCTAAACATTCAGAACTACTTTTCTGCAAAATTTACCCTTGCCATCTAAGTATTAGGTACATAAACAAAAGCCTAAATGTAACCCGTTATTTTTTGCCTCTTTTTCCATTAACAACACTCCAAACTTGAGTTTTACTTATTCCTTCTCCCTCTTACTCTGCTCACCCTCTGTTCAGAAGGTGAAATAGCCAAGGCCAGACAACTATGGGAAAGGCCTGTATATCACACAAACTGGAGAGATCAACTAGAAAGAAAAAAATCAAACCATAGTTTAAAAAGGGAGCCAGGCGCTTCAGGAGAGGGTATTTTATCCATAAACTTAATTAGATATTCCGTATAGGAAAAACAGGAAACTACCCGATGGGGGACACAAGAGGGTGGGGCGGCCAAAGTCACCTGCATCTCCTAGTCACAGATAACCGAAAGGAAGATGTTTCCACCAACAAAGTAAATTCATTGTACAACATGCAACAAAGTTTCTTGCACGTTATGTAACATTTTCTTATAAAAGCTTTCTTTTGTATGTGGCTCTCAAAATACCTAAGCGATAATTTCCTTCTCTTTCTATCGTATTCTAGAACGTTTTATTGATATTTAACTGGGTGCCAGGAACGGTGTTAGGCTCAGGAAATGGAGAAAGGCGGAAAAGCCCGCCTTCAAGGGAACTCAGAGCCCAATAAAAACAACAGAATTTCAGCAAGTCCGAGCTTGCAAACTCCAAAGACTTTCAGAAAATAGCAACATAAAACTATACAATAAAACATTACCTGCGGGCATATCACATCTGAGAAGCCACAGTCAAACACGAAATTAAGATAATTTACACCTTTAAGCGTGTGGCATTTCTCACTACAGATCGCAGAACTCTGCCCTAAGGTTTTAAGTATGTGTGAGTTAACCCCAACCAGCTCCAACGACATCGCCTCTCTATATCACACAAAGCCCTAAAATCTAAGAGTATTTTTAAGGCACCTTAAGTAGGGAAACTTTTACTGTGGAGCTTTCAAACTTCCCATCCTTTACAACCGCCTACGGCGGCAGCGGGGAGTCTGGTTGATCAAACCCCGCCGGGCCCCCCGAGAGAACTGAGGCTGCAGAGATTCCCTGGGACGCCCGCATACCTCTCCCCGGCCTCCCCAGCTTCCATTATACACGCCCTCGTTCTCCTCGCGGAGGCCCAGCTCCTTCAGCCAAGAATACTGGGGCTGATTGATGAGTAGAGTGGACATGAAGGCGGCAGGCCGGTCCCAACGTCCCGAGAACTTGCTCCTGCTTGCACGGTGCACAGGGCACCAACGAAGCGCGCGCCACATACTGAGCCCTGGAGGCGCAACGCGCCTGCGGCCCGAAGAGCGGCTCAAATAGAGCCCCGCCCCTGCCCGGGCGAGCCCATCAGGCAGGCCCGGCCCCGCCCCCGGGACCCGCCTCCGCCGTCTCAAGGCCAGCTTTAGTCTTCCGAAGAGTCCTGAGCTGAACCGCGGCTTGGAACAATGGGTTGCCGCACGGAGGAAAAGAGAGAGCCACTGCCATCTGGCGAAAGACGCCGGAACCTCGGCACCAGCTAGAAATTCTTTCAGCAAAATATTGGCTCTAAGTAAAGTAGGTTAGAGCAGGGCTTCTCACACTATAATGTGTATGTAATCACCTGGCGATCATGTTAAATGAACATTCTAATTAGATGGGTCCTGGGCTGGGGTCTGAGAGTGGTCTTTTCTAACCAGCTCCCAAGTGATGGCGATGCTATTCTGTGGAATAGCCAAAGGAGGGGGTTTTTTGGTGGAGGAAAGGAGGTTGTTTGTTTCCACTGCTTTGTTAAATTACGAATAGAGTTTTCTAATTAATGAAAAATGTTAAATTATGGTACTTCTTTCGAAATATCCTGCCTAGGTATATTCTTACTTTTGAAAAACAAAGACAGTTTTCATCAATTTCCCTCTTTCTCAATTCTGTCTTCCTGATATCTTTTCCACCCCCCCCCACTCCCCCACCCCTCCCTTACCATCCCATTTCCCATCTAATTTCACAATAACTGGGCCTACCCTGTGTAAGAGAAATACATCTCCAGCATGATTTGGACATGAGTTAATACATGCACATCAAATCAATTGAATTAATACATGTTTTTGTGATTCCCAACGTGATTTTCAAAATATTACTTCTCACTACTCGCCTGTGGCCTTCTGAATTGCAGCCAAAGTCACTTTATGTTTCGATGTGCTTCTCCCACTCTGCCTTTGCCCTTGCTGTTCTCTTCAACTGTAAAATCCTTCCTTTCATCTCTGTGTTCAAGCTTAGCTTTACCTCTTCCACCCTTGTGGTACAAAGGATTTCAGCAAATACTTGGCATGTATCAAGCACCTACTAGAAACTGTAGTAAGTGGAAGAGATATATGCTTCCATTTGTTATGTTGTATTTTTCCCTGCTAAGGCAAGGACCAGCTCTGACTCATCCTTGCACAGCTCTGCAATTCTCAGCATTGTACCAGGATCACGTCCACCTGTATAATGAATAAACTATAAGAATGAATAAACAAGTGAACCTAGGTACACGCTTCAGGAGTAGAAAGCATGGATATCCTGGTCTGGCATTGGTAATCTCTATCAAGAACCCAACTACTGTCTTCCATATACCCCTAGGACTCAGGCATCTTGTTTCTCAGACATTTTAACTGAGAATTTAATTCTTCTCAATTTCTGGCTGCCGGCAAAATTCTTTGTGTGGGTATCTACCACCACACCTTTCCTTCTCTCCTCCTCCATTTGATTTAGAAAAGGAAAAGACAATTACAGATGCATAAATTGTAGGAGGGACACATAATGCCCTCAGGAAATGTTAGCTTCCCTCTCTTCTCTTCACCAAGGCAAAGAGAGAGGTTCATGCTGTTGAGGAGTTCTGGGTAGACACTAGCAACCGCTAACATTGAAAATAGGAACTGCATCACTCTTCCACTTCCGTTTTTCAAAACTCACTTAGTTCTGCCTAACAGGAAGTCAGTAAAAAAAGAATTTTGATGGCAAAGAGCAGAAAGAGAGAAAATTAAATGAATCATATAAATGCACATTCCATGTATAAAATAGAATTTTAAATGAATCATACATGAAAGCATATATAAAAACTGCAAACCCTACAGAAATTTAAATGTACTGATTGAACACACAACAGCTTGAACAATTCTGCATGTGACCAATTTTGTTTTTCAATGACTTATCAAAGACATCATAGGGTGGTGATTAAAGCAAGACTCACTCTAGAATCACAGCATAGGTACAAATGTCCTGTGCTTAAGATGTCCTCAATGAATGCTAGCTAGCTGTCTTCATTCTTCAAAAAGCTGGCCGGGCGCAGAGGGATGTGACCTGAATATGCATGTTTGCCCTCAAGGCAGCAGTAAATTAGAGAAATCACCATCACTTAGGATACAATTTCATTATTGCAAACACAGAACCAGATTTGTCAGAGTATTGGTGAGTGACACTATTGCTCTGAGCAGACTCATATTGAGTTCACCAAAAAATGATGCTACAACTAGAATACTGGCTTATTATTTATAGCAAAAAGTATCTTCAGAAAGAACTGACCATTCCCATCCTCTAATCACTGCATTCTCTTCCAGAAAACAAATCATCTGTCTGGTTGTTTAACGATCCCAGACTCCAAAGAAGAATTGTTGATTAACAATAACTGATCCAGCGTGTAATGGCATCAGGCTAAGATAATGACCTCAAAGTCTGAATTAATCTGTAGATTCAATGCAATCCCCATCAAAATACCAGAACTGGCAAGTAGATTCTAAAGTTTAAATGGAAATGCAAAGGCTCTAGAACCAAACAATTTGAAAGAAAAAAAGAACAAATTTACATTACCTGATTTTAACAATAATAAAAAAATTATAACAATTTTACAATTATTATAAAGCTATAGTAATCAAGAAGTGTCACAGTGGTGTAAAGATAGACATAAAGATCAAAATGAAACAGAATAGAGAATGCAGAACTAGACCCTCACATATATAGTCGATTTTCGATGAAGGTGTCAAGGAAATTCAATGGAGAAAGGATAGTCTTTTCAAAAAAATGGTGCTATCTTAACTGGATATTCACATGAAAAAAAAAATGGACCTTGACTTTTACTTCACACTATATACAATAATTAACTCAAAATGGACCACAGACCTAAAGGTAAGAACTAAAACTAAAACTTCGAAAACGTCTGAAGAGAAAACATTGGAGAAATTCTTTCACGTGAAGGGCTGTTCTATGCATTAAATGATATTTCGTTGCATCCCATACCACATAGTAAAATGTTAATTACAGCATGAAATTTGACTCCTACCTCATACCATGCAAATCAGGAAAGGTAAAACAATAAAGTTGTTTAAGAGTTAGGAGACCTGGAATTAAGACTCAGTTCAATAGCTTAGCTGTGTAATCTCCCTTCATTTCTCAAAATAAGGTGATTTCTAAAATTCCTTTATAGGTCGTAAATTCACTTTTCAAAAATCAATATTCATTCTTTTCCATGCAGTCTAGAAAAGCAGCCTAAAGAAATAATAACACAAGTTTGCAAAAATACATGTGAATTGCAAAATTGGCTACAGCCTAAATGTACACCATCAGAGACTAAATAAATGATGGTACCTCCATGCAATGGAATATTAGGGCATCATTAAAAAGAAGGCGCTAGCTAGGTCTTTATATTTCGGTATAGAAAGGTGTCCAGGATAAATTGCTTTATTGTTTCTTTTTATAAAAAAAGTTACAGAATAGTAAAAGGTACAAATAAGATCCACTGCATGTAAAAAAAAACTTCAATAAATTTTTTTTGATCACCTATTATATACAAGAAGTCACTGCACTAGACATTGGGGGATATGACAAAAAATAAAACAAATATACATATGACTATTGAGGTCATGAAGGAGAAAAAGGGTTGGAGAGTGACATTAGGAGTGTCTGTTTTAGTTAGGGTGGTTGAAGAAGGCCTCTGAGATGTCATTTAATCAGAACGTGAATCATGTAAGAGAACAACCTGCGCAAAGAATAGGGTGTCCAAGGTGTTGGGGGGGCTCTTGCCAGAGTCTGGTACAAAAACTAAAACAGGAGGGCCACTGAGTCTGTGGTTCATGCTGCCTTGTGCCACTCAGCCAATAGCCTGGTACATGAGTTGGGATATTTAGAATAACCGTTTATTTTCAGAGCACGGGTTATCTGAGAAGAGAGCAGATTAACACCTCTAAAACTGCCTTCCTTTCTCATTCATGGGTATTTAAGGGAAAATCTGGGCATTATTCCAGGGGCTGCCTGACAGTTGAGGGGGATGGGTGGGTAGGGGGTCTGTTGTGCTTCACCGAGCCATTCCTCTAGTAACGTGGTCCTCCAGTGATATTAGCAACCCAGAACAAAGATGGTAGTAGTCTGAAAAGAATGCTAGACCAGAGGGATTGTGATTAGTTAAGCATAAGGGCATTAATCATAAGTTTCCGGAGTTCCAAGCCGCTGGGACAATCTATAGTTAAGCTATACAGCAAGGAAAAGTGAAGCTGGGGACACTCTGAGGCCTCTCCTATGGGGGTCCCAACCAGGCCCTTCTTCACAACTGCAAAGGCCTTATGCAGGGAAAGAGCAAAGCGTGCCTGAGGAGCAGCACCGTGAGCAGCACCAGCGCGGCTGGCGAGCTGGAGAAGGGCACAACAGACGCGGGCCAGCGGCCCTGGCTGCCAAGCCAAGAAAGGTCAGATTAGGCCAGTGACCTCAGGTACCGACGTCAGGTACCCCCGGAAGCTACATGCAGAGCGGATTGCGCCGGATTGCGCAGGAGCGAGAATGGAAGCCGGAAGTCCTGCCGGGGCGTCCAGATTAGCCCTCGAGGCCAAATCCCCGGTGGCTGCTGTCCGTGCACAAATTTAGGTTTACGCGAAAACCGAGTTAGGAAGAAAACGCGCCACAGCGGTGAGGGAGCAGGGGATTCGTTTTCTCGGACTCGCTCCAGTGAGTAGTTTGCGGCGATGCTGCACGTCGGTTAGTTTTGCGCCGGCGCCCCAGCCGGCCCCCTGCAGGCCACGGGGCGGAAGCCGGCGCCCGGGCGGGGGGCGCCCGCGATGCCGCCGGGGCCGGACCTTCCCGCCGCCCCGCCGGAAGTGCTCGGCTGACCCGCCGCGCCGCGGGAAGATGGCGCAGGAGGCTGGTGACATGGAAGATGGGCAGCTCTCCGACTCGGATTCCGACATGACGGTCGCACCCAGCGACAGGCCGCTGCAGGTGCCGGTGAGCGTGGAGGGCGGGCGGCCGGTTCTGGGCCCGGCGCGCGGAGCCCGGGCCGCTGGGAGCGGGGGTGGCGGGGCGGGGGCAGCGCGCCGTGCGAACCCTGGGTCGGCATCTCGCTGCGAGGAGGGACCGCGAGGGTGGCAGCCTCCTGGAGGCAGGCGTGCGGCGGTCTTTTCTCCGCCTTCCATGCGCCCCTTTTCCGAGTTCCCCCCTGCAGCGCCGCTAGGTCGTCCTGGAGGACGGATTTGGCGGAACATGTAGCACCTGGGGACATCGACCCGAAGCAGCCTATGGAGCTCATTTTCACACTGAGCACATAAGGAGACTGAGGATCGGGAATGAAGTTCATCACCTGCTCAGGGGCCTGGTCTTCCATATTTCCGTCAGACCTAGCTTTGTCATGCGGTAATATGGCACTAGGTTTTGTATTGTCCCAGTTTTCTAAATGGTAGTTTGTCTTGACCCCCGTACTAAGTAGCAACCTCTTTGAGGGCTTTGGTGCCAAGGTGCCCGCTTGGAATCCTGACACCGCCACTATTTGTCCTGAGGCAGGTTATTTAGCCTGGTGCCCCCATCTGTAGACTAAGAATGATAATAGTACGCCACTGATAGGGTAGTTAAAAATTCAATAGCCTGAGAAATGTTAGCTGCCAATATTACTTGAAGATAGGAAGAATATCTTATTAACTGAAATCACCCCCCATCCTCCATCCTAGCACGTAATAGCTCAAAAAATACTTGCTTTAGTGTTTAGTACAAAAAGCAAAGGTGATTATTTAGCATATAAATGTCTTAGGAAATTGATACCAAGGTATTTTGTGTTTCAGTGTCTTTCAGGTTTACATAGATCAGCCCATGAATTGGTAAACTTCATGTCGTGGACTCTGCAGTTTTAAAAGTAGTTTGTTGGGTTTACTGTCTAATCTGAAAGGAGTATAGTCACAAAACCGTGCAAAGGAAGTTTATGTGTCCTTATGCATGGAGGGCATCCTTGGAAAAAAAGAAAACATTGTTTTAACTTCTAGTAACAGTGTATTGTCATTTTCAAACATTCCGACAATAACTGAAAAGGTTGAAAGTCTTCTAAAGGTGAGAATTAGGAGCTTTGGTAATTTCTTAGAAGGAAGCCTTAGAACTACATTCTGTTATAGAAATAAGAATCGTGTCTTTAAAATTGTAAATTCCATGTGGATCTTCAGAAAAGTAGGGGCTGGATTGATTTCAGAAATTTAAATATCAATTCTGTTTCAAAAAGATCCAGTTGAATTCCTAAATAATTTTTTAAAATAAACACCTGATGGGCGGAGTTAATATGTTTTGTGAATTTATTTCCTTTCGCTTGCAGAAAGCACTAGGTGGGGACACTGGATTGAGGCCCTTCCAGGATACTACGGCAGCCTGTGCACCAGTATCATATTATCGGACTGTTAAAGGAGTGGATTCAAGTGAAGAGAGTTTTTCCGATCAGATGATGATAGCTCTCTTTGGAAACGAAAGCGACAGAAATGTTTTAACCCTCCTCCCAAACCAGAGGCTTTTCAGTTTGGCCAGAGCAGCCAGAAACTGCCTGTTGCTGGAGGGAAGAAGGTTAACAACATATGGGGTGCTGTGCTACAGGAGCAGAATCAAGATGCAGTGGCCACTGAACTTGGTATCTTGGAAATGGAGGCACTATTGACAAAAGCAGACAATCCGAGACCTACAATTATTTGCTTGCTAAAAAACTTAAGAGGGACTCTGAAGAACACACAAAAGAATTAGACAAAGAACTAGATGACTATATGCGTGGCAGCAAGAAAATAGGCCAAAAGAAGAGGAAAACGGGCAAGGCCATCTCAAACGGAAAAGGCCTGTCAAAGACAGAGTAGGAGACAGACTAGAAATGAACTATAAAGGCCGGTATGAGATCACAGAGGATGATTCTCAAGAGAAAGTGGCTGATGAGATTTCTTTCAGGTGAGCATTTAAATTTTTCCTACAAATGAGCACTTGACCAACTATCTTTCATTTACAAATACACTGATGATGATGTTCCTTTTTGAGGTTTTTTTAAATTTAAGGAACAAACTTTTGCAGACTTTTATGAACTTTTAAGCAACTCAGTTTAGTGCTATAGAGCTCTTTAGATAAAAACTTATTTTTTTAAATCATACGTTTTCTTTTAGTGTTTTCAAGCATTCATGGCTTTTTTGTTACTTAGAGGCATATTGTACATGTGATCAAATTCACCCTTTTTTTTTTTTGTAAATTTATCAGTTCTACAACTGTCATCATAAACCAGTTTAAAACATTTCATTCAGCCCAATAAGATTCCTTATACCCATATGCTCATTTAAAGTTAATCCCTAGGCCACAGTGAGGAGAGCCATGGGTCAGGCAGCCAAGGTTTTACAGCTCTTTAAAACACTGCACAAGACAGGACATCAAGTTATTAAAATGATGCCAGAGCATTAGAAGGAGCCAGAATAAAGATAAATGAAGAATTTGAAAGTAATAAAAGTGAAGCTTTTCCTGAGAAAATGAAGAGCTAAGAAAAATAGGTTCCAATGTTGAATTGTCACTCAGAACATCCGTTACACAAGGTATACACACAGACCATACGCAGTACTCTGAAATTGGTCTCCAGGAAAGACCTTCTTTTTAGAAAATGTGCCATGTTGTGCTGCATCAACTCAGAGCAGTGAATTTTCTGGAATAAAATCAAGTCTTTGTCATTTTTAATCTTAAAATATGAACTGGCAAAAGTCCCAGAAATGCAGATATTTTCAAAAGAAAGGGAGGAAGGAAGGAAAGATGGAAGAACGGAGGGAGGGGGGAAAGAGGGAGGAAAGGAAGGAAGAGCAAAGAAAAAGTTAACCCTTATTCCCATGCGAGATCACTGCTAATCTACTTTCTGTAGGCATAAACTTGTATTTCTGGACGGTTCATGTTGATGGAATTATACAAAGTGTGGTCTCTGTGCCTGGCTTCTTCTACTTAGTGTAATGTTTTTGAGATTCATCCATGTTGTAGCAGGAATCAACACTTTATTATACACACACATATCCATAATGAATGGCTGTCTCACTTTTTGGCTATTCTGAATAATGCTGTTATGAACTTGCATATGCAGATTGTTGGACATGTATTTTCATTTCTCAGGTAAATACTGAGGAGTAGAATTGGTAAATTTACATTTCATGTTTTTTTAACAAGTTCAAATTTTGTTTCGTCAGTAACTCTAAATCAGTAGTGAAAAATATCACAAATTTGAAAACAAATATGGTTCAAGAGTAATATAGTTAATAGGAAAACAAGTGTTACTTTCTAGGCAAGCCTGTCAGCAGTAGTAGTGGAGTTTTAAAATACCGAGAAAGTTTGAAATTTGATCACTGGAAAGGAACTTAGAGATATTGTGATCTAAAGCCTCACTTTACAGATATGGAAAACTGAGGCCCAAAAGTTGGCTTGTTCAAAGGCACAAATTTAGTAAGTGTCATACCTAAACTCTGGTCCCTTTGTTCTGGGTTGCCTCCCATTGAGAAGCCAGGCCTGGTTAGGGAACCAGTAAGACTTCTGCAATATTACTCCTCTTTTGTCTGTGGGCAGTGTGGGCTCTGACTTTAGAAGTGTTACTGAGGCTCCCTGTGTTTTTACCTTGCAGTGGTATAATGAAAATAATAGTACCTACTTCAAAAGCTTATGAGAGAAATAACTGAGATAATGCATAGAAAGTTCTTAGGATTATGCTTATCCTATAGTAACCATTGATAAGCATGCATTAGCTTTGTTCTGACGTATGGAGCGAGTGAGGGAAAAATCCCATTTTAAAGGAGAGCTAACCTTTAGACATAATGATGGAAAGCATAGTATATGTTTGTTACTTGTGGCAGGAGTGGACTGGTTTTATCTTTTGCTTTTAGGCTTGCATTCCACTTGGTATATGTGCATATTAATTTTGAAATCCACCATAATTCAATAAAGCAAAGTGAAGAGGCCAGTTATAAGACTGAGATGGAACCTTGAGGTTACTGTCTCCCTCGGTGACTCAAGATACAAATGTTAGCATGTCACTGATTTCAAGGTTAAGTATTGAAGATTTCAAAAAGTAAATGTTATTAGAATAGGATTTAAATCTAGTTGGGACTAAACTGGAGACTAAGGTGGGTTTCTTCAACTTTATACAACAAATAAATAAGTTACTATTACTTTATTTGTGCCTTATCAGATTACAGGAACCAAAGAAAGATCTGATAGCCCGAGTAGTGAGTATAATTGGGAACAAAAAGGCAATTGAACTGCTGATGGAAACTGCTGAAGTCGAACAAAATGGTGGCCTTTTTATAATGGTAAGACTAACAGTTTCATTGTTTCCATTTTGAATTGTGTTTCATTTGTTTTTTTTTAAAGTAAATTTGTCTCTGTTGAGTCATAAATTTATCATAAATTATTAGTGTGTTTCAGTTTTTTAAGCACTTCATTAACAATGAAGACTGAATAAAAAATATTAAGTATCTTGAGTTTTAATACTTTACTTACAAATAAGAAATATAAATTGTAGCCAGTTAGTGTACAGTCAACAGCCATCTCATAGGATTCATTCAGGGTAGGGGCTGAAATTTTTGAAATTTTAAGAAAAAAATCAGAGGGGAAAACTGAAAGCACAGATTTTGAGAATATGCATTTTGGACTGCCTTGTTTTGAGTTCTGGATCTGTGACTCATTATGTGTGAGGTTCAGCTCAATTGTTTGACTTCTCAGTGCCTCAGTCTCCCCAGCTATAAAATGGGAATTAATTCTATGTTGTAAGGATTAGATGACATTAAACCTGTAAAGTGCTTATCACAGTGCCCGCTACTTAGTGGTGAACAGAAATGTTACTTTTGGCTCATTTAGTTCATACATTCTTGAAAATTGGTTCTTGGGGACAAAATAAATCTTGTTATGTAAAAAGTATAATAGATATGTAATATATCTATAAATATTAAAATTATATGGGTAGTGGGGACCAATAGGGAAAAAAATGTCTGAAAGGTTCCTGGGGTGGGTGAAATAATGATAAAAAAGATTAAAAAACACTTTACTGTTTCAAAATGGCAGAAAGAACCAGCAGCATCCCCATGGAATGGTTTGGCAGATCTCATTGAATTCAGCTTTCACCACAGGGTGAAGATGTAGTTTGAAACGACTTCCATATTTGCTCTTCACAAGAATAAGTAACATCACAGAAGAATAACTCAGTATTATTCGTGGAAACCAATTAGAATCGATAGCGTTGGCTGAAGAAACAGTCTATGAACATAGATTATAGAAGTCAAAACCAAAGCAAATTATAATAGTCGTGAATGTACCTGCACCCCTGTTTGTATCACTGTTAAGAAGATACTTTGATTTTCATTTAGTTCAGCACACAGTTACAGGTTCATTAATATTTTAATGCTGTAGTAATATAGTTAAATTGTATATTCCAGTGAGCTAATGCAAATCTACTGAATGTTGGTCAGGTGCAAGTCCAAATTTACTTTCTTTTGATTCATTCTTTCTTTGTACAATTATTTATCGTTGTGTGCCAGGCACCATTTTAGACACAAGAAGCTTATGCTGTTGGGGTGGGAGGGAGACTGTCTATCAAGAATAAATATATTATCTTTAAGTATATTAGAAAGTGATAAATCCTTTGGGAAAAGACATAGATCAAATGTAGGTATAGAGAGGAGAGGTGAACATCGCAGTTAAACTGGAATGGTCAAGGTAGACCTTGGACAGTCTCTGTTTAAGAGATGCTTTGGCCATCCATGGGAAGAGTCTAACAGTATATTTTTCCTGTTTCTTTTGTAGAATGGTAGTAGAAGAAGAACACCAGGTGGAGTTTTCCTGAATCTCCTGAAAAACACTCCTAGTATCAGCGAGGAACAAATTAAGGTAAAAATGACTTTTAAGATTCATAATAATTTGATTTCCACCTAGCCTCTAGCTTCATTTTCTACTTATCTCCATCACTTGCTCTGCCTTAAATTTACCAATTTTGTTGTCTCATTTCAAGTAAAATTTATGCTTTTTGTAAAGCTCTGCCTCTTTTTCTTCCCTTTCAGAGCCAAGATTCATTCATTGTTTCATTCATTCCTCTATCGCCTCTATTTCTCATAAACTGGAAGCTAGGCATTTCAGTATTAATCATTTTTTATTACTAGAATGTCTTATATGTGAATCCTACAGTGTACGTTTTTCACAGCCCAGAATTTGATATCTTTTGAATTGTTAATTAAGAAACATGATTTGCACTTAGCAGAGATGAAGGTTGAGAACTAGCCTTTTACATAGGAAAGCTGTGTACACATGCAACACAGCTGCTATGCTTGAGAAGCGTTGTATTCTGTTTATTATAACAGTGAGTGATAAAGGTGATAGGAATACTTAGCTATTATGCTAAATTATGCTAATGATGACAGAAATAGAAGCCATTTCTCTTGAGCTGATGTTCCATGTGAGCTTATTTTGCATCTGCTCAATGTCATTTCTTTTACCTTAAGTTTTCTGGTTATTCAGTTCCATTCACTTTTAAAAAATCTGTTATTGAAATTGCTACAGGAAATGTTAACTTGTTGCACATTTGAAATCTCTAGCCAGTAACTGTTTTTGTTCTCTTTGGAACAATTATTTTGATGACAGAGATTTGTAACAATGTGAATATCCTTAGGAACACGGTTATTGATTGATGAGACAGTTCATGCCTGTATGTTCTCCCAACTCCCGCAATGTAATTCCTGACAAAAGTGTGTACTGAGAAGGAACATCCTTCTTGGATTTGTTTGATAGCAAAATGTCACTCTTTTCAGAGAAATAGCATGATGTGATGAAAAGAATTCTCTAAGATTCACAATCTGGGTTTTAATTTTAAGTTTGCCATTTAGTGATTTTATGACCATGGGCAGGTCACTAACTCTTTCTTAGCTTTAATTGTCATCTGTAAAGTGGAGCCTTTAATATATGCCCTGCCTATTTAATAGCGTTATAAAAGGATCACATAAAATACCTACAAAAACTTTTTGTAAGTGACTAAACTTTAGACAAACCAGTTTTCAGAAGCAAGAGAGAAGAAAATAACATTTACTCACCATGAGCTTGGCACCGGGCCAAATATCTATATGCTTTAGACTTCACCACAATTTATCAAAGTGGGGTTTGTGTTATTATGCAAATGAAGAGTAATTAAAAATTATATGCCTGGGCTTACACAGAACACTGATTTCAGACCCACATTTTCACTGAATCACATGTCTTCGAAACTCAATTTTCCAACTCATTGTGGAGAAGGGGATTTTAATGTTAGGTTTTTATGTTATTAAATTACGAGAAATGTTGCATTATAATAAACAATAGAAAAATATCTAATAATAGGGGAATGTTGATTTACAGGGACATTCTTAAAAGGACTGTCCTCTAGCCTCTTATTTTTGTGAAGCAATTTTAAGGAAATGAGAAAATGCAGTAATTCTGAATTTTTTAAGAAGGCAAATAAAATTTATAAAGAAAACGAAGCATGGGGCAATAGGTTGGTATGAAAAACACCAAAACGTTACCAGTGATTTGGTCTGTTGTGAAGGATGACAAATGTTTTGGCTTGAAGATTTTTCTGTGTTTTTCTAAATTTTCTGTATGTGCATGGGATTGAGTACTTTTCTTATTAGAGGGAAAAACCTGAAGGCAATAGAACTTTAGTGTAGGTAATTTCCTATGCCATCCAAATGATGATGTAATTCTTTTAATCACTGTATTGCTAATGATCACAATCTGCAGAGATTTTTGTTATGGAAAATAACAAAGTTTCTGAAAAAAAGTAAGAATAGTTAAAAGTTCATTGCTATAATTTTTAAAAGCTCAGCTATACCAGTCTCTCTGCAAACAGTATATAGTTTAGGTTCTTAACTCAGAGTTAATTATGGAGATACAGATGGGAGGGAAAAAATTGCTCTCAGATTGTCTATTATTTGTTGTAACAACCTTAACAGTATGTTAAAACATTTTGGGGGAGCCATCCCCCAGTTCTATCAAAAGTCTTAACAATGGGAATGCCATCTCTTTTTAATAAGAATTGCCAATTTTGGGGGGAAAAGGGAACCTCATAATTTTACTAGTGTTGCCAAGCGTCGTACTACTCAATTGTTTTTACAAGATGCTTGAATGTGCTTCCACATAAAATGAAAATACTTTTTATAGCTTCTTTCTATCTGTCCACTTGAAGGTAAATAGATGCTTGAAAAAAATGTAAATTATCACACTTGTGACGGCAACATGATAGGATTTTAGTATATGGATTTGGAGAAATCATATATGAGTTTAGATGTTATACCTTCCCATGTTAGCTCTTCATGAGGCACGTGTAACCTTGCGCCTCACTCTCCTGTCTGCAGACAAGGATAATACCCACCTCAGAGGTTCACATGAGAATAAGAAAAGTTAACATATGTGTGAAGTTCTTAACATAATGCCTGTACATAAAAGTGCTCATTCAGTAAATGGTAGCCCTTTTTAATCCTTCCAGAACTTTTCCGTCACATATGTATCCTCCTCCTTCACCCCCAGTCCCTCCTAATTTCTTTAGCAAATACTTTTATTCTTCTTCTTCATCAGAGCACTCATATTCTGAAACTTTCCCTTATCCCTTTAATTTCGAATTTCCTTACTTCTTCCTCTGCTACTTCTGTGTGCTGCTGATAACTGTTAGCATAAATTTTAGAAGGAGAGGACCCCCTTTATGTCACCATCCTTTGTAGTGCTTTTCATAAACAAAAAGGGATTTGCACTTTGTGCACTTTAAAAATACAATAGGGACTGGCTTGGCTATAGCTTTTAAGAGCCCCTTCCCAGAAGATAATAGGATGTCAGTGTGTCCTGTCTTTACCAGCTTCTGTTTTAAATCTTTGAACTTCCTCTGTCTTAGCAGTCTTTTCTCTTTAGATCCCTAACATTCTTTTTATGGTTTTTTTTTTTGTGTACCCTCTGAAACAACACCTATCTATCTGTATCAGGTTATTTTATGTTTTCCATGTAATAGTTTAATGAGTGCATTTTCTACTTGAACAGTTCTCATCCACTGGCAATTTTGCCTCTCAGAGGGCATTTGACAATTGGGGGGTGGGGGGGGTGAGTATGTGCTAGTGGGTAGAAGTCAGGTATGCTGCTAAACATTCTACAGTGCACACAGCAGACTGCCACAACAAAGAATTGCCCAGCTCAAAATTTTGGTAGTGTCATGGTTGAGAAACCCTATACTAAAGGAATCTTATATTTTCATACTATAAAACCCCTTTTCTAGCATCCTGGAATGTATTCCGGTGTTATGTTATTTTTATGCCTTGTAATAAAAGTTTTTAACAAAGACTTACATTGTCACACTTGAATTACAGTAATGTTTTTTAAGGGATAGAATTTTTCTTGTACTGTGCAGGCTGTATGATCATAGTGAGTCACAATATAGGCATAGCTCAGTTTCTTAGCATGCTGTGCAATCACAATTGGTTAAGATGGCATTTCACAGTTAATCTTTATTCCAAAGACTTCTGTTTTGTTGTAATAAATTATATTCCATTTAAATCCTGTACAACACAAATTTCTTCCCATTTAGGAAACCTTTAACTATAGAGATGATACGGTAGACTATCCATGGGCCCTGGACCTAGCAATAGGTTAAATTTGCATCATAGCTTCATCCTCTACTTGAAGTGGGAACTTATTTAATATCCTGGACTCTGCGTCTAATTATGAGTCTAATAATATTTCCTTTTGTGTGTGTGTGTGTGAGAAATGGAGATAATGATTAATATAAGGGGTCTCCCTAGTAACAAACTTTTAATAAATGATAATTCTTATTTACTAAAATTGTTTATTATTATAGGATATCTTCTACATTGAAAATCAAAAGGAATATGAAAATAAAAAAGCCGCTAGGAAGAGGAGAACTCAAGTGTTGGGGAAAAAGATGAAACAAGCTATTAAAAGTCTAAATTTTCAAGAAGATGATGATACGTCACGAGAAACTTTTGCAAGTGACACAAATGAGGCCCTGGCCTCTCTTGAAGAACCACAGGAAGGACGTGGAGAAACGAAGCTGGATGCAGAGGAGGCCATTGAGGTGGACCATTCTCATGATCTGGACATTTTTTAGTGTATTTTAAGGAACAGACCTTTCTAAAATAACATCATAACAGACCATTTCTACTGAGATCGCTTCATTTCACTTGGCACTGATAAACATGAAAATCTGGAGAGAAAGAACTGTTTTCTTATTTTAAATAAAATTGACTGTGGAGAGATGAATGTGATTGATATGAACATTTAAAAATCTCTCGTGTCTGACAAAGTACTTAGAAGTATATAGCAGAAGATTTAATTTCTCAATCTGTTGCATGTGCTAATTATTACTAGTTGATAATCAGTTTTGTCCAGGTATTATGTCGTTGAAAAGTTTGATTTTCTGATTTATCTTTGCAGTGAATTATGACTGGTTTTAAAACATTCCATTAAAAGATCCTAATAAGACACATAAATTGTTTAGTTATTATAGATGCATCCAAATTTAGTTTTGTGCTAAGAACTCTTAGATGATTTTAAGGTAGTGATTAAATTCAAATAGGTTTGTACTGATAGCTCTTACCACTTATTTGCTTGTCTAGAAGTAAATAAACAAGCTTTTCAAAGAGGTATTGATTCGTAACTTTAACTTTGTTTTTGACTTCTTAATTAACTGTTATACACTAAGTACTGAATGTGATCCATACCTCTGTAATTACCATGGACATTTAAATTTTTTCAATGGTGGCCTGCCTAAGACTGTTTTACCTTATGTTAAGGAAGTTAGAATAACGTCACATCTGCATGAATTTTCAAATTATTCATTTTTATTGAAGGAATAAGCCTTTCTAAAGGTAGGTTATTTAAGATGCTCCAAGAATTGACTGTAGTTTACAAGATAGATTAAGCAAAAATAGGTAGGAAGCAATTACAAACTTTTTTACAGGCAATGTACTTGAATTCTTTCAGTAATTCTGAAATACAGTCATTGAAGTTGGATTTAAGGATCTAAATGGGGAAAGAAGAGGAAAATGGTTGTTTGCTTTTTATCTATAAATGCAAAAATAAAATTCAAGATTTGGCAGTCCTTTATGAGTTTCAAGTGGTTTATTTTTTAGTCAAATATTCTTTCATAAGATTACCACATCCAAGGAAAGAAGAATAGGTAGCTGGATACTGTTCCCAAGATAACTGATGAGCTCATTTTAAAGATAAGTGTATTAGGAAAGATAATTATTCAGAAATCTAAATGCCATGGTCATGTAAATAATGCTAATTTTTCTGGTGAAAGTTTTTGGTTTTGAGATTTTTGAAGGGCATTAATGACCAAGAGACTACTTCGTCCTCATTAAAAGGGCTGTTTTCCCCACCTTCCTGGTTCATCTCGTCAATAGTTGTCTCCTTAATATTTGGAAACCACATAGATTTCTGGCTTGTGTTGTATCCTAATATTAGAAACCAACACTTCAATTTTAAGGCTCCTAAAAGTTTTGTGTATTAAAATTGCTCCTCTGTGTATGCAAACGAAGGGATACGTGTCCCAACTTGCCAGGTATGTTTACAGTTAATACTCTCAATATTTTGCATTAGTTCTTCCTGCTCGGCCTAACATTTTTCTTACTCGCTGGCTTGTAAGATTGACAATAATAACCCTCCACCTCTCCTAGTAATTTAGGTGTTCATCCTCATCGTAACCTTTATTAAAATCAGGTCTGTAATCTGAAATACTCTGCAATAGAACTCAAATGTTAGGGGATAAAATGAGTTGGGTTGGTGCAAGTTTAAGCAAATTCCATTTACATTCAAAGTGTGTAAGTAGTTAATAGTTGGTGAAACAAACAGGACACATCAACCCAAAATAAATCAGCTAAGGGCAAATAGAAAATGTTAATATTATTTGAATGATTTAGCCCAATATGTTTTCTATGTCAAATATGTAGTCCATCTGCAAGCATCCTCATTTTTTAAGTGTTTGTAATAAGAATGATGATTTACTCAAGGAAGGGTCTGAAAGCCTGCCGCTGCCTGGTTTGGTCATTGGGGTGCAGGCAGCAGAAGGAGAGAGGCACACATGTGCAGCGGAAGGGGACGCGAAGAGGCTTTGGGGCACATAAGGGCAGCTCTCGCTAGCACCACTGCCCCTTGGTTGTGTTGGGGTCTTCAGTGAGTCACCACCTTGGAACCAGCAGCAAAACCATCAACTACTCCAATTTCCTCAGTCTCAAGAAATGGGGCAGTTACCACCTTGAAACCCATAGCAGCATCTAAATACACAACACGGTGGGCCTCAATAAATACTGCTTCCACCACCATAAAGTCTACGCCCCAAATAACGTGTTTCACGGAACACTTTCCAGATGTCAACATCCACAGACGATTACAACCCACAGTAGTTTCATCACCTGTTACTTCATCAGTAAAATCACAGCAACTATAAATTCTAAAGAAAATGAAGTATCAAATTTGATATTGGCAGCTTTGTTGGTGGTATTGCATTAATACTGGGAATTTTATCTGTTCTTTACATTGGCTGCAAAATGTATTATTTAAGAGGCATTCAGTATAGAACCATTAATGAACATGATGCCATCATTCAAGGAAATCTGGGACCAATGGAAAGAAGAAAGACTGATAGAACCCTATCAATTAGTTTAAGACATTATCTTCTTGAAACTAGTATAAACCATACCATGCGTATAATGTACTATATATTATGTAAGTATGTTAAGAGTCTTCATGATTACTAAAGGTAAAAAGGGTTCAGTTTGGGTTTTTAATGAACATTTGGAACATACAGTTAATGCAATGGTTGTATTCATTTTTAGAAAATACAGAGTAAGACAAATCCAGTCCCATTTTCTTGTATTGGTCACATAGGGCCAGTAACTGGAAGACATCACCAAAGGGCACAATACCACCTGGGCATACAAATAAGGAGTTTGTCACAGCGCTCAGGATGTTGATTGTCTTTGTTGCTTACAAAAAGAACTTCAGAGCTACTTAGAGCTGGCTATATCCTAATTACTAACACCACACAAATTTTATGAAAAAACCAGGTCTTAATTTTAAGCATAATTTTAATTAAAATGTCTCTTCAGAAAGCAGCAATATTTTATATGTTTTAAAGCTATACTGTTGAACTGTACACTTGAAACTTACTGGATTTCATTAACCAGTGTTACCATGATAAAAAAAATTAAAATCAGGAAAAAAATCAAAATTAAAAATATAGCTTAGTGCCAAGTTTAGAAACAAAATCGCACACATACACACACACCCCTTCTCCCCCCCCCACCACAAAAAAAGATCAAATAAAAGCAGAAACAATACCTGGGCTTAACCTTGTTAGAGAGCCAATGGAGAGCATGTATTTTTATTAATAATTTATTAATATCAATAAATTCTTTTGAGCTTTCAAATGGCAGTTGATATAATTATCTTTTTTCCACTGGGTAATTTCAGCAAATTGCAATGTTTAACATGACAACGTTTTAAAGACTTAGGTGATAGCATTAAATAAGTGAGGGGAAAAAAATAAGAAGCTAGATTATTTGCTACTGTGAGAATATTGTCACTACTGGAAATTGCTTTATTTCATATTCGGCTAAGCTGAATATGAAATAATTTATATTAAAACATTAATTATATGTTTAGTGAATATTTTTAAGAGATGTAGAGCTGCTTTCAGTATCCAGAAATATTTACTGTCATAGAAACACACCTACCTTAAAAAAAAACTTCTATGATTTCCAAAACAAAATATTCAGAACACTGTATAGAACCAAATTATTAATAATGTTTCTCAAGCAGAGATGTTATGCTGCCCTTCTCAAGGTACAAAATCTACAGGATGAAAATGCTGCCTTTTCCCGCACTGTTGATTTTACCAAAATTTGGGGAAACAGCATTTTTATACTAAAACCAATGTATTTTGGAATAAATTCGCACTATGTTTTAAAACAGGAATTTTTAAGATAGGTAACTTTCTGCTTCCGACTTGGATATTCTTCAGACCAATCCTCTTCCTACCTTGCTGAAGATGAGGCACTTTCATATGTCATGTTAATGAAGAGAAAAAGCACAGTATTGGAGGGTCACAAACATCAGCCATCATAATTCAGGGGGTTTTCAGTTTCACAATTTATATTCCAGCACTCAAAACTCAAAGTCAAGTTTTGACAAAAGAGATATTTAGTCAGACTGGATACTAAGATGGTATTTCTATCTTAGATTGGTCAAGTTAAATCACACCAATTACTAATAGTATGAAAATAATCTAAGATGTTCAAATGAACATATACTTATATTGAATAGGAATTAAGTGTACCTTTTGTGATCAGCTTTTGGTCTACAGAGAATATCATATATCAAGAATTTTAATATAGAGAATCATTTCTATTCACCGTGCATTATGGCCAATTGATGTGATGAATACGGATGATAAAAATTATCTAAAATATAGATATGACAGGATTATGCAACATATGCGGTGTGGAAGAAATACGAAACACATGTGTTTACATTAGTTTGAAAAAAGATGTGGGCTGATAGGTAAGCTGTATGTTACTGACTTAGCCTCAGCTGGTTTTTCAACTACTGCTTGTGTATCTTTGCAAAATACTTAAAATACATTTTACAGTAACAGGCCCTTTTAAATTTGTCGTTCTGTTCCCTGCATTCTTGATGTTTCTGCACTTCAAATCATACTAAATGTCATTATATACCTTTAAAGTTTCCTGTGCTTTGAGTCTGAAATAACTTAGTTGTCTTTGCTCTGTTTCTAAGTTGCATAATTTATTACTTTCAAATACCAGTATTTCGATAGTCAGTTTTTAATTTTTACTGTGCAAATTGAAGGTAACAGTGATGCAAACCATTATTTTGCTTTGGAGCACATTTCCTAAGCATCAATTTATCTTCCTAATTATATTTACTTAAGCAAATGTTCAATTTTGTTTGCATTCCTTGAGAATGTATTTACTGAAGATAAAAGCAAGCCAGATGTATATAAATATGAGGTAGAATCTAATCAATGATTTAAAATTTTTCTTGAATAATCCATAAAATGAGTAATTCAAATGCAGATAAATTCCACTTACTTTTTCATTATAATGACTAGCTTTGGGTGTTTTTGTTACTGAGATCTAATTTTAGAATAAATCTTTGTTATCCAAACAAACAAAAGAGAAAGAGTATAAATAAACACTGAAAATAGCTCTAAGACTCTACTTTGAATTAACTGCTAATGGGTTGCTATGACGTTAGCAAACATCATCACATCTGGGGCAGCAACGTCATCATAATTACACTAGTGAGTTACAAAGTTCTAAATGGGAATTCCTGTCACTGCTGGCAGCGATGGCATCAGGAACGGACACTTGTCCTATCTCACCTAAACCGGCCAACAGCTCTTCTGATGAGAATTCATATAAGCCTGCAAATAAGTGAGAACCTAAGGGTTTCGGGTTTGTTTTCTTCTTTTGTTGCGTTTAGTTTTTCACAATCGGGAACTACACAGATGAGGACAATAATTTTGTGCTTCCCCTTGGCATCTTTATAGAAAGCTTTATGTTCCAGAGGGAAACAATGAGTGTACAGGAAAAGCAAGCCTGACCTGCGTGTAGAGAATGTACTAAATTCATTTTTCTGAATGGCCAGAGATTCTTGGAGGCAATGGGTAGGCCTGAGGCAAATCATGGTGCTCTGTCTTCTCCCTTAAAGTCAGATTAAAATGAATGTGGTGAGCAAGTTGTAAAGGACAGCAGGCAGTTGGGAGGTACAGATAGCCCTACATGACTTCTGATCTTGGTGATACTTAGGATTTAATGGGTCGATTATGGATTAGGCTAGCCTCACGCAATGGCACAGCTCTCTGTCCTGCAGCTGTGGGGGTCCGAACATCATGACAGTGCACAACTGCCTTCATTCCCTAGAGTGATGCTAAAATGATTGTATTTAACTCGCAAGCTATCCTTTCTTCTTGCTTTCCTATCTTTAGGAATAATGAGGTTCATTTGCCACGGTTTTCATTAAAGCAAGAGATGGTCCCAAGACGTTATGTTATGCCTTGGAAAGAAAACATGAAATTCAGGAATATTAATCTGAAGGTATTTTCCTTAAATATTCATAATAGAAACCTATGTTATTTAATATAACTATGAATAAGCACACGTAATTACATAAAAGCTATTTTAAAATTTATTTTGTATTTTTTTCCTACTTTATTGAGGAATAATAGACAAATATAATTATACATATTCAAAGTGTACAACAAGAGGATTTGATATACATTGCGGCATGATTACCAAGATCTTGACAGTGAACACATTTATCACCTCACACAGCTTTAACTCTTTGTTTTTCTTTTGGCGAGAATGCTTAAGCTCCACTGTCAGCAACTTTCAAGTACACAGCGCCAATCATTAACTGTGGTCACCACGCTGAACATCAGATCTTCAAAACTTGCTCTTCTGATGACTGAAAGCGTGTGCCCTCGCACCTATGTCTCCTCATTTCTCCTCATGTCCCCTCCTTCCAGATCCTGGCGAATACTGTTCTGTTCTCTGACAAAAACTATTGGGCACATTTTCACACAAACTTGCAAGCAAAAGTGAAATAGCTGTATCTAGTCAAATAACCCAATTACAAACTTAAAAGTAGACACACACACAAAAATTCAGAACTTTATGTCTACCTTTTTCTTCACCGAATGCCACTTGCATTTAAGAAGCTCATCTGAAGTAGGGGATTGATATTAAAGCTATGGACAGAACATGTATTTTTCAAGTTGTACAGCATGTTTGGGTTTGAGAGCTATGGGAACAGCTTGGCTAGATTTACAGATAAGAGTCACTTTCCATTCAATACTCCTATGCCGTCAGTGGTTTCAAAACGTCTTCCAAGTTCAGACTGGCCATTCACTTGTGAAAAGGTAGGTTTTTTCTTTAAAGGAGAGCAGAATATATCATAATGATCAGACTACAGAAGGAGCTTTCAAGTTAGCATTCCTAGAAAGACAGGTGTGTAACTATTTTGAAAATTGCTAATAGTCAAGCAATTAATGTTGAATAAGAACATACTTTGCCAAGACAGAGATGACATTACAAAATATTAATATTATATAATATAAAAAAATATTATTAATCTCAGAAGCTAAGCAGGGTCGGGCCTGGTTAGTACTTGGATGGAAGACCACCTAGGAAGACAAGTTGCTGTAGATGTAAATAATTTTAAAAATAAGGGATCGTAAGCTGACAAGTTCCTTGCAATCAGTGAGGTCAACCAAGGGTTGTCTCGTTTAAATAAAAAAATAATAAAAAATATATCATTAAAATATGACTCAATTATTTTCTTATAAAATGCATACATACAATGTACTAAATGAAGCTGCATTTGTCCTGAGATGATTATTTTATATGTATTTTTATATGATATTTTGATAACAAAGATAAAACTGAGGACATCGAGACTCAAATAATAGACTTAAACATCAAATTTATATGATTATTAAGTCTTTCTACAATCTTAATATTGGGCTGTATTTCATGTAATTTAGTCGAGTATCAAGTCACTGTCAATGTCCTAAGCAGCTTTAGCATGGTGACAACATTACTACTGATTTTATTTTTCTCATTTACTAAAACTCCAGTGTGTAATTTTACTCTTGAACTTACTCTTAAGAGCAATAACGCAGCCTACTATTACATATTATCTCACTTTGACAATTTTGTTGACAGTGCTCTTAACAATTTTTTAAATGTAATTAGTGACTGATATATAGAACATTCTACCTTACAAAGCAAAAATGAAGTAAGACTTAAATGAAGTGAATGTACCCTGAGTAAATGCTGCCTAGGCTCTCCTTCCTTCTACTTACTTTCACCATTTCTTTTTCCCCTGTAGGAGATGATATAACTAACAACATAAAAATGAGAACACAGCATAGCAGAGGGGGGGGCTGCATCCCAAGACCAGGCCAGAATGTTGTTTCGCAGTATTGAAGAATCAGATGTAGATGTATACTTATGACAAAACTTCAAGTAGCTGCTATTAATCCAGCCACAGCTACAGTAGCAGCAGCATTCTTTGTATCTATTTGATAATTAGTAGCTGGCAAAAGTTTTTTCACTTAGGTATAAATTCTATTCAAAAGAATCCTTTAACAATTTCTAGTTTATATTTGAGAAAATCGAGTCTCATAGAGGTAATTACAAGGTCACATAAGTAGTGAAGTTGAAGTTCAACAATCTGACTCCAAGTGTATCTTTCCAGTCTGCAGTGCACACCACTCTTCCTGGTGGTCGGAAGACACCGGTGAGGGAGACTATTGCTCTTTAAAAAGGGATGTCGCTCTGTCCACTAGACCTTCCTTTTGGACAGAGACAGTTAGAAAACCTATTGGACAACTTTCACCTTAATCTAATAAAGTGATGTTTGGGGTCATATACAGCAGATTTTTGTTTTTTTTTTCTTTTAGCATGCAGAAGCATGTGGGATCTATGCTGGCCCTTTAGAAGACTCTCTGTTTTTGAATCACAGTGAAAGGCTTTGCCATGGGGAGGACCGTAAAGCTGTCTCAAAGAAAGGCCTGCCAGAAATAAAAATTGCAGATATGCCTTTGCACTCACCTCTCTCCAGATACCAAAGCACGGTGATTTCGCATGGCTACAGGAGGCGACAGGTTTGATGTAAAAAGAATAAAGCGATAAAGTGTGTCAATCTCTTTCTGTCTGTCTGTCTGTCTGTATCTGCTCCCCCATACATCTTTAAGTCCATTGTACATTTATATTTCGCCAACAGGTTCAGTTTAAAAGCTACAAGTCAATTGCATACTCTACATTATAAATACCTTAGAAAGGAAATAAGCTCAGAACATCCGAGATGAAGTGGGGAAGAAGGAAAACTATCTCACTGAAATTCATTTCATACCAAACGGTTGAAAAAACAGCAGACTGATCCAGCCCTATTATCTAACCTCACCCCACTCTCTCCTCTATCTTTCTCTCCTCCTCACTCCAGTTGTATTGTTCATCCCCTCCAAAACTCAATGCCGCATGAGCCAAACTGAAGTAGAGTGGCGGGATGTGGAATTATTTTTGCTACTTTTGTGACTGCCCCAAAATGCTTCTTTCTGCCCCACCTCACCAATATACACACACAATCCTAAAGTTCTGGACACGGGCAATTAAACAACATGATAATTAGAAGTGTTTGGCAGACATGTCTATGAAATATCATACAATTTTAGCAGAGATATACCTTCTGTATTGGTTCAGGGTATCCAAGTATCAATTTCCTATAGCAAAGAATCGATTCACATAATTTAACAATATAGAAATGACCGTATGTGGAATGGCACACCACTGTGGATGACCTTCTGGCTGTTTCCGCGATCAAACAAAGAATCACCTTGTGACCCAGCAATGTCACTTCTAGGTATATGCCCCAAAGAACTGAAAGCAGGGCCTGGAACAGATATCTCATACCAGCATATTCACAAAGAGCCAAAAGCTGGAAACGATTCCAATGTCCATCGACAGATGGATTGATAAACAACCATGGTACATCCATGCAATGAAATGTTCAGCCATTAAATGTGATAAAGTTCTGACATATGCTACAAAGTGGAGGAAGCTTGAAGACATTATGCTAAGTGAATAAACCAGACGCAAAAGTAATTTTCTAGAGAAAGAAAGTAGAATAACAGTTACCAAGGCTGCAGGGGAGGGAGCAACTGGCAGTTACTGTTTAATGGGTACGGGGTTCCAGTTTGACTCAAAAAATGTTCTGGAGGTGGATGGTTGAACAACAAGCTGAATGTACTTAATGCCCCTGAATTGTACACTCAGAAAAGGTCAAAATGGTAAATTTTATGTTATATATATTTTACCACAATTTTTTTAAAAAGCACTATAGTGGGTCTAAGCTATGCTTAACCATCCAAGTGTTCATCACCACCAAGGAAATTGTTTTAAAAAAAAAATAGGTGTCCACCTAACATCAACTTAAAGATCAGTAAATAAAGTGTAAATAAAATAAAAACTATATATACAGGATGTTTAAAAATGAGTGAAGAAGGCTAGGTGCTACCAAAAAACTTTTAACACTTCATTAAGAGGACGGTCTCCATTCAGAGGACTGCAAAATGGGGTGGAAGGCAAGAAGCTTTTATAGGGTAAAGAATAAGAAACAAGGAAGAAAGTATGTATTGATCCCAGAGTTGGCATGGTGTTTGGGATTAACTGGATAGGATATACTGAGTTTCCAGCCAAGCGAAGCATTTACAGGGCTAAAAGCTATCTAAATTTTGATTTGCTGATGTGGCACCCAGGCAGGAGTGTCTCCATCTTGGGCCTAGAAATTTATTTCAACACTAGTAAGTATAGACAAAAAGGGGAACGCATACTAAACCTGACAAGCTCGCAGAGATCTGTATGGCAGGCCTTACAAATTCAGAGACTGAAAGTAACCACATAGAATGGTCTGAATATAAAAATTCCTAACTAAAAGCGAGGCATGGCTGGTAGTCACATCCTAGCACTGTAGCTTCTTTGATAAAGGTCCAATCTTTAACTTAAGTGAGCCTGTCTGTTGTCTTCATGCATCCAAGATAATTTACTTCTGAAATGTCAGAGTAATCTTTTCCAGACCACTCAGGAGAAACCCTCATTGTTATCCTGTTGCCTGCATACCATCACTCTACACTGTAAATGTTAACTATCCTGTACCCACCAACGTAAAAGGAACTTCTGTCTCTTCCTTTTACTTTTAATCCAATCCCAGATTTCCCTGCTTTGTGTTCTCCCTGTTAAGGGTGGAAAATTTTCAACTGGGCCAACGTCTGCTTCTGTAATCTGCTTGCTTGTTTGATGTTAACCAGGGTGTGGTAATCTGCTCAAAGATATGCTAAGGGCCAAGTTCTGCTTCTGTAATTTGCTTCTTTATGTTAACCAGAGTGGTTTAAGGCTTTATAAATTGCCTCTTTTGGGAGCTCGGTGCTGATCTCCTCTAACCCCGTGTGGTACAGAGTCAGTCCCCGGCCGGCTAATAAAGGCTCACAATTCATCTCAATTGGCTCCGTGGGTCTTAGATTTGATCACACCACAACATCCCTCCCCTTAACCCACCACGAATGGATTTCATGTCACCCTCCTTAGGTCTCCTTTGAGTCTAATGTCTAAAATAAGCTGCAAAACCTGCCATTCTCTGGAGCACTTTCTCACTCCGTTGAAATTTTGCTTCCTGGCAATTGCCACTAGTTTGGCTCAAATAAATTCATGAAAAGTCTTTATAGGTTTGGATGTTTCTTAAGTTGACAGAAATAAGGTATTGAAGTCACTATTGTTGAATTGTCTATTTCGCCCTTCACTTCTGTTAGTTTTGTTTCATGTATTTGGTGCTCTGGCATTAGATGCATATATGTAATTGTTTTATCTTCCTGGATTAACCCTTTTATCATTTTAAAAGGTCTCCCTTTATCTCTAGTAGCATTTTTTGTTTTAAAGCGTATTTTGCCTGATATTAACATAGCCATCTTTCTTGTGGTTGTCACTGGCATGGCATAGCTTATTCCATTTTTTTACTTTCAATCTATTGTACCTTTAAATCCAAAATATATCTCTTATAGAGAGCACATCATTGAAACTTGTTTTTTATCCAGCCTGATAATCTCTGCCTTTTGATTGGATCGTTACTCCATTTATGCTAATGTAATTGTTGATACAGTTGGATTATGTCTGCCATAATCCCTTCTGATCTTTCTTCAAATTTACTGCTTTTTTCTTCTGCCAGTTTAAATATATTTTTGAGCTCCCAGTGAATTTTTCCTTTGTTATTGTACTTTTCAACTCTAGAATTTCCATTTTTAAAAATAATTTCTAGCTCTATATTGATATGCTCCATTTGATACAGCATTGTCATCATACTTTACTTCTTTAATCATCTTTCCCTTTAGTTCTCCGAACATATTTTAAAAGGCTATTTTGAAGGCTTTCTCTGTTAAAACTGAAAATTCTCTGGCTTTTACATGATTTAATCCTTAGAAGCCTGGCTATCAGAAAACATCTTTTTCTTCTTTTAAGAATGTGAAAAAAAAGTGTGAAGTGGACCACTAAAAGAAAGTCAGAATTTACCCAGTTTCATGACCAGAAAACAACGCGGAGCCAGTGCATCAAGATGTTTACAGTACTATTTGCGGGAGGTGGAGTTACGAATGATTCCCATTTACATCCCTGTGCCTTTATAAGTTATCTACAGCCAACTCATATTCTATCATCGGAAAAGAGGGACACTTTGTTTCTGCACACGCCGCTCCCCGGATGTGGAATGCGCTCCCCACCCCGTGCTGCTCGTCAGAGTTCCAAATCCAGTGCGAACGCCAGCTCTTCCACGAGACCTATTTCGTACCCTATTCTCTCCTTTACCAACCAGTTCTCTCCATCTTTTTCCAAGTTGCTTCTCTGCCTAAGACTTCTGCTGCTTGACCAGAAGAGGTCTCTGTTGCATTGCTCAAGACAAAAAAAAAAAAAAAACAAAAAAAAAACAAAACAAAACAACAAACAAAAACCTTTTTTTTTTTTTTTTTTTTGTAAAATGTTTTTGTTTGTCTGCTCTTCTTTTTAAGAAAGAGAAACTTTGTCTTTACCTGTTAAAGATATTGTGATATTACGAAGTTCGAAGTAAAAATTCTTCAATGCCTCTGTAACTAACAGATTTTCAAATAGAGTATTTTATCAGTAAAGGGTGGCTTAAACCCTTCCAACTACCTTGGGGTTAGGCTGGTCTGGGTTCAAACTCTAACTCCACTACTTATTGTGTGGCTTCAAGCATGCTCCATGTACTTTAAGTTTCCCTTCCAGTTTTGCATTTGGAAAATGCTAAGGGCGGAAAATTTTCCAGTAAGCCGGCATTAAGGATTTACTCTGATTCTGCTAACCGGGGTGCGGTAATCTGTTCAAAGATATGCTAAGGGCCAACTGCTGCTTCTGTAATCTGCTTGCTTGTTCTAGGCTTTATAAACTGCCTCTTTTGGAGCTCGTGCTGATTCTCTGACCCTGCGTGGTGAAGAGAGTCAGTCGCCGGCCGGCTACTAAAGCCTCATAAATTAACCTCAATTGGCTCTGTGAGTCTCGGATTTGAACGCGCCACAACAGAGAAATAGGGCGACTGAGAGCTAATTTGTAAACTAGTTGTGAATAGTCTATGAGATAAGTTATAAAGTGCTTGGCGTGACACTAAATACAGCGTACGTATTATTATTAGGCCTGTGGATAGACATAGGGATTGGGCTGCCAGTTAAATTTTAGCCATACTACGGTTTGGCTGCAAAGTAGCTTTTTCTGAGAGGTAGGATACAGTGAATGCAAGATACAGCAATTCCCCGCAAAATGGGGAGAGCAACCTTCCTCATCCACCATCCTGGCTTCAAATACCACCACTGAGAGAAAACCCAAAATGCACATCTCTATCCCCTTTTACAGGCTAGGCTAGAATTTGTAAACACCAGGCTACTCATTTCAAATAATTATCTCACCAAGAATCTCAGATTCATCAGATAAACTCCTCATCGTCCCCACTCTTTTCTTCTATTCAGACCTAGTCTTTTTTTCTGACTTAAACGTTCCTAAAAGTTATCTGATATTGATAAATATCATCAACTAATAATGTTCCCATGTTTTCAGTTCTCCGGGTCTCAGAAATCTTGTTAGACTCCTTGGGCTTCCCTCACCACCCAAAGCCATTCAATCACCTCTGTTTCTTTTAGGTAGATGGCAGTACCTTTAATAGCTAACCCCTCTCATTCTCTATGAGGCGCAACTCTCCTTGCACCCAAGTTTCTTACAAAAGCCTCCTAATTTGTCCCCTGTCCCCTCTCTCACCCTTCCCAGAACTATCTGGGGACAGCTCAGTTAATCTTGCATACTGGTACTAGAGTAATCTTGCTAAATCCCCTGTGATCCCTTTATCCTCCTGCTCAAAAATTATTCACAAAAAATTCTGGAGATGGATGGTGGTAATAGCTACAGAGCAACATGAATGTACTTAATGCTACTGAACTATGCACTTAAAAAGCATTAAAATGGTAAGTTTTATTATTTTTTTAACACACCATACAAACCCATTAATGATCCAAACACCCAGAGCATGATATTACATAAGGACTGTCACTCTCCAAGCCCAATCGATCTTCATTAGAACAGAGTCTGGCATAGTGGACGGTGGGGTCATCTTTTTGCCCATGACACGCACCACCACCACACTCTTGCACCCACGCTCCTTTCTCTGAGGTTGTTATCCTCCAAAGTCTCTGAACCTAGCCTGTGCTTCGTACTGGATTTAGCCTTTTCCTCCTCAACCTGTCTACTATAACTGTATAGTGACCTACCCTTTCAAAGCCCGGCTCAATTGAATTTTGTCCATGAAGGCTTCACTCACATCTCTCTGGTTGGAAATAATCCCTTTCTCTGGGTTTCAGTGGCCCTTTATGTCGCTGTTCCACCTGTACAAACCTCCTGAAGACTAAGACAATTCCTTAATCCTCCGGGTATTTCCTCTTCCTTTTTACCTCACTGCCTTGCACAGAGCAGACCTTTGCAATAGATGTTCATTGAAGGGCTGAAGTCAAAGACAGAAAGAGAAGCTGGAAAGCATAACTAGATCTTTGGAGAGCTTTGCAGCACACTTGACTCTAAAACTCAGCCCCCAACCCGCCCACATAGTGTTCAAAGGTTTTGTGTGCTTTGGTGTAATATTTTATTTTGCTGGTTTTTGAAAATATTCAGTTGTCTTGATTTCTTTATTTTATTAACCAATGAATTTCAAATTATGCAATTTCGTGTTAATCGTGGGACCAGAATATAACAAATTCATGGTCAATCTTCCTTAGATTCCCGTAACAGCCTGTAGGAAAGGAATATTGTGTATTTTTAATTCCGCTTATTTATTGGGTGTCCTAGAACTTTTTGCCATTGAGTGGTCTACGAACGTAATTTCAAAAATAATAAATTAATCTTGGCAAAATTGTCCGTGTTTATGCACCATTATCTTCTGAATAAACTATTGCTGAGCAACATTTCACCTTCCAGAAAAGTAACCTTAGAAAAATGTGTGGTTGTCCATGATATAACTTAGCCTCTAGTATTGCCAAAAGTTAATATGCCAAATTTTCCGTTATAAAGATGTACCTTCATTGTCAATGATTTGTCGGGATTAATAGTGTACTATGGACTTAGCCAGAGAGGGAAAGAAGGCCATTTTTACATCAGAGAAAGATTTAACTCTAAACAACAAGAAAAATAAACACAGACCAAAAAAAAAAAAAAAAAAAGAGGACTGGGAGCCTTGTCTCATATAAATGTAAATTCTTTATTTCAGGAAACAGCATTCTTCTCACAAAAACCTTAAATTTTCCAATCAATTTTCACACTTTAAATCTGTGACTCATTAAAAAAATGAATCAATTACGAGTGAAGTGAACTTCCTTTTTTACTTTAAGCTTTAATGACTGGAGAATATGGGACATGTTGGCAACTGAAGATATATGAATGGCAGTAAGAATAAGTGTGGTTGGTGACTTTTAATCATGCTCTTACGTTCATTCATAGACTCATGTTGTTGTTCATCAGACATTAAGAGCATAAATTAGGTGCCAGAGGCTTAATTTGGGAGACTAATGTTAAGTTTACCGTTTATTTCTATTAGAAATTTTGGCCTATAGGGGTTCTCAAAATTTAGTGTACATCAGAATGACCTGGAAGGTTTATTAAAACCCAGATTTATGGGCCCCACTTCCAGAGATTCTGATTCAGTAGGTCTGGGATAGGGCTCAAAAATTTGCATTTTTAACAAGCTCCCAGATGAGGCTTATGTGTGGACCACACTCTAAGCAGCACTGCATCTATGTAGGAAGTGCTGCTTTGTAAGACGCCGGCTACATACAGTACTTCCTTAAACATAACAGTTTGTCAAAGGTGATCGAAGCCACAGCCCACAGAGCTGATACAGATTTAGAGAATGTGGATCAGGAGTAAAGGGCTTTCTCTCCCTGTAAGCAGGGTTGAAATTTTGCTATTTCACTAGTTCAGGTTGTTTCTCATCAGTATCCATTCGGATTCATGGGTGTTAGTGCTATACGATGTGTTAATTATTGTGATTACCCACCCTTCCTAAAAGCTTCAGGCCTATCTTTTGAAAGCAGAACGTGCAAAAACCTGTGAGAGAAGAAGCATTCTTCGTCACCAAATACAGAAGGCTAAGTCTTCAGTGCTGAACCACGGCTGCTCATGGAGAGTACAGTCTAGGGCAAATCGAGACAATTTTGACATAAAGAACTTGAAATCAGCAAAGATTGCTTAAACTGGATGCAAAAGCACTAACCATAAAGAAAAGATTGAAATTTTGGGCTCGATTAAAAAAAAAACAACTTGTTTTTATCATAAGACTCCATTAACTTTTTCATCTGCCCTCCTAGGTTCTCCTTCTGGGGCTGTGTAAATTTGGCAAAAGACAGATTAATAAGATAAAAATAAAGAAGTTTATTAACATGTGCATCATGAATACAAACCAGAGTACCCAGTGATGAGTAACTCAAAATGATGTTGAGAACTTGGGTAAATACAGCATCTTAGAACATAATTTTATAGAAAAATGACAAGACAAATGGAAGGATTTTGAGTTTCTAGAGGTTGCAAATTGGAAGACTCTCTAGGAAGGCAAATATGTGGAGATAACTAATGGCTAGTTCAGGCAACTTTTGTCATATAGATTCCTTGGCTGATACGGGCCTAGAGTTGTCTCTGGTGATTAACATTGGTCCTTCCTGGTAGACAACTTTACAAATTTATATCCTGCTTTTAGGCAGGTTATGAGAAGGCAGAGAGGTTTTCTTGTATTTGCTTCTTCTCAATTGCTTTTGGATCAAATCCCTAATTAGCATATTTGGGGGGAGCATATTTTACTACCCTTCATCAGCAATCCAAGTTTTAAAATGGACAAAAGAAAAACGAGCATTAAACAAAAGAGAGCCCTCTCTGCTATCTGGCAGTGTGAGGAGAAAGTATCCCTGTTTGTTTTCTCTACAGATAGGAGTGTGGGCCAGTCTTGGGCAAATTCTTTCTCTCTCTCTTCTCTCTCTCTCTCTCTCTCTCCCCATCCCCCCCCCCCACCACACACATACACACACCAAGGGCAGATGAGAAATAATTCTCAGAAATGATGTAACTTAAATACAAATTAGGGAGACATTTTTCTAAAGGCAAAAATAACTTCAAAAATGACTCTAAAGAAAGTAATTTAGGCTCTCCAGAACTTTGCACCACCAAAATATTCTTTGAGATGAATTTCTTAACAAAACAATACAAAAATACCATTTACCCCTAGCTTCTCCTGCCAGCAGCATGAAGAATTGAGAGAGGCTTTAAAATCACAGGTGTTTTGTTTTGTTTTGTTTTGTTTTCCTAAAGATTACTAGGAAGAGAAAAATGTATTGTTTCTGTCAGATATAACTCCATGAGGAATCATGTTTTTTCTTTTTCTCTCTCCTTACATGCACACACACACACACACACACACACACACACATTTTCTTCTTTTAATGCCTTTGTATTGTGACATAATTTAAGACTCACAAGAAGTTGTAAAAATAGTACAGCAAGTTTCCAGGTACTCTTTATCGAGCTTTCCCAATGATAATATTTTATATAATCATAGTACATTGTCAAAACCAGGAAATTGATTTTGGCAAAACACTGTTAATTCAGGTATACAAGTAATAGAATATATTAGGATTTCACCAGTTTTTACATGCTTGCTTTCTGTTTCTTTCTCTTTCTTTCTTCTCTCTCTTTCCCTCTCTCTCCCTCTCCCTCTCTCTCAGTATATAGTTCTATGAACTTTTATCACAAGTTGATTCAACTATCACCACCATCAGCATGCAGAACAGTCCATTACTGCAAAGAAACTCTCTTGTATTACCATTTGATAGTCACACCTTTCCCCTGGATCTACTACTAACCTGTTTCCCACCACTATAATTCTGTCACTTTGTGAATGTCATTAAATAGAATCATACAGTATGCAATCCTTTGAGACTGGCATCTCTCACTAAGCTCAGTGCCCTTGTGATCCATCCAATATTCTGCATGTATCAATAGTTTATTCTTTTTTATTGCTGAATAGTATTCCATTGTATGGTTGTACCACCACTTATTTATCCATTCACCCATTGAAGATCATTTGGCTTGTGGTTGGAAACTCCCCTAAACCACCTCTAGGTTTAATAATTCACTAGGAGGACTCACAAGACACCTAGTGACAGTAGACACAGTTTCCAAGAATCCTCTTCCAGTGGAGTTTCACAGGATATGCTTGATTTTCCCAGCAATGAGATATCATAACTCTGTTCTTTCTTTGGTCAGGATAACAAACATGTTCATCCTTTGATCTTTCTAGGGAGTTAAAAGAATTCTTTGCAAGTACTGCAAGGTTCACTGTCATCCTAATATTGGAAAACAAAAAGCATAGCTGCATTATAGTTATCTCCAGCAATTGCACGTGAATATTATACTAAGTGATTACTAGGAGACCAGTCTTTTTATTGGTGCTATCTTTCAGGAGAGAGATAAGCCTGAGACAGTCAAGGGGTCAGGGGGAGATTCTAGGAGGATTCAGGACCTAGACAGTGGGTAAGATGCAAGCAGATAAGAACTGGAGAGGACTTTCCACATGTGGGGAAAGCATAAATAGAGGCAATGAAGAAGGGGAAAACCAGGATGTTTACAGGATGGTGAGAGTATCCTGGGCAGAATAGAAGTTTTCTGTTGGGGAATAAAAGAAGGTAATTTAGGAAAAGGGATCCAGTTTATAGAGGACTTTAAATCCCAAAACAAGTGATTGAAATAGATTACTATAGAGAGTTATGTTAACAATCAAAACAGGGTCCAAGAAAATTTTATTTGATGTTAGTTCAAAGGATAAATTGGAAATTAAAAGCTAGGTACACTTGTTTTAAAACAAATCCAGGTGAGAAAGCCCAGAATAGGACCAAAGCTGTGAATGGAGAAGAAGGGGCTCCCTCAAGACAATTTATGTTGTGTGAATGAAGTGCACAAGAGAGGCCTGGGCGCCTGAAGTCAGACTGGCCCATACTGGAAAAGAGTTCAGCAGCACTTGGTAGCTGCCTTTATAAATGAGGTTGTTAAGGCACTATTAGAGAAAGCCATTTTACCCTCCAACAAAAGTTATAAAACACTTTCTACTAGAAATGCAAAGGGGGTAAAAATCAATGTGTGGTAAAGAAAGTTGCAAGATGTGCAGATTTTTTTATGGCGAAGTTATTTTAAGGAAGTCATGTAGTGTGATTAATCTGGTTTCCCTTTCTAAGGCGTTCCTTTAAGTATAGCTCAATTAGGAAGGAATAGATAAGGCACCCAAGGTCAAGATTAGACCTGCTTTGTTACCTTATAAAAATTCATGAAAGCAATGATATCTAAGATCCAACATATTCATATCAAAGATCTGATACATTAGGAATGAGCTATGAGCTATGTGCGGGTGTGTATTTTAGCGAAAGCAGGAGAAGCATTTCCAATGATGTCACTAACTCAAGTTTTCTCAGTGCAAATCAATGCACACTATAGCTCTCATTTCTCCAGTTATTAAAAAGAGTTCCCTGCGTGAATTATTTATTTATTTAGAAAACACCTTCATCAACATGCCCTGAAGATATAAAATGCCAGGAGAAAGCGAAGAAGCGATAGAGTGAAAGCCAGCTGTTGCCTATGACACACTGCTTGTCACAAAGCAGTCTCTCCCTTCCCTCCCTCCTCCAGCACGTTCCTCTCACTTTGGCCTTCTTTCTTAAGTTAGCCCCCATCTCAGAACTCCTGGGTTTGCTCTTCCCAAGAGTTTCCCATGGCTGTGCCCTCCTTGTGGAAAAAAATGGGCGGCGGAGGTGGGGGTAGTCCAGGGAAAAACCTCGCAGGGTGATCTGATCATAAATTCCTACCTGGGCAGGTCATGGTGGGGAGCCACGCCTCAGCCAGTAACTTTTTTACGAAAAGGCTTATCTTTTGCCTGAAGCAAGCCCAGGTTAACACACCTCTGAAAGGCCCGCTTTCAAACCCCTCCTTCTCATACCGTCCTAAAGAGCACCTGTGTAGTCCAACCCCCTCCGGACCACCCTGTGGAGCGGGACTATCCTGCACTCCAGTCTCCCAGTTGCTTTCTCCCACCTTCATGTAATCTTCCCTCCTTATGCATCTCAAATGCATAAAAGAAACTGCAAACAGTTATCCTTGGAAGCATTTATCCCAGTCTGTTGAGATCTTGCTTCCAGGTGTATCCTCTTTGGCTCAAATGAATTTTTATAAAAACTCTCTACAGGTTTGGACATTCTAACAAAACATTTCCGTCATTCGGTTTTTAAATTGAGGACCATCTCCTCAGGGAGGTATGGGGATGCTGTCGGGTGCCCTGCCCATATCCCCCTTAGCGGGCTGTGTACTCGTCCCCCAGATGCTGTGGGTGTTGGCTGCCCATGGCTCAGGCCTTTGTTCTTTTTATGGAGAATTGCCCTTGGCTAACAGGAGCCTCCTCACCTGGCAGTGGTCCTGGAGATAATGGCTGAAAGTTATGTCCTTCACCCAGAGAAAGGCCATGGAAAAAGGCTATGTGATAAAGGGATTAGCAGCCTCTTTGCCTCTGGGTGGGACAACTTCTGTGGTATAATTCACAAATCAGGGCTTCCCATGGGATAAGGCTGAGACCAGACTTCTCCTAAACTCATGTCTTTACCAAACTTCATCCCTGCCGTCACCTACTTTTTGCTCACTCTACAAGGTTTCTCCTTAAGATCGCTTAAGCAGGACCTCCCACCTCAGGCTCCA
Source organism: Eonycteris spelaea (assembly GCA_003508835.1). Taxonomy (NCBI): domain Eukaryota; kingdom Metazoa; phylum Chordata; class Mammalia; order Chiroptera; family Pteropodidae; genus Eonycteris; species Eonycteris spelaea. The sequence goes on from PUFA01000175.1 coordinate 1,034,190, forward strand.
CGTGCAGGAAACATAATCTAAGAGTTGGTGACAAAAGTGGTCCTGGGTAGCTGACTAGATTAGAATTTAGCATCGGCTAGCTCATCCACTAGATGGCAATGAGAACCCTGTCATTGGTTATGGATGAACCGTTAGTCCTTGGCTTGGCTGTAGTGGTGCAGGGACCAAATATGGATGGAAGAGGCTGCATTAAATTGTGCAATGGCTCTGGCACTTAACACGTATGGGAAAAATGGGGAAGCTTGGTGCATGGGACTGCTCATACTATTTTTGCAACTTCTTGTGAGTCTACAGTTAGTTATTTCAAAATAAAACGTTTAAAATGAAACCGAATGAATGAACAGCAACAATGTGAAAACAATATTATATCCTAGGTGGAATGTAGACGTTAGTACCATCCTCAAGGACTTAAGGGACGCAGAGACGACGGTTCCCAAATATCCCCATTTAATTCAGTAGTTTGACCTCTGCACGAATGAAATGATTTGTGGAGAAGACACATTACTAAAAACTCAACCAAAGAGTAGCCCCAACCGAAGCTGCTTGGCCACATGTGGTATCTTTTCCAGAACAGATTAACATGGCCTTCCTTATGTGATGTGCAGCCACTGGCAAATACATTGTTTTCTATAGCCATCGGAAAAGTGAATCAGAAAGGGTTTGCATTCACAAGAAATGGATAATAGCATACATTCCTGGCTTTGCCCTAGGGCTACTTTGACTCGCCTACGCTCTGTCAGAATGTCATCCAAAGGACTTGGATCATGTGGACATTCCACAGAATTTCACCATGGTCAATTATACTGATGTCATCATGGTAAGTAAGCCTGATAAGAAGGAAGTGGCAGGGGCTCCGGGCAGCTGGTAAGACATGCACTTCAGAAGGTGGAAGGTACATCCTAAAAATGGGAAGGAGCCTGCCACACTGGCGAAGCTTTTAGTGGCCCAGTGTTCTATGGCATATCGGGACATGTTTTCTCTGGTCAAGGACAAATTATTGCACTTTATGTCTCTTACCACGAAGAAAAAAGCGCAGAGCATGGTAGGCATTTTGGAGACAGTATTTATCCCTTTTGGGGAACTGCTCTGACCTATTTATTGGGTGATGGGGAAGGTTACCAGGTTAAGTGAGACTCAGCACAAAAGGGCCATATGACCCACTTGGGCCATATGACTCAAAAAGTTCTAGGGCATAAGATGCATTATAGATAAAGATGCTGTGTGAAATACCTGGGAAGCCTAAATATGAGAGTTGTAGTGCAGACTCCTAGGGTTCTTGGGCAGGATCGTGCCACCTGTATTAGAGAACTATACACCATTAAAAAGAAAACAGCTTCTGACACACTATTGTGACCTGAAAAAGACTACCTGATTATGAGACATCAAGTAATTACGAAACTAGAGCTGCCCACCATGACGCTGGGTTTGGTCAGACCCACTAAGTCATAAGATTGAACACACCAGCAGTGATTCATCTCATGGGCAGTGGGAAATGGCCTGGCTGGTCAGTGAACGGCCTGGAAAGAGCAATATTAGGTCTGGAGAAGAAGTGCATGAGTAGTGAATCAGTGGGAGTGGACAAGAAGTGCTAGATAAGGTCTGCAGACGAGGCACTAACTAGCCAAGGGACAGGAAGAGTCACTCGGCAGGTGCCAGCTAGCTTCTGTCCTCACCCACACTGGCCCTTGCACAGTTAGCTTATGAATAGAATAAGCCATGTGGCAGCAATGGGGGTTATGCATGAGTTCAACAGCATGGGCTCCCTCTCCTCAAAGCTGATCTAGATACTGCTGCTGCTGTATATCCATCCCACCACCAGTTACAAAGAGCAATGACGAGTCCTCCGTACAGTACAACTCCTTGAGAGAATCAAACAGCTGCTTGCTGGCAAAATGATTACTTCAGACCCTGTCCATGCTGGAAAGAGCAACAATTCATCTTGGGCATGACTGTATTTATCATAACCTCGGAACCACCTGCAACATTCAGGGTTTGAGTTTGTTCCAGGAACCCTCCTCTATATAGTACCCAGAAATTACACCCGCCGGAATCCTGGAGGACCTGCGACCAGATGGAGTGACATTAACATAAGAAGCGATTGGCTTTTAGTGGTACAAAGGGTGGACTGTAACAGAGGCTATTGATGTCTTCCTAATTCCCCTTTCCCTGCCGGTGTGCCAGTGTCAGCTGCAAATGGCTGTGCTGTGCTGGTCCCCAGAGGCTTGCCTGAGGCTGAAGGGAGCTGCACAGTCACAGACAGCTGGGAGTCCAAGGCACTTCCCAGCCCAGGAATAACCTGGCGTACTCCGTGACCGTTGCAGGAGTATAGGCCCGGCCCCCTTGCTTCTGGAAGGGTTCACTAAACATTTGTACTCCTCCTTCCATGGTGTATGAAGGCAGCTGTCCAGTCACAACTATACTTCCCGGGCTCTTTTGCAATTAGAAGGGGCCAAATGAATAGTTCCCACCAGTGGAGTGTGAAAGGAGGTGAGGTACATTCTCTCAAGGCCAAGGTTAAAAGCCTTTTCTACTTTTTCTTTTGCCATCCTCCTCCTGCCCACAGAAGACATGGAAACCCTAGGAGGAAGAGGCCACCCGATAAAGGGAGCCTGGGTTCCTGAGTCACCATGGGGAAGACTGCCACGAATCAGGAATATTGTATTGTTAAATGTGTGAGAAATAAATTTTAATTGTTTCTAAAGTTTGGGGATTGTTTTGTTACAGCAGCTGGCATTACTCTAATATATTCTCTACTATGAATTCTAATGAGATTCCTGACATACTAGAAATTGAATTGAATGCTTTTGAGGTCCCTTCTGATACAGATTCTCCGGTACATTCCCTCTGAAAAGTGTCTGAATTGTTAATGTTATTGCACGAAAGGTTATATTATTAAATCGTATCAGTAAATCATTCTATAGTAGACATGGCAGAGTTCAAAACCTCTGGGTCAGCAGACCTGGATTCTACTTCTGACTTCTCTACCAGCCTGTTATAGAGTCTGGTAAAATGTAACTTTACCTCTCTTAGCCTCAGTTTCATCAACTGTAAAATATAAATAGAATGCAATGTGAGAGAGAACAATACGACCTCTAAGGTCCTTTCTAACCCTTTATTTAATGATTCTCTGCACTGTCAAAATCAAATCTCTTCAAGAAATGTACAGCCACGGCTCTTTTTGGGCTGGGAGGGTGGAAGCACAGAACATTAGTGCATTAACTATCACACTAAATTTAACCTACAATAAACCCTTTAACTACAGCTCATCTTTCGTTATTGGACTTCAAAACTCGGAAATGAGTCAAAGGCACTAGATTCTTTGCTTTTGGCTCTAGCTATAGTGAAATTGTGTCAAATAGCTCAACTATTTCATTCAGTTAAGGCAGTAATTGGCAATGATTTGTTTCAGAGGAGTGTGAAATGGAGCCAAGTGAGTCCAGTGGGAAACGGCTGTTTGGCAACGCTAAGAAACACTCCAGGACGCTGGCCATTACCATGTCAGTGATACACAGTCCACGCTGAACATGAACCCAACATTAAGCTATAGGCTGATTGAAGTTGTTTCCTTTACAAACTAATAGGCATGGCTATGCTCCAATAAAACTTTGTTTACCGGTTTCGGTAATCATTATTTTAAGTAATGGTTTTTTAAAATTAAAAAGCCTAAAGTAAGTCATTTAGAACTCACAAAATTATTAAAGAAAAATTTCCACATGCTACTACAGATAAATCTGTCTCCCTAGTAAATATAAAGTTTTCTGACATTCTGTGTCTCTGAATCACATATATTTTCTTTTCCTTCCTTCCTTCCTTCCTTCCTTCCTTCCTTCCTTCCTTCCTTCCTTCCTTCCTTCCTTCCTTCCTTCCATAATGGCTGAAAAATGACTGCTAGAAATTTATTACTTGCAGGAAAATTACTGCTTGGCTATGTCCATGAGAACATGGCTATGTCCGTAGAAACATAGGCTGTTACCCATAGGAACATAACATTCTAAATAAGCTTTCTGCTTCTGTATCCCCGCTTATGCACCTGACCTGTGAGTTGACAGGTAGTGAATAGAAGAAGGATAGCCCTTTGTGTTTAGACAGAATGAAGAATGGGATTTTTTGGGCTTAAAAACCCTGAACGTCTACATTTCGGGGCTGCTTAATGTGGGGTCTGTGTACCCCTGGCAGACCCAGCTGGCTGAATAAAGAGTGTTTCCTATAACTCACTGAGTTCTGGTGGTCCGTGTGTCTTTTGGGGGCTGGCGGCCACAACACTTCCTTCCTTCCTTCTCTCCTTCCTTTTTTTTTTGTACTGGCAGGGCTTTTAACTTATTTCTTGATGTTTGTGTAAGGAATCTAGGCCAAATATAGATAAAGAAGGTATTGCAAAGTAACTGCGGCTTTCTCAGATCTTTTTCTGGGCAGCCTTTGTCTTATCTATTGCATAAAATGCAGATTTTCACTGGGCTGATTTTCCCACAGGTGAGGATGATGAGCAATCTTCAGAGATTGGAGGTGCTGCTGGATTCAGTTTAAGCTGTCGAATTATGCCTTTCCGAACAACCAAGCAAATTGTAGTCAAATTTTAGAAATACGCTGCAGTTTGAGCAATGACAACCCATAAAGCACTTCAAATGGCAAAGGAGAAAGATGATCTCTTCAGCCTCTTTACCAAGCATTTGGCTCAGTTCAATTCCCCACAAACCCATTGTTGGGCTGTTTAATATAGTTGGCACAAAATATTATAAGTGCTGGCTTTCTCTGCTGAGGATCTATGGAGTAACCTCAAGTCTCTTTTCGTACACATACATCAAACCACTAGAGAACGTGTGGAGGGATCTAAGACCTGGTTCCACAGGCATCCGGGACATACTTTAAAGACCACCTGAACTTCAAATCTCAGCGCTATTTTCATCCCCCACTTTTTCCTTCCTATAGCCAATCATTTGCCAACTTAAATTTAGTCATCCTACACAGGGTTTTTCATGTCATTTCTTTCTAAGGCCATTATCACACTCTTCAGGCCCTCTCATTGACACTGTAGCATTAGACTCTAAACTGTCTCTCCAGCCTCAATGCATCTTAGACATGCTAATAGACCAAGCATTTAAAACCCATTTCCCATCATATTAATTTCTGATCAATTCTTCTCAGTGCTGTCTTACTGAATATATAATTAAATGTAACTTAAACCTGGCATCTCTTAAAACTAAGGTAAAATTTGCATTTTCCAGCCTTAATTTCCTACTACCTATTTTGCACATCCAACTCAAATATAATTACCCGGAAAGCTTAAGCTTTCTTACAAATGTCTCTCTCTCTTTCTTATACTATGCTTGATTCTCTCTTGAAACTTTTTTCATACAAATAGAGTATGATTTTGTTTTTCTTCACATCCTCCACTGCTCCAGGTGTAAAGCCCATTCACATAGCTGGTTTTCAGTGCACTTTTGTGGAACTGAATTAGAAAATGAAGTCCCTCTGGTACAACTCAAGATCTGTTCTATCACAGTTATGCGGCAGGCACTGTTCTAGGGTTAGGGATACAAAAGTGAACAAAACAAGAAAAAAAACTCCTGCCCTTGTGGAGCTTAAATGGGTGGGGAGGGGAAGTGGAAGGGCATGAAGACATTGAGCTTTAACTCACATAAGATGTGAGTTACAGAGAAAAGTAGAGTGAGAAGGGGGTTAGAGAGTAACAAAAGTGGTTGGGATGAGGGGTGAAATTTTAAATATGGTGATTCCAGAGGGTCCCATTGAGAAAGTGGCATTTGAGCAAAATACTTATAGGGGTGAGGGAATAAACTCGTGGCTACCAAGGAAAGGGTTTCTAGACCTTAATTTTAAAATATTCTAACTGAATTTGAAAATAAACAGAGATTTAAAGTGCTCTCACGACACAAAGTCTTTTGAAAGAGAAAGACATTAGCTTTAAAGTTAATCCTTAATAGTAAAATTTTTGTTTCTAGACTCCATTATGACTTTTATTGCTAAATATTTTCCCAACATATAGAACTTTCATTTTCCCAGATAATGCTTGTGGTTTTAATCTTTCCAATGCATTTTCTCCACATTTCTTATTATGGGGTAGCATTTATTTCCGTTCAGGAAGACAAGTTTAACCAACAAGCTTTGATTAACATTTTGCTAGTAATGCATTTTACTTTTTAAAATAACTTTTATTTACTTATTTCTGACTATAAAAGTAAAACATGGTCATGAAAAAGTTTTAGAACAAAAACTGTAGCAAAACTATAAAAACAAAATAAAGATGACATATATTCTCCAGCTTCTGGAGACAATTACTGTCATATTTTGTGGCCTAGTACTTCAGATTTTATTCTACACATTATGGGGCACATATACATGTCTTAGATCTGATGTATCTAATTAAAATGTGACCCATTTGCTTTAATGTTTGGAATAAACTGAAACATGATGTTAACAGTGCAAAACTGCATGGTTTTAGCTCTATGTTAAAAAAGCATCTTGTGAATTTACTGTCAGAATATTTTTTTCATAGCTTACTAATGCTATGAAAAGTTAATTTATTAATGCTATTAATCTATCTAGATTTGATCTCTAGGTCAAATTCACCATCATAGACAAATAAGCCACAGTATACCAATTTGTTGGCAAGACTGTAGCTTTGCAAATTATAGGGCTTGATACACACACCAAATACTTTTACATAGCTGCTGTGGTAAAAGAAGTATCTGATGATACTTTTCAAATTAACCAAATGTGTTCTCGTGGTAAAAGAAGTATCTGATGATACTTTTCAAATTAACCAAATGTGTTCTCGTGTGTGTCATTGCTTAGCTTCCCACATTAACTACCCTTTTTTTAAGTTTCTCTGAAATGTTCACTCAGTTATTCTCTGAACAGATGGTTCCCTGAAGTTACCTCATTCAGGATAGGGTGATTAAGTATGAAAATTGTGGTACGAAATGTGGTCCTATCTTCTTCCATAGGAAATGCTACGAAATCCTGTAGACTGAGTGGATACAAAGTGTCTTCAGGTATATTGTGCTTAGAACAGGGAATGAAAGAAGCCCATACTTTCATTGAGTTAAAGAGGTTACAGGCAGAATAGAAGCTGCTGTTCCTGTATTTCCAGTTAGTAAGGGGAGAAGTTTCAGAGTTCACTGGCTACCCAACTACCTGAGGCTTTTTGTGATAAATCCCAAGTGAGTATGTCAGATTTTTCTAGGGCCTGATGTTTCTGCATGAAACTTGGATTATAATTCAGTCATGAAGAGTTTGCTGCCTAGGTATATCAAATGCCTTGTTTTAATTCAGACATTTGGAAGTCGCATTAAATTTTAAAGATGTAAAGTTTAATCTAGTCGATCTATATATTGATGGTTGACAGGGTAAAGGCCCACACTAAAGTGTGTTTTGGAAATCTGTAGGGATCTTTTTATCTCTCACAATGACTGGAGAAGGCAACACCCACATTTAATAAGTGGGAACCAGGAATGCTACCCCACCTGCATAACAAGAATAATTTTTGACTCGCAAAACTTTTTAGTGTTCCACCAGAACAAGCCCACTGCAAATGTAAATCATGGTAATTAGGTAGATTTTACTAATAAAGAGTTTGTTGTTATTATTGCTGCTTTTAAGAAGTTACCCAAAATAAAACCAAACAAAACACAATCTTGTAAGTTAGGAGAAGATGGTATGGAGAATAGGAAACATAAATTGATTAAAGACAGTCTTTGCATAATTTATTAACTCTGAGATTCCTTCCTATGTGACATATGATTATAGTTCTAAAAAAGTTGGTAGTAAATCAACAAAAAGGGAGCTATTAGTATTGATTGAATAATTTCCCTTTTAAAAAACATTGTAAAAACTGATGACGCATGGTAGGCATCTCATTATGTCTCTTGTAGGAGCGTTGAGACTGTGTAACAGCATGAAGTGTTTTGCAAATCTGTAGTTTTGTAAATCTGACAGCCCTGGTGGGGTATATTAACACTATTCACTTATTCATCTGTGGGAATATCATACCTCCTCATTTTCTCCACTAGGAATGGCGTCTTGGCACATTATCCTTACTTCATTTAAATATCTTTCTCTTATCATCTACAAATATAAATCACATTTCGTTCTCTGCTATTTTATTTTTCTGTTTTTCTTGTGTGAAATATCTTCTGATCCTCTTACTTTTCCTAAATCCAATCCTATCAATTACAAGTAGTTACAAAGCCCTGACCACTTTATAATTTTAGTGCTTCACTGCTACTCAGAGTATAATCCAAAGACCAGTAGCATCAGCTTCACCTAAGAGCTTATTGAAATTGCGGAATCTCCACCCTCTCCAGAACTGCTGATCAGAATCTGCATTTTTGACAAGATCCGTCGGGCATTGATAGGCATAATTAAAGTTTGAGAAGCACTGTGATAATGAAGCCATGCTCTGTGGTCCGCATATTGAAATATCAAAAAATTACATAATGTTTTATTATAAATTGTGTTATGAGCTGAAATATGACCCTTCAAAATTCCTATAATCGAAGCCCTAACCCCTAGTACCTCATAGTGTGACTGCATTTGGAGACAGGGCATTTGCAAATGTGATTAAGTTAGAATGAGGCACTTAAGGTGGGGCTTAATTCAACATGACTGGGGCTAAAACAGTATGTTAATGGCATAAAAAGAGACATATCAATCAATGAAGGCCCAGAAATAAACCCTCGAATGTGTGGTCAATGCATTTATGACGAAGGAACCAAGAATATAGAATGGGGAAAGGGTAGCCTCTTCGATTAATTGTGTTGGAAAAACTGGAAAAATTGGAAAACCCAAAAATGAAGGATATACGAAACTGGATTCCTAGCTTACAGCCCACATGAAAGTCAAAATGGAGTAAAGAACTGAACATAAGACCTGAAACCATAAAACCGGAAGAAGACGTAGAGGGTAAGCACTTTGACAGTGGACTTTATTGCTCCTTTTCCTTTGACTAGTTTAGAAAGTATACCTGTACTTTTATTTTCCCTCACTGGTGAGCCCTTAAATTTAAATATTTGTGTTATTATTTGACAAAATCAGAAATTGATGATTTTATCTTCTTCTGAACATTTGGAGAATTTCAGTGTACTTTAACTTGGAGTGCGACCCTCTCATTCTTACATGTTATGATTGGTATTTTAGTACCTCCCTCTTGATCTTGAGTTATATAGGAGAATTTGTTTCTTTACATATTTGGGTAAAAGGCCTTTATTTTGTTGATAAGTCTAGTTTACTGTGTTGTGATCTGACAATGTTCAGGTCTTTATGTGGACCGACATATGGTCAGTTTTTGATGGGCACTTGAAATGAAAGTATGTTATTTATTTTAAGGAAACATAATATACCATGTTTCGTTAAGTCTAAGTCACAATTTCCTGCTTTTACCTTTTAACATCTATGATTGAGATTCGTCTTTCAATTTTGGCATCTTATAATTACGTTTAGCCCAACGGCAATCATAATGGGGGTACCGTTGTTATTGCTGGCATCTGCGCAAACATGGTCACAGACGTTTATATCATTGAAACTCAGTTATGTTTATGTTGCTGGCTTTAATTTTCATTTTACATTTGGTCAAAAAGATTACAGTATATTTTGGAATTTAAACTAAAAGTTATTGGGTGCAGAGAAAAGCTTGGAAACAAAGCAATAAATTTGATATTAGTAAAGCAAATACTGTTGATAGAAGAATTACTATAATTCCACATATTCTTACAAAAAAACGACCAATATTTTACCGAACATTAAAGCAAAAAGGATAATAACTATGAGTAGATAAATATGTGTGAAGTTTCGTTCCTGAGATAAATGCAAGAGGATACCTATTGCAAACCCAACAGAGCAACCAAAGTTAGGAGAAATAAATAAATTCCTCAAAGTCGATGAAACATATTTCATAACAAGCAGAAGACAGTGAGATTTCTTCATACATTTTGCAGAGCTATAATTAAGGAATGTGCCATAGTTTAATTGATAGAATTATTTTCTTGGTGCTACATAAAAAAGTTTTACAACTGATGAAATCTCATATTCAAGGAAATACAATATACCAACCAGCCTTTACTTATGTTATTTATGTGTCTATATCCTCACAGTCTTTTTAAAGATTTATTTGATTTGTCTTGGACCCAGAGATACAAATTAAAATCTCTTGATATATGTGTATCTACTTCTCCTTATATTTCCTGTAATTCCCCTCTTTGAATATTGCTGCTATGCTTTGAGTGCCATAGCTGTTATATCATCATTGTAAATTGTATCACTTAATATTATAAGTAGCCCTACACTGTCTCATTTCAAGTTATTGGGTGAGGGGGGGATATCAGTGCCAAGCTGATCGAGAAGGGGTTTCAGTGGTGAGACGCCCAGTCGGAAGAACGCACGAGGGGCCGTCGTGAGAATGAAATGGCAGGCACCAACTTTATTGCGGGGAGCGCGCTCTTCTTCTGCTCCCCAGGGGACCACATGGGCTTTTTTATATGTCAGAGAACAAGAGCGGCATTCAGCCACACATGCGTGATACGAAAAGCTGAATTATGCTGACATAAGTTAGGCGCAGGCACCCAACTACACTAATGCAACATTCTAAGTCCAGGGTCCTATTCCTAGCTGCGAGCCTGGATCACAGCCAGACCTGGGACCAGCCAGGCCCGGGGCTCACTCCACCCCCACAAGGTCGCTGCACAGGATCTGGCCTAGGGGAGCTACCTTGCACCCACAATCCACAACAACAATATAGAGAGCAACAAAACACTACCAGCTACAAGGGCTAGAATGACTATTGTTCACCGCCAGGAGGACCCCAAGGAATTCCACCAAGTTGTCAAGGAGTCTTCTCCCAACGCATGGATGGCTTGGACTTCAGCATCCATTTCCTGGAGTTCTGCCTGTGCCTGCTCGGCATGATCAGGAATGTAGACACAGCATTCTACACAGAGTAGGGCACAGGTGCCACCCTGGGTGGCAGTTAGGAGGTCAAGGGCCATACAGTTTTCAAAACTACTTTCTGCATTTGCGTGGTTTCATCTATTAAAAGGGTTATAGCCTGATGCTTAGCGTTCAATGCCTGTGCAGTGTTGTGGGCTAAAGCTTCTACTTGCAATTGTACACCTGTGGATCCCACCCCAAAATGAATAACACCAGGGGGTAAAACAACCATGCTTCTGCCACAGGCCCCATCCAAACCCTGCATCATCCACCTGCACTGGAAGCAGGAATGGGAGGCTGGATCTACAACACGTAGAGACTGGGCTTGTGCTACAGCTTGCTTTGTAGCCTTAAAGGAGTCTTCTGTCTCGGGGTCCAATCCCACTGGGCACTCCGTTGCCCTAAATAGTGCAGGGGTCACATCGAGGAGGCCAAATGAGGGGTGAACACTCTCCAAAACGCCAGGAGTCCCAAATAGGTTTGGAGCTGCCTCACAGTCTCAGGTCAGGGATATGCCTGTATCTCATCAGTCACCACCTCCGGCATTACTTTCGTCTCGCCTGACCAGATAACTCCCAAGAATTTGACAGAGAACCCAAGGCCCTGGACCTTGTCCTTATTGACTGCCCAACCCTAGATGGTAAGAACTTCTCACAGGCTGGTCGCCGCTGCTTCTAGTTCTGTAAGGGAATCAGAGATTAGCATTATATCATCAACGTAATGATACAAGTGCACTGCGGGAGGTCGTTTCCACGTGGCTCGATCTTGAGCCCTGAGACCATGGCACAGGGTAGGGCTGTGCAGATAGCCCTGGGGAAGGACGAGGAGTGTCCACTGTCGCTCTTCCCAGGTGAAGACAAACTGTTCTTGACTTTCTGGGGCTATGGAGATAGAGAAAAAGACATTTGCCAGGTTCACATATAATGGTACCATCCACATTCATGTGACAACCAGTCCATAATGTCCGTGGCATTTGGCACGGCAGCATGCAGGGGCAGCGTAACCTCATCCAGCTCCCGATAGTCAATCGTCCTGTTCCAGAAGCTGTCAGTCTTCCTCACTGGCCACACAGGAGAGCTGTATGGGTTTTGAGCAGGACAAATAACACCGGCTTTTTCCAGCTCCGTTATAGTGTGTCCTGTTTCCTCATGGTCGCCTGGCGGAGATACTGTTTTGTGTTCACTACCCGGGTAGCCTTGGTCAACACCAGTGGGGCATGGTGTGGACGTCCCCGGATAATAGTTTTCACCACCAGATATGAAGGTGATATTCACCGGCAGTGATCTTCGCAGTCAAGACTGGCAAAATATCAGCCCCCAAAATGTACTCCTGTATGGGGGGGGATATGTACACGTGGTACGTCCGAGAGCAATCTGCTGATACCAGGGTCACAGGGACCTGCCTCATGCAAATGGTTCGGCCCCCAAAGCCTTCTATGGTTGCAGTGGGCCCGGAAAACTTGTCCAGATTCCCATAAAGCAGGGTACCGTCAGCATCCGTGTCCAGGAGGGCTAATACCTCTGTACATGGTGGGGGGACCAATGTATAGTCAGCTCCACATGCGGCCCCAGGTCAGCGGGCTCCCTGCAACCAGCCTGATGCCCCATCAGGGAGAGAACCGGCCAGCCGCACCTCACAGGTTGTGGCTTTCCCAGGAACAGGAGTGACTGCTGGTCGGGCACAGATGACTCGGCCCAGCAGCACTTCATTAGGTTGCTGCTCAGTCTTTCCTGCAGCGACCCTGTCGTGAGGAGATTAAACCACATCTGCCTGCGGCTCACACAGCCAAACAGGCTGGTGTGCTCATCTCATTTCGGCCAACATATCGTCGTGCACTGGCAGTTTAGAGTGCGGCGGGCAGTGGGTGCGCAATTGGGTGGAACGCTCTTGCATTTCGCTTCCAATTCCCCCAACCTAGCCATAGCAGACGTCACCTCACGGATCCACCTAACCACGTAAGGGGCCAGCAGTGCCGCCATGGGGCCTAAAGTACCGGCCCGGCCAGAAGTCAACATCAAGTCCATCATACAGACCGTAAATACCTCTTCATCGGGGCTTGTATACTGGGTGCGAAACATCATCTGTCGCATGCCCATTTCCCGAATTATCTGGACCAGATCTCAGTATGTGGTCTGTCTGCTCACTGTCTCTGGCAGCTCCCTGGGGTCAGCCCACAGTGTCCGTGCAATGGATATGAGCCAGTTAATCAGGGAGTGATTGCCTGCACCCCACGTGCCACATTCTGGAGGTGCTGCCTGAGGGAGGTATCACAGTTATGGAAGCCAGCGGAGCCGTCTCTTCTGGAGATAGTTCAGTCCCTTCGGCCCGTCACCCCACAGCTTCAGCAGCCACTCCTGAACCGTCTCCCTGCCTCTCTGCCATACCTGTTTCGTCAAGTCCCATTGTTCCATGGGGGTGTACTGGATCAAGGTGGTTTGCTTTTTAGCCTGGGGGGTGCTGTCAGCGTGCCCGCCCTGGGGCCAACGGCTGTCCCACGTCAGCCTCCCGCAGTATCACCGGCGGTGCCTGCTGCGGTATCACCGGCTGGCTCTCAGATCGGAAAGATGGCAATGACTCATCAGGGCCCTGAGCACACATTCTGCTGCCACCAGCTGCCTTTCCAGAGCTTCTTCCTGACGTTGTAGCTGCTGCACCCACTGAGCCTGGTCCTGAACCTCCAGGCTGGCCTGCCACTGTATCGCCAGGAACATCCAGGCCACCCGACCCGCTGCCTCCCGGTGAGTTGGGACATTGGGCTCCACCATCTCCAGGGCTCTCTGGATGGAGGACGAAGCTTCATTCCATCCCAGTCCTCCAGGGCTTCGTATAGCCAGATACGCAGCCATGGGACACCCCTGGGAGGTGGGGGGCCACATGTCCTCCACCTGCGTCCACTCCACCCGGGGACCATCTGGAGTGCTGAGGACCACATGGGCTTTTTTATATGTCAGAGAACAAGAGCGGCATTCAGCCACACATGCGTGATACAATAAGCTGAATCATGCTTACATAAGTTAGGCGCAGGCACCCAACTACACTAATGCAACATTCTAAGTCCAAGTCCTATTCCTAGCTGCGAGCCTGGATCACAGCCAGACCTGGGACCCGCCAGGCCTGGGGCCCATGATGGGTGGTGGTGGTGGTGGGGAGGGAGGTTATGGATTCCTATTGCCTTTTCTTTTATTTACATTTGCTTAGTTTAGTTTTGCCCATCCTTTTATTTTCAACCTTTGTGAATTTTTTTTCACACTTTGTTTTAAGTGTGTTTCTTTTACATACTATAAAATGTTGTTGTTGTTTTTTGCTTTGTGATCTAATCTGAAAAATCTGTTTATTTCTAAAATGTAAATAAGCACATTTTCGTTTTTTGATATGATAGACATATTTGATGTATTTCCTGTTATTTTCTTATATTTTTTTAAAATGCTTTCATGATATAATTTTGTTGTTGTTTTTTTTGACAGTTCTGATACTTGGAGAAGTTTGCGCTTTTGCAAGTCATGTCTCTGATAAAGGAATTGTATTCAGAATATGTAAAAGGCTTTTATAATTCATATGAAAAGGGACAGAAACCCAATTTAAAAATGGACAAAGGATTTAAATAGACATTTCCCAAAGAAGATACTTGAAAGACTAATAAACATGTAAAACGGCACTCAACATCATTAGTGTTAGGAAAATGCAAATCAAATCCAAAATGAGTTACTCCTTTATATTCCCCATATTATGGACTGAACATTTATGTCTTCTCACAATTCATATTTCAAAGCCCTATGTGGCTGTATTTGGATATAGAGCCTTTATGGAAGTAATTGAGGTTAAATAAAGTCATCAGGACAAGGCCCTAATTTGATAGGATTAGTATGTATAAGAAGAGGAAGAGAGACTAGTGCTCTCTTTCTTCACACACACAAAGCAGAGGTCATGTGAGCACACAGCAAGATAGTGCCCACCTACAAGCCAGGAACAGAGTCTCACCAGGAATCAAATAACTGGCACCTTGACTTTGAATTTTCCAGTCTCTAGGACTATGAGAAATCTTCCTGTTAAAGCTTTTAGAGAAAAACATAGGATAATATCCTCTTGATTTTGGAAGAGGGAAAGATTTCTTAAGTGGGACATAAAATGCACAAACTGTAAAAAAATTATAAAGTGGACTATGTTAATATTTAAAATTTCTATTCATCAAGATACCATAAGAGATGATGAAAGCAATTGATAGAATAAGAGAAGATACTCATTGTACATCCATCTGATAAAGGACTTGTATTTTAATACATAATAACTCCTACAAATCAATAAGAAAAGACAGACAATCTTAATAGGAAATAATAAAAATATGATTTAAACAGCTCCAAAAGAAAAGGATATTGGAATAGCCAATAAGCATATGAGAAGGTGCTCTATTAGTAGTCAGAGGAATGCAACTTAAATCTATAGTGAGATACCATTGCCTACCCATGAAAATGGCTAATATTAACAAGACAGAAAAACCAAGGATTGATAAAGCTGTAGAGGAAATGGGATCCTTAGACATCTCTGGTGGGAGTGTAACATAGTCCAACAACTTTGGCAAACTTTTTGGCAATATCCATTAAATCTGAACATATGTATCTCCTATACCAGAAATTTCACCCCTAAGTATGTATCCAACAAAAATTCTTACACAAGTCACCAAAAGACGTGCACTAGAATTTCCATGGCAGCACTATTTATAATAGTCCCAAAACAATCCAAAAGTTTATCAACAATAAAATGGGGGTGGGGGGAACTGTGATATAGTCACACAGTGGACTACCATACAGCAGTTAAAAGAAAAAGAAGGCTACCAGAGGCTACCAGAGAGGGTGGCTTTAATTAATGGAGTAAACCAAGATAGAGGGAAATACAGGTTCTGAGGAAACAGGAATCCAACACATCAGAGAGAGAAAAGGATTCCTGGAAAAATGATGGTGGGAGATCCCAGAGTAAGAGCTACTCACTGGGCCAGAGGGTGGGGAGGTTGGGGAGGGGTACCTATCCTGATGGGAGCCCACTGGAAAGTTCCAGAGGGATCTCTGCACAGAGAAGAAACTGACTGAATACCTACTATATCTGACTTTATTGAGAAGAGAATTTCAAAACCTGGGTACAGCTTAGGGTTTGCTATGGTCTGGATATTTGTGTTCCTCCAAAATTCATATTGAAATCCTAATCCCCAAAGGAGATGGTATTAGGAGGTGGGAACTTTGGAAGGTGCTCAGGTCATGAGGGTGGAGCCCTTTGAAATGGGATTAGCGACATTATAATAGAGACCTCACAGAGCTCCCTAGCCCCTTCCGTCATGTGAGGGTACAATGAGAAGTCTGTGACCAGGATGATGGCCCTCACCTGACCATGCTGGCACCCCGATCTTGGTTGTCCAGCCTCCAAAACTGTGAGAAATAATCTGTTTATAGGCTATCCAGTCTGTGGTATTAACCCAAAGGGACTAAGACAGGGTTGAACTAGTAAGAAGCATTATTCAAAGAAAATTAAGAAAACGGGAAGAAAAAGTAATTATTAAATATAAGCTAGGGAGGTAGAGGTGGGACAAAGAGGAATGCTATACAGGAAGGGGAGAACATTCATAGTATGCCACGTGGTCAACAGTGAATAGTGTTTAGATAGTCATAAAAATGAAATAACTGAACATTACTTAAGTACTCTTAAATATAACTTTATTTGGAGACAAGGGACAAGAGATATATGCAGTGAGAGAGAGAGAGAGAGAGAGAGAAACTCATGTTAATTTCTCATCTCCCATAGTGTGAAATCAATAGACAATGCCTAAAATTAGAAATTCAAGAAGTGATATTATAAGCATATTATTCAGAGACATGGAGGTAAGTATTTTTCAGTGAGTTTTCAAAAATAGTTAAAAGCACTGCTGTGGGTAATGGGAAACAGAATGGGATGTAGGTGAGGTGACATGTTGTGGGTGGAGATAGATTTCGTTTGTTTTTATAATAAACTTTAAAGAATTACTTGACTTTTTACATTGTATACCTTTTGGTAAAAATAAAATAAGAATGCAAGGTCTACTGTATTGAATGCCACCAAGAGAAACAAGAGAGAAGCGATTGTGACATTTGGCAACATGGGCCCATTGATGACCCTTGAAAAAACAATTTCATTCCACTAACAGGAATTAAAATTAGATAGTGATAAGCATTAATAACATTTAGCCAACATTAATTGTCCCCCAAATTCTACGTATATTAATTATCTTCATTTTTGTGGGTTTTTCCTCTCATATTACTTATGTATAGAATCTACAGGAACTACCCATATAAATATTTTTGGTTCATTATGAATTACAGGTTAACCATAGCCATTTCCTCTAAAGTCATTTGGTTGCAGAAAACTTCAAAGGATAAATAATGTATGATCTGCATCCCTTTCTGCCCACCCTGCACTCACGGAAATTCTTCACTTGTACTTCGATGGCCTCTCCCAGTGAGCTTGAGATGAGTCATTCTTTGCTTTAGGGGGCGTTGAAAATGTAAAGCCACTGGTCTAGGTAAAGACTGAAAAATTCAAATAGGCATTTATGGTTCTCTGTCCGCCTGGTCTCAGCTCTGCCTTCTGACCTTCTGACCAAATTAAGATTCTACTGCAGGACAGGAGAGAAAGAGAGGAGAGACCACACAGGAAGAAGTGGGCGGAGAAAGGCATCTGTGTTCAGCCTAAACAAGGAGGCCCAGTGTCTACGGCAGGTCAGCTCCCAGAGGCTATCCAGTCTCTAGGCAAGTAGGGATGGTTCACTGCTCTGCTGTATTAGTTATCCTTGTCCGGCCACTCTCCTTTCCCCCTCTGACGTCCAGAGCAGTTAGCAGAGCACACACTGCTTGTGTGTCAGGAAAGACAGGCCCCATTCCCAGTAGAGGCTTTACCACCTCTGACCCAGCAGCTCCATGTGCTCAAGCCTTTCTGTGGCTTGACAGCTCTCACTTGAGCAAGGCTGGACCGGATAGAAGCCGGAAGCCATCTCCTGTTGAGTGGAATGGTGGGGAAACACAGCTTCCACAGCATTCACAACTAGCATTGGGCTGTCAGGGGGAGGCAGAACTTAAGGACAGGGAAGGATAGAGGGGTTCTGTATTTACTTCTTGGCTCACATTTCAAAGAATACCACCTCCACCTAACACCTAACTCTGTAATCGTTACCTCAAGAAATTCCATCCAGAACCCTGGAGTCTAGCATTTTTGCTAAGCAGAAGGAAACAGCCAGTCTTGGATGGACCTGTCCATCTGCACACTGGTGAGCAAAACAGTTGGCTTTTGCAGGGGGACTGTGTTAATATCAATAGTTTTGGTCTATTACGCAGTATTTTTTCAGTGAGTTTTTAAATGAAGCTGTTATCTTTCTTTACTTTCAGAGAAATGAAATATTTCAAGTATACAAACATCAAAGTTGGCCAAAAATATTCCGGACTCTTCCTTTTGTAGCATTACATGTCAGATAAGGTTATGACCGGCTTGAGGCCAAATGTGATTTAAAGTACATACCATTCCAAAGAATGATGAAGTATGAAGTAATGTGTTTTGAACTGATAAACTAGTCTTAGCTGAATTATTTGTAAAAATTTTTAAATACCCTAAACATGCTTTTAAAAAACCTAGAAACCAAACTCTGTGGGGACTTGACAAATTCTACTTCCTAAGCCAGACAGATAAGCAGGCACTGGTGTTTCCAAGCGCTGTCGTCTTAGCACTGACAATTCGCTTTGTGTAACATTGATTTCTGAGGCTTCAAATACTTATCTAAGCTAAATGTAGACCAAAAGGCAACAAGTTAGTGCTTTGAAAAATACTATGAGGCTTCCTAAACATTGCTAATACGTCGATTTTAATCTTTTTTCAAACCATTAAAGACTAAAAAATGAGTTATAATCATTTTTTTAAATGAAGAGGTACAACTTGTGACTGAAATATTAGGTTGTCTTGAATCTGGAGACACAGATTTAATGTTTTTGGCCGGACTATCCCCTCTGCTGATAATACTTACCCGTAAGTACACAAGAGCCCAGCACCGACTTGAGCAAATCAAAAGCAGGGTTTAGCAATAGCTCATGTGAAAATGATTTAGGGAACACGGCCAGCTGTTATATTAGTATACCCATTTAAGGTTTCCACCAAAAAAAAAAAAAAGAGGCCAGTATGATCTTGGTCTGCATTAATAGAAAAGCATATACTGATCTCTCTCTCTCTCTCTCTCTTTCCTCCCCGCTCCTGCAGAAGGATGACATCCAATTCTCGATGTCATGTTTTATAAAGAAGAGACAACTGCGAAATACTCGTGGAGGGAAATCAGGAATGTGAAGGGCCTCGACACATGTTACACGAGGAGCAGTTGAACAAGCTAACCTGAGCATGTTCAGCTTTGAAAAGAGACACCTCTGTGAGGCTGTCTGCCTTTAACTTTTCGAAGAGCGTTTTGTGGTGGATGGGTTAGACTTAGCCCACTTTGTTTCAGGGCGTAGAACCCTGACCATGGAACAAACTTAGGCTTAGCTTTCAAAATACCATTTTATTAATATTTCCAAACATGGAATGAGGTGCTTCAGAAAAGAATGAATCCTAGTCTTGAGATCTGTGGAAAGAGGCTGAACGACTCTTGGCAATGAGATTTAAAGTTGGGGTGTGTTGGTAATGAGACAATCTTTAAATTATCTCCAATGTCCAAAGTGAAAATTCCAGGACTTCAGAGCAACAGTATAAATGTTCAGTTTTCTTAAAATGTAATGATAAATGTAATGATAATGTAATGTAAAATGTAATGTTAATGTAATGTAAAATGCGATGATAATTTGGGGTGAGTGCAAGCAATGCATATAACTTGCATATAACCTCAGCTTATTAGCAAGTCATTTCTATCCTCTGTCCACTTCCCATCCGAGGAATCTCCCAAGGTGCTTCTTCCTTTCAAGGGGCAGTCCTCCTTGCTAGTGTCTCCCGCCTAAGCCAAAACTCAGAGGCCCATGCTCCCCCCACCCCCTCACCCCTACTCACACCTCAGGGAAAGCCACATCTAAGACAGTTGCTCTAGGGTAGAAGAGCACGTTGCTATTGCAGCCAGAGGGCAGAGGCTGAAATCTCTAGTCTGATACCGGATAATCTGTTGCCATCACATACAATTGCTCACCATGTCCAAAGCAACATGGCTGAAACTGTGTCTCACTAAAACACACTCTCAGCCATTCTGTAAGGCGTTTCGAAGAGAAGGAGGGGCAACACCCACTCTGGTCAGTCACAGGGCCTGGATACCCAATTGGACAGCCTTTTGTTAGACTCAATCATGCAGCAAGTTCCTAGTGTGCAAGCTAAATTCTGGTCTATATGTCCCCAACAATTAATCTCTACACTACAGTGGGCTGCCAGGAGAAAGATATAACCAGGAAGTGTGGAAGGACTGATACTTCCCCAAGAAGGTTGCCAGTGAAAGGTCAAGGATCCCCATATCACATTACCAAACCAAGTTAGAATGGGAGCCACTTTGACCCAAATGACTAGTTTTTAAGTTTATTCTGGATTTACTACCCAACTGGGAAATTGCCACTTAATGGTTAGGAAAAGGGGTTCTGGTGCTGATATGCCTGGGTTCACATCCCAGTTACGTTACTTTTCAAAACCTCTGCTTCTTCATCCTTTTATTAGAGATTATAATAGCATGTACCTCATTGGGAAGTTGTGAAAATTAAATGAAATGATTCATATATAAACAAAGTTTAAAAAATAGAATTCAGTAAACTCTGGCTATAAAAAAGATGCCTCTAGAGAAAATTTATGGTACTGGGAATCCTAAGATTCCCAGGTGCAACGAGGGGATACCTTACCACAAGGCCTTATGCTAAAAACCTGCATTAGTAATTTAGGAGGTAGTTGTCTACATTGTCTAATTATCTCCTTTTTCTTTATTAACATCTTCAGGATTGTATTGTTTTCTCATACTTACCTTCAGTCTACCTGTCCTCGAATATCCTTGTATCCTTCACAAGATGGCTGAAATCACAGGTGTGTGTGTGGGGGGGGGGCGGGGCAGAACTTAGCTTAAGATCATCTTCAAAAGCTCTTTGGTTTTTTTGTTTTGTTTTTGTTTTTTCACTTCTTTTAATTTATTTTTATTATGGTGACATTGGTTAACAAAATCTAGTAAGTTTCAGGTGTACAATTTAACAGTAAAGCATATATATATGTGTGTGTATATGTGTAAATATATATATTTTATATGTATATATATATGACATATATATATTTACACACACACACAGCATTATGTGTTCATCACCCATAGTTAGATTCGAAAAGCTCTTTTGGATTTAATCTAGTACTTGAACCAGACCCTGTCCCAATTCCCCTTCGAGTGTGCTCTGGGTACCCTGGAATTCCTCGTCCAAATTGCCTTGAGGAGCTCATTTCTGAGAAATGACTGGGCCTCTTTCCCTGTCAGTTTTTCCAAGAATGGGCTTTAGTACTGGTGTGCTTTCTTCTAGTCCTGAGAGGGAGGGGTGGGCAAGAATGTGGATGGAGTTTGGGCATGAGAAGATGTGCACACAAGCACCCTCATGGCCAGAATGGAGTTGGGAGAGGGAAGAGAAAGTGAGTGGGCCGTGAGGGGCTCAGACCGGCTCCTCCTGCCTTTCCAAGCTGGGGTAGACAGTAAATTTGAGACTTTTGAAATTATATGTAGAGTTTCAAGTTGCCTGAGTCTAAATAATGTTACCCTAAATACTTCTGCAGATATATAATCAAAATGTCCCCAATTCCCTTGCCTTCTGAATTACCTACCCCCTCTCCCATATGCAAGGAAAACCACTGTGTCTTATTATTATTAAGTAATTGCAGGATGCCCAGCACCCTCCCTGGATGAAAGGTGGTGTTTAAATTCTCCTGAAGATTTCCAGTCATCTCAGCCAGACTCCTCCCTGCTTACATTCTCAGGTCATTTTCAGATTGTCCCTGTGCGCTCCTGTTTGCTTTCCATGGACGAGAGCCATCTTTAGGCTTTTATGTTTTACAGATTTGAACTGAAATTCTAGGGAAACTAGAGTTTAATTACTTGCGGAAAACACACACACACAAAAAAAACAAATTCAAGCTGATCAGACGTTGCTGGCTCTCCAGTTCACTAACCATTCTTGATCACAGAGAACTTCTTTTCATCTCTTGCCCAAAGCTCCCAGTTGCTTCCAAGACACTGGAATCCATCTCTCCATGCTGAGAGTTTCCCCCCCACATCTTCCCTTCATTTTTACTTCAAGGGCTTCCACCACTTGGTGCTTCAAAGTCAACCCTAAAAATTCCCATTTTATATTCAGAAGCACTTACTGTTTTTTCAACCTATTCCATTCAGACTAGCACAGGACCTTGTCTCTTGTGACTAAAAGGCATATTAAGGCATGGTGAAATAGAGAAGTGGGGGGAGGGGAGGAGGAAGACAAGAAGGTAGAAGAAAGAATTGAGAAAAGGGGAGGAGAAAGGAGAAGAAAAAGGAAAGCCTTTCCTACACAAAAGAGACTTTGCTGTCTATTGTGGCCAGGTGCAAAATTTCTTCACTTTACACATGAGGCTTTGTTCTCAACCTTCATTATTCTCTCAGGCCAAATCCCCAGAAATAAACTGCTGAGACAAGAGCACGAACATTCGAACATTCGTTAAGCCTTTTAAGATATGTTAACACATCTTATCAAGTCCCCCTGTTGCAGCTCCTTTGGCCTAATTTGGCCTGAATATCTCCTTAACTTGATTCAGGCATCGTACCGGCCAGTCAGCTTACCTTGCCCACACTTGATGTTCACAAGGTTTCGGTAAAACGAAAGTTGTTCCCTACCACCCTCTCCCAAAAATCTAGAGGCTCCTGTGGTAGTTGATCATAGAGATTGCTTTGTCTTATTGCTGCCATTAATGGGAATGTTTCTGGTGCTTTATCATTGGATAGAAGGTTGGCTTTTGGTGTGAGATCGACACTTTCAATGTCAGGTCAAGAAGAATTCATCTTGCACGAGTCAAATTCTTGGTTCAAACATCCCAAACAGAATCTGAGTAACTAAAGGGGAGAAAAGTTTGGAAGGCTGTTTGATTGCTTACGGAACCTCTGGGAAGGCTGCAGACCCAAACTCAGCCTGTAAGAACAAGAAAAGACTGGAATCCTGAAACTGAGAGCTCCTTTGAAGTCTGAGGGTTTGCTTGTTCCTTGATCGAGAAGCATCCAATAATAAATATTGAGTTTGCAAATATGAATTCATCGGGTCCAAGCACCCACCTGCTTTTTGAGTCTTCACTGCAATATCCTACCAGTGGTGACCCACCAGTCTCTATCTAAATGCCAGTGATCTCTCTCTCCCTCGCTTGCCAATTTTCTTTGACTTCCTGTAACATTTACCTATTGTTACTAGTTTATCCCCCGGGTCCTCAGAACAAGTTTAATACGTTCTGTTCTTTCTGCCTAGAATGCTTTTTTCTCACCTTTGTGAGAAACAATAACACTGATCTTTTAAAAATAAAATCAAATTTTATCCTTTCTAAAAGAAAAGAAAAAAAAAAGACTGCGAAGCCAGACTGCAGCCAAAATTATGCCCCAAGAGGAGTCAGGCTGAGATGTCTCTTCAGGGTCTGAACACTGCCACCAGGCAGAGTCCTAATTCTCTCTGCTTCTTCGCATTACCCACTCCTAGTCCAAGGCAAGGATCTCTGGTTGACAAGGTTTGGGTTGGTGCTTGCACTGTGGCTCCCAGTAAGTGCCTGACTTTTCTGGTGGGACCCCATGCGCCACAAAATTCACATGAACTTCATACCCCAGAATAGGATCCTCACGCAGGATAGCCAAAAATGGACATGACAAATGTCTACTACTCATTAATTCTGAATTTACTAAAAGATTTCACCAAGAGTTGATATTGATTGCCTTTCCAGCATTTGAAATGACCACACGATTTTTTGCTTCAGACCTATTACTATAGTAACTGTATTTGTAGATTTAGTTACACCATCTTCCCATTTGGTAAAAAAACCCCAAAAAACAAAAAAAACCCCACTTGGTTGTGATAGGGTATTCTTTTAAAGTACAGCTGGGTTCTATTTGCTAATATTTTATTTATGATTTTCGTGGTTCATTTATAGGTGAGATTGTTGCACAGGATCCTTTTCAGGATTTGATATTTATGTTTTGATTCCATTATAAAATACTTTGGATGATTTCCCTCTGTTCTCTGGAGCAGTTTAAATACTTGCAAACACTTATATATCATACACTATATACTTCTAAGTGTGTTACTAGCAGTTAAATCTTTTACTTTCTGCAGCACCCTTGTGAAGTAAGAACAATTATTTCCATTTTACACAAAAACTTGGCAGAGTGGTTAAGTAACTTGCCCAAGGCCACAATGTTATCGGCATCAGAATATGTTCCTTGAGAGTAGAAAGATTTTACCTGGGAAATATACCCAGGAATGGTATTTACTTAGATAAGAAGCTCTTCGATAACTTAAAAAATAAAATCCTAGAACAGTGGTTCTCAAAGCATGGTCCTCAGGCCAATAGCATCAGCATCACTTGCAAAAGGACCTACCGAATCAGAAACACTGGGGTGTTTCCTAGCTATGTGTGTTTTAACAAGCTCTCTAGATGTTTCTAACGCTTGGTAAAGTTTAAGAACCAATGAGCCAGAAATATAACCATATTAGTCAAACACTCAACAGAACACGGCTGCACCAAGAGGTAAGAGCAGATTTAAAGTATAGGGCTGACATCTTAGGAACGGCTATTGGCTGGGTTCGAATTCCCCTTTGAGGAATTCTCCTCCACAGCAATGAAGTCCAGTGATTTTGGTGGGGCTGCTAAACCAGGACCCTGCTCCATGATGGGCACAACACATTCCACACATTCCTGATATCCCATCTACCTGGCTGTAGCAGGCGAAGGTACACAACCCGAATTTAACCCTGGGCTTTTACATTTAGAATTGGAGGAAAAGTGCTTTGTTTTTTGCAGTATGGAGGTGGGGCAGATGTTAACTGGGGGTTACTGTCTGATAATTTCTCTGCCATGTGCAAAAGTCCATCTGCAGAGTAGAGAAAGTTCCAGAACAGTGAAAAAAATGAAGTTGAGAGACAAGTCTGACAAGCTCATCTGAGACCCCAGATCTGTCATCCTGAAACCAGCCTACCCTGAATTTACCAGCTACACAAGCCAATAAACGCTTGTGCTCAGACTATTTTGAGTTCAGTTTTTGTCACTTGCAACAGAAAGCATGCTGGCTACTACTCTAGAGGCTTTAAAACTATTTCATAATCACAATATTTTACTTTTCAAACCTAGTATTTTGGCAACACCAAAGGGCTTATCTAAATTATACTGTTATACTCCTCATACCTTGAACACTGTGTAACTAGTGAAAATTATTTGGCTTTATTACGTTGTTGGTCCATAAACTAGCATTTTTTTTTTAACCCAAGCCATTATTTCCATCTGTCACCAGTAAGCCATGATGACACTTCTATTTCCCTGCAGCTGGCAACTGCCACGGAAAACATCAATTCTAAACTGCCGACTCCTTTGGGATTATCTTCACTTAGAAGGAAACTGAACAGGGCAAAACTTGGCAGCAATTCCTCCGTTTGGCTTAACCGTAAGAAAAACCCTAACATATAGGAAGCACTCAATAAATGAAATAAAACCCAAGAGAAACTTAAAATTACAATAATAATAACAATAATAAAAACACTGAGGATTTTATTTCAGCAGCTCAATTCAGCATCCATGCATGAATTTGAAATTTATTCACTTTGGCAAATATGAAGTATCAGGGGTGAGTGTAGTTAAGTAACAGAGGTAGGATCATGGAGTCTAAGCCTTAGGCAGTCACAACCAGGGTACCTGTGTCACACAGTCCCGTGCCTGGACTTGTCAGGTGGTAGGTGTGCTGTGAACATTCAGCCAGTACTACTTATCTCTGACCCAACTTCACCCTCTCAGCTGTCCAAGTGGATTACTGTATTGTCTTGGCTGATAGCCAAGGCTGGCTTAGATGTGTATTTCTGAAATGTTTATGGCCGGTGAGATTCCAGCCTGAATGGTGCTGAGCACATTAGTCTGCTGAGATATCCTTCCTAGTGGAATAGAAATTCCCGTGAAATGTTTGCTCAGGGAAACAGACCCATTCATTCCAGTTAGAGTACTGTACCACAAAAATTCCCTTCACAAAGCATTGTAATTTTTTCTGTGTTTCTGGCATTTTTGAAAATTGGCCTTGTTAAGAAGAAAACAATTAGGTCTCCTGGCAAACTCATCTTTTTTTTTTTTTTTCCCTAAAAGCAAATTCATTTAACCTTCAAATGTAAATATCTTTTGGCTACTTGAGTCTAAAAGTACATAGTACTTTAAGGAATGACCCCTTTGGGAAAAAAAAAACCATAAAAGAGCAACTTTTGTGTATTCCTGCTGTTATTTTGCTCATCCTTTCTGGGCATTCTAGACATTTGTGGAACGAAAAGACTATGTCTCTAATGTTTTGATTCAATAATCTATTTTTGAAGAATTTTGATGAATTGATACTACCACTAAGTTAACATCTGCTTTTATCATTCTGTTTCCTTTAGGTAATTACTATTATCCAGATCCTGTTGCTAAGTGGATTTGATTAAGTAACTAGAAGGACTCCAAATGCTTAGAAATGTGAATCCAATCCAATATTTTTCAAAAGTTTTAACTGAACTTCCTAACTGTAATGGTCTATGGGAGACCCTCAATATTTGCAGAGTTGGTCTTATTTTTTGATTCAAGTAGATTACACAAGTGGCTATGTTTGAGAGGTTTTCTGCAAGCGCCACACCAATGTAATCAAATTCATTTAGCTCTCTGATGACATTCATCTTTCGATTTAGAAAAGGTAATCCTGTAAACCTGTATCTGCAGGTTGGATTTTTATTTGAGTTTTGGGAGGAGACAATTTCACCTCCCTTTAAGTGATTGAGAAATAAATAGAATCATATTTTTTAATATGGAAATATACAAGTTCTAATTTGCCAAAGCAAAATGTCTGATACATACCTGGGAGGTTTTGGCATGCCCTAAAAATGACTTCTTTCATTATACATTTACCAAATGATGATGGGCACCTTTTGAATAATGTAGTAGGCGCTCCCGTTAGGACATGAAAAGTTTTGGGAATGTAAACTAAGAATAAGAAACAACACCTCTTCTTACAGAGTATCTTATATAAGCATGTACTATTACAAAATAGAAATCAGTTCCTTTTAAAAACCTTGAGAAAGTCACATAATACCAAAGATGATGACAAAAAAAAGTTAAATGAATTTTAAGGAAAAAATTATACTTTAAATACAAATATCTGATATCCTCACTTATATGATCCTGTACACTAGCTGTCAAGCTGAGTTAAAGAGTTTTAAACCTACATAAACTCTATTATAAAAATTCATTAGAAGTTACTGACTCAATTAGCTCTCCAAATACTCTAATTCTTTTTTGGTTTGTCAGAGCCACCTGCCTCTGTTCAATCCTAATCTATGTTGCGTGACATCGACCTCAATCATCTTTTAAACTTTCTTATTCCTCCTGTGTGTTCTATTTTGGAACATTCCAAAGCATCCAGCCTGACCCAGCAACATTCTATTAGTAGAATGTAAAGCTTCGGTTCAGGTAATTACTAAAGCCTCGAAATTGCTCCAGAAGCCTCCTGTTTCTTTTTTCCTTATTCTTACCTTCCCTGGCATCTGACTCCCTTGGCTCCGCACAGACTCCTAACACCTGCCTTGGGCCACCTGCTCATTTTAGACACACCTCCCTGGATGGCACTCTCCTGGGTGGATTGGATCCGTACACTGCAGCTGGGGAAGACAGATGACCCAGTCGCCAACCTGCCCCCAAGGACAGCAGGACCAGAAGACCAGCCAGTAGTTGTCAGCAGGCCAGACCTGCCCTGCCCTTCAGATGTTCTACATCTCCTCTTAGCTGTTTCTAATTAACCCTTTCAGGCTCTCTGTTAGACCTTACCTTTAAAAAAGTAAGCCTCCCACTGCCATCACACTGTTTAACACAAAAATAACAAATTATATATCAATTCTTTAAATATTTATTGTGTAAAAAGAGCTAAGAGCTATTCCATAAGGCATTTAATATGTGAAACTACCTTAAAATTCTTTGAACCTCTGATTTTCTTTAATTTTTTTTTATTCACTAGGCTCATATTAAGTACCAATGGCATAAAGATTCCGAAAAAAAAAATTCAGTGTTATTAACCAAATGTGGAAGAAAGAAATTTTGTCTCATGCACACAGCCCGTTTTTTACTCTCCTCCAACTTTTTTTTTTTTTTTAACATGATAAGTCCCTAGAAGTTAAGTCATCAAAAGTAAACAACTGTAGCAAAAGTTAGTTTTCTGCTTGTAGGTGGATTTGCAAGCCCAGAGGCCTCAGAAAGAACCAAACATGCAGACACCTTGATTTTGAACTTTTAGTTTCCAGAACTGTGGGAAAATTAATTTCTGTTGTGCAAACCACTCAGTCTGAGATATCTTGTTGTAGTAGCTCTAGCAGACTAATTAATGTACTATGTGTCCCAGGTAGGTAGCCAAAAGAACTGAAGATATGTGGCCACACGAAAATGTGTTCATGAATGTTCACAGCAGCATATTCATAATAGCCAAAACCCCAAATGTCCATCAACTGATGAAGGTAAAATACGATATAGCCATACAATGGAATAAAATATTATTCAGTAATTAAAATCAGGAGTACTGATAGATATTACAACATGGATGAATTTGAAAACATTATGCTAAATTTAAAAAGCCAAATACAAAAGGCTGCATATTATATATTCCACTTAAATGAAATTTCCGGAAGAGGCACCTCTATAGATAGAAAGTGGTTGCCAGGGATTGGGACAGAAGGGGTTGGGGAGGGATTGTTGATGTGTAGGGGGTATTTTTTGGGAGTGATGGAAATGCCCAGGAATTAGACAGTGGAAGTGGTAAAAACCATTGAATTGTACATTTTTAAAAAGAATTTTTTAGTATGTAAGTTATATCTCAATTTTAAAAACCCAATATGTTCCATACTTTTGACCTAGATTAGAGAGGCAGTAAATAGCCAATAACATGGCCAGAAAAATCTAGGTTCGTATTCTATCACCAAGAGGCTCAACTTCTTGAATTCATTTCTCTTAACTTTTTATTTTGGTATAAAATCAGAATCACAAATAAGCTGAAGCAATAGCACATAGAATTTCCAAATATCTTTCACTCAGATTTCACAAATGTTAACATTTTATCATATTTGTTTTATCTTTTTTCCCCCTCTCCATGTATACATATCCACACACACACACTTTTTTTCCGGGACTGTCAGAGAATAGTTGCAGACACAATGCCCCTTTACTACTGAATACTTCAGTATGTATTTCCTAAAAATAAGAGCATTCTTTTACATATGCACAAAACCAGGAAATTATCATTAAAACAATATTGTCTAGTCCATAGATCTTATTCTGATTTTTCCAATTGTCTGAATACTGTCCTTTATAGGAAGCAAAAATCCTAGATAGTGTACTGCCTTCAGTTATGTCTCTTTAGTTTCTTTTAATCAGGAATAGTTCTTTTTTTTTTTTTTTTGTCTTTCATGACAATGTATATATTTAAGATTCTTAGTCATTTGTTTTATAGAATGTCCTTCAGTTTGGGTTTGTCTGGTGTTTTCTTATGTTAGGTAAAATCAAATAAGATATTTCTGGCAGAAATTCAATAGAATTCTCAAAATCAAGAAGCATGTGAGATCAATTTTTCTCCCTAGCTGGCAATTTTAACTTTGATTTCTGGGTAAGAAGGGGTCTGTCATTTTTCTTTTTTCTACCATAAGGCAACTATTTTTCTCTTTGTGATTAAGAAAAACATTGTGGGGAGCTACAGGTCTCAACTACCAAGCTCTGGTTCCCCACTTGCCAGGTGGGGATAACAAAGGTGCATAAAGGGGTGTTCACACTGACTCCGGCTCATCTTTTCATGTCCCACCCCAGCCTTTACCTGAGTTCGCAGGCAGGCCCAGCCTTCCCCACCTGCTCCAGCATCCAGATCCACCCTTACCAGCTCCTTCAGCACTCTACCCTCATCCCTCATCCCTCATCTCTAGTCTGACACCTCCTCCCCTCCGGCACCTCCTGGGCTGTGTTGTGATTTGTCCTTTTTCAAATGGTTACTCCATCAGTAGACTAAATGCTTCTTGGAGGCAGGATTGGGTTTTATTTATTTTTGTGTCTTGGAATGTGCTAATTGTTGCTTTTTTCAATGAATGAGTGCCAGGAGAGACCCAGTGAGAGTGATTTCCTTGCTTTTCAGTGCTCTTGTCCCATCACTGGGCCTCTAAAAACTACTGAATATGAAATGTAACAGAGGCTCTTTTGACATGTAACAAGAAAGATGTAACTACCTCTTGCTTTTAAATCAATTTTCTTATGAAAGAGACGTAGGTGACCAGATATTCCAATGCTAGTATTTTATAAAAGAAATGGAAATTTGGAGAGGTTAATGGATTCCCAAGATGAAGCAGAGCTGAGGCTAAAACTCAGATTCCGAATCTAGGGCTTCTTCACATGCTAAATTCCGTTTGGCCTGGTCCACCCTTTACAAATACAAAGCGGGATGGGCAAATTTTATGACCTTGGAGAGATTTTAACAGATAGCAAATTAGGGTTCTTCCATTCATTTTTTTTTAATTGAGGTAAAATGTAGACATCATAAACTTAACTATTAACCATCTTAAAGTGTACAATTCAGTGGCTTTTGCTGTACTAGTTTTTTGTCTCTTTTCTTCTTCAAAAAAATTAAAATCTCACGTAAGAGATTCTGTTAGACCTAGTCCCACTTAAGCTCCAGATAAAGAGTTGTTCTCAGAGGCGGGATGATGAAAGCTTGTGAAGGAATGAAATCAGTCTTCCTTCCATCTCCCTCCTCCCATACAAACTCTCAAGAGGGAGAGAGGCTGAGTTAAACCCTTCGGTGGACACTTGCCAAAGACAATAAATAATTCACTCCTTCAAGTGCACTATTTTACTGCAAATGTTTTTGCTGTCTTTTTTATTTTCCCTGTTATGTCTTAGGTGCAAAAAGTAGAGGGGGAAAAAGCCTAGCAGCTTTGATGACAGTTTTGGTTTGACTCATCATCCAACTGAAGAGTGGGAGTGGTGACTATTTAGGAAGCCCCGTGGGCGGGTGAGAGTGGTTGGCTTGTTCATGTCTTTGCTGTCCCAGTAGGTTACACTTCTTACTCGAGGCCTTCCCCCAAGTCCCGAGCCTACCATGGTTTCCCCCTTCTGCAGCTGACTTCTGGGGCTACTCATCTGGTTCTGAGCACAAAGCCCTGAGTTTTCTGAGTGGTCTTTTTATATACCTTGTTTGAGCTCTACAATTTGACTGGATACCCTTTATATTTGAAATCTCTTTGTATTTGCTAAACTTGCTACTTTTTCTTTAATTCAACAGATATGTATTAAAATATGTCTTAAATTCTCTCCCTGTGCATGAAATTGGTCCCACCTGTGTGGAATCTAAAGTTTAAGTCCGCGATTCTTACTCCCTCTGAGAACTAAATTCTAGTAGGAAAAATAAACAAGTTGTGCTTATTTGACAAATATTTATGGAGTTTCTGAATAGCAAGAATGAAGATAGGTACTGGAGATGCAAAGATGAATTGGACAAGGTTCTAGCACTCAAGGACTCACAGGATTGTGAGGATTATCAAGTTGGGCTGACGGTCAGAGACGGTCACTGAAATTAAACGGGAGACCACTAGAAGATGCCTGACATTCTCATTTAGACCAGGGAAGGTGTGGTCTTATAAGACATCTTCACAAAAAGGTAGGCCTAGGAATTCTTTTAATATCTACTGTTATAAACAATTACTTAATCAGTAAAGAACCCCAATTAATTGGTGGGAAGGAGTAGGAGTCAATGAAAGGATGTCCTAGTTAGTGAGAGATTAAAACTCTAATCCAAGTCACTACATCTAATATTACCCAACACTGCCCCTAGTTTTAGGCCATTTCTTTTCTGGACACAAAAGAGATCAGACAAATTTTATGATGTCTACCTGTGCCTTGGATGGAGATTTTCAGGTAGAACTAGATGTTGCTGCTTCTAGAAGAAAGGTGGGAGGGATGGGAGAGGCAGAACCATACAATTACTTTTCATGATAGAGATCCTGAAGAAGGAGCCAGAGGTGCTTACTATAATTTTAGTATAATTGGAAACACACCCTGAATGTTAGACAAAACCAAAATTGTAGCTTTCATCTGTACTCGAGAAGAATTAGAGACTACGGGTTTAATTATGCTGCCCGCCTCCACACTAAACAATATGTACCTATTAACTTCTTCCCGAGTTAACTGGGTCTTTGAGACAACATGTTGCAGCCCAATGTATGCGGCAGGACGGGACACTACATATTTTGTGGCTGCTACTATAGTCTACATGGGTTGGTAAGAGCTCTGCTCCGTTTCCTGTTTAAATTTTTTTTTGAAATCTCACTGTCATATAATGACTTAGGACTTCTACATCCTGAGTAGGTCAGCAAGAACATTCATATCTGGAGCTTAACTCAAAAGCAGACTCTCATTTGGTTATCGGGAATTGAATGGCTTCTAGTGGCAGTTCACAGTCTGCTGTGTGATGCTGGGATTCTGAAAGGAAGTCTAACAGACATTTTTTTTTTTTACTAAAAAAAAAAAAGTTAGTGTTCAAGTTAACAAGCCTCGCATTTCCCCACAAATTTCTTAAAGCATTTTTTAAACACACTCTTTACCTTAACCTTCAAATTTTGACATATCAGCTGTAGCTGTTTGGAATTCTTCAGAAAGGACAATGTTAGGTGGAAGATGACTATGATCTTCATTTTACTATACAATTCATGCTAGCACTGAAGTAATACTGTATCAAACATGTGTGTTGTGTTATGTTGCGTTTTCCCTGGTTGCAGGTGACCAAAAACAAAGAGAGCTTAAGCAAAAAAAAAAAAGGTGAGGGGTGGAGGCACATGGGGGAAAATACTGGAACATCTCCTAGAATTCAGGAAAAAGTGGGCACCAGGCCTGGAGAGGGCAGAACCAGAGCGTCTCCGGGGACCTCGGGGGGCACACCCTCATTCAGGGATGTTCTCCTTAGAGTGCTTACAGCTTCAAACACTTCTAGGTCAAAATGGCTCCTTTCCAGGAAAGAAAAAAACGATTGCCCCCTCTTTGCTCAGGGTTCAGCTCTGGATCAGTTGGCCATGATGATAGGGTAGAACCACACAACAAAAATAAGACCTAGAAGAATCCACTCATCTGGGCAGAGTGGGAAGTTCTTAGAAAGAAAGGGGCCAGTCCATTGCCCACTGCACATTGGCTTTAATATTATAATCGTGTATTATAGTTAAAGGTAAGCTTTGTTTATTTTCCATAGTAGGGCTGTAAAAAGATTAAATGATGTGTTCTTTCCTAATATTCTATTTTCAAGACACTTTAAAAAAATTAATTAAGGCCTAGTTCTGTGATATGAGTCAGAGGTATGACCAATGGAAAATATAAGTCCGTCATCTTGATACGCAATGGGACCTATGTGAGGGGAAAACAACTTGCAATTACTATGAATACACTATCAAGGACAAATTTCTAATTGGTTTTTAAAATAGAATTAATTTTTTAAAAGATCCAAAAATGTGTCATTATTATTATATGCCATGGACAGAATTGGCTTCTAGTCTTGAATGTGTGTATAAATATAGACACATACACATACATTTATGTATTTCGATATCACTGTCCTTCATCACATCCCAAAAGTATGCTATCTGCTGTCTTTCTAAATATATAGATGAAAAACCATAATTAACAATGCCTATATTACAAACCTATAAATATAGCTGTTGGAGTCACTATTTTGACAGCCTGGCCTTATGCGAAGTCCTACTTCTTTGTCTCACACAGACACCCTAAGTCTATTTCCCATGGCTATAGGATCTATTGGACTTGATCTAGCCAATGCAAGTCGTGAGGTGGAAAGACTGTGGAAACGCTTTTCTAGAGATCCAGAGAACAGAAGAGTATGCCTGCTTTGGTGACCCCAGATTTGAACACTTCATTACCAGGAAGGAGGTTATGTCAGCCCCTCTCCATCTTTAGTTATGGTGTTGCCATAAACTATGAAATGTAGGGCAAGCACACAGATTAGCTTCCTTCTGCCTGGTAAATTAACTTTATTCCTAGAGAAGCATATAAGCAAATATTTTCCCCTCTTTTGGAACTTGATATGTCTATGGGAGTCCCGGAAATTCTTACTCTAGACTCCAACAAACACTTGCATTTCATATGAATAAATAAACGTCATCTCTTGAACTATTTTATTTCCTTATTGTCCCATCAGCTGGGATTTTAAAAATAGTTCTTTAAAAAATAAACTTGGGGAATATTTTCCTTCTTTCCATTATTTATGTACAGATAAGGTGCCTATTTTACCTCTCTGTCGCTCTCATCCCACAGACTGTGAAAACACATTAGTCACTCAATTTACACCTCTCAAGGGAAAGATTAAACAGAAAAAAAAAAAATCTAACAAAGCAAACTCCACGATTCTGAGATCATCAGATTTTTCCAAATAAATTGTATGAGTTTGTATCTCAATTGCCAAAACGAAATCTCAGAAACCTCTGGGGTACAAAGCTAGAGAAAGGGACTTTTGCTCTTGCTGAGTCTGCAGCATTCACCAGAGAGCCCAGTCGTGGAGCCTTTTAACTCTGCATGAAATGCTTCCAGGTTCCCCAAGGAAGCAGGTAACTTCTCCTGGTGGCCTTCTTTCTGCCTTTGTTCTTGCAATATCTTCCAGGAGGGCATACAAAGAAATTATCATTTGCAGTCAAGCTGGCATAGATTCCAATTCCTCTCAGACTCCCATCGTGAGGCCTTGACTGAGTTATGTCCTTATTTGCTTCTTTAAACTGGAAACAACGGTATTTGGCATGACGGTCAGCAGTAAGTCACACTGGGAAGTAACTCTGTAAGTGGTGGTGGCTGCTAGTAATGACCCTGTGTTCTGCTCCTCACAGATACCTTCAAACCCCTGGGGATCCTGGTACAATAGGTGCCACCTCGGAAATTTACCAGCAGTTTCCCTCTTTCCACACAAACCTGAGACTTTTTTTTTTTTTTTTTATGAGAGAGTGGGAGATGGGGAGAGCATCCTACTCTGGCATTTCGTCATCTGTGTTGTGGCACCAAGAAATGCCTTGGAATGGGTTATGGGCTTAGAAGTATTGAGACTGCCTTTGGGGAGGCTGGAGGAGTCCAGGAGCTTGTTTTCTTCTAAGGAGCAGCCTCATCTTTTCACCCCAGCGTGCTGAACAAATACTCTCACATCAAGCCAATGTCGTGGGATTGCGGTCATCTAGGAAACTATGCACAGCTTAGACTCGTGTAGGCAGTCTAGAGACCAGTAGAGAGTACTTAGTCATGGTGAATATCTACATACCCTATGACCCAATGGTTCCCTCCCAGGTTCATAAGGGGCATGTATGAGGATGTTCACCGTGGTGTGGTTTGCAGAAGCAGGTAGCTGGTACAATCAGGATGCCCATTACTGGAGAAGGGCGCTGGACATAGATGCCCACCCTGAAGTCCTGTGTAGCAAACAGACTGGGTGTGCACACAACAACATGGTAGATCTCAGAAACCATGCCGAGGGAGTAGAGGAAGAAACAGAATGAGAGCTACAACATGACATCACTTATACAGATTAAAAAGAAAAATATAAAATAACTATGCATTTTACAATAACACAGGAAACAAAATAATATCCATGTAATAGGTCAAAATGGTTAGCTGTGAGACTTGGAAATAGGATTGGGGAATGGATAAAATCATCAACAAAATGAAAAGACGACCGACTGAATGGGAGAAGGTATTTGCAAATCATACATTCAGTAAGGGGTTAATATCCAAAATATATAAAGAACTCATACAATTCAACAACATAAAAACAGATAGCCCACTTAAAAAATGGGCAGAGTATGTAAATAGACATTTTTCTAAAAAGGACATACGGATGACTAATAGGCATACGAAAAGTTGTTCAACATCACTAATTATCAGGGAAATGTAAATGAAAACCAAAAGGAGAGATCACCTCACATCTATTTGCAAGGCTATTATTAAAAAGACTTGAAATAAGAGCTGGTGAGAATGTGGAAAAAAGGGAACCATCAAACACTATTAGTGGAAACTGGACTGGTGCAGCCACTATGGAAAACAGCATGGAGATTCCTCCAAAGATTAAGACTAGATCTTATCACCCAGCAATTCCTTCTCTGGGTATTTACCCAAAGAACATGAAAACACTAACTCAAAGATACATGCACCCTTATATTAATTGCACAATTATTTACAACAGCCAAGATATGGAAGTAACCGAGTGCTCATTGATGGATAAATGAATAAAGAAGATGTGGTACATTATACAATGGAATACTATTTAGCCATAAAAAGAAGGAAATCTTGTCATTTGCAACAACTTGAGTGGACCTTGATGGTGTTATGATAAGTGAAATAAGTCAAATGGAGAAAAACAAATATTGTATAATATCACTTACATGTGGAATCTAAAAAACAAAACAAACAAAAGAAAGCAAAGAAGAAACTCGCAGATACTGGCAGTTACTAGAGGGGAAAGGGGTTGGGGAGAGGGCTAAATGGGAAAGGGCATCAATAGTTTGGCGATAGATGATAACTAGACTTACCATGACTATATAGTGAGCATCACAATATAGTGCGTACAAATTTTGAATTGTAATGTTGCATACCTGAAAAATATATAATATTCTATATGAATTTTACATAATAAAAAAAGGAATGGATAGATGGATGGATGGATGAATGAATGAATGAATGAACATACTGGTGCCCTCTGCAGAGGAATTGGAATATGATTGACTCAGCCTTTTGCTTCTGTATTCCTAAATAAAGAAAATTGTCATTTTTATGCTTGTGACTTTTAAAAGATTGGGAACTGACTGTTCTAGGTAATGCAAATATTTCCTGGAAGGCATTAAAAGTAGCAATGAATGCCAATCTGACAAAAGTTAAATGTCAAACTAGGAGAGAGAAGTGTATATTCAAGATGTTTTCCCCACAATAATTATAGAATGATTTGTAAAGAGAGGCCATTACTTTGAATTAAGATGTTAAAATCACTAGGTACATTACATGAATAATTATAAAGAAATGCCTTCTTTGATAATGAAAGACAATCACTAGGTGATCTAGGAAATCTAAACTTGTAGAAGGACTCAAACCATGTGAGAATGGTAGGGTAATAGGGAGAGTCCCCCTTAATCCATACTATTTTGCTGGTCTTACCCATGCCAGCAATGAGGGTCATGCTAGACACTTCTGATCTTCATCCTCTACCCCTGCCTGGTCAGAAATATCTGAGAACTATGCCTGCAATCATCACTTCAAAATCGATTGGATTGTCTTGAAGGTGATTCTTCAGCTGGGCTCTAGGAAAGGGACAGAATGCTATTTGGTTGAAACTTGAGTGACTGGTAGGATTCAGACATATGCTGATAAGTGGAAAAGGACATTCCAGGTGTAGGGAACAGCATGATTAATAGCTCGGAGATAAGAATGTACAGGGCAAATACAGGAACCTGTTAGAAATGAAGATACTACTCTATGCAGTTATGAGATGTGGCAGGCCTGGGCTCAGGCCCTTCCAGCTGTATGTAGTTGATTCAGGCTGGGAGCTTTCAAGGATGCTGTCTGTCTTACAATGAGTGAGCCTGGAGCCAGCAGCTTCTCATTTAAACCTTACGGATTAAAAAAAAATTAAGCCAATGACAGCCGAGTGCGGTTTTCATTTTCGCTCGACAATTTGTAACTTCTCTGTGGCAGTGCTGCCAATTTCTAGGTGAGGGTGTCCATCTCTACTAGATTCTTGTTATTGTTTCCCTCTATTTCTTTTCAATGATAGACCTCTGATGTATTCCAAACCTTGGGACATTTGTGTTTCTACTGTCCCTGATATACGTGTCTGATGTGCTGTGAAAGAGAAGTGTCTAGTTACCCACTCACTATACAGGAAGAACAATTCCTCAGTTCCCAAAAGGTTGCAATATTCAGCACCAAGTCCCAAATGTTTAAAATTGAAGATCCTAATGAGTTTGGAGATATAATTCACATACCATACAATTCGCCCATCTAAAATGTACAATTCAGTGGTTTTTAGTATATCATATTAGTAATATTTTTTAAATTGTGGTAAAACATATGTAACAAAATTTGCCATCTTCCATTTTAAGTGTAAAATTCAGTGCCATTGATTACATTCACGGTGCTGTACAACCATCACCATGATCTATTTTCCAAGCTTTTTCATCACCCAAATAGAACAGTTAGATTAGGTTTAGAGTAAAAGAAGTTTGTTTGTAAAAGAGTATTTAATATAATCATCCTCTGCCCATGGTTCCCCACACCAGGTATTCTTACAAGTCCCTGCTGTCTATTTGTACCCAAGCTGGGGGCAAGGGCCTTGTGGTGACTCTTGTTGTTATTATCCGCAGGCTCCATTCTACTCTGCTAACTCTAAGCCCAAAGGATGGCAGCTGGAGTTTCTTTCTCTTCTGAAGATCTCAGAGGTAGAGGAAACGACACAAGGCACGTGAGCCAGAGGCTCTCAGATATAAGCCCTGAATTCTGCACAGGAGAGTACTCAACTATTCCCTTTTGATCTCCGTTCCCCACTCTTATTTCCAACTCCCATAAGGATTTATTTTCATGTGATTGATTATTTTGTTTCATGTTATTGTAAAATGTATACAGTTACTTTGTACTTCTGCGTTTTTAAGTTGTGTAAACTATCTAGGCCTGCACTAGATAAAGAGATAAGGTTTCCCTACACTGTTTCTAGACTATCGCTGACATCAGCCTTTCCTCATCTATCCTCCTGGACACATCTCCGTGACTTACATTAAGGAAAAATACGCATATATCTTTTTACTAATGATCTCACCTTCCACTACACATCTTTTGTGAACAGTATGTAGCTTATAAGAGAAACTGTACTCCATTCCCTGGCTCCTTTTTTAAAAAAATTTAAGTCACTATGCCATAGGCTCTGTGTCCCTTAGGGTTTTTGGCTGCAACAGATGCTGATTGTGACTTAGAAAGAAAAGGAAAGTACTGAACACATGTCAGGTGGGAAGGCTAGAGGTCCCAGGTGAAAGGAGGCTATATACCGGGGATCCCAAAATTTGTCTGGGAAGGTCATTGTTGCTGCCAAGGAAGAGCAGACTCTGCAACTGCCACCCCCACCCCCTCAACACTGCATGTAAGATGCTGCCCTGTCCCCACTGCCTTTGGAAATTGGATGTGGCAAACCAGCATGGATTTGCCACTCTTACATTGCTTTGGGTCAAATTCTGGGGCTGGTGCATCTAATTGGCCAAACCTAGGCCTGCAAAAGAAATGGCTGACCAGCTGTTTTTTAGTATCTAGAGTGAGAGGCAGACCCTGTCTCTCGCTAAGACTCAAATGGTAGGGAATTCCCCAAACATAGAAAGATAGTTCAAGGGGTGAGCAACCAAAAATGTTATAGATGTCCCCTGTAGGTAGGAACCATTTGGTGTTCTGTACAGATTTGAGTCACAGTTTAATTTTATCTAACTTAGAAAACTATTCTAAACTAATTTGTTGGGCTTTTCTTCCTTCTGTTATTAAAATAAAAAGATACTCTTGGACAATTCCTTTTAGCACATTTTTTTAGTGAAGTAAAAATTCTGATATCAAAACCTCATGATATGTTTTTTTTCAAGTTTATATTGTATTTGAAATATAACTAAGGAGCGAGTCTTTTCATAGTAAGCTTAACTACAGTTTATCTCCAAGATTCTAATAAGATTCTTATTCTGAGCCAATTTACAGTTTTCTAATTTTCAAAGTTTGGTTTCTATTGCCTTTCTTCCTTTAAACTGACACGGTTAGATTTCCTTTTTAAAAGTATATAGCTTGTATTACTACAAGGTAGGAAAAGAGAACATATAAGTCAGAAGGAAAATAAAGTACAGGAAGAAAATTACTTATTTTTGTAATCAAATCTAAAGTTAACAAGGATTTTGTTAGTGAAACATCAATTTATGCAGATGGCATTTTTTAGGTAAATAGGAGAATCATATTTCTTACATGTTAATAGCTAGTTTGTTTGTTTATTAGTTAGCAAGTTCACTCTGTTTATTCTGTGAAATCTCAAAATCTTAGTCTGCCTCACTGATATCCATTTAGCTGACATATTTTAAAGTAAGTAATGCCATTTGAGCTGTCACTGCTGATTTCATGTTAAACGATACACTCTCACCATTTCCTGTGGCTTTATGATGAAATATTCTATATTTACTTAATGATTTTATATCCCATTTCTGGTCACTTAGACCCTAATAAAATAGATGAGAGAGGCCCAGTGCAGGAATTAGGTACTTGCCAATCATTAAACAACTGTCAACTATAAAATAAATTGGATTCCAGACCTACCAATTTTCCTGAACAGGGAAGAAAAGATGTTTTAACTTAGATGACAGGCATCAGTGAAAGAGAGCATTGTTGGTAACGGGAGGAGGGGGTTGGGGATGGTGGTGGTGTGAATAATTTGCGTAATTTCCTTTTAAATTTTAGAAAGTCATAGCCCAGGGTGCTGCTAAAGCCTATTCTTGTCTCTTCATAGCACTGGCAAACATCTTTGACCTCTCCAAGCTAGAGGATGCAGAAAGAGGCTGGTGTGGGAGGGAAGGGGAGGATAGCCAGATGGCAGAGGCATGGAGAGGAGGTGAGGATGAGGGGGAGTTTGGGGGTGCTAATTAGCTTTTCTTGCCTCACCAAAAGCCAGTGGCAAGCAGATGGCTGTACCCCCAATAACACCCTTTTTCTGTCTGGCAAGCAGTAGTGGTTGATCTTGTGGTAATGCAGAAAGCATGTACTTTTTTTTCTCTCTTTAAAATGTGGAAGTGGTGGAGGAACATACAAAGGGAAAATCTAGATTTAAATATTGTATGTATCTAAGACAAGGAGATTTTTATCTCCTTCCATCTTTTGCAATAACTAAATGCCCATTATATTTTGACAACACCAACTGAAAGTGATTTGTCCTATTACAAAAATCAATCCAAACTAATCAAACTGTGTTTGGATTCTAAAAAATAATTGACAAAATGATAAAACTGGCTTTGAATTCCAAACTCAAAAGCCTATATCTATCATCTTGTGTTTGGAAATTAGTTGACTTACAGATAATTGTAAAAAGATTCAGCAGAATACACG
Source organism: Eonycteris spelaea (assembly GCA_003508835.1). Taxonomy (NCBI): domain Eukaryota; kingdom Metazoa; phylum Chordata; class Mammalia; order Chiroptera; family Pteropodidae; genus Eonycteris; species Eonycteris spelaea. The sequence continues at coordinate 1,075,494 of PUFA01000175.1, forward strand.
TTAGAGGTACTCACATTAGTTTTTCCTTGAACACTTGTCAGTTTCTGTGGGATGCGGACTGTGTCTTGCTCATTTTGTAATTTCTCTTGAGCTGGCCAAAAAGGTATTCACTGAAAGTCTGTTAAATGGAAGCAAGTTGTTATAAGTCAATCACTACATGCACTAATCCATAATATAATTATTGACTTTATGCCGACATAAACATTAGTAAGAATGACAAAGTAAAACAGTTAACATTTTGAAAATGCAATATTGTAATAGGCACTGGTTTTCTCAATACTGCTGTAATGCTTTATATGCTAATTTAAATAGTAGCTTTCAAAATTGGGAAGCTTCTAATATCTATTTTTGTAGAAAAAGGGAAAGTAATAAATATTTACTAAACACTGACTATGTATCAGTACATTTAACATAGTTTAATGTATTTAATCCTTTCAACATCCCTATAAGGTAATTCTTTCTCTGCTTTTCACAGATGAGGAAATTAAAGTGCACAGATGTTAAGTAAATTGCTAGAGGCCACATAATGAATAACTGAGCAGGATTCACACTTGGGTATGCCTAAATCTAAAGTCTGCAGTGACCTGCCTTTATTCTACCTGACCCCAATATTTCCACTGGTCCCCAAAATATTGTTTTGTTTGTTCAATGGATGGTTAAATCAATCCACTCTACTGCTAAAGCAGTCTATGTGTTCTTTCTTGCCCCAGCCCCAATGGCAGAAAGAGATCTGGCACCCAGGTCTTCAACTGCTTTGCTCTCTCATGTTCAAATCTTTTTTGGAGCTTTAAAAGACAAATGGAAAGTGAAAGAGTGATCCAGTCATATCACTGGAGATGAACACAGCATTAATTCTGATCCTAAAGTGCAATTCTGTAATTCCCCTCTACCAAATTTCCAACATTTCGCATTCATCTTGTGCTGGCTAATATATGATACATGTATCTTATTCTTGTATTTGATATGTATCCTATTGGATGAAAGTCTTTTAGATATAGCAACATGTCTAACGCTAACCAGATTTCTTTGCTCCTGGTGAAACATCTATGGTTCTCTTTCTCATTGCTTAGCATGCCATACTCAATTTTCTAAATATTCATTCTTTATTGAGTGAATGATTTTCTCCAATTTCTTCATTAACAATCATAGCTAAGTTTGCTGGAAGCATTTGAGATGACACAATAAAATTGAAATAGGCTGTTTGTATTTAAGGAGAAAAAGTTTTGCATTATATGTTGCTATTTACTATACTTGGTACTATTTTATCAGTAATACATAATCACTAAAATAAACATTACAGATCAGACTTTTATTTTCAGACAAGAGTAATAGAGAATAAGTTTTCTAAATAGAATTCTTACAAAGTTTTAAAAATAGTTGTTTTGCCTAGTACAGTTTTTTGCTCAAAGAAAGTATACAGAAGGATCTATTATTAGATAAGGTAGACTCATTATGAGAATTGAAATATTGGTGAAAGGCCAAGGTACTTAGATCATTCATTATTATATATTGTTCTACTCCCATATGGGTGCCATGAACAACACTTCATCATTGGCATTGTCCCCCAGGAAAATTCTGCTGTCTTTGAGTCATGATTTAGTTGAAATGATAGACCAAAAAGCAATATGCTTAGTTTCAAATGACTGCTACAGATGATTATGCTTTGGGGGTTCATAGGAGGACATATTAATTATTTTGAGGTGAAGCAGACATTTTTGGATTCACTTTACCTTTAAAAAGAAAAATTCTGGTCTCATCCCTGTGACTTCCCTTTTCCCTATGACAAGTAAGACTTTGCTTCTCCAACCCTTACTTGAAATCAACTCAACTTAAATCCTTTAAAGGAAGTATATAGTAAATGAAAAGAAACCGAGAAGTTAAGATTAGAGAAATGAAACCAATTTCTTTTCAATGACAACAGGTTTCTGAAAATCTTGTGAAGAAGCTCATTCCAGTTACTACAGAGTGATTTTTTCAATTGAATGTCACAGGGAGTGACAGAATTTTTCTGCGGTCATGGCTGTCATGGCAGGTTGTCTGACTTAGTTACTTCTGGCATGTAATAGAATATAGGCTTCCGTGGTTCTGGATGTAAGTCCATAGCCCCGGCAAGACTAAGGGCAGAAGCTCTGTGCTGTGTTCCTGTATGTTCTCCACAGCAGTGTCTCATAACTTTTGCATCCCATGATCTCTTTCGATAAACATAAAAATCTCGTTTCCCCCAAACCTGAGAAAGCCCCTTAGGAACACAGAGCTTTATGTTTCTCCCCCTAACCCTTGACACCCTGTCCCCTCCCACTTCCCCCCCCGCAACACACACAACACACACACCACACACACACACACACACCACCACACACACACAGTTGAGAATCGCAGCTTTCACAAAGCCTGTCTGGCCAAGAAGATTTAGCCAAACTTTTAGTATGTATTGTTAAAACAATAGGCATTTTTTCTACTACCCCAGATTCTGATAACTCCCTTTTTCTTCCCTTCTTTCCCATCACCTTTAAAATTACTTCTCTACCTTTATGGAATGAATCTGTGGTGCGTCTTTAGTTGCTCAGAAAGTTGTTATATTATTAAAAGAATTTTGATCTCTGGATTACTAGAGACCAGTATTTGAGTATGAGCAGTAGAATAGTCAGTGCCCAAATATGTAATCATATAAAACATACTACCATCATTCAATGTAATGTTCGTGAAACTCATCTTCGTTGCTGCATGTATCCATGGCTCATTCTTTTTAATTGTTGAATAGTACTTATGTCATGATTTATTTGTCTGTTCTCCCATTGATGGGCATTTGGATTCATTCCTGTTTGGGCTATTATGAATGAAGCTACTATAAACTTCTTGCATAAGTCTTTTTGTAGACATGAGCTCTCGTTTGTCTTGAGAGTAGAATTGCTGGACTACAGAGTAGGTGCATTTTTAACTTTACAAAAAACTGTCAAAGCATTTTTTGAAGCGGTTGTACTACTTTACACTCTTATTAGCAATATGTGAAAATCTCAGTTGTTCCTTTACTCAATATATATGCAAATCTGAGGTCTCTAATCACTTTTCAATGTCATCTCTTTTCAGAGACTTTAACAAAATATTTTGGGTAGTATTAAATCCCAGGTATAATCTTACATTATCCTGGCCTGAAAGGATTTTTTTCATTCACTAAATGTTAGCAGTCCCATGTTGGGACACTTGTCATAAGTGTGTCTCTCTTTGGGGCCTTTGTCATTCATGGCTTGATTGCTTAACCTATTTATTCATGTGTATACATTTCATTTCCACACACAATACAATACCTTTATTGACAGAACAAATTACATTTAATATTTTTTTTAAAAAAAACATCTTTCATAGCATTCAGTGCAGTGCCTTGCTCACAGGAGTTACTCAATAAAATTTCCTACTTAATTGGTTTTCTATTTTTGTTTTGCTTCATGCAAGGCATAACTTATTTATGAATCTTGTAAAGTAAAGCTTAAGTAAATTACTTTTTAAAATAATAATATCCTCAATTTACCATTTTTCTTGACTAAAGTAAGCCAGGGCTAAAGCTAAGACTAGCTTTCCTTATCACCTTACTAATTCCTAGTTTAAAGAAAACCCTGCGCAGTGCGGTTTGAAATAAAAAGCATACCATAAGGAGATGAGGAATTCCATCTGGGGTTTCCCTCTAACTCTCCCTGGGGCTGTGGGTTGCCACTTACAGGTCTCTAATTCTGCCTGGGGGCTGTGGGTTGCCACTTACAGGTTTCCGTAAAATACTGGATCCATTTGCCAATCCCGGGAGGCTGACATTCTTTGAAGCCTAGCTCAGAGATCATCTGTCTGTAAGTGGTTTCCTCATCCCTGACGCAGAGGCCTGTTTGGTCCTTGGCATACTTACACTACTTTGTTCATGCATCCTTTGCTGCACTATGAGGCAGCATTTGTTTAGATGTATGCTTGTCTGTCTACAACCGTATTGCTGAGTTCCTCAAAGCAGGGATCATGTACCTTAGTTATTCTTCCTCTGCATATAGTAAGTCCCCACAAATGTTTGATGAATAACGTATCAATTAATGAGTGAGCAAATAAATTAAACTTTTTAGGTATCCTAATCGTTGAGTTTCTCTTTTACAATTAAAAACTATCTAAATCTCTGGAGTTTTAGGCCAGAAAAGAAACTATTTAGGTTAATTCTTTTACTCTCCTTCTATGAGGTAGATTATATTATTCTTGTTTGCCCAGCATCCCTTTACCCCTTTTGGATGTACTCCTGATTCTAATGGAAACCCAACCAATGTGGTTTGGTGAGGGCAGCCTTGACTCCTGACTCTCCCCTAACCCTGCCTCTCAAAGGGTGGAATTTGGCTTGGGACTCGGCCAAACAGAGTAATCCACCTCTGGACACAAATTGGTTCAGGGCTGGGCAGGTGACAAAAAGAGGCATATCAGCTATCCTGAGATTTGTATATTGTGAGCAATAGGAGAATTAGGCTGGGTGGGTTCCCAGATGACAGCTTTCCACCTCGGGGGAGCCATATGTTGGAACCAAATCCGCTGGTGGAGAAAAGCAGCATGAAGAAATGTGGGAGAACATTTTTGTGATGGGGGTTGCAATCTCCAAGTGGCCTAGGACCAGTTTATGTTTATGTTTCAGTCATATTAAAGTTTAATAACCCTTCAGATTCTTTATCTTCCTATTCTACCTGAGGTTGATTTTAAGTCCAAGAGATTTAATTACTATAGGGAGAGCCATCTGCTTCTTGGTTTTGCTCGTCTCCAATTCTGTGCTGGACTTCTCCAGATGTGACTTATTGAGGTTCATGAGTATGTTGGGCCTCTGTCTCATCTGTTGCCAATGCTTCTGCTGAGTGTCCAAGTGCTTTGTGGTCAGTTCACCCAGGTCAGTCTGCAGCTTCCCTGTCTTTTTCACCTTAAGTCTGCTGGCTTTCTTAGCCTCTCTACATCCTTCTCTATGGGCATTGGAAGGTGTATTTGTCAAGGGTTCTCTCAGAGAAACAGATCCAACAGGATGTGCTTGTATGTCTATACATACATACATACGATACATACATACATACATACACTACACACATGCACACATATATGTTATAAGCCATAATGTATGTCGTCGCATATATCTACACATACATCTATATATACACACCATATATGTTTATAAATATACATGTGTGTGTCTCTATATATACACATCTATTCTAAGAAACTAGCTCACATGATTATGAGCTGATAAGTTCAAAATCTGTGGGGTGGCAAGTAGGGCTGGAGACCCAGGAGAAGTCAATGTTGCAGTTCAAGTCTGAAGGTTTTTTGCTGTTAGAAGATTCATCTTGCTCAAGAGAGGTCTGTTGCTTGTTGTCTGGTTCAAGCCTTCAACTGATTAGATGAGGCCCACCTACATTATGAAGTAGCACGTGTGCTTTTACTCAAAGTCCATATATTTATACATCAATCTCATCTAAAACACCCTCATAGGAACATCTAGATAATGTTTGACCACATATCTGGGCACCATGGCCCAGCCAAGTTGACACATAAAATTAACCATCACAGGCTAGGCTGTTCTGCACTTGACTTTTTACATTCCTTGTCACTTTTTTAAGGCTGCTGACTGCCATGGTTCTGGAGAAGGCTGCTTTTGGATTCTGTTCTGCTGCACCAAGGTGAAGGAAAACAGAGGACTTTGCTGTGAGGTACAAACCATCTCTGCTCTTGGATCCTCAACCCTTATCCTCATCTCAGGGGTGGATAAGGGAGCACGACTCCCATAGTGCATCTGGTTTCAAACTCTCTTTCCTTCCTCAGACAGGAGGCTTTTATTGGGGTGGGGTGGTAGGAAAAGGAGGGAGGGATAGAGGGGATCGGTTCAGCCAGATTGCCTTTCTCTCTCCTTTTTTTTTTTTTTTTTTACCATATCATCTATGCAAATATTGTATTTTCCTTTTTCCTCTGCTTTCTTGAACTCAGTTGTGGGGGCTGGAAATGGTGGCCTAACTTTTCTAGATTGACCCAAAAGACTAAGTCTTATGGAGAAATTTCAGGCAAAATGAGAGAGGAAGGATGGTGGGGAAGATATTTTAGGCAATAAAAGTCTCAACTCTACAGCCTAAGAATTAAATAACTAAACTGAAGTGTTATGGGGTAGGAATAACCCATATATCAAGATAAATAAAGTGGCTGGCTAAAGACTAATCATGATAAAAAGGAAAACCCTTAACTCTTTGGTTGGGATCAGTTCCAACCAGAGCAGAAATAGCTGAATTTTTTATGAGCCTTATTGTATCTTAGCACCAGTTTCTACTGCTGTTTTACCCAGTCTAAAGGCAAAGATGCAGAATATAGAGTGAAGGGACATCCCTCTGTAAGATTAAAAAAACAATTAAAAATCAGATGCATAAATACTAGTTTAAGAATGCTTTAAAGATTTTTAAAGAAAAGTGTTGTCGTGTTATGACCATATATTGGCATAACAAAACTAAAATGCAGGAGTGCAAATTAACATAAGCTATCAGTAAGATGAACCACTGAGTTAAAATAACTTTTATAGTTCTACTATTGACAAATACCCAGATCTCAACAAGCACTTTAGAAAAAAATTTCGAGCAGTGTATAAATTTCATGAGGCTGTGCTTAAAGAAGAATCTTATTGAAGATGATAAACACACATTTAAAACGCTTAAGCTCTTTTTAAAATACAAAAATCAAAATCAGAGATAGAAGGAATTCTGGATAGTCACTCAAATTTCTGAAACATGATTTATTCATATACTTTTAAAATAAAAAATATATTAACTTTGCAAAGCATATTAAATAGAATCCTGGCCTAGAAGGCCATGTTTTAATTTATTCATTCATTTACTCAGCAAACATATATTGAGAGATACCACTTAAGATTTTTCTACATTTTGTACTGCAGCCTAGCTATCCCATTGTTTGCATTGTATAGTCAACTACCTGCCAGCTGTCACTCCCCTCTCCTGGGGCAAAAGTGGTTACTGCTAGCTTTCAGTCTCTTCTTTCCCTGTCTCTGCCTCTCCACCCCCATCCTAGTTTGGGCTCCTTTCTGCCCACATCTGGTAAGTATCCTGTATTTTTCTGTCTCAGATCGAAATGACATACAGAAGGTAGGGCACATGTCAAATAAGCAGTAGTGAGCTAGCTGTGAAGCATGGGAGGAGTATTGAAGAGGGAAATGATGACATGGCAAGCTGAAGCTTGGTGGGGATGTACATGGCCTAACCAATAATCAGAACATGCACCCTGAAAAGTAAGTGAAGGTTTATAGGAAAAACAAGGCAGAGAATGCTTGAAATCACAATTGTCCTTATAAATACAGAAGCATTGTCACCAAACTCGTATAGTATTTATTTCTCTTCTAATTCATTGGGGAAAACATTGGTGGTGATTGGATTTTAGGAGTTAAATGAAGAGGGCTGGACAATGTCAAATTTGAAAGAGCAGGGAAGAAATAGGCCTTACTCCAGGTACTACTGTTAGGCATGGGAAAAGCCAAGAGAATAAGGGAAATGTATATTTAGTAAAATACTTGACCAAATGTTTGAACAATTGCCTAATTGTAAGGCTAAGAGATTTTCCATTTTTTTCATTGCTTTTGATTGAAGACATAGAATTACTATTAATAAGAATTGCTGCTCTGCCATCACATGTAATATGTCTAGCACAGTATATACTGATCTTAATTTTAAAAAATCCATGCAAGGTAGGAATTATCCCCCATTTCCCTATGAGGAAACCAAGGAATAACTTCCATGATGTTACACAGCTATCAATAACAAATCTTCAATTGTCTGACTCCGATCTATTTGTTGTTGCTGATAACAGGATACATAATGAGTCTCCTAAAAGAATCTGAGATTGAGGGGTTCTATCAAGAGAAGCTTCATGGGGTTGACAGCAGTAGAGCTCACACCTGAAATTACTTCGCACAGTCTTAAAACTTCAAAAGTGGATGAAATAATTTTAAAAGAAAATTTCCAAATATTTTCTTAAAGTCTGAGGTAAAGGGGAGTGCATAGTAAAATCGGTATATTGGACAGGGCCTCAACCAGAGGGGATTTACATTCCAAATCCTGATTCCACCACCTTGGACCCAACATTCACCTTCCTTAGGCCTCACTTCTTCCTCAGTAATTTGAATTTTCTGGATGCTTTAAAGTTATTAAAATTGTCTGAATACTTACTCATAAACTCCTAACACCAACTTCAAAATAGAAGGTTAGGGAAGGAAGTAGAGTTGACCCTAGAACAACACTAAGATTAGGTGAGTCTACACTGTGCAGTTGAAAGTGAAAATCAGGGTATGACTTAAGCTGGCCCTCTGTATTTGCTAATTCATAAATGCCCATTCCTAACCGCTGGATGAAAATACTGTTTTCCATCAGCAAATCTGCAAATGCCGAATTCAATGACAAGAGGGCTTACTGTATATTTATTGGGGGGGGGAAGTATAGGTGGACCAGGGCAGTTCAAATCGGTGTTTAAGAGTCTACTGTATTTGCGATAAGGGGGCAGGAAATAGAACTGTTAAGGAAGGTATCATTACAGAGTGCCCAGAAATTCGCAGCCAGGTGCCCTTCACTAATTTATATGTCTGGGACTTGATTAAATGTTTGACACCTGGTCTTTATTTCTGTCATTATTAAAGTAACCAACCTGAAATTACAGATGTGTTCCTACTAGGTTGCGAGGTGGCCTTCTGTATATAGTTAAGGATGAGCCACTTGAGTCAATGAAACCGCCTGAGTTCAAATACATTCCCATCACTTGCTAGGTGGCTTTAAGGAAGTTCATCTAGAAAATGGATGAATTTTCAAATGGAAATAATCCAGTTCCCACACCTCAAAGCGGCTGTGTAGGCTGAAAATCCACCAAAAGCCCAGTGCAGGGAACATATTAAATCCCAATTGATGTTAGCAAAAAGTTAATCTTTCAAAGGATTAATGAACATTTTATTAAACCAGTTGTCAATTACATTTTAGGAGACTCCATTTTTAAAGCAAAGTCACTTCTACTTAAATTTTCACGAGTTTAGACTTTGATACATTAGATTTTAGTGAAGCATATCAATTAACAGCTTGTGCTATTTACTCAGTCACATGTTAATCACATCACTTGTGAGGTGGTTTTGATTTTATAAACTCCTAAATTAAGAAATAAGCGGATTGGGGACTGCCCATCAGCACGTCGGTCTTCTGGTTTTTGTGTTCTTTATCGGCTTCAAGACACGCGTACAGTAATTTGACGCGAAGGTGTTTCGATACACTGTTTCCCTTCTGAGAGAAAAATAAAGGTTTGCATTAGGAACCAGCACGCACTTGGGTTTGCATCTTCAACACCAACGCCCATTATGTAACCCCGGGCCTCCAAGTTGTTTTCCGAGTCCTGTACACCGGCGGGATAAGGTTACAACGCCCGCGGTTGCCCTGGCTTCTACAGGTTTTGCGTGTGGCTGTAAAAGACGTTTATATTTGAATTTCCCTGAACCGCCGTTGTGGGCGCGGCTCAGACCCGCCCCGGAAACCTCCGGGCTCCTTCCCGCCACCCGCGACCCCGCCCCTCCGGGGGTCCCCACGGGGTGGTGGGAGCGTCCCGCCAGCGCTGTGCCCAAGGCAGCAGACGAGCAGTCCCAGGCGCCCCGCCCTCCCAGTCCTTCCTCCGCCACGCCCAGCCCCGCGCGCGGAGCTGACCGTTGCCCAAGGGCCTGATTTTGAATTTACAAGCCCGGCCCCCGAGCGGCAGGAGCACTCCGCCGGCTCCCCATTGGCCGGTAGCGGTCACGTGGATCACCGAAACGCACCCGCCATGTTGAGTAGTGCTGCTCTGGGTCCCGCGCCACCTCCGCCCCCGCGCGCTCGCCTCCAGCCGCGCCCCTCCTCCCCGCCAGAAAGGAAACAAAGTGCTGCAGGCGGGATACTCGGCGGCGGCGCACGACCCTGCTCGGCCCTCCGGGTCACCCTCGCCCCCCATCGTGTGTGTGTGCGTGTGTGTGTATGTGTGTATGTGTGTGTGCGCGCGCGCGTTTTCTTACAAAGGGCATTTTATGATCGATTGATCCGTAGTCCTTTGCCCTTTGTGCTGTAACCCCGCTCCCGCCATCCCAGGTGCTTCTCCCTTCCCACGCCGGCTTCTACGCGATCGCAGGACGCCAGTTTGTGCCTTCGTTCCGGCTTCGCTCCCCTCAGCCTGCTCCGTGTCCTGTGCCGCCCGCGGCCTCCCCACGCCGATCGTCCCGCTGTCTGCCATGGCGACCGCGACCCCCGTGCCGCCGCGGACCGGCAGCCGCGCCGGCGGCCCCTCCACGCCGCTGAGCCCCACGCGGCTGTCGCGGCTGCAGGAGAAGGAAGAGCTGCGCGAACTCAACGATCGGCTGGCGGTGTACATCGACAAGGTGCGCAGCCTGGAGACGGAGAACAGCGCGCTGCAGCTGCAGGTGACGGAGCGTGAGGAGGTGCGCGGCCGCGAGCTGACCGGCCTCAAGGCGCTCTACGAGACCGAGCTGGCAGACGCGCGACGCGCGCTCGACGACACGGCCCGCGAGCGCGCCAAGCTGCAGATAGAGCTGGGCAAGTTCAAGGCCGAGCACGACCAGCTGCTCCTCAAGTGAGTGCTCGCTTGGCCACCGTGTTAGCGCGCGCGAGGGGCAGGGGACGCAACTCGCGGCAGCCTCGAGAACCCCGGAGGAGAGCGAGGGCCGGCGTGCCCACGGCCTTCGGAAGAGGCTGGGTCTCGGTCTCCTGGATGGAGAAAGAATCTATTTCTTAGCGGGTGCAGGGGTCGCGAAGGGGGCTTGAGTGGTAGCGATGGTGGTGGGAGGCATATTTCCTGACTCTGGCTGCTCAGCAGGACCCGGCGATGTGCGCGCCTGGAGCTGCCGGAGCGCGCTTCGAGCCTCTGATCCCTCTATAAAGAAGGGTCATCTTACACCGGGGCTCCAGGTGCCGGGAGGTGGCGCCCGGGCGCTCGCTTGAATTCGCAGCCCGGTTTCCGGCCGGCGCGAGACAAAGCATCTAGGGGTTTGCAGTGCCGGGGTGGCCGGCGGGGGAAGAATTGCTGTCCGCCACAAGAATGAATGAGCTCCGCGCGGGGCGGAGGGAGGAAGGGGAGGGACCTTCCTTAAGCGTCCCGGTCTCTCTCCCGGGGGTGGGTCTCGCTTTGGCGCGCTTAGTCTTGGGCCCGTGACATTTTGTGATCGTTCTGCGCCTGCCTTGAGAGAGGAGGGAGGGGCGGGGAATGAACTCGCGCTACTGCCCGCCCAGGGCAAGTTGGGTTTTCAAGCTCGTTAGTTTTCTTTGGGGAAGGTTATCCTGTCTGCGGAGACAGGCGGGATGCCCTTGGGTGCATGAGACTCGTCATCTGGGTTTTTGCTGACATGCCACCGTTCTCCGATCCGTAAACCTCCTACCCCAAGGCAGCAGTACCTCCCTCAGCTTTTGCACCCCCATAATAATGGTTTTTCGGATCGTGGAAACACCTTGCTCAGTCCCTTGTCTGTCATTGTGCTGACGGGCCAGGACAAATGAAAGGGTGTGTAAATGTGGAGTGTTGTGGCTTTGTAATTATTTCATGTAGGGGCCTCTGAGTTTTAATTCCATTCTACAGAGGTAAACTTGCAAGCCTTTGCTGATCCTGCTTTGATTTTCTGATGAGCAAAGTGGCATAATCGTCATCGTTGGGCAACTTAATGTAGATTTCATGTTTAGAGGTTTGCTAAATTTGGGTCCAGAATTCACGGTCTCTGTCCCCGTTGCTAATTAAAATTTTGCCAAATAAAAATCGATTTTAACTTTTATTCTATTTTCCCCTGGATGTCTTTCTGTCTTTATCCTTGTCTCAGTCTCTGATTTTGTATATTTGAATCTGTACTTACTCTTTATTAAATACTTGTAAAAACGTGTGTGCACTTGGTAAAATGTATATATATGTATATATAAACTGCTTTATAGTGAAAAACGAAAATAATCTCAACCTCCTTCCAGGAGACAATCATGTTTTTATTTTTTTAGTTTCACATCTCAAAAATAATAAGCTTATATTTCTGTTTCTTGAGGTTACCAATCTTTGTAGTCATATTTTGAAATGGGTCCATTTACTCACACTACTGTATCCATCTTCCTCCAAATTTTTTGTTACTGAATTTATAGAAATCTTAGATGCTATTGATTGTATGACCCACCATTATTATGTGTACCACGAAAAAGAAAAAAAACATCAGGGCCAATTATGTAGAACCCATCCTGTTAGACCCATTCTAACTTCAGAGATGTTAAAATGTGACTGATTATGCGCCAGTTACTGTTCCGTGTGAGGATACAGAGTTTAAAAAGAAAAAGAAAAAAGTTACTGCCCTATGTTTCTGAGAACGCAGTAGAGGAGGTACCCAGCAAGCAAATAAATATTGCATTTTGGTGCTGGTACTTATAATCTTTGCGGAAGGTATCCATTGACAGTTTTTCACCCAGTAACAAGACTGCCACCTGGCTGATGTAGTTGTAAAATGCTTTGATGGATTGTAAAGTGTATGTTGGTTTTCATTAGGATTAAAGTGTGAAGAATGTGTGTATTGGAATCAATGAAATAATGTATGTGACTTAATATTGGGTAATAGATACTAGGCAATAAAAATAAAGCAGTTGAAGGGATAGTGTGGTTAAGTCTGAGAGACTGATGAAAATAATCTCAGATGCCAAATAGTGTCCTGGGATTATATTTTTCTTAAGTCTGTATGTATATTTGTGTTGTCAGGATTAGGTGTACAAGAGTCTCCCCTTATATGAGGAGGCTATGTTCCAAGACTACTCCCCACCTCCATGCCTCCCCCAGCCCTGCCAGTGGAGAGTGCCGAACCCTATATATGTTATGTTCTTCCCTGTACATACATACCTATGATAGTTGAACTTATAAATTAGGAATAGTAAGAGATTAAAACAGTAACTAATAATAAAATAGAACAGTTCTAACAATATACTGTAATAAAAGTTATGTGACTGTAGTCACATATTTCAATGTATCCCTTGCTGAAGTCTTCACATAGGTTCTTTGCATTCTGGTGCAACATGTTACCATCAATCAGTATGTTTTCTGTCTTCCACACACAAATTGAATGGCTTTTCCATCTTAATTTATTATGCACTATGGCTATAATTTTTGCAGTTTGGGGTTTGGCATCAAAACTAGCACAGATTTCCTTTTCCTTTACAATTTCACAGATAGAAGAGTCATTCTTAGTGTAGATCTTAGCAACCTCAAGATAAGATTTTTTTTTTCTACTTATTAAGTCGAGACCTTTCACCTTTTTTGCTTAAGGGAAGCACTTCATGGCTTCTCTTTGGCATATTTGAATTGCCAGCATCACTACTGTTGCATTTGGGGGCTATTATTAAGTATATAAGGGTTACATGAACACACACACTGATACTTCAAAAGTCAATCTGATAACCAAGAGGGCTACTAAGTGACTAATAATAGATGGGTAGTAAATACAGCATGGATTTGCTGGACAAAGAGATGATTTACAGCACAGGTGAAATGGAAGACAGCACAAAATTTCCTATTTACTCAGAATGGCTTGCAATTTAAAACTTATGTATTTCTGGAATTTTCCATTGACAATTTTGGACTGTGGTTGACTGTGGGTAACTGAAATCTTGGCAAGTGAAACCATGGATGGGGGCTGCTGTATTTTTTTTTTCCTAATATGCCATCAGTTGCTCAAAGCATGCCCCATTTTCCTTTGATTCATAATTCAACTGTAACTTTCCTTATACAATTTTGTCCCTAAATAGCCTTTAATTTTTTGTTGTTGTTGACTAAAGAACTCTTTGTCTTCTGCATGTCTTCAAACTCTTTAAAGATATATAATCATAATAGCTATTAGTCTACTTTCTTCCCTGGAACTCTCTGCATTTTAAGACCTGTAGCTGACATCCTAGGAATTTACTGGATTTAGATCCAGTTTCCTCTTGGGTCATGTATTTTCCTTTCCTTGGTTTCTTTCCTCATTTTGTTGGAGAACATCTCTAAGTAATTTATTCAGAAAAGACGGCAGGAGATAAACTTTCTGACTCCTGTGTGTTTGAAAGTAAGTTTGTTTTGTCTCATGCCGAATTGAAAGTTGGGCTAGGTATAGAATACTGGTTTAACATTTTTCCTTAGAATTTGGAAATTACCATATTGCTCCATTGTGTTTTTTTAGCATCTAGTATTGTTTATGTCGGTCTAATGCCAGTCAGTTATTTCCTTTTGGTGATTGCTTTTTTTCTCTCTCTCTGGAAGCTTTTGGAATTCTTTTATTCTGGTTTTCTGAAATTGCATGGTGATAACTCTAAATATGGATATTCTGTCATGTATCCAGATGTTATAAGTGAGTCCTTTCAGTTTAAAGGCTTGATCTCTGTTTAGCTTTAGGAAACTTACTTTATTCCATACCTTTTCTCTGTTGTATTTTCTTTGTTTTTTTTTCTAGTTGGAATTTCAAGCCCCTTTATTTCTTAATATATGTATGTATATATATATTTTGGCATTCTCTGAAATTACTTTGTCTCTTCTCCATCACAGTAGTGACATTTTAAAGGCAGAAATCATATTTTAAACTCTAAGATCTTTTGGTATAGCTACTTCTTTTATTCAGCTTATTCCTATTTTCAGAATACATTGTTTTCTTTAGTTGAATAGTATTTAGGGCTTTCTTTTGAAATTTCCACTTCAGTTAATTGGATTATCTCTTTCCTCCCTGGTCATTTTTGTTTGCTTTTTTTTTTTTTGGGCTACTGAGTTTGGTCCTTGGTTTGAGCCTACATTTAACAAATAATGTCTGGTCAAGTATTAACTATTGTTATTGTTTAAATAGCTCTTCATGCATTTTCTGAATAGAGGAACAAATTAGGACCTTTTTAGATAAGAATGGACTGTGTTATTGGCCAACTTGTTGGAGAGCCCGCATTTAAACTAAGGGGTGCTGAGGAGGGCCACATGCAAAGCTGTTCCATGAATTAATCTTTCTAAGTTTGCCTCACTATCCTCTGTAGCCTCTGTGTGAATGTTCTGTGAAATGTACTTTTGTCTACATTTCTTTTAGAAATTTGTTGAAATGTCTGCTAATGATCCCTTTCCTGTTTATTTTGGTGCTATAGATTTATTTTACACAGTGTGCTTTACTGATTTTTTTATTAGGATCTAGTGGGGAGGCTAATGCCTTGTGTAGTAAGCTATCACCTTGGAAATCAGTTAATTTTTAAATAATTGTATAATTTATAAGATGAAAAGAAAGAAATGTCTTATTGTGTGTTTGGGTCCTTTAAGGTCTTTTTTTGCTTAAAAATCATTTTCTATATTTACTTTATTGGAGCCAGAGTCTTTTAAAATTAGTCTCTCATTTAGGTAGATTTAGATTAAGGAAGTAGTCGAGAGAATTATGGTTCAGAAATTCCTAAGTCCCCTTTTGGTTCCCAACAGACATTCCTCAAAGACAGAGTTTGTGGTCCTGCTGTAGAGAATTTGACAAAGCTTCCATGCAGGTGGTCTTGTATGCACAAGAAAAGAGACCTCAGATTTCTAAGATAATGCTACTCAAATTCAGTCCAAGTCTAATTATATTTCATGGAAGGTTTTTTGGGAACATTTTCTTAAAAGAATGGTGACGAATGCCATCAGTCATCATTTCAAACAAAAAGTAAAGAAAGATTGACTTATTTCAGAATTTCAGTATTAACCAAATATGCAGGAAACTTGATATAAGAGTAAATTGAGTGTGTTGATTATCTTTCAGTAACTAATTTTGTAGATGCATACCTTTCTTTTTCCTTCAGTGATACAGGTTCATAATCTTTTATGTAAAACACTTATGACCATATATGTTTTGGAAATAAAAGCAGTTCCATTTTAAAAGAGAATTTTAAAAGGTAATATGATGTGCACATATTGTATACAGCACCCTCAATGGGGTTTGGGATAGCACTTCATGGTAAAACAGTTATTTCTGCAGGGAGAGATATGAGTAGTCACAGTAAGTGCAGAAAGACCAGTACAAATAGACTCAGTATCCATTCAGGTCTGGTTTTGTCACCAAATGAATTAATGAAAAATTTAAGTTTTAGAACTCTGAAAGTGCATGTAAGAGATTGTGGATTTGTGTCTTAAATTGACTGCTTATTATGTTCACTTGACTCATCAGATTCTAGAGTTGTCTTGTATTTCTCATTTAGTTTATGGTAAACATTAAAGCTTGAAAATCTGCAAAAAATTAACTGAGTTTCTCTTTGAGAATTATGACTGAATCAGGAAAATGGTGATAGGGGCTCATTGGTATTATCTACTATAATAAGATTGTAGGATCGTTTGAGATGTTGAGCAGGCAAATTTACTGTCCTTTCATTAAAAAAAATTTTTAAAGGTTGTTCCAAGAAACAGTTTAATGTCTTAATAGGCATAAGCCCTTAGAGCCACTATTTGAGTTATTGTACAAAAGTTTTGTTATTTAAAGCAGAATATCATAACCTTTTAAAAACAATCAGTGCTTTAAAACATTTTTTTAAAATTTATTTTCTTTACTTTTTAGGCAAAGCAACCTTTGGTTGACCTCACAGATTATAAGGACCTTGTCAGCTTACAGTCCCTTCTTTTAAAATATTTTTTTATGCCTACAGCACTTGGTCTTTCTAGGTGGTCTCCCATCCAAGTCCTAACCAGGCCCAGCCCTGCTTAGCTTCTGAGATCAGACAGGATCGGGCTTGTTCAGGGTGGCATGGCCATAGACCCAGTCGGTGCTTTCAAAGATATTTATTTTATGGAAATAAAAAGTTTTTTCCCCTTCCATACAGAATAAAATATAATGTTGATTGTGTTTTTTTTTCATGGTATATATGGACCTGAAGATTTGTAGACGTCTTCCTTCCATCCACAAACATCCTTGCATTGAGGAGGGTGGGTTTGAAGTTGCAGGATCAAGCCTGCATACTTATATTCCTTTGGGGAAAACAGCATTCTTTTGATTTTCTTTTCTCAATACATTAGTAAGGAAACCTCTAATGAGAAATTTGGATTTGTATGTTTTCATTTAAAAAATGTGTACAGATGCTGAAATTTGGATTTGTATGTTTTCATTTAAAAAATGTGTACACGTATAATTGCGACAGTGTCTATCATAATAGCCTGAGATAGTGTAGTATTAAGCAAAAGCACTATGTGAAGTTGCAACTTTCTACTTTGGGTGACTTGGGACAGGCACTTAACTCTTTGAGCCCTCATTTCTCATTTATATAATTAGGGCAAGTAGTAAGCAATAGTTTTCTGAATCTTTGGAAGAATGAAAAAACAGACCTTTTTCTATCCTGTCATTTACTTGTCTCATAATAATTGATGAATTTTATCCAAATTAGGAATTTGAAGAAATTAAGAGGCATACTGAAATTTAGTTATGATAAACTTATTTTCTGTGGAGAAGGGGGTGGGGATTTACTATTTATTTGGACTTAATATATATTTACTCTGTTGGCTTTCAATATATATTGAGAAATTTAGGAAATGCACATAGGCTAAACAAAATCTTCAGAGTTTTAACATATTTTCAGTTTTCAAATCTAAAGTAATAAATGCTAATCTATCTGCTTTAGGGAGTTTTCTTTGTACATAAGATGATTAATTGAAAAACAAAAACCTTTATTCTGTGTATTACTTGTGTTTTCATTTTTATGTCCTGATTTTGCCCTGGTAGAATAAGTTGACAGTAACACCCTGGCCTTAATATGAGAGCTGTAAAACTTCATGTTAAATATACTTTAATTTTCAAGGGAAGAACTGGAAGGATGAAATCCCTAGAATTGCTGTTTAAAGTCTAGGAAGCAGGTCCTAAGTAATTAAACTGTCATGACACTTCCTTCCCTTGCTTTTCAAAGGATGTTTGGTAGAGCAAGATATCTTTTGGAGTTGTTTATTTAGCCTAGGGTATTAGACTAGGTAATCTTTTGGTGTACCCAGATTCAAGGAAGTGAAGATACAAAGTGAAAAATAAAGCACTATAAAAATAATGCTGTGAGTCTTTTTCCTCTGCACTGTTAGGCTTGTTCTTTCATTTGTCCAGGTGATGTCACCTTTGATATGTCTGAGTTAGAGATCCTTAGACTTTGTCATCATCCACATAGGCCTATTTCATGCACAGATAGTGAGAATGAGCCTTAGTTGTCAGTAGGGTGATGGGACCCAGCCTAACTGAAGTTCCCATTTGGGGATCTAAGGAAGTTTTCTCATCAGAGTTTTAACTCCTTTTTTTTCCCTGTGGATATTTTTATTATAGGGTACATGATAAATGAGATTTTCCTTGAATGATCTATTCACTTGGGCCTTTAAAATTTTAATTTTTTGTCTTCACTGCATGTGGATTTATTAATTACAGAATTATAGCATTTTTACTACTAGGAGGGGTCCTAGATCATCTAATCTAACCAACTCATTTTGTAGACACAGAAATTGAGACCCAGAGAGATTAAAATACTTGTGCAAGGTACAGGACAAAAAGACCTAACATTTATTTTGTGCTTATTCTGCTTGCAAGGTACAATGCTAGGTGCTTTATAGACCATCTTCAGCCTTATGATAACCCAGTTGATGAGTGAGGAAACCTGAGGTTCAGAATAGCTAAGTATCTTACATAGAATTACTTAACAGATAAATGGTAGAGCTAGAATACATCATAGCTCTGTCTTCTAGCGGGTCATAGGGTTTTTATATATATCCTCTCATTTGATCCTTACATCAGTGCTGTTCTGCAGGCATTATTCAGTTTACCAGCTGAAGCGGGCTCACAGTACTGTCATCTATTTTTGGGACTTGAAGTCTTACATAGGACATTTAATTTTCAAGTCCATTGGGGTGTTAACTTTAGGAAATGGTACTAGATGTGTGTTTTCAACATTGCTGGTTCATAGCCCCTAGGGTGGTAACTTTGAATTTGTCAGGAAGAACGTAGTAAATGAAGCCACTGTTTGAAATACTAACTGAGGGCTTCATTTGCTAATTAGGAAAGAGTAAATACGAATTACTGAAAGAGACTTTTTCTCTTAGAAAGTGACTTTTCTGCTTCACTCCATGCTTTAATAATGATTTTAAAAGAAAGTTAAATTCTAAATCAATCTTTAGTTGTCATGACAGAAGTGTTCTTTTCATTTTTATTAAGAGCACATTTGTGGAACAGGTACTATGTGCCAGGCCTTGAACTAGGATGCTGGGAATAGAAAAGGGGTGCTCAGTCCCTGTTATCAGGTCGCTTATAGTCTAGGGTGGAAGATAGAAAATAAACACTAGAGTATTGTGATACTATAAATGTATCACATTAATGTATACTATATACATAATGTGGTACTATAAATGTATCACACTAATAAAATGTAATAAGTGCTATGATAGCAGCAGCCACATAGAGCTATGTAGAGACAGAATACCACCTAAGGCATACTAGGAGCCTTATGAAGTTTTGAAAGACATACCAGGGGAATTGGGGAATCAGTGATAGCTGAGCTGAGTGTTGGGAGTTGATGTTTAAAGGAAAACTGTTAGGAGTGGGTGCTGCATTGAATGGCAAATATGTTATTGAACTGAAGCCATATATATGTATACAAGTATAGAAGTGTGTGTGTGGGGGGAGGGTATACTTTAATGTAATGAAGAGCCTCAAGAATTTCAGGCAGAAGAGTGACGTGATCAGTCTGGCTGTTCTGTGGAGATAAAGAGTAGAGGTAAAAACACTAGTTCGGACACTTGGGAAGTAACGAGGCAACTTTGAACTGAGATAGGCAGTAGGAAAGGACAAAAGGTAGATTTAAGAGATATTGAGCATGGGAAATTAGGGAGACCAGAGTCTAGGGTGACTGCTTCTGTGTATCGGTGTCTAGGGAGATAGGGTTGATCTTAACAGAGATTGGATAGGGAAGGAACAGGTTTGGAAGATCTTATTCAGGGCTGGCTGTGTTAGTGGTGTTTGTTGGACTCCAGGTGGAGACGTCAGCTGGTAATTTGGAGCTCTGAAGAGAGACATGGATTGGAGAGACAGTTTTAGGAGTATGGGCAATATTTGGTGGTAGAGAGAAAAAAGAGAAGAGAGGGCAAAGTCAGAAACATGGGAAACATCTACATAAGAGGACTCGGTAGAGGAAAGAAAACCAACGCTGGAAATGATAATAACAAGAGAGGTAAAGAAGGAATTGAGTCGCGGAATGAGGAGATTTACTAAGGAATGCTAGTATAGTTTTGGTTTGAGAAGTCCTAAAAAGTACTCACTGACTGGTGTCCCGGAGAGCTTGATGCTAGTGAAGAGCAGAGGGGTCAAAGCCACTGACTGTGATTGAGGAAGGATTGGGAAGAAAGATCATGAGTTTAGATCCTGTGAAAAGAATGTTAGCTGTGAAGGGAAGGAGACCTTCTTAAAGGTTGATTTTAAGTAGGGTCTTACTTGATGTTATGTAACAAAATATCGGGTAGGACATCAGAACACTTATCCCTTTAAGATTTTGTACTTTAAAAAAGTGATCACATTTGCTTAAAATACTTTAGTAGTTTCTAGGATACAGACTAAAATCCTCCGTGTTACCTAGTCAAGGGTGACCATATATAATTTAGCATTCAAACAGGGATACGACTGTGTGTGAAAGAGGGAGCTATTAATACTTTTTCTGGGACAACTGGCACAAATGGAAATTGTCCTGGGCAAACTCTGGGGCGTAAGGGTCATCCTACCTTAAAGTTCTTCTTCCCTGCATCAGCTGGCTCCTGCCTGACTCTCCAGTTTCCTCTCACACCACTCTTCATCTTGCTCTTTCCTCCCTAACCATGACGTCCTTTACTCAGTCCCGCTCACCATGCTCCCTCTTAACATAAGGCCTTTGCAATAGGTTTCCTTTTCCTGGACTTCTCTCATCATTGGGTTAACTCCTCATCCCTCAGATCTTCATTCTGTTCGCTTCTTAGGGATGTCTGCCCCAACTATCAGATTTCTCTAACATGAGCCTTATAAAAGCAAACCTATGACTAGCTAGCAGTGTGTGTGTGTTTGTGTGCGCATGCACACACGTAATTTAAGGACTCGAAGAGAGTACTCCAAGGCTTCTCATGAAAAGGATTATCATCAACTATTCGCTTCTTTGGTATTTATATCTAACTGGCATGGGACATTATTGACTTTGTGCTGTGGAGGATAAGAAATTGAGTTTTTCATTCTGTTCTTCATAACATGTTTTTCTTTCCCTTATCCAGTGGTCATACATTACATTTTATTTAGATCAGCTTTTGGTTTTTAAAGTATTAATTCATTGCTGTTCACAGATGCTTCTATAATACCAATTAGCTCCTATGTGACTGGTAAATAGAGAAATGATATAATTGAAAGTTGTGTTGATTTATATATGAAAGGTAAAGGGGAGCCAGAATAGCAAGTGAGAATTCAGAGGGAAAGAAAGCCCTCAGCTTCACTTTTAACTCTATTTTAAAAAATTGAAAAGTGAGTGTTCACACCTAGGGTTTCCTCCCTCAGAAAGGTGCACCCCAACTTTGTTCTTACAGCTCTGCTCCTATCTCTGTTGTCTCAATCCCTGCAAGCCAGCATGTCCACTCTGTTTTTACTTTTAAGCATCTCTTGAGGCAGCTCTGGTCACACTAACTGACTGCCTGGGTTGTCCAAGTCATCTCCTGAGCTACTAATTATTATTTATGTTATTGCTACTGCTCTGGTTACAAAACTGCATAGGTTTGTTATAACCTTATTTTTTCCATTTGCTATTAACTTTTGATGTGTGTAGAATGCAAGAGTTGTCAGGAACATATATTGTGTTATAGCAGAAATGCTTATACTGTATAAATATGAATCCCCAGCAGAACTCAGTAGTATACTATTAGTTTTTCTTTACTATACCACCTTTTGATTACCTACGAAAATAGTATTTTTTTCTCTTAGTTTTATATAATTATATAGGAAGACTGTACAGCAGTTATTAAAATGCCAAGTCATTTGGAGTCATGAGGTTTCCTATTTTGTTTTTTAAAGAAGTATCTTTTGAAGATGTGTTCTAGTTTAGTTGCATTGTGTAAGCATTGGTAATTTTGGTATAGAATTCTAAGTTGTAAATAATATTTCTTCATGATATTGAAGGCTTTCTTTGTAGCCGAGAAGTATTAATGAGTGAAAATTGAAAGCATGTTGGATCTTTTTGGTCCCGTACTGAAATTTCACAAAGATGTTTCTTAGTGTGGCTCTCTATCCATTCATTGTGTTGGTCATTTGGTGGGAATTTTTTAGTCTGGATCAAATTCATGGCTTTCAGTTCTTGGAAACTTTCTTAAATTATTTTATGGACATTTTCTCCTCTTTTATTACATTCTGACTCCGGTTATTTAAATCTTGGACCTTTCAAATTGATCTCTAGTTTTCTTAAAATTTTTTTTCTCTACCGCATGTTCTCAATTTCATCTTTCAATTTTGCTATCTTATTTTAAATTTCTAGTAGCTTCTTTTTGTTGAGTTTTTTGTTTGTTTGTTTGTTTTAGTAGAATGCTGGTCTTGTTTAAATTTCATGGATGCAGTATTATTTTTTTCAGAAGTCTTTCTATTTAGGTCTTTGTATCAGTCAGTGTAGGAAATGGAAAACACTAGGTATTTTAAGCAGAAAGGAAAACAATATGGGATGTAGGTGCTCAGAAAAAATTATTAGAAGAGCTGGAAGAGCAGGGACAGTGCTGAGAATACTGTAAAACTGGCCTTTGGGATCTTTTATGTCGAGGTCACTACTGGAACTATTGAATTTAAGAAAACAGTGTGTAGCTATAGTTCAGGACCAGGAAGCTGCCGCTGCTATGGTATGAACAACTGTCTTATGGCACCCAGCAAACTGGAGAATGGACTTTGGAACACTGTTCCAGGAAAATTTCACAGACCAATATTCCTTATGAATATGGTGCTTAACAAATTGCTAGCAGACTAAACCCACCAATAAGTAAAAGTATTGTATGTTATCACTAAGTGGACCCTGTCCTGGGAACGCAAGATTAGTTCAGTCTTTGAAAGTCAACAATGTATTAATAGAATGAAAGTACAAAAGTACAAAAACCCTACGATCATCTCAACAGATGCAGAAAAAGCATTTGACAAAATACAGCACTCTTTCATAATAAACATTTTCAAATGAGAGATAAAAAGGAACTTCTTAACCTGAAAAAGGGTATTTATGAAAAACCTATGAATAATGTGCTTAATGGTAAAGACTGTCTGCTTTCTCTCTGTGATCAGGAATAAGACAAGGATGCCATGCCCACTCACCATTTTTATTCAGCATTGTGTAGGAGGTTCTAGCCAGGGCAGTTAGGCAAGAAACAGAAATATAACACATTTGGATTGGAAAAGAAGTAAAACTATCTGTGTTTGCAGATCACATAATCTTGTAATAGTTAAGTATTAAGGAATCTGTAAAAAGCAAAAAACTCTGGAGAGCTAATAAACAAGTTCTGCAAGGTTCAGGATATGAGAGTAATATATAAAACTCAATTGTATTCCTGTACACTAGCAATGAATAGTCAGTCCAAAATGAAATAAAGAAAAACATTTTCAAGAGCATCAGAGAATGAAATGCTTAGGAATAAGCTAAATGGAGGAAGTGCAGTGCAAGACTTATACACTGAAAATTACAAAACATTGTGAGAATTTAAAGAATACTTAAAGTGTAAAAATGTTCATGTTCATCGATTGAAGGCCTTAATATTAAGATGGCATTCTTCCCCAGTCGACTTATAGATTCAGTGCAAACTTATCAAGATAAGATCACAGCTACCTTTTTTTTGCAGAAATTGATAGGCTAACCCTAAAATATGTATGGAAATGCATGATACTCAGAATAGCCAAAGCAATCTTGACAAGAACAAAATTGGAGGACTCAATTCTTTTATTTTTTTTTTAAAGGCAAGGCAACCCTTGGTTGTTCTCACAGATTCCAGGGACCTTGTCATTTTACAATCCTTTATTTTTTTATTTTTCACGCCTATAGCACCTGGTCTTCCTAGGTGGTCTCCCATCCAAGTACTAACCAGGCCCGACCCAGCTTCACTTCCGAGATCAGATGGGATCGTGGAGGGCTCAATTCTTGATTTCAAAACTTACTATAAAGTTATGTAGTATGGACATAAGGACTGACAAACTGCAGATTTTAAGGATCTTGCTTGTTAGCGGAAAAATTGCACAAGGACAAAGAAGGTGGCCCCATGACACTTCTTTCATATTGCTTATGGATGCCTTAGTTAAAGGGCCTAATTTGCATCCATTATGTGAGTTTATTTCTGAGTTCTCAATTCTGTTTAATTAGTCTGTATCTGTAAAAACAATACCATACTGTTTTGGTTGCTATAGCTTTGTAGTATAGTTTGAAATTAGGGAGTGTGGTAACTCCAGCTTCAGTTTCTTTCATCAGTGTCTTATGGTTTTCAGTGCACAGATCTTTCACCTCCTTGGTTACATTTATTCAGAGGTCTTTTATTCCTTTTGCTGCAATTATAGTTATCTTAATTTCTCTTTTCGATAGTCATTAGTTTATAGAAATGTCACAGATTTTTATATATTTTGTATCCTGCAACTTTACTGAATTCATTTATTTTAAGTTTTTTTTTTGATGGAGAATAAGCCATTTTTTACTAGGACTTAAAGCTGTAAGTGTCCATTCTCCACTCACATGCCTATTTATGTAAGTGATTTTTTTGTTGTTGTTAAATGGTTCTGTGGTCCAGTCTTACTTAGTATTTTTCCTAATTTTAATCTAATTTCAATTAGGGTTTGCCTCTTTTTAATTGGGTTGTTGCTAACTTGTTGATGGCTTGTTTATTAAATGTGTGGCAGACTTAACGCCACCAAAAATTACGCATTGCAGCTTTTGAGTTTGCAAAAGCGTTGTAGTCTTTTTGTTTATGCGAGAGGAGATACTTTTTACCAAGAACTGTGGTTGCATGACTTTCTGGAGATTTTGTGTATTAAATTACATTTATCTTAATCACAGAGAAGTTTTTTTCCTCTGTAGAAATATTGTGGATCACATACCTTCTCCCTTTGGAGGGGAACAT
Source organism: Eonycteris spelaea (assembly GCA_003508835.1). Lineage (NCBI taxonomy): Eukaryota > Metazoa > Chordata > Mammalia > Chiroptera > Pteropodidae > Eonycteris > Eonycteris spelaea. The sequence continues at coordinate 1,100,604 of PUFA01000175.1, forward strand.
AATTTGAGGACAGTATTGAAGCTGGTGAATGAACGTTGAGGGAACACATTGAATATGCAGTTTGAGTATATAATTTTATGAAATGGATTATTTTAGGACAGAAGGTTTTTGTGTGGGAATATTAATAACCTTTAATAAGTTTCAAAAATAAAGTTTATTTTTTTCTCTAAAAGTCTGGTCTATGGCTAGATATAAAAGGGCATGTTGATTCTGAACTCTGAGTATGAAGGGAGCCTCTCAGAAGCTGGATTATCTGACAGTCACTTGAATAACCACACTAGTGTTGAGTGGTGTCCAGCTGCCACCAGACAGCTGTTGAGAAGAACTTTAAGGTGAATTAAAACACAGAGTTTAAACAGCTGGTCCCAATTGGCCTGCTCTCCTTGTTGACTGGGTCTGTTTTGAGGAATTTAAAAATCCTAGTTTTGTGTATGTAATTCGAAGTAACAAATACAGAATGTTTTCTGTTGTGTTATCTGATTTTTTTTGGTCTAGTTTATTTCAAATGTGTAGCTTTTAAAAGTCTATATTAAATCTGTCAGTATTATACCTTGGATGGATTGTTCTATAAGAACACATATCTCCAGCAGATTTTCTTCATTTAGCAAGCATTTATTGAACACATTCTTGTCTTTGTCCATTCTGATATATATGCAGTATAATTATCCTTGGTAAACTTCATGGAAGTGACATTTAATAGCTAGAAATTAACTTTACATGCCTTTTTCTAGGCGTTTAATTAATTATTCCATGGACCATCTATAATTTGGGTCTCTTATTTTGAATTACTTAATGTAACTCTTTGTACCTATATTACTGTATATGAAAATCAGACATCAAGGACAGAGGTACTTGAGAAAATAGTGAAAATTATGGCACTTGTAAAAGAGGGAAAGCAGATTCTGGCATGGGTATAGATCCTCTCCTGAAAATGAACACAGGTTCTTTGTTCATAGATACATTGTTGGTGTTTTATACAGGCTGAACTGAAGGATTTCTTTTGTGGTTGTGTTACTGGCCAAACTAGACACTTCATTCAGCTGAGCATTTGTGGTGTAAACTGACCTGTGTGATAAAAGCTGATTGAGGAAATGTTAATCGAAGGGCAATAATTTGCCAAAACCTAAGGAATTAAAACTTCTGGATCGAGTTTCAGATTATTTTCCAAGTATTTGGCCCTGTAAGTTTACTTCTTGATTTCTGTTTCACACAGGAAGGTCTTTAAGTGATTTTCTATGTTGTATCTGCATAGAAACTTATTTAAAATAAGTTTCTCTAGTTTTTGCCTATTAATGATGTATTTCCCCTACGAGTTCCTTTGAGCATTCATTTTCCATTGATTCTGTAATTGGGTGCATTTTCTTATCTCCACTTCTTTATCGGGACTAGTCTGGAATAGAATACACCTAGAGAAATGAAGGCTACTCAGGGTGTGGGAGATTTGAGTTATCCAAACGGAAAGAGTAGTGCAGAGGCCAAGCAAAGTTCAAGCAGACACCAAGTTTCCCGAGTTCCATAGCCAAGTAGTTCAATGCAGAAGTGAGATTTGAGATGACGATCCCCAAACAAGTCAAGGCCAAGAAGCTGGTGGGTTGAAAAAACCAAGATGAGTAAAGCAATAAAGTACCATGGTATAGCTTGCTTGTGGTAGGAAGAATCAGGTCAGGAGTAATTAAGAGAGTGGTGAGTAACCAGGTGCATTTAGGTTAGTCCTACAGGCTTCAGGAGAAGGGTAGGTTGGTCCCAGATGGTTAATGTTCCTAGATTCTGTTGGGAAAGTATAACCATGCTGTATTACTGAATTGTATCTATTATTCTGAGACACTCTGTAGAATAATGTTAAAAGCAATCTAAATCTGTCCTTTCCAACTGATTGGAGGTCCCCCCCCACCCCCTTGGCCAGATTATTTGTCAAGGCCTGGTTGCTTATTATGACTGGTGAAATTCAAACTTACTTGCAATGAAAGCTAATTTTATTAAAGGAGAACATTCTTAATTAGGATAGAGTATCAACTACATTTTATAAAACATTTTTTTCTGGCTGCAGTTGGAGTTTGGGTTCTCCTGTAAACATCTGCAGTAAGTGGGTATGTTTTTTGACTTATATTCAGCACTGTGCATATTTCTCGTGTTAGACTCACATGTTGAATTTAAATGAAAACACAGGACGGTCTCCTGATCTGGAAGTAGGAATAGCTCAGGCTGGTCAGTAACACTGAACAAATCCAGTTAGGAAAAATAGTCAAAGAACAGTGCCCACCAGCTGTTTAAGTGATGATAGCTTCTGCTGACTTTGAGTTCCCGTCTAAGTTGCTCTTTGTTCCTGGGCATTGTCAGGTGTTACTATGAGCTTCGGAGAGAGCTGCAGCCAGTTCACGTGTGTATGTTTTAGCATGTCAGTTCTGCAGGTTTCTGCACTTGGACCATGGTCTGATAGTTAGACCAGGACTTCCTGTATTGTATGTAATGAATGAAAAATAATAATATGGTTAGAAAACTATGACTAGATTATGTTCAGGATGTTAAGTTGCTGCATGGCCTTTTGGGATCGGCAGCTCATGTGGCATGTAAAACCCACTGAGTTATGGCTACCGATCAGAAGAAGACTTTAGAGTCATCTTAAGAAGTTTTTCATGATCTATCCAGCCTAGGAAATTGGCAGGTGATAAGGGAGGACATCTAGGAATGTGACTTTTAGAAATTATAAAAGTGTCACAATCTTTTTTTCTAGGGAAAGACATAATGTTTTACGTAGTGTAAAAAAAAGCAGAATGGGTTTTTGGGGGAATATATGGGAGAGTTTTTTTTTTTTTTTTTTAACAATTTGCAGAACAGTCATTATCTGCAAGTTGTCTATGTAGAAGATAAAGGAATAGTAGGCCATGACCCTCGCCCTCAAAGAGTTCTGGGTCTCGAGGTGGCCGAGTACAGGCACTAGTGGGTTTGTACGACAGTGTAATGTAAGTATGTGCTAGATGCCGCCGTCGTGTTCCACTCTCCTTTTCCCTCCTGAGCCAGGGCATATAAGGCTAGCTTTTCATTGCGGTTTTAAGCACATGTCCAACTTCTGATTTGTATTTGCCGAATTTGTTCAGTAATTTGAAAGTTACAGCTTTACGAAAGAATTTGTTATGGAACAATGTGTGTATTTTACAGAGTAACAGTGGTAGAAGTGACTAAGAACTTGACATCAAATTTCCCTTGGTACCATTGGGTGGCTCAAGGTTCCACAAATAAATAGCATGTCCCACTCATCCCCTTTAGTCCACCACTTCTTCTCTTAACGAGTCTTGATTTTTGCTTAATAAATCACCATATTCTAGTCATTTAGGTTCACCATCTTAGTATTTAGCTTCTCGTATTTCCTATACCCAAGATGTTGCACAGTATCTTTCACCTGTAGTTTAACATTCTGAATTTGGAACCGTGTACGTATATTACCATCCACTAAATCACTGAAATCAAACACACAGAACATGCAATAGCCTGCGAAGTTGGTGTGATTTTTTTTTTTTTTTTTAATTTAGTATCTTTGGCGGGCCATTTTGGTTTCTGGGAATCATGGTGTTGACTCTCCTGCCCAGGGCACTGCATTGAGAAGCACCACATTATGATCTGAGACTTAAATATTTGACAGTGCTATAGCAGAAGTTTTTATAATAGTTAAGTAAGAAATTTTGAGTCTGGCTTTTGTAAATATTGTGTAATACTCAATAAAAAATCTTACATATATGTGTGTTATATGTATCCCTGCCCCCCTCTGGTCATTTATGTAGTGGTATAAAATAATGGCTCCTCCACAGGCATTAGCTCTGTTCTGTGCAGTTATCAGACTTAGGACCCAGCACTTGTTGGAACAAACATGTTTGTTATAAATTAATGACCGTATGGTATCTTTTTTTTAACAGTTGATTTTCCTCTCCACCTAAACAAGTCTTCAGTGAAAGGCTGCCATCTTGTGGTTTTTAAAAATACAGGACTTGAGAAAAAAATTATTGATATGACCGCTGAGGGTTTTTTTTAAATGATACCAAAATGAGTAAACATGAATACTATTAGATTGTCTCTTCGAATTACATTTGCTTATCCTTTGGACAGATTTTTTCTTCATTTTTTTTTAATATCACAGATTTTTTTTATTTCTATAAATTAAAAATTCCTCCTTTAGCCCACATCAGACATTAGTAGTAAACATACTTTTGTACAATTGCAGTTTTAATTAAGCGCAGGTATTGAGAATTTTGATATTTTAAAGGCTTTTCTGATGTCACTAATAATAGAATTACTTGGATAAAAATGCTGTTCTTTAAAATGTAAATATCTGACAAAATATATCCAGAGGAACCTTAATTTTATAATGTAGAGCTCCATTTAATAAAAAGTGATATTTAGAAGAAAAACCTCAATTTGGACCTCATTTTTGGGTAGTTAATATAAACTGAAGTAATTAATTTTTCTTCATATTTTAGGGACACCCTTATTTATAGTTAAGGAAATCTTAAAATCACCTTTTATCTAAGCAATAGAAAGTGCTTGTGAGCTCAGGACCAGTTCTTATTATAATATCAAGGGAATTTCTGTGCGATGTATCATTAAGTTATAAAAATACCTTTTAAAATAACTTCATTTATTTAATCTCATATTTTATATCTTGAGTTCTGTCTCCTGTACATCTTGGTTTATAATATTTATTGTATTTTAAAATAATAAGTACTCATTTCTTTAAAAATGTCTTCTTACTGAAACATAGTGCTTCTTGATAGAACAAGGAGGACATGTTCTCGCTCAGAGACAACCAGGATTCTGGTACATTGGTCCTATGGACTTCTGTGACCTGTAGTCATTAGTAATCATGAATAGGAAATCATTGAATGAAAAAGATGTTATCCACAAAAACTCTAGATATAATGCTCCCGAATTGCTCATCTAATTTTATGCAGATTATGGTAGCCTTTATTTAAACTGCCTCTTTTGTTTCCCCATTTAGCAGGGAGGGAGAAGGATTCAGGTCAGGGGTATAATCCAATGTCTTGCACTTTTTCAAATGTTTTACAGTTATGCTAAAAAAGAATCTGATCTTAATGGAGCTCAGATTAAGCTTCGAGAATATGAAGCAGCACTGAATTCTAAAGATGCAGCTCTGGCCACTGCACTTGGTGACAAAAAAAGTTTAGAGGGAGAACTGGAGGATATGAAGGATCAGATTGCCCAGGTGAGTTTAAGGTAAACGCTGCTATTGAACCATAGTTGGCAGTTTAATTGCCTTACCTGCCCTAACTGCTTGATTGGTTTTAAAAGTTAGATTTTAAAAATTTTATTAGTTTGGTTTTTTTAATGGCTTATCTGAAAGATAGTCTTGAGGAGGCTAACACACAAAGTGCCTTCACTCTTCATTGTATCTTGATTATGCATATCTTGTAGCTGCTCTTCTTCCTCTGTTGTGCTAATGCTCATTCTGCTTCTTGCTCTCAGAGCCTGTTCATTTATTGTACCAAAATGTGAGGTAGGAAGAGAGTAGGTGTCATATTGGTGCTGTACACACAGGAAAAAATGAAAGCAGTAGCTAAAATCATTGGTTTGAGTTTTGAAATGTGAGTCAGAGGGCTCTGTTCATTCCCTGTTGCCACTTACCAAATTTGAGAGGTGTTTCGATGTGGCACTCTGAGGACGGGACCAGCAATTTAACACTAGTTCTGTTTTAAAGGTTATAATGAGGGGCTCTCATACATTTGTAAATATATAGAAGTTGTAATATTTGATTTGATTCAATCTGTAGGTATCAGTTAAATTCATTACTAAATGGTTGCCATATAATTTTCATCAATTCTTTTTCCTTATGTTAGTTGGAAGCCTCCTTAACTGCTGCCAAAAAGCAATTAGCTGATGAAACTTTACTTAAAGTGGATTTGGAGAATCGCTGTCAGAGTTTGACTGAAGATTTGGAGTTTCGTAAAAACATGTATGAGGAGGTAACTATGTATAATTTTACTCTTTGAGGAATGGAGGGATCCCCTAAAACTTACAACTGTAGATATAAAAATTGGGAGCAATTTTGTAGGTAAATTATTCAAGGTACTGCTGCTAAAAGGCTGCATATAGGAATTCAAGCCATTAGGTTAAACATATGATTTTATTACTTCATCTGATTTATAAAGGCTTGCTCACAGCAGTTAATGTCAAATCTGTTATAAGCATTTGTGTTAGCTATCTATTGCGCCTGGCACATTACTCCAATATTTAGCTTAAACACAGACCTTTATTATCTCCTGGTTTCTGAAGGCCAGAAATCTGAGAGTTGCTTAACCTAATGGTTATGTTTCAGGGTCTCTCATGAGGTTATAGTCAGGCTTTCAGTCTGGGCTGGAGGGACTGCTGCTGAGCTCATTCACAGGCTGCTGTCGGGGAGCGTTTAGTATGGGCTTCTCCATAGGGCTGCCCACAATATGGCTTCTCCCAAGAGTAAGTGATGAAAGAGAGAGAGAGAGCAAGACAGAAGTCTCATTATCTTCTGTAAACTAATCCCTTAAGGGATATGCCATCACTGTACTATACCAACCATGATACAGTGTGGAGATTTTATACAAGGGTGTGAATACCAGGAGGCAGCAACCTTTGAGGTCCATCTTGAAGGCTGGCTACTTGCAGCATTTATAGTTACATATGTATATTTTAAAATATCATTTATAAGCCTTAACATCTGTGATCAAACCTTAGGAGTTGAAGGCAGCAACTGCTGCCAAAAAAAGGTAATAAAATTGAAGGGGAATATATATTTCTCAAAATTGAAGAGAGTTGAAATTAACCCTTTGGGGAGAACTTGCATTTAAATACTTAAATGCGTTTAGAAGTAATATAATTTTGAAAACAGTGACAAGCAATGATTTTAAACTAGGAACTTTTTGTAGAAGTTAAATTTTTTTAAATGGAAAAAAATATAATAGAAATCTGACCATTTTTATAGTAATATAGTATTAAAATAGGTATCGGTGTCAAGTGCACTTACTGGACAAGCAGTCACACTTTGGAAAACTCTCGAGTTGGTTTCTTATTTAAAAATGAAATACCAAACCTGCTGTTTTTTTCTTCAAGGAGTGGTGTGAGGATTAGAATGGAATATTGTATGTAAAAGCTCCTTATAAACTAGAGTAATTGCTGTCATATAATTGTTAACTACAGTTTTACTTTGTAAATGGAGATATTTTTATTTTGTTAAATATTGTTAAAATTTTGTTAAAATTGTTCTATCTCTGTTTAGTTTTCTTTTTAATTTTTATTTTTCAATTACAGTTGGCATTACAAATTATATTAGTTCCGGGTATACAGCATAGTGGTTATATAAATTTATATAATTTATAAAATGATTCTCCCCCACTGACACTATAGTTATATATTAGTGACTTTATTTCCTATGCTACACTCGACATCTCCTTAACGATTTTGTAACTACCAATTTGTACTTTTTAATCCCTTCACCTTTTCACCCACTCCCCCAATCCCCCTCAGGTGACCATCATTTTTTTCTGGCTATGAGTCTGTTTCTGTTTTGTTTGTTCATTTATTTTGTTCTTTAGATTCTGCATACAAGCATGCTGTGTGTGGACTCCTGCATCTTTACACAAGGAGTAGGGGTTTTTCCCCCCCTAAGTCATTGACTCTACATAAAATAATAAGTGAAAAGTGGCATCAATAAAAAAGTAATTTAATATTTCTAGAGTGTTTGGGTAGCATCTTTAGAGGTTTGACTTTTGCTTTTATTGAGAATTAATTTAAAATACATATATTTTACCATGGAAGATATAATTCTACTCAATAAATATACCTGTGTTCCTTATTAGGAACAGTTAAAGGGGCAAGAAAAGGAAGGAGAAAACCAGGAGGAAGAAGGGAGGTAGACAAAGGGCAAAATTATTAGTAGGTGCTTAACATTTGTTGAACTAAAATCTTTCATTTCCATGTTTTTCACTTTGTTAAATAGCTGTGAGCCCTAGGAGGTTAATATGAGAACTGGAATTTGAACCCAGTTTTCTAATTCTGTCAAGTGCATTTTCTTCTGTAAAGAACTGAAAGATGAGGAAAGGCATAGAAAAAACACATGCAGTAAGATGAGACAGAAACAAGATCTTCAGTGGGTTATATCTCCCTCTGGTGGCCTCTTTAATTATTGCCATTCCAGACAGATAGCTGGAAGCTTGAATGGAAATTTTATTCTTGGACTTGTGTTCCTAGCCATTCTAATTTTGGATAGTTCCTTAAAACATAAAGCAAAGGATTCTGGCTATATTTCTATTTTTTTGTAGTAGATTGTCATATGTACTTGAGATAGTAAAGTAATACTGTTAATAAAATTCTGTATCAATTGATATTGATACCTTAGCACCAGCTCTTAAAATAAGTCATGTAAATTAGCTTGCTATGCCTACTATTGCATCTTAGTATGTTAAAGAAAATAGTTTTATTATACATAGTCTCCTAGTTGACGTTGTCCCAACAAGTTTAACTTTTCATGTGGATTTTTTCAGAGACATCCTTAGGCTCGTCAGTACAATAGTTTATAAAAAACAATTACTATTCAGTGTACATATTTATCCATGATTGCATGGTACTTTAGTAAGTCTTCCAGACCATTCCTTGCCGTCAGAAAAATAAATAGCCTTGCCACTAAACAGAAACAAAAAATTCCCAGGGCTTGAGATACTGCTATTTCTGTCATTGGTTTCATTTCAAAAGTCTTCTCATTTGAAAACAAACGCAAAAAAGTGTCTATTCACATGCCTCCCCTAGGACAGACATGAGGAAGTTGGTGTGTAAAGCTTGAGGTGGCTCTGATGTCACTCAGACTTATACCAGTGCAGCTATGATAAGTAATTTGGTTTCATATTATTTTTTTCCTAGGAGATAAATGAGACCAGAAGGAAGCATGAAACTCGCTTGGTAGAGGTGGATTCTGGGCGTCAGATCGAGTACGAGTACAAGCTGGCTCAGGCCCTTCATGAGATGAGAGAGCAACATGATGCCCAAGTCAAGCTGTACAAGGAGGAGTTGGAACAGACTTACCACGCCAAAGTGAGTGGCCTCTTCTGAGGACTGACTTAAACTCTTAGCCATTATTTCACAGTCATCCTGAGGAACATGAGCTGATGTTTGCGTTCTAGTTTTGTTAAATGAATTCCCCTAGTCTCCATGAAAACATAAAATTAATTTTTTAAAAAGCAGATGTTTGTAAAGTAAATGTTACTAGAAACTATTCAAAGAAAATAGGGTTATTCTAATTTTATCTGAGCTAAGGGTTTATCTTTGTACCATTGATCATTCATGTCATATCCTACTAGTTAAACCCAAACCACATGAAAATGCTTTTCTGCTACTAATAAATACTAATCATGCTGTCCTGCACATCCATTTAATAGTGAATTAATTCTGGACTGCATTTAATTTTCACTTACATGTCATTTTTGTACATAGGTTGTCACCACCACACTTGGGGCTTTTTTGAACAGAGGTCAAGTGAAAGGCTCTGATATTTCTTCCTCTACCACAGCTATCCATTTAAAAAATAGTATGGAAACTTCCCACTTGTATTAGCAGGTCATGCAAAAATTCATAAAATTACTGAGTACAAGCTTTCTTAGTAAATGAATTTACCCCAATGTGTTAAATGTTACATGATTTGATTAAAAAGAATTATTAGTGGAGGACTTAGAAACTTAGAGCCAAAGAGCTGTTGAAAAATATTTTCATTGTAAGACCTCAAACTGTTCATGTTGCTTTTATTTAATCCATTTCATAATAATTGGCTGGGGAAAGGGAAAGGTCTTTTAAACTCTACATTCAATTGTCTGACATTTGTTCAGTGCTAGGCATTGTGCTGAGCCTTGAGGGAGCTAAAGTAAGTATTGGTGGGGCACATAGACAGTGGCCTCAAAGGGAGAGACAACATACAGAAAAATGTGTCTGAGACACACACAGAACTGAATGGCTTTGGGGGGAACCAGGGTATCATTTCTACCTGAGGAGCTGTTTTTTGCTTCTGAAAGGAAGTGTTTTCATTTGTTTTGCAATGATCTATAGATTAGTGCTTTCCGCTTATTGCTTTATATTCTATATTAGATTCAGTGGGTTAGGGACATGATGTTTTCCTGCAAGCATCACTGCCGTTAAGTTGTTAACTGCTGACTCTCCTTATTAGCAGTATTATCTGAGACACTAGAGATATAATGGTTGAAATATTAAAGTAATAAACTTTGGGTAAAGACTCAGGTATATCAGCATTGTTAAATTTCATACATTGAAAGACTTACGTTAATTCATCCCACGTCAGCCTACTTCATGATGCTTTTCCTGTTTCATCAGCCAGTTACCAGCAGAATGTAGGTTTGAAATGAAATACCTTCAGATGAATTTACTTCCTTCTTCGTTTGTTCTAATTCACTAGATAAGACTGACTATGGTTTGCTCCTTCTTTTAGCTTGAGAATGCCAGGCTGTCGTCAGAGATGAACACTTCTACTGTCAACAGTGCCAGGGAAGAACTGATGGAAAGTCGTATGAGAATTGAGAGTCTTTCATCTCAGCTTTCTAATCTGCAGAGAGAGGTAAGTATCTTCCCCTAAGAAGAATTGAAGTTCAACTTGAAAGCCACTTCCACCACAGTAGTCTACCTGCTTTGCTCTTCCCAATGCCACTTTTCAAAGAAGGCAGTGTTTTTCTGCACTGTGGTTTCACAGTGCTCCCCATATTTTTTTCATTTTGCATTGTACAAACGTCTTCCAAGCAGGAGACTATGATCCCTAAATGAGTAAATAGATTACCCAGAGCTAAGGGAATTGCCCTTGAGGAAGAAACCTGCTGGTTTATCCCTTGGCCTGACCCAGCACCCAGGTTTTCTGGCTCATCCAGCAGCCTCATCTCCACACACCGCTCTTCCCCACATACTCCCTTTCATCACATTTGGAAACCACAGTGAAGAAAACATGCGAAAATTCTTCGTGAGTGGTAAATGATTCCTGTTTCTAGATAAATTCAGTACATGAACTACTTAATATAATTAGTCTCTTAGGAAGTAGTATTAATTTGTGTATTAGTTAGGAATTTAGCGGCTAGTTCGTTCATGGGTACACCAAAGTGACAAATGATTACATTGCTGGTTGTGTTGACTAGGTGCCTATCTGTACGTAATGGTGCATTCAGCATGTAGCTTAAGCGGGTGTGCACACTGCTTGAAATCTGTTTCAATCTAAGGGTGCTGTTGTAGATGCAAAGTACATATATACCACTGTATAGATATTTATAACGTTTTACTAACCTACTCTGCTCGCCTTAATTACTTGCAAAGTAATTTCATTCAGCTTTTGTCTGGTAGTAGTATTTTGAAGTTTCTCTGTAACACTGAAGCTGAAAGGGTCTTTGAGCTCACCCAGTCTGACCTCAGACCTAGGCGAGTTTAATGACTCGTGAGGCTGCACACTGATGCACACTGATAGGCAGGTTTCTCTCCTAGTTTCCAGTTTTCACTTTACACCTCACTCTCCTTAAAGATTTTCTTGTAGGAATTTAACAGATTCTTCTTCCCGCCCCGCCCCCCATTATAGCTTCTTAACAGCCACCTTTCTAAAAATAAGCATCTCTGTTCTTACGCTGAAGTGACATTTACTACTTTTCTCCATTTAATAAATTACATTTTAGTTATCTGCTTTCCTTCAATTTTACATTTCCCTACCTTTATTTAAAATTTTTAATTTGGCTGCTGCTTAATCCTGATGATGCTAGGTATAGACGTTTTGCAGGTGGGACAGATATTCGTCTGTGGTTAGTAGTGGTAGGCCTGTGAGACTTGTAGCCATGTGTTCTGACTCAGGTTCAGGGCTGTTTCACTGTGTGCAAGTTTGTTGCTATCCTTGCAAATTTTCTTTGTTGCTGTTAACTTCAGTTTAGTAGACTTTAAATAATGTTAGGCAGGACCTGGGGATTTCCAAGAGCTAACTCCTTAGGAAATAGGAGAGAAGCATCGCCTTCAACTGGAATAGTTTTAGATTTCTCTGTCTTAGGTGGGGGTGGGGGCAGAAAAGTGGGCTCCTGTGTTGAATTTATTACTGGCATCAGATTTTATGACACATAATATATCTCGAGGAAATCTATTGATAAATTTTAGCCTTAGAAAGATTATTTAAAGAAAGAAGTAAGCCGTCTGTCTCAGTATTTTCCTGTTGTCTATCTTAACAGCATTTGTTGTTGAGTCATAGCAATTTCATCATGTTGCCTCTTAGGCCATAGAATTTCCTTTTGGTTATATGACTCATGTTAGCGAAGTACTTCTTGAATTTTACTTAAAAATTGATACAGCGGATGTTAGAGAAATTTTAAAATGATACTGTAGCATTTAGAATTAGGAATTTCACATATCTCTAAGGGCATCTATCGTTTCTGTCTAGAATTATTACTTTGTCCAAATTAACTGGTTGCTTAGAGTCCGTTTGGCTTGCAGGAATCTTCAGAGGCACTTAGAAAGCACCTCTAATTTCTTGTTTTCCTAACACCCAGCCTCTGGAAACTTCTGTTGTACCTAGAACATAATAAACTAGTACAATAAACTGTTACATACTATAAAATTAAATAACCAAGACCATTAGGAGTCGTTCAGTTCATAACATTTTAGAGTTAGCGGTAGGATCTTACAGATAATCTCGTCAGACCTTCGTTTTCCAAATGTGGATAGTAGTTTAGTGAGTGCCAAGAGTCTCATATGTAGTTAATGGCAGAAGTGGGAAGAAGAATCTAGGTCTGTCTGTCATGTTGCATTCTGTTTTTTTTTTTTTACTACATAACAGATGCAGCGCAGCTATTTAAAATATAATTTAAATATTTCTATTTAAATACAAAATGATTCACAGTAACCTTAAAATTTTTTTATACCTACATTTTGAGTTTTCTCTCTTAAAGAAGTCTGGTATCAAAGGCAGACAAATAAGCACACTTTGGGGTTTCCAAATCTTGGCTCAGAGGTTCTCTTTGATTCTTGGGTACTTTATGTTTCTCATCTTCTGGAATCATCCTTGCTGCCCATTCTGTCTACCTCCCACATGGGAAATAAAACGAAGAGATTGATTGAAGAGGAGACATTTAAACATATACTTTTTCTTTTGGAGGAAAGAAAATATAAAACCCAAGAAGAAAAAGAATTTCTCCATTTATAGCTTGTTTTTTACGGATGCAGTTAAATGCAGGTTCTCTCAGGCAGGGATTAGCTTTAGTATCACTCTTGAGATGAATGCCTGCTTCTGATATGGAATGTCAGATGCTACTCTGAACTATAATTAATTCATTAGTTGGTTATTTTGTCAACGACCTTTTTATTTTGGCATAATTCTAGATTTTACAGGAGAGTTGGATGGTACAGAGAGTTCCCCTATCTTTCTTACCCAGGTGTCCCCCTTCTTAGTATATTATTATGGTACATTCGTCAAAACTAAAAAGTTGACATTGGTGCATTACTATTAACTAGACTCCAGACTATTGTGCATTTCATCACATTTCCTGTTACTGTCATTTTTCTGTTTCAGAGTACCACATGTCTCCCTAGTCCCTGGTCTGTGATAGTTTGTCAGAATTTCCTTGTTTTTCATTACCTTAACAGTTTTGAGGAGGACTGGCCAGGTACCTGGTAGACTGTCCACCAATCTGGGTTCATCTGGTACTTTTCTCATGATAAACTGGGGTTATCTGTTTTAAGTGCCCTTCTTGATACATATCAGGGATTACATAATATCTGTGTTACATTATTTGTGATGTTAACCTTCATCATCGGTTAGGGTAGTGTTCACCAATTTTTTCCAGTGTTCAGATCACTATTTTTCCCTTTCCATACTCTGTTCTTGAGAAGCAAGTCACTAAGTCCAGTCTGCTATTAGGGCAAAGGACAGGAATTCAGCTTCACATCCTGAAGGGGGAGCATCTACATTATTAAGTGGGTTTCTTATGTAAAGGTTTTTTCTTCTATTTATTTGTAAATTTATTTATTCATTTATATGTTTATTTCAGTATGGATTCATGGATATTTATTTTCTACTTTGGGGTATAATCCAATGCTACATTATTTTATTGGCTCAGATTGTTCTAGCTTTGGCCATTAGGAGTTTGGTCAGATTGGCTACGTGTCCCCCTATTTTGGGACACATCTTTACTTTCTGACACTCTAAGATGCTCCAGGCTTATCTTATATTTTTCCTGCTCCAGCCCTAGAATCAGCTATTTCTCCAAAGAGCCCTGGTTCTTTTTACTGGAGAAAGGTCTATGGAAATTGAGATCTGGGCTTTAAGTGTCATCACTAATACTAGGGTGTCATCGCTTCTAGGCCCTCTTGCAGGCAGAGCTAGGTGATACATGGATGTATGCTAACCCATTTTATACACTTATCTGTCTACTTATATTTACATTAAACTAAAATACCAGTTTGTGTTTGTGCTGATGTTTCGAACTCTAACCCCATACCACAGGGTTCATTTTAGGCTTCCCTTTCTCGCTTATCTGTAACTTTTCTCTCTGAGGGTAAGAAACTTGGTTTCTACCATCCTGTTTACTGATTGGTTCACACTAGTAAAAAAGTTTCAAAGTTTTAACCCAAGACCGCGCTGTGAGAAATAAATTTATTACTTAGATGTAGTGTTTCTGCACAGTGTAAAGCTCCTTTTTGTCTCTAGCCTTCCAGACTTAATTTTTGCAACAGTAGGGTACCCTTTCTCTGATGCAGCTACTTGTGATTCTGAGGGGCCTAAGCTATCCATCAGTCTTTTTGAGTTGATTACCTTTGTCATTTTCGGAGGCTACTGAGATGAATTCTGTCTTGGAGAAACGCAAAGAATAATTTCCTAATAAGTCACAGGTTTCTAAGATGAACCTCTGGTAATAGGATGTGTGATTTATCACTTTCTAAATATGAAATATAAAATTTTTTGTATTTATAGTACTATTTATACACCGCCGTATTGTAGAGTTTTGTGTTGTGCTATTGGCCAGCATGGAGAGAATACAAACAGCAAGTCCAATAAGGTCTTAACCGAGTAATCCCTTTTTTTAGTTCTGAATAGTTTTCAGCAATTCTCTAAAACATACCTACCTTTTTTTTTTCTAATGTCAACGAGTTTCTTTTGTCAGTGAGTTTCCCATCTTTTTAGTTCTTTACTTTGGTTAATTTGTATTTCTGAGCTAAAAGGCTTGTAGGGGAACCAGACTTGACTTTTATTAAAACCACAGTTTCAAAATGTTTTATATTGGCCAAATACAGAAAAAATATATGTACATTTATGACAAGTACATTTGATGAATACATCTTTTTTTTATTTTTTATTTTTTTAGTCTTTTATAAGCCAAAACTTCCCTGTGAGCTGTATTTTATATTGGAAGAATTTTGGTGTTTAATTTATTGAAATCAAAATCTGTTGAATTCTAATGTTAGCCATTCCTTAGTTCTATTTCCTTTCCAGTCCAGGAAATGGTTTAGGGTTTTAAATAGCTGCCTTGTGCGAATATGGAAATGTTCCTAGAAAGTAAGATATGTTCCCTTGAATCTGAAGTCTAGAGCATGTTTGGAGAGGATTCAAGAGTTGGAGGACTTGCTTGCTAAAGAAAGAGACAACTCTCGGCGCATGCTGTCTGACAAAGAGAGAGAGATGGCAGAAATAAGGGATCAGATGCAGCAGCAGCTGAATGATTATGAACAACTTCTTGATGTAAAGTTAGCCCTGGACATGGAAATCAGTGCTTATAGGAAACTCTTAGAAGGTGAAGAAGAGAGGTAAGTAACAGCTATCACTTACTTTTAGTCTACTTTTTGCACTGCCCTTTTTATTTAAAGAAAAGTATAAGGATTGTGTTTTATTTTAAAACAATTAAGGCAACTTTAAATAATTTCTGTCATTTCTTTTAAAACCTAGGTGTAGAGGTACGTAGTAATAGATCATATTTCTACCTCAGCAATAGAAATTGTTGCTCAAGCAATCTTTTTATTACTCCTACTACTACTACTGTTATTACTATAAATTATTATAAATGCTTGACTGTGTCAGGATGGATTCTTTCATTTGAGATTTTGAATGTTTTGATAATTTAATGTGTTGTAAAATATTGGATTTGTCAAAAGACTTTATACTTATTTCTCAATTCTGGTTAGTTGTATAAATCCTTTTCACCCTTTTTCTCAGAAAAAGTTCCAAAGGAATGTACACTGTGATTATAATCTTTAAAAAAGAAAATATATGAAAAGATTAAGATAAATCTACTAAATATAACAGTGGTCGTGGTAGGGTGATGGTAGATGGGATGGTTTCCTTCCCTGTTTTGCAAACCTTCTGCATTATAGTTATATTCTATACCTAGGAAAAACATTCAAATTAATACTTTTTTAAAAGAAAATTGAAGGGTGGCACCCTAGATGTCTTAGTTACGATGTATATCAACTTTGTCTAACGGATCATCAGTAATGTTTTGCTTTAGAAATGCATGTGCAGGATAGCAATACCTATTTTTTTAAGGGAGGAAGAGCATATGTTTCATAAATGGAACATTTTATTTTTCCCATGTAGATTGAAGCTTTCTCCAAGCCCTTCTTCCCGTGTGACAGTATCACGAGCATCCTCAAGTCGCAGCGTGCGTACAACTAGAGGAAAACGGAAGAGAGTCGATGTGGAAGAATCAGAGGCGAGCAGTAGTGTTAGCATCTCTCATTCTGCCTCAGCCACTGGGAATGTCTGCATTGAAGAGATAGATGTTGATGGGAAATTTATCCGCTTGAAGAACACTTCTGAACAGGTGAAAAATAGACCCATTTTTTTTTCCAGTAAGGCTTTGCTGACTGGTGGGCTATCTTGCCATGTAATAACTCCTCAGCCTTTATTTGGATTTTGTAGTCTTCATGGAATAAGAATTTCCCTCCTCCTCTATGCAAATTCATGAGGAAAGAATAAATTAAAATAGAGGAAGAGGAGTTGGTGTTCTTAGTGGTTTAAAGATTATTTTCATTAGCCTGTCTTTACAGAGCCAGGGCTTTTTCCTCACGCCTGGTCATTTTGTCACAGTGGCCTTCCTAAGGATGAATTGTTATTCCCTGCCCTAGCTAGATTTGTGAAAAAGTTTAAGTTTGGGTGTAGATGTTGGATATTCTTTCATAGCAGTTGATTTTGTGAAAAGAATATGAACCAGACTCAGATATATGCAGGGAGTGTTTTCTCTCTAAATGAATGAAGAAACGAATGTTAATGATTTAATTTATATCAAGGATAGTATGAAGCCCTGTCTCGAAATTATTTAAGAATAAACATAAAATATAGGGAATTCTGAAGTTTTGAGCTGGAGCTTTCAAGAGCTTGGTAGTGAAGGTCTTCCTTGACCTTAGGCATTGTGGAGCTGGGGCTGTGAAGGGGTGTGAACTGATGCTAGAGGGAGGCAGGTCTGGGGGGTGCAGTGGGGGTGCAATGAGATAGATGTTACTTCCGGAAAAGTATGTCAGGATTTGTCAAACGTTTGTGGAAATCACTCCGTTTCTCACCAGAACTATTAAAAAACTATCTTGCATGTGGATGAAGAAATGATTAGATGGGCAAAGGAACCCTAGCAGTTCTGATAAGAGAGTGGGTTCTAAGCCTTCTTTGTCATGACTTTAAATGGTAGAGAACAGAGTAGTGTCTACTGCTTCATTGTTATAGTTTGGTGATTTTTTGAAAGGTGTGGTAGCCCCGTTTGGAGCTATTCTGAGGCTGGCTGTCAGCCTGGTTTATTCTTGTCTTTGAGTTGGAGATGGATATAAATTAGTGTAGCTAATTGCTTCAATATCCTGTACCTTTCCCAGGTGTCAGACAGGCCTGTGCAGCTCGGTGCCTAGAGTTGTTAGCTAGCTCGTTGTGTCATTGACTCTTTTTGAGCCCCTTATGCTTTAAAGTAAGAGTTAAATGGGCAGAAGTGGTACAGATGCAGAGTTAAAGGATACATTTTCTTCCTTCTGTTCTAAGCTTCTGTGCTTGTATATTAAAAGCTTAAAGTAATCAAGTATTAGATGTTTATATGACAGTAGTTTGTATTGTAAATTTAAGACTCACCGGATTCAGCCGTAAACATGACCATTTAATTTGGTTCACATCTCTTTTCTTCTAGTTTTGTCCCTTTAAAACTAAGTACCTTAATAGTTCAAACTGCAGCATTGTCAAAGTTACTGTTTTGCAGAATGACAAAGCCATGTTGTTTTTTTTTATAATAGGAAAATACGAATCATAGGAAGATGGCCATAAAGCTAGCTTAACTGCCTGTATTGGTTGGTTAATTTATTTGATTATTCCATAACTTTATGTTTGAAGTGACCTTCTTTTATTTTGTTCTATGAATAGGATCAGCCAATGGGAGGCTGGGAAATGATCAGAAAAATTGGAGACACATCAGTCACTTACAAATATACCTCAAGATATGTACTGAAGGCAGGCCAGACTGTTACAGTAAGTGAATTTAGTTATCATTTAACTTCATTGTCTCAACTAACAGTTAAAGTAATTTGAGAAAATTTTCAACTTAAAGAGAGGCATTTTAGAAATGGCTTTTAAAACATCTTTGACATTACTAGGGAATCACATGTGCTATTAAAGATTTTAAAAGTTTTATCTTATTGGGAGTGGTAATTGTATTAAAAGTGAAAGAATTGACCTATGAATTCTTTTTATTTTGTCTCCTCTGGTAGTTATAAAACAGCTGTCTCTCACTGATAATTGTAGCCCAGTGTTAATTCAAGAGATACCACTTAACACAAAGACAGTTTGGGAGACAGTCCGTTAATGCTGGAGTATGCTAAAGCAGTAGTCTTCAGTCTTAGATGAGCATGAGAATCATCTGGGCAGTGTTTTGCTGTCCAGGCCCTACCTCACCCTTAGATACCATCTCTGGTGTTGCCATAGGGACCTACGTTTTCAACAAAATTCATTAGGTGCTAGGCACTGTTCTAAAGAGTCACTTCTTTAAACGTAATATTTAAGCAAGAATATTGTGTTTTTTACATAGTATCTAAGGGTCTAGATTTACAGAGGTGGGCAGGGTGCCATTGGAGTCTATTCTGAGTTCCAAATGATTCTCTGTTGCTATGTTCTGAAATACGGAGTCTTCATAGTTACTAAATATCATTTGCTCACTTTTTGGAGAAGTATGCTTTGTTGAGCAAAACACAAGGTTCCTCTGCTTTTACTTAGTAAGTAGATTTAGCAAACAATAAAATATGTTTTGATATAAATTTTAAAGAAGTCACTGTTTTCAGTCTTAAAGAATATAGAGATGACTCTTTTATCAATTCTTTTTTAAAAATATTAAACACGTTTTAATTTTGACTGGTATAACCCTCAATGTTTAAGAGCAAAGGCTCAACAGGTTAGAACTTCCCTTTAAAAAAAGTGTGTTTATAAAGCTTGATGCCACATTGTGAAGATATCCGACGCTAATTTTGTAATAATGGGTAAAAATGGGAACAAATAGCCTAACTTCATTATCCTTTTTTTTCCTTAGTAATTACTATAGTGAGAGAAAATTGCTCAGTCTTATTATGTGTCTTTAAGGAAGCTGCATAATGTAGTGCAAAGTGTCTGACATTTCAATTCTGAAGATTCAGATTTGAGTGTACTTTACTCTCTAAAGTAATGTGAAACCATTATGCCAATTATTTGTTTTCCACTGTATATAGTTCCTCGGGATCTAAATAGATATATATTCTATAGGTCTAGTGGAGAACTCAGTTATCATATAAAATAATGTAATGTATTTTTTTTTCCTTTGGTAACCAGCATTAAATGTGATTAGAAACTTTTTGGAACATGTTAGTGATACGTAATTGTTTTGTAAAATTGTACAAAGATAACTTTAAAACTTTAAAACAGAAATAAGAAAACTACATATGTAATTTTAAAAAATAAAGACATGAAATTATCTTTAGTACTACATTTTATTTACCCTAGTATATCTAAAATATTATCATTTCAACATGTGATCAATATAAAAAAATTATGTCAGATATTTTACCTTCTTTTTTTTTGAACTGAGTCTTTAAACTTAGATATCCTTACAGCACATCTCAAATTGGACCTGTCACATTTCAAGTGCTCGAAGCCACATATGGCTACCATATTGAAGAACACAACTCTAGGACATATTAATTTGGGGTTATATTACTTAGTGAGATGACTGACACTTGACGATTATTATTAACTAAACCAAATACATGATTCTATATGGACTAGTGAAAAGTGTTGCTGGAAATTAGGAAAATACTTATATTTTATAGAATCTGAAAGTCTGCCCAAATCCAGTTCCTTTTTTCAGTTTTGTCCCAGTAAATGCTTGATAACCCTTTCCATTTATTATCCTGGTGGGAGATCTGGAAGCTTTAAGTGAAATCTAAGGAGAAAGGGCTCTCTCCCAATCAGTTAAGTCATAAATACTTCTGACTTGAAACGATACTGCCTCTACTATCTCCAATCTTCCTTTTGCCATCATAAAGCCCTTTATACTGGAAAACAATTTATGGGTTAGAACACTTTTCTATTTTCATATGATCTTTTAGAAAGATCAGGGCCAGTAGTAGTGTCCCTATAGATGCAGACATTGAGTGTAGTGATTTGTCCAGGATTCAAACCTACGTTTTCTGACTCTAAAGTTTTTTTTTTTCACTTTACCCAATCTCTTCTGCCAATAAAACATTAAAAATATGGCAGCATTTCCATGCTGATGAGATGGGAAACGTAATTATTTTCTTTGTCTTGCCTGTTTCAGCAGTAGTCATATTATTCATTGAACAGTGGGTGATTTGTCCATTTCCTGTATTCTTTTTGGAGTTTAATCTCAGATACTCCAGAGCATTGTGATACACCATTCCTGGTTGGAGACATACCAGTTTCTGTAAGAATATTCTAGATAGGCTGTCTACTGCAAAAGATTTGAGAGAAGTTAGTCATCTCCACATTCTTGTTATAAGTAGCCAGGGGATACTGTTGGAGGGTGTAACAAGGCGCTCTTAAAGTATGTTGGTCCATAAAACCCATAGAAAAATAGAATGCTAACAGTGAGGGCTAATATTCGCTGAGTGAGCTAGCCACTCTGCGTAGGTGTAATCTTTGTTCTTCACAACATCTCACATGTCATAGGTACCATTTCTGTCCTATTTCATGGATGACAGGAGTAAGATAATTTTCTCAAGGTCAGCTGCCATGTAGAGGAGCTAGGATGTGAATGTAGGCAACTTCACTTCAGAGCCCTGTGTGTCATCATTTTCATTTATCAGATGGAGAAGCTGAGGCCTAGATAAGCTCTGTGGGTTCTTCTTGACACAGCTAGTTAATACAGCAAGTCTGAGGGTAGGACACAGTTCTGAGACTTTAGAATCAGTCCTACAGGTGTTCAGATCTCTTCGTAATGTTGTTGTCACTGGCACGTGGGATTGCTAGCCTCTAAGTAGACTGACATCCTTTCTTTTTTCCAGATCTGGGCTGCGAATGCTGGTGTCACAGCCAGTCCTCCTACCGACCTCATCTGGAAGAACCAGAACTCCTGGGGCACTGGCGAAGATGTGAAGGTTATATTAAAAATTCTCAGGGAGAGGTATGACTGTTTTATTAGTATCACTAACAGTGGGTGACAGTTTCACCCTTAAAGTTCATCTGGCAGACATGGTTCCATAGTGTAGTGGTTAGCACGTCTTGCTTTACATGCAGAAGGTCCTGGGTTTGCACCCCTGTGGACCCATGGTCCATGGTCCATGGTCTATGGCCATGCCACCCTGAATAAGCCCAATGTCTGATCTCGGAAGCTAAGCAGGGTTGGGCCTGGTTAGTACTTGGATGAGAGACCACTTAGGAAGACCAGGTGCTGTAGGTATAAATAATAATAAAATAAATAAATAAAGTTCATCTGGCAAGTGTGACTTCTTTGCAAAACTCAGACTGAAATATAAAGTAACTGGTTAAATCAGACCAAGGCTGCTGGGTAAGTCAAAGTGAAGCTGACGTCAGATTTTAGGAATGAATGTGAGTGTATCGTAGAGTACTGCTTACTAGTTCAGCACCTGTCTCCACTTGCACACTGGCTTTGTGACTTTGGGCTAGTTTCTTCACCTCTTTTCTTACTTTAAAATAGAGATAATAAGACAATATAAAT
This sequence comes from Eonycteris spelaea, assembly GCA_003508835.1. Lineage (NCBI taxonomy): Eukaryota > Metazoa > Chordata > Mammalia > Chiroptera > Pteropodidae > Eonycteris > Eonycteris spelaea. Next base: position 1,122,767 of record PUFA01000175.1, read on the forward strand.
GAGACAGTTTTGGGAGATGCTTGGAACAGTATCTGGCCTCTAGTAAGTGCTTATGTTGTTAACCTTGTGACTAGCTCTCAGAGTGTTTGTGAAACTCTGAGTTTGAAGATTGTAGAGTTTGAAGATCTGCTCGATGTGTATGTTTTCAACATGTCAATTCTAGAATTCTTGTCAAAGAACCTTACCTACTCCACTCACGTAAAGGTACCATGGTGCCCCACCATCTGCACACCCCCCCAGAGATAAAAGTGTCTGTAAAGAAAGGAGTGGTTGCGGGTCTAATCGCTGTTCCCGTACGGATTCCTCCCCGCTCCCACAGTGCCAGGTGCGCGGCCCTGGCCCAGTTGGTCCTCTCTCGCCAGGGCAGTAAGTACTTTGAGGGCAAGGACCGATTCTGGTTTTTTCCTGGCAGTGCTCCTGACACATAATAGGTATTCAGTTAGAATTTACTGGAAAAAATTTTTTAAAAATCAAACATGGACTTTCACTTAAAGTTCAGAGAAATCAAGTAATAGCATTCATTACAGGGGTCTGAGGTATTTGCATAAGAAATCTAGTCCCTGGCCAGCTTCTTTCTTGTCCTCCCTCTCTGTAAACATCTGCTGATGCTTAGGAATTCATTGTCTACTAAATGAAGAGTGTCCCTGATCTCAGACCGAGACTGAAAATGAAATGGCATCTGACTTTGTCTCTAGACCTCGGTATAGTAGTGCAAGGTTTTGGGGTGCACCTGGGGAATTCGCCTCCAAATACTTGCTGGGTTCTCAGGGTCGGGAAGTGTTCACAAATGCCTTCAGTAAGTCAGGATGCTGGGTCTTCCTCTAGTTCCCTGGGCAGAAGCCCTTACTTGCTTCTTGCCCGTGGCACTTTGGAATCCTTCCCAGCTGTCACTGCTACTGCCACCCAAGTGCTGGAATTAGCTGCGAGGCTGGTAGTTCCCCTGACATCTGAAGTTGGCAGAGCACACATCTCTCTCAGAACATTGTTGTGAGTGGTAATTCGCTCAGATTGTAAAGCACAGATGAAATAGGCGTTTGTGAGCCATGCAATGTAGTTGCCATAGCATTTTTTTTTTCCGAGTGAAAATGTGTTCCAAGTTAGAACTAATAGGAGGATATTTAGAATGCAGCAGAGTTAAAAGCCCACAAGTAGATACAGTGACATTGAGAACAAAGTAGATACCACAACATGGGACATGTCTTGTTGTTTTACCTCTGATGTTCCGTAAAGCCAACTGAAGCTCAGATTTCCTTTCATAATTCAGACCACTGACTGTCAGATTAATTGGTTGGTTTGTCTGTTATTTTAACAAACTTCAGCTTCCTGCTTGCTAGGTTTTGTTAAGTAAGTGGCTTCTTTCAGGAGTGAGGAAAGTATTAAGAATATAGGCCTTATTTATTTCTGTGATTGTCAGATGACTGCTTTTGGCATTTATTTAGTTAATTATGTAAGACCATATTTATTAGCAGGCCCCAGACCATATTTGCAAAAATCTATAATCACCACCCAAAAGACCACCTTTCTGTAAGAGTGAAGGTAATTGGCTTACGTCGGTTTAATTTTTTATGTATATTTTCTTCTTGCTGAGTTGTTGAAAATGTCAGAAAACCCAATTAAATTGGGTTTAAAATAATTGGAAAATCTGGTTTCACAAAACCAGAAATCCAGAGATAGTAGTAGTGATCCACTGGCTTACCCAGTGTCCCCAGGGATATCTCTCTTGTCTCTGTTTCCCATGTCGTCTCCCTGGTGGATTTGGGAGGGTGGCCGGCGGCTTCTGAAGGTGCATAGCTCCCAGCTAGCTTCTTGTGGGAAAGAGCATCTTCCCCCATGAGGTCCCCGTTTTTCCTGGGCCACATGCCTACCTCTAAACCAGTTCCTGGAGCCAGGAGGACAGAGCTAGAGCTTGAGCCTTCTTCCTCCCTGCACAGCTGGGTCACACTTGGCTCCTTGTGACATACATGTCCCATCTCCATGGGGAGAGATAGGTACCCACGGGAAACTGGGGGCTCTTACTGGGAGATGAGGGAGGGGGTACTAGACGATTAAAAACAGCAAATGTCACCATGGTAAATAAAACAGTTTTGTATGAGTAAAATAAAAAATAAAAGTCTCTGCACCTTCTAGAATATAGGAATAACTGAAGCTTTTGTATATGCAAATGATTAGTTAAGTATACAGATATAGCATAGTTTAACAATTGGCTCCTCCATTCATAGAAACCACCCTGATTTGTAGCATGTAGTACCGATTTCTGTGTGTAATTACTCCCATCGTGGTGATTTAAGACCACTAGTGCGCCATTACTGAGCCCAGAGTGGTAAAGAGATGAGCACATTAGCTGGTCCCAGAATAGATTTAGATGGGTGTGCCTTCATGTGCCCAAGGCCTTATCGGGGCAGACTGATAATGTATTTTATATAGAGGCCCCATTTATGTGGGCCTTTCAGGGTACTTGGTAGGTTTGGGTATCTTGCTGAGAGGCATTTTTTTAGTAAAGACACTTACCTATTGTACTTTGACTAATAAGTTTCCTGGGCTTATCCTCCTAACAACTTTTTGGTTCTAAGTTTGTTCTATTATTTTCTGTCTAAATTTTGAGACATTATTTAGCTCGCTCATTTTCCATATAAGCTTTCTGCATTAGAGTAATTGGTTTTTAAATGTTGTCAAATGAAAAGTGCTTAACTGCAGGCGTACATTAAAAGTAGTTATGTTGAAGCGATTAATAATTAATGAAGTTGGGCAAGTTGCTGCTTTCTAAGCTTCTCATTTGAGGCTAATAGTCTTAAGTTGCATCATGAGCTTTAAGAGCCCGCTATAATGTGAGAATTCTGTAACAGATTTTCTTTGACTGCCCCATCCCCCATCCCCCACCCCCCTGCCCCCTGCCTAATTTTAAGATGAGTTGAGGAAAGCTGGGTGAGTACCTTGAGAATCTTTTCTGTTTTGAATGCCACCATCCCCACAATCGATATCTGAGTTCAAAGAATTGTAATTGATCCAAGGGTTACATGCTTTTTTATTAGTGCTGATTTGGCTAAGGCAGGCTGGTTGATATTTGTGAAATGGCTGTTTGTGTGTGTTAACATGGACCGAGCTCACAGAACTGAAGTTTCCAGCTAAATGAGTGATTCAAAATGGTCCATCTTCTTTGGCCCTACAACAGTTATCAGAATTCCTTACAGAATACTATTGCACTGCCTTACTTCATGCACAGAGTATATCCGTGGACATTTTAAAAATTGAAGTCTCATTTCTATGACACTTCTGGTTTTCTTCCTCTGCCATTTTAAAGTAGCTGGTCTGTTAAATTTCAGATAAGCTTTTACTGACATTATTTTAGCATCTTCCTCTTCCTCTAAAGAAGTAAGTTACCTTTCCTGAGTGACCTTAGGACATGGTACAGAGTAAAATTAGATGCTCAGTAGCACCGTCTAGGACACTTGTGTACTTGCTGCCAGATCATCAGGTTAGCCTTGTGCTTTCACAAAAACACTGCTGCATTGTGCAAGTCAGCATTCTCTACAGGAAAGTCATGTGTATTTGAGCCTTTAAGTAGAAAATGGAAATGATTACTTTGTGTCCCGCCAGTGAATGACAGGAGATGTAGCTTATGTGCAGGAGTAGCACCAGTGTGTTATTAGGAAGTAGGGCTTATGTGTCTTGGTTAAGAAGAGCCAGTTGCTGAAGGAATGAAAGGAGCTTACATCTCACTCATCAGGTGGTCCTGTTGTCACCGTGGTCCCTGGAGATCGCAGCAGTTGGCCTCCAACTTCATTTTATTCAGCATTTATTTAGCCCCTTCTCTTTGCTAGGAACCTGATAGCTTTCCTCTGAATTTATGTTGAATGTTATAAGAATTTAGTTTGCCAAATCATTTACAGAATTCTTAAGTAACAGAATGGGATAAAAAGCAGTAGAAACTTCTCAGCAGGTATTTCAAATTGGATACCAATAGCTCCCCTGCAGGGAATATTGAAGATCTAAGAACTGCTACTAATTAATGTACAAATTCCTGCTCAGTAGTTAAAGCTACTGATTAACCACTTTAAAAATAATAATAATAATAATAATTCCTGATGTAGGAATGCTGTTTCTTAAACTTAAGCAAAGGAATGGTTCCCTTCCCCCTAACCTTTGTGATTTTAAATGTGGCTTTAACTTAATATCAAACAACTCTTGTTTTAGGAGGTTGCTCAAAGAAGTACAGTCTTTAAAACAACCATACCTGAAGAGGAGGAGGAGGAGGAAGCAGCAGCTGAAGTGGTTGAGGAGGAAGAAATTTTCCACCAGCAGGTATTGCTTTAATGTTTGTTTTAAATTTTACTAACAGAATTGCATGAAAACCAAAACTAATTGTGGAGTTTGGTTTTCTCCCGCTTTTATTTGATGAACCAGGTCCATGATCTACACGAGGTTTTGTTTTTCTTTAGGTGATACTCAGGATAGGTACTGGAAGAGAATGTTAGCACTCCTTAAATTTTTTTTTTCTTTATGTCATTTTTGCCCTTTGTTTTATAATGTACATAATGTGTTCTGATAGGACATATACATCACTTATAAATAAGTATATACAGATTGGTATGCATGCTCAAAATTATTTACTCTTAAGGGTTCTGAGTTTAGATCACTAAATTAGAGCAAGCATCTGCACGTAAACTTAAAAACTTAAAAAAAAACAAAGCAATATTCAACTTCTGCACAAAACAAAATTATTGCTGTGTTAAGTTGATAATCATCTAATTGCAAGATAGATTTTAGCTGATGCGTGGGCTTTTGAGAGCTCTTGAAATAAAGAAGCTCCAAATTTGATTTTAATTAATTAAGCTGGAATTATTAATAAGTAATGAGCCTTCAGTTTATATTCTCAAGCTGTTTGGTTCTGATCATTAATCAAAATTCCTATCCTTGTCCTTAAAAGACTTCATCTCTAGATTTATAAATCTGTTTATTTTGTTTCATTAGTCCTACTCCAAATAAACATTATGTTCACATTTAGCTCCCATGGTTGAGAACCATGGTTGAGATGGGTTATACGAGGTAGAATAATTTTTGGCTTGGATACTTCCTTATATATTTTGGAGAAATATTTAATTAAGAACAGATACTTTAGACTTGGCTTTAATAAGAAATAAGCATAGGATCCATTTCCTGCCCTTATTAGAAACATTATTAATGACTAGAAGTAAAATAACAATGTAAGATGTCTCGAGGTGCCAGACAGGTGGCTCAAATCATGAGTTCTAGTAGGTCAGATGCTGGAGAAGTCTCCTGGGCCACCAGAGCAGTAGAGAAGAGTGTGGGAAATGTGCTGTCCAGGATTTTGAAGGATGGGTATATATTTGGTTATGAGAAGGCAGATGATGGTGTTCTGAGGGTGATTGAATTATCTGTTGTTACATGAACGGAACACCCTAAAACGATAATTTCATCTATGATTCTATGGTTTGACTGGGCTCAGCTGGGCAAAATTTTGCTCCACAAATGGAGACTGGAGTCAGTCGTGCAGGTGCATTCAGCAGAGAGCTTGGCTGGGGCTAGAATGTTCTTCACATCTCTCTCCTTGTGGTTTCCCATCATTCAGTAGTTTAGCTCAAGCTTCACAACATGGCAGCTGGCTTCCAAGAAAGTGAAAACAAAGAGCACTAGATCTCTTAAAGGCTGGGCTCAGAAATGGCAGTGTCCCCTCTTCCCATATTCCCTTGGTCCAAGTAAGTTACAAGGCAGCTCCAGTTCCAGGGGAGGGTAAGCAGTCTCCACTCTTCACTTACGGGAGGAGTGGCAATGAATTTATGAAGATCTTTAGTTCGTCATAGGGTATATGTCAAGACTTGAGCACCAGGTTTGTCCATTGTAGGGTGCGCGTGAGAGATAAACGAAGTCGGAGGGTTGGTGTTAGGTTGACGCAGTATGGAATGCCTAGGCAAGTGGTGCTGCACATTGGGTGCGGAGGAGAAGTTGAGGCACTCTGGAATGGAGATTCATTAAGGCATTTATTAGTGGCTGAACTTGAGGGTGAGAGAAGGAAAAAAGTTAAAGACGTGTGAAGTCTTTAGCTTTGGGGATCAGAGAAAATAATGACATGCAAGTTCAAAAGAGGGAAGATGGAAGGGCACATCAGCTGGTTTGACTTAACGTTGTAGAGAATGAATCCAGTGGCCTTTCGCGTTGATGAGAAGTTTTTTTGGTGACTTCATACTTGAGGATGAACCTCATGTTACGTCCGGGATATGAGGGTTGAGGGTTCCAGCCAGCGGGTTCTCTGATGTGTTCATTAGGAATGGAGCCCACTTATTTGCTCTTTCCTAAGTTACAAAAGGAAGTTCACAAACAGTGGTTTTCAACTTCAGTTGCACATTAGGATTACTTAGGGAGCTGTACAATTTTTTTTTTTTACTCTGTCCTAGCTCTGTCTTTAACCCTGTCTATAACTCTGGGAAGCTTTACACTTTTATACAAATAGATATTCTTCTAGTTAAATGAGAAATTATCATTTAATCAACCTAGGAACCTAGATTAGATCCACCCCCCCCCCCCCACCAAAAAAAAAAAAAAAAGCTCATCAGGATCCAGGTATGCAGCAGGAGTTGAGGATTGCTGTTCTGGAATTTGTTGGAGTCCCTTAGAGATGGTTAAAAAGGATAAGTGAGAAATGATCGGGGTCCATTCGAAGATAAGTAATGTGGATATGTAGTATTTGTCTTATTTTAAAATACTGTGATCCATTTTCTTAGCGCTAATTTTTTTTTCTGTCTTCCACATCAGGGAGCCCCGAGAACATCCAATAGAAGCTGTGCAATTATGTAAACTTCTCAAGCCAACTGTCTTCCTCAAAATAAAGAAGTATGGTAATCCTTACCTACATACAGTGCAGAGCCTTCTCAGAAGCACAGAATATTTTTATATTTCCTTTATGTGAATTTTTAAGCTGCGAATCTGATGGCCTTAATTTCTTTTTTCGACACTGAAAGTTTTGTAAAAGAAAGCATATCCATACACTTTGTTGCAAGATGTGAATTATCGACACTGAACTAACTGTACTGTTTGGAAAGGGTCCCTCAAACTTTTTGACATTTTTTTGTATTTTTTTTTTTTTAAGTTCTTACGAGAAGGGGAGGGGGAGGGTCAAGAAACCACTGTGTGTCCGGGCATAATTTGAAGATTGCTCCATCTAGATTAGCAATCTGCTCTTGATCATTCTCTGCTATATATAACGGTGCTGTGAGGGAGGGGGAAGCATTTTTCAATATATCGAAATTTTGTACCGAATTTTTTTTGTAATAAACAATCAAGACTACAAAAATCTTTTTTTAAATAGAAAAGAGGAATTTTGTAAGATGGCAATATTAACCTAATCATGTAAGCACTCTAGATGAAGGATTCCACAAAACTTTGTTTTATGGTTACTTCTCTTAGATTCTTAATTCATACAGGGGCTGGGGGGATGGGGAAGGGAAGGGTTTCTCTTAAAATGCGTTAGTTGTGTTTTTTTAAGATAGTGTAACTTGCTTAAATTTCTTATGTGACATTAACAAATAAAAAGCTGTTTTAATATTGATCTGTCTTTTTAAATTTATGCTCAGTGCTTGACATTTTTTAGCTTACTAACAATAGTCCTTTCAAAATGGGAACACAGGGACAGTGGGAGAAGACTTTGAGGAATATATTCCTTTTAAAAGTAAAATGGAGATTGTATTTCTAGAACCTAGTTTTACTGTCTTAAAATAGGGAAAAGATATTAAAAACTCTTTTAGAGGAGTAAGATATGAATGACATGAACTATAGACAGGTGTGTGCTGTGTGGGATAGCTTTGTAGGTGTGGTAATTAGGGTGTTGTTATGGGCGGGGAATTTTTGTCTTGTGATTGCTTTAGCCAAGTGAGTTTGTCTTGTAGAACGTAGAATATCTGAATCCTACCTAACAGATGATAACATTTCAGAAGCTAACCAAGAGTCAGTGTATGCTTTTTTTCTTAAAATATTCGTGTGGTAAGCTATGCTAAGACTACCAGCTTTCACTTGAAAATAACTCACAAAGTCCCAGAATTACTGTGCTCTGCAGATTTACTGCGTACTCTGGTGCTGTTACAGACAAGATAAATGCTAGGTTAGAAATTCTGTCTGGTAAAGCAGATAAAATGATAACTTCTCAACACAGATTTATCTTTAGAATGAGAATGGCAATGCAGTATATGGCCAAACCTGATTGTGAAAAATTTTGTCACAAAATGGGATACTAGGCATCAAAATTCACTCTACGTACTTGATTGCTAGATAAATTAAACTAGGCTATAGAAATCAAGACTAATTAGTTCGGAAGTAAGAAAAATTGGCAATTGTGATACAGAAGAGTAGTATAAACTCTAGTGAAATTTAGAGTAAAAATCCAGGACTGTTTCTTGCCCGTGAATGTGTGAGCAGTAGACTGAGTCTATTCAGACGGACAAACTTTAGACTCAAATTGAGGGTTCTGAACGTGAGCTTCCTTACGGCTCTTCCTACAGAAAGAGAGGCAGAGGGACAGACACATGCTGCTTCTCTGTTCCTGAATGTGTCTCCTTATCAATGAGGTTAGGGGTACAGCATATAAAAATGCATTTCTGGATTTTGAAACTATTTTATGACAAGCATGAGTTTACCCCTCTTCCCGTATTTTGTCTGATGATTATAGTTTCACCACTATTTGTACTCAGATTTATTTTTGTACTCTCGTTCAGCTCTGATCTCAGTTTTTACTAAGAAAATTCTGAATGTTCTTATTTTGTTGTCTCATTTCCATTTGCTGTCCTTCCCTTCTGGGATTTCTTTCAGACTATTACTGAATCTATCCTCTTTCAATATGTTTTAGATTGCTCTGTGCTGTATTCTTAGTAAGTACTTCGTATTTATCTCACTGATTTTGTTCTGAGCCCTGTGTAATCTGTCCCACCCATTGAGTTTCTAATTCTATTGACTATACTTTTCATTTTTGAAGTTGCCTTTGATTCTTTTCCAAACTGGTCTGTCCTTTTTTCAATTTTTTTCGTTATAGTTTCTATTCTATTAAAAATAACGAATCATTTATGTTGTAGTCTAACTAGTTCTTTTTTCTTGAGCTCTTAGGGGTGCTGATTTTCCTGTTAGCTGCATCTGCTGACTCCCGAGTGGTGGTTTGTTCTCCTCATGGGTTTTTTAGGATAGTAAACTCATCTTCGGCAAGGGTTGTTTATTTTGTGAGTGGTCCACGTCCCAGAGTTTTGATGGTGTTTTCCTATTCCAGCTCCCAGTGATTGTAGTGGTTCAGACTTTTTCATCAATTTCCCACATTATGGTCGTGAAAATCCACTAAGACACTGCACGGGTGTTCTCTGTTTTTCACAGGTGACATCTACGTAACCCTAAGTGTCAGCCAAAGTTCGCCCTTGCACTAGGCTGGCAGGCAGTGTTCTGGTGTGTGAGGTACGGGAAGAACTTTAAGGTTTTGTGCGTTATGCAGCAGTCCCTGTTCTAGGGCCTCTCTGCGGACTGAGAACCGCGTCCCTGTGCCCTGCTCTTAGCCCCCGAGGCTTATATTTCAGACTTTGATCGCGGTTCTTTGTTCCTTTATGACACCTGGACATTTCTTGTTCTTTTAAGCTTGGCTCTATATTACAGCACAAATTCAGTTATATTTTATCAGTTTTTTGATGGATAGGAGGAGGGAAAGATCGTCCATGTCACTTGAGTCCACTATCATACATAAATACATATACATGTTCATTTGCATATGTGTATAAGTGAGATATGATTATCCTAAGTCATGTTTCTCAGTGTCAATCTCTTACCCACCATCCCTTTCATCGGATCTTAAATTTACAAAGAAATTTATTTGAATACTCCTCTTCCTGGCCAAAAACTCATGTTAGAAACCAAATGAGAAATTGCAAGTAGCAGTACGGACATGAATTTTGGGAGGTATCACCAGAGGAGAATTGCCCTTAGGTTTAGACTTTTGAGTCTCTGAGGTAAGGTTCTTAGATTTCCAGGATACTGAATTGGCAAAACCGAGAATTCTGAAATTGGGACTGACTCTTCTCCCCGGCCAAAAAAAAGAAAAAAAAAAGGGAGGGGCACCAAAGGAGGCAGTATTCAGGATTCTGGGTTTCTGCCATTCGCCTACTTTACTAAAGGCACATTCAGAGCCCAGTTGGTGAGAATGAGGAAAACGCTTAGGCAAAACAATGTGCAAAACTCACAGAAGTCATATTTCAAGTTGTTGGAGACAGAGCATCACGTAAGTATTGAATGGGAGGAAAGAAAGTAGGGAACAATCCTGGGAGTGGATGCTCCTTTGCCGCTTTGGAGGGTCAGAGTGAGGGCAGAGGATGATCACAGGAGTTGGACCCCAGCTCCTTTACCCTGGAGACGTCAGACCCAGTGGGAAATCGCCTCGCTTCCTGCCTCCTCCCCGTCACCTCCACAATAATGTGTTTTTTCTCACTCTCAGCAGCACAGTAAATCTGTCTCGTGCTGACATTTCTCCAGAGAAATTGCACCTCAATTTAGGGAGACAGCTTGTTCAGTACCTTAATTACTTTATAACAATAAAACACATATTCGCCCAGATTTATTACGTGAGTGCTTCCTCCACCGATCTGAATTGGAACTCAGTTTAAATGCCAGCCAAGTTTGCTCTTAGAGAAATGCAGCTCTTGTTCCATTTCAGTGGTTTTACACTCCTTTGGCTGTGTTACTTCAAATGGGCTCCAGTCTGCGGATCCAAATTTCCCTGTATTTTGTATGCCATTTTCTTCAATATTGGTGTTAATTTCTTTGATTTAAAGTACGAAAATCCTCAGTTGCGTCTTAAGCCTTCGTTCATGACCTACTGGCCCACAGTTACATACCCTAATCCCCTTTGCCACCCTAGCATCTGCCAACCTTCTGAATTTCTCCATGGATCCAGCTTTGGGGGCAGACCTCCCCATATAATTATAATAGCGTGCAGGTACCTTCACCAGTATTTTGTTTTCCTCAGTATTTTGTGACTCAATCTGGATCATTCTTTTCCAACTGTCTGGTTTGGTCGGTCTGTTCAGTATATTCGGGTATTTCCACAACCCCCTTCCATGTAGTCCTGTGTCCCATGACAAGTTTGGCCACAAAGCGCTAGCCGAAGTGCCTACTGTGTGACCACACCAGAGGGACACATAGCTCATTGTCCTGAGCAGGTCTCGCCTCTGGCGGAAACTGGCTTTCTACCTTACTGTCTGACAGTGATCTTCAGAGGGCTTGTTCATTACCTAGTTTCTCCAAACTAAATCTCACCAAACGGTGAGTCCCAAGCCATTCTTTCCTTTTTTCCCCTTCTCTTCCTCCATTATTTACATTTGGGCCTGGGAGCCTCCTAGCTCACACCGCCCTCTGACAATACTACTTTTTGACTTGGAGCCCGGCAGCCCGTGCTTTCTCTTCCAAAGCCCAGGATCGTGCCCCAGCCTTCCTCTCGCTGCCAGCTCCTCGCTCCTTTGTTAAACTGCCTTCCAATGGGTGTCAACCGGGGACTGGACCCAAGCTCCTTCTGGGGCCAAGTATTTCTACAAACCATTTTCCCAGCTGCTCGGTTAGATCATTTCTCTTAGGTTTTTGTCCCGCTAAGAGAGAAATTATTAGGCAATTTGAACCTTGGAAAAAACAAGAACCGAAACATTTAACGAGTGCCTGTTGCATAGTTCTCATCATCCTTGTGTCATAAAAGAAGGAGAAGGCTCGGACTGAACTCTGGGAGGTGCGGCTGCGGGGTCACGAGGAAAAAGACTGCTTGTGGTTACAGATCTGGGAGGGGTCCCTTTGAGGAGAAGGAGGGGTCCCTTTGAGGAGAAGGAGGGGTCTGGGCACAAGACAGGCATGATTTGGGTGACCCGGGCTGACCTCGCACCATAAATCCCTCTAGGATCCTGAAGTTGTGTCGTGTACTTGGGGGACCGTTGTGAACCCAACTCGGAAACTGGCTGGGGCAGGCTCTGTTAATGAGTGCCACTCCGACGCCGTACAGAGAGCACGGAAAACCATGTTGTCTCCTTGTGCGTGGAATAGTTTCATTCTCAAGTAGGAGGCGAGAAAGGCAACCTAAGATCCAAAAAGGAAGGAGAGAGAAAGGGAAAGGGTCATTACCGCATGTTCACAGAGCTGGGCACTCGGCTCTCATTACTTTAGTCTTCCAATACCACGCTGGGTAAGCGGCATTATCCTCGTTTTGCAGATGGGGTAATGTGCCCAGAGTTTTAAGTCATTCATTCGCTCGGCATTCCTCCAGCCATTCACTGGGCGTTTGGTTTCGCCAGGCACTGGAGACCCAGTTGTTTTCTTGAGTAGGTCTGTATCTTGGACGATGCCTATGCTACTAGCCCAGGCAGCCGTCTGAAAATCATTTAACATCGTTTATGAATGACAAGCGGTGCTATTCATTGTCCGAATGAATGGGAACGCTCCCAACTGTCAGAAAATCCCCAAATCCCTGTTTTAAATCTCTGTTGTTTCTAATGTTCTTCAAATTAATGGTGAATATAAGAAATATTATTTGCATGGTGCGGTTTAGAAAATGCTTTCATGTAGATTAGCCGATTTGTATCTCCCAGCCCCTAGAGTCGTGACTTAGGAGCCGGCAAGGGATAAATCGGCTTCCACAGCCAGGCGCTTGCCCTGCTTCTGTCTTCCTCCCTCTCGCTGCGCTGCCTCCCGCAAACTCGGAGCGGCGAGCTGCAGCCCCGGACCGCCCTGTCCCGAGCTGGCGGCGTTTCCGGCACGCCTTCCCTGACATCAGGGGGCTAACGGAGTGTCATGATTTAAAAGTCTCCTGTGGGGGACAGTCACCATTCGGTAAGCTAAACAGGCGACGGAGGACTCCACAAGTGGTTGAGAGCAGGTTGGGCCTCAGTGAAGGAACACGTTGATAAGGTGCCTGAGAACTGTTAAAAACGCCCCCGAGGGTGTGCAAGAGCCCGGTTACCCTAGCAGGCAGTGGGGGAAGACCGAATAGCGGGAATTATTGGAACCGCTGATTCAGCTCTGATTACGAAGGACATTAAAAATGTTTTAAATGATAATTAACCATTCTTCAAAACACCGAAGGTAGTCGTGGGTCATGTCCCAAACGTGTACTTTCCCACACAGGTGGGTCTTCTCCACAGACAGCCAAATAGAATGAAGAGAGCAGCCTTGTTTTTGCCTTTGACCTTAGCTCTGTGAATGGGAAGCCCCCGGTAAGAGCAGCAGTCAGTGACACAGAGTTGCTGTCACTTAGTGGTATGATCCCCAAAAAGCTAACATTCCGAAGCTTCTCGGTTTCCTTAGCTATAAATTGAGACTAAAAGTTGTATACAGAAAGTTGATGGGGATGGAAATTGGATCACGTGGAAAGATTATACCACTATCGTAGGTCTAAATAAATAAACAGGAATTTAAAACTAATGATTACTTCACGTTTTTGATTAGGGGAATTGGAGTAAGTAAAGTGAGACTCATAGAACGACAGGCTTGTTTGTTGCTGCTCGTGCATGTAAGTCTACAAGGGAAAGTAGCGTTGGTCAGAGCTAATACGTCTCCTGGCCAATTGGGTGGTTAAACCAGGAAAGCTCTTGAGAATAACGGAAGTGCCACATTTGAACATGTCATGAATGAATTTTAATTCAACAAATATTTATTAAGCACTCACTAAAGGCCATGCTGTGCACTGAGCCCAGGATGGACATCAATCGAATAACCACACACACATGGAAGCCTACAGCAGTGCTAAGTGTGTTTCTGAAAGGGAGTCACCACACACAGCGAGGCTTCAGGGGCGACGGGTCTCTCGTGGGGATGGCCATTAGGAGAGATTTGTCTAGTTGGAGGCCAAGTTTCAAAGACGACGGTTCTTGCCTTGGAAGAGCTCAGCTGCACAAACCCCGACAATCATGTCAGTTACGATCACACTGTGTTCGAATTCTTTGATTTCCTATTAGGATTATTTGAGTTTATTAAAGACTGTGATCACCACCACCTCGCATAGTATTAGCGAAGGCATCGGCAGGTGGTTCCTGAAGCCCTTCTGCACTAGTCCTGGTTCAATCGGTCCAAACTCAAGCCAGGGCTCCCTCTCAAGCAGGTGGAGACAGACAGTGGAGAAGAGGGGCCAGAGTGATCTGATTCCAGGTGGAATCTATGTGGTTAATGACGGGGTGCCACTGACCTACAGCCCAGCCTGTTTCCCTGGTCTCCCCACTGGTCCTGGACTTGAAATTTGCAGGCACGCAACGCAAGGGCCCAGGTCAGATGGAGCGCTTCAGTGGAAGGCACGGGAGAGGTCTGCGAGGCTCTTCACCCAGCCATCTGAGTGGAACCAGGGTCCTGAGGTTCTCGGAGATGCGCCTCTGCCTGCTGTCATGGATGGGGCTTGGGCTGGAACCTGGAAGCACCCGGAAATTTGGAGTTTCTGTGTCTAAAGCTGCTCAAAGATAGACTGTGTCACCCTCAAAGAGAAACCCATACCTGAGAGGAGCTTATAATGCAGCCGCATTCCCACCCTATACTGGCCGGAGACATTTAAAAGCAATGCTCAGCATAGCAAGATCTGCTTTTTATTTTTTTCCTTTGAAAATTGAGTGTTATTTGAGGGAGGACGACTATTTCCCACTTTGATGCTTTGGAACATACACTTGGATTTTTCCATGTTAGACAAATGTCAGCTCTCTGCCAAAGTAGTCTCCCTTGTACCGATTCGTTCCAAATCATTTAAAGGTGTTCGTCATGTGGCTTGTCTCCACCACGTGGAGGTGCAATCTCCCTGTTGGATCTCTTTTTCTGACAGGAGGAGGCATTTGTGAACTGTCAATACTTGTGACAGGTTGGTCACATTGCTTCTTTTGCCCCTGTTATTTAAAACCAAAGATGACAGTGACTGTCGAGGTGCCCTGTGTGCTCAGTGCTCAAAGGGGAAACAGGATTTCTGGAGCATACTTGGCAGTTACTCCTGAGTTTTCCACTGAGACCCAGACACTGAGAAAGTCTGGCTCGTGCCAGCTGGCCATCCTTCTCGTTCAGTGCTGTCGCAGTGCCCAGGCCTGCATGCCGCCGAATCAGAGCTGTCTTCCTACTGTGTGCTCTGCAGAAGTGCTGACTGACTCTGTGCAAGATCCTGGAACTGAGACGGGATCTCGCCTGTCCTTCATGATGGCTGTAGGGTGATTTCAGATGTCCATTTAAACACGTAATAATTCAAGCCTTCAACTGGATCAAGGGGATCGCAGAGTCACCGGGCAAGGCCTCTGGCATACTCAAGCGACACACGACCCAACCAGGGTGGA
Source organism: Eonycteris spelaea (assembly GCA_003508835.1). Lineage (NCBI taxonomy): Eukaryota > Metazoa > Chordata > Mammalia > Chiroptera > Pteropodidae > Eonycteris > Eonycteris spelaea. The sequence goes on from PUFA01000175.1 coordinate 1,138,072, forward strand.
CCGCCCTTCTCCTCCCGCCCAGGTTGTTAGAAGTAGCTATGGCTCTTTTGGCTGCTCTTTCCCAAAGCAAATGATAGAAGGTTGGCAAACACTGCATTATGAAATAAAGGAGGGCGTTGGGGTGCTTTTGTCACCTTTGGCACATGAATCCTACGTTACGGCATTGAGATTAGACCTTCAATGCTTTTCAGTGTGTTCGTTATCTTAACAGCAGGCTCAGTAGGCAATGGCTGACCTGATGTGAATGACTTTGGATGGTTATAATGGGAAACAAGTTAATGCTCACTGATGCTGTCTCTGGGGGAAACGGGGAAGCCGACAGGATTCCAGAAGGCTGCTGTTGGAAGGGGCTCCTTCAGTTCCGAGAAGAGACGGGAGGGGCAGGAAAGTGGACATATGTGCTATGCATTAATTGATTTGGATCATATGGCAAATAGCCCCATCTGGGAGCTTTGTGACCTCTGTTACACTGTGAAGAGCTACCAGGAAGTTGTGAGGACAGATGTGTCCTCTCCTCATCTCTAATCCCCTGACCCCAGCAGAGCGTTCAGCCACTTGTCCCCCGAATCCTCTCATGGTCGACTGCTGCTTCTCACACCAATGGCCTCGTTCTTTTTCCTCCTCAAGCGACTCTGTTCCAGGCACTTCTTCCTTGAGTGGTGCTGAACTTAGCCACATGGAGCTGTCAGGAGCATGGGAAGAGGAAGGGAGGTGACAAGGGGGCCTCAGAGGACTTCACCCTGAGACACGCAGATATCGACGATAACAAGAGTTGGCCTGTAGCAGGATTATTTTAAGGCTGTGTTGTGTGTGTGTGTGTGTGTGTGTGTGTGTGCATGCGCATGTGTGCATGAGACAGTTTTTGACATGCTCACATGTACTTTGGTGTGTGTCTGTGGAGTGTATTTTCAGGTTCAGAATAACGTCTTAAATCGGTAAGTTTTCCTCTGAACAACCCCGTTTTTGGTCCTCAGTCTAGATGTTTTAAATTCATATTGGCCCACGGAGGGGTTTGATTCACAAAACATTCTCTTCCCTTCGTCCTTTGAGTGGCATAACTCTGTTATGCCCTGGGGCCCCCCTCTTTGTCCCCTGTTGGGATGGATGACAGAGGATGTGCCCTCGAAGTGGCCCCTCTGCCTGCCCTCCAGGACCACTCAGCAGCTGCTAAACAACCGGGGAGACTTTTCGTCCGAGGCCAGGGAAAGCTTGCACAGAAAAGACCTGCCTGCCCATGCGCATCTCTCCTGGCCATCTGAGTGCCTCCTGGATTTCCCGCATTGACCTGGTGACACACAGAACGAGCTGATGAACACCATCCCCGTCCACACTGAGCCCACTTCGCCGCCTCCAAACCAAAGCCAGGCGCGTGCAGGTGCATCCGCTCACTTTATAAAGTCGAACCGGGGCTGCAGGGGGAGCTTGCGGCTGTTTCTCCTCTTTGTCTCCAGAGTCAGTGGGTTGCCTCGTCTCCGCAGGGAGACTGTCTGGTCAGCGGCAGCCTCACCGGCACCCTCCAGTCTCAGCAGGTCGTGGGTTTTTTAAATCAAATGCTCTGAGGCCAGTTGGCCAGTGTTCAAACTTCCCTGAGAGTCTCATGAATTTTTTTTCTCATTTGGTTTTTGTGAATTATTTGTTCATACACTTGTATTTCCTCAAAGGGAATTATCTGGCCCAAAGTGTTCACAGATTTGCTGTTGAGAAGCCCCGCTGTTGGCGTCGTTTAACCATTTCCTTATCCCTCTAGTGCCTATAAATGATAGCAGTGCTTGGTCAGGTTCAGGTTGTTTTCTGGCAAGAATATCTCATGGGTGTCTGTGTATTTTCTATTGTATCACATCAAGAGAGACCTAATGTCAGCTTTTCTCTTTTTTGTGAAAATTGATTGGCAGGTTTAGGTGTTGAGGGTCTGATTCTTCCATTCTGAAGTTCCCCATCGGCTAATTGTTTTAACATCTGTTAATGACCATTAGGTAGGTGGACTATTTCATTTAAATTCTACATTATTTCTGCATGTGTAAGTCTTCTCTGAAGGACTTTCCTTCATCAATTATACCTCAAGGTCCAATGCACACAAGATAACTCTTTCAAAAGCAGTTATCGGAATAATGATCTGGTTCTTTAGCATGCTCCAAAGGTGACTGGTGAGGGCTTTTTCGGTATCATTATAAACTCATGAATTCTAACGAAGATGACGTATGTGTAACAATCGGTGCAGTCGTTATTCTTTTTGATGCTCATATAGTTCCATCTTAGGCTAAGCGTGAACCTATTTAACTTCTTTCTCGCGTCCTCTGGACACAACGCCAGTGGTTCTCCTTGCTTTCTGGTATGACAAGGTGTTCGAGTTTCATCTTACACACTTCTCATCCCTGACGAGAGTTGGACATTTCCCCAAGGAGACTTCCTTCTTTTTAGTAGGAAAAGGGTATTTAGAGACTCCAACCAGGTGTGCCCAGGTTTTGAAGACGTTGCAGAAGAGCGAGGAACCTGTACGATATAGAAACATAGGGGACTCAAGTCTTGCACATAGGCATGATCAACAGCCACTGTATGTATTTTCTACCACCAGGTACACTAAACAAAGACATCTCACCGAATCTCCTCAAAGAGGGTATATGTTTGCAAGTCCCTTAATCTTTGCAGACTTTGCCTGAGTCTGATTCCTAGTCCTTCTCATCTGAGATAAAGCAGATTTACTAGCAACTTTAAAATTTCTTTCCTCTCATTCTGCCAGCCAGCACAGGCTCCTGAGGCAGGAACTTCAGGCCCAGCATTTGCAAGGATCTGCAGTGCTCCAGAGCTGCCCCACGTATTGAGCCCGAGGGGCTGTGCACCCCTTCCAGAATGGTGCATGACGTTGGGGGATTTCCCTCTATACACAGACCTCCTAACTCAGGATTGCTAATTTTGTTGTAAGATGTTGCCCACAAGGACTGAGACCACAGAATAGATCCACATGTGAGTCTTAGCTCACTTACCACAGACACCCCAGAATCTGTCTCGGTGTTCCGGGGCCGGTGTGCTGGTAGCCCCTAACTGCTGAGAGGCCCTACAGAGGGTACGCTCCAAGTGGTGTCCTGTGGACTTCACTCAGCTTCCCAGCACCTTCAGCTGCGGAATGGGAGGCTTCAAGAATGGTCGGCCCTGCGTTTACTAGGCAGGGACGTGAAAGGAAGGTAAATGAAGGAGAAAAGCCGGTGACATTTTTGAGCTCTGTGGAAGTACATATATATGTTAGTAAAGCAGATCGCAAATTTCCCAAAAGCCAGTCTGAGCTTCATGTTTGAAGGGCAGGAAAACAGTTCTAATTGTTATAATGTAAAGCAATGCCGCTCGCCCACCATGGGGGCGCCCTCGCCGCAGGCCTCTCTGCCACCTCTCGGGCCTTGACCGGGTCTCAGTGGCACCAGCCGCTCTGTAATGGATGTTCTGCAGAGTTGCCCTCACAGCAGCTCCTAGACATTTTCTCTCACAAATCTCAAGACTGACTTTTAAAAATCCTAACGTCAGCAGCCATTAAGCCTATCTGAGAATAAAATGCAGTTCACATGTCTACTAAGTGTTACTTATTTGCAGCTGGGTTGAAAGTCACAGATGCCTTCCTTCTGTAACCCGGGAGGGGAGGGAGAGTGCCAGGCAGCGCACGGCTAGTCGTTTTTACACAGGAGAGACCCACGTGGCACGGATCCTGCCCTGTCAAGCTCTTCATCGTCCTTTGCAAACACAGGGTCCCTTAGAGCCAGAGAGCCAGATTTGTGGAATAAGAAAGGACCTAAGAGACTTCAAACAGATCCCCGCTCTACAGAGAGAGGTAAAGTGGCTGAATGGAGCTGGGGCACCAGAGCCAACGACGCGGGTGTGCCTTCCAGGCCCTGTCCCCTGCAGAAACTCCAGGGCTCCAGGACTTTTGAGATGGCAGACAGTACGGCAAACTCACCCTGACTCTTGGTCTCCTTGTCCCCTCCCCCATCTCCCCTTGAAGTGCTAAAGAAGTGAGAGAAAGGATGGTGGGTCTGAAAAAGAATGGAAGAAACACTCTGTCTACGGAAGGTGTGGGTAGAGGTCTGGATGCCACACGCGGAAGACAGGCATTGGGGGTGTCGTGTTCTTTTCTCACATCTGGATCATTCATTGCCTGCTTCATTCATCACATCCCAGAAAACAGAAGAGCAGCGCCAGCCCGGTGCCACCATTAGGTGGCGGTAACACCAGGGCTGCACCCTTCCCGCGCCCCCGCCCCCGCCCCGGGGTAGGTGCATGCAACATGTGCGCAGACAGATCTGCCAGACACATGGAGTTCCCCCTCCCGGCCCTCTGTGCTTCGAAGGCAAGTTGATTGAAGCCAGGCAGAAGGGACTTAGAAGATGGCGATCAGGATAGAAGGGCGGGGATGTGCTCTGAGAGGTGGAGCCACTTGCTGAGTGGAGAGTGGTGGAGTCTGAATGGCAGCTCCGGGGGCTCTCCCATCCTAGGTGTCTGGCCCACCGTGTCCGCTGGCACCCCAGGGATTTAGCTCCCTCTATTGTGGGAACACGTCACTAGCCAAGGCAGTCAGGATCTCCAGGAGAACATGAGATCACAGGGGAAAATAATGAGACATGAAATAAGATGGTAGAATTAAGACCCAACATAATCGTAAAATAAATATAAATATAAATAGATTAAACTCACGAATCCAAGGATAGAGATTTTCAGATTAAATTTTAAAAAGAATATTTAACAGTATGCTGTTAAATAAAGACATAAAAGGATACAGACATGTTCAATATTAATTCAGACAAAAGAGATTTTAGAACATCAAAATGGACAAGCAGAATATTAGAATATTCAATTTTGGTAAGAGGAACAATATACCCAGAAGAACTAATGGCAAAGATAAATCTATAAATATTGCCTCAAATACATAAAGCAGTTACCAATAGTACTAAAGGGAAAAATAAATAAATCAACAAGTGTAATCAGAAATTTTGTATTCTCCCCTCCAGAAACTGACAGAGCATAAGAAAAAGCAAAGATAGATGTGAACTACACAATTAACACATGGTAGCTTATTTTCTGGAACACACACATATATCTATATCTATATCTAATCTATATATACACACATATATATATATTTGCAAGAATCGAACATGTATTAAGCCACAAAAGTGCCATAATTTCAAAGACTCAACATCATCGAGACCGTAGTTTTTTTTTTTTTTACCATAATGTGATAATAATTGGAATACAAAACAATAACATTCTCCACCTGATGCTCATTTGCCAAAAGCTAAAAAACTCACTGCAGATGAGTCCTGGGTTAAAGAAAGAAACATATGAAAAATTTTAAAATACTTAGGTTAAAATTTGAACATTGAAAATTTTCAAAAATTGTGAAAGATAAAGTAATACTTAGAGCAAAACTTACAATTCTAAATCTTTTATCCAAAAACCAAACCAACCAAACAAACGAACAAACAAAAAACCTAAAACAAGAGTGGTTGTTTAAAAAAAGCAGAGGAAAGGCAATGATAAAGATAAGATTAAAAAGCAATGAAACAGAGGACAAAAGAGGATGAAAAGGAAGATTAAAAAAGTTCTAAACTTACTCTTTAAAAAGATGGATGAAATACACCATTAATTCGGATTGGCTAGACAAAAGAATAAACAAATGGGAATCAAACACTATGAAGAAGGAAATAAGTACAGACCGAATGAAGGTGAAAAACATCAACTGACTGCACCAGAATCTGCGTGGGATGAGGCAGGCGTCCCCACAGAGGGGCGGTCTGGCACGTGGTGTCAGAGCCAGAGCATGGGGAGGGGACGTCTACACAGGGAAGGGGATGGCTGTGCGGATGAGAGATGGGTTACATGCGAGAAATTGATTAAATAGGGAAATAAATTACGGCAAGGAAAGTCAGGTTTCTCAGGGTAGAAAAAGGCGCTGTAAGTATGGAAATGGAAAACAATAAGATGAAACTCTGATACTGGATTGAAATTGGTTGTTTTGTCTGGACTCTTCATTTTCAATATGAATATAGAAAAGATGCAGAAAAAGTCTTAAGATTTCTCCATGAATGAAAGGATGGTTCAACAGTACTTCCTACATGGATTAAAGTAGAGAGTCATACATTCTCAATATTATTATTTAATTGTTTAATTGTTATACTTAGTTGTTATTTAATTGTTATTTAAAATAACACTTGTTATTTAAAACAGTAGTGTTAAAACGCGAGTACCAGAAACAGAAAGGAAACAGAACAACTCAGTGAACTTATATAAGAAAACAAAATAAATATCAGGGGTGGAGAGACTTCGAACCTGCTTTCAAGACTGTGAAACCAGCAGACACACGCCGCGGGCAGGACCGCAGTGGAAGCTGCGTGCTGGGTGGAGATCCTGGCCACAGCACGGAGACAGGACAGAGCAGGCGGAGCAGGGGATCGCAGACCATGAGAACTAATCCAGAGTGCAGCAAAGGTGCTAGTACAGGAGAACAAGTGTCCCTCCGTGTCGGCACTGACCGGCTGGAAAGTATGACAGAAACAGACAATAGGAAATATTTACAATGGTCGCATAGTTATAAACTATTTAGAAATTAAACTAACAAAGAATGTGTAAGAATTTTATAGACCGTGATTGAAACTCTATTTCAGGACACCAAGAACACCTGAATAAATGGCGTTATGCTCTGATCATCATATGGGATTACTGGACCTCATAAAAATGTCAATTTTTATAAAAATAATGTATAAATTCATGTGATTTCAATCAAAATCCCATCAAGACCTTTCACATGACTTAACAAAACTATTCTAAAATTTATACACAAAAAATGAAAAGCTGTCCACAAATAACAAAGTCAACTTTGAAAAAAAAGTAGCGTGAAGTTGGCAGGGGATCGGGGGAGAGTTGCTCATTCCACTAAATACTGAAACGTACACGAAGCCACGGGAAGAACAGCGAGTAATGCAGGAATGGACCAGCAGATCGACTCCGTAGGTCGAGTATGCAAAACAGACCCATGTTTCCATGACACTGGACATATGATATGGGTGACACCACAAGTAAATGAAGAAAGGGAGTTTGTTTAGTAGACGGTGATGGAAAACTGCCTACTTAGGGAGATACAGTTGGATTCTTACCTTATATCACACAGATGGTGAACTCCAGATAGACTAAAAGGTCTAAAGGTAGTAGTACATAAAAGCATAAATCTAAAAGAAGAGAATAAGGGAGACTATCTACGTGATTTTGGAATGAGAAGGGCTTCTAAAATTTAAATAAGACCACCTGTAGTACATGAAAAAAAAAAAAAAGAATTTGACCATGTCACAGTTAAGGATTTCTGTTCAACGAAGCATACCGTAGACAAAGTTGAGAGAGTTGAATAAATGGGGACTTTGCAGCACGTCACATTGACCAAGGAGACTAAAAAGGAAAAGATTGCCATCCCAACCGGAAAAATAGAGAAGCGTGAATTTGAACAGATATAAACAGTAAGACGCAGATTTATACTGTCACATTGGTTGAAAATGAACAAATAATATATAGTATAGGACAGTGGAGAAATTGGAATACTCAGCCATTACTGGAGGCGGAGGGCTGTCTAAAGTGCTCTCGTCCTTCTGGAGAAAAACACAAAAATAGTGAAATTAAATGTGCCAGCATCCTATAAGCCAGCGTTCCCACGATGGATACTAGTCCAGGGGAACCCTGCAACAGGACTAGGAGACGAGTGTGAGGATGCCCACCGCCGCTCGTCGGTTGTATCAGGCGGCTGGAGTAACATGAAGAGAACAGAGAGGTGAAATGGAATCCCAAGCGGCCCTTAGGAGCAATGAACACACGCAGCAATATACGACCTTAAAAACATAGTGTTAGGTGGGGATGGGAAGGTGGAGGGGGAGAATGAGATTTATAGCCCAATTACGTCTATGTAAATTAAGACATACTCGCAAAATAATGTTTTGCAAAATATATGCATATTTCGTTTATAGATCAAACATATTAGAGTGGGTGCCTCGTGAAGGAAGGAGATGCGAGTGGAGGTTAGGTACGAAGGGAAAATATTACAAAAGTAGAAGCCGAGAGGCATCATAGCATATAACCATAGTTAGAGCAGGTCTGAGTCCCAGCTCTGTCCTTACTAGCTGTAACCTTGGGCGATAACTTAACTTCGCTTTTTAAGCTTCCTCATTCATAAAAAGGGTCTGGTAGCTCATCTCCAAAGACAATTCTGCCTCTCCGTGTATGTGCAAGCAGCTCCCCCATCAGGAGGCGGGGCTTGTGACTGCCTTGGCCAACAGAATTTGAGGAAGTCAAGTTACGGATTTCCAAGCCTCGGCATTAAGCAGGACAGAAGCCTCTTCCCTCTGGGAGCCGAGGCAAGATGGGATGCCATGTGGAGAGAGAGGGCACAGGAGGAACACACCTGAGCCCTTGCCAATCCATGGAGCAGTGAGAGGCAATATAAAGCTTGTTTTAGACTACTAGATTTGGGAAGGTTTTGTTAGGCTATAATAGATGAGGTCATTGGGAGGTTAAACAGGTAATTTTCGAAGTGCCAAATACTGCATGGCTCACAGGAAGTGTCTGGCACTATGTACGTATTTGTGGAATAAAACAGAACAGGGACCTACAGAGGTTGATGGTGATAGAAACTGTGTCATGGGCTAAAATGTACGATTAACCCGATTCTTTGCATCTGGTGTCCACAAATAAGATAATAATAAAACCTCTGACAGAGTCCATATAGCCATTTCCTTGGTAGAGTAGCTATGACCTTCATAGGTGAAAAGTGTGTTCTAAAAGGGGAGTTCCTCAAACAAAGCAGGCCTTCCCGAGCAGATCTCCCGTTGCCTTGGTGCCCAGAATTCAGAGCCTCCAAGAAGGCACTAGCGGTATGAGCCCAGCGACTCATGAGTCCCTCATTTCTGGGAACACAGACAACGGATGGACTCTATTTGTTTTCCTCTGTAGCGCTAGATCCAGATCTAACCAAAGTTTTAAATCTGTGGTGAATTCCCAATTAGCTATAAGCTCCAATATTAGGAAACGGAAGGACAATTGAAATCTACACATAATTCAAAGATCTCAACCAAGTCAGTAATTTCAGCCTCTGGAAGGGTCTCTTAGAGTTCTTTTTACTCCAAAGCACAGTGTACTCAATAAATATCAGTTGATTATTTAAAATCGATCCCTCTTCTTTTTGAAAAGGATTTATTTTGTTATGGTCCTTCACAATATTTGTCAGAGCTGTTTGTCAAAACCCAAGCTAAGGCAAATAACCCAGATGTTAGCAACAGCGAGTGGAAGGAAGGGCAGGGCAGGGCCTCCGCTCGTGCATGACCTACTGGGAGCTGAGCTTTACGTATCTTACAGGGACTGTCTGACATAGGTGTTATTCTCATTTTACAGAGGCAAAAAAACTGAGGCTTAGAGGGGTGGGGGTCACTTCTGTGCAATCGCAGCCAGGCTCGAGCCCCGGTGGCCTGAGTCACGGCTGGTTCTCTCCCACTCGATCGCACTGGGAAGCAGAGCCACAATCACCCGTGGAAGAATTAAACGGCAAGGGAAAGGTAGGACGTCCCAAAGCTAACTCCTAGACACAGAGACTTTTGTAAAGCCCAACTGGCGGATTGTAGAACATGCTAGCCCGTGTGTTTCTGCAGAAGCGACACATTTTGGGGAGGGTCTGCAGCTGCCCAGGCATCTAGGAGCGCTGGGTCCTCATCTCCCACTGCCACAGCCCCCGCCTCACGTGGGCGGCCTGCTTAGATCCTCCGTGTGCTTGGCTGGGGGGTGAGAGGGCTGGTCTCCAGCCAGGTCCATCTTGGTCCACACCGCTTGTCCTAAAATAATCCTGAACCCCGTGCCCACTTGCTGGCCCACCTCCCATCCCACGGAAGGCTTCAGAGTCATAACCTACATTTCTCAGCCGGCACAAGGGCTACAAGCCAGTGGCTGATCTTCAGGTAGCTTCTGGGACATTCTGGATTAAATTGAAAAGGAAGCATGTGCTGATTTCCCTTCCTAGGTATCTTTCCTCATCAGTTTCTTTTGGCCTTGGGACACTCCCCAGTAAGGGGAGGCTAAAGACAAAGTTTTCATGAGGGCCATGGCTCACCAGAGACTGTGTAGAGCGTCGGGAAAAGACAGATGGACCTGGGCAAGACAGAGGCCAGTGGCTAGAGGGGAACAGAGAAGCCCGAGGATGCGATGGACCCTTCAGCTGGCTGCGGGCTGAAGTGCGGGAAGCCAGGCTGTGGTTTTACTTCCGTTTTCTCGTTTGGCAACTCCATGCCCCCAGACGAGTTACTTTCACTGAAAATAAAATGACTGTGGCTACAGCCCAGCTGAGAGTGACAATCCAGGGTACTTGGGGCACAGGGAGTGGGGACCAGAACACGAAAGAAGGGTAACTTCCAAGTCATGCCATTTATTTTTCCTTAACCGGATTTTACAGCTCGTCTGAGCTTCTGAAGCTCAGTTCTCCAAGGAGCTGTGGAATTGGTGTGAACGCGCATGTGCCCTGTCCCCAGACGAGAACACACAGGAACACATACGCGTGCACACACGGGCCACACGAGAGCACCCTGGGCTTGTTTCGGTGGTTAGTTTCTCCCTCTGGTTTCCCCGTGACACGCATTTGTCTCTACCTAAGATTCTCAAGAAAAATGTGCAAGACAGGATACAGCAAGGAGCTCGGGTGAGAGGACTGTGTAAGAGGCCGGTGGACGGGAAGCCGCGAACCACCAAGATCTTTTACCTGCCCCTCCTCATTCCCTTCCTTGTTTTGTTCTTGCTTCTTCTAGAAGAAAGAAGCAGGGAGCAAGGCTAGCAGGGCTGCTGGTAACCCATGGAGCACCTTGGCGCCAGCTGGCATCTTCCAGGCAGGAGCAGCACGGCATGGTGCCAGATGCAGAGCCTGGACTGTAGCCCACACCTGCCCCCTGCCCTCTTGGCTGGTGCCCTGTGCACCTGCTAGTCCCTAGACTCTCCCACTTTGAACGGCCTCAGGGATAAAGGACCAAGAGGAGATGAATGGTTCTTTAAGAACTTTCAAAATCTCGGATGGGCCATAGTGCTGGTGGAGATCTGTCTCTCACAAGGAAGTCCCAAGCTGGTGGCGGGGAAGGGAGGCACTGATGCTGCCCTGTCTACCAGGAGCGCCCCGTGCACCACCCCACATGCCACCTGCTCCTCACATTTGGACTGTTTCGCTTCCCAGGGTGGGGATGCAAATATGGGGGGCAAGAGGTGTGGCACAGGCAGAGCACCGATGTGCCAACCTTCCGGAGCAGGACCCCAGCAGCTGGGAAACGAAAGTTTCCTTAATTCATGGAGAAAGCAGGGAGGAGAAAGGGCCTGGTCCCCTCATGAGCGTTGGTACCGTTCCGTTGAGCATTGTCACTGGTTAACCTGACAGCTCAGAGACCGAGACTCGGTGGGCCTCATTTATCAACTATATTACAGGGCTGCAATTCACCAGCTACCAAGTTGGACCCTTGGCTCTGGAAATTTAATGTGTGACAGCTGCGCACAGCCAGTGGCGTCCAGCATTTTAAAAAGGTCAATTAAGAAACGGCTGATGGTGGTGCAGCAAATGACAGCCCAGAAGGGTGAGCGGGGCTGAGTAAACAAAAGGGCTGAGACGTATATTACTGGAATGGCGGTGTCGAAGTGACCCGTGGTGGGGGGAAAGTCTATTGTCATCAGCCATAAAGCACACGTGAGTTTTGCAGCGGCGAGCAGCACAGCTGTTTCCCTCCCGGGCAGCCGGGGAGCAGTCTGAGAACGGAGGGCTCCCCAGACAAAGGCGACACCTGCATCAGCTTGATCAATCTGCAGCTAGAGATGTTACCCTCCTCGTCGCCTGTTCCTTTTGCACTCCCTGCTCTCCCGCTTGGGAAGCATCAGGCAGACGCAGGAGTGATAATCGGAATGTGGGTCATGTTCCAGAAATTCATATTTTAAGCATTTCCCAAAGCTGGGCTCCGCCTTCTCCCCCGGGGTGTGTGGGTGGGCGGACAGCGGGCGCCCGAGCCCCCACCCAAGCAAGTGTTTCCTCAGACGGCACATCTGCTCTCTGGCTTCTTCAGTGGATATACAAATGCAGGGTGCACTTCATGCCATTTACACTGAAATAGATGAAAGAGGGGCACGAAGCCCTTAGAAAAAGCCTGCTTCAGCCGGCGACAGAACTGGCTCATTGCTGGGGGAAGGTACTGCGTGGGGCTCTGTGTTCTGAGACCAGACAAAGGGGCCGTAGAGTGCGCAACCGGCTTTTTACCGCATCTACCTGTCAAGCTAGAAATTCGGAAGAGCAATGGGAATGCTGCTTGATATGCAAAACAGGTCCAGGGTTCCTAGAAATGTCTAATGATCCTCCAAGTCGTTGCGAATGCAGAATTAAGACGAGTACTAAATGAGATGGGAGGAAGGATACCAACCGTTTTCCTTTTCAAATCTACTTTGGGAAACTTGACAGGTTTTATGATTAAAAAAAAAAAAGAGTATTGCAATCAGTGGGGTTTGTCTTTCACACACTGGATATTTATTATTAGAAAATAGCGTCTATGGGCTGTCAGTACCAAACAAGTTGGAAGGAGCGTGCTTCTCACCATATATTTTTTCTCCTTAATGAAATTTAAATAAACAGCTCACTGTGAGGAGAGTTGCCACACCTTTTTTTTTTTTTACCTTTAAAATCTGAAGAATTAAATGCAGTTTAGTACAAAACATCCTCCAAATATGACTTGTTCTGCAGCTGTTATGCTGTCCCCTTGAGTAAGGGACATGAAAAAGATGAAAAAGACCACTCAAGCTATCAAATGACCCCAAAGAATCTACAGTAGAAAGCGGAAACAAATAAACTAACCCAAACAAAACCCATCCAAACCAAGAAACCAGTTTTAACATTGGCTTTTTGATTTCGATTATCATCTAAGTTTATATATATATATATATATATATATTTGAAATAGTAATAAAAAAGGAAGAATTGAATCGCATCCTTGGCAGGACAACCTTCCTCATATGGTAAAGAGGTGTTCAGAAAATTCCATACAGTATCTGCTAAATAAACATAGTTTGGCAGCTTAGCAAATATCATATGATTGCAGCATCCATGATTTGAAGTTCAACAGCATTTGCTTTCTTCTGGCGGAGCCGGTCGCTCGGGGAGATTGTTAGCACAGCTCCGGATGTCCTTAGACCCATGGGCTTGAGGAAGGGTTGGGGTGGCTCAGTGCATGGCCGCAGTGCAGAAACTTCCAAACCCAAACAACAAATCAACCAACCAACCACACAGACATCAAACAATCGTCTCTTTTGAGTTCCTCTTGACAGAATGGAGGCCTAGCAAGGACTGCTGAGTAGAAGGTACGTTGACAGACTTTGGAATGAGGAGAATCACCCTTTGATTGGTCCGACGCCATTCGTTGTACAGTCGACAGTGGTACCTAAATGACACCTGTGGTTAGGAGAGGACAAACGAGAGAAGGTGTCAGGTGAGCAGAAGCTGACAATCAATCCAAGAAACAAACGTGTCATTTAAAACCGCTCCAATCAGCCGGCAGCAGTACCGCGGGGCAAGAACCCTGAGCGGAACTGCTCTAGCAAGGAGCTAAGCGTTGGGGACGGGGCACCAGCAAAGAGCATCCATGTGCAAACAACGGGTAGGGCTCCCGGGGAGGCTTCCTTGGTTCTCCCTCCTATTAGGTAAAACAGGATCTCAGTAGGAAATGAAGTTGCTACTGAGTTTGGATTTGTTTTGGGGGTAGTGGTGTTTAGGTCCCAAATCATCAGTGATGAAGAAGGTTGGCTGGACGCAGTGGGCAAAGTGGGTAGAGTCCCTCGCCTGGCTGTGGGACTGGGCAATGTGCCCTTCTGGTCCTCAGGTTTCTCTCTGTTAAACGAGAGGGATGCTTGGGCTTCCTGTACCCTTCTGCAGGTTGGACAATGCACAACTCAAAAGACTTCATTCATACTACGATAGGGCACCCTTTGTGCTGTGCCATGAATGACCTGCACAACTGCACTGGGTGCCCCTGATGGGTGATCCCCAATTGTCTCCAGTTCCAGCCTTCCGTGGCCCCAGAGGGGAAGCCCTGGCATGGGCACCACCAACTCTCCTGGTCATTTCTTCTTGAACCACGGTGCCTACGTCAGCATGGCATCACGTGCCCTGTACGTCAGGGTACTTGTTCCTCTGTCCCCTCGCACTAAAGCATCTTGAGAACAGGGCTAGTGTTGTATTCATCTCTGCATGCTCTGCACCTACCACAGTAGAGTTGCTCAGTAGAGTTTGCTGAGCGTATGGATGAGTGAAGAAATAGCCCATGTTTTCTAATTGTAACAATGCTTTGGACTTAAGCCTCTCTTATACAGTACATGACAATATGAGCAGTAAACTCATGGCTAATTGTGACACAACTGTGCCCCCCAAATTCTTGCTTCTCAATACACTGGAATCGAGAGGCTTATGTGTGTGGTTTGTTTTGGAGAAGGCCGGCATAAAGCTGATGGGCTGCCCAGGAAATTCAGTTTCATCTGTACTTTTGAAGATGTACAAATTGCCCTTAAAAATGGGAACAGGATCTAATTTGACTGCATCTGGATGACCAGGTAGGTGCTGGGAAGGAAGCTGACAAATTATCCACGGGCTTTAGGGTAACAAATTATCCAGGTATGAGTGGGGTGGATTGTGTCGACGCCAGTATAAGTCCGTGGTGGTCAGAGAGTGGGCTGACCTGACGGTTTGAGCTCAGCATTTCTGAAGCAGGAGAGAGTGCAGGCCCTTGATCAGAAAGGGCCTGTTAGTCCTCATGGCAGAATCATGAAAATTCAAGGCCATTCGCTCCAAGTTCTGGGCTCGGAAGCAAATGCCACAGGCTGAGAGCCAGAGAGATTTGGGTATGAAAATATAAGCTTCTAAACTCACACAGATGTGCTTTTCTCCAAAAGGCCCTGAACACACCAAAGCGGATCAGGGTTTTTTTCTTTTCTTTTTGAGGCTTGATTCTCTTCTATCTACTCCGTCCCGTGGCTATTGGTGCTACTCATGAACGTAAGAGAGGCAGGTGGGAAAGCCTGCTGTTCAGGGCCAAGGGCAGGGAAGAGGTAGAGCACAGATAAGTACTTATAAAGGTTCGCCAGTATAAGAAGTCTGGAATCTGGAAATATTACAGGAACGCTGGGTTTCAAATCAAGAGTCCCTTCATCCATAATGTTAAGGAGCTGTGTATGGTCGGTATTAGTAACAGAGAAGTAGCTGTGGGTACAGGTGGGCAGCACCTTCTTCTGCAGGGGAGGGAGCAGGCCTCGGGCTCTGGGCCAGGCACAGGGCTTGAATCTCTATCTTCCACTTAGTGGCTCTGTGACTTTGGTAGGGTCGTTTGCTGTTTCCAAGTTCCAGAACCCTAGTTTGTAAAATGTGAATAATGAGATAATGCATAAAAAGCACTTAGCATAGTGCCTCACGTTCAGGTTAGTGTTTTTGGCTTGTTATTTTCGATGTGTTAAATATGGAAAAGATGATAACTTTGTGACATTCCTTCTTCAACAGAGGAAATTGGGGTGCGGGAGGAAGAGGTTGGCCTCTTTCGTTCAATGCCTTGCTTAGAAGTTTGGGCTCAGCTCAGACCTAAGGAATCAGAGCTGCCTTCTAACAGGGGCCCCTGACTGGCATGGTCATTCCAGCCTGAGCACACCGCTTCAAGGAAGCCAGGGAGTCAAAGACGTAGTTGGCCTCCTGGCTTCTTGGCAGGAAATACAAAAGTCAGCCCACTTGTTCAGACAAAAATGAGACCTTATTATGCATTAATCTATCTTAATTGCTGTTAATGACCACAGTCCACAGGCAAATCCAATCAACAGGAAAAGAGCATCAGATGAAGATGACTCTGTCTCAGGAAAAAGGCAGTTGGGCTCAGTGCAGAAGTGCCACAGCGTGCAGATGCCCCGGTCAATGCTGGCCCCCTTCTCTAAAGACTGTAAATCACTCCCTCTCTGCGATGGAAGAGAACAGGAAAAAGGGAGGTTTGATTTAGAGGAGTCAAGAGGCACCGAGGGAAAAAGAAACAAACGAAAAAGAAGCTATGGCTATTTCATTTAGATATTTCTGAAATTTCCGAGGTTTTTAGGAGAAGGGAGGAAGAAAGAGCACAGGGCCACTCTTCTCATAGAACTGCCCCCGGGTTTCTTGAAGTGCACTCATTTCCTTACCCAAAGCCTATTTATTCCTCCTGCCTCGGATGGGCAAGGCCTGTAGGAAAGTGTGGTCACACAGGTGGCTCAAGGTGAGGAATCCACCTCTCCTCGTCAGGCAGGTGACAGGCTGTGGGCTGAAGGTGTGCTGCAAATTCTCAGCAGACTTTGGGAAATCTCCTCATTCCATATTTCTATTCTGCTGTTTCTCTCTGGAGGTTATGGTGGGACCGAAGCACACGGATGGGGCCAGGGCTCTGTAAGGGGCCCTCCCAGAAAGGAGCCCAGCTCTCTGACCCCTGACTGCCGTGAAAGAGAAGAGAGGGCTGTGCGGGATCACGTCAGCCTGGAGAGAACGCCGGCCCCGGGATCACAGCGAGCACCAGCGGGCTGCCTCGGGCTGTTGGGGGCTTGTCTAAACCAGTCTCGCAGTGAGCCTTGTGGATCAGTATCTATTGGAGACTTTCTCCCTTTCTAATGAAATTTAAATGATTAACCCACGGGCTGGAAGTCACTCATTTCGCTCTGACTGAACCACAGCTCCCCGTGCGGGGACCGGCTGCATCCGCGCCCCAGTGAGGGAAGGACTCCTGCAGTTGCTGCCTGTGGCGCCTCCGTTCGTGCACCGCAAAACCGGGACAATATGAATTCCACAGTGGACGGTTTCTTAACGCTTGGTATGGACTCAGCTCTCATCTCTCTCTTAGCGTCTGTCCATGGACTTCAAACGGCTTGCGACATGAACGGTGATGTTTCCGGGCGGCGGCTCCTGAGCTCTCATCGTGGAGCCGGCTGGGGCTTGGCCGCCTGGGTCCCAGAGCCTGCTTTTCCACACAGCAGGTTCCAGAATGTAGACCTTGCCCAGCGTGTATCAAGATCGGGGCCCTTGTGGCCAGGTGCGCGGGGGACAACAAAGGCACTTTGGTGGGGCAGCGAGATGCGTGACCCTGTTCACAGCGCCTGGCGAGGCCCTTCAGGAAGGCTCCTCTGAAGAGTCGGGCTGGACTGACACTGTGTTTGTTTATCTAAGACATTTTCACAGCATATTCTCCTAAGCTTGACAGCTTGTTTACTGTGGGTTTCTGCTGGAGGGCAGTTTCCAAGTCCTGTCAGCTTCTGAATTACCGCTCTTGCCAGAGCAGCTCGGTAAGGCATTTATCTGGGAAGGATTAGTCTAGATGCGGTGCCCTATTAGCGTGGTTTCATACCAGTCAAAGGGCAGAAATGCCTCTCTTTCTCCAGCTGCTTTGCATTGTATAGAGGTCTGCGTGGGGAGGAGGGGCAGGAATTGGGGAGCAGGGAAACCACAGGAAGAAAACCAGGTGCCTATTGCCAGGGGCTCTGATATATGTTCCCACGTTATCCCACATAATCCTCACAATAGCCCATTGACCCAGGGGTCATCAGTCATTTCCTCCATTTTTTTTGCATAAGGGGAAGGATGATCAGAGAGGGTAAGTATCCCCTTAAAGCTACACAGCTATTAGGATGCTAAATCCTGGGTTTAGACACAGGGCCTTTGGATTTGAAATGCACGCACTTTTTACTGTGCAGCATTGCCTCTTGGAAATATTTCTGGAACGAAGTATATTTTCAGTCTCCTGAAAAAGCCAACCCCAGGTTCCTTTCCTACCCAAACCTTCCTTTCACCTAAAATAAGAGATAGAACAGGGTCACATCCATTTTTCTCTAGGTAATTTCTTTCTTTCTTTTCTTTCTTTGTTCCTCTGTCATTCCCTGCTTTTTTCTTTCTTGTTAGGTAAGTGCATGCTTTATAAAAGGCCTTCAATTGGTCTGAAAGCCCAGCATTCAGATCTACATTTCACCTTAGGAACTCTTCTGAGAAAAACCACAGGTAAGTATACCTCCAAACGTGGTGAAAAGTTATTTTCCAAGTGCTTTGCCCTGTACTCTTTCACTCACATGTGACAACACCAGGGGAAGTCGGCAGGATGGGTGTTATTACCATTCCCACTTTACGGATGGGAGCACTGAGGCTCAGAGCAGTGAGTGACATGACTTTAGATGGTGCTAGTTAGGCTATTTAACTTCTTTAAACTCTCTCTCTGTCACAATGACCTTGTGACTTCTGAATCACTGCTTGATTCACAACAAATCTGGATACACTTTGGAATAATAGACTTTTAAAGGATGCAATAATAGTTTTGTTTGGGGGCTTCAACAGGCTGGGAACAGAATGCCTAGTTTAACCAGAGGACTCAGAGGAAGTCAGAAGCATCAGAATACTCCCTGTTCACAAAGGCAGTCAGATGCCTCTTACTGAGATTGAAATGTGTCCCCCACTTACTGTCTGCGCACCCTCACCTGAGGGGAGGTATAAGGGGAAATGAGCAGGGGGCTGTGGTCAGCATGGTAAGAATGGCCGCTGGTGGGCCAGGGCTTGGGAGGAACTGTGAGCCACGGAGGCTTCCGCAGGCTGACACTGTGCTATGGGATGTGGGCATGGTATGCTTTAGACAGGAAATACGTATTGAATAACAATGGAACGTGCTCAGATTAGAAACAAGCAGGCATGGAAGAGTAATGCCAGGAAGCAGGGGGCTCAGTTTCTGAAAATATTCTTGGTAGTGACGTTCTTCCCCGAAGGTCCCAGAGGGAAGCATAAAGAGAGATCAAATGCTGTGCTTTGTGGGTGATGCCAACTGGTACTTGAGCAATCAAGTTACTTCATGAGTTAAAAGAATGAGAAAAACCAGAGATGTTTAAAAATTCTTCCTCATACAGCGGGAACACTTATTGGGAAATGGTTTTCCTTTGGTGGAAGCTTCTCAGCTAGATAAATTAGTGTTTTTATGGGCAGCACAGTCAATATCCCGACACACAGAATCATCATCAGGCAAAGGGAAGCTCCACGCCCAGTAAAGACTTAGGCTGTGTCGGGATATAAGAAGAAAATAACCAGCAGGAGGATTGACGGTCTATGCAGGCAGCGACAGCAGCAGTGGCCAAGTGCATCATTCATAATCTACCACGAGCCCAGCAAAAGTGAGGAACATAAACAAAAGGAAGAAAACGCCATGCCTCATGACAGATGGAGCCTAGACTACCAGAGGAGGGAAATGGTGAGGGTGTGCCTTTGACTGATGTGCTCTCAGAAGGGGCTTTTTCTTTACTTGACCTGCAGTTCACACACACCCACACCCACCCACACACACACACACACACACGCGAGTAATAAACCAGATCACAAACTCTCACCAGCATGCGAAGCTCTCTCTTCTCCTGAGAATGTGAGACATGCTACAGACAAGACAGAAGGCTGAGCCAGCTGTGGGGCTGCCAGCTCCAGCTGGCCGGAAGCCCGGGGCCACGGGCCATACTTACTAGTGTCCAAAAGAGGTAAATAGTGAAGAGTGCGACAGTGAGTGCAATCAGTCCGACTGCTTCGAGCCGACTACTAAAGTGCAGGTGATCCACGGCGCCCCGCAGGCAGAGCCAGCCCGAGATGGTGGCCAGTGGGGTTATGAACAAGAAGCACACCATGTCTCCAAACAGAGTCCGCTTCTCGTGCTGGGGGCCTGGGTTTCTGAGCCACTGCCAGGGAGAGGGAGAGAGAGAAAGACAAGGACAAGGTTAAACATCTGTGCGGAGTGGAGACACACTGCTCTGAAGCTGTCTGTCTTCAGAATCTGGAAAAAGGTGCTTCCGACCTCTTCTGAGATCACAGGGAACATTCAGGGCTTATTCCCATGCCCCTGCCCCCTGAATAATAGTGATTATGATAATAATATGACAATAATGATTATGATAATGATGACGATGATGATGATGATGATGATGATAATGTGTTCTTGCTGCAAATGGGCTGCTGTTTTTGAAAATAGTTCAACAGTTATTATTATGAATCACAATGACTCTGTGATGGTCGAGAGGATGTTATTTTTGGAAGATAACAGCTGAGGTGCAAGAAGTGCCATCACGTGGCCAAAGCCTTCCATTGTCTCACCCTGGGAATGTGTGGAGGAAAGGATTAACTTGCCAGGCCTGGGTTCCTCATCCCTGCTTATTTCTGAGAAAGACCTGTTTTCAAGACAGGCTCCCAAGAGGTGATGCTAAGTCCTTGTAATATTCTGCTTGACAAGAGAGCAAGAGTGTTTTGTATGCTGGAGGCACTGGGCCACAGGGTACCAGTGTAATCAGTTTATGCCAAGGATGTTATTTATGCTCAACACCTATTTTTGCCCTGGGGGCTGGAGTCTGAGTGGCTGAGGTTAGTCATGCAGGCACTGCATGCCTTTGTGACTGACCCCAATAAACACCGGGACACCAAGGCTCAGGTGAGCTTCCCTGGTTGATAATGCTTTTATGTGTTGTCACAATTTTTTTGCCGGAAAAATTAAGTACACCTGTGTGACATTACTGAGAGGGGACACCCGGGACCGTGTGCCTAGTTTCTTCTAGACTTTGCCCCACATACCTTTCCCTTCTGCTGATTTTAATTGGTATCCTTTCGCTGCCATAAATTGTAATCGTGTGTATAAGAGCTTTTCTGAGCCCTGTAAGTCCTCCTAGTGAATCACTGAGCCTTGGGGTCCACCCACATCAGTGAGGCTCACCCAACTCCATAAACTCAGTAATGCCCTCCCATATGTTTTGGGACCCTGAACTTCCTATTTAGGACCATCCCTCACATCTTAATTGTGCTACCACCTTGACTGACCCAACCCTCCCAAAATTGGAGAAAACGTTGTCCTTGTTTAAAGACTAGAGCTGAGGTATTGTCCTTGCATTTGGGGAATCACTGAATGACTGCTGAAATGTTTTCCGTGATCCATTCTAGGAAAAGTCATGCTTATATATCGGTGTTCCTATGTACTGGTAATGAGACCTGGAGGCTTCAGATTAGCGTTATAACATGTCCGCATATAATCTGGCATTCCATCTCACTATCCCATGTAGTAATGACAGAGGCCAAGGAGTCTAGAGAAGGAGTGGGGCCAACACAGATGACAGGGTAGGGGTGGAGAGAGACCCTGGCTGCCTCTGTCTTCCATCTCATCCTACCACAAATGAGAAGGCCTAGTGTGCTGTGGGCTGGCCCCCAAACGGGAGCATGGGCTGCTGAGCAGACACCCAGTTCCACCCACACACAAACACCACTGGTATAAGGAAAGGACCATGACAGGGGAGACAAGAGACAGAAGAGCTGCAGAGAGGGCAAGCAAGCTGAGGGAAGAGCAATGTAAGGGCCAGCAAAAGACTCCAGGAGTGAGCAGAAGAGACAGGGGGTCAAAGGCACTGAAGAAAATTTTCTGAGAGGTGCTCTTCCTCGAACGTTGCCTGAAGCAAGTATTAAATAGCCTGGAATGCCCAACATAGCACTTTCCAGTGACAACCTACTTTGAAAAAAGGGGCTGAGACGCTGAAAGAAGTGAACCTCGGCTCAAAAATGGACCTGAATAAATATTTAAAAATAGATAATGGGGAGTTGACTTGTCTGTGAATATAAATACAGCATTATAAAAATTTAATATAAATACCAAAATGACCAAGTGCAAACAACATTAACCCTGCCACAGGTCATCATGCTACCTCAGACATCCCATCAGCTTCAAAGAAATTCAAAGAACTCTCATTAACATTTTCTTGCCTAGATACTAGGAATATCACTATGAAGTGGGGAGTAGAAACCCGGCATTGTTATCTCAATTTGACAGAAGCTCAGCAAGGTTAACTGATTGCTCTAGGCGATTCAGAGGTCAAACTAAGAGAACCAGGATCTCTCCACTCTTATTCAGATGTCCTATCACTAAATATTTGGAAATTAAAACGGTAATACATTCAGAAGTCTAGATTCTTAAGCGATGGCACCCAAATTGCAGCCACCTGACTCCCCTTGCCATTTAGATTTTCCCTAGAAGCAGATCCAGAAGCCTGGACTATTCCTGCTGGAACATAACAGGTCCTCAATAAATACGTGACAAATGTTCACAGACGAGCTGACCTCACTGGCTAAGACTCCCTCCGATTTCTTTTGCTTGAGAATTCTGAATACACTTTATTAAAACTAATTTAGTACTTTACTTATCTATGTGGCCCTTGACTTACCCAATGAAATAACTCAGGTATGGACGGAGATAATTACGAATCACTACCTATCTCTGTCTGATGTAAAAGAAATTAAAAAGGCAAACTAGAAATTACTATTGCTTATTTCATTTCCTATTTTCTAATTATTTTTTGATCATTTATATTCCTGTAAAGTTTCCAGGCCATTTTATATATCCATGATCATTCAATACCAAGGTTCCATACCTTATTAACACTATCTATATAGATATCTATATAGATATCTCTATCTATAAATATCTATATAGATATCTATATATCTATCTATATAGATATCTATATATCGATAGATATATAGATATATATTTGGCTTGGCATACTCTTTGTGTTGTTTGCAGCTGGGTCATATTCAGGTATATAGTTCTCTAAATGGGTATTTTTATGTTAAAATCTGGGACTTCTTCAGAACCCCAAGTGTTATTTATCTCTTACAAAAATGAAGGCCCCATAAACAAAACCAGTGATAATATCTGTTGTTGAGAAAAAAAATGTCTTATGCCATGGTAAGTGTCTAGATAGGCTGACACAGGATATTTATACATGCAGATTTTGTTAGAGAGAAACTGTGATTATACCTCAAATTTCCAGCAATAGGGGATGATCTAAATAAATTATGGAATTTACTTAGAATGGAATACCATGGAGTAACTTCAAATGATAAGGTACATTTTATATTTACTGACATGACATATTGCCGAGCAGGAAAAGAGTTCGATAGGACAGAGTGTACAGTATGATCTTGTGTATGTGACGATGTATTTACATACACAGAGACATTTACATAGATGTAGATGTAGTGGATTCACACAGCACAGACCAGGACACACAGCAAATCTGTGGCTATTTTCGGTGGCGGAATTATGGATGGTCTTTAATTTTTTTCTTTTTGTATGTATTTTCTTGTTTTTCTAAAATAAACAGAGACTATTTATATAAATATATATGTATGTATTAGTTGTGTACAAAACATTGAGAGAGGGGGAGAGAGAAAGAGAGAGGGGGCGAGACAGAGGGAGGGGGACAGAGAAAAGAAGGGAGTCAGGGAGGGAGGAGCCTAGCTAATGCATAGCAAACTACGGCCGTAAACAGAAACTATTACTGCTATGGCTGGGGCAAGCTCAGTGCTGGATCTTTAGAGTTTCCTATGCAATACCTCGTTGAGTCTGCACAACATTCCATGAAGTAAGTGCTAACGTTATCCCAGGTTTCCGGATGCAGGCACTGGGGAGCAGAGGGTTTAGTAACTCACCTAAGGATGGAGCAAGTGGATGTTGGAGGTGGGATTCAAATCTGCTTCACTTTTCTGTTCTTTGCTGTTCGCATTTTCATTTTCTTCCTACACCAAATGGCAAGTGTGTGTGTGTGTGTGCACATGCATATGTGGACATACTAAATTTTTTGCGAAGTTTCAGCTAGATGGGTCATGGTAAGTCCTGATGTTTTATTGGCACATCAGGTAGCTGAATGGTTGGCTGGCCAGGATGAGATCATGGAAATTTTATAAAATATTCTTATGTTAATTCTTTTACTGAACCACGATGAGGTGTAATTTCTGGGTGTTTAATCTCAGCTACCTTATCATGCCTTTCGGCTTAATTCATAATAGATGAAAGGTGGCTTATAATTATTATGCAATTACACTTCTTGCTGGTATATGTCTTCTGCCTCTCTTATCAGTTATACTGATTATACATAGAGTATTATATGCATTCTATTGCGGTATCTTTTTTTCCTAAACATTCAATAAGGAGGTTGAGGCAGAATGGCAGGTCTGTTCGTGTGTCCATCTTCCCACCCGACCCGAGGTGGACCCTCATCTTTATAGCACCAGCATCCAGTACATTCAGCACTCACAACGTTGAACGAATAACGGTAGCTTATGTTTATTCACCTTACACTATTCCAAGCACTATTTTATATGCTATCTGTTGTAACTGATTTATTTTTCAATAATCTTGAGGAGAAGTTATCACCACCATGTTACAGATAGGAAACCAAGGCCCAGAGACGTCAAATGACTTGTAGAAGCTTAGCTCTAGTTTTAGTCCATGTGGTCCGGCTCCAAAGACTGTGCTCCTAACCGCTCATGATGTCATCATCCTTAGCAACCAAAAAAGGAGGGGGTAGTGGGTGGGTAAAACGAGGAGGAGCTGGATCATACCCCAACTGTTTTTGTCAGTGTGAGAAGGAATATTCAACCGTCACGGTTCCACTGGAGCGAGATGCCAGTCAGTTACAGCATCTGTTTGTTAAACCCCTTACTGGCGGGTAAGGGTGAAGGGTGCGATGCTCCAGGATGTTAGAGCCTACCTTCCAGCTCTGAGTTAATCTGTCCTGCCACGTGTGGACAGCTTTGGAAGCTCAAATATCATTCTTGGAGAGTTTTTAGTTTAACCTTGGTCCTCAGTTTATACTTGGTTAGCTGTATTTTAAAAGCTGAGATCGATGATTGAGAAGACTGATTTGTACGGCGACTTTCACCTGGTGAGCCCACCCACATTGCTGCCAGGGGATCTGTGGGCAGTCCAGGGCACCCTTCCTGCCTTTTGTTCTCTGGCTCCATCAACAACATCAAGCAGACAGAGATCATGCTTTCGAAAGCTCTGGCAGTGAGCTGCCTTTTTTTTTTTTTTTTTTCTGTAGTTATCTCATTCCAATCACTGCCTTGTTCCTGAACCATAAGATTGATCTACTCTTGGAAATCAGTACAAAAACCAACCAACCAACCGACTAAACAACACAGAATTCCCCACGGCAATCGGCACTGCAGGGCCCGAGACAGCAGGGGAATGGAAGCAGCATTCTCCCACCAGTGACGTAGCATCTGGCTGTAAATGCACGTCTGAGGTGGGCCAGGCATGAGGGGTTACTTTCAAAGTGGGTTGACTGAGGGTTTGGATCTAATTACAGTGTCAATTTGTTAAACCCCTTACTGGTGGATAGGGGTAAAGGAGGTGCGGTGCTCCAGGACATTAGATTCTGCCTCGCAGGCTCTGAGTTAATCGGCTTAAATCCCCAAGGTAGACAGGACACCGTGCAGGTCAGTTTGTACCAGAACCAGATTACACTCTGGCGGCTAATAGCTCTGATCGATTACAACCTTCCCCATGAATCTCCTTAATGAGAAACCATCATGAGAATGAAAGAACTGATGGAAGGGATAACAACGGATAGAACTACAACAAATTTATGGAGTGGGGAAAAAAAAGAAGGCATGGTCTCACAGTGTTTACTAACTTGGGTTCGTCTGTCTGAGCGTCTCTTGTTAATCTGACACTTGGCAGAGTTATTAACCAAGAACTTGCCTGTCTTGGCATGGATCTTAGTTTTGAAGCCCAACACAACCAGCACTAAGCTGTCTTGCTTGCCTGGGAGCCGCAATGTGAAAGGGGTGGCGTGATGATCAGAAGATATGTGACACGTCCTCCGCGTGATTCAAAACTGACGACGAAACCCGAAAACCATGCATTTCAGTTAACTTGAAACACAGCAGAGAACAAAAACAAACTCCTACCAGTGTTTTGAATCCCTGAACTCCAGACTATCAATGAATTTCCAGGACAGCTGAAGTCGCACAGAGGGAAATTCTGACTCCAGGGAAGCCAAGGAGAGGCATGCTCCAGATAGCCATCAAACCAGGCTTGAAGCAGTGCAGCGCAAATGAAAACTTTACAGAGGATTTGCTCGTGACCCTAAAATGTCAATCTCCAGCTCTGGCCTCTCTCCAAAGCTCCAGATGTGCACATTCAACAGCCCACTTCGCATCTCCCCGGAGATGACTAATAGACAACTCTAACTTAATCTGTCCAAAACAGAACTCTTGATTTGGCACTTAACTCACATTTTTTTTTTTTCCTCCAAGTCTTCTCCATATCAGTAAATGACAACGCCCTCCACCCAGCCCTCAGTCATCCTGTTCCCTTTCTGCGTCTGCCCCGGATAGCTCGCCCTTCAAGAAGGCACTGCCTTAGACGTATACCCGTGATCTGCGCACTTCTCCCCATTTCCACTGCCACCACCCCGGCCACCCTCATCTCTTGCGTGGGAGGCAATAAGCCTCCCTGCTGCCACTCTGGCCTCCCTATAGTCCAGTTCCAAAACAATAGTCGAAGTGACCTGGTAAAAATGCAAATCAGATCATGTCACTCCTTTGCTTAAAACGCTCCAATGGTTAGAATGAGGCCAAACTTTTCACCTGGAGCTGTAAGACCTACCCTCATCCCTGCCCGCCTCCCTCGACCACGTCTTCATTTCCAACCTTTACAAATGGTGGTTCCTGTGTGGGGAACAGGCTTTGCCTCTATTCTTGCCTGGCTGGCTCCTTCTCATCGTTCAGGTCTCAGCTGAAAGGATGTCTTCTCACTGAAAACACTCCTCGCACCTGTGAACATTACCTGCCTATATGACGCTCTCTGAACTAATGCTATGTGTTTATCTGTATGCTTGCTTATTTATTTTTTGCTCCTCACTCCAGTGAGAGCTCCATGATGGCTATTAATTCTTGTGTGCCTCCATCCAAGGACAATGCTGGAATATAATAGATGCTTGATAAAAGCGAATAAATACCTGAAGCACCAGAAGCCCTGACCAGAAATGGTCTTAGATA
This sequence comes from Eonycteris spelaea, assembly GCA_003508835.1. Lineage (NCBI taxonomy): Eukaryota > Metazoa > Chordata > Mammalia > Chiroptera > Pteropodidae > Eonycteris > Eonycteris spelaea. The sequence continues at coordinate 1,164,968 of PUFA01000175.1, forward strand.
AAAATATTAGTTGACTAATTAAATCGGTTGGTAAGGAGGAAATTTGCTGGCGTATAAACATCACGTCATCAAGTTCACTGCTTTTAGACCTCTGACTAGAGGCAGCATTCCTTATACAGCACTCTTTTTACGTTTCCCAGAGCAATATCTACAGATTGTTTTGTTGCTATAAGATAAAAAACCTGCAGTTTTTCTTCAAGCTGTTTTCCCAGGATGTATACAACTGTAGAATACCATCTATTTATCCATATGTCAAGAAATAGCATGAAAAAACCAATAAATTATTCCAGGTCCCTTGTACTGTCTTAGTCACAATTACTATCTTCTTTTTTTCTAGAAGAAAACTACCTTGAAATATATGAGAAAAAGACAATACCAAACATCCGTTTAAAAAGTACACAACTCTAATTCAACCAAAAATGTGTACTGAGTCCTGTTATGTGCCAGATAATTTTACTGTATTTAAAAATGCCAAGTGTTACTATTATTGCCATTTTGAATTAGGATATTATGCCTCAGGGAGGTTAAGTTACTTGTTCAAGGTTACTTGGTGAAGGAGCCAGTATTTGAAATCTCCAGCCTACCTTTCATTCAACTCCTTCCTTCTGCTTGCTCAGCATTGCATAACATCTTGATCTTAATTTTTGTTTACTCCTGCAATGGATAAGTCAGAAAAGGAGCACTGTGTAGGAGATAAAACATGGCCTTGGAAGCAGGAGACAAAGTACTGCTTCCAGTTGCCCCCTGCTCTTGGTCCTCCCAAATGCTGTGTGACCTTAATTAAGTTCTTTTACCTCTCTAGTGGAGTAAAAAATGGGAGTCTCCCTCAAAGGAGTGAGGAAGATACAGCTTTGAGAAGAGTGGTGAAGGACCCTCTCTAGTTGTCTTAAGTTCCCACTGTTGTTCAAAACATGAGGTTCACCTGAAGAATGTATGTATCATCCTTCAGGCCAACTCTCTCTGAGCTCCAAGTCTTGTGTATCTTGCTACTTACTAAATATCTCTCCATTTGTGTAATAAACATCTCAAACTTTGCAAGGGCCATGATGGAAGACTGGACTCACTTCCACCACCAAATCTCTCGCAAATCGATTTTTCTTCCAGGTTGTCTGTCCCACACCAGTATCAACACCAATACCTACTGGCTCTTGAAAACAACCTCAGTGCCATTGGTATCCCCCTCCCCTGGCCCTTACATCCAGTCTATCAGCAGGCCCTGCCACTTCTTCCGGAATACATCTTGAACACGTCAACATCTCTCTTTCTAGTGCTATTACTCTTTTCCTCATCTTTCACCGAACCATATAATAGCCTCCTCACTCCTCTATTCCTGTTATCCTAGAATTCAGTTTCTCTAAACCAGCAAGATCACATTGCTTGTCTTTCTTAAAATTCCCCAGTGGCTCTGTATTGCACTTTGCCTAACTAGCCCTGGCATGGCCCACAAAACCCTGTGTGATGTAGCCCGGTGTTTGTCCCCTGGCTCCACAGACCTCAAAGGGGCCGAGGATAGGATTCAAGGGATCTGTGTTATTTGGATGGAGGGGAAAAAAAGCAGATCTTTATTTTCACAACCTCTAATTGAAATTTAGCATTTCATTGAATTATGCAGAAAATCTCAGTAGTGTGAGCAGTATTTGTGACTTTGTCACCAATAGAAATCACAGATATTTCATATCACATTATAAACTGTTGCTGATTTCTTGACATATTGCTACTTCATAGTAATCAGATCTGCCACAAAAGGTGTTAAAGAAGCACTTATGTTTTATATCACAACTTTGTCCTTGAAATATTTTGAATGCTAAATAATAATGTAATTGGTTTTCTTTGCATCCCTATGTCTTTTATTTTATGTAATCAAAAATGATTCTGAAGAGGGGTCCATGACAGAAAAGTTTAAGCACCTGGAATCAAACTCCTTTGACTTCTCAAACTTCTCCTCAGTAGTGTATTTTCCTGTTTCAGAAATACTGAAATGCTGCCTCAGAACCTTTGGTGGCTGTTCCTTCTGCCTGGAATTCTTCTTCCCATGGCTGGTACCTCCTCGTGGGTTGTTTCTCCACTCCAATATCACCTCCTCAGAGAGGCCTTCACAAACAACCTTACATTCTCTCACCCCAGTCATTCTTTACCAGGACAACTTTTTCTTCCTTTATAACTTTTATCACAATCAGAAATAACCTTTTTCTTTATTTGCTTGTTTATTCTGAGCTTTTCCCCTAGCAGGCAAGCTCTATTGGTATACAACATTCTTCTGCTTGTTCGGTTATACCCCATTTCCTAAAATATTTAATTTGTGCTTAGTAAGTATTAGTTGAAGCAATATATAAATCCTTCCAAACCAGAGGATTGCTGTGGGTAGAAATCAGATGAGTTTTAATTGAAATATATACATACATATGTAAGACCACTCATCCTGACTCATCTGATAAAATACAGTAAAGTAATTTTTGCCACAGACACACGTTTAGCAGTCGCTCTGGCATTCACAGCTGTATTTGGCTGAAGCGTAAGTCATGTTCAAGGACACCCCAGAGATTTGTGGTGCTCCGTGGAGGACTTAGGCCAATAAGCCAATTAATGGGCTATAATGCTCCATAAATACCATGTTTGTTTCTGGGACATTATAATTTGGCTCTGGCATTAGTTAAACAAATGCTAAACACATGAACACCAATGGTTTGAAATTTTCCAAAGATAAGATTAGCAGCACAGCACAATTAGATGGAAAAATAATTTTATATATTCACTTGCAACTTCAGATATAAGGAAAATGGGAATCATTTCTCTCTAATTATCTCAAATCATCACTGTATAAAAGTGACACAGCCAAATGGAAATTGTTTATCTGAAATGAGAAGATGCTTCAGGATTATGTACATATGTAATCCATGTAAAAGCCAGAAACATAAGAAGAGATGAATAACCAAGAGAGGATGGAGAACAAGAATACAGAAATTTCCAGAAGAAACTGATACATAAGGTGCACAATGTCAAAAATAGAAATGATTTACTTTGGGAGACAATGGATTCATACAGTGTAGTCATTTATAAACGGGACACAAAGAGCAGCTCCCAGTCCCCTTAGCCTGGCTTCATTTTGGCTCTTAAGGGGCCTTGGGCCCTCCAGTCGGTAAAGTTGCTGGCGTCTAACATCCTCTCTGCTGCCCTGCTGTTGGAGCTCAGGTTTCTGAAGCTTTGAATAATTACTTCCAGCAGAAGGACAGGATCACGGGCTAAAGGGTCCCAGGATAGTGTACCAAGTAAAAGCCCCAATTGGAACTCCAGATGAAAGATCAGAATATGATGAATAAAATGAATAAGGATAATAAACTCTTATTTTGATGATTGGGGGTGTCTTAGGGAATAAAGAGGGAGAAATCCAATTTAAAACTAGTCATCAAAATGGGACCACATTTAAAAATCCATATCCTTCAGATATAGTGAGAATGTGAGTATGAAAACAGTCCAAGCAGAGTATGGTGAAAGGATGTCCATGAAATACCATCCACTGAAATAGAGGATAGAAGAGACCTTCTTACCAGGGCCACATATTCCCAAAGTAAGCAAGAATGGGAACACTGAGAAAGGAAAAATTTCTGCTTGATGGAAGGACAGAGGAATTTTAGAGAACAGAGGAATTTTAGATTCCCAGTCCCTATAGTCCAGTGTTTTGCTGCCAAAAAGGATCCCAACTATTCAGGGGAGCCCGCTGACCTTGCTGGTATTAGATACAGCCTAGCAACAAATGGTTCTGGCACGTCTCAAGGCTCCACTTGAGGCAATGGCTTACGTTTACCAGCCGCAGTATTTGGTGGTACCTCTTTATTTTTGTTCAAAACTCCCTGTCCTCAATTTCAAAGAGAGCTCACTAGCATCCAAGTAATCTGAGTTGTGTTACACAATCCATTCTCACATTGTCTAAGCTGTTCAGGATTTTCAAGATTTCCAACATACCCTTTTTTAGCTTCCTCATTTCTAAAGAGTCTCCCTCTTTCTGTCCAGGCCAACCTGGCCATCTGTGTATAGTGCTCTCCAGGGCTTTTTGGATAGCCTTCATTAGGTATGGGGCCCAGAATGTCAGAATGCCAGGTCAAAACATGCCATGGTGTCACGTGAGGGGAGAGCAATGTTTTCCATTTATAGCTGGTATTACTTCTCTTGATTACGTTCAATGTGTATAGACCATTTTCTACAAACTTCACAGAGCTATCTTCAGGAAAGACATTCTTAAGGGGCAGAGGCAATGGCTTAAACAACACAGGTCACAACATCAAGGGCTGGCGTTTGTAGAAGGGCGAGCAGGAGACCAGATGGGTGAACACGGTTCCTGTCTGTGGGAAAGCTCTGCTCCAACTGGGAGACACACACACATTTTGAGCTTGAATGATCCTAAGACATGTGCCCCCTATGTGTCCCCAAGGCAGAATCAAGCCAACCATGGAAGAACCCAAGTTAATAACTAGCCTGGTCCTGTGTGTGTGCAGACTGAATCATTAGCTCTCCCTTCAAGACTAGCAAATCATACCCACAGTTGTGGCACCTATGGAATTATAATGTAGCCTCCTCATGGGGGAGGGAATTTGCAGGGTAGTGTTGAAAAGTGGTTCCCTTACTTTTCATGCTTAAAACATTTTAAGGGTGCAGGAGACGTTTTTGGAAAATCTATATGCTCCTTTGCAATTTACATAACTATCTTTCTAGATCAGAAAACCTGTGACCCCTTTGAAATTGTATCTGAACACTGGATGTCTGTGCATTTCAGGGGAAGAGTTCAAGCTTTTTTTCCCCTTCAGTAATATGTGTGTGTTTTTTATTAGATATATTTGACATAAAACATTGTGTGAATTTAAGGTGTACAATATGTTAATTTGATACGTTTAATGTTGTAGTATGATTACCATTGTAATGATATTTAGAACCTCTATCATATTATATAATTACACTTTCTTATAGTGATTGGAATAATTAAGTTCTAGTCTCTTAGAAGGTTTGCTGATTATAATACAATACACTAGTTTATATTCACTACAAGAGTTTAAGCTTTTATCAGATTCTCAAGCATATCTGAGGGAAAGAAGCACTGTTCTAGAGCATGTCTCTAAATTGTCTTAAGATACTCCTTGGTCCAGCCCACCTTTCTGAGGTTTGATGAATTCAAAAACATGGGGAGTAGGATTTCATTGACTTCTGAGAATCTACCATTTCTCTATAGACCCTGGTTAAAAAAATTTAACCTAGAGCACAGAAGTGTTACTAAAAAAATAATTGTATAGCTGTAGGGCATCAAAATTAAAAAGCAACCAAATTAAATTAATTGAATTAAAGGAAGAAAAGGACTCTTACTGAGCAAAGGTGGCAAAAATTCAGACAATGTGAAAAAAAAATCAATGTGCAACTGATTTCCATACAACAAAAGAGTAAAAAAAATGAACTGGGTTTCATTACATAAATTGTGATAAGAAAAAGGCAAAACTTTGGGGGGGGGGTGGAATCCACTGACCTCTCTGTGTCAGTTTCATTTCTAAAATGGAGATAGTTATATGTACAAATGGCAGAACAGTAAAGTGCCTAGAACAGTGGCATGGGGTAAAAACTCAGCAAATGATAAGTAATAGTAGCAGTATATTTAGGTAAATAGGATGTTGAGAAGGAATCAAAAATAAAATGACAGTAAGGAAGGTTAGATACATTTTCTATAAAATCTGAGGCTAGACGTTGCAAACATTATGGTAAGTGAAGGAAGTCAGTCACAAAGGACCACATACTGAAGGGTTCCATTTATAGGAAATGTTCAGAATAGGTAAATCCATAGAGATATAAAATAGATTATTGGTTGCCTAGGGCTGGGGAAAGGGGCAGGAGTGGGGGATGGGAGGATTAGAAGTGAGGTCTGCTTGAAGTGTGTGAGGTTTCATTTTAGGGTGATGAAAATGTTCTAAAATTGACAGTGGTAATGGTCATACAACGTTATGAATATACTAAGCGTCACTGAATTGTACACTTCACATAGGTCAAATGTGTGGTATATAAATTTTATTTCAACAAAGCTATTTTAAAAATCTGAGAATGGAAAACCCACTTGGTAAAAATAAATTGAAGTGTCCTTTAGATTTCCCTAAAAAATCCTTCCATCTTGCATAAATTCTTGTTTGTAGATATTTCCTTTCACCTCGCCACATCTTCAGCTAATAGGTTATTTTTCAGATATGTATCTGTTAGTAAGTCTTATAACAACTAAAACCATGTATATTTTGATAAATAAGTGAATTCTGGGTTCAGCATTAAAGTCATTGATTTTAAGCAGATGAGCCAGTGTTTAGAAAAATATTCGAGTCATTTTATTACTTCCATTTCTCATGCCGTGTCTCCCATCATCTACCAGCGTTAAGGCAAAGAGCAAGCCTTTGGAAGCAGAAGGGTTGCTCCATTATTTTCTAGGATGGAGAATATATTCCCTTTATCTCCTAATTTTTGCTGTTACTGATTCTTCCCAGATATAAGGCCTTAAATGTCTATAGATTCTATTTCGCAACTTCCTGATGTTCCTACTTGCCAGTACTTCATATGTGCTATATTAGCCATTTCCTTCAGAGCCTTAACAGATTTTGAACCTCACAATTTATTCTGACTTTCTAATAGCATTGCTGGAGGTGAAGCAGTGATAAAATGATGTGTAGAAAATATTTCGTTTTCTTCTTTTAATTTGACCTCCATCTTCACAAACAAATCTTTCTACATTTTCTTAAGTGGCACACCTAAGAATTAAAACCTGGTTTTCAATATTCCAAACTAAGAGCTTCAAAGCATTTTTTTTCCTCTTTCTTGTTATACTAGCAAAAATATAACTTGCTTCTCACATATCCATCACAGTGTAAATCTACCCCGTCTAACTCTGTAATAATGGTTTGCAAAGAAACAGTTTTATCTCGGACGATCTTGCAGAGTCCCTATCTCTTTAAGAATGACGGCAAGCAGTGATGAGGCATAGCATAGAAACATACGTTCAGTGAAAGATGGAGGAAAGCAAAGCCACGAGACCCGACAGCGGTCTTTCTTCTCATCTTCCCTAAATCTGCTGCGCCTCTCACAAAAAAAGTGCAGCAGAGAACTGAGGCAATTACACATACAATTCAAGAGAAAAACTAGTGTTTTCCTTCATGAGTTGTAAAACCAATTTTATCAATCTGAATTACCTAGATGACAGTTTTGGAAGGAATTTACTTCACAAGGGTGCATAACCATATTATGAGTGATTAACTTTCACAACCGCTCATGAAAGGAGGGAAAAGGCTCTTAACAATACCGAGTTCACCAGGCTTTCTAATAACATCTCTCCCTTAGGAGAAATCTCAGAAGAAACCAGTAAAATGAAGACCCAAATGCAGAGAAAGAGTAATTGGATGAGAAGAAAAAAAGAAAGGGTACACGTAAAGTCCCTTGGAAACTAAGAACGCCTTTTCTGGCTTCTGATAGAGTGGTGTACCTGAGTGTCATTTCTCAACTAGACTAGGGTATAAAGAGGCACAGAGAAGAAATGCCATTCCATTATCCCAGCACTCTGTCTGGCACAGCTCGAGTTGTTGTTGTTGTTGTTGTTGTTGTTGACTTTATTTTTCAGAGCAGTTTTTGGTCCATAGCTAAACCGAGTGGAAAATACAGAGTTCCCATATATCCCCTACATCCCCATGTGCATATAGCCTCCCTCATTAGCAACATCCCCCACCATGGTGGCACATTTGTTACAACTGATGAACCTATACTGACATGCCATTATTACCCAAAGTCCCCAGAGTCCAAAGTTTACGATAGGTTTTACTTGCTGTACATGCTATGGGTTTGGACTAATATATATGACACATATCCAACATTACAGTATTGTGCAGAATAGGTTCTCTGCCCTAAAGGTCCTCTGTGTTCCACCTAGATAGCCCTCTCTCCCCAGTAACAGCTCTGAATTGAACAAAGGAATTCAACATTAAGAGGCAATCAGGGCTTTAATTAACATTTTTTTTTCATTCTCCCCTTTCTGAAGCACATCTAGTCCCTTAGAAAGGCTGCTGCTGGTAAAGAAGCCCTCAGTTCTGTGTGTGCTTGCACATGTTCGTGTCAATGAGCAAGTGACAGAATATACTTCTGAGTCAGAAAGGAAGAATCCAGGTGTGGTGGAAAAAGCTTGGACTATGGAGCCGGGAGACCTAGATTCTTCTTTTGCCGTCTCCACTTATTAGCCTTGTGGCTGGAAGTATTTAAGATCTCTGAAGAACGACTTAATGGCTCAGAGTCTCAGCTTCTTTATCTATAAAATGGAATGATATCCGTTATAGGGATACTCAGGACATTGAAATAAGATGGTTATATAAAGTGTATAGCATATAATATTTTTCCCTTTGCCTAGGAAATGGGTAAATAATTTCCGGAGAAAAAACTTTGGGGTGTGAACATCTTAAGGTTAAAAACAGATGAACTCAAAGTGAAATTAATGCCACTGGATTGGAGTGGCATGTCCAGATCTGTGCCTTTTCTATAAAACGAAGTTCTGAACACAAACGAGCATAGCAGGGTATTATTCAGTGAATAAATGACCACTGGTCTCCCACTGTCTAACTGAGGCTGCTTCTCTACTTTGCTCATTCGAATACAATTGTCCATTAGGCAGCATTTAACCATAATCATGTACAGCTCACAATATTTCACACCATTATCTGTATAAAAACGCGGATTCTTTCTTTGGAGTTAAAAGTGTTAGTTGTTGACACTTAAAACTGAAGAGGCAAGAGAAGGGCTGGAGGAAGCCCTCGGCAGGGAGTTTTATGCGTATTTTATAACTATATCTGAAATCTGCACTGGGGTTTCTGCAGCTTACATGTCTCTTCAGTTCCACCCAGTGCCTAGTACCTGCACGGGGCAGCTCCTGGGAGCTAGTAATGCTTTGTTACCTTGGTTGGATTTAGGAGGAAGATGCTTAGCAGTTGTCATCATTCATTCAGTGACATTTCACTGCTCCTCTCTGTCAGACTTCTCTTTACAAAGCTCTCGTACCAGCTGCCCAGGAACACCCTCACCCCCACACCCTGCCCCAAACTCCCGTATAATGACTTCTCATTGTTTCCTTTCCAAGCGGTGGACCCCTTGGCTGCCAACACTAGTCGTACTATTTATTCTCACATTTGGAATTAGCTCAAAGGTTCCAGAATCTTTCAGGATTATTTGTCTCGTTTTGTTTACTTCCTTTTACTGTTGGCCCAGATGTGCTTAAGGAAAACCTGGCTGAATTTTTTTCCTATATTTGAGAGCACCTGAGATGAATTAGTAAAGACTACAGACCTTTCTTCTCTCTGCCCCACCCACACCCCAAGAAGTTTGTCCTTTAAAGGATTAAGTTGCTCGCAAAATGCTAACATTTGTTATCCTAGCTGGTGGATACACATCTGTTTGCTGTATTATTCTTTGTCCTCCTCTGTATTTAAAAAAAATAATTAAAATAAAAAGTTCTATGAAACAATTCTCGGTGTTTTGCATTCCGGTACCAGCAGTTACAGGACTGAAAAAGGTCTTCTTGAGAACATGGATTCTAATTTGTGTTTCAACCCAAGTTCACTGCAAGTATCAATACAATTTAAAATAATAGAATCTGGTCATGTAATTCTTTTTATGCAAGGGACTGGATTTTCCCTCCAAATGAATCCTTTACCAGTAGTGGATGGGCTAAAAACACAGGCATCAAGCAGTTAGCTCACTTCCATCTGGCACGGCCATGTGAACACTTCGGTTGGCTTGCTTTTTTAATGAAGTGATTTTTAATGAAGCAAGCTGTGAATTTAATAGATACCTTAAAACAACTTCTTTATAACTAAGCTTTAAGTAATGAAGCAACTGCCAAATTAGCCACCAAAACCAAGAGAAAAATCAAGCCTGAACAACTGCAGGATCAAGGAATGCTGGGCTTTGGTCATCGGGCATGTCGCCTCAACTGCGGGCAGAAAAGATGGTGACAGAAGTCCACTGGGAGGCTGGTGCCCTGCTCAGAGACCTTCCCAGAGGTCAAAGACATGTCTGGCCAACACTGAGGCATACTGCAAGTGCGAGATATTTGAACAGTTGTTATTCCTACCACTGTCCATGCTAGTGCACTATCTCTTAGTGGTTTCTCAACCTTGTGATTGTGAACTAGCCATTTCGGCTCGCTTATAATGTGGCGACAATAGGAGGGAGATTATTAGTTTCAGTTTATATTACCTTGAAAGAAAGATGCTGATAGAATGCACAAGGTATTAGAGAACTCTTTTAAAGGTTGGGGATATTACCCAGTTCTGGAATCTCAAATGTAAACGGTAGGCAGGAAATACAAGAGGGTGAAGAGGGCTGGGTGGGTGTAAGCAAAAGGCAAGGCCTGGGGTAACTGGGGAGAGCATGTCCCACCTAACGACACTGTGTGTGTGTGTGTGTGTGTTCATTCAATACAGTACACCTGTGTGCAAGAATGAACTTGTCAGGTCAGTTGGTGAGTTCTGCCTTTACCGCTGAGGAAACTGATGCATAAAGAGAAATGACTTGTTCAGGTTCTCACTGTAGGTCGTGGGTGGCAGGGACAGGGATCAAGGCCCCCTGCTGCCAGTGTCGTGATGTTAAGCCCTGCTTGAAAAACTCACTGGCAAAGAATTCACTCAGTGAGAGGGCCTTTGTCTTGCTATCCAGAAAAAAAAAAAAAGAAAAAGGATAGACGCAAAGTCCCTCACACATCCCCCTTCTGGTACTTGACATTTCCCTTGTCCTTCACATAAGGCTCCTTACTCTGTTTTGAGGCTTTAGCTTTGCCCGGATCAGGTGGGGGAGTTGCCTCAGGCGGCTGGAGCTGGAAAGGAAGGGCCTAAGAAGGTCTGGGTGGCAGAGTGGGAAGAACTTGTGCCCACCTGCCCTTGAGCTCAGGAGGTAGCACTCCATGGGGGACATGAGAGTGGGGACTCCTGGTGGACTCAACCAATCCCTCCCACATTCTGTTTCACAGCTGCTGGGGTATATGGCCTTCTCTTCTATTTTGTCTCTCTAGAACATAAGATGAGGCAGGAGACAGGAATGAATTTAGGGACAGGAGACATTCTATTTCTTGCGAAAAAATCTTGACTTAACATCACCAATATAAATTTGTTTCTTCATCTGTCTATGGGTGATATGATTTTTTCCCCCAAGACTGTGGTGAAGAGTTTGCCTGCACAGTACTTGAATTCCTAAAAGCTTGACAAATGCTAGCTGGGCCTGAATCTTTCTGATTCAGTTTGATTCGCCCCACCCTCTACCACACTTCTCTAACCCGGCCAGCCTTTCCTGCCAAGCCCTGAAGCGCACATTTTCTCTTCACTGCTTACAGTGTGTAAAGGGCTCCTGCCACCTGTCATTCCTTAAAACCCAAGTGAGGACGTATGACTGGGTGGGAGAAAGAACTGGTGACAATCGTCGCATTTGCTGTTGTTCAAAGCAGTGATGCTAGTTTGTATTATAAAAGCCCTTGTGCAACTGAGTTGTTTTAAACTGTAAGGGCAAAGGGTCAGTTTCTTAGATTTACAACCATAGTCCAAAAATATGATATACGGCTTGCAATTAGGGGAGGGGAGAGCCTCCATTCATCCATTTATTTAGTAAATAGATGCTTCTTGATTGCCTATCACATGCTGCAACAATGGCCTAGCCACCTTACTCACTGGTCTGCGCTCACGAGTTGGAATGAAGAGGGGAGCTTGCCTGCTTTCCTTCGAGGACAGGAACAGGCAGCCCCAATGCCTGGGAAGATCTTTGAATCAGTTTATATCCCCTATGGTGTCATTCCCCAGTTACCTGAATGGTACAAGGGTTTGCTGATTGATGAAAACAAATCCTTGAAAACCAAAAGCTCAGATTTTTACTTAAATATATTAAATCGAAACAAAACAAAACAAAACCCAGCACAATAAGAGTTGTGCAATGTCCCCACCTACATGTGGTATGTACATATTGGGGGGGGCAGTTAAGTGAAGTCTTAAATCTATTAAATAGCAAGTGCCAAGGTACAAAGCAGTTTCTCCACAGCAGTTCAACTCTGCTCCCTGTTGTGTAGCAGCAGACACACTGAATCCAGGGCACACTTTAAGATCATTTTCCTCCAGTGACTTACAAAAATAATCATAAATAAAAAGTTTGAAAAAAATCCTTAATTCTCATCTACCTAGCCTTACATCCATGATTATGAGTAACTGATATGTCCGAAAACACTCTCAGTTTGAATTTAGCTAAACCTCTGACTCACAGGGGACAGTTTTTAAATCGTTCATAAATTCTTATCAATCAGCTGGGTTTGTGTAAAGGAAATAGGAACACGGAAACCTAATCACTCCCTCTGTGAAAAATCACCAAGTCTGCCTGATGAGGGGAAGATCAGATCCCGGGAAACCTTTCCTCCATATCTCCACCATTTCCTGGTTGTGTCATTTTAATCACGGCATTGTTGAGCTGACCTATTACTTCATGAGTTTTCTGGGCAAGGCTGAGTGTTACTGATACATGTCTTAGGAAAGCGAGTGGCAGATACTCTTATCACCAGAATCTGATGTTGCAAGCACGCTATTTGCACATAGTAAGAGGGGTTTCCTTGGCAAACTGCTCAATCAGATGTGCAATTATAGCAACAGGCAGGAGTCAAGGTGCATAATTTTTGGGAAAAACTCATGGTATTTTTATTGATGTGCTGTATTTTGCCCTTATAAAGGAATGGCATCAGAGTTCAACTTGAAAATGAGGAAAACTAGGAATGAGCAGGAAGGAGATCATAAGACCACCAGGTTGGTCATTCAGGGAATCTTTTTATGGTTAGTAGATATCTGTTTACCACATTCTACCAGGTTGTTATTCTTGTGAATGATTCATCTCACAAATTGCTACTGGATTTTCCATCATCAATGACAAATATGTAGCCTTCATGAGAGACGTGTTAGCTGTATAGATATGAAACGTATGTGTGTGTGTTATATCTGCTCTTCCTTCTTGCTATGTACAGTTGGAGTGCTTTCCTTTCAAGCTCTACCTGATTGGATGGAGACCTTATGAAATTTATATTAGCTAGGCTATTGAGGAAATTCACCCAGATCTGCATAAACCAGATGATCCCAATGTAGCTCTTGGGTTGAAACTAGCTCTAGCTTTATTGGCCTACTTAGCGATAAGAAAATATTTAGGATATAAAATTGGCAATGAACTTACCAAAAGAGACTAAAAGATGTCTGGTCATGTAGATAGGAAGGTAAGTAGGTAGGTAGGTAGGTATACAGACAGACAGACACGCACACAGAATCAACTTATTGAGGTATAAATTGCATACCATTTAATGGGTCATTTTAAGTGTAGAATGCGTTTTTGTACAAGAACTTTAGCCTTGGACCTTTAGCCTTATAGAGACTGAAGACATCAGGGAGCGCTCCTAGCTCACCTTCCTGCACACTGCAGCTCAGAGGAACTGAGCCACCCCACCCAGATGGTCAGTGGTAAAGTGGGGAGGTGGTACTCAGTTTGGGGTGTTAATAAAAAGCAGCCCATTGATTTGGCTATTATGAATAGAAATACACCTTTTGTGGTGAGGGGAGAAAAGACTTTATTAGCAGTCCATGTATAGCCACCGGCTCTGGGTTCCTGACCCGTTAAAAGTAAACATCCAACTGCTGGTTGCTGAGAATGCAGGAAAGGAAGTGAAGGGGAAGTGTCTTCAGAACAGTGGTGTCAAGGAAAATGAAGGACTAAGTTGAATGAATAAGTAAGAGAATTACTGAAGAGTGGGAATCTCAAGTGTTAAAGTAATTCTGACCAATATTAACGTCTGGTTGCTGACAAATAAAATTTATAAATGACTTTTTCAACCTCTTCCTCTAGCAACAGGAGCTGTTATTACAACATTGATTTTGAAATTAAATGTTATGGAATTTTCTTGCTTTAATGAGAAGGCAGATCCAACTGGTAAATAAAGTAATGCTTAAAGCAATCAAAAGAGTGAAAATGAGAAATAAAGTAACCATGCTCCTAATGCTGAACCCAAACTGGCAGGTTTTGCTGATTTATTAAAAAGATTCATATTTATCTGGAGGTAAACGTATTGAGAAGCAATGCTCACTGAATAAACCCTCTCTTTGGTAAGAGGAGAAAAGTCAATTAGTAATGTCATCTGTTTAAAAATCTCCCTGCACCTGGTTCTCATTTGTCCTCCAGCTGAGAAACCGAAGACAACTTCTTTTTACTGCTTGTGGTCAAACAGCAAGTTCATTTCTCGCCACGGGATGATCAAACGGCCGGCCTCCCCCGGCTTGGGAAGGTTTGCCTTTCACTTTCAACCTGTTCAATCATCATTAACTCTGAAAAATGTCACATTCCATTTGTGCAATGAAAATTTCACCACTGGCGACGGTTTGGGTTAAGGTTTTGTAGGTGAAGCCCTAAATCTTGCAAAGCACCTCACACATCCTCAAGGTCATTTGCCTTGTTTCCTTGTTTAATGACAGTTGCCTAAGATTCTGGAGTCTGTCTGTGGCCTGACATAGGAAACTCTGAAGAAATGTCTGTTCAGTAGGTGATACAACATGTGGGTATAATCTGAGAAAAATTAAGGTGTGTGCATGTGCAGAGACACACAGACACACAATTTACACACACCCTCCTTTGATATATATATTATGCACAAATACACTGGAATTTTTACCAAACAAAAACAAAAGTCTCCTTTACTGGGGAGACACTAGTAAGGAAGACCACTGGATGTGGCCCATTTAAAGCAGGGGTTTTCCTACACTGGGAAGCCAGCTTTCCCGAGGAAGCTAACTTATCAACTCGGAGAAGCTCCAAAAAGTTTCTAGGAAGGAGAAATCAGCTTTTGCCATTGGGCTTCAGAAATCTTCATCTCCTTTGTTTATTAATTAGGTTTCCCCCTCTGCAGAGGGCTTCTGACTTGTAATGCCCAGTGAATGTGGCACAGAGCCAAATCCCTGGTGGGTACTCTATAAATATCAGTTTCTGAAAGTGGTTGTCAAGCAGCAAGACGGCTAAAGTAAGAGGTCACTTATCCAGAGTCTTAAAAAAAAGGATAGAGTTTATTGGGGCAAGTCAAATAAGTTTTGTGCCATTTGGCAAGCAAGACAGAGCTAAAACAGGCCCCAGTAATGGGTCCTGATTAAATTCTCAAGGTCAAATCCAAGAGAATATATACATACAGAGCTCTCCAGAGCCTTAAGTGCCGAGGCACTACCACACTGTTTTAAACAGTGTCCAAGAAGGGCTTCTTGAGTTCTAGCTTTTGTTCAATGCCCAAGTTTCGCTGGGTCAGCTCTTAGAAAAAAGGGGGTTACCAGCAGCTCTGGATTACAGGCACAATGTTGTGTGTCTCGTTGAATTAGCCCTGGCTCATAATGTATTAGAATATTTATTGTTGCCACAATCAATTGTTAATTGACTAGTAGAAATTGAGGGTAGGAGAGAGGGCAAAAATAGTCTAATGATATTTTACAACTCCCCCAGCTAATACAAGACCAGACCCTGGGTCTAAAGAAGAATCATGTGGCTCCTAAAACATAAAAGAGAATGAATGTCCTGCCACTTTAATGACTGGGTTGACAACACCACCTTTTCAGAAAAGAGATTCTAATAGTAGGTTATTAGCTGAAAAAAAAAAAAAACTAGTGTGTAATTTCCTAGGAGAGATTTTTTTTTTATTCAAACATTTGCATATGTGCCTAGTATTCTTCTAAGTGCTTTATAAATATTAATTCATTTAACCTCATAGTAATTCCAAGAGGTGAAGTAACTTACCAAAGGTCATGGAACTATTCAAACCACTATGCAGCTCTATTTTTGCATACAGACCTCTCAGAATATGCAACCCAAATGCCCGTTTATCTGTTGCTTCAGGATGGGCAGACAACGTGCAAAGAGAAAAGCGATTTGCTTGCTCCACTTCACAGGGATAGAGAAATGGAGATCGAGTCTCTAAGCTTCCCTTTTCTCCTTACCTGATTTCTTCTACTGTCTTTCTCCACCTTGTGGAGGTCACCTTTCTACTTTTGGCTCCTGAGTGAGCTAGTGATCTGTCTCTATCTGTGTCATGCACACACATGCACATGTGGGTGTGCACACACATACACACTCTCACACCCATACTTTCACACAGAGCTGTTACTGTGCTTCAGTGAAGCTGCACAGGGTGTGTGATCTGGACATGAAAGCAGACATCATTTGCTCATTAGAGCTAAATTTTCAGGACATGCCCCAATTACTGACCTCCACTAACGGCCTGGGTTTGCGCTCGACTGCAAACCTGAAGTGGCAGAGTTCACAGTAGCTGGTGTTTGAGGACGACAGCCAGTGCTCCAGGCAGCTCCGATGAATTGTCCCCAAGGTCCCCGTACATTCACATGGAGAGAGCAAGTCCTCTTGGCTGCTGCCCTCGTGGCAGATCCTGCACATTGGCCGGTCATTGAAGGGGCTGTAAGAGAAGGAGGGGTACCTGCTGGTCACTGGGCTAGAAACCACTGCATGCGATGGTCCTCTGACTCTGTATCCCTGGAACCCGTCCAGTGGCAGCTGCTCAGAATAGATACCTGCTTTAAAACCCTGTGTCTACACTTGCATTTGCCAATACAAAGAAACAGGGGGTGGCCTGGGGCCAACAGTGAGTGAAAACAAGCAACATGTTATTTTTTTGCGTTGGATATAGATGTAGTTCATGCAAACTACCAATCAAAAAATAAAAACCATCCCTCGCCATTAAGAAAAGAAATTGTTTTAAAATGACACCAATTGTCATTTCTAGACAAACTGTGTCTTTCGAATTTGGCCCGGACACTTTTGAATACCCCGAGGTTCCTTTCATTTCTTCTTTCAATAGGGTGGGAACATGAGAAGAGGTAAGTGAACTGACAGCCAGCCCTGAAGCTGCCACACGGAAGTGCAGTCTGAGCCACGGCACAAAGTTGAGTGGCGGGTCAGTCCTTTGAGCTTTCCTAGGATGCTCTCTGGGATACTAAGACACTAAGCTGAAGTGAATAATGAGTATGTCCTACCCAGGTAGCCTCCCTCTAGACCTCTGCCTTTACTTTGCAAAAGCCACCCCTGCACATTTTGTGAAGGCACCGAATGCAGTGGTCCATGAGGCAGGCTGTCGGGTCCCACTGCCTGGGCTCGAATGTCAGCTCTGCTGCTTACTAGTTGGCTAATCTGGGGCAAGTAATGTCATCTCTCTGCACTTTATTTTTCTCATCTCTAAAATGGACACAAAGAATGGTGCCTTTCATATGGTGACTGCAAGGATGAAAAGGATTATCCAGATTGGAAGCTTAGAATAGGGACTGGCATGTAGTAAATGCCTAGTTAATGCTAACTATTTTCACTCGTAGAAAAATTCGGGTCAGGGAAAATGGAACAGCATGGCCCTCATCACGTAAGTCAGTGATCAATGGAAGGGTCAAACTGGCATGACCTCACTTCTCAATGGATACTGTGTTCTGTGAGAAGACTAGTCCTTTCTGATCAATGTGTTCTTATATTGCTTGAGCTTTTCTTTATTGGGCATTAGATTTTAAAATATGTCATCACTGTACATGCCAACCTCTTTACCTGCCCTCCCCTGCCTCTTCCCATCCCTCAAAGATGACAGTGACTCAGGCTCATGCCCATCATCTAACACCATCTTTGGTCCATATGGTAATCCTGCTGTTTCCCAAAGGCCTCTCTGGGGATGATGCAAAGGCTAAAAGGGGATTAAAAGAGGAAAGGATCTCCTTCTCACTTGCCCCAAAGACCCAGTCATGCTCAGGGGAATGAAAAGAGCGTTTAAAGAGTTGGCTTTCTTTCTCATTATTCCTTGCCTCCTTCATTCACATTGAGCCAAACGCATGTAAAATTCTAAAACCTTCTAGTTTACATTACTATGTGGTAGAATGTAAAAATGCCTGACACACACACACACACACACACACACACACACACACACATTGGCTCACAAGTTTCAGTCATTTGAGCTCTGCAGCCTGCTCCTGATCAAACGAGGTGTTTGATGGCTGCAAGGGTGACAGGTGCATATCAGTTATCTGTTTCAGTTCACAGATGAGCAATGATGCTCACTGCCTCATTGTATTCTGAGTCCTAACCAATTGTTAGAATCTTTTCAAGAGGTGGACAATTGATCCCTGCCCCCCATTTCTTCCGTTTGCAATAGTAGCACAAATTGAAAGTACATGGACAACATTTACAACATGCACGGGTGTGTGAGTCTGTGTCTGGTGGCCACCAAGTCTAGGCTGGGGGCAGCAGAAATGCTGTGGTCCACCAGTCATCCTGCTGCAGGCACATGTTCAGATCTGTGGACCTGTATCTACACGGGAGGGGTTGGCTGAATTGCTCAGACCAAGGTATGTGGTCAAGGTGTGAATGACTGACCCAAATTTCAGGGTTGAAAGTGTTAGTATCTATAGCAGGAGACAAACCCAGTGTTGATATACATGTTACGTTCATGTGTAAGGTCAAAGTCCCACTTACCTATTTTGAAAGAAAGGCAAGGAGTACGTACTGGCACAGCAGCATAGAGCCCTCAATCTGCCAACGGCACAAGAGGAGCCCTCCAGGGACAAAGTGCTGGCCTCCATAAGCCATCTCCAGGCTGCTGAAAGCCTTTAGCTTTGCTTTGGGGAGACAAGCTGTGGGGGTTTTAACAATGCAGGGTGTGCATGAAAGATCATGGGTGGGGGCCCATGAAGAGCAAAGGAGGGAGCAATAGAAGAGGCCCCCAAGGGAGAATGTGCCAGAGAAGACTCATCCAGGAGTGGCCTTGGTCAGTGCTCCTATCAGGCAGTGCTGGTTGGCATGAACACCAGGAACGTCATTCAGAAGTTTTGCCCACTTCAGCTCAGTCACCTGAAATCAGGTGCGCCTCCTGCATTCTCTTCTAACAAAGGTTTACCTTTGTTAGTGCCTGGAGACAAGGAGTGTAATTACTGTAGCAACGTCAAAATAACAAATGTAAAGCAAGTGACCCTGTGTCTTGTGGGATCCTCTCCTGCCTGGCTCTCTGCAAGTGTGAAATTTAAGTTGGGAAAACTAGACAACATAAATTTTAGCTTTATATCCTATTGCTATAGAAACGGCAATGACAGAACTTGTGTGGTCTTTTTTCTCACCAATACCTCCTCTCACTTGACACAAAGACCTGAGCACTAATTACATTCCCTTCAGCATTTTCCATCTGACAAGAGTCCTTCGGATCAATTACACATTCATTTATTTTCGTTTAAATTGTGGTACTACCTCTGGGTGGCAAGAGTCCGCACTACTGTCGACAGCAGCTGCCCGTCCTTGGCCGAAACTTGCATGACATACTGTGGCTGCCCATTCACTAGGCTGCACAGTCCTCCACGGTCTTCACCACGGGTGCAGCTGAGCTGGTGCAGTCTGGCAGCACTTCGGGCAGGTGACTGCAGCGGCTGGTTGTCATGGTAACAGACAGCAATTACTTTGCTAATGGCTCCCACATTCATACAGGATTTCCATCTAAGAGAGATCAAAAAACAGTTTACTTGGGCAGGGTGGTTAATAGGAAATGAAGAATTAAAGGCTATCGACATCATCATGTCATTATTTAATATAAATAACAGGGGTAGCCTTGCCGTGGCCCATTATCTTGTTACCATTTAATATGCATGCATGCGCGCGCACACACAGAGCCCACAAGAATCAGCAGACGTGGTTATGAACAAGACAGTGAGCATGCCAGTGTACATAAACATTTAGGATCCCTGCTCTTGGAGAGGGGAGGGATTGATGGCTCTGAAGCCAGTTCTCCTGCTCTGCTCTGCACCAGAGAGGCAATACATCTCTGTTGATACTCTCTAAAAGTTATTATTACTACTGTTTGCAACTACTTTTTCTTGTAATTTATTCTCCATGCAACTTCATTCTGAGACATTGAGATTTTATTCTGTAAATGAGAAAGAAAGAAAAAAATCAAAACAAATCTGGCCAAGCAGCACCTTGTAGGATATTGCCAAACATGAGTCATCCAATTAATGAACCAACTTTCTGACCTTTGCCATATTTGTGTCCCATGATATAATTATCTACTTAATCTGTCTTGAAAATTAACTTCCTTTAAAAACTTAACCTTTTTTAGCTTTATCTTAAAGTTATTCATGAAATGATGAGTCTGATGAGCTTGTTACATTTTTTCTAATGGTCATTACAATAAATACACTATTACTGATTTTTGTCTCTTTATGTATTACCTAAAATCCAGGGACACTGCATTGTCATAAGGGGACACATAAAGAGAATGGAAGGAACTGATAAAAGAGATCTTTACCGCCCATTAAACATAATCCATTCTTAACAATGGTCTTACTTCCCTGACATATAGTTTTTCATGTAGACTGCT
Organism: Eonycteris spelaea; assembly: GCA_003508835.1. Lineage (NCBI taxonomy): Eukaryota > Metazoa > Chordata > Mammalia > Chiroptera > Pteropodidae > Eonycteris > Eonycteris spelaea. The sequence continues at coordinate 1,185,399 of PUFA01000175.1, forward strand.
AGAAATTCTGTTTCCACTTGTGTGGTGTGGGCTTGAACTTGACCTCAAGTTCATAGTAGTCAGGCTCACCGAAGTGGTGAACCCCAATGCATTCAATACTAGGTCTGCATGTGATGTGTAAGGAATAGAGGGCTTTACAGAAACTTTTGGGAGGAATTATTTACGTCTAAAGGTGAGATGACACAGTTTCACAGTCCATACAGGTCGTTTCTGCCTGGCTTGCTCACCTCAAGCTCCTGAGTCCAACATGGCTTGGACTCAGTAGACAGAGGCAGGACTGGTTGACAGACTGAGTTCACATCACTAACCAGTCTGGGTGGTCAAGGTCCCAAGTCTAAATAAGTCAGCTCCCCAACACTGAGGGGATTTCTGGAATTCCTCAAAGGGTTGTTTTCTCCCAGATATTTGTCTACTTATTACTCTTTACTTGACTCCTGGAAAACAGGATCTTCCCAATTTCCAGAAAAATGTGCATCAACTGGATGTTCCTAAGATGAGTACATAGTGTTTCCAGATGAACTTGAGCTGACACTGTCCCTTGCGACAAGCACATGTCAAGCAGGCCTGACCATCAAGAGACAAACGGATGAGAATGGAATCCCTTCCTTGTTGCTGAGGTGTCTGGCTGGCCTCACTCCAGCATGCTGTTTTCTGTGCTCCGTGGCTGCCATGAGTCCTCTCAGGGACCTCTCCCAGGAGCCCTTTGGAACCCAGCAGTAAGGAGAGGGCTGCAGACACCAGTCCTGGTCCAAGGTCTGATGTGGGGGCAGAGGCGAGCTGCCCCTTCAATGCCATTATCACAACTCCGGTGGGTTTCTCAACCACCAGGTACTGAGCATTCCAGGAACACGATCAGATAATTAGCTAGTATAATTTTGCTTTTTAAAGAGGATTTGTTGCTTTTTTTTTTCATTGCAAAAGCAATAAGTTATGGAAAGTACAGAAAAGCACAAAGAAAACTATAAAACTTACTCATAATCCTACCACTCAGATAACCAACCACAGTACACTTTTTGGGTGGATGTCTTTTTTAATTTTGGCAGGGTTGGCAGGGTGGAGTTGTTAATTTGCAGCTGGAGCCAGATATCTTTTTTTTTTTTTTTAAACTGAGTAACAGTAGCTTTCAGGCCATAGAACAAAAGGATGTTCAAAAACTGCCTTCTAAAACTGTGTATAATCCCCCTCCCCTGGCCTGCCCTTATAAAACCCCATTGACATGATTTTAAATTCTCATAATGCCTCACAGTCACAAAGTGTAACTTCCTGGCACAACTCTCTTGCTTCACAAGGCAGCCATAGATTAAGAGCCAGGGGTGTGTTGGCAGGAAAAGCAGACACAGTGACCTTCTTGCCGCATGGAATCATTATGTCTGGGTGCACTTTGAGAGTCTATTTTTGGGTTTTGCATATTTCCAACTCAGAGGGCCAAACCCTCCCTCCCTACACTTGATGGAACTGGAAGGAGGCAGAGAGGGAATGCACAGAGTGAGAAAGTGGGACCAGGGTTGCCAGTAGTTAGGCTATCCTGATTAGTAGGGGGACTGTCACTCAGGTGTATGATGTCCCCAAGTTCATTCACTTATAACTTAGACTAAATCCTCATCAAAGGAAGTAGTTCTAAATATATGACCTAAATCTGCAATAAAATGTCCTTAAAAACAATTCTAGAAGTAGAGTTTCCTTTAATCTTATTTAGATCTGTAAATTCACTTCTGGATGATATACTTCATTTTACTTTTTTTCTCAGAGGCATAGGGAAATTATTAGCCATCTGAATAGTTTATTCCATTCACAATGGGTGCTAGGCGCTGAGTTGGACATAGAGTAATACATACTTTGCCTTTTCCTGCAAGTAAGCCCTGGTTCTTTGGCTTGTGCTATCTCGGTAGAACCCTGAACCCAACTTAGGATCTGATTGAAATGAGACTCACTGGAGAACACACCAGAATAACCTTGAGATACTAGGACTGGTGTACCTGTGATGAATCCCCACGCTCCTAATAAATTGGGCGGGGGGTAGAAATCACATAGAGCATGAGCCCCTTTGATCATGGTAGGAAGGGCTGAGTTGGTTCTAACTCCAGAAGTGGGGATCTAATCATGTACGTAGGTGGAAGAAGAAAGCAGGGAGCACACTTTCCCCAGTCAGAAAGGAAGCCGCAGAGGCCTTGAGCCAGGCATGGGCAGGAGTGGGCCTTGCAGGCTGCATGCTCCAATTGGCATGCATATTGCACCTGGGGCAGTAACAAACAGCCTGCTGCATTTCCTTGTCTAGTTCAGAGCCACCTGGGAAAACAGCAGGCTGTTGTCGTGGATGCTGAAAGGAGCTAAGCTGCGGTCTTGTAGCCTAGCACTGGTCTTTCCCTGATCTTACAGCAAAATTTCAAGCACCATTTGACCATTTTCTTATCAATAAGGAAATTGCTTCCTAGTCCACCCAAGAATTCTGCTCTCTGGCATTTCTCAGGACGAAAACACAATGCTAGGAAACTTCAAATTGCACTGGTAGGATGGGTCCTTTGTTGACCAGGCTTGACACCTTGTGTAATTTCTTTCCCAGGCTGAGAATAAAACATAATTTGGCACTGGCCAAATTCAGCTTCACACAGTGCAAATAGGTGGATGAGAGGGAGACAATAAAACAGGAGGGAGTGGCTAAATAAATAAAAGACTGAATAGACAATTGTTAAGATAAAAAGGACTGTTAAATTGCGACCCCTTTAAAGGACAAAGTACAGGTTTTACAAAAGTAAGGGCTCAAACAGGCTGTACATAATTGTTGCTGCATTTCTGAACCAGCTGCCATTGGTAAGTGATCTCCATGGGAACATGGCTGGCATCATGTGGATGCATCCAGAGGATGTAGGGGGAGGGAAGGCAAGTGAACTCTGCTCACCTATGCAGCCCTTTTGCCTCAGCAGCTCTTGGAACCTCCATAGGGATCACAGTTATGGGAAAAAGCCAGTCTCTCACACTTGGCTGAGATTTTGTGCATATTTGAAATTAGGGTACTAATACTTCCTGAGTCACCTCATCTGGTTGTTTGTGAGGTCTAAAATAATACAAGTGAACATGCTTTGTAAATTGGAACAAGCCATGCACAGAGAAGGCCTCATTTTATTACTACATTAACCTTAAGTCCTGCTCTTTTTCTGGCTTGGGCTGCATCTTGTTTCTGTGTTCTAAAACTATTTTCTCCCATGTCTGGTCGACTTCTACCATGCTGCACCTTTTGGATCACACTTTAGCCCTGATGATGTACCATTCCATCTCTCTCAGAGGGGGAGCACAAAGGGAATCTCTTCCTTGCACATTCACTTCTTGTTCTCCTTAGCTCTGTCTTTTTCATATCCCTAAACACAGGTTTCACTCTTTCACGAAAATGTTTAGTAAAGATATTTGATGAAAAACTGCTATTATGTTTGAGATACTTGGGTCTATTTGTTATAGCACCTACCATTATCTTACCTAATCTTGCATGTAATAAATAACACTAGAAAGTAAAACACAAGCCACTCCCAAGTGCCTTTCCAGGCCTACTTCTATCAGAACTATATTTTTAGTGCCAAGTCAACTTTAATCTCTTAGATGTAAAATAAGAGGACTACTTATGGGCGGAATCTGTAATGATGATATCTCATGTATAAAAATTACTTCAGATCGAAGGACACACACAGGCTTAAAGTAAAGAGATTAAAAAAGATATTTTGTGTGAACAAAAATAGAAAAAAAAGCTGGGGTAACAATACTCCTATCAGACAAAATAGACTATAAAACAAAAACTATAATAAGAGACAAAGAAGAACATTACATAATGATAAAGGGATCAATCCAACAAGAGGATATAACCCTTATAAACATTTATGCACCCAACACAGGAGCACCTAAATATATAAAGCAGATATTAACTGACATGAAGGGAGAAATCATGGTAGGGGATTTTAACAGTCATTGACAACAATGGACAAATATTCTAGACAGAAAACCAATAAGAAAACAGCAGCCTTGAATGACATACTAGAACAGATGAATTTAATTAATATTTTTGGAGCATTTCACCTCGAAGCAGCAAAATATACATTTTTTTTGAGTGCACATATAAGATTTTCCAAGGTAGACCACATGATAGGCCACCAAAAAAGTCTCAGTAAATTTAAGAAGACTGAAATCATATTAAGCATCTACTCTGACCACAATGGTATGAAACTAGAAATCAATTACAAGAAGAAAATGGAAAAACACACAAACACATGAAGGCTAAATAACATGCTGCTAAACAATGAATGGATTAATAATGAGATTGAGGGCAAAATCAAGATACTTCGAGACAAATAAACTGAAAACACAATAACTCAAAATCTATGGGACACAGTGAAAGCTCTCCTGAGAGGAAAATTCAGAGTAATACAGGCTTATCTCAAGAAATAAGAAAAATCTCAGATAAACACTTTAAAAAAAAAACTAGAAAATAACAGCAAACAAATTCCAAAATGAGTAGAAGGAAGGAAATAATGAAGATGAAAGTGGAAATAAACAAAATAAAATCTAAAATACAATACAAAAGTCAATGAATCATGAGCTAGTTCTTTGAAAAGATAAATAAAATTCATAAACCTTTAACCAGACTCATCAAAAAAATAAAATAGAAAAAGAGGACCCAAATAAAATTAGGAATGAAAGAGAAGTGACAAATGACAATACTGAAAGACAAAGAAAATGCTATGAACAATTATATGCCAACAAATTGGACAATCTGGAAGAAATGGATAAATTTCTAGCAACATACAATCTTCCAAGACTAAATCAAGAAGTATCAGAAAATCTGAATAAACCGATTACTACAAACAAAATCAAATCGGTAATCAAAAATCTCCTAACAAACTGAAGTCCTGGACTAAATGACTTCACAGATGAATTTTGCTAAACATTCAAAGAAGAATTAACATCTATTATTCTTAAATGATGTCAAAAAATTCAAGAGGAGGGAAGGCTTCCAAGCTCATTTTACAAGGCCACCATTGCTCTGATTCTCAAACCAAACAAAGACATTACTAACTAACTAACTAACTAACTAACTAACTAACTAACTAACTAAATAAATAAATAAATAAATAAAATTATAGACCGATATCCCTGATGGAAATCCTCAGCAAAATATTAGCAAACCAAATTCAGCAATATGTTTAAAAGGCCACACACTATGATCAAGTGGGATTTATTCCTGGGATGTAAATTTGATTCAATATCCACAAATTAATTAATGTGATATATCACATTAATAAATTGAAAGATAAAAATCATATGATCACATCAACAGATGCAGAAAAATCTAGCATGTTGACAAAAATCTGCATCTATTTATGATAAACTCTCAAGCAAAGTAGGATTAGAAGGAACGTACCTCCACATATTAAAGGCCATATATGACAAGCCCACAAGGATGTCCACTCTCACCACTTTTATTCAACCTATTATTGGAAGTCCTAGCCACAGCAATCAGACGAGAAAAGAAATAAAAAGCACCTGAATTGGAATGAAAGAAGTAAAACTGTCATTATTTTCAGAAGCCCTAAGACTCCATCAAAAAACTATTAGAACTGATAAATGAGTTCATTAAAGTAGCAGGATACAAAATGAATATTCAGAAATCAGCTGCATTTTTATACACCAACAACAAATTTTGAAAAGAGAAATTAAAAGAACAATCCCATTTATGTCTAAAAAATAAAATAACTAGGAATAAATTTAACTAAGGAAGTAAAAGACCTGTACCTGAAAAATTATAAAACATTGAAGAAAGAAATTAAAGAATATACAAATAAATTGAAGGCTATACCGTGCTTATGAATAGGAAGAATTAACATAGTTAAAATGTCCATACTACTCAAAGCAATCTAGAGATTCAATGCAATCCCTATCAAAATACCAGTGACATTCTTCATGGAACTAGAACAAATAATCCTGAAATTTATATGAAACCACAAAAGACCCCAAATAACCACAGCAATCTTGAGAAAGAAAAACAAAGTTTGAGGTATCATGCTACATGATATCTAACTATACACAAGGCTATAGTAATCAAAACAGCATGGTATTGGCATAAAAATAGACACATAGACCAATGGAACAGAATAGAGAGCTGAGAAATAAACCCACACCTATATGTTCAATCGATCTATGAAAAAAAAGGCAAAAATATATATTGGGGTAAGAACATTCTATTCAATAAATGGTGTTAGGAAAACTGAACAGATACATACCAAAAAATGAAACTAGACCACCTTCTTACACCATATACAAGAATAAACTCAAAATGGGTAAAAAACTTAAATGTAAGACCCAAAACCATAAAAATTTCTAAGAAAACATAGGCAGTAAACTCTCTGACATCTCTCTTAGTAATATTTTTTTCTGATATACCTCCTCTGTCTGAGAGAGACAAAAGAAATAACAAACAAATGAGACTATGCCAAACTAAAAAGGTTTTGCACAGCAAAGAAAACCCTCAACAAAATGAAAAGACAATCTACTGAGTGCGAGAAGATAGCTGCCAATGATACATTTGACAAAGGGTTAAAATCTAATATTTATAAAGAACTCACACAACTCAACACCCCAAAAAATCCAATTAAAAAATGGGGAGAGGACTTGAATAGACGGTTCCCTTAAGAAGACATACAGATGGCCAACAGACATTTAAAAAGCTGCTCAATCTCACCAGTCATCAGAGGAATGCAAATTAAAACCACATAGAGATATCATTTCACACCTGTCAGCATGGCTATCACAAATAAATCAGCAAAGAACAAGTGTTGCTAAAGATGTGGAGAAAAGGGAACCCTTGTGTACTGTTGGTGGGATTCCAAAGTGGTACAGCCACTATGGGAAACAGTTTGAAAGTTTCTCAAAAATTAAAAACAACCTAAGTGCCCATCAATAGACAACTGAATAAAGAAATTATAGTACATGTATACAAAGGAATATTACTTCGACATAAAAAAGAATCAAATCTTACCATTCAAGGCAACATGGGTATTTGAGGGTATTATGCTGAAATAAGTCAGACAGAGAAAGACAAATATCATATGATCTCACTTATATGTGGACTTTAAAGAACAAAATAAACGAACAAACAAAACAGGAACAGACTCAGATACAGATGAAAGAAACTGATGGTGGTCAGATGGAAGTGGGGTTGAGGAGTTGGGCGAAAATGGTGAAAGGATTAAGAAGCACAAATCAGTAGTTACAAAATAGTCATGGGGATATAAAGTACAGTATATGGAATATAGTCAATAATACACTAATAACTATGTATCGTGCCAGGTAGGTACTAGACTAATCAGGGGAATTACTTCATAAATTATATAATATATATGTATATATATATATATATATATATATACACATATATATTTATATATCTAAGTACTATGCTGTTCACCTGAAACTAATATAAAATCATATTGAATGTCAACTGTAATTTAAAAATAAAAATTATATTTAACAAATTACCCACGGGGTTTAAAGGTGAAAATAAGAGTAAAACGGTGTGTATGCTGGCTGGCACTACCTGGTCATGTGTGCTATCCAGGCAGAGGTCTGAGGAGGCCTGAGATTGGAGGGGCAGTCCGGAACAAGACTGAACTTCCAAATTCGACCCTAATGCCAAGTCCAGAGACTTTAAGGAGTAGACTCCTCGGGTCCCAACATGTCCTGGAAAGGTCCTTTGCTCCCTCCTCAACCAGAGTTGGTCAACAAAGTAAATTGAAGGAGTAGTTGATGTATTCCTTCTTTTGTCCATTCGAAAAAATATTTCTCGAGAACTTACTAGGTTTTCCTAGAAAGTTTCTGGTGATATAGAGTCCAGCCATTTCAAGTCCTGTTTTCCATTTCCTGAGGAAAAGTACAGGCCACCAAATGTCTGGAGAGTCCCCTAGGCCCTTTTCGGGGCTGAGTCATGAGACACACACCTTCCACTAGCAACTGTGCCCTTGCTAATTCAGGGGAAAACACTGATGCTTTAAACTTGAGGGAAAAAAATTGCCGAACTACAGAAGGGGTAGATACCGTTCTGCTCCCACAGAGTTGCACATTATTAACACTGGTCCAGGATTCAGAAGTCTGACCTTAGCTTTACATGAGCAAATCTGCTTCAGAAAGGATCTCTGAAATGTCCCTTAGCCTTCTTTGAGGAGCCGCATACTCAGGGAGCAAGGCCTCCTCTAATGAGACCAATGAATGATGATACAAGTTGGTTGGTGATTGAAACGGGGAAAAAAAGAGTAATAATGGCCTGTGCAGGAACTTTCCCCTCTGAGTTAGATTTTTAGACTTTGAATTCTAAGAACATTCTATGGGAATAGAATGCTCTTTGAGAGAACATTTTCCTGGCTTTTCAGGCATGTTATGACCAGACAGTGCACTGCATGGCTGATGAACTGACTTAGAGTATCCTGAATGTTCAGAGAAAATGAAGGCAGGCAGGAAATCGCACAGTGACCTTGCTTTCCAATGAAAATGGAGCAAATGACTAATTTCAAAACCATTAACATGTAAAAGCGGCATATTTCTTCTGAGAACAGGACACAAAGGCTCTCCAAGGAGATTGCTGGAACATGATTACCAGCAACATTTAAGTTTTCAAAAAACACGCCAAGGAGGCTATTCACTAAGAATGTGTAGTGGCAAAGTAGCTGCTTCATTAAACTTAAATAGCCTCGGCAGGGCTGTGCTTACAGACCCACGCTACCAAATTATACATTTCTTTTCTGGATGCTTCACTGACCTCATTATGTAGAGTGGAGAGTTTGTCATTCCAAATAAAGTGACCATACAAGTCTTTATAAACATGTCCATCAGGCGCTTGATGAGTCTGCAGAGTGAAACACTGGCTGGCCCAATGAATTAAAAAAAAAGTACTTCTCTTTTATTGTCTCATTCTTCTCTGCTATGTGCTCATTGTAACACTTACAGAGCAGAATTAGAAGGTGAAATGACCGTTTCTGAGGATGAAGGAGGTTTTGATTGGGGGTAACGGGCGTTTTCTTGGGAAATGTGTAAACACCCCAGACAAGAACTGTGGGGGAGAAAAAACCCCAGACCAGCACAAGGCAAGCTGGATCTGGAGAGAGCTATAATAATGCACTCCCAGGGTACTATCTGAAAAATATCCGGAGTTATTTATCATTTCCTGTCCATTATTAATTCTGATTATCAACCGCAAGAAGCATCAGACTAATTTTTTTTTTAATTTAAAATTACTATATTTTCTTTTCAGCCAGGTAAAATCCTCTAGTTCTGCTGAAGGCAAATCAAGTAACAATTATCATGTTTATACATATTTTTTTCCCTCAAGCAGTACTCATGAAATTAATTCAGATTTTGGAGGCTATCCATTTTTTCATTTAATTTTAATTATATAGATGAAAATGGCAATTAAAAATCCTACAACAACCCTGTGTGTTCAAAGACACAGTGACAGCTGAATTACACTTGTAAATAACAACTGGCTCCTGCCCACAGAGCCCTGCTGAGTCTGGGAGCAGAACTGTACGGATGAGTTCTGGGAGCTTGGGAACAATCAGGGCACCAGGAAAATTTAAACGTCAAGTTTAAAGAAGTAGAGGGGAGCAGGAGAAGTAGAACGTTCACGAGACATTACTTGGAGATGAGAAATAGAAGTGTATTTTTCAGATGATACTCAGTGTGTCCAGTGCCAAACGACTACCTGTCTGGCATAAGGAAAGGTATGGAGGGTATGGCATGCTGACCAGGATATCTGATAATATAGGAGAAACATATTGCGACTACAAATGAGGGATGAACAGGCTCTAAGAACTGGTAGTTCCCAATTTGTCGTTGGGTTCATACACATTTTCAACCAGCATCCAAGAGAACGTCCCTGTTAGGAAGTTGATTTGGGGTTCGGTCTGAGTTATACCTCACCTCCTGTGCACAAACAACCTGGTATCGGCAATACAAATGATGCTGATTCTTAATCCCAGCCTCCCACTGTACCCTGGAATAAAGCCAGATGCAGGTTTATCCTAAACTAGAGTTCCTTGGGGCTTTCCCCATCCGCATTTCACAAGACCAATGGGGAGGCTGCGGTCTTGGCTTCTCACAGGGAAATCCAAGCTCTGCCTTCCATAAGGCTGGGGATAGGGGAGGGCCCCCAAGCCCTGCAGTGCTTTCAGGCCCGTAAGTTCCCAAGAGACATTTGTGTTACCTTCCATATACTTGCAAGGATAACCAAAGTTACTCACGTTGCCAAAGAATCTTAAGGCAATACAGAGCAAAGACTAAAAACTCCATGGATTTTGCTTTTTCAGCCCTGTCTTTGCCATTATAGATGGGCTCTCTATCGTATGCTTCATATTACTGAAGCCCCCAAACCCCACGTTCTCTCACACGTTGTCTAGAGACCTGTCAGAGTCCCTGTGTCCTTCTGTATTGTCTTTTTACATATACGGTTTGGATTCAGGGGCCCTCTGGGAGCCTTTGGAAGAGAGCCCTGGTTTTGGATCTGAACTGCACCTGGAGCTTATCATGGAAGAGAGTTATTTGGCTTTTAGCCTGGGTTTTCTCCTGACACTGAGGACCTGCGGTAGGTATGTGCCTGGCACGTGGTGGGCACTTGGTAATCTGCTGAGCTTAAGACTGCAGTGCAGCAGGGTCATCTCACAATAGCCAGTGGCCAGGGTGAAAAGAGAACCCTTCGCGATCCCCAGACATCTAGGTCTCCTTGCTTAGCTCACCTCTCTGTGGCCTCATCACTGCCCTCCCATCTTCCCAGGCAAACATCTCGTGGGGGCAGAACTGCTGACATCTGCTTTGAAAGTCTTGTATAATAAACATAGATAAAAAGCACAGACATGCCCTCTGGAATCACTCTTCTTGGTCTCTAGACACTGCTTTCCTGTGTATGTGCACACGCGCGCACACGCACGCACACACACACACAAAATTCTTTTTATTGGTTCCCTAAAATGGGTCAAATGGTTTTTAAATCATCAAAATACAAACAAGCACAAGCGAAAAGTAACACTTAGCCAAAAGACAGAGTTCCCTTAGATCTCTTTATCACTAACCCTTCACCGTTGTGTATCTTGGATTCTTGTGGGTCATGAAATTGGTTGGAAAAGGGGCCTCTTTCTTACTTCCTACTTATGTATACGTAAAGCACCTAGTCAATGCAAAGTACCTACTAACCCCTTTAAAGATACATCTGAGGCGTTATTTTTTTCTAATCAGAGCATACACATCCTCTCCTGTTCTGTTGGCTGGCTATCCCAGTTTACCATGCATTTTGACTTTGGTGGTTACATCAGTCCCTGACCTTACACAGACGCCAACTGGAGCATCAGCTTGGTCTAGACCTTTTTCTCAGGACCAGTAGGCTCTCTCCCAAGCCTCCAGGGAAGCCTGAGTGTTTATAGCTTATTAGAAATCCCCCAGTGCATCAACTTTCATGGGGCGACGGGGGAGGGGGAGGGTATGTCTTCCCATCGGAACTTCCCCTTAAGCTCCTCAACCATTCAAGGAAGGTCATGAATCATATATCTGGTCTGTTCATTTCTTTTATATCCACCCTGCCAAAAATAATGGGTGAGGTTGCTTCACCTGATCCAGCTTCTTTGATAGAAACAAAAATAACTTTATACTGACACTGAATTAAATTTATCCAACACAAAACCACCAAATATTATAAAGAGACCTACTTTTACCTTTAAATTTTTACTCAATGGTAGTTTTCCTTCAGAACAGACAAAAAATTAACTGTTAATAGCAATAGTGTGAGTGTATTTTTCTTTTTATAGCACTATTCATTTTCTGTTCTCTAAGTGCTTAATAAATACAGTGGGCTTCGCTGCCTTCCAGGGTGAAAATAACAGTTATGCCCCGTGGAGCTCATTCATTTGCTTTATGGGCTAAAAATCTCTAACATGTTACAAATTAACAATGTTCCTGAAGACTGAGTTTTATTCTTGAATCTTCAATTTCACTAATAAATGTGAAAAACACATGTAGTCAGATAAGTCCCTGGAGACCAGCTACTGCAGATGCTGAAGAAAGCAAGTTATTTCAGCTAAGATCAGCATTCATTTTCACATCGGAGACTTTTTATTCCCAAAGTCTCCTCCAATTGCTTGATATAGGCAGTAACATCTGTGTCTAGTGACCACCCCCCAAAAATCTAACAAAACCATATTTTTTTTTAATAAAAAGGATATCATCAAAAAATAAGAAAAAATCATGAAAGTTTTAATAATCGGATAATGATCTTTTTCTAGTCACGGCTCCAATGGAGCTCCACTACCATCTCTGAGAGACAGCTGTTTTGTTTTCCTTAATATTTTTATCATGAAAAATTTTAAGCAAATAGAAAGAATACTATAGTGAACCCACCACATGCTCCATCATCCCCATCTAATAATCATAATTTTGCCACACTTATTTTACTCTCCCTTCTTGCATCGTATTAAGATTTTAAAGCAAGTCCAGAAGTAATGTCATTTTACCCCCACATACTTCAGTATGAATTTCTAAAGACAAACGTTTCTTACATAACCACAGGGCCATTATCATACCTAACAAACTTAACAATTCTTTGGTAACATTTAATACCCAAGCTATATTCAAATTTCTCTGTCTTGAAAAATCTTTTATGGTTGGTTTGTTTAAATGATCCAAACAAAGCATAACATTTGGATGTTCTGTCTCTGACGTCCGTCTCACTTGAACACCCCTCTTTTATTCCCACCCACTGTCTCGCTGAAGAAACTTGTATGGGGCTCCTCTTGAGCCTCGTCTCAATAGCCACATTTTTTGTGGTATCGTTTAACTTGTTCCTCTATCCCCTGTATATTCTGGAAACATTGATTGGTTTGTTTAAGTTCAAGTTCAACTCTTAGGCTACAATAGCTTTAGGTGGCACTGTGTACTTTTTATTGCGTCACATCGGAAGGCACCTAACGTGTGGCCATCTCACTTATAGTGGGTTCAGGTGACAGCAGCCTGATTCCTCCATTGTGATGTTCCCCTTGGCATTGCTAATGGTCTAATGATTGCATCCATTGATGACAGCTTGAATCAGTTATTTTCGCTTGGGGCTACACAATTATGCTTTTCCAATTCTAACTTCCCTTCCACATTTAATGGCTGGAATTCTCATGTGAAGAACTTTCCTTTATCAACCAGTGTGATTTTTACCCTGAAAGACAATTTGTATAGAAAAGATGTGATCATTGATTAATTCTTTACTTTGCTGATTTTCATTGTAAGCAATTGGTGCCTCAGTTACATCTTAAAGTAATGAGTTTTTTGTTGTTGATATCATTCTTAAAGATTTACCTTTTTATTGAAATAAAAAAAAAATCAAACCACCACCCTAGAACTAATTCTTTTGAGCATAGAGAACTGGATTTCTGATCCAAATGGCACAAGGTAAGTCGAGGGCATGGTCCCTGGCCTCTTGCAGCTCTCTCAGCAGGAAGGTCAGGTGCGTTTCCCTCACCTGCTTTGGTATCTGTTTCTTGTCTTTATGGTTGATACGGTCTTTCCTTAGGCTGAACACTCCTGCATTTACTGATCCCTGAGAAAATGAGAACAATTCTAAAAACCTCTCTTTTCTTATTGTGGCACAGGGTGTCACAACAGACTTCCACTTTTATATTATTAATCAGATACGTCTGAAGTTACCTCTTCAGAGGTAACTTCAGAGGTAACTTCCAACCGCATGTGGAAGCAGGTTGGCAGAACTACACCTGTTCAGAATGAGTAGTTCAGGTCATCTGAGCCTGTATCGGTTTGGGCTTTGTGACTCCTCAGGAAGCCATTCCCATCCAGTGAAGCCTGCAGGTGCCATCTGGCATGGCCACACCCTGCTCCAGGGCTGCAATGGTGACACATTAACAAGCTGGGCAAGCTTCCACTGGAGGGAAGAATCTGCATTGTGGGTAAAATCTGCACATGTATGGGAAACAGCTCCCTTTTTTTCTTTTCGTTAATAAGGGTGAAACCATTTAGGCCATTCATAGGTATTCCTCACAGAGGCATGTATAAGTCTTCTTTAACAATGGTTGACAATGTTTCTAAGGCTGATAGGAATCCAGGGTCTTTCTTTTTTCACTCGGTAAGAGCAGAAACATTTTCTGCCCATTATTGCCTTGTTTTACTGACAGGCATCTGTCACACATTAAAACAGTGATAATGGGAAGATAATATGCTGGCTCTGTCCGCACACTTCAAGAGCGAAGCATTCATGAAAAATGTGTATTTTGGGAAACCTAGATGCTCAAGTGCTCATCCCCATTTCTAGTTAGTTTGAAATTCAGTGTAGAATCACAAAGCAATGAGAAGAGGATGGAATCAGAGGAGATTCCTGAATGGTCCTGCAGACACCAGCATGCAGGGAGCTGCTGTACGCGGGAGGGGAGGAAAATGGGTTAGGAAATGCACGCCAAAACGCAAGAGCGGGGCTGAAGCACTTTTTTCTTTCTGACTTCACTGAGACTCACTGCGAGCTGCTGAACCAAAGAACTGGCAGAAAACGTCTTCCATGACTCTGTAAATGGAGAACTTTCACACATTCTGAAAGAGAACAAATACTCCCCTTTGAAACAGAGGTGAAAAGGGAAGTGCATACTTTAAATAAACTAATAAAAGCAATTCGTCTCCTACTAAGAATCTTTCTAGTAATAGTTCTCTGTCAGGAAGTAATGCTGCTGCTACTCATATATTTGGATCTTCAGTAGTATTTTCAGGTTCTGACTTCTTGGCTAATGCAAATAAACGCATATCTTCCAAAACACACATGCGCGCGCACACACACAGGCCCTATCGAATGCCATCTTTAATTTTCGATCCAATAAAACTTCAATTTATTCAATAAATTATTGTAATATAATGCCACCTTTATGCTAACAATTCACCTTAAGATCTTACTATCCTGGATTTAGCCATGGAGCCTAGGGACTACTGAAGTATAATCCAGGCTGCAAAGTTCTACTATGACTACAATAGGAAAGAAGATAGGTACCATCATATCCAGGGGCAATAGTCAACTTGACCAGAATAGAAGCCAGAAATCACTAGCCTCACCAGTAAAAAGTGTTACAAATTTCTCTTTAAAAAACAAAGTGGGGGAAGGCTGTTCGTTGCAGTGATTCAGCACATGAGCCATAGAATTAGAACCCTTGGTCTGAATCCCAGCTTTTCTATCAGTTACATCTCCTCAAACTGGGGATAAAACAGTGCTCATCTCATATCTGAGGATTAAATCAAATAATTTATAACATAAAATGCCTAGCACAGATCTTGGCACACAGCAAATACTGCTAGCTGCAATTATTGTGTGGGAGCCACAGCAACTTCAAATGTCACCAGGGTATACTATTGCTTTTTATATTTCTGCTCAAGCCAAAAGACATTTATCACAATATTGGCACTAATATAAGAGTAAACACAGTAGTTTGAGAAGCAGAGTGGATGAGGAGAAAAAAAACATGAGCTTTAGGAATCAGGCACGTACATGGCTTTGAGTACTGGTGTTTGCCAACAGTTACTAGGGTCTAATCTTGGATTGTTAGCGAATCCTGCCACTAGATGGTGTGATCCTGGACTGGGGCGGATTGGCCAGAATTTACCGAAACAATGGGGTGAGACTGGACATACATACCCAGGCACACCAGGAATCTAAAGAAATTACATGTTACTAGGTGAAGTGTGCAGAGAATATCTTCTTAAAACACAGTATCAATACAATATAGAATAGAATGTTTCCCTTTGTTTTGCCGGAGGGCGAATATCAAGCTCTGAGGAACCAGGTAGGCCTCTACAGTTCTTCGAATTTTCCCTTTACTCTTTCTGGGTTTGCCAAGGGCCAGGTACCATTTTGGCCCCAGAATGAGGTAGTAACTCTGAAGCATTTAGTATAGATGCAGATGAATGAATGGTGGTGTTCTTTTTTGGGAGGACGTGTCTTTGCACTTGCCTAACAATACAGGGTAAAACCAAACTGAGTTTGTAATCCCACTTCCATATGTTGACGCCAACATTCCTAGAACGAGGAACTCTCTTTGTCTTGTTTACACAGTACTCAGCACAGGGCCCACTTAGCTGTTTACTAGGTACATTTAGGGAGAGATGTATGTTCTTTTAATAAAACAGGGATATGTGAAAGGGGAATTTATAACTTTTTGGATATCTGGGTGGTAAAGATCTGAACATAAGAGGCCGGAATACACTGCATCATGATTTTTATTAAGTCTTACTTTGAAGGTGACATAAAATATGTGTCCTGTTTGTTAGGGGAGAGAAATGCAACCAAAGCTACTCCTTGATGACAGTGTGCATGTATGCAAGCGAGGCATGCTGATATCTCTAGCTTGATCTGTTCATAAATTGGACTCATTTCTTAGATTTACAAATGATGATCACTACAGTAAATTCAGTAACAGAATTTTCTTCTCTAAACATGACAGTCTCTGCAGTGTCTTTTTAGAGGCCTTAAGTGGTTTTGATGTACATGAAACTAAAAGTCAGCGGGGGTGGGAGGGGCGATTAAAAGTTACACAAATAATGAAGATGAGTTCCTAGGTGAATTACCCATTACTGTGGAGGTTTTTGGATATTTTCATTAAAAAGAGTAAAAAGGCCATCTAAAGATACTTGTGTATCTACAGATGATTGTAAAGTCATTCTCTTTATTTCTTTCCTACTCCCATAAGCCTCTTTTATTAGTTTCAAGGAATAAAGCTCCAATCTGCTTCAGTAAACTGAATTAGTTTTTAAACTACACAACCATACACAGTTTCTTTGCATGAGCAATCCTCTTTAATGGCTTTATTGGGAAGACCGCATTAAAAGGTATACTTTATAAACCTTCCCTCCACCTTCTAGGCCCTCTCTACTTTTTTTTTTTTTCCAAACAATATTATTAAGACCATTGCTTTTTCACAAGTACCTGGCATATAATGAACACTGAAAATATTTGCTGACTCATGGAATAAATAAATGGATTCACTACCTTGATATCAAATTCTGGATCCAGGTTTAAAGCCACACAATCACAGGGCCGACACAAACCTCCCGCTTAGAAATGCAACACCCTCTGTCTGACTTAACTTCTAAACAGCCTAGTTTCCCCTCTGCCATTTGATAGTTGTCTATATTTTTATTTTTTTTCTTGAATTTGAATAATTCTGATGTTCATTATCAAACTTGAAATCAGGTGCTCCTATCTGCAAATCATTTAGAAAAATTAACAGGCAGACCATGAATTTGAACTCTTAACCTAGAATGGCTTGCAATGATCTCTAAAACAAAAACATTTCTAATTCCCCTCTCTACTCACCCATATGCACATAGTATCCTTACACTGACATGAAGAGTATTGTTTAAAGAATGGAAGAATGAATGTATGAATAAATGACTGAATGAGTAGATAAAGCTCGAAAATACTCCAGAGACAAAGCAATTCCCATTTCCCCATCAACTGAGGACACTTTGAAAGTGCAGGAAAGGAGGATCTCAGGCTCAAAGACCTTCTCCTCCTGTGTACCCAGGCCCAGGTTCCAGATTTGCTGTGTCAGGCAGAAGCATGGTGGAAGCTGCATTTTTCTGGCACCTTGATTTGGAAAACATGGATATATTTTTCCCACTCACAATGAAATGGCTAGTTATAGTTGAAATGGTACCATTACTTCAATATTCAGAAACAATATTAGGTGATTGGTCTCTTATGAGCTGGTGTTGGAATCTAACTACCGCATGAATCAAGTTTCTATTTGTCACAATATACCATGTTTTCAAGTTGAGGAAGTCTTGCCCATTCTGTTTCCAAATAATATCGAGTAGCAAAACTACCAGAGACATCTATTGTTACAAAGAAAAGTTTTTTTTGCTGTAGTTGGGATAGACAGGTAGGCAAAGGTGGCATAAGAGTGTAGGACGTGATGGTTAATTTTATGTATCAACCTGAATGGGCCACAGGGTGCCCTGATGTTTGTTCAAGTATTACTCTGGATGTTTCTGTGAGGGTATTTTAGATAAGTTTAACATTTAAATTAATAGACCGAGTAAAGTAGATTGCTCTCCCTTGTGTGGGTGGTCCTCATCCAATCAGTTGAAGGTCTGACTATAACAAAAAGCCGACTCTCCCCTGGGTAAGAGGGAATTCTTCCTGCCTGACTACCGTTGAGCTGAGACATCAGTATTTCAGATTATAACTGAAACAATGGTTCTCCTTGGGTCTCAAACCTGCCAGCCTAAGGCCTAAAATGTACATTTTCCTGGGTCTCCAGCTTGCCAACTCACCCTGCAGATCTTGGGACTTGTCAGCCTCCATAATTCCATGAGCCAATTCCTTACAATAAATTTCCTATATCCTCCTATCTATCTGTCTGTCTATCTATCTATCTATCTATCTATCTATCATCATCATCTATCTGTCTGTCTGTCTATCTATCTATCTATCTATATCTATCTCCTATCCTATTGGTTACATATCTCTAAAGAACGCTGACTAATACAGCAGAAAACATCAAAAAATAATCTAAAAAGTATATATATTTGTGTGTATATATATTTACTTTATAAATACATGTATTTACTTTATGGATTTTAAAGCTATGCACATATATACATACATATACATAGTAAAATTTAAACAAATGGCCAATTACCTTCTTGGTGGTTCTCAGGTTATGTAAAAAGTAATCCGTGATCCCCAATCACATACTAAGAGCATGATAAGTGGGGTGTGCTGGGCAGAGATGACACAGGCTCTTTGCAGCATGGGTGACGAGCTCTCACACACACTGAAAAGCAATTTTGTGGCATGTACTAACAGCCTTAAAATGGTTATGCTTCTCCTTTTAGGAATCTATTTTTAGGATAAAATGTTTGAGACTTTTCTTTAAGGAATATATTTTAGGGACATAATCAGAAATGCAAGCAGGGATTTATGCACCATCGGTAGTGCTCTTTTATGCTCTGCAGTGTCCCTTTCTAGTAGCACAAGATAACTGTCTAACAGTTGGGAAAAGGTCAAACAGTATAGCCAAATAATAGATTATTAGTGAGGCCATTAACATCGTTTTGATAATAAGTGTTTAATGGTAGTGAAAGATACAATATAAGGCCTTGTGTAAAAAAATAGGATATACAAATATTTATATCTATAATTTCAACCACCAAAAAGAAAGATGGTATATCACCATGTAAACAGTGGTTCTCTCAGGGTAATAAGTGATTCTTATTTTTATTGTTTATGTTTTGTATTTTCTAAATTTACTAAAATAAAAAAATTATTTTTATTACATCTGGAAAAAATGAACAAATAACATTGAATAACCTTCAAGAGGGGAAGCATATTAATCCACCTCCTGAGAAAACAAACAATAAACACAAAAACGGAGTGACAGCAAGCCAACTAAAATTCAAAAGCGCACATGCCATCATCATGAATAATCCAAAAAGCAACCAAGAGGATTTCCTTTATTCCATAGGTGCAGACATGACATTACAGTTACCCAAGGAAGGAAATTAACAAAGCCTCTCCAGGCAGCGTTCCAGGAAATCGCTGGCTTAGTGGGAAGACCCCTAAGTCTGTAACTGAATCTTCTGGTCGCCCCATCCCCCACTTGGTAACAGCCATAGAGGTCAACAGTGGAGAGACAAAATAACTCGAACAGGATACTCTTTCCCCCTCATGTAAATACAATGTACCTAAATTAACATTAAGTTGGCTTTTTCCTTTTTGGCCAAAACATGCCAATTTACATTAAAAATCCATATACTTAACATGAGTCATATCCTTGCTAGAGAAGACAAATCTATAAAAAGGACTGTAATAATCAGCCAAGCTTTTCTCAAACATCATTTATCATTCTTGTTTGGAATTTACATATCCAAATTGCCTGGCCATCAAGTGTATATTTAAACCATGTAGTCTTATAAGAATTGGTGAATATTTTCACTTGTTGCATAAACGAGGAAATCAAAGCAAAGGAATTTTATGATTTTGTCAGCATTCTAAAGTTAGTGGAAGAATCTGATAACTGCATTTCTGATCTCAATTTCTGTGCCTTGCTATCACTATTATTATTATTATGCACTGATTATGTGCATATATGAGGTAAGGTGCAATTGTCATTCTGGTTGGGGGGAGGGAGAAGGAAGAGTAGGGCAAGGGGAATAAAAAAAGTGAAAAACATTTCCTCCTGTCAAAGTTAGAGTGAACAAAGTAGGCGACTTCTTCAGTCGTGACAAGCATTTTCCCAAAATTCCCGAATTTCCTAATAACAGTGAGTAAAATGGAATGCTTAAAGAAAAAGTACATGTTCTTTTGATAAGACTAAAATTTCAAAACAGGAAGAATTCTTGGTATTTAATGATTTGGCAAGACAATCTGTAATGGATGTAATATTCCATGATTAAATTTCACAATATATTGTTTCACTGACATTGATCACTACTCAGATTTTTTCAATCCACATTTTACTAATTTAGAGAACAGGAGAGCATATTCTCAGTTATGTTGGACTGATTCTATACAACTTAATTACTTTCCTTAGTATTCCCAAAGTCTTGCACTGTGGATGAAAATTTCATATCTGTGAGTCATCATACATTTTCTAAGAATTACAACTCATCCACTTCCCATGTTGTGCAATGATTTAATTTTCCCCCATAGCAGTTTAGAACTGTAGGCAAGAAAGTTCTGTGAGCTGTCCTACTGAATTACACAAAATTAGAATCTGGTTTGAGGGAAATAACTTCACATGTAAATTTCAACGAAGAAAATGCAATATTTCCTCAGTTTTGCAGAGGCTGAAATAAATAATTTTCCTTATTTCTTACAAACGACAAGGAAAACCACACAGTGATCTCCTTTGCTATTAAAATCAGGTATTTTGGGAGTGCGGGAGGAAGTCTAAGGTTGTCCTTTCATTGAGTCAAAGTGAATTCTGTGGATAAATTAGTCACTAAAGTTGCAAATGGGCCCTTTTCTTATAAAGGTTGCCAGAGATTTCCCTCTTTTGGATACTGTAGAAATCCCTGTTACTATCCAATTCTACAACAAACATAACCTTATGCTAGAGTTGACTATAGTAGGTGACACCCAACTTAAATGCTCTTCTTATTATTCATTCACTGACAACTCCATCCCCTTGGGTATGCCTTCCCTGTAGGAAAAGGTTAGGATCGCATCTCACGCACATAATTTCCCACCTGGCTCTTTCCTCCTCATCTGAAAGGAAGGCTTTTCTAAGTAGTAAAAACTGTTTGGCCAGGGTGGATGAAAGGTCAGAAGTGTTTGTAATGGAAGAACATGTCCCTATTACCTATTCTTCATTTCCTACCCCTTCCTGTATCACCTGCTGGGCAATCAAATTTTAGTATGAATCTTTTTTGAAAATCATATAGTATTAATAAACAAAATAGAGAACTGTAATTATATTGGAAAAACTGGAAGAAATTCCTGTTAGCACTCTGAAAATAATTGCTGTAATTATGAAAAATAGTTGTAATTTTAACAGCCAGAGAGATTCTTCTGGACTAAATGTATTTAAGCCCCAAATCTAAGACTTGAGGAAATCCAAAAACAGCTGTGAACCCTGAATTAATGAATACCGAACTTCTGCTCCTAGAGGAAATATAGGGTTAGGTTCCTCCAAGTGTCTGGTCACATTTTCGTCAACTGATCAATACATCACCTTGTTTTATGTGTATTTCTATTTAAAGATACTTTATTTAATACATAGCTGATTCATTAACAGTGAACTCTGGGCCAACAATACTATAACTTATGCCTGAATGGAACTTATCTATCATATTTTCTTATATAAGGTAGATAATGAAACTTATCTAACATGTCTTCATAAGGCACATCACAGTCTTTTTGTGCTTGGGAACACTAGACAGCACTTCAGCACTATGCTTGCGGGCCATTTTAAAGAGCAAAATTACCAATAAAACCCAGAAAGGTAAATAGTGAGACACTTGTTTACATTATGAGAGCTAAATAAAACATGAAGGCTGAGTACACTCTTTTGGACCTTGGTTGAAAATACGTGTGTTAGGTGACTCAAATTTTTTACCACTCTGTGCATGTCTGCAAATTACCATGAAATCACTGCAAGTATTGATTTTTGGGTTACAAATACATTTTAGCAAGTAAGTGAATTCTCAAATCTGGAATCCACTAATAATGAAGATCGAGAGAAGAAATTCTACTTATTTAACAGCAGATCATGCTTTATCTCCTTTTCTCCTAAACACTGATATAGCCTCAATAAAGTAATCTTCCATGTTAAACAGTGAGAAATATTTTAATGTTAGATGCCTATTATAATTGTAGTAGAACTGTATTATTGTTGTATCGTAATACGACAATTGTAGTACAGTTTGTATTATTTGTTTGTATGTCTGTTTTATTTTGTGTTGTTTCTAAGTTAATGGGTGTTAACAGCTTTGATTTTTTAAAACGAATGTAACTGTGAGTGGTAAGAAATATAAAACTATGAGTTCACAAAATCTCCTCCAATTCCTTGTTTTAGAAAGAAAACAGAGACAGCGTTGTCTGAGTTATCATTTGAGTAGATCTAGAAGCTAATTTTTGTAATTTAGGTAAAACTTCCATTAGCGCATTAAAACTCACTCTCGTTCAGGATAGATATATTCAGAATTTGGTAGGAGAATGCTGAACAATTACTAAATACTCTGGAAAGGAAGAGATGCTGAGCTGACCATGTAAAAAATGAGGCCTCTGTTCCCTTAACCCTTTTGTGTTGCTCTGCATTTCAGGAGCTTTCTAACACTGCAGGTAAGATTAGAAGTTCAAACCTATTTTTTAAATGTTGTCATCTCTAAAATGTGGAGAAAAATCTTGACACATCTACTCAACAAGGAGGTGTAATAAGTAGGAAAAAAACAGGTGGGAAAATTCACACTTGTTAGAAACTGTTTTTGGAATTGTGCTTAGGTTTTCAAAACTTAGGCCAAAGCATGTGCTATATGTGATAACAGTGTCCCATGTACTAGAATCTGATTAAGGCAGGACTGACTTGCATCTAGGTCTAGGACAACATTAGAGTAAGATTTTGGTAGAGTCACTGTTTTGCATTTGGGCCCTGACCCCAGGAAAGCACATTCATTTGTTCACTAGTTGGTTCATTGATGAGAGTGCCGTGGAAATGCCTGAGGGCCCTTCTGCTGGTAGAGCTGCCTGCAATTACCTGACCCCATCCCACCACTATTTCCATCCAAGACAGATTCCCAGGCGCTCAGTCTGTGGAAGAGGTCTGGGAAGGAAATGAGAGTTAGGTTATATAAGGTATAAGGACCTAATAAGAGTATCTTATTGATCGTATAATATCAATGGCTAGATCTCAGTTAATCTTTTAAACAGCCCTGTGCAATATCAGTTATTCTTGCAGGTTTCTAGAACCATGGTGCTGTCTGACACTCACGGGCGCAGTCTTCCTGCCTCGTGCTTCTTGCCTAACCTGAATAACCCCATCACAACTATTTTAGAGACTGGAAGGAAGCCTTCTTGAGCATTTTCAGCTATTTAATTGTAGCTTTAAAAATGCATCACAGCATGTTTCCACCATTCCCTATGTGGTTTAAGAAGCAATAGAAACCTTCAAAGCTTCAATACATCCGTTGTAGTATCTACTGATGAAACCTTAATTTTTTAGGGGTCTACTAGTTATTCTAGGCCAGAAGTCAGAAAACCTTTTCTGTATAGGATGAGATAGCAAACATTTTAGGCTTTGCAGGACATATGATCTCTGTCACAACTACCCACCCTGCCACCATAGCATGAAAAGAGCCATAGACAATATTAAACAAATGACTATAAAAAAAACTTTAAGTAAAACTTTATTTATGGACACTGAAATTTGAATTTCATATAATTTTCACATGTCACAAAATAAGTTTTTTTTTCATTTTGTAAAAACACATTTTAAAATATAAAAAAACCTCTCCCCTTGGTTTGAAAAAGCAAACACAATCCTTGCCCTAAAGGAGTTAAATCATCTTAAGTGATGACTGTGGACACAGACATACAAATAAAACACACAGAAATAACTATATACCAGACATGATAAGAAAAAGGTAGAGAATAAGTCATTTACATTAGATGGAGTTTAATGTCTCTACATTTTACTCATGATTGTACTCTGCAAAGCATGTCATAGGGCATGTAAAGCCACTGGTGAATTTATATGGAGAAGGGATATCATCAGAGCTTTCTCTAAGGAAAGTCCAAGTGGTCATCATTCTATGTATGTCAGGACAGTTTCTTGACATGTTTTGCAACTTCTTCAGGAGCACTAAAACATTCCTGAGTTCAAATGCTTGGTGGCATTGTATCCCTACTCATACTAACAGTACTACGCTCTTGGCAAAGTTTTCTTTTCCTATGATTTACATCAATAAGGCTACATTACCTCAGTGTCATACAGAAACCACTGGGGAAAAAAAAGAAGAGGCAACAAAAGATACAAAAATAATATTGAGTGTTCACTTTATGATAAACACTGCTCTAAGCAATTAGCATGCATTATCTCATTTATCCTTATAACAATCCTTTAAGGTAGGGACTAATTTTTAAAAACTTATTATAGGAAATGTTGGCACAAAAAAGCTACAGGGTTACACAAGACTTGAACCCAGTTATCAGATTCTTGACCCCCCGCTCTTAGCCACTCATGATTCTACCTCCCAATACAGTCAGCCCTCCATATCTGCAGGTTCCACAGCTGCAGTTCAACCAACCACAGATAAGAAATATTTGGGAAAAAAAAAAAGTTATGTTGTTGCTGTCAATTACCGTGCAGTTAGGCCAACGATGGCTGCATCTGTACCAAACATGTACAAACTTTTCCTTGTCATTATTCCCTAAATAATACAGTATACCAACTATTTATAGAGCATTTACATTGTATTGAGAAGTATAAGTAATCTAGAGATGACTTAAGGTATACGGGAGGATGTGCATAGGTTATATGCAAATACTACTCCATTTTATATAATGGACTTGAGCATCTGCGGAGTTTGGTATCCTGGGGGTCCTAGAACCAATACCCCAAAGATACTTAGGAATGACTGTATTAAGTGTTCTTGCCACTAATGGCTCTGTCACTCAATATTCCTTTCCCAAGATTCTGTGTTACATGTGTGCTGGCCCGTGTGCACACATATGTGCACACAACATTCATCACGCCCAACAGTCTTCACCCTTCCCTGCACCATTACCCTTCCTACTCCAGTTCCTGCATATGTCCGAATATCTGCTTTCACACATGAGAAGGTACGTTGATACAGGAAGACACCCGAATAGTAAAGGAATATGGGGCTAGAATTCAAGAGACCTTGGTTCTAACTCCGATTCTAATCCTATGACCCTGTGTAGATCACTTTACCTCTGAGAGACAGTTTCTTCACATACTAAATAACACTTATCCTTATAACATTTTTGCAAAATGATTAAATGTATGTGGAAGCATTGTATAATCTAAAAAGAGTTGATTGTAGGTTATTACTTTCATTATACACAGTCTTCATCCTTATTTCTCCCATTCATTCCTTACTCATTGTGAAAAAGCAACACAGTTGACAATTATTTCTCATAATACCAGCCCAGCCCCTTTTCTTGCCTGCCCCTTCCTCCCTTCTTTTTATTCACTAAGGAGATATACAATGGTCAGCAAGACAGAGATGATCCCTTCCCTTCCCCAGGTCAGAGAATACAAGACAGACAGCCACTGGTGTGCTGGTGCCAGCTTGTACCATCTCACCGACTTCTTCTCAAGTTCATGTGCAGTGAAACCATGCTGGTGGCTTAAAATGGCAACAGTTGGAAGTATTTACACTATGGAAGCCAACAAATGCTGCAGGTCATTCCTCCCCCCACCTCCCCTTTTCCCAAAAGAACTGGTTACTGAACATTTACCAGCATACCATTGGGTACAGAAGCAAATTAATATAATGGCATAGGTGTTAGGATGGAGATAGAAAAGGGTAGTGTGGGACCATACAGGGAGGCATTTATCATGGTTGTGGGGATGGGAAGAGGCATTTAGAGAAGGTGGTGTCCTGGAGAAATGAGGTTTAAGCTTAGACCTAAATAATGAGAGGAGATAGCCAGGCCAAGGGGAGGGAGAAGAGAGTTCCTGGGAGGGGTAACCACATGTGCCAAGACTCAGGGTGTTAAAACAGCTGAAGGTAGTTCCTTAAGGATGTAGTGCAAAGTGGGAGGAAGGAGAGCAGAATGAAGCTAGAGAAGTAAGACCCTGAGAGCGACTAGTGAGCTTTTGAGCAGGCAGAGTCAGGGTTATGAGTCAGAGATGGTTCTGCCAGCTGGCGACCTCAGGCAAGCTTCTCACCTCAGCTGTGTCTCATCTGGGGTAAGAGGGTAATTACAGTCCTCAGACCTCCTGGGTGGTGTGACGCTGCAGGTGGAGTGCTCAGCGCAGCATGCCTGGCTCCTCAGAGCTGCCTGGTAGGCATCTGAGCACTGGTCAACAGAGCAGATGCGCACATTCTACAAGGAAGGAGCTGTTTCTGCAGCCTCTTTCCACCTTAAAACACTGCCGTTCTGGTAGTCTAGGACAGTGTTTTTCACACTCTGGGTGGTGACCCATTCGTGGGTTGTAAAATTAATTTAGTAAGTCTTGAACAGCACTACTAAAGACAAAAAAGATGAAGAAAAAATATAGAATTCAGTGGAACTGGATAAAAAACCAGCACTGGAGTCTATTATATGTTGCAAGGTAAGTTTTGTTTTGTGTTTGTGCACACTGGGTTGCCATGTAAAATTTATTTCTGAGGGCTACAGTTAAAACGTGTAAAAGTCTCTGCTTCAACAGAAACTTCCTGTGAGCTTTGGGAGCTGGGAGAGGGAGGATGAGACAAGCCCGGCCAGCATCGCTTTCTCCTACTCCAGGAGCTGGAAATGTCTCAGGTGTTTATTCCCCGGGGTTTCCAAGGCTCTTTAGTTTCCAATAAAAACAGATGTTCTTCCAGCCAGGTAGGACCTTAGGCTTTATCAGCCATTTAGCAGCCAGAGTAGAACAAAAGCCAAAGGCTATTCATTTGCAACGACACAGATGGACCTAGAGGCTATTATGCTGAGTGAAATAAATTAGACAGGGAAAGATAAATACTATATGATTTCACTTATATGCGGAATCTAAGGGGCAAAAAGAACAAACTAATCAAAAAGACTCACAAATATAGTGGACAATTTGGTGACGGACAGAGGCTGGGAGAATGGGGTGGAGGGTTAAAGAAGTACAAATTAGGAGTTGATAGATGGCCACAGGGATGGTGAGCATGATGTAGGGAATGTAGTTAGCATTAATGAAATGGCTAGGTGGAGAGCCAGAGGAGAGAAAGAGCAATTAAGGGGATCGTTTTACAAACTATATAAATGTCAAACCAATGTACTGTATACTTGAAACTAATAAAGTAAAATTTAAAAAAAAACCAAGCCCAGGGAGGGAGAGTGTCTCTGCTAAGCAGGGGTGGGTGTGTGAGTAGGATGGGGGAAGCGATACTAAAGACCTCCAACTGCCCTGCTGTTAACTAAGCTCTGACCATGAGTCATACTCAGTAACTAAAACTGACCAAGGCAGGCAAGTCCAGTGGCTTGGTGCGCAAAGGAACTGAGTAGTGAAATTGACATTTAGTTTGGTGTGTCCCAGAAAGGTAATTGTGTATGTGAATAAATTTTAGAATAATTTATTTTCAACATATGTCAAAACATATCCAATTTGCCCTTTGGAGTTGCAAAAACTGTTTGGCATTTCTTTTTCCTTTACAATTTAAACAACGGAAAGTAATGGCAGATGCCTGGTCAGTGTTTGGGAGAATAAAACAAGCACCACACCACGTGATGATTTAGCCTCCTTGACTTTCCACAGGCTCATTCCCCAGGCATATGCAATTGGTACTAGATTAGCTGCCGACATTTATTGACAAAGGAATTAATCTTCCCCAATGATGCTTTTTTTAAAGCTCATTCTTTATAGGAAGTTGCAGCAGAACATCAGGGCTCATTCACTTTCCTCATTCCTCCTTAACCTCTTGACAAAAGTGGTTAAAAATAAGCGCTCAAACCCTTGATTCCAGTGAGGAAGGTGAGGGATCAAAAGAATAAAAGAAGCATCTTTTCCCTGGTACAGACCATCACATGTCCAGTTCAGGCAGTCACTGAAATTACAGCCATCAGGAGACTACCTCTCACATGGATTTAGGAGCATGTGTGCATGTGCGTGTATGGGGGTGGGGGGAGGCCAATGTGAGAACAGATACATGGTTGTCATATTTAGGGTATTTGGTCAGAGAAGAGATCCTCATCAGTGATATGCAGGTACCCACTTCTTGGTTTAACTGCATTTTCCTACTATGTTTCTCACTCATTAAAACCATTTTAGTGGAGGGAGAAAGCAACACATACTTGCTACATCAGTAACACAGTGCTGAGCCAGGAACTGCCCACTTCTATTCCCCAAACACAACTGAGAGCCCCTCTCACTCTGACCCTGGGTGGGTCACTGCAGGGCTCTGTCAGCTATCTTCGATGGGACTGCCCAGTTTCTCACTTAACCTGTTAATAATTCAGCACCACTGTGTGCACCGGACTAGTGCTAGTGCAGAAACACACACAGGAAGAGAGAAAATGTTGCCCCTGACAACCTCCATGCTCCGTGGTGAAACAATACATTGAATGAAGGAATGCATGAGAAGATAAGGGTTGAAAGCAGCTTCAAGTTGTGGCACTGGACTTTCTGTTACATGGACTTCTGCCTAATGATTCCTGAGCTAGGTTTAATAAGACACATGAATGGAACCTCCATATGTGGGTGTCGATATGATGTTCAATATCTGTGTCTGGCAGAAGCAGGCTAATGGTATCATGGTGAGGGCAGGCTTCTTGGATAGGCAGCTTTTGTCACAGTGTTTTGTGGGTGTGTGCCTTTGTTAGTTTGGAGCTGTGGAGGTGGGAAGGTGAGCAAGGTGGGCATATAAAAAGGAGGGAGGATTTTTCCCACCACGAATGAAAATCTTTGATAATCGACAGCATCAAAAAGTTCTTTCTTTTGAACAAAATTTTAGCTTTATTGAAAGGAAATCCCAGTGGAAGAAATACCTTAAAAGATAGTGTTTAGGAGGCAAACACAGTTATCAATACATTCAAATCTAAATGCCAGCTCTTTCATGTACACATGTTAAAGAAAACAAGACACTAGCCAGCTAATAAATGACATGAAATCTCAAGTTAATCCTCTCCAAAGGATTTAACTATCCTTTCAATTGATTTCCCATTCAAGATCATAACACACTGATCATTTAAACCAATAAGATATGAGGGCACCACAATGATTGGTGTATCTTCAAATAACATTTATAGTGTTCCAACAGAATAGGAAATAGAGAATGCCTTCTAAGACAGAGGGGCAGATCACATTCCATACAGTGAGAGCCCTGTAAAAGTGAAAATAACCTAAATGTCCATCAGCTGATGAGTGGATAAACAAAATGGGGTATATTTATATCATAGAAGGTTATTCAGCCATAAAAGAAATGAAGTACTGATACATGCTATGACCTGAATGAATCTTGTAGATATGACGTGAAAGAAGTCAGACTAAAGAAGCCATGTATATATATTTCCATTTACATGAAATGTCCAGAACAGGTAAAGCCATAGAGACAGAAAGTTGATTAGTGGTTTTCAGGGGCTGTGGGAAGGGGCAATGGTGAGTGACTGCTAATAGATATAGGGTTTTTTAGGAGGTGATGATAATGTTATGGAATTAGATAGTGGTGATAGTTATGCAACTTTATGAATATACTAAAAGTCACTGAACTGTGCACTTTTATTTAATAAGAGTGTGAATTATATGGTATGTGAATTGTATCTCAGTTTTATAAGAGATTTTCCCCAGGTATCTCCTAGGATTGCTCCTTTACCTCCATCAAGCCTTTACTCAAACGTCATTTTCTCAATGAAAACGTCAATCACCCTACCACTTTCTAGCTCTTTGATCCCTCTCATCCTGCTGTATCTTTTAATCCATATAGTATATGTCAGCTTCCAATATAATACATACCTCACTTACTATGTTTATTATTTTCCTCACTGAAATATAAGCTCCATGAATTCAGGGATTTTGTTTGTTCACTTACATAGTACAACTGTCTAGAGGAGTGCTCTGTACATCAATAAATATTGAATGAATAAATACATTTATACCTAGCAGACACTAAAACTGATGTTGCAGAAGAATATTGAATCATATAGAATAATATTCATTTATTTTTAAATGAAAAAGTAGATTACCAAATGATACATAGCATATTATGTATGATTCCAAAATTGGTAAAAAATAAAAAAGGAAAGGAAAGTACATTGGGAGAATGAGACACATTAAAATATATCACAATTTCTGGGTGTTGAGATCATAGTTAGTTATTAATTTATTTCTTTTAAAATGTGTGCATATTTTCCAAACTCACAGGTTTTGGAATTAGGAAGATTTGGGGTCTAATTTACGCTCCATTTCTTACTGGCTATGTTAATTCTGAGCAAATTCAACTCTCAGTGACTCATTTCCTCATCTATAAATGGAGATAATAACAGTACTAACATCATTGGACTCTTGAAGATTATATAAAATAATACATATAAAACACTCAGCACTGTGCTTGGCACATAAGAGGCACTCAGTGCAATATTAGCTATTATTATTTATCTCTTTAAGTGCTGTACCTCTCTCTTGGATTTGTTCTCTTTCTGGAGCTCTTACTAATCAGATGTCAGACTACCAGGATTAGGTGTCCATACTCATTAAGTTTTCTCTTGTATATTCTAACTTCCTTTCTTTTTGTTCTATGGTGTTATAGATCAACTTGCCTTTTAAACTCAGTAAATGAATTTTAAAAGTTTCATCCACCATATTTTTAATTTCCACTGTTTTTTCCCTTATTTTATAGGTATTTATGAACAATATACAATATTGTTTTATGTATATTAAATTTGTACCATAAGATGCATATTCCAAGATAATTCTATTCACCCAACACTGTGTCTGAAATCTAGCCATGTTGATAAATATGGATCTAGTTTATTCATTTTTAACTGCTGTTAAGCATTCCGCTATATTCATTTTTTAACAAATACTTATGTGCACCAACAAGGTTGCTGGAACTGTACAAGTGGCTGGGGACACAGCAATGAAGGAAACAAAATATGAACACAGTGTAATTTATTTTTATCTTTTCTCCATTAACAGACATTAGGTTTTGCCATGACAAGGAATGCTTCAGGTTCTGAACATCCTTGCACAGGGCTTCTGTTTCAAGTGCTTCTCCAGGAAATGTTTCCAGGGGTAAACTGCTTCTCCTAGACTGAATTTTCAACTTTACCAGGTATTGTCAACTTGCTTTCCAAAGTGGTGTACCAGACTGCATGTCCAGCAAGCTGGGAAAATTCTGTTCCATTCATCCTGCCCAACATTTGCCCAGTCATAATTGATTTTTGCCATTCTGATGGTACCTCTATTTTAGTAAGCATTTCTCCTAATTGTTAGTGAGGCTCAGCATTTCTTCTTATACTTACTGGTCCTTTAAATCTTCTTTGTCTACTGCCTGAAGGTACCCTTTGCTACTCAATTTTGCAGTCAGCTGTCTTTTTTATACTGACTTGTAAGGATTCTCCATCTATATAGTCTGGAAACCAACATATTCGCTGTTTTATGTGTTGAAAATATATTCTTCCAGTCCAGGGTTTGTGTCTTAACTTTATTTGCAGTGGCTTTTGCATAAAAGAGTTTTCCTACTTAATGTAATCCTTCCCTTTATGAACTGTCCATTTTGTGTACTGACTGAGAAATAATCTCTCCCCTGCAGACATAAAAATATTCTCCTATATTTCTTTCAATAATCTTAAAAGTTTATTTTACACATTTAAGCCCTTAATCCATCTAAAATTATCCATCTGTATGAGGTTAGGTATTAATCTATTTTTCTTTTCTCATGAGAGCTAAATCATTTATTAAACAATCCTTCCTCTTCCCACTTATTTTTAATACCTAGTCAACCCTCTGTCAAGTTCCTGCATATATTTTGGAGATTGCTTCAGGCTTCTATGCTGTTACAATGAGTAGATTTGAGACTTTTTAAAAACATTTCTCTCCTGGTCCATAAATTTCCTAGGTTTCTCCCAACCTCATGACTTCTTTTGTCTTCGCTTACACTCATCATATTTTTAAACCCATCTCTTGGTTTACAGATGAAGAAAAGAAGATGGAGAGAGCCCGTTCTTCCTGTTCAGGTCCATACAGCAAGACAGTGAGACATCCTAGCCTAGGGTCTCAGCTTGCATTCCAATCCTCTTTCCACGAGTGCTCCCTTCATCTGAAAGTTTCCATTTCGGTCAAATTTTTACTTCTACTAAGAAGTGAGTGAAACTGCCCATTTCAATGAATCTTTGCCAAGACTGGGTTTCATAGTTTTAAAATATCTCTTTAAATTGGTAGATTACGGATGAAATTTCATTATTAGTGTGTTTTGACATAAATAAATATTTAAATAAATGAATGTTAAGTAAATAAATATTCCTTTGAAGCTCTGTGTTTCTTGGCCATGATATTTGTCTTTCTGATTTGTCTATTCATATCTTTCCCCCAGTTTTCCATTTTTTTTTTTTGCCTTTTTATTAGTGGTATTTAGAAACTCCATGTATATATTAAATATATTAACTCTTGGCCATATTTAAATTTTAAAAATCCCACCATTTGTCTTCTAATTTTGTTTATAGTCTATCTGACACAAAAGTCAATCATTTTCTCTGTGGTCTCTTCTATTATTCTTCTACTCAGAAGGGTCTTCTCATGCCAAGTACAGATAAACATTCACCCCGATTTTCTATGACTTTTATGAGTTCATAAATTCTTCAATCCATTTGTAATTTACTTTGGTTTATGGTGTGATGTTAAAAGCTTCTGTTTTCTCCAAATGATTTATCAATTGGTTCAATCCTTTTTATTGATGACTTCTTCATTTATATATCATCTTTATCTACTGTAAATTCTAACACATACTAGAATTTCTTCTTCGGTATTTAATCTGTCTATTCTTATAAAACATCATATTTTAAAGTCATAGCTTTATAATTTATTTTAATAACTCATAGAAGATCACAAACATTGCTGTCCCCCAGATTTTACTGATCGTTTCTATTATTCTACCCAATTTTTTTTTTGAACCATTTTAAAGTTGATATTCAGTCTTCCAACCTAAGAACATAGAATTTATGCAAGTTTTCTTTTATTTCCCTCAGTAAAGTATTTTAGTTACTAAATATGAATTTATTACTGATTATTTTATTCTCTAGTAAATGAGATCTTTCCCATTACATTTTGTAACAACTTATTGTCCATACATAGAAAAGCTATTAATTTTGGTTTATTTTTATATAGATTTTTATTTTTTATTAAATTTTTATTATATTATTTTTATTGAGTCTATTAAGCTTCTAGGTAAATAAAAATATACAAATATTGATGATCTTTTCCCCCTTTTCCTCTGATTTCTATTTCTTGGAGAAGTTGTAGCTTCCAGAAAAATACTGAAAGATCATGCTGAAAAGTGAGTCTTGTTCCTGATTTTAATGAGGTGTCTCCAGTTTACCATTCAGTGTGCTCTAAGTTGTTTCCCTTGCTGAGACATCTTGATTACATTAAGATACATGTTAGCCTAATAAATGGTCTAGTGTACTTATCTTGAATGTTAAGCTTATTTTTGATAGTTTAAACTTTTTATTTTTAAAAGCCCACTGCTTTTGTATTCTGTATTTTTTGTTGTTCATTATCTCTTTTTTCATATTCCATTCTATGTCCCTATTTACTTCTGATCTAATCTGTTTATCACTGCTTTTAAAATAATTTATATTTGAATCCAAGAAAGGCTTCATGACTGGGTAGTATATACGCGGCGAAGAAAGATAAAGGGTACTGAATAATTGTCTGGTTAATAATCAAAGGTGACTCATTTTTAAAAAATGCCACTTGTTCATTTGAATAGAAATTGATTACTGTCATACAGAGGGAAAAAGTTTGTAACTAACTATTTGGCAGATTTTATGTGCAAGATACAATTACCTTAAAAACAAACGATCACTAATAAAAAAAAAATACACACACACAATGATAGGGTCATTTCAAAGAGATAAAGGATCCAGTGTAAGAACTCCAAAGGCTAAAAGTGGAACAATCTGAGCAACAAAAAATCAATAAAATAAAGTAGTATTGCATTATAATATAAAGTATAAGATCTATGAATCCATAATGACACAAATAAATGATTGAATAAATAAATATAGATTGAGTGGGGGGAGAGACAAATCTCCTGCACAGAAGAAATCCAAATAATTTATGTAGACCCTCTGACCTAAAGAAGGTGGAGCATAATTCCCCACTCCTTAAGTGTGGGCTATGAATAGCAACTTCCTTCCAAAGAGTACAGCATGGGAAGGGGAAAAAAGAGTAACATTACAATAGAGAAACCTGACAAACACTACCTCAGACAGGTGATCAAGGTCGACATTAACAATGGTGGTCGTGTTGATACTATGTATCTTTTGTATGTGATGACATTGGCACTTTATTTCTGTGGTCTTCCTTTCCAAAATTCATAACCCCAGTCTCTATGAGAAACACATCACACAAATTCCAACTGAGCAAATATTCTACAAAATACCTGACTGGTACTCTTTAAAACTGTCAAGTTTTTAAAAAACAGAGAAAAGTTTGAGAAACTGTCACAACCAAGAGAAGCCTAAAGAGACATGACAATTAAATGTAATGTGGGATCTGTAATATAGAGGACAATCTGGTGATGGCCAGAGGGGAGGGGGTTGGATGGCTGAGAAAAAGCAGTGAAGGGTTAAAGTACAAATTAGTGGTTGATAGATGGTCATGGGGATGGGGAGTACCACATAGGAAATGCAGTCGGCAGTAATGTAATGGCTGTGTAGAGCCAGAAGGAAGAAAGAGTAATCAGGGGGATTGTTCCATAAACTATATAAATGTCTAACCAATGTACTGTATACTTGAAACTAATAAAAAATGTAATGTGGGCTCTATGATGGGATCTTGGAAAAAAAGGATATTAGGTAAAAACTAAGGAATCTGAAGAAAATATGGAGTTTAGTTAATAATAATGTATCAATGTTGGTTCATAAGTTGTAACAAATATACTAATATAAGATTTATTTTACTCTTAGCAACTTGCAAATACACAATACAGTATTAACTATCAGCGCCATGCTGTACATTATATCTTGTGACTTATTTATAACTGGAAGTCTGCGTACATTTTGACCCCCTTCACCCATTTCACCCACCTTCCCATACTCTCTCCCCTTGGCAACCACCACTCTGTTCTCCATATCCCAGCCTTGGTTTTGCTTTTTTCATTTGTTTGTTTGTTTTTTTTGCTTTTAGATACCACATATAAGTGAGATCATATGGTATTTGTCTTTCTCTGACTTATTTCATTTAACATAATATCCTCCAGGTCTATCCAAGTTGTCGCAAATGGCAAGATTCTGTTCTTTTTATGGACGAATCGTATTCCAGTGTGTGTGTGTGTGTGTGTGTGTGTGTGTGTGAGTGACATCTTCATCCATTCATTTATAAATGGACACTTAGGTTGTTTCCATATATTGGCTATTGTAAATAATACTGCAATAAACATGAGAGTGTAGATACCTTTTTGAGTTAGTGTTTTCATTTTCTCTGGGTAAATATCCAGAAGTGGAATTGCTGGATCACATGATAGTTCTATTTTTAAATTTTTTTTCTGAAACCTCCATATTGTTTTCCATAGGGGCTGCATCAATTTACATTCCCACTAACAGTGCACAAAGGTTCCCTTTTCTACATGACCTTGCCAATACGTGCTATTTCTTGTCTTTTTGATAATAGCCATTCTAACAGGTGTGAGATACTAACTCACTGTCATTTAGATTTGCATTTCCCTGATGCTTAGTGATATTGAGCATCTTTTCATGTACCTGTATGTATCTGTATCATGTATCTGTATGTTCTCATTAGAAAAATGTCTATTCAGATTCTCTGCCCATCTTTTAATTGAATGGTTTGTTTGTTTGTTTTTGCTATTGAGTTATATGCATTCTTTATATATTTTGCATATTAATCCCTTATCAGATATGATTTGCAAATATTTGTCTTTTCATGTTGATGATGATTTCTTTTGCTGCGTAGAAACTTTTCAGTTTGATGTAGTCCCACTTGTTCATTTTTGCTTTTATTGCCTTTGCTTTTGGAGTCAGATCCAAAAAACTATCACCAAGACAGATGTCAAGGAACTTAATTGCTTATGTTTTCTTCTAGGAATTTTAAGCTTTTAGGTATTACATTCAAGTCTTTAATTCATTTTGAGTTAATTTTTGTGTACGGTATGAGACAGTGTTTTAGTTTCATTCTTTTTCACGTGGCTGTCCGATTTACCCAACAGTATTTATTGAATGGACTGTCCTTTCCCTGTCATAAATTCTTGCCTCTTTTGTCACAAATTAATTGAGTTATAGGTATGGGTTTATTTCTGCACTCTCTATTCTGTTCCACCAACCTGTTTTTATGCCAATATTGTACTGTTTTTATTATTATAGCTTTATAATGTAGTTTGAAATCAGGAAGTGTGATGCCTCCAAGTTTTGTTCTTTTTTTCTCAAGATTGCTTTGGCTATTCAGGGTCTTTTGTGGTTCCATATAAATTTTAGAATTGTTTGTTCTATTTCTGTGAAAAATGGCACTGGAATTTTGATGGGGATTGCACTGACTCTGTAGATTGCTTTGGGTAGTACGGACATTTTGACAATATTAAATTTCCCAATCCATGAACACGAAATATCCTTCCATTTATTTGTGCATTCTTAATTTTCTTCCATCAGTGTCTTATAGTTTTCAGTGTATGCATCTTTCACTTCCTTGGCTAAATTTATTCCTAGGTATTTTATTCTTTTTGATGTAATTGTAAATGGTATTGTTTTCTTAATTTCTCCTTCTGATAGTTGTTAGTACATAGAAATACAACAGATTTTTTTGTACATTGAGTTGTATCTTGTAACTTTACTGAATTTATTAGTTCTAACAGGTTTTTTTTGGTAGAGTCTCTCTCTCTCTCTCTCTCTCTCTCTCTCTCTCTCTCTCTCTCTCTCTCTCTCTCTCTCTATATATATATATATATATATATATATATCATCAGCAAATAGTGACAGTTTTACTTCTTCCTTTCCAATTTGAATGCCTTTTATTTCTTTTTCTTGCCTAATTGCTCCGGCTAGGACTCCCAGGGCTATGTTGAATAAAAGTGGCAAGAGAGGGCAACTGTGCCTTGTTCTTAACTCTAGAGGGAAAGCTTTCAGCTTTTCACTATTGAGTATGATGAAAAAGCTTTTAGCTTTTCACTGCTGAGTAAGCTGTGGGCTTGTCATATATAGTCTTTACTATGAGGTATGGTCCCTCTATGCCTACCTCATTGAGAGTTTTTATCATAAATGAATGTAGAATTTTGGCAAATGCTTTTTCTGCATGTATTGAGATGATCATATAATTTTTATCCTTCATTTTGTTAATGTGGTGTATCATTTTGATTGATTCATGGTTATTGAACCATCTTTGCATTCCTGGAATAAATTCCATGTGATCATGGTATATGGTCTTTTTAATGTATTGTTGAATTAGGTTTGCTATTATTTTGTTGAAGATTTTTGCATGTATGTTCATCAGGGATATAGGGCTATAATTTTCTTATGGTGTTCTTGTCTGGTTTTGGTATCAAGGTAATACTAGTTTCGTAAAATGAGTTTGGAAGCATGCTCCTCTCATCAATTTTTGGGAAGAGTTTGAGAGGAACTGGTATTAATTCTTTGACTGTTTGGTAGAACTCGGCAGTGAAGCCATCTGGTCCTGGACTTTTGTTTGTTGAGAGGTTTTTGATTAATGGGTCAGTCTCCTTATTAGAATGTCTATAGTGAGTTTACTATTTCTGCACGATTCAGCCTTAGAGGTTGTATGTTTATAGGAATTTACTCATTTCTTCTAGGTTGTTCAATTTGGTAAGTAGGGGAAACTAGGTAGGAGGGGTATATGTGAACTTTCTGTACTATCTTTATAATTTTTCTATAATCATAAAACTGTCCTAAAAGTAAAGTTTATTTAAAAAATAATTACATCTTAACTAATTATAGCCAATAATTACTGGGTGTTCTTAAAGCTGCAGTTACTATACCACCATGGAACACAACTCAGTATCTCACAGACAGTTAGCCCTGCTTGGTATTCCAACTAGCATCACTTCCTGGGCTAATTACCAATGTACCTTTGTCTCCTAGGTTACTGCTTGTTATAGTTCCACACAGAGTATTCAGTTTTACTCTAGAGTTCCTCTGAGAAAACAGCAAGAACAAATGGATATATATTACAGCTAGAGGGTCTTAGGTTAGAGTTTGGTGTGCTATGAAGTCAAGCTATGTAATATTCATGGCTAGTTATATTTTAAAGGGTAAGTTGACCATACTCTGGTCCAGCCTGGCTTCAGCCCATTTTGGAGTAAATCAGGCAAGAAAATGAATTTCTACAGTTTTCAAAAGGTCCTAAGAGTTTTTATATCTTAAATAGGAAATTTCCATAAACTAAAAGTAGGAATAATTGGTGCCAATTATATAGAACTTGCTATCAAATTGTCTATGTAGTCTGGCCTTTTGTTTATCAACATACGATTTATTAATTTTGTTACAATGATTTGAGTTCAGGCAGCATAAATCATGAATAAAGATTAGATTAACAGTCACAGTGCCCCATGGGACAATGTCTCAAGTGAAGAAAACTCAAAGTTGTATCAATATTTGAAAATTGAAATGACATTCAATACACTTACAGAAGCAGAGTATAAATCTTATTTCTGCTTATTTCACACACTTTAAAACTTTTCTTTTTAATTTTTTTACTATTTTCCCTTGTGAAAATGTTTTGAAAAGCAAATCTAAGAGCATCCTGATCTGCTCCCAGCTATTAAGCAACCCTAGACACTGACCTCCTGATACTGTTTTCATGATTTAAATACTTTAGAAAAACAATATATTATCAGGCCCCCAAGCCATTTGTGACAATGATATTTTGCCTTTTTTTTTTTTTTTTTTTGCACATTGAAAAAAGAGAACTGTCTGTCAGTGTGGCAAATACCATCGTTTTAATACTCAAAATTATATCACCCTATTTCCACTGGTTAAGGTGGTTTATTCCACCCAACTCCTTAACCTTTATGAAGCCCTAATTACTCATGTACTCAAATACATAATTGTGATTTAGAAAAATGACCGGACAATAAATACTCTGGTTAGAGGTTAAGTACTCACCAAAATGAATTAAAAGTGGCTGAGATTAAGGAGAAATGGCTCATTATTCAGGCAACTCAATTTTCTATTATTTATATTCTCATGTAGTTAGTATAGACAATAAAATGATGTGTCAGAGGCAATTCCAGCTATGACTTCATACATTCTATAACATCTCTTGTTATAAACATTTATTCCAAATGTCTGAATTCTGAGTGCACTGAATGAAGAAAAGGAAGAAATACAGCAACACAAAGCAGAACAGAACAAACCAAAGTTCTTCACACTAAATTCCCTCTCCATTCCACTAATGATACTTTGTTGGAAAGGTTTCAACATGTTCTCTTTGTCAGAAATGAGGAACATCGATCTACATGCAGAGTTTACATAGAGGTTATCAAAATAAAATTTTAGAGAATCATGAAAGGGCTGAATTCAGCATGTTAAATCCCTAATCAGAGATGCCAAAATCCAGAGTCAGACATCTGTCTTTCAGAGGTGACCACCAGAAGGCTGATGAAAGAGGGTTCATGGAAAGGTTGTAAAAGTCAAGTTAACAGTTACGTTTACTATCATGAAAAATTTTTTGATAAGCAATATAATTTGTTCCTTTTCTGTCCTATGTTTCCCCCTATTCATTTGTATAATATAGTATTGAACTTATTTTGTTAGCTAGTATTGGGGTGAACAAAACTTAATTAAAATTCAAATTATAATTCCATCATGATGTATTTTACTCTGGTATTCTTGGGATCTAATAAGAAATTATGCCTCATCAAACATATATAATTTGGCTTGAAGTAGTAATAGTAGGAAGCAAAATTTATGGTTATAATAAAGTTGTCTGTGCTGGATATTTTCATTTCACAGTGCAATATGCATTGGGTAACCTTGGTCCCCAGGCAATCATTTAGTCATTTGAGCTCACTCTGGGTGGAGCTTGTTTACATCCTATAATCACATCCTTAACACTCACTCCTAAATATAAACACAAAGACAGATATTAATAATTGTTTCACAACTCCAGTGACACCACTATACGATTATATTGACAGGCTCGATACTGACAACTCTGAAGCTACCATGGTTACTCTTTCACAATGTAAACAATCAGGAATCTGCAAAACTTATCAGGAATATGCTGTGTATTTCTTTGCCCTACAGAGCTAGACAGGCAGCATCATCTGAAGAAACAAGTATGGGTCTATGCCATTAACATGGTAGCTTTGCAATATGATAACCCAGGGAAGAAGTTGTAGACAAACTGCCAATGTTTGGGGAACCTGTATTCACAGGAGGCACACAATGCAGCTGCTGATTGATTCTGAAATTTAATTAACTGGCTTTATCCCTGTGGGCTAGTCATTTCACTTCCATGGGCCTTCTTCATTTGGAAAATGAGGATGTTAAATGTTTCGTACTAATTCCCTTCCAGTCTAAGGTTACATAACAATAATCATTTATCTCTTTGTGAGTTTATGCATATACATAACTACATGCTTTCAATAATAGCAATAATAATAAAAGTTAATATGAACTGTGATTCTGTACCTTGTTACTGAATCCATTTATTATTTTTTAATAACAAAAGATTTTCTTTCTGTACATGTGACTGGGTATTTATATTCTCTAAGTTTAACTTCCTTATATATAAATTAAGACAATAATGGCACATCATTGTTTATAGCACATTGTGAGCTTTACCTAGAAAATGTATGTGTAATGTTTAGCCCTGCAGTGGTATGTAGTCGGTACCTGATACATTATTTCTATTGTTATCTAACCTTTATTTTACTTATGAAATAAGTAAGCAAAGAATGAATAGTATTATGATTGTCCACTTGGAAAGGAAACATTTTATGAATTGTTACAAATAGTTTTTATGAATTGCCATTATTTAGAGAAGAAACAACTGAATTTTAAAATACATTTTTAAACAAAAAGAAGGGATCCTAAAGTAATGCAATTTCCTTTAAAAAATAGAGTAATTGCACATTGAATTTGCTATTCTGTAGGATAAACCTAGACAGTATTTAATTATAATACCCATATAAACCAAAATAGATTTGACTAATGTTGGATAACTTGTCAAAGATATCAAGGAAGAAAATTCTTAGAATGGTATTGGTTAAGTATTGAAAAGAAAAGGAAATGCTACATATTAAAAGAAAATTAAAAAACAAACCAAGCGCCCACATTTTCTGCTTGTGTAAATGGCATAAAAGATGTTTGTTACAGACATATACTCAGTTGAACTAATAAGAAAAATTTGATCTAAGACACTACACATTTTTAGAAACAGAAGTTGAGAAAAATTTAAATTTAGTTTTTAAGTTGGTAAATATTTCAAAAAAAAATCTGGTGAGTTTTTAAGCAGTTGAAGAAGAGCAAGCAGGGAATATTGATTCTTTCTCAATTGGTGTATATTCTTCTCTCAGAAAACCAAAGAAAATTAGACTGAAATGTCAAAATGTCAAGGGCATTAATTTTAAAGTCTTGAAGTCCACCAAAATAATTGACCAGAAATTTCTGTCATTCTTTCTTCTCCATGTAACAGAATTGACCTAAGGATGTAGAACATCATAGGCCTAAAGTGCTTCCCTAAAGAGCACTTCTACTTTGGGTCCTATTTCAATATTTAAAACAAAACGTGACTCTCACACCTTTACCAATTCTGGCTAAGGAGACTGAGTGAACTAGCTGCTTGCTTGGGCCAAGTGGTCAGAGATGACAGCCTATCCCTTTAGTTGATAATATTTGGCAGAAAGATCCTGAATTAAGGTTATCAAAACTTCATCTCAGTCCTGCCAGATCACAACCTCTGCCATCCTTCCGTATTCCCCTCTGCTATGATTCAGCCTTCCTTGGACTGAAGTTGGAACTAATGCCATA
This sequence comes from Eonycteris spelaea, assembly GCA_003508835.1. NCBI lineage: Eukaryota > Metazoa > Chordata > Mammalia > Chiroptera > Pteropodidae > Eonycteris > Eonycteris spelaea. The sequence goes on from PUFA01000175.1 coordinate 1,227,739, forward strand.
GGCCAAAGGGCACACACTCAAAAAGGCAATGGTAAGATTTGCTTCTATGTGGTGTTCGAATGAGTAGTAATTTGCTGTCATAATGCTAGTTCAACCTGAGTTTCCCTGGTTACTCTAATTATTGTATACATAAACACATTACATTTCTTAATTAACTTATTACTTGGTATATGTCATTTACCTCCTGACAGACTTTAGTTTTTCCAGATTCAGGAGCTGGGGAAGATGGAAGTCCTGGCTACTCCCTAAAGGCCGTAAGTGCAGGTACAAAGAGAAAGATTTACCAAATGGTCTTTAAATGGAAAGTCTGAGATGGGGGAGTTTTCCTTCCTTATGGTCCATGTCTTTGAAAAAATAAACTTCAAAAATGATTTTCTGGAATTCTAAGATGTGAGTCCAGTGAGTTTTTTCCTACTGTCCTATTACGGTTGTTTGAGGCTGGGGTCCACATAGCAAATGCCTATTAATCCCTCAGCTCATAGGTTTGTAAATCTCTTGAGTGTGTGGGAGGTTAAGGTTGAGTTCTTGATGGAGGCAGGATGTTTCAGCTGAGATTAGCTGAAACAGCTGAGGGAGAGGGCATATTGTTGAGCCATTGTTCGAGTCCTGACTTCTGAGCAGGTGAGCTAGACTGGAACCTGGTGAGAGAAGGGTCATATCCCCCCACACACTAGCCAGCTCCAGCAAGAGTGAAAAGCGGGGAGGGAATGATCTTGAAGAGGATAGGGCTTACCGGAAGCTAATGGAATGGGAGTCTCCCTGACTTCCAAGAGGAGAGAGGGAACATGCTCCTCATCAAAGGCAAGCAGGAGAGGGAAATTACATTCTGGAACACATTCCTGTATTTCTTATGATGGCTTCTTCCTTCAGTCACATTGGAACACATTTTTTTTTTCTTAAACGTCCACTTATTGAGCAATAAATGTGAACATTGCCAAAGGGTTTCCACACATGAGATCATTGTCCTCAGAACAATTATATGAGATATGTATAATTATGACCCCTATCCACGAAGATTATACATGAGGAAACCAAGGCTCTATATATTAAAGAATGGGCCCATGGAAAGAAGCCAAGATTCTCATACTTGTCTGAATACCTCTTTAAGCTAGAGTTCTTTATCACTAAATTATACTGTTCCTCTTTCATGAATAGAGGCACTGACTTCCACAAAATTGCTAAGATGTTGAATAGTCAAGGATTCAATAATATTCATTGTCTACTTGTTAGAAAGGAGCATAAAAATGCTGTTTTAGAAAAGTTTTTCGCGATCAGTATAGGGCAAAAAAATTTTGTGCTTAAAATTTTAGTTTTAATATTGGTATATAAATTATATATACTGAAAGTAATTAACAGTATGTTGACAATATATTAATGTTTAGTTGGTTGAAGCCTAAAATGGTTTGAAACTGTATTGGGAAAGTTTATATAAATATAAGGTGAAGCTCCAAAAGCAGTAGATAAAATAATGAGCTAATGAGACATGAAACCATTCAGAGTTTCCTCTCTTCTAATTTTTGTAAGTCAAGGTTTGGGGCTTTAACTGGAACTCTAGTGGGAGTAGAAAATGGTGAAACTACCTGGGAAGAGTTTGGCAGTTTCTTATAAAATTAAACATATATTTAACATATGGCCCAGCATCGGGTATTTACCCAAGAGTATTGAAAACATATGTCCATAAAAATGTGCATTTTTATTCAAAACAGCTTCAAGCAAAACAACAGGTGAATGGATAAATGGTTTTTGGTCTATTTATATGATGAATAATAATCAGCAATAAAATGGAAAGAACTACCAATATCATGTAGAAACATAGATGTATATCATAGTTACCATGCTGAGAGGAAGAAAATGAACACAAGAATATACAATGAGTCTGTTCATATGAAATTCTAGAGGCAAACTAATCAATAGTGACAGAAATCACATCAGTAATTTCCTGTGGCAAGATTAGTGTTGGAGCTGGGGGACTGACTGCAAAGGAGTACAGAGTTCTGGGCAGATGGAAACGTTTATATATTTATTAGGATGGTGGTTACACACTTGTGTGTGCAAACATTTGATAAAACCATTTGACCGATATGCTTAAAATATTATATGTAAATTATACCTCAATAAAGTTGATAAAAAAGACAGTTGGCTTAGAAGAGAGTGTGCATTAAAGACAAAAATCCCCCATCTCAGTTCCTGTTCAGGAAGGTTATGTCCTACTTTTTCCTTAGTTGCAAGGTAGATTTTTGTTTATAAAACTCAAGTGGAAAAAATTTGAAGACTTTAAAATACAGCTATTAAACATTTTTAAACTCTCTTACCTAGATAATCAGATTTCCTCAATAGTTGAGGTTTTACCATGCAAGAACTTTCTTAAAACACTATTTTTTACAATAAGTATTTACATGCCTTAAATAACATTTACCGAACACAATTTAATCACCTCTGAATACCTCCAGGTCATTATTGTTAATATCAAAAGTTGTGCTATTTTGTCATATAATGATGATCTCAGTTTGTTACAGCACATAGAACTATTTGCTTCTATGCTAAATGGCTTCAGAATACTGAACTTTTTCAGTGTTCATATTTGCCTCTTTTTTCTCTTGTTGGGCTGTAAGCAACCTGACTTTCCCTCTCTGCTAACCTTCTAAGGTAGCTAAATTAACAGAACTATATATAGAGCAGTGGCCCCCACCTATGGATTTCAAACTAGCAATTGATTGGTTTCAAAAGAATCACCTGGAAACCTGTCAAAACTACAGATGCCTAGGCCCCATCCTTGGTGATTTGCATATCTAATTCAGTATGTATCATACAGGATTATTTTTATTATGGAAATATGTTTGTGTATGTTTAAACATACACAAAAGGAGAAAAAACAGCGTAACGAACCACCATACGACCACCATCCACTTCAACAGTTATCATCATTTTGTCAGTTTTTATCATGTATTAACCCCTTTCCACTTTTTACAATAGAACTGGAGTTGCCCACCTACTGCCCTGTGGGTCAAGTCCAACTTTGCTGTTTTTTTTTAAAAAAATTCAGATATAATTCACATGCCATAAACTATACACTCTTAAGTGTACAATTCAGTGATTTAATATTTCACAAAGTTGTGCAACAATCACCACTGTCTAATTCCAGAGCATTATCGTCACCCCAATAGAAACCCAATACCCATTAGTGTCACTCATTCCCCACTTTCCCCAGCCCCTTGCAACCACTAATCTATTTTCTATCTCTATGGCTTTGCCTATTCTGGACATCTTACAATACGAGGCTTTTTGTGTTTGGCTTCTTTCACTTGGCTTGATGTTTTCAAGGTTCATCCATGTTGCAGCATGTATCAATACTTCAATCCTCTTTACGAGTGAATAAGATCCCATTGTATAAATATTACATTTTGTTTATACTTTTATCAGTTGATGGGCATTTGGGTTTCCACTCTTCAGCTATCATCAACAGGCTGCTATGGACATTCATGTACAAGTTTTTATGTCTTCAATTCTATTGGGTATTTATCTAGGAGGGAATTGGTAGGTCACATGACAACTCTACCTTAATTTTTGGGGGGAACTATTAGACTATTTCCCAAAGTGGCTGCAGCATTTTACATTCCAGTGCATGAGGGTTCTAATTTCTCCAACTCCTCAATGTTATTGCCCATATTTTTGATTCTAGCCATCTTAGTATAAAGTGGCATCTCATTGTGGTTTTGATTTTTATTTCCATAGTGATAAATGATGTTGAGTATCTTTTTTTGTGTGCTTATCAGCCATTTTTATACCTTTTTTGAAAAAATATCTATTCAAATCTTTTGTCCATTTTTAGATTGGGTTATTTATTTTTTACTGTTGAGTTGTAAGAGGTTTATATATATATGTGTGTATATATATATATAGATATATATATACATACACACACACATACATATACACACACACATACATACATTCTGGATACTAAATTTTTCAGATATATGATTTGCAAATATTTTCTACTATCCTGTAGGTAATCTTTTCACTCTATTTTGACATGGTCCTTTGAAGCACAGGAGTTTTTAATTTTAATTACCTACTTTTCTCTTTGGTTGCCTGTGCTTTAGATGTCATGTCTAAGAAACCACTGCCTAACCCAAGGTCACAAAGATTTACCCCTATCTTTTCTGCTAAGAGTTTTATAATTTTAGCTCTTACATTCATGTCCTGCACGTCTGAACATTAAAAAAGCTTCTCACGTTCTCCTGAGGCACAACTAGTTTTGGAAAGTAAAAGTGAGTAGATTTTGGCAGCAACCAAGAACTTTTTTAAAAAGCATGAGCTTTGGTGCAGTTTTTGTAATATGTATGTTGAATGACAGATCTTTTTTGTCTGCTTTCTGGTTTTCTGCTATATTATAGATGGCTGAGATGTTCAGAGAACTGATTCAAGACAAGTGTGTCATATTGTTTACAAGTGTGGTCAGCTCTTGGTATCACTAAACAAACAGTCCAATCATGTTTAGAAGGAGTTCCTTACAGTTCCAAGTTAAAAAACCATACTTTGAAATTGACTTAAGATGACTAAGAATTTAAATCAAATTCTGATGTTCATCAGAATCACCAGGGGAGCTTGTAAAAACCCAGGTTTTTGTCCCCATCCTCAGAAATATTGCTACAGTAGGCTGGAGTAGGGGTGTAAATTTGCCTTTTTCATATGCTGCCAGATTATGCTGGTAATGCTGGTCCTAAGACCACATTGTGAGGATAAATGGGCTGGCCATCCTGCCTTGTTGCTTACTGAATATCGATCAAAGAAGCATTAAGCAGGATACTCATCGGGTTCATGACCTCCTTGGTCATGAACATGCTAACAGTACACTAAAGAAGTCACAAGGCTATAGTATAGTTTTCAAATTTGATTAAAATTCTTAGTCACTGACTGTCTCATATTAGGTTCCAGAAATATGATCATTTTTCCAAATACCATTTGGTCTAAGTTGGGAAAGTATCTTCATTTTAATAAAATTAGCAGGGATAATCTAAATTCCTTTGGTTTTCTAAGATTTTTTTTTTTTTTTTTTTTGGTATTTGATCTCGCTTGATGAATGTGGACATCAGCTTTGGTTAGGAATGCCATACAGGGACATCCACTGTGTCTGTGATAATGGATTTGACCGGCGACCAAATGGTACTCTTGAGAGATGTGGTTGTGAATTTGACAGATTGAACCAAAGTTAAATTCTGATGAACTGCAAAGGAATTTTATCAGTCCTAGTATGTTTGCCAGCTGAGTTGGGCAAAAGAGTGCCTTTCCAAAATGTTCTGAATAATCTACATTTATTCTGTCACCTCTACTTCCAGTTTTCTCAAAGGTCAGCTAAAAACTACTTCCTTCCTTTCTAGTACCACAAGCTTAAACCTGAGAAACAAATGTTAAGCTGTGTTCCTGCTACTTACAAATCAGCAAGAACAGAGCTCAGCAGGCAGAAGGGAGTTTATAGTTTTGCTGATGGCATGACAGAATGAGACCTCAGCTTGTTCAGCTATTCAGTAGAGAAGATAAGTAGAAAATGTTTCTGTTGATAGATTGAGAAGATTCAGAAACAGAGAGAAATCTGACAGGCTGGCCACAATGCAAAATGACATTTTGCATTTAAGTTTTTATAGTGATACCTGGAGTCAGCTAATTATTTTTTGAGAGAGTGAATATTTGTTTTGAGAAGAAACAAAAGTTCTATGCCAACCCTGTCTACAACACCCCTGCAGCAGGCCCAGCTCTGCTCTACCTTCACTTGCAGGCTCTTGAGCCCTCTGTCTCCCAGACCACCCACAGGAAGAATTCATCAACCATCCCTCGGCAACCCATACCATGCTCCAAGGATAAAGGAACCTTTTCTTTTAAGTAGACTTCAACCTAGCCCAAAGGAAAGCCATCTTGGTATCCCTATGTCCACAAGGAGAAAAGGTATGTGCAGCATTTTAATCCCCAGGATTGACTGTTAGTCATACGGCTTCTAAGAAGTTTGACACTGTAATTCCTCCCCCACTCTCTCTAAGTTACAATGGCAGTAACTGCATTTGCACAGAAATCACCCTAACTGGCTAGCTACTTCATTAAATTATCACGTGGTTCCATTTTATGGGTACAAAATAGTTGATCTCAGTGAATTGGCAACTTAGAAACTTAGGCAAATTAGAGCAATTACTAATAATTTATACATGTCATAACTAACAATTTGTCTATCACCTATAAAAATGAGGTAAAACGCCAGCTGGCCTCCCTGGTCCTGCAATTCTGAACAGGTTTTTACAATTTTCCCTTTCTAAGACCAAAAGCTTTCATTATCCACACAAGTTCCACCATTACTGTTGCTGCCTTCTCCTAGTTCAGCATCAATAACACAAAGTTAAGAATACAACCGGTGGAATTTGTACTCCTTTTGGAACACAGGGTGTGACATCTTAAAATCAAAGGACCAAAAACAACCATCCCCCAAAAACCAAGAAGTGAGTTTCATGCCAGCTTTCCCTAAATAAGTTCACAGAGGAAATAATGGCAAGAGATAGGGGCAAAGTATGTCCTCATTTATAATCACTATCCATAATCACTGCTGTGCATCGTTTCGGGGTGGGGCAGTCTGATGGAATTAAAGGAAGTTCTTTGCTATAAATCATCAGTAGTTCTGGGGAGGAGGTGAGTTTAGGTCAATTAACAAGATATAATCTTTATCTCCTTTTCTGTTTGTCTCATAGAGCTTTGCCATTCAACATGAAAAGGCGTTCGTGTCATTCATTAATTGAGGGCCAGATTCCTCCATCAGCATGTTCCTCCCAACTGGTACTGCCTTACCACCAGCCACTCACATGCCCAGCAGGTTTCATCCTCTGTGGCTGCTGTCAAAATATAAGTGGAGGGAGAGAGCTGCTTTTACAACTCTGCTCAAATTTATTCTCACTGGCCTCTTTATTCAAATAAGAAAGAAAAAGTCTCCAGATCTTGGGGAAAGGATGTAAGAAACAACACTAAAAGACACCTGCAAATTCAAGAGGATTTACATACCGATTCCAAATACCTTCTGGCCATGAAGAAAATTTGTTTTCTGCATAATTTATAATTGCATTTCCTCTCCTATCCAGCAAAAATTATATACCTATCTCTTTACATCACATACTATCGTGTCGGTTTTAAAATATTTTCCTTTTTACATTGAATACAAACAATATCTTTGTTTATTATCTCATATTTGCATATTTTACTTTTGCTTATAATTTTAGTATTTTCCCCAGGCCCTTTATTTAGTTATTTTTGCCATATACTTGGTTATAAGCTATAATTCCATGTCACCATGTCTCCCTGGAGATTCACATGACAAATATCTCCCTTGAGAAGTACTGATGTTGGGGAGAATAAAAAGCAATCACACTCATTGTTTTTCACTAGTGTGATGAGCAGAGTTTAAAACAAAACCAACCTCCCATGAATTCCAAACGCCCTTCTAACTCACCATGGGTGCTGTTTCACAATCTGACCTGCATAGTTCCTCTGGGCCGCCGTGGGAGTTGTGACTACATGTTTGCATGCTAGGTCACACTAACCGCATAAACACATTCTGCAGCAGTCTGTCATTTGTAGATACCTGCATGAGTGCAACCCAGTGAAATTCCACCTCACTGGGACTCCTGCCAGGGGGGTGAACCAAAGGAAGTAAGGCTTCCACCTGCAGGCGATGCACCTGCAACCCTGGTGGCCTGAGGTCACACTGCTCCTGATTCCTGGTTTCTGAGCAGACAATCCCAGGAGTGCAGAAGGTGGCAGAGAATTTGGGGGAACAATCCTCAACTCTCACATTCCCTTGCCTAAAATGCATTGTAACGACTCCACCCAGCTCAGTAGTGCAAGAAAAAAAAATGTTTTGAGTATGGATTATTGCCTCTGTTGCACTTATAAAGTAGTAGGTTATCTTTACCAGTCAGAACACATCATATACATTTTTTTTAGTTCATCACTATACAAAAACTGCCCAAGGTGATAGCAGAAAAGGGAATTATTTAAAAACAGTATTTATAATTTGGGAGCTAGAAGATATCTTAGAAGAACATATACTTTATATCTGTACTACTAAGTAAAAGCTGTTTTTCAAGGTGGGGTCCCAGGATGCAGAAAAGATGGCTGGAACCCTTCTTCTCCCAAAAGGGGCTGCTTGCTGGGGATGATGGTCCCATCTACCTCTGTCGAAGTTGCACCCAACTGAGGGAAAAAATCCTGGAGACTACCACCCTAGGAGGGAGAAGCCTCACCGCTATGTTCTACTTCAGAATTCTGTTCTTTTGGTCAAAAGAGCCCCAGTTTCCCCCCATATTTTGGCATTGTTGTTCTCTGGATAATCAGAAATGGAACAATAAGTAACCTTTTTGTAATACTCTTGCCCTTGTATTTGTTCAAAACTCTCTCTATTACCAAGGAAGTGATTAGAAACCTTAATTGGGGGTTTTCAAATCAAAATAATTACATTGATCAAAGGTGGCACCTTTCTAGCAGTATTCATCTGATGAATTCATTTTAAAATAGATTGCAGGGTGTCCTGACCAAGACTTCAGGTCACTACATTAAATCTATGGAAACTGTGGCTATTGAGATAAATAAGAAAATGGGTCTCTTTTTGTAACCTATGCTCCATTTATTAACTTCTTACATATTCAATCATATTCTGAGTATCACTTTATTTTAATAAATTAATTTTTGTCTAGGACTTAAGTCTTCATGAAAAGCTATTTAAGTTACACCTGACAGCTGAAGACATCTGGCTAACATCTTCATCCTTAAACATATTTTAAAGTAGAAATATTATTCTAACACTGAAACCTTACTGTTACATTTTCCTGTTTTTTTTTTATGTATAAGTAAAAATTATGTTTTCACTTGTATAATATTCTGATAAAACTGTATAAGAATTACACCAGAACCTAAGCTGGGGTCCTATTTCCCCATCAACCACATTCTCCAATGCAATAAGCCAGACACCTTAGGAAGTCTATTACCAGCCTGGAGGGATGCAGAATGTGGGGAGGAGGAAAGCTGTTCTCTCAGGTACAGCAAGAACAGAGTCTGTTAGTAGACTGACGAAAAGGGCAGTAGGCTTTTAAATAGTGCATCAGGATATAACTGGGTGAAATTAAAACCTAGAACATCTACACTGGCTAAAACTCATGATGATACAGAACTCAAACCTTCACATGGACGCACCAAAAGAATCAAGGGAATTTAAAGCCCCTCAAATAGATCAAACTTCTCTAACTGGAAAACATACCTCCTTTGCTCCCCATGCCATGTTATATCCCCATCAGGCCTGTCCCAATGCCTCTTTTGGTTTCTTTACCTTTTTTGGAACTGCCTGCTGTTTTTACATCCCTCTCTTCTGTGGCTCCCCAGGCTGATTCTCAAAAAAACCTCCTTCAATCAGGTTTCCACTGAACTTTTATATTCTCATCTCCTTGGATCACTTTCTCCTCTGTTTTCTACTTTGTCATCCAGGGAAAGACAAAGGAAGCTATTTCCCCTTCTATATTCATGGGAGTGAACCACATGTTCTTAACTCTTTTTTTCCTGCTAATGATACAGTCCCGATATGTCCTCTATAGGACATGTCTAGATGTCCATACCACAGTGTGGGTGCCTCGTGGTTAAAAATTATCCACAGCTCAGTGCAGCTTGGGGACAAAATCTTATGTGACCAAATCAATCTTGTTTTGTATTATGTGTTTTGCCAGCCCTAAGTCTTGGAGTCCCTCACCTTTCTTACTGGTTGGCCCTGCTGTCAAATGCAGGTCTAGTCCAGATCTCTCTTACCTCCTCTGCTGCTTGTCCAGTCCTACTCCTTCTGCTTTGGGTCAGAGCTTCCTTGCAGAGCCATGTGATCCTCTGCTAGGGTACTCAGCACCTTGGTGATTTCTGCAAAGCTGAATGAATCTCCTTTCACTCTGTCTAGGCCTCCTCTCATCCTCCACCTGCTCTCTGCCAGCTCCACACTTGGGATGGCTGGCGGATTAGCCCAGTCTCCCCACCCAGCTCAGCTCACTCAGCTCTGACCTCCTGTCTCCTCTCTCCAAGGTCCCGAGCTGCAATGCTCCCGGCCCCTTCAGGAGCCCATTCTTTGGCATCTGCAGTTTGCACAGGAGGGCCCCTGGTCACTCACTCCCTTTGAGGATTCTTGTCCCCAGCACGGGGCAACCTGGAAAGCACATCTATTGGGCCCTCTGCCCCCTCGTCTAGCAGGCAGCCCACATGTCCTACCTGGGACTGCCCCTTCGGGAGTGTTTACCTGACCTGGCTTATGCACACCAGCCTGGATTTGCTTCTAGTTTCATCCTCGAAGGTAATTCCCAGAAGCTTTTATGAGAAAGGAAGGTCTGTGTGTTCAAGTGATGATGCCCGAATGCCCTGCTAGCTGGCCACATTCAGAGGCAGGGAGCTGGTTTATCAGTCTTGGCCAGGCTGCTCCCGCCCAACATAATCAGCACATGTGCACCTGAAGACAGGGTTCTGCTCTGCTCTGTCTTGGGCAACATGTTTTTGGGTCCAAGGTTGATACAGAGGTGCTGTGGGGCTCAAATGAGGTCACACTGCTGAGGAAACTGTTTGTCTCACTACACAATGTTCTGTATGTGAGGCCACCAAGCCATGGCTTTGTTTTTAGTCACGGATCCTATAATCGATCAGTTTCCCCTCTTTGCACTGGCTGCTGGAAAGTTTAATGCCAAACCCAAGTGTTGCCTGGGGCAGAAAATGGATTTGAATGGATTTTTATAATAACCTTATTCACTAGTCTATTTTATGTCTTTATCTTTATTTTCCACTTCCCCTGCCCTTCTACCTCTAATTTATATTTCCCTGACAGCCACCTTAAGCCCTTCCTGAATCAAGGTGGCAAGAATAACCAAACATAAAATGAGGTAATTTTATGAAAAACTGAAACAGAGACTCTTAACACGGTTGGCTGAAAGATAAATTTCTGGACAGCAATATCTACTAAATGTTATAAGGCACATATTCATGACACAGAAATAATAATTCTAGGAATTTATCCTATAGACATACACAAATGTACATTACTTGTTTGATTGCAGCATTGTTTGTAACAAAAGAGAAAAGACAATGTCTGGAAATTGTTAAATGCATCATGTTACATATATACAATGGCACACTATGTAGTTGTTCAAAATGAGAGATGTGTTTACATGTTCGAACATTGAGGATGCCCTCAACGTGTTAAGTGAAGAAGAAAAAAATTGTGGTTGGTGCCGAGGAGGAGAGAAGGTTATATTTGTTATTTAAACTTCCAGTCCCACTACAAATAACATGAATACTAAGGAGGGCTTGTTGCTTGTTGCATAGTGTAAACAAAATCATCATCCTCAGCACAGAGGCTTTCTCATAATTCAAGGCAATATTAAATCACAGGAATGAGGAAGCAAAATTGCAGAAGCATAGGGAGCTACATTCTCTGAATTAGCACAGGCTACAGAGTGAGAAAAGGGGGTGGGGGGTAAAATAGAGGAAAGATGAGGGGGCTGGCCTTTGAAAGAGAAAAGTTTGGACAGCTGAGGGTTGTCTAATGGAATTTTGATGTGAAATGCAGTAGATTTTCTTTACTCTGCCTCCCAAACTCTCTGGAAAACCTACCTGTTTCCCAATACTTTTGTAGTTAGATTTGTTTTGGAGGGAATGTGATAAAGTGTTGCATCCAAAGGAAAGGTCAGAGAGGGTCAAGGGCAGAGGCGGCCTACAGTGACAGCCCTATCAGATAATCAGGCCACCAACAGACAATCAGATGCCATGTGCAATCAGTTCTGTGTGTATTGGGAACTGCAGGTGGAAGAGACTAGGAAAAGACTGGAATATGGAGGAAAGTGCAATGAGCCAAATCGACTCTATGCAGAAACAATGGTTTGGCTTAAGGAATACTGAGATGGGTTTCTATACCCAGATGACAAACAGCAACTTAGGGAGAAAAACGATGAAAGGATCACAAGAGAGAAGATAATTCTAGAACTTAACATGTGTCAGAGTAGCCACTGTTGTACACATGACAGATATATACAATGCCAGCTCTGACTACATTAGTTGTTATAAGAACATCTTCCTTCTCTAAAAAAAAAAAAAAGTCATTAAAAATTCCCCTCACTGCCCACCTCACTCTGTGTATCTCAGCCCCTTGCTCTCACACAGAACTGCTCTGTCTACTGTTCCTACATGTGGCTCCACCTCTTCTGGAACCACCTCTTCTGGAAACACTGCATCCATATCCTGAGTGACCAATGATAACCTAAGAGGGCAGGCCCCATGGATGGTCTTCAGGCGTTCCCCAGTTCCTAGAATATTTTGCAAACTATTATGTGTGTACATTTTTCTGAGGAGGGGGTCATGCCTCTGATTCAAATATCAATGGGGCGATCCCCTAAACAACAAGGACCTCTGATTTAGAAGTCTGATATGAAACTCCTCCAAAAAAATCTCATATCTAAGGCCTAGCCCAAAGTTTGGCAAATGATTGATACTTACTAAAAAAAATAAAATAATAAAAGCTCACAATAATGAATATACAGAGTATACAAGACACTGAGATGTTTATTACTATGATCCTTATTTTATAGATGAGGAAAATGAAGTCTTAAGTGCAGATCCATGTTTTTAAGACTCTCAACCCTTGATGTCAGCCACTCTCTATCAATGTTGTTAAATGAATGCTGAATGAGATGACAGGTGGTGGTTACTAACACTTTCGTTATGATACCATTTTCCTTACTGGTATCAGCACGGGAATAGGAGAGTTGTATCTAAAACTCAGGCTACCTGTCTTCCACTTAAATGTGCTTTTCCTTATCTATCCCCACTTTGTTTGAAATAGTCTTTCTTTCTTATTAGGACATGAAAATGAAATCCTGTACCTAAATTGAACTCATTTCACCTGTTTCTACATTCAGGACTCTGGTATGTGTATGATAATCTTGTTCGTCAGTAGATCAAATTTCATACCGGCAGGGACTGTGTCACCATGGACAGCTGCGAGGAAAGAAAAATATCCCGTCTTTGGGCTCCTTTCCCGTTGGGGGTCTCCAACCCAAAGCCCACAGGGACTGGTATGTAATGGAAATAAAAAGTGGGCTGCATGGGAAATGGGGCAGCAGGAAGGGAGCCACGTCCAGGGTGAGAGCAGAGCTGCTGCTTGGCCTCACCATATGGTTACTACTTGAGAATGTGGGACCAGGATGACCAGATCTTCAGAATTTTAAAAGCGAGACCAGAAACACACATTTTATGTGGAATTTCCTGAGGTTAGGATGTTGACAGCTCACTCAAATAGTTTTTAAAAACATAGTACAGGCCAAATAAAACACATCATCTATTGTTGGGTGGGTCCAGGGCCACCAGTTTGCAAATTCAGTTGTTTGAGGAACATCCAGAATAATCTTCTGGCCCCGTCAGGCAGATGAAGAGTATGGAGAAGAGGTGAAATCAGTATTTTCAGTTTTGCTGCTTGTTACCATTTTTACTGAAAGGTGTGGTGAGAGAAGTGGCTGGAAGAGAGGCTAAAATTGTTTTCAGATCATCAGTGGATTTGCAAGAAGTTGTCCATGGCCCCAAATTGAAAATCAAGAGTGGGTGGTAACAGTTGTGTGTGACTTTCTCCCTTAAGCTACCAGTCAAGCTTTCTGTGGCACAAAAATTGTTCTGGTGTGCACTGACACGTGACTTCAGCATCCTTCAAGCTGGTTGTTAGTGTGCAGTGCTCTGTTGAATCAGCAGAACAATCCACAACCTGCCGCATGTCTTCTTGCAATGTATGTGTTTCTGTGGGGCAGCAAATCAGCTCCAGCAGTGAACAAACGACTGCTTCCAGGACATCTTTGGATAGTTGCTCTCCAGTGGGGGAAAAAAGCTTCTCAGAAGAATGGAAGCTCTTTTAACAGGGGAACACTACTTCACCTTTTATTCTGTCAAGCAAGGCCGAGCAAAACACTAAGAAAATCTGGAACCATTCGGGGATCAACTGCTCTGGCACTTGAGCACCTGGGGCCCTCAGCCTGCTTCCTGAACAGCACAGCCTCTGAGACTTTGACGGACGAAGCCTGCAAAAGCATAACTGAGAGGACAAGACTCGAGACCTTTAAAAATGAGTTCCCGCTCCAGATCCAAGCACAGTATTTGGAGAAAACTTCCTCGAGCCTTCTTTTCGTTAAATACATTAGTGAAATGGATGCAGAATATTAATGCACTTTGCAAGGCTTGGGGAAATAATGCTAAACACAGTGTTCTCTTCAAACTGGAGGTGTTGTATATATGTTTAGATTGGAGAGAGATCTGTGTTTGAACATGCACAGAATTTCCCTCCCACCACACCAGCAAACTGAGAATTTTCTAACCTTTTTTCTTTCAACAACAACTATAGAAAATAACACATCAGATATCTAAGCCAACAGTAACAGAGTACTAAAGTGTGGGCAATATCAAATATTATGTTTGGAGCAAAGCTGAGTTCTTCATAAGCTAACAGGCATGCTCATTTTAATTTTATAAGATGACTACTTGACTACTATGATATTTAGAATCCATATACTAAAGTATTCCTGAGGTTTTTCATGAAATACTTAACTCTGTTTCCAAATAGCACTTTCTACTTTTGTTAACCCTTTCCTTTCCGTTTAAGTCAATATGATAGACTGGACCTTCTTAAGTTGCAGGTTACCTCACATTTTTCAATACCCAGTTTCAGTGTGTTCTAAGGACAACCAAATATCAGTCTCCAAGCATTTGTGTCACTGTCCAAACATTCGTACTTTTGAGGTTTAAAGGTTGTGGACTCAGATCAAATTCAGATTTTAGTGTGAATCCCAAAGAAAGAACCTGTGTTCAATCTTTTCTATCACACTCTTTCAATTCCTAAATACATATGAACCTATATGTTAAATAAAGGCCAAGGAAGAATGGTTCTCACAGGGAACAAAGAAGACAGCAAATGATCAAGGGCTTTTTCTTTCCTGCAAATAAATGTCGTTCTTTAAATAGAGAATCTAATTATTCTTAAACTGCTCTTCCATCTCAAAATTCACAGGTTTTTCTCACATAGATAGTTAAGGTAAACTATGAAGGGTTGCTGAATAAAGAGGTATGTTTTCTCTGCATAAGGAGCCAAGGAGCCAACATACACTCAAGTTCAAAGTTGGATCTAATTTGTAATTATTTTTGGCTTGGAGTTTTTTGTTTTTTGTTTTTTTTGGTCAAGCAAATAATGACAATTTGAGCAGGCTATATGCATATATCCTTACTTTTTATTGAGATAAGATTCATACGCCATACAATACACCCATTTCAAGTGGGTTTTAGTATATTCATAAGGCCACATAACCATCGCTATAATCAATTTTACAACATTTTCATCATCCCCCAAAGAAATTTCATACCCATTGGCAGTCACCCCCTACTCCTTTTTCCCCTAGCCCCTAGTCTACTTTCTGTCTCTATGTATTTGCCTACTGTGGACATTTCATATAAATGGTGTCATACAATATGTGAAATTTTGTGTCTGTTTTTTTCATTTAGCATAATGTATTCAAGATGTATACACACACACACATACAAAATATATAGACATACCCATGAGTATTATCTGAAGTCTCCAAAAGGATCTGGGCAGTGCTGTTCTTGCTATTAACTTTCTCACCTTCAGAAAGTTTTCCTCACATCTTGATGCATTTGTGAAATTTAGCAAGTCTTTTGTCTCTTATCACAAATTTTCACTTGCCAGCAAACATCTGTATGTCAAGTTCTTATAACACCTCAAACTCGGAGTGTACAACATGACCTCAGCATTTTCACTCTCTAAGCACAATATTCCTATTTATTTTTCCTTTTTGTTAACAATAAGACCTCTTCCCATACTAACTTTAAACCTAGTCATTTTCTACCTCATTCAGGTCTAGTTCATCCAACACCATGCTAGACACCGGTTCTCCCTATTGTGCCCGCTCCTGCCTGCCGGCCTCTGCACCGTCAGTGGCACTTCCTGGCCCAGCCCCACATCACAGCCTGCCTGCTCAGCTCTTTGCCCACAATCACCTCCAACCTTTCCTGCACCATGGCTAAGTCCTGAGCTGAATGAACTGCAGTGAACAACTCCATCTTGAGCATAGGGATAGGGAAATAAGAGCAGGGCAGTAGGTGGTTTTGTTTGGACCTATGCTGAGCCCAGGAATGGCGGTGAGGAAACTGAGTGCTTGTCAGCTCTTCCCTAGGTGCCCTGGACCCCATGTGAAATGGTTCTGACTTATTCATTTTAAAGACCCCAGATGACTCTAACATGGAGTTCTGAGATCTAACAGACTGCCATAATAGCATGTTGTTAGTAGGACACGAAGACCTGGGTGCCCACCTTGGTCTACCAAAGGACAGCTGTGATACCTGGGGCATGTTAACTCTCTATCCTCAGTTTTATCATCTGTAAAATAGGCTACATAGAGCTTCTTCATGGAAATGCTCTGAGTATTAATTAAATCGGACATGAAGTACAAAGTAGAGTGCTTTGCACATAGAAGGCCCTTGGAAAATGAGGGATGGAGTGGGTTACGTATACCTTGTCCTGAATTATTTTTGTAATAGTGCTAATATGACTGGGTGACAGCCAAGAACCACTGTCTTTCACAAGGCCCCACATTAGGGTGACTCTTTTGATGAAAGGCAAAATGACTTAGCTGCGTAAGGGTACTATGGACCTTACACTACCTACCTTGACAAAAGCACACAGCTGATTCCCAATATTTTGTGCTGTCTGAGTTTCTTAAAACATGGGAAGGCGGAGTGCTTGAAGGTAGTGTAATGTGTGCAGGGACATTGGGTTAGAAGTCAGGAGAACTCAACATGGTATGTGATGGGAGGAAACTTCTAGTGTATCCACATGGGTATAATTCTTGACATTCTAGTCACACAGCCAATTAAACACTAATCATAATTTTTTCTCCTTCCACAGGCCCTTTAGATAGATTCAAGTCAGATACCTGGTAGCAGTGGGCTCTAAAATACTTTGCAGAGTCTTACTGATGATTCTTAACTGTGAAGAAGACTTCTTGTGGAGTCGGCTGTGTGCGCCTTCATTACCTTCTCTCTGCAGGAGAGCACTGGATTAAGAAACATGTGGAAGAATCACGTAGCTGGATGGCACATATACTACCCAGCAACCCCGACAGGCCCCAGGAGGGAGTTAGCTTTGGCTTCCCAAGAGACGTGCTTATTTTTCAGCAATGAAGGGACAGATGATCCCTTCTACAAGTTGGCCTCGGGACAGGAGGGAAAAGGTGGAAAAACAATCTGCCAGAACTGTGGTGACTCTGTTCCTAGCTGAGACCAGGAATTAGCCCTCTGCTCATGACCAGGCTTTCCTGTGAGTCTTTGAGACCACAAGCTGGTCACTTCCTCGGCTCAGGATTGTGTATCAGAAGCAGCAATGAAGCAGCTCAGAACTGACTTAAGGCAGGGATCTAAATATGGCAGGGCTCGAATTCTCTCGTTTGGATATCAGCAAAGGCTATCAGAAGTGTCAGCAAGCTCAGAATGCAGACCGCGTGGGATTCTAACTTTGGACTGGAACAGCAGTTTACTCAGGGCCCCAAATCTGCCCTTGCTGACAACTTGATTTATGATGCTGGGGTCAGTCCACTGAGGCTCATGTGGCTGAGGAGACAGATCCCTCAGCTTACTTTCCAACTGTGCCCCCTCCACATCTCAGACGCTTCACAGGTGGTAAATAAGAAGGAGCACAGGATGCGAGGGGTTCTCTTAGAAGAGGCCTAAACCAAAGCAAAGACCCAAACCAGAAGAAAGCATTGGAAGTTTGTTTCTTTATCTTTTTCTTATCTTTATGCCAAGATCCCTTTGTGATTTTCATATTTAATCAGGGTTAGCTATTCTTTTTTCAATTCTAACATTGAAAAATTAAACAGAAAATGCAGAAACTACTATCATAAGATGGGTGGGAGCGGGGCAGGGGTTGGGGGTTAGAGCGAGCACCAGAGCCAGAGCTGGAGCCAGAGCTGGAGAACAAGAGAGTTGTTAAAGTGAGGTTGAGACAGAGTAAAACTTGCTTGTGAACTGCAGCTGACTGTAGCAGATAGGACTGGGGAGGGATATCATATAATGTTAATGTGAGATTTTGCAATTTTAGGGGATTGGGAGGAAAGACACACGCCAGGACTCTTCAGGGCACAGGGATGCTACTGGTCCTTTGAGTGATGTGATTCCCTGAGAAGGGAATGTGTCATCCCTTAAGAAAGGCAGTGGCTCTGGGATGGGCCAGGGGCACTAATGAGGGTGACAGAAGGTTGAGGAAAACTTCTGGTGATTCTCCACATTCAAAAAGAAACTCTAGGCTAACCCAAACTGGAGAAAAGGTGCCTGGGAAGTAAATAGAACAGAAACACCTTCTATGCCAGGACATGGGGATGTGGAAAGGAGTAAGGAAAGCCAAGAAGAGGTTAGTCCAACCAAGGGGCAGCACACTGGAGAGCAAAGCCCAGCAGATAGGGGAAGGTTGACAGGGGAACCAGACAGGAAGCGGGCTGCTGCTCCAGGGCCTGCAGATCAACACCAGAGCCCAGAACTCAAGCAGAAACAGAAGGAGCTGGTGAGAGCAAGGGCCTCTGAGAGCCAGTCATACTTTTTAAACATTCTTGGGTCATAGATCCCTTTTAGGATCTGAAAAAAACTACAGAGACACTCCCCAAGAAAATGCATTTATGTTCACATTATTCCATCTTCCCAAAAGCCGAGTCAGAGACCTGAGGTTATGAGTCCCAGTCCCAAAGGATGCTTCTGTGCTCTGAGGAGTGATAACAGGAAATACGTGGTTGGAAGAACTGTTTAATCCTTTAAACCTCTAAGGTGGAATAATATGAGACCTGGGCCTGAAACAGATCTGAATAATATATAATTTGCAGCAAAGATTAGTTAGGCACTGTGCATGTGAGTCCAGTGGAAAGGCGGACTAGGAGGGTGGGAGACAGGTCTCACAGGCAGCCTGAAATAAAGAGGAATAAAGAAAAATTGGGAAACCAAAGGCGGGGAGTGTGAATAGGGAGCATCCTCCTATTCACCTCCAAGTGGTGGGAGGAGGAAGTTAATTCACACCAACGAAGAGGAACGACTCTTGGCTTTTTGTCATGTGCATTTCATCCTAAATTAAGATACACGGTATTCCTTTTTACAAAAAGAAAAGAAATAAAAAAATATATTTGTGACAGTGAGCCTGTACTTATATTGAAATGACACCTTAAAAACAAAACAAAACAAGACATCATTACTTTTCATCTAGTCATTTAATTAAACTACAACTTGATTTCTGACAAGATGTGTCTTGGGAGGGGCTAGTGGAAGAGGGTTGCAACTCTGTTTGTTATTAGTAAATTATATGATCAGTTTAATTTGATGTTTTTGTATGGAGGAATTTTCAGTGGGGTAAGGAGGCTCTGGTTTAGAAAATACACAGCGGTTTCTGATTAGTAAACACACTTTTGCTGGGAGAGAGCCTGACCTTGCAAGCATTTTTCACCCATAACTCTATTCGGTCTATGGATACAGAACAAACAAGTACATAGTGGGGCTGAGTGACAGTCTAAGAAACTTAACTTATAAAAGAAAGAGATAGTTTAGATCAGTAGCAGAACATGCCCTGAGTGAGTCTATCATAAGCATATCTAACAGTGCTAAGATTTATAGAAATATGCTCATTGTCTAACTTTCCCTGAGGATGTGTACAGCATACTGTAATATATGCAAAATAAAGAGCACAGATTTAGGAATCAGAAGACCTGGAATCAAGCAGATTCAAAAGCTGTAAGGTACAAGCCCTTAGCAAATTATTTACTATTTCAGACAGAGCCGAAGTATCCTATTAGTAAAATGAGACTAAAAATGCCCGCATCAAATATGAGCAGTGAATGAAATATCAGAAATTAAAGCATTTGAAATATTATGTCAAATTATGCCATACAAAGTTATACAAAGTTAAAGAATTTTTGGAAAATTTAAGCATATTTTTAAAAGTTTTTTGAGTGCCTACTTGGGACAAAGCACTGTTCTAGGTATTGTGAATTGAAGAGGTGAATTAGCCCTTAAAGAGTTTCGCTTATGATTTTAACAATTTAAAAAGTTAATGTTCAGATTTAAAAGCTATATTTTGAAGATTTATCAAATATTTCAAAGTTGAATGGACTTACATCCAAACAAATAGGAAAATAATTTCATTTAGATGGGTCAGATTAAATTAAATGAATATTTGAAATATTCTAAGTATAATGCAATAGATACCTAAGCATCAACATTGGTAAGTCTGTTTAGAGTAATATGTAAAGCAAATAAATCTGAGTGGAATCACATGATGCTTTTTTTTTTTTTTAAATCTCAAAGGACTGCTGACCTCTGCTGAAATGCTAATGTTTAGGAGAGGCACTTGCTTGAGCAATCAGATTCTCTTTAATAAATACACTTTGGTTTCTACTAGTAGAAGATGGTAGAATGAGTATAAGCATTTGTCTCCCTAGGATCTAATAAAATGATATTAAAAGGGGGAGAGATGTAACAACAGTGAGACAACATGATGGGAAAGGAACATCAGAGGAAGAAGAAAGATTTCAACAAATTTCTGGAAGTCGAGGGCAGGATGGCAAAGAGAACAGAGCAGATGATGATTAATTTTATGTGTCAACTTGGGTAGGCTATGGGGCCCAGCTGGGCAAACACGAGTCTAAATGTTGCTGTGAAGGTATTTTGCAAATGTGATTAACATTTATGATCATTTGACTTTATGTAAAAAATATTATCCTCCGTAATTTGGGTCGGGGTGTGTACAGCGGCTCATCTAATTAGTTGAAAACTTTAAGAGCAAAAACTGAAGTTTCCAAGAGAAGAAGAGGTAGTAGAAAACTTTGGGATAGTGGGAGGGTGAGAGTGAGCTGCCTGGCAAGGTACCAGTAAGGCCCTTTGCTCACTGGGCAGCTGTAACAGAGACTAGGATTTCAAAGGGTTGGGGGAGGGGGTGAACAAAGCTCACTGAAGTCTGCCTAAGATACACTGGGCCTGCAAGCACCCTTCATTTCTTCCCCACTCCCCTGCCTTATGACCATGTACTGAGCCAAAATTTTACTCATGGGCAAACTACTGGGGACTCTTTATCTATAAAAATATTTTAACACTGCCTGAACTATATGTAAAACATCAATATTAGGGGAAGCTGGGTAAGGGATACATAATAACTCTCTGTATTATTTTTGTAACTTTTCTCTAAGTCTAAAATCGTTTAAAATAAAAAGTTAACCAAAACAAAACAAAACAAAACAAAAAACTCTCTGGAAAGAAACAGTAGGGCTAGAGTATGTGTCAACACTCTAGAGTAAAGCCCTCCCTTCAGGCATTTGGATGCCCCTGACCCCACAGCTACAGAAACTCCCAATGAAAATCTAGCCCCTTCTCAGTGTTGATCCTAACATGAAACTGCCAGGAGACAAGCCCCTCTCGCCCCGAGCATCAATGGCCCATGTAGCCGCCCAGGGGCAGCACTGAACAGGAAATCATACCAACATATAACATAACAGGGAAAACACACACCAAGTATTATGAAAAGTCAGCGCAGCTCTCTGTTCTTAAATATGATGGATAAACAAAGTTCACCACTCATATTTAAAAACAAATCAGAAGCCCCAAAGAGAAAAACCAAGTAATTTAAACATGCCACCTGACTCCTGAAGAAAGAGATCATCCAGAAAACATAAGAAAAATTTAAAGACAACTCAAGCTCTGTATCCACAGGGATTTATTAACATTTTAACAAACAGACTGGAGAATCAAATGTACTATATTAATAGATGAAAAAAAAATAGAGCTTTAAAACTATTATTTTAAGGTATGAAGATTATCAATAGAATAATTAAAAGTAGCCATTAATTTAGGAAGGGAGAAGGGTAATGGAAGTGAACAAATAGAAAAGAGTCAACAGATAAATGACATGATGAATCAAAAAATAGCAACGTAAAATTATTCTTTAACATCAAGCAAGGAACCACCTGAGCATCTATTACACAGCAGTGTTGTGCTGGGAAGGGCATGGAGGGGTGGGCGGGGAATGTGGTTTTGCAACATGAGCATCTGTGTGCTATTTGAGTTTTGAATTACACATGTATCATTTTTCCAAAAATTTAAAAACAGGAAAAAAAAGTTTCGAAAATATTCTTTCAGAGATTTTTTTCTTAATGTAGGTAACTCCCACTGACAACAATTCATTGAAGGAAAAAAAGCCTAAAATAAGAGGACGAAAAGTTCAAGCAGCAAGACAATTTGGACACTTCTGAACTGTTTTCTTTGTCAGAAAGCAAAGAAAGTTTAAAAAAACCAACACTTTAGTAATCTCTCCCGCTCCCCCAGACACTGTGGATCTTGTCAATGTATGAGTGCCAGTTCACTGTAAATCTAAGTGTAAAAAAGGACCAAATGCTTCATGAGCTGGGGCACAGATTTGTCTTGACACCTTTCCTCCGCTAGGGAGGAAGATTTGTGGAGTGCTCAGTACTACTGTGATCTAGCAAAACTGTAAATTGTAACACATGTACAGAAAAGGACTGTTTTACTGATAGTGCCACTATGAATATATTAATTACAATGCTTAAACCACATCAATGATAATTATGAACACCTTCCTATTATACTATGCTCTGATCCTTGGTGTCTTCTGCAATAATAGCAACTTGCCTTATTAAGAATGAAATTTAGCAGCACGACGACATCTACTATTGCGTTTTCTTCTCCCTGCATTCATTATCACTGTATTCTTTTCCTTGGCAAATATATTCCTTGGCCTGATAAAATGACTAGCTTTGTGAACTTGCCATATGCCTAGCAAGCAAGAGTTCCCAAAGATCTTTTCACGTACTCACTGCCTCTAGGAATTGATGTATAAGGTCTGCCAACTGGGTCTTCTTCAGGCCACATGAAATATACAAAGTTGCACAATTCACTTGAGCTGCAAATGCTGGCAGCTTTGTGGAAACAATGCCAGACAATAAAAGGGAATACCATCCTGTGTGGGTTTAGTCAAATCTAGTGAACAGTCACAAACCGCTGGGTGCCCCAGGGTATACGGTACAATCAAAACCTGTGATTGCCACCCCCACTCCACCCCCACTGTCCCAGCTTCTCTTCTGTTCTCACATTCTGATAGCTCAGCTCTAAAAAGTACACCTGCAGTCAAATCTGTAGCTAGAAACAAAACAAACCTCTTCCTCTTGATACCACAAGTATATTTATTGGTCTTTACTACTCTGTCCAAATTGGCATCCAAACGAAGAATGTTGTCAGCCCGAATGAAACACAAGGCCTCCCTGATGATGCTGCAAAGCCTCCCACACCTGGAAGGATGCGAGCTCGGGAAGGAAGCAAAGAGAGCTTGTACTTCTGCGGCTCATAGGCAGGCACTGAATGGACGTTCCCTTGAAGCAAACTCATATAGAAAATAATCATTTTTCATTTGCTTTCTCATCTCCTTTCTATTTTGTTAAAATGGAGTTGTGAGTAAAATACAAAAACCCCATCGCGTTTAGTGCCCTTGGCTGAAAGTTTTCCTTAATCAGGATCATTCAGTTAATTCATACTTAACCACTGCAAGTAACCAGTTCCTGGAGGTTACTGGCTGAATTTCCAGGTCAGGGTGCTGATAGGGTTACCACAGAACTCTGAAAGTTACAAGAGGGCGTCAGAGGCCCACAGGTCACTGATATTTTTTTTTTCTCTTGTTTTTGACACCCAGCTAATTGTAAAGCAGACCGCATGACTCACAACAGGCCACAGGCGGATGGAGGCCTCCAACCCAAATAGCCTTTGAACTGATCTTCCTGTTGAGTACAAAGGTGCTGAGAACTTCTGAAGGCACAGATACATCTCTCCTGAATAAGGGCTGAGGTTCCAAGGTCAGGTAGCTTTCTTAATGAGTGGAGGCCAAATCCATAATCTGCTATTTCAACCACAGGGAATCTAAATGACAAAAACCTTATGAGCAAAGTATCTCCAATGGTCAGAATTTGAAAGCATTTAAATGAGGAGCTTAAAGAAATCTGTTATTAGGCAATTGAACATTTGAATAAAACTTGGGAATATCACCCTTGAAAGATGTACCATATTCAGGTTTCCAATATTTGACATTATCGGATGCCACCAACACCATGATATTGATGACTGCCCGAAGGGCCTGGAAAATGACTTTGTGGCCCAGTAGATTTTCTGAGCTTATCTGCAAAGCTGCTCTAATCTCCCCTGAATATCAGGCCAGAGACTTTCCAAGCAGCCAAACATTCACTTTAATCATTTTCAGGCAGAAAATAAAATGTTCTGTATATAAACAAAGAACTTAACCCTTTGAGATGGGGTCTACATCTCTATTCCACTCCTCTCTATCCCTTTCAACACAACCACAGCCTATCAAAATTATCTAAAATGGTGTAGCTATGACCTTAATCCTAGACCTTTCTCAGTGAGTATTATAGGAATGCGAAACAGAACAGCCATTTCGGAAAATAGCTCAGCAGTTTCTCATAAGAACTAAACATACACCTGTCATTCTCCCCAGCAATCCCATGCTTAGATATTTATGTTAAAAAAATGAAAACATGTTCACATAAAAAAAAATGTTATGTGAATGTTTATAGTGACTTTATTCATAATGAGCCCAATCTGGAAACAATCCAAATGTGCTTCAACTGGTGAAGACATAAACTGTAGTACATCCGTATAACGGAATACTACTCAGCAATAAAAGGAACCAACTACTGATAACATGCAATAACAAAGGCGATCTCAAATGCATTACGCTCTGTGAAAGAAACCAGACTCAAAAGAGAACACACCATATGATTTCATTTATATAACATCCTGGAAAAGGCAAAAGTAGGGTTAGAAAACAGGTGAGTAGTGGCCAGGGGCTGGGGATAGAAGGAAGAGTTGACTTTAAAGGGGTATGAGAGAATTTGGGGGGTAATGGCACTGTTCTAGATCTTGATTGTGGTGGTAGTTACACAACTTTAGGCATTTGTTAAAATGCATAGTACTGTACACTAAAAAAAAGGCGGATTTTACTGTAAGTTTACCTCAGTAAGCCCAACCTGAGATCAAAATCTCAGTGTAATATGCTCAATGATTAAGAAAGGAAGACTTCAAAACAGCTGATTAGTTCTCACCTACATCAAGATCTGGAGGCCTTCTCACAAGGTGGGAATGGCAGGGGTCAGAAGCCAGGCACTGTTATTCTTGGACACAAAGTTCAAATAAAGCACTAATATATAAATCAAGAGAGTCAATGTGCCAGCATGCCACTGAGTGTGGGGTTACTCATTTAAGATGTTTTCAAGCCTGTACTTCTGACATTGTAACATTAAGGTGTTATTTATTTTGCTGGGTGCTGTATGTAGTCTTACCTTGCTTTCCTAGAGTTCTGCCTGGGTGTCATTTCTTTCACAATTGTTGGAGTTAAGAAATTACTTTGGACTGAGAATTCAAGTCTGCCCTGTGTTTAAGTTTTCTATGATGAAGCAAAATAACTGGACGTAACACAGAGAAAAAGAACTTCCCTAATTTAGTGATATTTTTATAGGTTACCTGTACAGAATTATTTTTGACAGAAAAATATTCATGTCCTGGACATTCAAAGGTTGTTTAATTTTCTACTGGATGCCCTGACTATAATATACTGTCTCCATTTTGAATGGCTGGGATTTAACACTAGGCTGTATTACGCCTCCCCCTCCTTCTCCCAATAAAAACATTTACTGAGAATCCACTATAAGGAAACAAATGCTAAGGGCAGACAGAATGAGAAGTGCAAAGGCTCAGCCTTCGGCAGCCTTCTACAGCTACGCAAATACCTCCAATGAAAGGCAGTGTGTGAAGCATGATTAACAGAGTCATAAATATGGTGCTAAGGCAGCAAGGGGGAGGGGAAACTGGAACAATCCAGGAAGGTGGAATTTAAGCTGGGCCCTTGAAGAATGAAGGAGATGCGGGACAGCCGCCATTCCAGGCTGAGGAACTACTTTGCATAAAGGGCCCTGCTTGTGGACATTTGTTTCAATCAGTAATCATCAGTTGGCATCCTAGAGCCTAAAAACAAAGGGGTGTTTAAATTTTTTTTTTTTTGGATTTCAATGTCCTTGGCCTCAGGCCTCTCCATTCCCCAAAGTCTCAATATTCCCAGCCGCATTGTCACACACTAAGCTTCACATATTTAAGTCACCTGCATTGTCCATAAAGGAATTTCAGCAGGAACCCTGGTTTTAAGCCGTTTGCTAATGGTTCAGGTTATAAGGAACCAAGTTCAGGAAAAAGGCAACAGGAAAGGGAGAAGAGGGCACACTGGTCGCAAGCTTTAAAGTACTTGCTCCTCTCCAGCGGGGTATAGACCCAGGATCTTCAGTCCCCTTGGGAAGTGGCATTAACAAAAACACTAATTATGAACGCAGGAGAACCTTTATTGCAGCATTATCATTACAAATAAGAAAATGAAAATCGTCTAAATATTTATCAATAGGAAATTGTTTAAATCAGTAACTGATTATTTAGACAATGGGATACCACAGAGTCAATAAGAAAAAAAAAACAGTGTGAAGAAATAGATCTCTAGGATAAATTACTTCAATTATTTAAAAATAAGGGTGCAGAAGAGTATATATAATAGGCTCCCATTTATGTTTGCATACACATACAAACTTCTAGGATATATAAAAATTATTAACATTGGTTACATCTGGGGAGTGAAAAATGAGGGGAAAAAGAAAGATTTACTTTCCAATTTATACCTTTATGTAACTGACTTTATGTTTAACCACTTATGTGATGATGCTGATCACATAAAGTATTAAAGAATACTTCCCGAAGCCGACCTGCAATTTACTATGAGCACAGGGGCTAATGCTGTAAAAGGGCCAATTGGTACTAGAAGTTTAATTTAACAACTATTAAAACGTTTAATAAGTGATTACTGCATATGCTATTGTCACAATCTTTGAATAGCTAACAATCAAGTGCAGCGGCAAGTTAAGACAAGGACAACAGACAAGACGTGACTGCAGGGGAAAGCCAGGCAGAAGACTTCCTGGTGAAGGCCAGGGTGAGAGCTTTGGTTGGTAAAACAGTAGAAGCATAGAAAGGGCAACAGAATGAGAAAACAAGAAAACAATATGGTGAGCTGTTCACTTTCAGACATTTTCCTTTCTCGATTCTGTTTCAGAACTGACTAGTACTAGAAATAAGAAAGAATTCCCAAATCTTAAAATCCTAACCCCTCTCAGTCACAAAAGAGATACCATCCCATCAAAGACTTTAAAGACTAAAAGCTACGTGGACCAAGACCCATGAATTAGACTTAATAATGAGAAAACACTAAAGAATCTCTCCTCTCCCTGCCCCCATGTGCACACTTGAGTACAGACATGTATACTTTAAAACAAATTCTGATTATTTTTTTCATTGTCAGATGTAAACAGCTTTGCCTCATATTTGAATAATATTTGATCAGAGCAGCCAGCCTCCCTTTTAAAGGATTGTTCTTTATCAACGTATTTGCTTAGTGCTCTATACTAAGAAGCTACTTGAGAAACACTGTCCTCTTTTTGCAAGTACCGGGATGGAAGTAAAAAGAGGTCGAGACTCTCTTCCCTAATCAATAGGCTTCCTACCTCTCATCATCACTAGTACCCAACGTGAAAGAACAAGGGGCCTCAGAATAGTCTTTCCTGTAGATTCGACCCTGTTTCTAATAGCAAATAGTGGAATAAGCTATTTGTTTATTTTTCTAAATACCAGTTTACCAAAGATGACTAGATATCTTAAGTTTTGGTAAGATCATCCTTGTTTCATACTTTGTCCTTCTCTCTTTTGAGAAATTATGTTAGATCAGCAATAATTCTGGGTCCATCTAGTACATCTGGTCAATCCAGGCTTGCTTCCTATCATTCTTGAGCAATTAGGCATTTGTGTTATAGTCTCAATATAGTAAAGGAACACAGCCAGTTATTTTAGATAATGATCAAAATCAATAATCTGCTAATTGTTTAGTGCTAGGGAAAAAATTGAAGCACGGTTATTACAGAAACCCATTGGGGGCTATTGGTAATCTAAGGACAACTGAGGAAATATCAAGAGAAACAAAATGTTACTCTATTCCTCAAAATTCCCCTGGCTAGAATCATAGTCTCTTCAACAGCACAAAATAATATAGTGCATTACACGGGAAATCTTAAGTCTGGGTAGATTTTTTTCCTCTTATTTTGTGTAGGTTAAAAGAAAACTTCATGTGCAAAAGGAAGAGGGGATCACTGAAGTGCAAAAGCAGCAGTTTCTGAGTGGCCCACGTGGCAGCCAGCGAGCCAGATAACCAGGAGACAACCAGGCCTGACTGCTGATCAGAAACAGAAAGTGCTGGCTTACGGTAGGCCAGAACTCTGCTCTAGTAGCTAAGAATAAAGCACAAAGTTCCTGCTCCTTTTTCAAGCCACTCCTTGGCTTTCCCCAACTTGGAGAATGTAC
Organism: Eonycteris spelaea; assembly: GCA_003508835.1. Classification (NCBI taxonomy): domain Eukaryota; kingdom Metazoa; phylum Chordata; class Mammalia; order Chiroptera; family Pteropodidae; genus Eonycteris; species Eonycteris spelaea. Next base: position 1,256,323 of record PUFA01000175.1, read on the forward strand.
TCCAGCTTGGATCAGAGCGAAACTGGAACAGTTACACTAGATGGGTACTTGGCCCTGCACCAACATACTTGTTTCTTGACTTGGCTCTCAGTAAACCCAGTGCAAACATTCAGCATTCCATGGCTGAGGCCACACATGGAAGCAAGCCACCAGGTAGAGATGACCACAAATGTACATTCACCCTGGGGAGAACAGGAAGGGAGATGAGGATGGGGAAAGGTTAAGAACAGCATGAAGAAAAGGCAGCCTCATGAATGCTTTAAAATCTACACCAGGAGGACAGCTAACAGGTATTTCTGTGGATATCAACCTGAGAAAAGCCATCATTTAAACAAAAGTCGTATTTGTTTCCCTGCACAACTCCCTCCTTTGCCAATCCCCAGGCTATGCCAAATCAAATTGAAAAGCTATAAAGATCTGTGGTTAAAAGAACAAGCACCAAAACATTTGTGGATATTACCTAAAGGGGCCCCAAAGTAATGGACTAAAGCAAAAAACTAAGAACTAGAAGAAATATTACCACAGGTCACAAGACACCAGGAAGCAAGTATACATGGCAAAAACCAGAGAGGCTCCCAGAAAGTTCCCTCTCAGCAACACTTCTCAAGAAAAACCAGCATATTGAACTTTCCACATAATTGCTTTTCAGGTCTCTCTCCCAAATAATCCCTCAGTGAATTTCTAAGTCAGCAAACAACAGGAATTTTTATATTGATCCTATAATACTGGCAGGTCTGTGAGCTGTAGGTCTCAGTTGGGGCAAACACATAAAATATTGCCAATAAAGATAAGAAGTTTTTATCTAATGTAGTGATTGCAGAAAATGGGTTCATTTTCTCCCTTTTTCCAATGGCAAACTTTTTTTTTTCTCATACAATGCCCATTTTTATGACAATTATGCCCAGGCCAGCTTTCAATGAGCCCATTAGAGGCAACCAGCCGAGCACAAACGCCTGGTTAGCCTGCACCTTGGGGACATGGAGTCTCTTTACAAGGCAAAGTCCTGGATGAACTGACCTGCATCCTGGGCTCCAAGCTCCAAACTTCTTACAGGCTACTTTCTCACTGACTTTCAGGTTTGACTCTCACTGTTCTATTTCCCAGGCATAGACTTACCTCACCGCCATTAAAGTTTCTGCCCATCCGGTCACCTTGCAGTAATGTCTCCGAGCTGATTCAGCCCCTGGTCCTCTGGCACCTGGCCACTTACGGGGGGATGGCAGCATCCCCCCCACTAAAGTGAGATGCATTTTTGAAACATGCTATTTGTTCCCAGATGGCCAACTTCCCTATATATCAAATATATGTTCTAACTTATTTATTCAACAAACGTACCAAATATCTATTACTGTAAGACTGTTAGTGTTGAAGGTACAACAAATAAGACACTACCCTCACCTCAAAAAACTTACCCATCATTAATGTACCACACTGCAGAGAGATCAGCCCACTACACTGAGGCTATATTACTCAACCAAACCAAAATAATAACAATGCCTTAGAGTCATTCTAAACTTTATAGTTTTCAAAGGGCTATTACATATATTTTGATGTTAATGATCTTGAGTCAAATTCTCACTAGTGAATTAAAAGAGATGCTTTGCAACATTTAGCCAACTTTATCTGTGCTATCTCTATTTCCCTCCCCTTTAGCATACCTCCCTTATTAACCTCCCTCTTCCAAAAACTTAGGAAGCATCATGTTTCCATTCCATTCTTTATTCCACATATTCAACTCATTATCAAGTCCTGTTTGTTTTTCCACTTTGAAATTATATATTTCTCTCCAACCCCACTGCTATCACCTTACCTAAGCTATCATTATATCACACCTGAATCACTGCAGTAACCTCCCGATTACCTTGCTTCCACTTTTGTCTATAATCCATTTTCCATGCAATAGCCAGTGATCAAGGTTCCCATAGCATGCAAGTATATCAAGGTGAATTAAGTCTCCGCAACTTTTATTAGGCCTAGAATGCTGGGCAGTGATATAACATGAAGGAGGATGAGGAAAAATTTGGATTTGACAGTGCCGGTGACCTCATAACATCACTCCTCTTTGAAAAGGCAAGAGGGAATTACTTTACATAAGGCTCAAGGAAGACAGCTGTAATTATTTGGATGCTTGCCACTTAAGAGACACACTACAGAATGGACACCATACATAGTGAAACATTCCAGAGAGTATGGAATGAGAAACGGAGGAAAACCAAGGATGAATGAGTAGACTTAGTGAAGAATGACATGGCACAAAAGGATTTAAAGAATGAAGCTGGGAAACCAATAACACCCAGCCACCAGAAAGATGTTAACCCTATCACCAGTGATGAAACCAGTTAAGAATTCCATCCACACAGCTTGGCCTTCATGGGACGAGATCTCACATTATCTCAGCCCTGATACCATTTGTCTGGTGATTATCAGAAGATTGAGCAATAGAGATGAAGGTTATATTTAAAATGTGTATTAGTTTTCAAGTCCCTTCCCCACCTCGTGTTTTAAGTCTGGCCTATACATAACTGGCATAGTTTTGTGACTGTGAAAGACATACTGCCTGTCACTATTCTCGGTATCTCTTTCATTGAAGATACAACTGATGTTGTATTTGGATGGGGAGAAAAACTTACAAGTATAGAAGTTCTAAAGGGAAGAAATGCTCCCAGAGATGATGGAAAGCAATTTCACCAGCCCCCAAACGGAGTCAACTGTTACTATGCGTAGCCAGGATTAGTGTGTGTGTCTGCTTTCTGTACTGATTTTAAAATGGTTAGTTATTTTTGCATTCTGGTGCTGCACTGGCACTAAGACAACCACATCTGGGTGGAAATGGTCAACAGGCCATTTCCCAGAGCACAGACAGCTATGCCCTCAGGTCAAACAACATAACTACAGAGTGTTTAGGAAGTGGTCATGTTTAGGAAGTGGTCAGGCCATTTAGCATCTCTTTGGCATTTTTTTTAACACAAACAAAATCCAACCCCTTCTCATATCACATTTCAGGATGGGTGAACATCTTGCTGTAAGTCCAGTTTCTTTCATAAATCAGACATTACTAGGCAGGCAGGATGAAATTAATGTCTAATAAACCAATGCTTAGCTATTACTACAATGGAGTATGCTGGCAGGAAACTCTGCCTAGAAGGAGTAATCGATATCTAGTGTAGAGAGACGAGGGCAGAGCACAGACTGCAAGTCCCACTGGACTGAACAACTTGAGGATGGAGATTCTGCCATATTTCTCTTTGACTCAAGAACCTCGCAGGTGCCCAGCACTCACTAAACGTTTGTTGAATTGAATTGACAGTTTTGAGGGGGAAAAAAGTAAAAAACAAAAACAAAAACAAAAAACCTAGGGCGAAAGCTTGGTGAGTGGGAAGGGAAAGAAACAAGAAAAATAAGGGGTTGGGAGTATTAGAAGAATAAATGACTTTGGTAAGAAAGGAGTGGAAAGAAAAAGATTATATTTACAAAAAGTGAATGGAGAACCAAATGTCCAAAGAGGATCCTACAAAACATTTAATTCACACACAGGTGTGCATGCACACACACAAACACACATGCACACAAGCCTGGTCAATCCCGATGGGGACCAGGCTCTCTAGTGGGACTGAAGGGCAGAAGGGTTCTGGGAGGCAACCTGTTTGTTTCAGTCCCTGCTCCCAGGACAGGGGGGCAGCTGAGGGCGGCTGGGGGCAGCTGGTGGATGAACATCAACCGGAGGAGGCACTCAGGCTGAAAGCACGTCCATGGGCAATGCAGCCACAGACACTGGACTCCACAGTTCTTTCCTTTGTCCCACAGGAATAAAATGGACGAGCCTTCTTCATCAATTCTGCAGGAGATCCCTTTTAGTCTTATTTCCTAATATAAACCAAAATTTACCTGACAATTCACCTTGTTTTCATCGTCTATATAAAGCAATGAACGAGCTGCACTCTATAAATAGGTTTGCAAAACTGGGCTATGCCTTTTGCAAACATTAAAGTGGAAATGGCCCTGACACAGATCAATAATGTTTGCCTATTTCCCTATGCTGCTGTTTATTTTTAGTCCCTACACAGAGCCCAATATTTATAAGAAAAACGATATCACCTTCAAGAATATTACCAACTAATGACCTAGGCAGAAAAAAAAGATTTACATTTACATTATTCATATCAGCCCTTTTATAATAGGAATAAATTCAGACTAGGCAGGAATTTGTTCTACTACCTCATTACATAGATTCAGGCCTTTGGGGAAGCTAGTAAAATTCCATACCTCCTTCATTACTCCCTGTTTTCTTCCATTTGCCAATTTATCTAAGAGTTCAGTTCTCTATTCCACAGGCAAAGAAGTGCATGTTAGTGCACACCAACTCAGAGAGAGAGAGAGAGAGCTTTGGGTTGCTTAGAAAGGTTGTTTAGGAAGGAGTATGACCTCTGGCCTCACTTCCCTTTACTTGTACATAATCATTTAGTGCACGAAGGAAACAGAGCTGCAAACCCCAATGAGGAGCACATGAGGTATAAAAGGTACATTAGGAAAATCACTGGAAGCTGAAGCAATTGAGACCTGATTCTCTACAAGGGTTGCCTTATCCATCTCTGCGTTTCCTATGGAGTTCAGCATAATGTCCTTACACAGTTGGTGTCATTTAATGCTGGTCAAAAAACCAAGTTTCTCCTAAACATGAATCAAATTGTGATTATTTGTTGCATACTAGAGTCCCCAATGAACTCGTGAATTCTTGGGGTCCCAGAGAGAGTTTCATACTCATGTTAGCATCCTCAGTAACCAGACCAGAGCCTGGAGTGACATATGCTCAGGAAGTCCTGATTGAAAGATCACATTATGTCACTGTGTGACCCTGGGTATGTAGTATAACTCCTTTGGGCCTTCATGTCCTCATCCAAGGAGTTTAATGGAGTCCATGACAATAGCAACCAGTGGGTATGTGACCACCCTGAAATTTTGGGCAAAATTTTATTTGGTGGAATGTGTACACAATTTTTCTGAAAAGAGGGTACACTTTGTTACTATCTCAAAGAATCTGTTCTCTGTCCCTAAAAGTTTAAGAATCTTTGGCAGTAGTCTCTAAAATTATTGGATTACAAATCCCAACACTAAAAAGCTTTTGAACATGTACACCATATTCATGTACTATATATGTACACATTTACTATTTTAGGTACATGATAAAATAAGCATCAAAATGACAAAAGTACAAGGTAAATAAAAACTAAACAATATTTTAAATATTTATTTTAAGTGTATCAAGAACACAAACCCTTTTTATCTTACTAAATAATCATTATTTTATTAAGAGCAATGTGACTGAATATGCTTCATGTTTCAAAATCTAGACAATTATTTCTAATATGTTAATTGAAAGGTCTAGTTCTAAGTTCAATTTATTTTACACAGCTAGGTTTTTAATGACTATCACAGTTTTAAGTAATAAAATCACATACAATAAACATTTCCAAATACTTTTTTCACATGTTCTCTCTATAATAAGATTTTACTTAAAATTCAGTTATTTTCTTACTTATTCTTAAAAGGACACCTTTATCTTAAAAGGACAAATTAATTGTGCTTTCTTTTTTTTTAAAAAATGACCTCTAGATAGCACACTACTGAAGATGCTTATTACCTACCACTGAAATAGTTAAAATGTGAAATCCTTTCCTTTTAATAAAAAGAAAAATGAATATAACTTATTTGTAAATTGACAACTCTGAACTAAGTAATTTTCAACAAGATTTTCATGATCCCTTCTCAATACAAAATATTGTAGGCTTCTACTAAGCTGTATACTAAAGGTCTGTTTTTATAAAATTAACTACAAAGTAACAACTTGCAACATTCAGTTTACCTCTGGCTTCAACATCTGGGCTTTCCTAGCTTATTTATGAATGATGCTATGAATGAATTTTTCTCTTCTAACTGTACTCTAGAATCCTTCTCTAAGAAACAGCTGCTTCTTAAGAGGAAACACTACTTGTTTTTTTTCAGAAAACACTTTCATAAAAATTGTGAATGAATCTCATCTAGTGATGGCTCACCAAAAGAAGCACTCAGCGTATTTCATCGGTGAAACAGAAATGAACAAATATGAAAGGTCTGCGCTGACAACTTACAAATGTAAAAAATGCCATTTGCCCCCTCCATAACTTGTTTTAATATAGTATTTGTTTTTGTCAAGATTTCAGTAATATTGTCAATAATACTTTCAACAGCATTTTCTGACAAGAGGAACTCATTTTAGATAGACAGTTTTCAACATGTTATCTTATCTGGTCTTGTGTTTGGTGTTTCCTAAAGATAGCTTTTTAACTTTTGCATACAAGTAAAAAACTTCACAAGAGGCTTCACAACACTATTTAGTTTAGTGAAATTTTATAAAGATTAGTAGGTAAATTTAAACGTTGGATTAAAAAATTGCAGAGGTTATTCTCCATGTTTTTTAAGATTAAGGTGCCTTCATTATTTTCATGAGGATATTTCTCAAGGCAAAGTATACACTTCCTTCCAATATGTTCATTCTTAAATACGATAGATGATAATCCTTATTTCAGTCAGTCGTCTTGATATATCGTTTTGAGATTTAGAGGCTAACTTCTGGCCAGAACTGTTTGTGTTGTTATTGTTTTTAACTTTAAGTTGACTAACAAAGAGCTTGTCCTAGAATGAAGTGTCAACTCCTCTATTTTCATATGTTCCCTTGTGCTTGCTTGCACAGTGATATCTTCAATCCACATTTTGTTTTTGTTTTTGCCAGAATCTTTTTAAGCTACTTCTTTTGTTGTTGTTGTTGTTGAGGGCTAATTTAACTGAAACTAATTAATATTCTTCAAGTTAACTTAACAGGACACATACATATACAATGAAATATGCTATAGACAAGTGAGGGGACCAGTGTCAACCCCTACTTGTTGAAGGAACCTACACCTCCCTCAGAATGCAGGGTCTTTTGACTTAAAGAACAAGGAAGGGTGCAAATCCTATTCATAAATACTTATACAACTTTTTTTTAAAATTTATTTTGGGGGTTATAAAAATGAATAGAATTTCTATTATTTTCTTCTTACACCCCAGTGGTTTATCTTGCAAATTCCACTTGGGAAACCCTGATCTAGATAATCTCTAGTGCCATTTCTGCTTTAAGAGCAACGGGTTTCATTATCTGACTCTCATAGAACTCCTCAATAATCCCTAAACTTCTGTCTCTTGGTGGCTCTAGAGAAACCCTCCAACTAAACGCCCACTGAGTGAGGAATGAAGCAGAGCACCTGCGTGAGTTTTCACCTGCTGTCACCTAGAAGAGATGTGATCGACTCCATCCAGAATTGCCAGGTAAGGGTGACAAGTCTCTGTCTCCAAGCTAGCCTTATTCACATCCCCCTCAAATGACCTGGCAGTTTCCAGCCCCAGCAGACATTAAAACATGTGATTGTGAGGTGTTGCAAAATTATTCAGCACACACAAATTTCACTTGGAAGCCTTGACAGCTGCAAGTGGGAGGGTCATGTGTTTTCTCCTGGACAGCTCTATTTTGTGTGGGAAGAAGAAAAAGTTTATTCTCTTATGAGAAAGGAAAAATTTTCTAAATTTAGAGTTTTTATCACCTGGATTATTTCCTTTGAACATGGTTTTCTACATTTGACATGCTGAGGGGCAGGGCTCAGGAAGTCCAGGGTGTTCAAATGTAGTCAGCGGTAACGAAGTCACATGCCAGGCAGCAGGCCAGACAACCCAGTCCAGTGACCAAAGCCTATTTCAAGAGTCCAAAAGGACAGTCATAAACACCTAGGAGAAACGATTTGTATAGTGGCATGATCTGGTTACCCATAATAAAATCTGTTAAGGCACTAACTTCCAACAAAAACTAATTTCTCTCCTGTTCTTCGAGAACTCCTAAGAAGGAGATTCTGAAGCCTCCAATTCCTTTCAGAGAGTCTCACAATCAGAAAGTCCTTTACAAAAGTTAAAGATAACTCGCCCTTAGGAAGTTAACTTGATGAGTTATGTCTGTGTTTGAGGAAAGAAAAGTATAGAGAATATAGATGTCATTTAGTGTTTCTTTCCTTGGAAAAAAGTTTTTTAACAAAGATAACAAGAAAAATAATCCAATATAGATTTTCTGTATTTTAGAGATTCCATCAACATTATCTATCATCAGAGAGACTAAAGATAATAAGGGGTTATTTGTATCTCAGTTAAAATTATAATACCCCTTTCATTAGGCCTTTTAGAAACTGACAAGATGGTCCTTATAAATGAAGTTTTTAATTTGTGCTACTCCCTTGCACACGGGTTTATAAGCACTGGTATTATATTTTTTATATGAAGGAACAGAGGTTATTAACTGAGTTCCTGTTACATGTTTGCATACTGTATTTCCTCTCCTTATTTTCTCATGAAACTAGACATTCCACACCCCACCAATTTTCACCATCAGAAGTCTTTCTTCTTCTTACATGAAACTCTTGCTGGAATTTGTGATCGAATTGTATTTGAGCTCCTCCCATACAACACAGGTAAAAGAAACAGCCAAAATAGCAACTTAAGCAGCCAACTAGTAACCTGGTGAGTACTGCCTTTAGAGTTAAGTTACTAACTAGAAAATTTTTACATCTTTTTCCCTACAAAAAGGAAAAATAAACAAAAAGCCTTGAAAAATGAATGGAATCATCTAGTGCTACCAACTGGAACAAGTACATAAAAATGATCCAGTTTTCTGTTCCTTTCCTAGAAAAGGAACATAAAGCCCAGAAGGGAACCTGGTGACTCACTCTACATCCACCTGTAGTCAGAAGCAGAGCCAGGACCAGGCTCAGGATTCTGACCGTGGTCAAAGCAGAATGGGGGACCTGGCCATCTATCTGGTCATTTATATTGACATTGAAGAGAAATCTCATAGCAGTAAATGAAATTAGCTAACCAGTTTCATAAGATGGTAAGGAATTCCAGAAGGCATAAAAAATTTTAAATATTTATTACTTATTCACACATTTTTAAACCAGAAAAGGGATCTCTCAAAGATTTTCAAAGCAAAAATCTATTTTAGATACTCCTAAATATTTCCCAAGATGTTCCCACCAACCTCTGTCAACTGACACTCTTTGACAGAGGCCTTAAAAATGAGCTAACTCTATACTTCACAATCAGCTTGCTTCATGATAGGTGAGAATCAGGCCCAATCAATGGCACAACCAGGCCCAACTGCATATTACTTCTGTTTTCTCCAGTCAGAAGCCAACAGACCTCTTACTGACATTCGAAACCACTCCTGGTCTTTTCATCCCACAGGGATGTCTGAGAGAGCTGTACTTCCAACAGCTTTTTCAACATACTGTTTCTGGGTCAGGTATAACATCTAGGCTTTGCATTTACGCTAGAGAAGGAATAAAGACTAAAAAGATTGTCAAAATAGTCTTTCCATTGAGCCTTCATACCACCTCCCCTCTTGAAAGTTATAAACTGTATGAAATTATCTTAGTTCAAAGTAGAGTGTTTTAATCAGCTTTAATGACCTTTGAAAACATGAGCCTAGAAAGGCTCCTGAGGTTCAAGCGATGAAATTATCCACACAGAGTACATGGATTCCATAAGCCAGGGTACTTCTCTGAAGGACTTTGTGTGCTGCAAGTGAATGAATACTCGATGCTTTAATGACAGATTCAAATTCAATCATCTCGGCATGCCTCCATCTACTCATCCAAATAACTGCCAGCACTTTGGGCTTGTGTTCAACTGCTTAATCTAGCATGAGAGGATGGCTTCTCTCAGAATCCAAGGCTCCATCTTAGTCTGATCCCTCAAAATAAGGTACTATCTCTCTTTTGGGCAGATGCAGGAGAGCACTACTTTTTTCTCTAGCCTTTTATTTTAAAATTAGAATATGCAAATGCATGTAAAAATTAGGTAACTTCTGTGGTGAAAAGTCCCACCTATAAATAATAAATCTTGCTCACAGTGTCCGAAAAAGAAAAAGAAAAAGTAACTGGATTCCTTTAAAGTGTACTTTCCTCCCAAATCCTATATTACCTCACTTTCAAATATGATTATAAATGAAATTTTAAGGGAATTCATTTTTAACTGGTTGTTAATTCTTTGTTAGTGATTTCAAATGCCAGGTATATCTATAGCTATAGCTGTATACAGCTGATTACTGCTTCCCGTTTATACTTTTAGAATGTAAAGGCTGTCATTTTAATTGGTATTCAGAGGTCTGCCAATGTGCAAACCCACTGGGAAAGTGAGTTATGTAAAAACAAATGGGAATGACATATTAAAAGGCTATCCTTGCTAATACTTTTGAATTGGGCTAAAGTTAGTTATACCCTATTGAGTCCTTACACTTCTTAGGATGAACAATGGAGCAAGCATGGCGAGACGTATGCTTGGGCCTCTAATCTTAGCTGTAACAGTTCCTGTCTCATGTTCCACCATCAATAGTGACCTACTTGCTATACCATGTGATAGTCCAACTGGGGCTTTTGATGCTCACACATGGGAAACACAATTATTTTTATATTTAGCACAAAGTGTAGCCATGAAACGTTTCAAATGATTTCCAGTTCAACATATCCACACTAATCTTATTTTGTGGTAATCTTTTTCTACTTTGTCATTTAGAAACATAACAATAGTTATGACCCATTAAAAACAAAGCTTTTGCTTTTTTAAAAAAGTAACCTGTGAAAATGCTACATTATATTAGTATCTAATAAAGTTAAAACTAACTGGCAAAAAGTGAAATAATTATGTCCTAGTTACTTATCTTGTTTGAAGAACTGGACACAAATGACTCTTGTTGAAAGTGATAGAAAACAACAGTGCTGATATTAAAGTCTTGAGAAAAGTGAAAATAACTTATTAATAACGATAAGAGTAGACAAAAACTAACACTCAGAAATGAAATAGAAGTGCACAAAAACAGAGTTGTTAGGTAACACAATGGTCAAAACTAAAAACTCACCAAAAAGTAATGCACAAGAAGATTACAAATATCTAGCAAGAAAGCCTTACAATACAATAAAAAATCTGAGAGTAACTCAGGAAAGTTGATTTACTAGTCAAAGAAAAACTGCCATCGTTGCAAATTCATGTATATTACATAGCAAATGACTGTTTAAAACTCTAAGTCTTTTCTTGTTAGCTGTGATCCACAAACCCTAAAGAAATGAATACAAGGTCCAACACTCTAATGAAGAATACTTGTTCTATGTCACTTGTGAATAAGTAAATTCCCCACACTCAACCAAATCTTCAAAACAGATGTAAAGAGCCTGTAATATACCTATTTAAATGAATTTCCAAAATGCTGTGGCTACACCAGCTCAAAAGCAGCTGCTTTTGTGAATCATAAAGGACATTTCAAAGCACAGTGGTCACACATGGAAAAGCACATGTTCTATTCCCTCTGCCAAAGGAACCTCACTGCCACCAGCAATGTGTTGTGTACCCATTATGGATTCTTTCTCATTGCAACTGCTTTTGCTATACATTTTCTATAAACTCATGCTGTTTCCTACCCATCCGGCTTAAAAAGAAAGAAAGAAAGAAAGCCTTTTTGAGCCATAAAAGGGCCAATCTACTGTATACGAAAACTGCCTTGTCAAAGGCAGGCTCTCAAGAGCTTACAAAAACCATAAACCTGCCTAACTTAAATAATAACGATATCTTGACTCAGCCTTTTAATTACTGATCTCACTGTCACTTGAATCTTGATGGGCTCTTACCCAGTTATACACCCATATCTACCGAGGTTGTAAAGGGAGGAAGAGAGAGGTCTCCACCAGGATACACAGGAAGAAAATACATTGTGAACAACATCAAAACATCCTCTTCCCTTTCTTCCCCCTTTGGTTCATTTCTGACTTGTCTCTGATGCAAAACATGAAAGCAATCTGGAAGAACCAAATTAAAAATTATTCTCAAATATGTATTTTATTTACCACAAAATTTAGATCTGCTTTTGGAAATCTGATATGGAGAGTTTAGCTGAGGAATATATTTCATAGTAAGTAACTCAATTAGGTTTTTGTGATAATGAGAACCACAGAAGGCACAAAACAGTGTCAAGTGGGTTTACACTGATAATCTGCACAGAGAAAGATGCTATAGCTTGTGAGGTCACCTGGGTAAAGATCCGGGGCAGATGAGCAGGTAGGAGGGGAAGGTGAAGTTTTTGTCAGAATTCAAGTGATAATTTATTTAGTTGAATGGTAAAGTCACATGGCAAGCCTCAAAAACAATGTCTCACAACATACTTAGCAAATGACACAATGACCCTCAGGATGACAGAGAAAGAAATAACATAAAAGCACATACTTTAGTGAAAAAGGTCCTGAGCTGAATGCCAGAGAAAAGAACCTTAGAGGGCACTCACCTTCATTTCTATCAATTCCTTCTAAATTAATGTGAGGTAAAGCTATTTTTCGATTCGCACCTTCATAACTACCTCAGAATAATTAAGAACGTAATTCTAAGAATAAATCATTTTAATAGATACCTGAGTTCAAATGAAAGATCGTGTATAAGTAGAGAAAACAATTTTATTTTAAGTGAATTTGCCACTGCAAATTATATTGCAATTATAATTCTCCCCATTTTCCATTTATCCTATATGTATGCTTTCATTTTTAAGGGTTTATACCTAGTTAAAGGAGTTGGCATCCTTAAAACTATAATCAACATAAAAACTAAAGTTAAAAGTATCACTCAAATTTTCCTCTTGTACCAAGCTCTCTAGAACTCTTATATAATTCTACTGTAGTATGTCTATCTTTTCTCTAAAGAACTCTGAAATTTATATCTTATTTTACTCTCAAAGAGAAAAAGAAAAACAAGTTTTTGTTAGTTTTCAAATTTTATAGGAAAAAAATCTAAGGCACATGTACTCAGCTCAAATGACAATCAGCATCCTACTTTATTGCTAGTGTAGGCGACAAAGACTATGAATTATTATATGTCAAAACTTTTAAATATTGGGGGTAGATGGGGTAAAGGGGGACAAATATTTGGAGATGGAAGCAATCTAACTTTGGGTGGTAAACACACAATGCAATATACATATGATGTTTTATTGAATTGTACACTTGAAACCTATTTGATTTTATTAACCAATGTTACTTACCCCAATAATTTTAATTTAAAAATTTCTAAATACTCATTTCTTCATTAACTTATTCACTTGTTTGTTCATTCAGCTTACAAATATAGCCAGGGTCTCTGCCCTCATGGAACTTATTATTCCAGTAGGGGAGACAGACAAAACCAAGTGCACAAAATAAGACTGCTGCAAATACTGTAAAGGAAACCAAAATAGGAAGAACCAGAGACTTTGGGGCCAGGAAGAAGGTGCGGGGGAGGACTGGTGGGGGTGGGGTTCTTCTAAACAGATTAATGGAGTAGTTCTGAGAGGTGCCCATGAAGAGGAACTCCAAATGGAAAGGACGTAGCTATACAAACCAAGGATATGTGATCCAAGCAGAGGGAACAGCAGATGCAAGGGGTCAGAGGTGGGAATGGACTGGCTTATCAGACAAGGAAGCTAGTGTGGTTAGAAAACTGAGTGAGGACAAGAAAGTAAGCAATGAGGTCACAGAGATGGGCAGGGCCCAATCACTTAAGGCCCTGCAGTAATCTTGGGACTGTCTTACAACAAAGGGAAGCCATGGAGAGCAAAAAAGGGACACAGGCAGATGGAATCTGAGTCTAAATCCTAATTATGTGACCTGTAGCTATGTGACCTGAGCAAATTACTAGCTCCTCTTAGATGTTAAAATTCCTAATTTATAAAAGGGCACTCAATAATGGTCAGTTACAATCATCACTAATTATCATTATTGTTAATGCTATATGTAAAGTTAACAAAAATTTTTATATTCAAATAGACCTATACTGCAAAATAACATCAGAAATATAGAATTATTGAGAAATAAGCAAATTATTTTAATTTTTTAGATTCAGTAAAGATCATATACTTATTGGGTACAAATAGACCTAAATTTGTACATTCAAATTCATTAGGGTTTATTGTGGTTGTAATCAGAATAATTATTGATCTTGGCTCATTTCTCTGCCCTTAATTAGTTTGCATTGTGGCTTTTTCTTCCTATCAACCTAGCCTTACCATTACGTATACAGAAATGTGTGGCTCATGTCATGGTACCTACCATCTTACAGCAGTCATAAGAAGAATTTCATAGTTACTTTCCAAGTTACAATGTGTAGTAGATACTTACAACTGCCTGTCAACAACTATTGCCTCATCACTCCCACACACATACTTCTTTCTTACTAACAGAATCTAGATTTTGTTCAACTTTACCTCCTCTCTCCCTCAGGCAATGATGGTTCATCCTCTTGCTAGTGACTGATTTAGAGATGGGCATGTAATTCTGTTCTGATCAATGAGATGAGAAGAGAGGTCTTCTCCAATTCTTCTTAGTAATGTTTTCATATTCTTCAAAAAGAGACCCTGGAAGGGGCAATCCATCTTCTGTGCTCTAGATATTGAACATGCCTGCAAGTGACAGCTGAACAACTGCAGCCATCTTGCAAACAAGAAAAGAACCAGTCTTAGAGTAAACTGGTCCCTTAGGATAAGAGTGAGAGAGAGGTGAAAGGCGCTTGTATCCTTGATGATACCATTGTGCCACTGAATCAACCGATCCTGCCACCTGCCCTACTTCTCACATGAGATAATACACTTCCGTTACCATTGAGATCAATTTGAGTTGGGGTCTTTTGTTTTGTGCAGGTCTGCTAGCAGGGCATTTCCATTTGGCAACATTGCTCACTTCTTTGTCTCTGGGATGGTTTAGAAATGGAAACAGGACTTTTGACTCTAGCTCAGTGAACTCCAACAATTCTGGGTATGGGATGATATAGTGTTTTAACTTACAACACTGGGCTAGTCACCAGGAAAAGGCCAAGGGGAAAACACCTTAGAAATCACAAGAAGATGGTACTTTGGCATGAATAGCTGGTCCTGAATGTTCTGTCTCTGGTTTTCCCTATTTGTTTAAAAACTTTGACTTTTGACAAATATCATAATTTCCCATACATGTGGAATTTAAAAAACAAAACAAACAACAACAATAAAAATGCAAACAAACTCAGATACACAGAATATTTTGAGGGCTACTAAGTGTAGGGGCGGGGTGGAGGGAGATGGTGAAAATAGGCAAAAGGTGTAAGAAGTAGAAATGGATAGTTAGAAAATAGACATGGAGATATAAAGCGTAGCATAGGAAAATAGTTAATAATGTTATAATAAATACGTAGGGGGAAGAGGGGTACTAGATTTAGTGGGGTAATCACTTTGTGAACTATATAGATCTCTAATCACTATGCTGTACAACTGAAACTAATATATTGTTGTATGCCAACCATAATTGAAAAAAATAACTCATTGAATTGTACATTGTAAATACGAGTAACTAATTGTCTATCATATTTCAATAAGGCCAGAAAAAAAAAAAGAAAAACTTTGACTTTCACCTCCTGCCTGCCTGGGACATGTTTTTCCCTCAAGACCTAAATGAAGTACACCTTTTATTGATTTTTTGTTCCATAAGGCTACGAATTGAGCCCTTATCCAATTACAAGAATTTCAATGGAGACCACGTAGGACTAGCACAGATTCTAGGCACAGGGCAGATGTTAAGGAAGCAGCAGCAGCTTTAGCCTCCACTAGGACAAGAGGATTAAGGAGCAGGGGAACTCCATAGAAGAGGTGTAATAATGTGATTTGTAGTCAGGAAGGGGGGAATATGATTATCAAAGGACAATGCTTTTTTTTATTCCCAGCTATGTAGAATTATTTTAAAGTTGAAAATATTAGGGACCAATAAAATAAAATATCCATTTTACAAAAAGAGCATAGATGATAACTGACTGTGGAGGAAAGGAATGGAGTGGAATTACTGCTTGGGGAGCTGTTGGTAGGGGTTGGGAATGAAGTAAAGAAAAGATCACAGAAATGTCTAGTGGTTCGCAATAAGCAAAAACGCAGTATAGCTTGAAACCAAATTAACCATTCCAATCTAATAGCATTTCTCCTACAAGAACATTATAGAATTATAAATTTAGCACATAAATGGAGAGCAGAAAATGAAATGCACACAGATTTCAAAATTTTGTATAGTATTTGAAAACATTACATAGAAGATGCGTGAACATTATTAACAGGGGAAAATTTGCTAAGAGATGATAATTAAAACAGAATATAAATGCTAGCTTAGCTCTTGAAAGGGTCACTATCAGGATTCTACTTAGTGTCTTAATTTCTAATCAGCAGCAAAAATGGAAATTCATTCAATGAGAGGATGGTAAGTGTGAGGTGCTGTCAGGGGGGAAGGGAAGTGGTAGAAAAGTATCTGGAGAGGTTAGACCAACCCACCTTAAGGAGATAAGACCAGGAAAAGAAACCTGTAACACCAAAAATAAAAATTAAGTAAAATAAACAAAGGAGAAAAAACTAAAACTCACTAACAATAATTCCAAAGGAAAAGAAAAAAGTGACAACATTGAAATTAGCCACAAGGCAATAACCCGGACTCACAAAAGTTAGAACAACAAAGTAAGAACTTATCAAGAAAAGGTGCACCAGTCAATATGTCTTGTTTTTAAAGAAATCAGGGTAGCCCTGCTCTTTTTTCCCCTATTCTGGGGGAACCTATTTTGGTTTTTGTAGAAAGTTGCTTCTTCTTGGTTGCAGTGAATATGTCTTTCTAGCAGAGCCTTATGATCTTGTTTCCTAATACTGAAAAATACACAGGAGGTGGTAAGAGTGATTAGGTGATAAGGAGGGTGTCATTAGCAAGCATGGGTAAGCTTGGTAAAAACTGAGGTTTTGTGAGGCTAACTTTTGCACTGAGTAAGGCTGTCAGAGCTTGTACTATCCCAGAGAGAAGCTGCATTATTGTGATCTTTTTCTTAGAATCAGAAAAACAAACACCCTGGGATACTGTAGAAAAGTCCTTTGAAATGTTTAAAAATGCAAGGGTAAGATTAATGGTAATACTGATGATAACAGAGTTTTTATAAGTAGAGTTCTTACCTGAACAAAAGAGAAAGAGAATATTAAGGACAACAGTATTAAAGGGTGGGGCTAAACGAAAGAAAGAAATTGAAATTAAAGGAAGTTAGAAGGTTAAAGATAAGAACTTTCTGACTCTGGGAACTAACATATTAGATAAGTATAAGAGGAAGAAGACTTGACATTTGGGACACTAAAAAGCAGACATGAGAAAATGCCAGAAAAAATGCACCACAGGGAGAAACTCTCCAAGTTTGCAGGGAAGGAAATGAGTGTTGTGTTCCACGGAGGTTTGCTTTTACCCCTCACCTGAGCCTTCCTCAAGTCCTCCCAGGCCCCAGCTCCTGGGTGAAAACAGAAGCCCTGGGATTTGCCGGGGTAGGTGCTTCTGACTTAGAAAATCCAAACGAAACTAGTGTTTGAGTTCATGATCTAACCAAGGGGGTTGCTCATCTTCTGGGTTGCCTTGAAACATCTAAATAACTTTTAGATGTAATGACTCAATTTTCTAATGATATTTTCTTGGCAGGTATGAGAAGAAAGTGCCTATGTTAAATGAGGCTTAATGTCCTAGATGAGATAGAAAATAGGGGTCCTTGATCTCTTGCAGTCATTGAAAGCTTTGCAGTCATTTAAAACCTAACATAAAAGGGCTATCTTAATGGCCCTGACCTTAGGCAGTTATGCTTAATTCCGTTGATCCATAAACTCCACCCGGACACATGATCTGTACATAACCTCAGTAACCCAGTTCCGAGGTAAGAACTGGTGCTTACCTAAGCCATCAGACTATGTCATAAGAATGACTACGTAGAGGGCGCTTCCTGAAAGAATATTTATAAATGAAAAATATGAAAGTTAGTCTCTGAAATAAAAATCTGCTGGAATTACTTAACAAACAAAACAAAACAAAAAAAGCTTCACATAACAAATGTCGTTTCCCCATTATGTTGAGCATTGGATAGCAGCAACCTCTAGGCCCAGTGCCATCTTGTTCCTCTAAGGCCCCCAAACCTCCCATGGCCAAAGCTACCTAGTCACCTACAGTGGTGATGAAAGGAACCAAGCCATCTGAGACTTTAAAAGATACGAGAGTGAAAACATCCCAAGTCCCAAAGTGGGGCCCATAAGTCAGCTGCCTTTTAAAGATATGACAAGGGGTGGGAGAACAGAAAAGGAACCAGGGGAGATGGCCTAGGCTAAGGGAGAGTTGGATATATTCTTGAAGAAAACACAATAGGGAGGCGTCGAGAGAAGGAGGCAAGGCAGGAATGAGGCAGAGGGGCTTTGAAGGTGGAGGGGGTTAGGGATGGATGATAGTTACATGAAGAGCCGTGACTACAGCTAAAATCCAAAGTCTGGCACTACAATTTAGTTATTGCTGCCATTCAAACTTTTGGTGAATATCTTTATGTATATTCTTTTAAGGCCTTACTTGTGTTGACTTAAAATTCTTTGTAGCCTCTAGTGCAACTAGCAACTATTTCTTAAATATCTTTTCTTGAGAAGCTATAAGATGCAAGGTGAGGTCCCTGCCCTTGAGGAGTTCCTAGTCTGGAGTGGGTGATTACAAGAGGTGAAGGCTTTTCTGGCAGTATACGAGCAGGCCAAAGAGGAACATGGAAAAGCTTCCCAAAGGTGCTAATATTTTAACTGCATTTTGAGTTAGTTAAGCAGAGAAGAGGTGCTACTCATGATAGATACTCTATTACTATTTGTTAATTATTTCAGTTTATTTTGATTTGTAATGATTACCTGGAAGATCGTTCAAGGACTTGGAGCTAGTTTTTATTACCACTGTTTTTATTACTGTCAATTAAAAAGGTAAATCAATGCATTTTAGTGTCTAGGTGTATAATCTGAAAAAATACTATACCTTACCTTTGGCTGAGGTGGAGAGTGTGCTCATAATTTTTCTAATTATGAGGCATCTTCTTTTTCTACCAATTTCATAGCAAAAAGTTTTAAAAGCTTTTGAAAAAAATCACATTTTGCTCACTTGAAATATGTGTGTATATTTTAGCATAAAATATACTTGGCAGCTGCTAACATAATTGGATGGCTACGCCTTGCAAAAACTTGATTTCTTTTTAATCAAATTTTTAGAACCATACTGGGTTTCTTGCCAGTGCTGCAATAGTGAGCAATAAATACATCATTAGATCAATGGTGGTCTGATGATGGATTACTCAAAGGATAGTTCCAGCCAAGAAGAATAAGACCAGAAGTCTCATTGTGCAAAGATTAATAAAATATTGTTTAAAACATAGATACTGAGTTAATAAAATAGGGAAGAAAACACTGCAAAATAAAACAGAACAGCCATGGGTTTATAATGTGGCATAGTGATATTGATCACAGATTTTCCTAAGTACTCCAGAGCAGCCACACTATTATATATGCCCCTGATTAGACCTAGAGATGAGAAGGGAAAAGTTATAAAAAAAGAAACTAACCAAAGGAAGGCTGGCTGCTATAATAAATTATTTAAAGCAAGCAGAGCAAGCGAGTTGTGAAGACAATATAAAACAGAATCAATGCCCCCAAGAAACCCCAAACCATCAGCACCTCTATAAATTTCTTACCACCCTGACTGGCATTTTACTGGAGGTATTTCTTTCCCACCACTCTCCCCATCCTATTCCACTTCTGACCCTTCACTTTTGCCAATTCTTTTCTCGGAGCTTAACATTTATTTTTCTTCTGTAACCCAGGATGCTGTCTTCAGTTATATTTCTCAGCTTGTATCAGAAGAGTGTCTGTAAAGCCACAGATGAGTGCATCTGTCACTTCATTCATCTGGATCTTAAATTTCCCACGGAAACTATAAGCTAGGAATATCTAACATGATCCATTTATCAATAGAACTTTAACATTACCCTTCTTTTAATTTTTTCTGACTATCTTTATACTTAAATCCATGAAGTTAAAGCAAGTGTAAAACTTCTTTAGCTCAATGACTGTTTTATATTAGAAGATGTTACTAAATCCAAAAAACCAAAGTGAAGGTAGGAGTTTGAGGAGAATTTTGGAGAAGAAATAGTCAAAATGGCTAAAATTTTAGTACTAGGAGCTGTTAAAAGGGCAGATTGACTTGACAAGTGAATGTTTTATAAGTAGATTTTGCCATGGGAATAAGGATATGGAAAGAAGGGTCAAACATTTGAAAAGAATTTATCAAACTTTTGCCAAAAGTATGCCATGGCCAAAAAAAAAAAAAAAAAAAAAAAAAATGTTGCTTCCAAGCTTGCAATGACCTATGGCCCAGGTTGAAGAAAAGTAGCATTCTACTGTAGTTTTTTAACTAGGCACAAATCAGTCCCACTTTACAAACCAGAGCTGTGATTATACCTTAGTCTTTTAAATTTTTCTACGCACATCCAATCAAACAGAAGCTGGGAAAATAGAATATAAGCAACTCTATCTTGCCAGTGTAAAAACATTATTAGCAGCATGACTCAACAGACAAACAGTATAGGTCAAAATATTAGCCCCCTCCCCCAAATTCTACATGTAGACTTTATTGCTATTGTACTCTGTGACCTTTAACAAATTATCTGACATCCTAGGTCAGGGTCATTGAATCCATTATCATATGTGGTAGTTAGCTTTATAAAGTAAGCTATTCCTAGGTCACATTCAATATAAAAGAAAAATTAAAAGAAAGGGTTAAAAAACTATAGGTGGTATGAATGACTAAGCATAACTTTATCAGCTCACTACAATGCTAAATAAAAACAATTCAAAATGCAAGGCCAACTTCTCTGTTATTGGTACCACCTTTGAATGTGAAAGACAGGATCTACATATTATTATCCTTTTGTGGCTACTGTTTGCTCATCTGTAACAAAGTGGGGGAAAAAAATCATCCTACTCAAAGGATTGTTAAAGATAAGCGAACTATAAACACGCCTGCCAAGTACTGCTTAAAACAGAAATTACTCTGTAAAAGTTCCCATAATGACCCAGAGGCCTGGAACAATCCAAGTTCAGTGTCCCAGCCTATCCATGCACATCCTTTTTTTTTTTTTTTTTTTTAATCAGGGAAGTAAATATTCTGGGCACTGCTGACCTCTAAGAAGTCATTTAGGTTTTTAGGTACTTGGATGGCAGACCGAAGGAAGGGCAACAACTCCCACTAGACCTTTTCTCTTTTAAACCTTATCTAGGAGTCTTAAATTGAGAATTATATCAGCCTAAAATGGGAAAATGGAATCAAAATATACAGTATCGAACTACAGTATCAAACTATACATAAAACATCAGTATCAAAGTATATATAAAAACAAGTTGGCAATAATTAATAAATCAAAATTCATACTAATTGGAAAGGAGAGGTTGCAGTCAATTCTCAATCTATCTATCTGTGATGTTGAGAAAGTCTATATACCCAATTAATTGGACAGCTCAAAATACTTCTAAGATAACTTTCTGAAAACTCCCTGGGCTTCTGGGTTGGTGGCTTGACCAAGAGGCTGCCCAGCTACAGCTGTCCAAGAAGATCCTTGACTTAGGATAAGTCTGTACTAGCCCTGCTGAGGTACTAGTCCCAAAAGATAAAACAACTTTAAAGAGTCCAAGGAATTCTTCTACCATCCAAGGAATAATAACCAACAATGTGAGTTAGGACTGGCAAAGTCACCCCAGAGCACCAGAGGGACCCACTGGACTTGGAGTAGGGAATAAAAGGACTAAGACTAGGGCATGGTCTTAAATTACCTTGCTTCCACAGACAGACTTACTTAGGATTGGGGCTAACTTAGAATAGGGATAGCTGAGACTTCCACTTCTGAACAAAGGTACCATTGTTGAGGACAGAGGTTAAGGCATTCCCTATAAATTTTACAAGGCCAGTAAATGCCACATGGAAATTTCAGAACAATTATTTGTTAAATCACCTTATAGACTATAATTGTTCTTTCATATCAGAAACACCATCCCAGTGTTTCTCAAAATATAATGAGGGAATCCCTGACATCAGAATCACTTAGGGGTACTTGTTTAAAATACAGATTCCTAAGTTCCACCCCAGACTAGAATCCAGGAAACTAGAGTCCAGTCCATGAATTGAATTTCTAAGGAGGAACCCACTGACTCAGATGATCTATATCAAGGCAGGAGAATTGTCTATGTAGTCCATTAGAAATTTAAGGACACTAACAGATTAGAGATTTGCATATTTTCCCCCAAATGTTTAAGTAACATAAAAATGAAAACAATATTTCTTGCAATGAGCTCTTAAGAACCACTGCAGTTTATTCTACTCACATATAATGAATGCCATTATTAAAATATAATTTGGAGCATAAAATTATTGGGAAAAATATCAACTATGCTTCACAAAGATATTGCCTTTATTTTGTCACTAAAAGTAATTATGCTATTATAGGAAATTATAGTTTTTTTTTAAGTATCAGTCATTTGGCTCCAGAAAGTTATTAAGCTGTTAAACTCCTCCCATACTCTTTCAGTCATCACAATTTTTGTGATAAAAATTTATTATTTTTCTTTAAACTATAAATTGTGAACCATTACAACCAATGATTAGGCTGAATGTGAATTTATACTCAAGTTATAAATTACCCAAAACATGTATCATCATAATTGCTAAGGCAGTTTTAACTCTAATAGATTAAATAGCTTCTGCAGTAAAGCTCTGTTTACTTCTATTAAGGATTTTTTTTTTTGGGGGGGTTGCAAAACAATTCAGTTGCAGTGAATTCTCTTAAGAAGCAAAAGAGTTTCTGAAATACATGCTACGGTAAAGCAGTACACCAGTGTTGCATGGTGATGTGACAAGCACCACATTTCTTTTCTAGAGGTTTTTTTTTTTTCTCCTGTAAACTCCCCTCCTCAGATTATGGCTATAATTCTTTCACAAAATGTAGTTTGCCATTTCTGAAGAGTCAAACACTCCTTTTCTCCCTCACCAAAATCACAAGTTCAGGCTGAATATAAAATGAAAATAGAACTCGAGAGGCAGGCTTTGTTTGTAGCATGTTGTTTCTACTAAGGGTTGCCCCCTACCCACGCTTCATCCTAGTGCTCCCACTGAAGTATACATGTTATGTTTTAACAGATGGGCGGCCTGGCGGCTGCTGGGCTATAAAACAAAAACGCAGAATCTGCAGAGTGGTATTGAACTGAATGCTCGTAAAGTTCATGGACATACACTGACCCAGACAGACCAGGCAGATCCAGACATGCTTACACACATTCATCATACACCCCACAGATCAGAGGGTCCATCTCTGCATCCATGGGAAGTCCAAGGCTGTTTCTCTCTCCATATATTTCTACTTCCTTCACCTATCAATTTTATACACAAGCACATAGATGAACACACACATATATGCACATGTACCTATGCATATGTGCAGATATAGCTATATATCTCGACATTTCTAGTTATTTTCAAAGATCGAAATATTCCCAAATTCTGTAGCTGTCTCCATCTAGTACTCAATAAGCTCCCATTCACATCAAATAGGAATTACAAGATTGTATTCAATTCTATTTCGTCCACACATATTTAAAAAAACACATGTATGTAACTGCCCTCAGAAAAACTAGCTGCTTTTACCCCTTATCATCAAGATTAAAAAAAAAAAAAATCTATCCCAGACTGAGTCACAAACGAAGTGTCAGGTTTAACCTTAAATCCTGTTGTCAGTTCCTGTCACAACTTCATCACTTAAACACACAGATGTCAAGCAAACACCAAAGACCAGCCTGGTGGTCCATTTCACGGTCTAGTCTTGGATTCTCCCGGGCTCTGGGCACTGGGACAGACAGACAGTAGCTCCCCGCTGGTTCTAACGACACACCTTGCTGGTGATGTGGATGGAGGTCCAAGCACTTCACGAGGGATGCGGATGCAAGTGCTAATAGAAAGTAATTACTTTACAAAGTTTAATATCCGTGCTGTCAATTCCTTTCAATAATTGCAAAGCACCGAAGCCCCAGCGAACACAACCTGGCTGGTCAGTTAAGTTCTCTGATCGCCGAAGACCCACCGAAACGCGACGATCGCTGGCTCAGGCTACAGATCGGACTCGGACGCTGGTTATCTCACCGCACCGCCCCCAGCGCGGGTTAATTTTTCAGGAGCCCGATCGCAAGCCATCTAGGAACTGCTGTACCTACACTACTGGGCACGGGGGCCACCCCAGAGAGCGAGTCGCCGCCACAGAAGGCCGGGGGACGCGTCCCTGGGCCCCACCTAATGATGGCAATTACAATACACCAAGTTAGTGTGAACGCAGAGTCGCGTCCCGGGCCGAGTTGCGACGCTATGAAACGAGAAGTTCAGGAGGAGAGATTCTGGCAAAGAATAAATTCCGTCCAGCCCTGACTTCCCCACAGCGGCCACCCTCGGACAGACGGACCGACGCGCACCCGGACGCGTCCAGTCCTCGGGCTCGCGGAACGGTGCCGAGAGGAGCCGCTTGCCCTGTGCGCCGCCACTCACCCTCCTCTCCGAGTCTAGATCGCCAGTCGACGTCTCGGCTGCGGGTCCTGAATCCCAAGTTGCCCTCAAACGGCGAATGCTCTTGCCCTAGCAGACCCGGGCACATTGGTTAAGCAGGCACCTCAGAGGGAAAACGACAAGCCCGGCGGCCGCCCCGGCTCAGCAGCCGCCGGGAGCGCTCTGACAATTCACCGACCAGCTCAGCGAATGAGGCAGACCGCGGGGCTGAGGAGACCCGGCTACCGAGGGAGGGGAGGCGGGGCCGGAGGGCGGGCGGGGCGGGGCCAGCCTCGGGCCGGCCCCGCTGGGTGGGGCGGGCCCATCCGTGACTGGCGGAGCCCGCAGCCAACCGCGGTGGGGTCAGGTGTGGCCGCGGGCGGTGCCGAGCTCCGGGCTCCGCCCCGTCGCCGCGGCCCAATCGCCGCAGCCGAGGGCTGGCGAGGAGACGCGCGGGCGGCGGTCGAGTTGTCTGTGGTGAGGAACAGGGGCTGCGGGCCCGCGCTGGGGGCGGCTGCGGCGCGACCCGGGCGCCTCCGGAGGGAAGTGGCGGCCTTGGGAGGCCCCTGGCCGAGAGAGGCCCGGAGCCGCAGCGAGTCTGTTCTCTGCGAAGCGAGAAACCCAGCTGCAGTTCGGGCCGAGACTGGGTAGACAACGCCCACACCTGGCGCCCGAAGAAGGTGCGGAACTTGAGTGCCTCAAAAGAACCTCAGCAGTCGGGGGGAAACCAACACCCACAAAGGGTGAGTCCCAGGCCAGATCACCCAGCCGTCAGTGAAGGTCTGGGCCCGGAACTGGGAGCACCAGGCCCTCTGGAAGAGGTTCTTATTGCGGTCTGGTAGTTATTCCAGAAACGGAACTCCGACTCCACAGGCCTCCCGGAAAGTTCATTACTCGTCCCTTCTCCACCCGTACCCTCCACAGCACCACTGGCAGGGACAGTACCAGGCACCGAGGTTCCCTTCTCCGACCAAGGCGCCCCTTGCTCTTTCATCTCCGGGGCTAAAGGAAATCGCTGGTACTCGACGGCGCCGGAACACGCGAGATCCTCCTTCCGGTTGGGCCGCCCTGCGAGGTGGCATCCTCAGCGGTGGCTCCTGCTGTCTCTTGGGTCCGCCAAAGGGATTCAGAACCATCCATCTTCGAAGGAAGGAACGCCGCAGAACTCCACATCTGACCCACTGTGCATGCTCGCGCCCCCTCCCCTTCGGAAGTCCCTGGACCTAGCTCAGAGACCTCCATGGTGTAGGGTATAGGGGAAACCTGAGCTCGCTGGATCAGTTGTGGCTGAGTAGCCCTGGAAAAAGGCTTCGCGGCTCTGGGCATATCGCTGGCTGGCTAGGTGAGCCCTTTTGCCGGTTTTTAGGCTCTTACTGTGGCTGTAGCACACATGCAGAGCTGGATATAAAGAGACATGAGAGTCATAAAACAAAGGGTTGGGGTTGCTTTCCAGGCTGAGGCCTAGAACGTTAGTAAGCCCTGAACTGTAAACTGTGGGTGAGTAGGGGCCTGTGTGCCCAGAACTGCATCTTCCACAGGTAGGCAACCAACCCATGTTACTAAAACGAAGGTATGCATAGCAGGAAAGGGGTCAAGCTTCCTGGTGCCCTGACATCTTCATCACTGATCATTGTCTCCTTAAGATAAAAGAAATCCTAAAAGTTTTAGTCTTTCACTGAAGTTAACTATTCAAGATATCATGTGTGAGGGAATAGACTTCCACAGATGTTATTTCAATGGCTGCCTGGCCCCCATAAAGACCTGCATTGTAGCTCACTTCTCATGTGCAGTTTCTGATGAGGGTCATTGCTAAGAAGGAAGGCAACGGGCATGTGGCTGAAAAGGAGTGAAATGGCCCCTCCACTGGGGAAGTCTGCAACTGTGAGGTGACTCTGGCCTGGACTGAGTTTCAAATTGTGTCACCTCAGATTTCTCTATCTCAATGGGGAAAGGTCCATAAATAAGTCAGGCTGTCAGAAAGACAAGAAAATCAGTCTGCTTTTAGTTCTTAGTAAGTATCTCCCTCCCTCACAAATTGATTAGTGATGCAGAAATTGCTCTAAGTTAAATGCTCATCTGGGTACAGACAAGGGAGATCATTCAGTTCCGATGATTGCTTAGCATGTTGCTGAGTGGCCTGGGAGAATGGCCTTTGTTGACAAGGAAGTAGATGTAGACCACATGAATGGACTATATACCAGGTCTCTGCCCACGTCAGGATGGGAGGTAAGGGGGAAATATATATTTTCTTGGATTCCCCTGTCCGCCTCCCCCCCCCCTCATTCCGGGATATGATTAGAGGGAATGTTTACTGTATTAACACTGTGAAGGTTTTTCACTGATGCCAATGATTATTTTAAAAATCACCTTGGTAATAGCCAAACACTGGCTGTTGACTGTACTTCACTATAGTATAGCATTTATGTTAGATGGTGAAAAACGGAAAAAGGAAATTTCATGAAATAAGTTAGGACTAAACAAATGAAGTCATGTCTTGATTTCTAAGGTTTTCTGTTTGTTCCATTTATACAGACACAACTGTCTATGGGCCATTGGATAAGTAGCTGTTCTCATTTTCCCTTATAGAATGAATGACATGAGAAGAGAGCACATCTAAACTATGTTCATATTTCCACACCATCTTCTGTTTTAATTGGTATTTGACAAGAGTTTATCTCTTGGACACAGACTTATTCCATTGGTTGCCAGTTTCCTTAACGATCTTTTGAGTTTAGGCCATCCTCATATACTACAAAGGAAAATGAGATTTGTTACTTATCTAAGAACTCATTATAGTCTTATCTGTATGAAACAAAGAGAAAACCATGGATATCTGGACAGGGAAGTCATGTTTAGTTCTACCTATTTCACCAAAGGAAATTTTTCTCAGGGGTGAGGAATTTTGTGGAATGGCTTGGAAATGAGGAGATTGAGGTGAGACCATGGAAGGAAGGCTGATCCCTTTGTAAATGGTGAGCGAATCTGCCTTCAGGCACTGTTATCCATCTGACACTGAAACAAAATTTTGGAACCTAAATTTCAATAGAGCGTGACTAATAGGAGTCCTGGTTCTAATCTGAGCAGCTGGCAGGTTGAGTGCTCCTAATAGTCACTTAACCTCTGTTTCCCTTTACTTCCTTGACCATAAAACAGTACTGGCAGAATTGGTCCACCATTTATCTGCTTAAAGGAGACACCATGACAGTAGTTACAAAGCACTTCAAATGCATGGCATTTGTAGTAGTACTGATTGCTGAAAAGAAGAACAAAATGATATTGAAATGAGAATATAGTGTGGTCTGAACAATTCCTCTTTACACTTGCAATTTTTATTTAAATCTCATTGGGTTGTTGTCCTTTCAATCTATAAGTGAAAACAAAAGAAAAGAGTCCTCACAATCCTTATTCTTTGATAACTAAATGTCTTGGAAGTTTTACTTAAGTAATAGTATTTTTCTTTCTTTTCTATTTTCACCACTTCTCTCAACATATATTCACTTTGAAAATTATTCAGAATTTGAACAGGTTGAGCTAAAAACCTTAGTAAAGAAATGCAATCAGAAGCAGCAGATTCTAATACCAGCTATGCCATGGGTTCATTCTAAGACCCTGGGCAAGCCATTAACCTTCCCATACCTTAGTTTCCCATCTATGAAATTGCAGTGATATCTCTGATTCATTTTACAGAGGTAGGAGAGATAACCGATCAAAGGCACTTTGAAATACTAATTGCTGTATAGACTACAAAATATAATGTAGGTATTTTTTGGCAAATTAAAATGTGGTGTTTGTATTTGTATTTTTGTAACAGATTGCTCTGGCACAATATCTGCAACCAGGGTGATACCATCCATAAAACAATGATATCTCATTGCATTTGAATACAATGCAATTGCCCATCTGAGAGTTGTTATGTTGCCACAGTTCAACTAAGTAAAAATGTAATAACAGAAATGGGTGGGGAAGGAAAGCCTTTCTTCCACAAAACATGGGATTTTCTCATATTTGCCCCAGAAGAAAACTATTGTACATTGAACTTCTTAAAAGTGGATACCATTATGTGAGGATGAAAGACTAGAATGATCTTGGAAAAATGGCCTGACATAAAGCTAGACAAATTGGACAGAAGTCCACTAAAACAATAAAAAAAATTCTTAATTTTAAAACTTCATAACAAAATGAGTAACACCGAGGAATTAGGCATTTGGAAAGGGAGGATCATGGGTTCAGGGAGAAAAAATGGACTTCTAACTTAAGTAAAAAATAAGAAAAGTAGATCATTCTAAGAAACAGGGAAAAGAATATGGGCTCTGGAAACACAATAGACCAAAGGTTAGATTTTCTTTCCACTGATTCCTAACTTGAGAACTTAGACAAATTGCTTAGCTTCTCTGAGCCGAAAGTTGTGGGAAGTAAAAGGGTGATTGGATTTTTCTCATTGGCTTATTATGAATCTCAGGCTCAAATAGCAACCCCTAATAGTTATTTGGAGCCTACTATGTTCTGAACTTGTTCTAAGCCTTTTCATCTAATGATTCACTTGATCCTCATGATATTGCTGCCATCTCTTCTTCCTCAGAGTTTCTACCTATGTGTAAGGACTATTCTAGGAAAATATCCTACTATACGCTAAAATCAAAAGCTTCTTTTTATAGGTACTATAGATATTCCAACATATTAAGAAAGAATAGCATTTTAAACTAGCATTGTCTTGCTTTCATGTGGAAAGGCTAATCTAATCTTTTCTGATACCTAGGAAATCAGGCTGCAGTACTTGGTACCACATGTATTACAATAAAGCAAATAAGGGATTCAGAGTTAAAAAAAAAAAAAAAAAAAGCGCCACAGACAACAAGCAGTGCTTCAAAACCCCAAACCCATTTCCAGGTCTCAGATTATAAACTCCTAGAGGATTTGGGCTTCTAAACATGTTCACCTGGATTTGGGATTTAATGGAAGTTGGTTCCCTTGAAGTTAGCAATATGGGAATGATAACTGGCCAACCAAAGAAGGAAAAACACAGATTATCCCTTAGAAATGAATCGTATCACTAGTTATGAATAGCCCAAATTATGACAGATTCACATGTTTAAGTATACCAGGGAAAAATAGTCATGCGTTATAATACACACAATCATTTATTACCCAAGAGAATTTAGGTGCTAATGTGGATGGTATTACATCTGTGAAATTCTGAAACCCACAAAGGATTCCAGGATATGGGGCCAAATAAAACAGTACAGAGGGAAATGATTTTGATTATGTAACATATGCAGCAATTCATTTTACATTTTGAAATTGCTTTTCAGTCATTGGTTTATTCTTCACATCACACCTGGGGAGTACATCCATGCTGTTATCCTCTGTTCACAGCTGAGGCAACCGAGACTGAAAAAGGCAAAGTGTTTTGTCCAAAAGCACAACAGGGGCAGGGTAAGAAATTATGCATTCATTTCATCATGAGTCTATTCAGCATCTACTCTTGGCAAGGCACCATGTTCTGTGGTGCACAGAGGTGGGTACTGGATATGTGGCCTCAGCCTTGCAGGAAATTGCAGTCCATTGAGACAAGAAGTGGTTTGTGAATTATATCTCCAGGAGTTCTCTAGACAGCAAGGACCATGGTTTAGAGGAAGAGAAGGTGAGTCCCCTGAAATTACTGAAGACTTGATTTGAGGCCCTCAAGAGAGGGGTAGAATTTTGGCAACTGGAAGCTGAGGGTGGTGGGAATGAGGTAGATATGAAGGTGGGCAAATTCAATATATATATTGGAGAATGTTTGACAATAGTGGGGCAGTCATGGAAAAAGGACTGGAGAGTGAGAAGAAGCAGATTCTTCAGGATGCCGAATGCCCAGCTAAATATATAAATTTTAGCTTGTGGAAAATGGAGACTGAACTCATCTCTGACTTATTCACTCATTATCCTAACGTGTACTGAGGGCTATGCTTAGTCTCCAAGTGTTTTCCCAAACATCCATTTTTCCAACCTTCACAACATTCCAACAAGATATGTATTATTCCTCCTTAACTGGATGTAAAAAAAACTAATGCATTTAGAGATTCAGACTTGCCCACGATGTAGCTAATGACTGACAGATGTAGAATTCAAAAGGAGCACTCTTGACTTCCTCATGGACACTGATGTGAAGAATGAGTGCAGATTCTGGACAGTGGACCAGGATGCCTATCTAATAATATACCCCTCACCCTAGCTCAGTGTCTTTCCAGAAATAAAAAGTAAATAGGAGAGAAAATTAATTTTTTAACATGTATTTTGTCTAAGGTTGTCAGCTCCCTGCCAAAAAGAAAGACAAAATGTGTTTTCCCCTGTTTCCTCTGTCCTACAATGAACAATAAATGTCTGGATTTTGATAACTTTAGTTTTATGAGCATTAAAATTTTTTTTATTTACCATTGACATATAATATATTAGTTTTAAGTGTACAACACAGTGATTAGACATTGATATAACTTAAGATGTGGTTGCCCCCAATAAGTCTAGTACTTATTTGATCTTGTACATAGTTATTACAGTATTATTGACTATATTCCCAATGCTGTATTTTACATCACCGTGACTGTTTTTATAACTGGCAATTTGGGTATCTTAATTCCTTCTCCTTTTTCACCCTTTCCTGTCTATCTGTCAACAATCAATTTGTTCTCTGTATGTATAAGTTTGTTTCTGTTTTATTTGTTCATTTATTTTGTTTCTTAGGTTCCAAATATAAGTGAAATCATATGGTATTTGTCTTTCCCTGTCTAACTTATTTCTAAGGTATTAACACTTAGCATAATACCGTCTCAGTCCATCTACGTCATTGCAAATGGCAAGATTTCATTCTTTTTATGGCTGAATAATATTCCATTGTATATATCTCCCAATGGACACTTAAGTTGCTTCCATATCTTGGTTATTGTAAATAATGCTACAATGGACATAGAGGCATATGTCTTTTCAAATTAGTGTTTCAGATTTCTTTGGGTAAATGTCCAAAAGTGGGCTTACTGGGTCATATGGCAGTTCTATTTTTAATTTTTTGAGGAAACTCCATACTGTTTTCCATAATGGCCGCACCAATTTGCAGTCCCACCAACAGTGCACAAGGGTTCCCTTTTCTCCACATCCTCACCAACACTTGTTTGTTGATATTGATGATAGCCATTCTAGTAGGTATGAGGTAATATCTCATTATAGTATATGATGATTAGTTATATTGAGCATCTTTTCATATGTCTATTGGCCATCTATCTATATGTTCTCTTTGTAGAAATGTCTATTCAGGCCCTCTGCCCTTTTATTAATTGGATTTTTTTTAGTGTTGTATAAATTCCTTATGAATTTTGTATGTTAATCCCTTATCAGATGTATCACTGGTGAATATCATCTCCCATTCAGTAGAGTTGTCTTTTCATTTCGTCGATGGTTTCCTTCACTGTGCAAAAACTCTTTAGTTTCATGTAGTCCCATATTTTTTCTTTTGTTTCCCCTGCCAGAAGAGACACACACACATATATATATAGTAATTAAGAGCAATGTCAGAGAGTTTACTGCCTATGTTTTCTTCTAGGAGTTTTGGGACTTACATTTTAGTCTCTAATCCATTTTGAGTTTATTCTTGTATATGGTATAAGAAGATGATCCAGTTTCATTTCTTTTGCATTGTCTGTCCAGTTTTCCCAACACTATTTATTGAAGAGATTTTCTCTACCCCATTATCTATTCCTTCCTCCTTTGCATGGATTAATTGACCATATAGGCTTGGGGTCATTTCTGGGTTTTCTGTTCTGTTCCATTGATCTATGTATTTGTTTTTATGCCAGTACCATGATGTTTTGATTACGATAGCCTTGTAGTATAGTTTGACATCAGGTAGCATGTTACTTCTAACTTGTTCTTTTTTCTCAAGATTCCTTTGACTATTTGGGGTCTTTTGTGTTTCCATATAAATTTTAGGATTATTTGTTCCAGTTCTGTGAAAAATGCCATTGGTATTTTGATAGGGATTGCATTGAACCTCTAGATTGCTTTACATAGTATGGACATTTTAATAGTGTGAGCAATTTTAATACATTCTTGATCTCAGATTAGTCTTTCCACTAAACCAGAATCTCTCTCAAGTTGGTCGATTCATTCTCTAATCCCTTCCCCTTACTGTACAACCTAACTTATTTATCTAAGTGCCCTATAAGGTCTCCATCTCAGTTTGAATTTTGCCCACCAAGAAATAGCTTTTTCTCTCCAAATACCGATTTCTGATTAGCATTTTTACTGTTTAATTATCAGGACTACAATACAAGTGAAAAAAGTATTACTGTTAACTCAAAAAATATTTAGAAAGGAAACAAATAAGTTTATTTAGATTTTCCTCCAAAGAAATAAAGAGATGCTCTAAGGAGGTGGATGGACACTTAAGTGACATAAAATTAAAAAATGAAAATTTTAACATCTGTTAAATAGGGTGCTTCACATTGGTCTAGTTTTGTGGAAGAGGTTTTGTTTGTTTGTTTGTTTTTTAATGTCTATCCATGATCAGTTAGAGAAATCTTCCTCTAGAGCAAATATCTACCACAAATAACAGGCCAGTTTTGATCTTCTGCATGAAGACAAATGGGGAACTACCAAAGTTAGGTATTTCAATCTCAATAGACAACATTCTCTTTGTATCTCAACCCTCCAGAGTCATATTTGACTTTTCCCAGATTATATTTTACTAACCGAGTCATATAGGTTTAAGAGTAAATGGTTGAGTATTTCTCCTTTTTTTTTTTTATTTTAGAATTTGAAAGAAAGTAAAGTTAACATGTAGGGATGATTAAATTTCATCTATGATCCTTAATATCCCCTGTGAAAGATATGTAAAACAAGCACTGGTTGGAAAATTGTACTTGATTTCTCCTTTGTCTTAAAATGCCACCTAATTTCAAGGAGAGCAATGGTTTGGGACGTTGTGGTCTGTATTTCATTGAGGAAAGTGATGAAACTAATTCATAACGTCTTGGTTTCTAGATCTGTAAAGCAGGGATGCTTACCTTGAAGTATGGAGAAAACAAGACTTTGAAAGACTCAGAGGAAATCATAAACTTAAACTAACCATTTGCATCTCTTTACAGGGGAAAAACCCCACAAATAGATACTTATGGGGATTTTACACATTGATGGAAGAAAGTGTTCAGGATACCTAAGCGAATCCATTAAAGGCATGTATTAGCATTAATTTCTCCTAATTATTGAAATGAAGCCAATGTAGTTCTTTCTCCTCTTAAGATTTCAACAAAAATGCTGAGACTCTTAAAGTTTACTGAGTTAGAACATGCTGGAATTAACGTTATTTAAAAACAATAACTTCTCCAACCAATGAGGCTTCCTGCATTGAGGCTCTTTTCACAGGAGCTTCTGAATTCAGATGGAGGTCTAATCGGATATTGCAGATAGAAAACTGTATGAGAAGTTAAATGACATTTCAATTTGGTGTGTGCTGAAGGTTAGTCTAGGGAGTTTCAGGCAACCAGCATGTGGCTGACCAAACCTTAGGAGTCCCTGTAGGGAGGTTGTTGGTCTTCGCCTGATTCAGTGACCCAAGATCATTGAGTTGTAGTAACCCTGTAAACATCTCAAGGAACTCTTGATAGCCTCTTCAGTAACCACTACAGTATTGTCTACAAATATAAGTATACAATAAATATTTGTTTAATAGAATTTGTTAGCAGGTCCTAAGCTTAACCAAAGCAGAAGCAGACAACTGCCCTTGGGAATATAACCCAAACTTTTGGGAGCCCAAGGGGAAAGAGCATAATCAAGGTCAAGTGGCCCCAGAAAGATCATGCTTAGGATTCATGGCTCAAACCAGGTATGGTGGGCATGAGGGCACAAATTCTCATTCAGAGCCACAGAAACTTTCAATTGTAAATGAACTGGGATATATAATTGGACCTGGCCCTTGAAATTTTGTGGTTCTTTCAAAGCAAAATGGAAAAAAAAAAAAAACATGTCTGTTGTCTGACTTCTTTTCTTAAGAAGCTGAAAACAGTGAAAATGAGCTTTTTGTTGTAGATCATCATCCTTACAAGACCTATCTCTGGTTCCAACGTTGGAAGAACTTCCCCTGTCTCTCCCATTTTTACCTATCCCTGACTTGAATAGGTCTCAAGGTCTCATTTTGACCATATATTCTTTCAGCTATGATGAGGAAATGAGGAGAGGTTAATATAGCCATGTGAAAACCATCAGCAAACTAGAAAACAACTACAAGCTTAACATCAACAATGAGTATATAGTATTAACTTAAAGACTTGGGTGAACAGGCACAAATGTTTTATAAGAATTTTTTTTCAGCACAGTGTATTTATAGACATATCTCTAATTGCATTGTGAATGATAAATAAGAAGTTTAAACTATATTTCAGAGCTGTTTTGTCTATTTATTTGCTGCCATCATTAGCTTTGTTTTCTTTGTAACTACAGATTAGGTCTGTTTATTAGTCTTGGTACAAATGGCGAATTGCTGCATTTTGGAGCTGGGAAAGGATCTTTCAGGTGATGATGAAGGTTGTAGGAAGGCTTGTTTGAGAATTTATTTTGGTATTTGTTTCATTTTAAAAGTCTGTGACTAGGATTTTCTACCTGTCTAATAAGCATGCATATAACATTTTTATGTTTGTTGAGTGCCTTACAGTCCTCCATTAGTCTCCATAATGCCCCTTGAGGGTGGGTCAGTATTACCTCCTACAGTTTATATTTGAGGAAATTTAAGACGCAAAGGGATTATTTGATTTGTACAAGGTCACCCAGCATGCAAGCCTAGCTAATAAAAGATGACTGCAAAGCTCTTTGCAAATAAAAAGTGCCTAATAAATGTTAGGTAGTATTAATGGGCAAGATCCCAAGATGAGTCAAATATTCTCCAGGAGTAAAGTGCTCATACATGCTCTATAAAATGAATTCTATTTAACCTCAAGGCAACTTTTGAAATAGGAATTCTTGAACCTGGCTGTGCATCAGAAGCATCTTTATTGTTTTCAGAACATGTGAGCACCTGGGCCCTTGCCCAAGATACATAATCATAATCTGGGAGGCGAGACCCAGATAATTTGTATCTTGAAAAAGCTCTATGGGAGATTCTCATGCTCAGCAAGGCTTGAGAACCATCACTCTAGAGTAGAATAATAGCCTCAGTCAAGCCAAGTGTAACAATAAGACACTCTGGAGTCATTCTAGGAGAAAAAGTCTGACATCTTCCAGGTTTCTGTCCACCCAGTTCATAATTATTAGCAAAACAGCTGCCTCCATGAAGTAGTCTATATGTGGAATCTATATGTAGTATCTATATGTGGAATTCCAGGAAATAGTGCTGAGATTAAAGTCTATTTAAGAATCACCAGTGTTTGAATGTTATAATTTATTGGTAAATTTACTGAGTCCATGCTAATGTTTGTATTCTGAGTATGTATGATAATTGATATAATAAGAACCTATAATATCTGCTTATTCATCCATCTGTCCAACATTTATTGTCTACTTATTATATATGATTACAGAGTGAAAATAGTGGCCTTTATTCACAAGGTGTTTATAATCAAGTGATAAAACAAACATAATATTAAGTCATACGTATTAAGTGGTAATCAGAGTATAAGTGAGGCATTATTCATAACTGCTAAAAAGTTGAAACAAACCAAATGTCCATCAACTGCTAAATGGATAAATAAAATGTGGTATAATCATACAATGGACTATTCAACAAAAAATGGAATCAGGTACTGATATATGCTATAACATAGAAGAACTTTGAAAAACTATGCTAAGTGAAAGAAGACAGTCACAAAGAACCACATATTATATGATTCCATTTATATGAAATATCTCGAACAGGCAAATCTGTAGAGAAAGAAAATAGATTAGTAGTTGCCTAGGGCTGGTACGTAGGGTGGGGGAAGACGGGGAGACCCTATTCATGGGTACAGGGTTTCTTTTGGGGATGATTAAAATATTCTAAAATTGATGGTTGCACAACTCTGATTATTCTAAAGAACCATTAAATTTTACACTTTAAATGGGTGGATTGTATAGTACATGAATTATATCTTAATAAAGTACATGTATATATACATATATATGTATATATAATATATAGTGCTAGATAAACTTGGAGGAAAGAGTGACTAATTAATTTGAACTGGAAGAAAATGGTGGAAAATTTCCTGGAGGAAATGGCATTTGAGCTAATTCAAAAAGGTGATTTTGTAAAGAGGGAAGGTATGCTCAAAGATATTGTCAAAGTGTTGGTGCTTCCATGTAAGGGCAAATTATCTGGAATAGATGGAATTTAGGATACATGAAAGGTACAGTAGATGGGGGCTAGATACAGGACTTTTACTGCCATGCTAAGTTCTTTAGTTTGGTTTTCATTTTTATAGGCAATCGAGAACCGTGATGAATTTGTGAGTGGTCGATCAGGCCTGTGATTTGGAACGATAATTGAAAATGATGTTGAGGTAGATGGGAGATGGGGTGGGAGGACAGTGAGTAGGGGAGACCATTTAGAATGCTAGGCTTTTGCAGTGTGTAGGCAAGAGGTGAGGACTGTGAAAACAGCAGTGAGCACTGAAAGGAGACAGATTGAGAAAACAATGAGGTAGAATTATAAAACAGCAGTGTTAGAGATGGTAAGGCATGAGATATATACAGCAGAGTATTCTAGACCACAGAAAGGCTTGAGTTTTTGTTGTCGTCGTCATTATTATTTAGAATCATAATGCAACAAACATGTTGAAATACCACCAACCAGCCAAAACTATTGTTGAAATAACACCAACCACCAAAATTG
Source organism: Eonycteris spelaea (assembly GCA_003508835.1). NCBI lineage: Eukaryota > Metazoa > Chordata > Mammalia > Chiroptera > Pteropodidae > Eonycteris > Eonycteris spelaea. The sequence goes on from PUFA01000175.1 coordinate 1,293,661, forward strand.
TAGCTGTTTAAACACTTTTTGTCAACAAGGGTTTGATTACAGAGACTCTTAATATTTAGCAAAGGAAAGTATATTGTGAATAAAGAGTACATTGAAAAGAGAAATGCTATCCCATCATTTTGTGAGCTCTTTGGCATCACAGCTTTCCTTATTGGAGATGAAGCAGTCATTTGTGGCCTGTTTGAATGATTAAGTATCTACCTCTTGCTCAGTAACTTCCCTAGAAACACTTCCTTTGGTATGAGTAGCTTGGATTTACTGCCTGGGCAACACCTCCCATCCCACACCCACGCTGCCTCTTATCTCTGTCTCATCAGCAAGTGCTCATAAGCAGTGTTTTGTTTTGCTTCTAGTAAGAGCACAGTGTCTGAAAAGTGTAGGGCAACTGTACTACACATTGTAACTTTTACTTACAAGTGTTCTGTGGGGAAGATCTGAAACCTTAGAAGTCTTAAAGATCAGGAAGACCAAGACTGGCTTTTCTCTAAATCATGCAAGGCCACACCTATGTCTTCCAGAAGAATGAGGGGCAGTCAGATCCTGGGCAAGGTTAAAATAGAAACAGTTTCTCCCAATGCATGGCAGTGCACCTGCTGGGGATTTGTTATGGCCTCTTTTGTGGGCTTTCGAAGGTGTTGCAACAACACTGCCTGCTGCTAGCAGTTTGGGAACAGCGTCCTTGACAGGTGCCTTATATGAGTTTAACCAAGCAGGGAACACCATTTAGAACACCACTTGCTGAGATGTGGCTCTTATCTGCTCCTGTCAGTGAACAATGACTACAACAAACCTTGTTCAATCACAGTTGTTAACAGAGCTAATTACAGCAGTCTTAGGTGGGAGGAATCCCAGTGGATGCCTCTAAGGGATTTCAGTCACAGGTTCAAACATTGTCTTTGCAGGTAAGCAATGGAAAGAGGCCCCTTGGGGGACCTTTAAACAATAGTCCTGCAACTCTGAACATGCATCCATCTTTATGCCACAGGTGGTGAGGGATCATGTTCAAAAGAGAACCACCAAAGGGAGAAGGAGGAAAGGGATGCTAAAAGTCAGTAGGGTACATACATAATTCTGGATTAAACAAGAACAGAACTGGGTATTATTTCTCGGGGTGTCTTTGACTCACTGCATGACCTCATGGAGGTCATTTCCCCTTTCTGAGCCTCACCGTTCGCAGGATAATAATACTGGCCCTATTTATATCATGAGCTTGCTGAAAGAATAAAATATGAAATATATATATTTAAAAATAAAAGTTGGGGGGAATAGAAAATCCTATATAACTCTGGGTAGTTTAATTACCTTCTCTTCCACATTTTAGTTATAAATGATGAGGCAGAAGAAGAGAAAAAAATTCATTCTGTTGTAGAATCTCAGACTTCATTTTCTAATGCCTCTGAGCGATTCTGTGGTTTGCTCATCTTCAGATATGCCTTACCCTCCTCAAAGCAACAATTCAGCATAAACTAACCTCTAGTGTGAGGGGTGGAGAAGACCCTAGGGCTCTGAAGAGGCCAAGGTCCTGCTCCCATCTAGTTTCACATCTTCGCTTCACCTGCTGCAGCCCAGGTCCTGAAGGCCTCTTCTCTCCCCTCCGTGGGACACCCAGTTAGGGAGGAGGATGTCAGCTCTGAATGAGCCCCACAGTCAAATTTGGGACTTCAGGGAACGCCTCCAGAATAGGACTGAAAAGAATTTCTAACATGTGCTGAACATGTCTTAGTATGGGTCTTTAACTATATTCACTTTCTTGCTGAAAATCAGAGCACACTTCTAACCAAGCAAGGGACCTCTACGTATCTGATGTTGCTGTCAGTGGTAGAAAAGGATCTATTATGGATTTGGCAAGGAGGAAACAGAAGATTTATTTCTAAGGGTTGAAGATTTATCTTTTTCAAATATTCAAAACCAGTCAGGGTATTAAAAAAATCAGTGAAAAGTGATCATGTTTTGTGAGCAGGAGGAACCATTCTTGACTTCAAATTGATAAGGAAGATTTATAAGTATCCCAAATCCATGGTTTTTAAAAAATGATTTGACAATAGGTTGCCAGGGGGACTATCAAACTTTTAACTGCCCTCTATGGTGAGGCAACATCTCCATTTAAATGAACGCCTTCCATTGAATGCTTAAATCTCTCCCTTTCTCTTTTCTCCTCACCATCATTTAGATTTTTTTCAGTGTTCAGCATAACCAAAATGTATAAGTAGGGAATTGCACATAATTGTAGGCTCTGCACCATTGGCAAAGTGACGCTTCTCCTTAAGCATTTGTAATCATCTGTTCCACTCTTCCTTCCTCCTGGAGAATTTACTTAGAATGACGGCAGTGTCTTTTATTTCTCCTGAAGACATCTTTTGGCCCTACTTTGTGTACAGGTTATAAAACATCACAAAATGCAATATCGTATTTTTCTTTTAGTCACACATATACAAATGGAAAACACCACTTTAAATGAATAGAGCAAATTGAAATATCTAAATCATGTTTTTGTCTATTAAAGTTATTAGCTAAGGGAAAGAAATTAAAAAAAAAAAAAAGCTTTTATAACTCAAAGGCCCTGAATGTGTTGGCCTGTGTCTGCCAGCTGGGAGGTTGCTTTTGCTGTTAGGTGAGAACTCAACAGTATCTTCGCCTGTCAATCTTTCCTCTATTACTAGTGTAGAGAAATGTCACACTGCTAAAAACTCTAACATGAAAGTGTTTCACAGAGCAGGATTCTTTCCAAATTCAGGAATCTTGCTAGTTTTCAAGACAAGAGCCGTCATGCAGAACCAAAGGCTGAAACTAGAAGTGAGCATTCACAATGGGAATAAATCCCACAACCTGTGGTTTTTGAATGTCTTAATCTCCTCCAACCTTAAAAGAGTGATGTTGGTCTTATTTGAGGATAACTTTACAAAGAAAATGGAGGGACAGGTGGAGTTAATCCTAAAACTTAGTTCCACTGACAGTTCTTTTCCAGCTTCTAATGCCTTTTTATTTTATTGCCCAGATTGTGAATAGATGCCCTTTTTCTCTTCTCAGCATTAAACTCCTAAGAAAGAACATACAACACCTTCCTTACTTGCTCAGAGAGTAAGTCGTCCTAAATAAGGGAATTTCTCAGCTGATAGGTGACCTAGTCCCCTGATGCAATTATACATTTTAACCCAATTTTGAGGGAAGTGTTGTCTACAGTTTGTTTCCCTCTCTTCTGCCTTAATGGCCAGGACATGGGTTGACATTATCGGGAGGACTGAGGACCACTGCTGGGGTCTTCTGTCCAGTGCAGAGCTACAGTAAGGCTACAGTAAGGCCATCAGGGTTTCTCAAGGGAGTTGGGTCATATCAGTGCTTGTGAGTAGCACAATGAGGTCATAGGCTGAAATTGCCTTTAACCTGTACCTTCTCTATTTCTTGGTGTTTCCAAATCATTAAGAAAAGTTCCAGTTAATATTAAGCCTACCTGTTCCTATCAGGAATGGTTCAAATATAACATTCTGGCATGAGGAAGGGATGCCTTTGTCACTCAATGTGGGCCTATAGCTGGATTCTTATTGTGTTTAATCTATCATCTGGCACTGCCACAATGAGCTGTTCTCCTTCTTTTGTATGATTTTAATATTTCCCTTCTTCTCTAAAGTTTATGCCCTTCTAGGCTTTAGAATTCAGAACTTCTTAGTTTTTTGAACCTGAGAGGGGAGGTAAAATGCAAAATATCAGTGCATAAATTAAAGACTAGCCAGATGAGGCCATTCTCTGCTGGCTCTGCCTTAACAGTCAGCATAGATTTCTGTCAGTGGAGAGATGTAAGATCTGTGCCAGGTGTAGGATTCCAGGTCACAGCATCAAAGTATTATGGTTTCTGTATTAAGCAAGAGCTTTGGATCTGGTGTGTGTCTGGACTAGGATGGGTTGGCATGGTTTACTCTCTGGCTCCAGTGCCAGAGTTGCTCTGGAAGCCTCTGAATTCTCCTGCCCAGTTGCTTAGCTCTTCTAAGATAGGCTGAAAGTTATGGTACTTCCCTACCACTACTTGTGTTTGAGGGTATTGATTAATTAAGTCTTCAGCTCCTCTCCGATACTTTTTCTTAGAGTATCAAATGAGATGTTTGAAAACTTCCTGAAAGTTGGATACTTTGCTATCTCATCTGAACTTCACACTCATCATTTAAATGCAGTTTTCTTTGATTCTACATCTTCCTCTCCTCCCCACCAAATTTTTTTCAATAAGATTGTTAACATTTGTATTAGTTTCCTATTGCTGCTGTAACAAATTACCACAAACTTGGTGGCTTAAAACAACACAAATTTATTGTCTTATAAACTTGAGGTCTGTAGGCCAGAAGTCTAACATCAGTTTTAATGGGCTAAATTCAAGATGCCAGCAGAGCTTCTTCCTTTTGAAAGCTCTAGAGAAGAATCTCTTTCTTTGTCTTTTTTAGCTTCTGAAGGTCCCTTGTGTTTCTTGGCTCATGACCTCTTTCTTGTATCACTTCACCTCTTCCTCCCATTTGTTACATTTGCTTTCTCTTCTGTAGTCAAATCTCTCTCTTATAAGGACATTTGTGGTTACATTTAGGACCCACTTGGATAATTCACAATAAATGTCCCATCTCGAGATTCTTAACTGCATCTGCAAATTCACTTTTGCACGTAAGGTAACATTCTCAGATTCTAGGGATTAGGACTGGATATCTTTGGCGGCCATTATTCACCCTACCACAGCATTAATTTCCTAATTTTCAAATCCAATGTCTTCTTGTCAATCCTCAGCCTAGCTCTTCTGACATTTGGTACTGTCAGTTACTCTGGGAAAAATTCTTCCTCTGACTTCAAGATACGGGTTTTTTTCCATTGTCATGATATTTTTATTCTCTGTCTCTTTCTAGAATGCAAGCCCTTGAGCAAGAACTTTGGCTATTTTGTTTGCTGCTCTATCCCCAGTGCTTAGAATAGTGCATGGCACTATTGAATAAGGAAAGGCATCAAATAATACATATTAGATGAACTTTTCCCACTCTGTTTCTATCACCTCTCATTCCCATTTCCTTCATTAGCTCTTCTCTGCCCATATGATCAAGATTGGTGTTTCCCAGGGCTTAGTTCGAGTCTGCTTCTCTCCGCATATGCCAAATGGGTGAAGTTCCAACCATATTCTGGGGGCTCTCAAATCCAGACCTCTGTTTTGAACTTCCAACGTTAATCTTTTACCTGGATGTCCAACAGCATGGCAAATCCCCTATGTTCCATATTTCCCATCTCCAAAGCACAATCAAAAACCAACCTCCCATTCCTCTTATACTCTCTTTGTGAGGGAAAATGTAAATACAAGGATTTACGCAATACCCATAGCATGAAGACTGGGCATCATCCCAGACTCCATGTTTTCTTTCTGCTCACTCCCCGCACCCCGCCTCCAGTCAGTGATGAATTTTTGTCATCCTTACTCTCAAATATCTTCTGATATTTCTTTCTAACTCCCACTGCCCTGGTTCAGTCCTCATTACACTCAAACCATTCATCTCAACTTTTGAATATGGTAGAATGACATGCTCTTAAACTTTTTACATGTGTACCAGGGCTACTGAAGATTGCCAGCCATGCTTTTAGTCTCTGCTGAGTGGGCAGTGACTATGATGTGCATACCACATGGTCTTGGTCCCTACAGCTGATTGGGCCACGGATGAACACCTGACCCAAAGGTGGCTCTTTCTATAGGCTTGATCAGCCAACATATGCCTTGGGTGGCTAGTTATAAAATATAAGCTGAGTAAAATTTGTCTTTTGAGATTTCAGAATAGAAAAGCTGGGACTCAGACCACTGTTTGCTGAACAGAAGGTTCAGTAGGAATGATGGGCATGAGCAAGTTGTAGTTATGAGAAAGCAGATACTGTGAGTAAGCAGGGGAGCTGGTGATCCAGGAGAGAAGTGGGAAAGAAAGAAGCTGAAGCACTGTGAGAAGGGTGCTGCCTCAGTTTCTGGGTTCCTTAGGAGGATTTCCTGAGGCCTGGCCCTACTGTGGTGATTCCTATTGTCAGATTTCCATGAGTGACTGCATTATTATAAACACACAAACACACAAACAAACAAAACAACCCTAATTAGAGTGAACCCCTGCTTCTTGCAATAAACTGGCCAAAGAATTGTGTGTTCTAGAAAGCCCTTATAATGTTATGATGAAACATGTGGAAGAAAGCAGCACCGTAACTAAAAGCATCAATATGCAGTCCCAAATTCAATGTTTATTCCACTCTTTTTTAAAGCATCAGCTAAGGTAATAAAAGAAAGGAAAGGTTATGTCACTATTTCCTTGGAAGTGGGAGAATATTATGATAACCTGATATCAGAACCTGTCTTTATATAAAAACAAACTGATCTCTGCAAACATAATGCCAAAAAGAAAAAGTAATCATTACTACAAATACATAAAAATGACTGTAATAAGTGACATAACATCGATGTTTATCAATAGTGGGGGTAATCAAATCACCTTTTAGATATTATGTTTCTAGAGAGCTGCCTTTCGATTTGCCACCTATTGGGACCAGAGAGATTGCTGAAGGTCTCCAGGATTCTTAGTCACATGACCACATTACTCTCTTAAATAAGATTTAATAAGTAAATTTGTTGAAGATTTATAGGCAAGAAACAATGTTAGGCACCATGTAATTAATACTCTGAATGTGGAATACAATCAGAAAGCATCTTTATTTATGTCCTCCACTACAAATATATTCAATGGGGGAATTTCTTACTCTGTTTAGAATAAAATTAAAATCATGTAGTGTCAGAACTCTTTTGAGTATTCTCAAGCAACAGAAAGTCCCATGGTCATTTCAAATTGTGTTATTGTGACTATTCCTATGCCATAAGCAAGGTTTAAAATTAAGTCTTACCCTTATCCTAGTGAGAAGCCATGTGTAGATGGGAAGCTGTAGGAGGAGAAGGTCTTTCTCTCCTTGCTCTGGCAGTTTCTGATCCTTCTAGGATTGGGATGGAGGAAGGTAGGAGATGTGGCAGGGGCATGTCTGGTGAAGTTGTAAGATGCCTTTCAACTTTCTGGATCTGGTAAACGTTTAAAGCAGACCACATTTCACAGAGGCTTTTGTGGGATCTTGGGAGATCGCACTTACAGCTGGTGATGTCTCACCTGCAGTTCCCCAGATTCAGGCAAATCTGCTCTCCATTCGAACACCCACTTACTTCCTTAGCTACTAGGAACCTAGTGTTCTCCCTCTGCTTCCCCTCTTCTAAGGTCTGCCTGCACCTTAGGCTCCCCCTAGCCAGCCCTTGCTCATGATTGACCCAGATCTAATCCATGAAGAGACACACGCACGCACACACACACATTCTTCCCCTGGAAAAACTCAGAGCAACAGCAACTCCCCTTCCCTCTGCACCAGGGTGGCTTGCTAGTTCATCTTACACGTGATGTCCCAGGAGGGAGCTGTGTTCTTCCAACCCAGGGACATATATTAGGCTGTCTGATGAGTCCTTCTTATGTTCCTTTTCTCTTGACATATTGAGTGACCCCAACCTTTTACTTTGGGGGGAAGTGAAAACACAATTTTCTTTAGAAAAGATCCTCCAAATATCCTCTCTCCAGTCTCCAACAATCCTTATGTAATCTAGTATTTCCTTTGTGATGTAGCACCTATTGTTTCTTGGTGCCTCAGCCAACACTTTAACACCCTGTAAGTATAATGAGTTCCTGTTTACTTGTTTGAAATTCTAAAGTCAGAAGTTTGTTGTTTGGATGAAGTTCCCACACTGCCTACGTACCATGGTTATACTCAGGCAAGAAGTGCTCCAAAAGAACAGACATCCAGGGTCTCTGGCCAGTCCTGCTTTCTGAAGGGAACCAATGGATTCTCTCCCTTAGCTCTGCAGACCCTGAAACTCTTGGAACTTTTCCAGCTGGTGATCCAAGAGAAAGGCCAGCAACCCTAGGACATGGGCCATGCAGCCCTCATGCTGCCTGGAGCATGGTGCCAGGGAACACAGGGTATCAGACACACAAATGAGCCATCTTGTCTATGGTCCCCTCTCCCCAGTTGTACAGAAGATGTGAAGGCCCTGCAGGTCTAGTAGAGGGGACTGCTGAGCTGAGCACGCTTGAGGACTAGAAGGACTGAGTGGGGCTGGAATAGAGGCCAGATACACTTAAAGAATCAGGAACCAGAGGGCTGACTCTGGCTGGGGACAGGAAGCAAGGGAGGACACCAATGCAGGGGGAAAAAAAATCACATTGCTTGAGGTCTTCATGATGTGGACCCCAATCGATCTTGTCAGGCTCATCTCATTCACTCCCCTCCCCTTCACTACAGCTAAAACCACCTGCCATTGTCTAAATATGCCATGTCCCTCCACACTCTTCTTTTTCACATGCTAGTCCTTCGGGATGGGATGTCCTCCTCACTCTTAACCCTACTCCTATTTTATCCAACCATCAAGACCTAGTTTAAGTCTAATTTTCTGTGAAGCCTTCCCACCACTGTCTCCATCTGGCTGCTATGTTTTTTACATGTCTTAGTTCCAGCTCTCATGGCACTACGTTGTAGTGCTTTATTAACTTGCCTCTCCCTGCTCCCAAGAGACACTGAGTGTCTTTCAGACAAGGACTGTGCCTTATTCATTTTTTGAACTCCCACCACCTACAAATGTTATAGGGACTTCTATCGCTGTGTAACAAAGTATCGCAAATTTAGCAGCTTGAAACAAATTTATTATTTCACAGGTCTAGGCATGGTATGGGTATATTCTCTGATCAGAGTCTCACTGAGCTGAAATCAAGGTGTTAGCCAGGGCTTGGGCTCAGGTACCTCTTCTAGGCTCACTGATTGTTGACAGATTAATTTCCTTGAAGCTATAGGACTGATGTCCCCATTTTCCTTATAGCTATTGGCCAGGAACTACTCTCAGCTCCTAGAGGCTGCCCACAGTCTCTTGCTATGTGGCCCCATTATGCAGTTCACAATATTGATGCTTACTTCCTTCCAGGCTAACTGGAACACGTCTCTTTGATTTCTTCATCTATAACCAGCCACAGAGAACTCTCTTCTTTTAAAGGGCTCACCTGATTAGATCATGCCCAACCAGGATAACTTTCCTTCTACCATACAGTGTTAACGTAATCATGGCAGTGATATTTAATCATGTTCGTGAGTTCCACGCACACTCAAAGGGGAGGGAATACAAGGATGAGCATTCGTTGGAGTCCTCCTAGAATTTTGCCTACCATAGGGCTCAATAAATATTTATAAAATCAAATAAGACATGTTCCAGAAATTTATAAATTATAAACGTTGCTATTCAATTATACAATTTTTACCTCGCTTATTTTGAAAGGCTTTTAAAGTTGCCTCCTAATCTGTGTTGTAGACAGAATGGTTGAAGATGCTCTATGTGAGATAACATGATACCCCTGTGGTGAGCCTAGGTAGTACTGGAAATTTGGGATGGGTGGCAAGACCTGGTCTGACAGCTAACTGACTGTGGCCTCAGGCTAAGTTGGTGAAACTCTCTAAATGTCAGATTTCTCTTCATGTATAAATAAGGGGTGGGGGTGGGGTGGGACAAGATAATATCTAAGGTTGGTCAGCTCTAATATTCTGTAATTTCTAAGACTAAATCACACTGATCAAATTTTTATTTAACCAAGGGACTCATAATATCCAAATTCATTAAAATAGCTCACAAAAGAATTTCATTATAGATGAAATTGCAATGATGCGATTTTAAAAGGAACAGGCAATTTTGTTTTTAAATGAACCCATTCCTATTATTAGCCAAACCTCACTAAATATAAATAAGAGTACACAACTATATTTTTAATACTTTATATAAAATGGTGAAGACTATTTTGTCTTTAGATGACATATCTGTCCATTTATAGTCAGAAGTGAATTTTCCCAAGATTTTAAAACCTGATAAAACTACTATTTTATAAGCTTAGTTAACTCAATTGATGATAACTGAAAAACTATCAAAGCAGTACTCAAATATTACAAATCAATTCACTGACTACATGCAAAGCATGTTGAGACTCATATACATTTTGGGAGCCTAAGACTTTTTTTTTTCTTTCTCAAATGAAGCCTCTTAAGCTAGGATAATTATTCTCTTCTATCCCTAAAAATGAGCTCTCATGTTAAACAGGTATTATTAAATTCCACGGAAACAGGCTTCATGTAGATGTATTTGTTAAAACATCCCTTTATTGACTGTGCTCAGTTATTAACAATTCACATTTACTTTATCTACTGAGTGGAAGAGCATTTATTCTTTCATTAAAAAGTTAAGCCCTTAGGGCAGCAGCAGGGATGCAGAGTCTTCTTCCTATAAACAGCACTGTCCAATGAATGTGAAATGTTTCCATATTAATACAAAAAAAGAAAAATAGATTTCTTCCACCCTGCATCATCCCCTTTCCACCAATACACTCCTCTTATTTTATAAAATGCCAACAGGTAAACAGTTCCCACACTGGTACTTCGATCAATCAGGAGAGGAAAGTCAACATTTACTTGACACCACTGAGTTCAGAACATCGTTAGGACTGTGTGAAAGTGACAAAAGGAGTATGAGGCCATGGTCATTTCCTCAGGAAGATGCCTTCTGGACAGGGAGGGTGGAAAATCATAAGGGCATTCATCAGCCTCTAGCATCTTGCTGCTCAAGTTTCTGGAGCTGTTTTTCAAGTTTTGAGATGTTTACTCGATGCATCATCAGAAACTGGCCATTCAAATGAAAGACGGGGATGTCAAATTTGTACCTTTCATACCAAGCAGAGTTTTCTGGAAGTGTGATGTCTACCTCCTGTAAAATAAACTGAAATAGAGACAGACTAAAACTCTATATTTTAGAGAACATGGAATGATGCAATGACTACAGTGACAAACTACAGTGACAAACTGATCCCCAGACTGGTTCTAATGCTGAGAGGTTTTTGTTGTTGTTGGTTTGTGATCTAATGTTCCTGATTTCCACAACTTGATTGATTTCATTATATTCCCTAATTCCTGATTTTGCCACTTTTCTGGTATACCTGTTACAGTCAGCATCCAGGCACTACTCAGTTCCCAATGATATAAAGCATGTCCCAACTGGGAAGCTGCCTGAGAATCAGGAAAGACATATTTTGGTTTTAGAAATGGGAAAGGCGTCATGGTTTGCTACAGGAGAATACTTCCATGGAAATGGACAAAAGTTTAAAGAAAGTATGCATATTGAACCTGCTAGTTAACTTTAACTCATATTAAGAGTCAGAGTAAAAAAGAACAGTACTATTCAGAGAATAGTACTTAGGGATAATGAGTTTTATGGAAATCAGCACTAAAACCTCTCTCTGAAGAATAGAAAGAAAATTTGAATGAAAAATCATTTAATCTCTTTTCCCAAAGAAAGGATCAGGGCGGATACCTTATATCACATACACTATCCATTCCATATACATAAAGCCACACTGTACTGTATTACCCTGTTTTTATAAGGCTCCAGTATTTCCTTAGCTTCATCACAAAGGGGACATGGATCCTACAGGAAGAAAAAAATAAAACCATTAAACCCAAAACATAGCATGAAGCCTGGCAAAAACCACAAGAAACAAATTATACCTATTTTAAAGGACTTTTTACTACCAGGTTAATTATACTTTTATTTCCAAAATAAAACACTGCCATAGAATCTTATAAATAGCTAGTATTTCATGGTAAATGGGCTCTCAGCATTTTTTAGTTGTTTTTTTTTCAAAATCTAATAAATTTAGATGCTTACATTTGTTATACTTACATATATACATATACATATACAGATACACACATATATGTGTGTAACAAATGTAAGCATCTGAATTTATTAGATATTATATATAAATACATATATACATACCCATATACACAATACATTTAGATGCTTACATTTTTTGTTATTGTCATCATCTAATTGATAGCTGGGTAGATTATTTTTCACTCGTCTTTATAGTCCTATGTCTTCGTCCTTCCTAGGTCAGGAGCACCTTCCTGGCTGGGCTGACATCACAAGAATGGCTAAAAGTCTGTTTTGAATGGGGAGCACTGAGCTTTGCCAGCCTATTTTTCCTGATCAACTCACAGGAATAAGCCCATTGGGATGGAGTTAGATAGTGAGTACCCCATCTTTAAAACAGGAAAAAAATTTTTTTTGATGATCATTGTACCAACTCTTTAATGTTTAGTCTGTTTTTTCATTATAAGTGTCAGTAATAGATTTTCCAGATAATTTTCCACTTGCGGAGCAAGCAAGTTTCAGAGCCTATTGTTTGTACTCTAACCATGTAATGGAGAAGTCTGTCGAGAATGCTATGGGTCATTGGCAGACTTTAAAGGCTTCTCAGTCCTTGACTCTATGAACAAGGACTAGCTATAGGTTCTCTTGCATGAGCTCAAAATAGAGTCAACATTATTGATGTTTATATAAAAGCTGCTTTTTAAAATGACAGGAAGAAATGAACTGTCTTATTAAAGAAAGGCCCTTCTTCCTGCTTAATTTATAGCTTGTTTTGAAATACAGACCCAGATCTTCAAAAGGCAGTTTTCCTTCAGAAAGGTCTTTCTGGCCCTAATTTCCTGGTTTAGGAAATTAGGCTCATTATTGTTACTATTAGCATTATCAATAAACAGATTATGGATTGTCTGTGACGTTTTAAGATTATCATGTTGACATTTTCTGAGAACCTTTCAAAAAGTCAACAGAGTATCTTAAAAGCAAAATAAGAACAAGCTCAAGTGCAGAAGTACCAAATGTTCCAACATTTTGCTTTTAAAGTAAAAAACTTTAGTAGAGCCTAGGTTGGGTTTTTTTGTTGTTAAAAGCTGGTGTCCACGGAAGTCTGTGCAAATTATCACGTGTGTGTATTTTTATGAGTAAAGTTTCGTCAAAGTTTAAAGAGGTCTATTAACTGAAAAAGGATAAGACCCAGTGGTCTGGACCATTCAAACATCCTTGTCTAGGATTTTCCATGGTACCAATAGAGCATTTATTCCAGCTTCTGAATTGTAGTGAACATTTGTTGGGTTGGCTGGCAACCACTCACAACCCTTTCTTGTAGCAAGACTGCTATGATTTTGCCTCGCAGGAACTGTTCTTAGCATGTAGCTGACTTCATTTCTAAACAACAAGGTTAGAACACCTGACTCAGGCTGAGGCAGGTAGGGCATCCTATCTCTTTGGCTATGAATGGTTCAGGGATCAGCTCTCAGAGCCAATAGAGAGCAACGAGGCTTTTGCTGGTGTTTCTGTAGATATCCAATATCCAATATGTTGAGATCCGAGGCTTGGGATAACTGCAGTCATCCATGAGGAAAGGCAGAGTCAGGACAGATTTAACGCATAGGATGCAGAGCTGAAGAGACTGGTCCATGTGCTCAGTTTCAGAATGAAGCTACTCCTGAAACCAGACCAACCCATAAAATCCTTTTTTTTGTTTAAGCTACTCTGGGACGTACTTTCTATTATTTATAACTGAAAGAGACTCAATACTGTGCTTTTTCTTTCTCTGGATTGTGAACTTCTGAAGGTGAGAATGATCTTATTAAATGCCTGATAACAAAGATTGAGGGTACGGTACAAATTTTAAGGTGAATGGATGATTAGTGTATTATTATTATTATTATTATTATTATTATTATTATTTTACAAATGTTTATAGCTAACTTGGCTGTTGCTCAAACTGAAAAATAGTGCAGAATAATTAGGCTGAGCAACATTAGTCTTAAGGGATTATCTTATTTTTGTGGTTAATTCTCACATGTAAAATAGTTTTATTCCATAATTTTTTGTAATATATACAACAGTATAATATATACTCATGGATATGAAAAGTAGTTTAGATGAACTATTCTCACCAAGAAATTCATTTTTAAAAACTTCTTAAACTTTATTATTAGATAACCCATCAGATATTTTCAAATTGCTAAAATGCCTGAAATCTGAAAAATCTATGAAATACAAGAGCTTTTTCATTTGAATTGCAGTATTATTCACTACAGTTAATTCTGTTACCCTGCACTTTATTTCTATTTTGATTATAAATCACACAAAGTAATGTTAAATATCAAAAGGAAATCAATAATGCTTGTATTATAAATTTCAGGACGAAAAGCTCTTTAAAAGTTTAAACTCGCTTCATGGCTTAAAACTAGTGTCACGGATAAGAAAACAAGTATAGTCAATCATCATTATTTGTGGATTTACGAATTCACCTATTCATTAAAACTTTATTTGTAACCTCAAGATCAATAAGAATGGAGATTTTGCAAGTCATTCACAGACATTTGCATGCACAAGGCAGAGAAAATTTTGAGTCACCCAAAGTGTACATCCTCGCTGAGGTTGTGTAAGATGATGCTCTGCCTTCTTGTTTCAGCTCATACTGTAAACAAGTGTCCTTTTCATGGTCTATTTAATGCCATGTTTTTGCGTTTTTGTGCTTTTTGTTCATTTTGCTGTTTAACATGGCCCCCAAGCATAGCGCAGAAGTGCTGTCTAGTGTTTCTAAGCACAAGAAAGCTGTGATATGCCTTATGGAGGAAATACTGTGTTAGATAAGCTTTGTTCAGGCATGCATTATAGTGCTGTTGGCTGTTCAATATTAATGAACCAACACTATATGTTAAATTAGGTGCCTTTAAACAGACACACATAAACAGGTTATGTATTGATTGATTGACAAAAATGTTGTTACCAGAAGCTCATAGGAATCTAACCCTGTATTTTCCCAAGAAACAATGATTCAGTATTCACTAATTCAATGTTTGTGGTAACTTTATAGAATATAACTGTCACAGATAAGAACCAAGTTTCTAAGAGATACATTTGTAAACATCATATTATAATATGATAGTTCTTTCTTTCAATGTAGGGATCATATGACACACACACACATACACACACACATATATGTCAATATATCAATGTATCCACTACTTGTGAGACAATAAGGTATCTGGGTCGGAAACAGAGTTACTACTGTTGTTACTGGAACTGAAAAATTGAGTAGTTCGGAAGGAAGTTTATTTCTTAGATTTCCTTTCAACATTTTTCTTCTTTCTTAAATGTACAACTTTCTTCACCCAACAATTTTAATACTTTTTTTTTAAAGTAGTAATTTTGCTTTTCACTTTGTACCTTTGTGAATAAGGTCAATACAGGCAGAACAGTCTTAGAGGCAGACAGATTTCTCAAGAAGAGTAGAAAGGAGTATTTGGCAAGTTGCATACTATTTCCTTGAAACCAGAGCATCTTAATTCTGCCAAAAGAAAAACAGACCAGTAAATTTATGTGCCCTAGACTTTGCTTTTTATAATATGACCAGTAAGCTGCAGGCCAGTGATGGAATTTGAAGGCTTCAGAATTGCTTCTTAGAGTCCAGGAGTGTCAGAGAGGACCAGATGTTTGCCCCATGATGCCTTCATA
Organism: Eonycteris spelaea; assembly: GCA_003508835.1. Classification (NCBI taxonomy): domain Eukaryota; kingdom Metazoa; phylum Chordata; class Mammalia; order Chiroptera; family Pteropodidae; genus Eonycteris; species Eonycteris spelaea. Next base: position 1,309,100 of record PUFA01000175.1, read on the forward strand.
GTCACTGCATTCCAAACAAAACCAAATTTAGAATGGGAAAAAATGCATATTTATGGATTAGCGGTGTGTCTAATCACTTGGTTTCTGTAAGCAAACTGCATGGGTTTGTTAATTTGAATACAAAATTAAATTTCACCTGCAGATTTTGCTAGCATCCTGATGATACCCTAATATGTGGAGGTTTCCTGAGATAGCTTTTATTCACAGAAATAGCTTATCTTATTAGCAAGCGTTCAACAACATCCAACCACTACCACGGTAAAGGAAACGATAAGTAAGCAGCATAACTCCCTAGATGAAGGATAAGGCTATCACTCATGAGATTTATGCCCCTCTGCGGCAAGAGATGGGGAAACACAGAACTCTACATAGAGGAGCCATAGGGGAGAGTTAGGCAGAGTTAACTTGTCAGAAACAAAAATCTACTCAACTCTTCAAGAAGCATTTAAAAAGGAGATAACCATCATTTTTGAAAACACACAAATGTGTTGGTGTTTCTGCTGGAGATATTCCAATAAGAACAGTTTGATAATAGCAGTATGTCAAACACTAGGCTTTGAAGCTCCCTCATGCTGCTACTTTGTTCGACATAAGATACCCTACTTATTCATAGTTATTCTACTGTGTCTCCAGCTTTGTCCTTAAAACTACAAATATAATTTCACTTTTAAAACAAATATGCACTATTGACTTTATCATTCAGCAATATTCCCAAGATGAATTTATTCTTGGGATTTTCATAACTTCGCTTTATTTTCTCTCTTCAACTTCATCTATCACTTTCCCCTCCCTTATCTTGAAAAGCTGCAGCCACAAAGATTCTTTCTTTTCCTTGAACACCCAAAGATCTTTTCTTCACCAGGATCTCTGCACTTGCTGTCCCTCTGTATGTAAAGACTTTAAGTAGCTTCTCCTCATTTGTCCTGGGCTCATGTCACCTCCTTAGAAATGCCTTAGTGATCATCTTGCCAATATTGGTCAGCCCACCACTCTCCTTCCTCATACCTTGCTATGGTTTTCTTTTATCCTTCACTATCTCTTTCTTTACCTATATCTCCCTTCCACTACAATGTAAGTTCCATAAGAGCAGGTACTTATTCACCCAGTAGCCCAAGTATCTATAATTAACATAGTAGATGTTCAAATAGTTGTTCGAATGTTAAAGGTTTTGAAGTGAGCCTTTCTCCCCATCTTTAGTCTCACCGTTAACCCTGATCAGACCCTCAGTGTGCATAGCAGTCACTATTTGGGCAGATCAGATCTCATATCATAACTAAAGGTTAGTGCTCCTCAGGGTGTCCACAAAATTTTGGGCCAGGGTGCTGCAGCTGGTCCCAACCCTTTTGCCACCACCTTGAATCTCCCTCTGCTTTGCTCCACAGCATGATTGTATTAATTGTATGCTAATCTCTACAGGTGACCAGGCTTCTCAGTGTAAGGTTAGCCTTAAACTCATTTCAAACAGAATGATATGACTTTTAGAGAAAAACAACCAACCCATATCAAACTAGAATAAAGACCACAGGACAAAGAGATTCCAATCCATGAAAGCAATTTTTTTCTTCACTCTTAACCTCACTGGATTTCCCCACTAACTAAATGATCGTGATAACGAATAAAAAAGAGATGTAATGAGAATTTTGCAAGAATCTGCTACCCAGCATTATTCCAAGGTAGAAAGTGGATCTAAACAATTTCACAATATGCTGTGCTACTCTCAGCTAAGTGTTAACCCTGGTAAACACATTTTCATAAATTCAGCAGGATCAACAACTCCAAATGTGGTTGGAGAGAAACAGCTGCTAAACATGGCTTTGTCTACACAGGAGATAATGAGGGGGGAACGTAGAGTGTTAGCTATGTTTCTGCTAGGTAGATTTTCTGCATTGTGGTTTGGGGACAGCCCTAGGCCAATAGTAGCATAACCCTCCTAGGGGATGGAGTTAAAGAAGCTGTACTATTGGAGGAGAAGAAATTAAAAATGAGTTTTGTTAGAGTAGAGGCAGAAAGAAGCTCTTGGAAATGAGAAGGATCAGGCCATCTATGACCATGATGTAAGATGACAAGTAGGACAGTGAACTACAGTGCAGTTACATGCTTTGGTGGAAGGATTGAAGATTTATTGATGTCTGGCTGGTAAGGAAAGGGAAACATTGCTTTGCCTAGCTGAGTTGAGACTGAGGTGTTAAGGCTTTTAAAAAATATTCACATTCACAATGGAAATCTGCTTTAGTATTTCCAACATGACAAAACACAGCATGTGGTTTGGTTGTGCCAAGACAAATAAAGCCTGTTTATGGTAAACAGAGTTGCTATTCATTCCAGATTTGCTGGATATTGTTCAACCAACCAGAGAGCTAAGTAGTCTTCAGCAGTGCTACAACTATTCTATTTATAACTAGTTCTTCTTTTCTACTATTAGTCTCCATTTCTACTTTGTTGCAAGTATTTATCACTTAAACACCCGCATATTCATTTACTGAGAAATGCATTAGAATTATGTAATTTTCTATCATCTGCATATTTCCCAAATGCCCTAGGCACATATATTATGCACATTATTAAAGTAACTTATTTCTTTGTATTGGAAAATATTTGAATGGCTAAGGTAAGGGAAAGCACATATTACCTTTCTATGTAGAGGTAAGACATTATGGCAAAACTCTGAACACTGGAGTACACTTTAGTTATATAAATAAAAAGTAAAATGAAAAATGATATACTCCAATTGGAACTCTATAGTATTTTTAGAAATTTTATTGACTCTGTAAACCTCTAATACACTGCTGTCAATGTCACATTCACTGAGTCATGCCTTTTTGAAGTAAAATCTTAATACGCGCTACTCTGTCAATGTGACATTTTCATTAGTTCTATTATTTTTGAATAGTATCTCAGCACTATAAAAAAATATTCTGAAAGGTGGTCTCTACCTGTTAGCTCATGACTGTGAGAGGACAACACCTTTTTGATTATGTCATTGAATTTTAGTTATGAATACGTGTCCTTACTACACATACGCAAGATTTTATCCTTTGTATTTTGTCATATGGTTCTATGATATGAGCAAAAGCTGTGTTCATAATATCAAAGAAACAATTGGGTCATCTTGTCACAGACCAAAAAAAAAAAAAAGCAAATGCATACACTGGATTTAGAATATGCTAAAACTAATTCCACAGACTAACAATAAAGATGGTGACTCCTGCTGTTTCAAGTCCACTGTTGCTCAGAGGCACAGATCACCCTGAAAGGAAGGGAATGCTGGCTTTCAACAAAACCAGTAGTCTTTATAGCAGAAATCAAGCACAACATGGTGGGAGGACTGATTGGACCAATTCAGCCCTCCTTGAAGCAAGATAAGGAAGATAACTTCATAGCATTTTCCCTGCAAAGGCATGAAGGCATACCATTTAAAACAACTGATTATAGTACAGCAGAAGCCAGGGTCATTTGGAGCCTTATTAAGGATTATTCATTTCTTGCATGAGGAGCTGCCCTGGTTATGGCTGCACATCAACTTACGTGGGGCTCTTTGATGCTTCAAACACTGTGTGTGGCTGATTAGAAAGGAAACAATGTTGTCTCGCTGAGTAAGAAAAACTGACCTTCACTGACCAGGATTTTATTCATACAAAGAATCCTTTAGCACACCGGATTTCCAAGTTCACATGATTCCTCATCAGTAAGCTGCAGTGTTAGTTCATGTTGCAAAATCAAAAGTCTATATGAGCCCAGATACCGCCTTAGTTATTAACAGGTAATGTTGGAGCTTCTTCACAAGAGTGTAATGTAAATTTAATGCTGAGCTGACATTAACCAAACACTATTACCGTAGCTCTCACTGAACCTGTGTTCCATAAAGAGTCATTTGTGCCATGTGAGATGTTAAGTGCTCCATTTCACATTCATTACATCTAAGTATAACATTCCTATTTTTACCCAAAGAACTAGAAACACACACACACACACACACACACACACACACACACACACACACACACACAAGCACGTGCGCGCATGCCCTACTGGGAAACAAACCATTATTTTAGATTACTTAAGTTTATGTAAGGAGGTGAGGTTGCTTTTAGGGACTCATCTAGGTCACTGGGCTCTACCTAATTCAGGGAAACAGGGACAAGTGAATCCTTGCCAGTGCTCTTATGTGCTTTTTGGTCAATCAGCTGTGTCCAAACATCCCTCTCTCTCAAATGAGTAGGAGCTTAATCTGAGATTTTGGGTGTAAGTGTGGAGCCAGCATGACAAGGAGAGGCAACATATAAGGGATACAGTCAAAGCCAAAATTGAGCAGATACTTTGGGGTGTCAATTCCAAGGGGCTAAGCAGGGCTAGAATGATGCTATAGAATAGAATCAGGGAGTAGGGAGTAGAAGGCCCAGTCTGAAGTGGGCCCTCAGTCACTGGCATGAGTGAGATCTCAGGTACTTTTCCAGCACCTCAGCCTCAGCAGTCAGAGTACCTGGCCGGGGAACTGCCGAGGAGGTGGAGCCAACTCAGACAAGATGTTGCAGCAAAAACCCTGAGCTAACCACCCACCTATGGCGGCACGTGTCCATGGCCTTATGTTCAGCTTCATTCTTTTTTTTAAATTGAGATATAATGACATTAACATTAATTTCAGTTGTACAACATGATTTGATATTTGTGTATGTTGCAAAATGATCACCACAGCTTCATTCCGATTATTCAGTTGGACTGCTAATTTGATCCCTCATAACTCACAAAACCAGCCTCAGGGAGTGAGAAGCGGCCTCTCACATGTCCACCACACTCCCTGCAGCTTACTACTTCTAGATTTCATTGCCAACAGTTTCACCACACAGGGGCCAGAGAAACCAGTAGAGAATCAGTCCCGGAAAGGAATGACTGGTCAGAGAAGTGACTAGACACAAAACCCCTTTTTATTTCCCTTCAAGTTATTACCATGACTGTGAGATTTCTAAGTGTCTGGCTATCTCTATTCCTGTTTGTGCTCAATGGGTGCTACATTAATTTACATTCAATAAACTGTTTAAAGTATGGGCCTTGCCTATCCAGTAAGATTACAGTTTCACTGAAGGTATATATCATTTACATATCCACCCAGAGTACATGCATTCTGGCCTCATATCCCACCCCCCTTCAAATTTAAGTAAAATTAAGCCATTATTCTTCTTCTCTTCATCCTGCCTGGTATTTAGTTCATTTCTTCCTTTCCCTGATAAAACTTCCATGGAGAAATCAACTTCACATGCAACAAGAATAGATGTACTTCATTAGATTCAGGAGAAGGAGTAAAACCTTAACTGAAACAATGTAAACAACAGGAGCGATTACAGCAGGGACATCTAAATGGACAACTTTAAATGTTATGAGAGAAAGGAAGAGAAGAGCACTGTGGGCTGATTGGAGGTGGTTTCACAAGAGAAGGATCCGAGATCACACAGAGGATTTGGGATATGTAGAAAAAAGAAGGATTACAAAGTTGCGGTTAGACACAAAGGCATTGAGGTTAGAATGCTGTGGCCTATTTGATGGGAGCCGCTGAAGAATTCTAAATGAAAGAGGGATGCGATAAAATCGGTGCTTTAGAAGACTGATCAGGCAGCACCACGCAGGAGTGACTGCAGAGGAAAGGAAAATGGAGGTGGAAAGAGTTAGAGGTCAATTAAGACAATCTAAGTGTGGGATGAGAGCCGTTTATTTATTCATTCAACAATTATGTGATATTTTCCATGTATTAGATACTATTATAAGTGCTGGGTTCAGTGGTGAACAGGAAAGCAAGGTACCTGCTTTCACAGGGTCCATAGTTTAGTGATGTTAAGGGGTCTCTTTAGTATAGATAGTATTAGCGATAAGTAGAGGGGAGGGAGTAAAGGGTGATGTGATGATGACTACGGAAGATCCTTTAAATAAGATACTCTGAGCAGGTGTTATTTTACTGAGACTAACGGGTGAGGAGCATCTGAAGGAGGAGTATTTCAGGGACAGAGAACAGTAAGTGCAAAGACTCTAAGGTGTGGATAACCTTAACTTATTGGAAGAACAAAAAGGACCATGTGGTTGTAAACAAGGGGAAGAGTGGCAGGAGAAGGGGTTCAAAAATGGTCTGTCGTGGAGAGGAAAAAAAATATAAATGACAGAGGCTCTGTTCATCCTCTGGTGACCAAATCAAAGTTGTGACAGAAACGAGGAGCAGCAGCAAGGAAATCGCCTAGGATCTTGATGAACAAGCCATACTACTAGGGAGGAATCCAAGAACTCACCCTGCAATAGCAGAAAGTAGGACGGGGTGAGGACACTGGCTGGCTGCCTGGTGTTCAGCGACTGAGAGAGATGGAGGCTGTGGCAGCGGCCGTCGCCTCTTAATGGGGCCACGACTGCGAGCAGATTTTCACGGTGATGGACCTGCTCCCTCTGAGCACCAGTGCCCATTCGGCTGCGTGCAGGGGCACCAGGGACTTATAGGGAGACATTGTCGGAAGTGAGGGCCAAGGCGAGAATCGCTCTGTACAGAAGTGCTGGTGGTATCCATTGTTCTCTGTTGAGCCCTCCCTCGCTCCCAGTGTGGGGACACAGCGCACACCATAGCCGAGAGGCCATCAAACTGAATAACAGAGGTCGCTCAGCGCAGAGGATTCCCTGAAACCCCACCTCCCCCAACTCACAGCCCCACCCAAGCCACATCCAGGTATATCCTCAGCGAGTCAGGTGCTCCTTGCTGAGCACTGCTAGACTCACATTGGAATCAGCTGGCCTCACTTTCTGGTGAGGGAACAATAAGCACAGCATATAGTTGGATTGCTTGCTGAATCTTAACAGGTGGCCCTGAGAGGGGCGGAAGCTTGGGCTAAACTTGGCCTGCAGCTGAACCCCTCTCAGGACTGTGTTACTAGACACCTACTTCACAAATCCACACTAATAAGACCGGAGACTTAGGAGCTTTACTTAGTACATGGAGACAGGCACAGAAAGGCAGCCAAAATGGGAAAACAAAGAAGCAGAAACCATATGAGAGAACAGAACAGAATCCAGATATAATGGAGTCAAGTAATCTAACAGATGCAGAGTTCAAAACTGGTTATAAAGATGCTCAATGAACTTTTGGGAAGTATAGATAAATTCAGTGAGAACTTCAACAAAGAGATAAAAAAACATAAAAACGGAAATGGAATTATAAAAGGGAACCAGTCTGAAATGAAGAACACATTATCTGAGATGAGAAGTATATTAAATAGAATAAACAAAGGAATAAACAAAGTAAATAAAGAAAAGGATCAAATGCCCTATCTAGAAGACGGGAAAGCCAAGGACACTCAATCAATGGCAGAAAAAAGATGCCAAGACTATAAAAATAATTTAAGGACATATGAGAGACTATTAAGGTCCAAATATCCATCTGATCTGTGTACCTGAAGAAAATCAAGATGTTGAACAGCTGTTTGAAGAAATAATGATGGAAAACTTCCCTAACCTGGTAAAGAAAATGGATATAAAACCCCAGGAAGCTCAGAGAATCCAAAACCAGGGATCCAAAGAGGCCCACACCAAGACACATCATAATTAAAATGCCAAAGTTAAATACAAAGAAAGAATATTAAAAGCAGCAAGAGAAAAAAGATAGTTACCTATAAGGACACAATAAGACTGGCAGCTGATTTCTCAAAAGAAACTATGCAGGACAGAAGGGCTTGGCAAAAAATATTCAACATGATGAAGACCCAGGATCTACAACCAAAATACTTTATCCAGCAAAGCTATCATTTAGAGTTGAAGGACATATAAAGAGCTTCCCAGACAAAAATAAGCTGAAGGAATTTATCCACCAAGAATTACAGGAAATGTTGGAGGACTTCTTTAAGAAGAAAAAACATGTATCAAAAACAGGAATAAAGAATGGTAACAACTACATTCCTATCAATAAGTACCTCAAATGGAAAAGAATTAAGTGCTCCAACCAAAAGATAGAGTGGCTGAAGGATAAGAAAACAAGACCCTACATATGCTGCCTACAAGAGCTCACTTCAGATTAAAAGACACATAGACTAAAAGGAAGGGGATGGAAAAGATATTGCTTTGATGGACCTAGAAGGTATTAAGTCAGACAGAAAAAGATAAACACTATATGATTTCACTTATATGCAGAATCTAAGGAATAAAAGAACAAACTAATCAAAAACAGATTCTAAATATAGTGGATAATTTGGTGACAGACAAAAGTGAGGGAGGTTTGGGGGACTGGGAAAATGGGGTGAAGGGTTAAAGAAGTACAAATTAGTAGCTGATGGATGGTCACGGGGATGGTGAGCATAGCGTAGGGAATGCAGTTAGCATTAATACGTTGGCTAGATGGAGGGTCAGGGGAGGGAGGGAGCAATTGGGGGATCGTTTTATGAACTATATCGATGTCTAACCAATGTACTGTAATTTGAAATTAATTAAAATAAATTAATTTAAAACAAACAAACAAAAAATGGTCTGTTGGGGTTGGATGACCTAAGGCCTTATGGGCTCTGCTAAGGAATTGAGGTTTTATTTTAAGTATGATATAGATTTAGAGGAGGGAAATAACGTGATCTCAGATACATTTAAGTCACTTTAGCTGCTGTGTGAAAAATGGATTGTTGGGGGATGAAAATAGAAGCAGGGGCCCCATTCTGGGGCTACTGCAATCGTCTAGGGCAGAAACACAGCTAATAGGACTTGTCAATGAATGGGATAAGAGAAGTTAAAGATGACAAGAAGAGCAATCTCAGTTTTGGCCTTGAGCCTCCGGTGGGTGGCAGTGCCATTTACTAAAATGAGGAAAACTGTGCAGGAAGAAATTGAGGTGTGTGTGAGACTGAGAGCACAGTTAGGGACAAGCTGGAGCTCAAGCAGAGAGTGGCACAAACAGGCTTGGTAGTCAAGAGAGAAGCCATGGCTGAAGATAAAAATTTGAGACTCCATCAGTTTAGGATTTGTATTCACAGCTTGGGAACTTGATGAGATCATCTAAATAATACAGAAAAAGAAAAAGAAGGGGGCCCAGGACATCAGAAGTTGGGTAGAGAAGAGCCAGCAAAGGATGCAGAAAGAAGGTCGGTGAGGTAGAATGAAAACGAGAAAAGTGTCATCATAGAAGCCAAACGGAAAAAGTACTTCCAGAATGAGGAGTGGTCCATTGTCAAAAAGAGTGATGAGGCCTTGAATTAGAGGTATCACCATCAGATATATCTGATGGTACTTCAAATGAATGAAATTTTCCAACCAATGCCTACCTCTAAAATGTCTGGTTCTTGCCTAATTTAACATCTTAACTAAAAGTAGATATTTCTGGTGAGGATGGAGGCTGTGAGATGGGGGAGAAGAGTAGAGGCAAAAAATAAATTTTTACATTTACCAAAAAACAGTTGATTGGATGTCTTAAAAAGAGAGAGTAAATGTAAAAATCTTTGTATAAATTATAAAGCAGAATATAAAAATAAAGATTGTTTATTACTAAATAATACTAAAAGATGTTGTCAGTAATAATAATGATGATGATTCTAGTGGCTGAAATGTGCTTTTACTGGCCTCAAGTGGGAGATTTAAATCTCTCATATAGTATTATCAGAAATAGGAAATTGCAAAATTGAAGAATATTTCAAACAGGATTCGCTGAAAATTTCAGATTGTGAACATTAATGAAATAGGAATTTTTAAGATAGAACATCAGTGATTAAAGAACCAACATATTTATCACCTACTAAGGATGTCACTAAGTCTAGGTAAACCCGACTATCCAGACCAGCCAATATCTTTACAACCAGGTATTGGCTTAGCTTACCCAGGCATCACAGAATTACAGAGTAGATAACTGAAATTTCGTTTGTGAGGAGTTGAGGTTTCCCTTGGTAGCTTTTGAACAAAGGCCAGTTCTCTTACAGTTGTTCCTTCCCAATACTTACCTTTATGTTTTCAAAGATGGAAAAATCAGTACTGCTATCATTTTAACAATATCTTCAACCTGTGTATATCAAAACAGAAGCTTCCCAGGTCATGGTAAAGTTGGATTTTATTGTTCATCTTTAAAGACAAAAGTTGTTCCAAAATATTCTGAATAAATTGTATAGATAGGTCAAAGTAAATTTAAATGAACACAACTCCCACTAAACAATCAGTGAGGGGAACTATGCACAAATGGTATAATTCTTCATTTAGAGTTTTAAAGTTACTCTTCACACAGAGTTTCAGTTGGAATTCAGCATGTTGGAAAGTCCCAGGATACATTTTTGGGTGAGGATTTCATAAAGATAAACGCCAAAGACAGGCAACTCCAAGTAGTTTGGAGAGGTTAGGCAATTCCTCATCTCCTTAAACCTCAGTTTCATCAACTGTAAAATGGAACCCGCTCCCCCTTGTTTCTATTTCTCTCAGTTGACAGTGACCTGGAGAAACTGTGCACATAGGCATTGGGCATCAAATGTCCTCCTGATCAGAGAAGGGGAAATCAGAAGAAATGCCATGGCAATAGCCCATGACTTCAAAGGCACCAAACAAAGAAGACAAAGTAGTTTTAAATGCTAGGCCTTTTAAAGAGGATGGAAATTCACACATAGATCCAGGCAGAAGTGTAAAGGCACTTGCTAATCTCAAACTGGCTTCTCTAGCTCCTCAATCTGTACTGGGAAGTCTTTGCATCAGAAAAGTTCTCAGTAGGGAAGTGGGGGAAATGACATTAGAGTGGCCAGGAACTTACCTCACAACTGTTTGAGCATCTGAGATGGAAAGTGCCTTTGAAAAAAAAAAGAAGAAGAATATTTTTCTTTCATACTGTTAAACATTTTAAAATGATTTTAATGACAGACCCTCATTATCCTGGCATTCTCCTCCCTGTCCAAAATCACCACTGTATTTATCTAGGCCTGGAACAAGCTGACATATGTGAAGTAGAAGAGGAGAGGACTCTTTAGTGTAAGCAAGAGTTCGTTTTAGAAACTTTAGACCTTAGTGGGCACGCTTCCAGATCACTGCTTCAGAGGCGTCTGCTCGGTAATGGGGTTGGTGCACATGACAATGTCAGGGATGGATTTTCAGGGAAACATAGTCAGCTGAGAAAAATAAATTGAAGATGCTAATCAGGAACAGTAACATACTGTTATATACTCCCGATATTTACTCCTCTAGCATCCAGGACTCTAAAGGGGATTCTGGATGAATTCTGTTAACATATAAGGCCTGTACACACTGCACCCCTCCCCTCATCTGCAAACCCAAAGACGCTGACTCAGCATCTGGCCCGGAGCCAGAGAGGCATATTCTGAATTCAGAGTGTGCAACCATGTTCAGTACAATTACGACATAATGGCTGCGAAGCTGTTCCTAAAAGCCAAGAAAAACCTGAATAATGTGGTTGGGTTATATCATACATGAGGGCTTAATAGAGTTTAAAAACTAATTTGAAAATGCCTTCATTCCATAAAGATAGCATTAAGATGAGGGCAAAATCATTCTAGTTCAAGGGATAGGAACAAAGTGCATAAGGAATTATGCAGACTCCTTTCTACATTATCCTTCTTAACCAAAATGACCCATTCTCTTTGAAGATATCTCTGATACTTAATACTGACCCAGAAAGAAGGCAATTTCATTAATAACATCTTAGTCTTATTGTACCCAGCTAGTAATGCCAGTTTCCTTGCTATTAAAAAGCACACAATCCTATTTCTAAAAACAACTGTTTGCAATTGAAAATCTGTCCATTCAAGCAATGTTTTCCATTCATCACTAATACTCCATTTTCCAATTCATCTTGCCAAAGAGGCAAAGTTATCCTCGTGACCACACAAGACTGGAAAGATGTTTCATTCATTTTCAGCCATTTTGTAGCAAATGACTTTGGAACATTTGAATGACTAAATCTAGCATTTCTTGGACTTGTGATACCAACAGTACCTAGGCCCGTGAAGTACACTGCTCAATCTGAATGTTGGGAACCATCCACTCCTGAGATCAGGCCCTAGTATCCCTCTCTTATGTGAGATTCTACAATCCTCTGAATCCTATTCTGTTACTTAAGAGATTTTACTGGTAGAATATATTGGAATTGGAAAATGACTTTGGAGATCCCTTGCTTCATGAATAAAATCATATTTAACCAAGCATTTCACACTGCATTTTTTTTTGTTCATTTCTCTATATTCTTCTTTGAACAGTGACCTATTTGTATACGTGATGAGAAACACAGAATTTTCAGAATTGAAAAGTTTCCAAGTTCAACCCCCTTTCTTTAAGAAAAAAAAATCTCAAAAAGTTTTATACATTAAGCCTCAGAGTATACCAAATAACAGATACCACATGTTTAAGGCTTAATTTAAGGATAGAGAGAATGAGGAAAGTCTCAGCTTCAGAAGGCAGAATTCTACTAGAAAGAATGAGGTTCTGATCTCTAAATATAAGAAGATTCAGATTAACTTCATTTTTGAACCTGGAGAAACAGAGCTGAATTTAGATCTTTTTTTTTTTTTTTTCAGTCTTATGTTCAAAGTTGCCTCAGCCTTACTTAATTTCTATTAAATAACAGTATCCATTCTCTTGGTTGACTGGAGGGACTACATGTTTTAAGTAAAGAGTTAAAAATCAAATAATTCAATCTCATGTCCTTCCTCCTGACAAACCAGAAGCCATTTCCCCATTATTTCATGATTAATATGAAAAGTACCGAACAATGAGAGGAAGTTCATTTCTTTCCAGTAGTAACATTCTGGTTTCTGCTGCAATTCCATTGGCAACATAAGGAAGCAGCATATACCACATGTCTGCCTAATTATAACACAAAAAGCTGTTGATTTTGAACTCCTTTGGAATGTTAGCAAAATAAAAGATGATCGTTGCTCTCCTTCAGATTATTTAGGCAACATGGCTTTAAAATAGTGACTGTACTTAGGTCTTCCATCCTTAAGGCATGATCAAACCAAGATGTAAGTGCCCTAGGAAAGCTAATAATTCGGTATATCTTCAAATAGATAGGCTTCAAATATTCATTCGACAGGTGTTTGTGTGAGAAGCTGAGCACGGCAGGCCTAGAGAGTATGAAGACAAGGCTGGTGAAGCCTTTCAGCTTGCATGGTCCATTCAAAACAACAAAGGCCCTGCAACTGACCAGGCCAGATGTCCCTGAAATGCAGTTTGGTGACCATCCATGGATTCTCAAATATGCCTTTCCCTATTCCAGGCTCTTTATTAAAGCATTAATAACTGCAGCATTTATAACTGCATGTTGTACTCCTTGAAATACTGTTTTATATTCTTTTCTCTACCTTGTTGCATTCCCAGTGACGTTTTCGCTTTCCTTATAGGGACGCTGCCTTTTTATTTCTAATACACTGAGTGTCTGCAATGTGCCAGTCACTGTGTCAGGTACAGAAATATACAAAGCAATTAAGATATTTTCCCTGCCCTTAAGGAATTCACACCTTGGACAGGAGATTTACAACAAATACAATATCACAGTGATGAAGCCTATAGCAGTAAAATGGTTATTACTAGATATTACTGGTGAAATGCTCTGAAATCCTTGGAGAGGGATTCTTTCTTAAAATAGAAGGTATTCTGAGTTCTGCCTTGATCTCTGGAAACTTTATTTTGGGTAAGGATTGAAATAAAAAGAGAGTAATGTTTTTATGCCTCCAGTTCCCCGTGGCTGTAACTGGAATGGAGAGTTAGAGATATGGGATAGTACCTCTGAGAAACTTAGCCCAAACCTTTCATTTTGCATATCCTTCTTCAAATGGTTTTGTCCCTTGAATTTGCTGTGTGATACTAGGGAAGGATGAAGGAAGCTTGCCTAGTCCCTGCTACCTGTGTATCTACACATCTCAGGATCCAGATGGTTTCTCCCCTTCAAAATAATTGCAAACAAGATTAAAACTGCATGCAGAAACTATTCCAGCTGGCTTTTGACTCTCTCTGATATTCACTCCTTGAATAAAGCAGTGGCAAAATTAGATTTAAAATAAGAAACATTAAAAAACTTACTAGTACCAGATCACCTCAAGGTCCTGCTAACATATGAAACCCTGAACCCTGGCATCAGAGTAACTGAATGCATCAGCCAGCTAGAGTATGCACATGTTAGGAAATACAAAACTTTAATAATAAAAAATAACTTATTTTGAAGGCATAGCTCCACATTGCATCTGGGTACTTAAAAGTATGATAGAGCCAGGGACCTCGAATAAAATGGAAATACAGTCCAATAAATTCCCAAGCTGGAAAATCCTCATTTTGTTACCTTACCTGCCATCCATCTAAATAAAACCACATGAACACATTTTTCTCTGATGAAGGAGACAAAAAAAAATATTGATCCTTCCCTGGCAGGCAGCTACTACTGACCACAACAAGCACGAAGAAAGAAAATCTGAGGAGCGTGCCTGTCTAAAGCACCAGTCCCACCAATCTTCATTTTCATGACAGGAACTTTCTGGTTGCAGGCAATTCCTTAGCAGAGCAGGACCCAGGTTATTAGGCTATGAAATTTCACACAGAACCATGATTAGTTCTGTCTTACTCGAATATTACTATAATCATTCAATATTTCCAGGATATATCTCTTTTTCCAAGTGTTTTAAAACTTAATGTAGACAGCTCTAAATATTGGTAGAGAGCTTCATATGTATTTTCATAAGCGACTGCTCAGATAATTACTAAATGAAAAGAATGTGGCCTCTAATAGCTACCTCATCTTGAGCAGTGTCATGCATGCTAAGACATAGCTCTAGCAGCTGCTTCCCCAAGGCAACGTGTAGTTACAGGAGCTCCGCTTATGTTGCTAAATGTGCTCGAAAAGGTTAGGGATAGAATAGGTCCTCCACACTATCCCTGTCCCGGAGGAACTGAGAATCTTGAGATCAGGTTGAGCCATGCTGTGGATTTTTTAACAAGCTCTAAAATATAAAGTACTATATATAACACTTTCTGTTAAGCAACAAGAATAAAGATCACCCAGGCCAAAAACTCCTTGTTAAAGACAGCCTTAGAAAAAGGCACTGCCTATTCATGTTAGTAATAATTTGGTTGGGTCTTTTCTACCTTTGGATTTCTTAAAAAATTGTATGAGGTGATATTTGTTAGGCGTAACTGACAAGGCTACGTATTCGTTGAGAATTGCACAGTCTCTGATTTATTCTCTCATTGTTCAGCACCCAGAGGGATGCTTTTGCTCAATAAAGCAGAGAGGAGGTCCAGAGAGCACTGGACTCACAATGTTCCCTAGTGCACCTTAAGATCTTTTCATCCCCAATTAAAGGTCAACATGGCTGCTCAAAAATATTTATTTAAAAAGGCAGTCATCTCAGCGGGCTGCCAGTTGAGATTATATTGCCACTTCACGGAAGTTCATTAAACCGGGGACGGAGCATCTGTGAATCACTTGTAAATAAGTTGAAATGCTTTCCGCTTTCTCTTAAAAGCTGCCTTTTCCCGCCCATTATTTTGTTGATTTCCCAGAACGCCACTGTGTGCGAACACACATACACATACGTTTATAACACTCCTACTCCCGTGGTTCATGGACTTATACCCTCGGTTTAATTAAAGCCCCTCTAATGACAACCAAAACTGGCCGCGTCCGCAACAACCAAGGTCTGGCTTGCGCCTCTTCCCAACCCGCCTGCTGGCTCTGGGCAGGGGGCCGCAAACGCGCCCACCTGCTGGCGCGGGGCCACTGACACCCACCTGAGCCTTCCGCCGCCTACGTCGCCCTGCGCCCGGCACTACATCGCCTTCCGCCCGCGCCCGGCACTTCCGCTCGAGCCCGCGCGGCTCGGGCTCCGCGCCCTGCACTTCCGTCCCGTCCTGTCGCCCTTGGGGTTGGTGTCCTTGGATCTTAGATCCCGGGACAAAAACCAAGGCCAAAAGTGTGTGTGTGTGTGTGTGTGTGTGTGTGTGTGTGTGTGTGTGTGTGTGTGTGTGTGTGTGTGTGTGTGTGTGTGTGTTTTAAAGGGTGGTGCAATCCACGGAAGAGGGACTGGGAATGTTTGGGAACCATTTAATAATGAGCGTCAAGTGTGCTAGCCAGCTTTTTGAGATTGTGCAGCCTATTTCATTTTGGCCCCTCCCTGCATTCATTCATTCACTCACTCACTCATTCATTCATTCAATGTTTTCTGTCCCCTGGGTCTGGACTGAGCTAGGTTATGAGGAACACGATTATGAATGAAACTGGCAGCTGTACCCTCCCACAATTAAAGTTGGGAAGGCAAGCCAGGCATTAGGAAATGATCCTTTAAATAGGTCATCAGTTCACTGAGCTTAGTGCTTTGATAGGGAAGGAATATGAACCTATGAAAAAATATGTGCAATGTAGTTAAAGAGGTAGCTTTTGGGCTTGCATGTGTAAAGCTGGGTTGGGCAGGGACAGAGCTCTCTTGGCCTAGGAATAGTTGAAACAGGAGGGAGCCCAGCATGGGCAATGCAAAGAAGACTGATTAATGTGGCTACAGAATAAAGGGAGTGGGGAATAGAAATGGAAACAGGTTGGAGTGTAGGCAGGAGTCAGATCATGCAGGCCCTTTCAGGTTTATACTAAGGGTAGCTGGATCAATTTTTGTTTATTCTTATTTTTATTTGTATGTGGGAAGGGGGTTGAACTGATCACCTTTCCATTCTGAAGGGATTACTCATCTTTAGAAGGAAAAGAGAAGGAGTTGGGGTAGGTAAAAGCTGAGTACAAGCAGGGAAGGCAGGAAGCAGATATGTTCAGGGGTTAGGTGTGGTACTGTAAATAGAAAATGACGGATAATAGTAAGACTAATGCTCAAAGCTAACATAGATTGCTCACCATCAGCTTTACACTCATTAACTTGTTTAATCTTGAGAACAATCCTATTAAGCATTCTTAGTACCATTTTACAGATGAAGAAATGGAGGATTAATAGCTTGCCCTGGTCCTCAGAGCTGGAAAAATGGCAGAGTTGGGATTCTATCTCATGCTGATGCCAGTATCTATGAGTTTGTCACTGTACCCTCAATATGTTTTTTTGACAACGTTAAAAAAGACACAAAAACAAACCAAGGCCAGGAATAAATCTTCTAAACAAAATCACAGTGATTATGTGATATTGTTAGAGGACATATCTAGAAAGTAGAGTTTTCAAATTCTTTATCACTTCAGCATTTGCTGATGGCAAAAGAGAAAATTTTGTGACGGTCAACAGACTACCTGTGATTATTTTTGAATTGATACAGTTTGATAAGGTCTAATTTTTTTTTTGAGGGGGTTGTTAAAAGTCAGTTGACAAATTGTGCTTTACCTAACAGTTGCTAATCTATCTTTAAAGAAGTTATCTTGGGTCTAGTTATAAACACCTTGGCAGAGTATGCATCACTCACATTTTGTGGAGTGATAGAAAGCTTCCTAGAAATGCAACTTCATATCAGCTCTCAAATCTCATTTTTTTCTTAGAAAACAAAATAAATTGGATTCATGAAACCCGATTTCATCCCCTGAAGAATGACTTCACCAAAGGCCAACAGCGAAGGCTTTTACATAGGTTACTAGTAAATTTCTCTAAGGAGTCAAAAATTCACAAATTTACAGAATTTCAGTTTAATTAGTATGAATTTCTTGGGTTGTTCAGTTGATGCCACAGGACTTGATTCATCCACACAATTGTTTTGGTCGAGGGCAGAAGTCCCATGATGCAGCTGGGAATCCCTGAGTGCTCACTGTAGTCAGTGCCCAGTCACTTTGAGAGTGCTTGGCTGAGTGCCAGGAGCCCAGAGGGCCAGTTTCACCTCCAGCCACAGGATTCACAGTGTTGGGCATATGAGCTGTGCTTGGGAAAATGTCTAAAGTCTGACCAGGAAATACTATTGTCTCCAATAAAAGAAAACTGCCAAAGCAAAATTAATAAATATTTATTAAATAGTCACAAAATATAATATGAGTCTACTTTATTAATTGCTGGATTTAGTGTTCATAACAATTTCAGTTATTTGAAAACAGTCTTTAAATGAGATGCTCTTACTGAGAATTCCTAAATATACATGATGACTGTTGAGAAATCACAGCATATTTTAAACTAGTTACTTTAGCCAAATATTTCAAAAGCAAAATTGTAAAATCCTTTTTAGTGAAATTATTAAATGTAGGATGTGTACATATTTTAACATGTTTTGAATGATGTGAAAGTAATAATATTTAGAATAAACGAAGGTCTTAGTATAGCGATGGGTCTTGTATAATTTTGTTCACTCAAAACTTGCTTGTTGCAGACATTTGACCTACATCTTTCCCTTTAGGTCTGGAATCTAATCCTAAACTATGCTCTGAGACTCTGGATAACTGGTGAAAGATCTCTGTGTTCTGAATTCACCTGGGTTGAGTTCTTTGAATCTCAAGGCTCTGCCAGTCCTGTGGTCAGTTCTGAGGCTGAAACCTGTTCTAAAGAAAGCTTGCTGGTATATAGCCTGGTCTGCAACTCCTAAGATAACTCTGAGGGTACTTTTAGGCAGCAGTCCCCCACCATTTTGGCCTCAGGACCAGTGCTCCTACGAGAATCTAATGCCTGATGATCTGAGGTGGAGCTGAGGTGGTAATGCTAGTGCTGGGAGCGGCTGCAAATATAGATGAAGCTTTGCTCACCCATTGATCACCTCCTGTGTGCGGCCTGATTCCTTACAGGCCACAAACCGGTGTTGGCCCATGGTCCAGGGTTGGTGACCCTTGCTTTAGAGGACATAATTGCCTGTTTTTCCAGAGATAACATGTAGCCGTCTTCCCCCTAAGGCCTCCTAAGGGTTGGGCATGGAAGGAGGCACGTTCACTCCCACCGCCTGACTTTGATTCTGGGGGGACAGGAGTAAAGAAATGCCTTTTGATGTCAATGCTTCCCCTTGAGAATACCTTAGAAAAATATTGTATGTCCTGACAGGTAGTGGCTGTCATGCCAGCTCTAATTTACAGTAACCTGGCTCTGTGCTGCCGCTCAAAAAACACAATCTGAACTTTGACTAGGAGAGACAGTCCCAGTAATTGCCTCAGTGTAATCATGATGATGGAGGTATTTAGAAACCTGGTAGGTTTTATTCCTGGTCTTCCTCCGGTCTTTATAGTGAGCTTATTTGTTTATCTCCTGAATGTCTCATCCCCAGTACTGCAAACTCTGCAGGAAATGATCTGTAAGGACTAGATATTGTGTTATGTTTAAGGTCATGGAGGAAAACAGTGGCAACCTCCCAAAGAAAAGACAGGCTTCTGAGTCTGGATGTGTTGGGTCAACAGGGCCATTGTTGGCTCCCCAAGGCCAACCATTACAGGAAACAGAATTATAACCTGTCCAACCAGGGGAGAATGGACTTCAGAAGCCTGATTTCTATATCCCCTTGACATTTAAAAACTCTGCTCTTGTGCCAGACATTCAGAAGAGAGTGAAGAGAATTTTCAAAGGAGAAAAAATGTTTATTTGTTTTAAGCCTTGCTCAGTAATCCACTTACGCCATTTACATTAGTTAAAGAAACTTTCCTTGTAAACACCATTAATTATGTAGTATAAGAGCCAAATAAAAATGCTAAAAAATAAAAGTAATTTATAGAATAAATTAGTATAGCTTGAGTGCACATATATTATTACAGTGCACATATATTATACATTTTTTTGAAGAAGTGGATTTGTGGCTTTCTAGTGTTTGAGCTACTAGGATGGAACCAACAGAAATGACATTTTACAGATGGCTACCAAAGCTGTTAAAGTTTAAACTGATACTGGCAATGAAATTACGGTTTTCACAGGGAACTTGACTCATGCCCCTCTCTATATGTCTTGAAAAGATTGTGGGGGGAGATGCGAATCGAGCGTCCTATGGATTTCCTCCAGAAGGTTTGTGGGAGCAGGACTATTACTGTTTATCCCAAACCAGCATCCTCCAATGTCTTCTCCAGCGCCGTAGCAGAAGATTGGTTGTGTCTGTGCTAAAGGAAATGATTTGTGCGCAGCCTGCCAGGCACGAAGAGGGGCAGGAACTGAAGTTGAGGAAATATGGCATGGGGACCTTGCGGTAACAATGACAGTATATACACTTGTGTGACCTTTGTAGTATTTCAAGTGTTTTCAGGTGTTGTATTTAATGCGATCCTCTACAATAATTCTGTAAGATAGGCAGCACGTGTATTTTTACTGACCCCATTTTACAGACAAGGAAATTGAAGCTTAGGGAGGCGATCGCAGTGACACAAGGATTGGAAAGCATTTCCTAACTCCTATCTATAGTTTTTTTCCTCCACCACATATTTCTTTTTAAATGTAAATGAAGAGAAACGTGGCTGAGTTCATAGCAATATTTGTGCTATGTGGAATCTTTTAAGAACATTTGAGCACGTTTATATCATTTCCTCAGGGAAAGTTTTGTTTAACTTAGAGAAGTAGGAAATGAGTTGAAATGGGAAAAGTTTTTCATTTTATGGCCTTCTGTTCTGTTCGGTAAGCATGGATCATAGAGGAGGATCGATTTCTCACAGCATAAAGTGAGGAGAGCCTCCTTCGTTCCCTGGTTCAGCCTGACACCTCTCCAAGGAGTCCTTTCAGACAAAACAGGGGGCGGCTGGCTTATCAGTCAGAAAAGAAAAGACATCACTGTCCTCAAGCATGCCCCAACACACCGAATGGTCTCATGCAGCACTGAAGTTAACACTTATTGCTCAGAAGAATTCTAAGGGATAATTTTTTTGCCGCTTTGAGCATCTTTCAGAAATATGCTTAAATATTTTGCTACATTATCTGCTATGTCAACACAGCACAACATAAAGGGGGAATTATCTTTCATTCATTTATTCAGAATAATGTTACCGAATATGTACTATGTGCCAGGGCTAGACACTAAGACTCTGCGGTTGAACCAACTGGACATGCTCCTTGTTGTGATGGAACTGCCAGTCAAATGGAGGAGATGAACGTTAATCAAATGATCACATCAATAAATATTTACTACAGAAGCCCCTTTCTTGAATGAGAGCAAGACTGATGGCTGAGTAGGTAATTGAAAAATGCAGTTAAAATGGGAAATCATTAAAATATGTATGTAAATATGTGTGTATATAGGTATAATTTATTTTGTACTTAATATGCACAAATGAATATTTATTTGCCAAAAGTGATAGGACCAAGGTGCTTTCTTTAAGGATCAGTTCAGTAACTAAAGCTTTATATCATCCTTCTTGCATAAAGCTCGCTCAAATGCATATCATCTACAATTTTCAGTTTCAGACATTTTAAAGTTGAGGGAGAACTTAAAGACACTTGTGAAGTAATTTGAATTCATTTAGATTTTTATTATTTTTTCCTAGCCTTTTACACTTGTCCTGCCTAATTTAAGGACATTTCCCACTCTCCGCCCCGCTTTTTCAAGTTACTCCAAAGCATTCAACTTAGTTTTCATGGAAATAGCAACTCCCTTTTTTATACTCATATTTAATCAGTTTATATGATATTTAATTAAACTACATCATTATAGTAATCAGGTACGATTGCTATAAACAGGTTTGGGAACAAAAACAAACTCCTCTTAGTAAGGATAGAGCTCAGTTGGTAGGGATAGAAGTGGTGAGGATATATATTAGTTGGCAGAAGCCACAAGCATTAATTATGCTCTGGCCAATCCGTCAATACACTTTACAGACAGATTTGAAGACTCAGTTAATTCCCCAAGGAGCTCAATTAAAAATTTTTCTAGCGTAATTAGAAACTAATAAACATTACCAAGGAAAAGCAGTGAGTGCCATGAAGGTCTGTAATTGGGGATGTGACTCAGTCCTGGGCATCAGGAAAGGCCTTTCAGAGGACTTGACAGATCAGAGGCTGATTAGGTGTTTGTTCAGGGAGGACTGCAGAAAAAGAGTTCCGGACAGCAGGAGCAGCAGAGCCAGTAACTGTGAGGACAGAGAGAGTACGCGTTGAAAATGAGGAACCGAAAGAAACCAGTATGTCCAGAGCAAAGGGTGAAAGGCGGTCCAGAAAGAGGCAGAGAGAGGGAGAGGCCAGTTCATGCCAGCTTTACCAGCTCTGACAAGCATGAGGGTCTTCATCCCTGCTGACAGTGGGAAGCTGTCAGTGCTTATAAAGCTTATTTGACCAAGAGCAACAGCTAATTTGTTGAGTTTTGACCCCCAAATCTAATTTGGGCACTCAGATTGTTTGTTTTTACAATTTAAACACACTCTAGGTAGTAGAGAAAAAAAATCTTTTCTTAACCTCTGCCACCAGAATTTCTCTTAGGGAGGGAATGGTCCCTGACTAGG
This sequence comes from Eonycteris spelaea, assembly GCA_003508835.1. Lineage (NCBI taxonomy): Eukaryota > Metazoa > Chordata > Mammalia > Chiroptera > Pteropodidae > Eonycteris > Eonycteris spelaea. The sequence continues at coordinate 1,331,361 of PUFA01000175.1, forward strand.
AAAATACATTCATCAGCCACTTGTGCGTCGAACTTGAAGATTTGAGGGTAGGTGTCAAGATAATAAAAGAGATACTAAATATCTCTGCTGAGAAAGAAGGAGAGAGAAGGAAGGAAGAGGATGTGAGTTAATTAGTTTCTGAGGGCTGCTAATATAGTATCACAAACTGGAGGCTTAAAATAACAGACATTGAGTCTCTCACAGTTTTGGAGACCACAAGTCTGAAATGAAGGTGTCAGCAGGGTCATGTTTCCTTTTTGAGGCTCTGGATAGAATCTTTCCTTGTTTCTTCCTAGTTTCTGGTTGTGGCTGGCAATCTTTGGTAGTCTTTGGCTTTTAGCTGCATCATTCCAATCTCTGCCCTGTGGTCACATGGCATTCTCCTGTGTGCCTCTCTCTACGCCTCCTCTTTTCTTAAGGACGCCAGTCACATTGGATTAGGGCCCAACCGAATGACTTCCTCTTTTTAAAAAAATGTTTTTTGCATTTTTTCTCAGCTTTATTGAAATATAATAGACAATTTGTTGCTTGTATTTACATTGCACAATTCAATAAGTTTTTTTTTCAATTATAGTTGGGGTACAATAATATATTAGTTTCAGTTTTACAGCATAGTGATTAGAGATCTATAAAACTCACAAAGTGATCACCCCACTAAACCTAGTACCCTCTTCTCCTTACATATTTATTACAACATTATTAAGTATTTTCCTTGTACCACACTTTATATTTCAGTGTCTATTTTGTAACTATCCACCTGTACTTCTTAATCTCTTTGCCCTTTTTGCCATCCTCCCACCCTCCATCCCATCTAGTAGCTCTCAAAATATTCTCTATATCTGAATTTATTTCCATTTTTGTTGTTGTTTATTTTTTTCTTTAAACTCCACATGAACATGAAATTATATGATATTTGTCTTTCCCTATCTGACTTATTTCATTCAGCACAATACCCTCTAGGTCCATCAAGGCAGTATCTTTTTCCACCCTTTTCCTTTTAGTCTGTGTGTGTCTTTTAATCTGAAGGGAGTCTCTTGTAGGCAGCATATGTAGGGTCTTGTTTTCTTATCCATTCAGCCATTCTGTCTTCGACTGGAACATTTAATTCTTTTCCATTTGAGGTACTTGTTGATAGGAATGTAGTTGTTACCATTCTTTATTCCTGTTTTTGATACATGTTTTTTCTTCTTAAAGAAGTTCTTCCAACATTTCCTGTAATACTGGCTTGATGTTGATAAATTCCTTTAACTTATTTTTGTATGGGAAGCTCTTTATATGTCTTGATTCTAAATGATAGCTTTGTTGGATAAAGTATTTTGGTTGTAGATCCTGGGTTTTCTCATGTTGAATATTTTTGCCAAGCCCTTCTGTTCTGCATAGTTTCTTTTGAGAAATCAGCTTACCTTGTAGGTAACCGATTTCTCTTGCTGCTTTTAAGATTCTCTCTGTATTTAATCTTTGGCATTTTAATTATGATGTGTCTTGTGTGTGGGCCTCTTTGGGTTCATCTTTTTGGGACTCTCTGAGCATCCTTGGGTTGTATCTATTTCTTTCACCAGTTAGGGAAGTTTTCCATCATTATTTCTTCAAATAGCTCTTCAACTTCTTATTTTCCTTCAGGTACCTCTATGACATGAATATTTTTACATTTAATAGTGTCCCACAGGCTTTTAAATTATTATTATAGTCTTGGCTTCTTTTTTCTTGCCATTCTGATTGAGTGTCCTTGGCTTCCTCATTCTATATCGGTGATTTGATCCTCTTCTTTATCCACTCAGTTATTCCCTCTAATATACTCTTCATCTCAGATAATGTTGTTCATTTCTGACTGGTTCTTTATAATTTCCATTTCCATTTTTATGTTTTTTATCTCTTTGTTAAAGTTTCTTACTGAGTTCATTCCCTAAGTTCTTGAGCATCTTTATAACCAGTGTTTTGAACTCTGCATCTGTTAGATTGCTTGACTCCATTATTCCTGGATCTCTGTTCTATTCTTTCATATGGTTTCTGCTTCTTTTTTTCCCATTTTGGCTGCTTTCCATGTCTGTTTCTATGTACTAAGCAAAGCTCCTAAGTCTCCCAGTGTTATTATGAGGCTTTGTGTAGTAGGTGTCCAGTGGCACAGTCCTGAGAGGGTTCAGCTGCAGGCCAAGTTTAGCCCCAGCCTGTGCCCTTACAAAGCCACCTGTTAAGATTAGCAGGCACTCAGCAGATGCTGTGCTTATAGTTGCCTCAAGAGGCTACGCCAGCATCTGAGGCCAGCTGCCACCAGTGTGAGTCTTGGCGCTGCTCAGCAAGGAGCACTGGACTCATGGAGGACACAGCTGGATGTGGCTTGGGTTGGGCTGTGAATTGGGGGAGGCAGAGTTTCAGGGAATCCTCTGGGCAGAGTGACCTCTGTTATCCTGTTGGATGACATCTCAGCTATAGGGGCACTGAGTCCATGCACCAGGAGGAGCAGGGTTCAACAGGGAGATAATGGATACTGCCAGCACTTCCGCCCGGGAGAGATCCTTACCTCCGGCCCTCGCTCCAACAACTCAGTGTCCACCTATAAGTTCGTGATGCCCCCCGTGCATCTGACCCAGTGCTGGTGCTCAGAGCAAGCAGGTCCGTCACTGTGAAAGCCTAGTTGCAGACATGGCCCCTTTAAGAGGCATTTGCAGCTGCCGCTGCTGCAGCCCTGTCCCACTCAGCTGCTTGGGACCTAGCATTCTTGCATCTTCACCCCCTCCTACCTTCTACTGTTGCAGGGTGATTTCTTATTTCTCTCCCTAGTGGTAGTGCTTCTGTTCATCTAGCTCCCAGGCAACTTTGCTTGCTATTTGTTCCGTGTTTCTGTCACAACTTTGATGTGGTTGCATGAGAGATGAACAAAGCCTCTTCAATCTACCATTTTTTCCTAATGACTTCCTCTTAACTCGATTAGATCTGCAAAGACCCTATTTCTAAACAGTGTCACTCCACAGTACTAGAGGCTAGGGTTTGAATATATCTTTGGGGGAACACAATTCAGCCCATAACAGGCATGAAAGGAGAAAAGTGAGAGGATCAGCAAAAGTTTAAGAGATTAAATGGCTAGGGTGGCTACAGCCAGTAAGAAATTGCTGGGGCTGGGTGGGCTGAAAGGACTAATATAGGTTTTCAAGTTCTTTTCTTACAGTATAAGAGGTGACAGCCTGCATAACATCTCCTCTGTACCCATATGGTGGCTCCCATCCTTCTAGTGAAAGTTCCGCTACATATGTTTTCTGATGCTTTGGTTGTGGAAGTGAGGGGACAAGTGACATTTGAAATCACTGAGAAGGATTTGGGTCTTGTGTTCGGGTCACTGATATAAAGGATGTGATCACAGAAAACCTCATGGAGAACAAGATTCAACGGAGGCTGGAAAGCTGAACAAAAGTAATTCTGTGACTGTAAATCACCCCTTGCCCTGGACAGAGATGTATTGAATTTCCACAGTCTCTTGAATAAGGGTTTGAGTCAACCTTATTTCCCTCTTGTTGGGTTGAGACCAAACTTTCAAACACAGTTATTAAAAATCTTCCCCTTCATTTTGTTTTGTCAGGCTTTTGGGTGGTACAGTACATGCTTTTAGCTAAATTAGTAGTGTTTGTGAGTTGCTTTTTAAAAAATCTTGTATTCTAGCTCTCTTGCTGTACTAGTTTTGAAAGATAAAAACTCCAAATAGACAACCACTTTGATGGCAGGAGAATGTTCTTTGAAGTCCAATTTTCATTTCATGTCATTCTCCCTCCTTACTTCATAGAAAACATTCCCATTTCATTTCTCCATCTATGGTGGGGCAGAAGCTCTTCACGCCTTTTCCTCAGCTTTGCACCCAGCTCTCAAAATGAAGAAACCGATTTCCTGTAGTGGGTACAGATGTTTGTGTTCAGACTTCTTACTATTAGCCATTAAGTCTGAGAGTTGTACAAAATTAAATCCATCCTTGAGGCCTGGAAGGGAAGATGATATTGATGACAGTTTAATGTCCTCAGAGTGAAATGACTGAATTGGGGAAGAAGGACCATCTCCATGAACTATGATCCTAAACAACAATATTTCTATTCATTTTCGTGCTTCATTTATGTTGGTTTTTAACACAAATGTGGTTTTAAAACACATAAAAGCCTTCTTAAAATCTAAGTAACTGGCAAATGGTTAGAATAATTAATAAAGTAGGGGTTTTTTTGTTTGTTTGTTTTTTTCTGTAAACAGCTTGAAGAAAATGAGAAACTTTGTGGCTGGCAAAAGTATTATTTATGGCTAATACATCATGCCTCTGTGGAAGCTTTCACCCTGTAAGGCAGGTACTTCATGAGTACTGAGGCTGCTTGGGCAAAATGAAGCAAAAAGCAGAGCAATTTTCCAGAGACTGTGAATACAATATGAGGTTATGTCTAGATATTTAGGCAAAAAATAGGGCCTTCTATTTCTTGGGTCTTCTAGGATCTTCTAGGGTCTTCTCCCACTTTGTGAATCCTGCATGAGTTGTTGATTGAAATAGTTAGACAATGCTCTTCTTCACTCCTGAAGAAGTTAGCTAAACCAACCATTCCCCTGCATTATGCCAGGGGCACTGTATTCTCTGGATGCAGAAGATGGATCCTTTCAGTGAACCTGATTATCATCCTCTTCAGTCTTTGGGAACCAGCCAGTCTCCCCCTTGAACCAAGCCATGTCTGCGTGACTTCTGCCTGCTGTGGGAAGGTGTTCTCCATAAAGAAGGCATGCATAGAAGGGCCAGAAGTCCCTCGAGAGCCCATAGAATGCTGGTGCAGTAGGCTCCGAGGTTTAACCCAAGGTCTACACCGTGAGCCAGGCTCTCTAGTCCTGTATGATGTCCTTTTCCATGATTCCTGTGTAAGGTTCTATTGCCATAATTCCTGCTCGGTCCTTATTAGTTCGTAGAACAACCGTTTAAAGAGTTATTCAGCCGTGTAAGAGATGCCAGTCTTCTGTGACACCCATGTTTTGATTATACCCCAAGCCCAAGACCATTTTCTCACAGCTCTATGCAAACTCTCAGTGGCTACCACACATTTAAAAGATTAAAAGAGAGAAAAAAATTTCAGCTTGAACTAGTCATGTAATTGCCCATTGGTGCTTGTTACCCTGCAGGCATTAACAAAAAGAACATTCTTAAGTTTTAAACATTTCATTTTTTTTTTTTAATAATAGCAAGTCAAGTTGGCCAGGATTCAGAAGAAATCTCTTGGAATTGTAATAAATATAAAAAGGTTCTTTATAAAATCAAGAGTGTTAGCTACTTTCTGGGAAAAAGAAACCAGGAAGACTGTGGTTGTGTGTGTGTGTGTGTGTGTGTGTGTGTGTGTGTGTGTAAAATGAAGAAACAGACACAGCAGAGACATATGTTACTAGCTCCATTCATCTGGGGACAGCTCACAACTCAGAATTACTCTTTCCTTTCACTATAGTGAGGTAGGTGGTCACTTTAAAGACATCTATTCACAGTTTTTCACCCCATGTAATTCTGGGTGTAATTCTGGGGTTATTTGTGGCTTTTTGGTCTTGCACTGGTCTCCTTTCTTATCACCGCTGACTCTCACATAAGTGCAGATGATGAGGCAGAAAATCTAACCAAACGGAATAGTCAGTTTATGTTTCATTGTATTTTCTCTTTCCATCACCTGTTTTAAAAGCTGATCTGATTGTATATTATCTATGATAGCTAGCTTGAATTCCCCTTCTTGGTCTGGAGAAAGAGAGTGAGAGAGAGAAGTGTTTAAAGTTCTTTGCCATCTAATATTGCCTGCGCTCCTGCAGGTGATTTACATACCACATGATCTCCACCGTCTGTGTGCTGTAACTCAGTAACTCAGTGGTAGCTTGACCTTCAGCAGCTGCTGAGCCTCTTTGTCTCTAAGCAAGGGCAGAGGAGACCATTATAGCAAGGAAATAACATGTGGCTTTCCAAACTGCATGAAATACATCTATTGTGACTAGATGAATTACATATTTATGAAAACTGGGAAACGGAAGATTACTCCGCTTGCCAAGCACTCACCTTGGCTGAGCACAAGGCCCAGCAAACAATGCAAAGCTCTGGCGCTCTCATTTATTTGCCTTGCCAGTCAACATGTGCGGCATGATTGCGGGTTTCTACAACATGCCATGAGAAGAAAGGTGGCAAGAGTTTGCATTGCCAAGGAAAACTGTATTCCCGGATGATTATATTTTTATCTCATACCCATACGTATTTACTGGGTATCCATTGTTCTAACATTATCCTAACAAAATGGCGATACTGTATTATCAGGAAAGGAAATTACTGGTCACAAGGTGAGTTTCTGCAAATACTATGAAGATTACCCTTCTCCCATTGAAGAGAATATCTAACTATTGCACGTGAAACCATGCACACCAAGAAGACGAGTTTCGATGTTTCTATTTCTTATTAATCCATGATTTATTAGCAGAGAATCATGGAAACTCCCTCGTGTACAAATTAGAAAAATGAAGCCCCTCTCCCCCCAGGGAACACTGTCAGTGATAGAGCCAAGAAAAGCATTGCTATCTTTCTACCCTAACTTCATATTTACTCCACCAGAATGCTGCACACATGTGGATTTGACTTGAATGGTACAATGTCAGTAATGGCAGTGACCAAAAAGACTGTGACATTTAAAATGCTGCCCTTGGTTCTGTTCACAGCATAGTTCCAATGCTAGTTAGACTCATGCACATGCCGATCCTTCTTCCTTCGGTCCTTACCTTCTTTGCCCGAAGATCTGTCCATCTTTACATTCTCCACTGGGCTGCTGAGAACTGAGTTAAATGGCAAAAGCAATGGTGGCCTGTTACCATTCACTCACTCACTCACTCACTCATTCACCCACTTATTTTCCAGTAAGGATCTAGCAGGAACCAACAATTATGATCCCTGGAAAGCTGCTAATGAGGCATACTCCTTGAGACCATGTTGCACGGGCAGCCTCTTGATTCCCAAGCTTCCTAAACATGGCAGACAGGGCAGCTCCCATTGGGGGTACATTCTGCTGTATTTTTCTAGGACTCTTCTCTCTAGCTCAGCAAAGGGACTGTTCCTCCTGACCTTTCAACGATTTCGTTAGCACCTAATTCCCTATATTAAATCTCTTCCTACTTAAACTAGCTAGAGTGGTTTCTCTGATCTGTAACTGAGTCCTGACTTATCTGCTGCTCAAAGATCACCTGTGATCCCACTGTACCCTTAGTCAACCTGTGTTCTATCATATATTGCATTTAAGTCATTCTCTCTTTTTGTCTCTGTCTCTCTCCTTCCTGTCACCTCCTAGACCATAGATTACAAAGTATTTCATCTTTTAGCCCTTCTCTACATGGGATAAAGCCTGACATAATATTCACTTGAGATATTTGTTTGAATAAATGGATGGATGACAAAATGTATAGGGTCAAATATCCTATGATGCTTAGTTCACGGGAAAATGAAAAACTTGTTGAAAATGCAATTATTTTTCATACATATGCCATTAGTGTATTTTATTTAATAAAATTAGAAAGGCACACACTTTTAGCTTAATATTAATCATTACCTTTTACTTAAACAGTCAAATGAGATTTCCTGCTCAGCAGTTAAATATTTTGCTGTCCCCGGAAGACTAGCAATGTGCATTGATGAATGTGAGCCTTGCCTCTTAGTTCCTGCCTCCTGCCCATTACATTTCTTCCTGGGTAAATTCTGAACAGGTGCTTCTAGATGCCTCATTAACCTCATGGAGCTATAGAAATTGTGGGTGAGATGATCCTTCCCCAGAAACTAAGCTCTGCATTCTTTAAGCACTGCACTGGGCTTAAACCATTGTGATTCTGTGTTGCCATCAGCGACAGACACTGTCTTAAGGTGCCAGGAGCCTGAATTGATGTTATGTCTTATCTTTCCTCTGATCCTTCCTTCTTGTCATTATTTAATCTGCTCTCTATCATTTGTCTATCTGTTTCATTTCCCCATTAATATTTATAAAGTGCTTACAGGTTGCATTATAATAATAACAACTTTTTAAACCATTTTTAAAAGGCCTTCACAATTTATAACTCATTTACTTCTCGCTAAAATTTTCGGAGGTTAGGAGTGTAGATGTTGATATTCTCATTTTATTGGTGAGCATAGAGAGATGTAGAAAGGGTAAATGTCCTACTGAAATTTATACGGCAGAACTGGGCCTTGATGGTACCAACTGACCTGACTCTGGGTCCAATGTTCATCTTAATTCCATGCTCTTTATGATACGAAACAAGACCATAAGATACAAAATAGACAATATCAGATCTTTAGGGTTTTGTACTGTGAATTGGTGTGTTACATACACAAAGACACAGAGGGGATGTCTCGATGAATTTGAAAATGTTTCATCTCAATTACAAAAGACATTTCTATTATCAATGAACGTATGTGGCACATCTACAGGAAGCACCCAAATGGAAAGAACATGTGAACCTTAGCCAGTGATGATGAATCTCTTTGGCATTAATGATGCCACTGCAGTAGCAATCAGAGGTCACATACTCAGAGCGTCCTGAACTGGTCTGATGACATATGGGATATTAAGCAACATTTCCAAGTAGGAGAGCAGCCAGGGGAGGAGAAGTGGGATAGAAAAACATCCCAGAAACCAAGTCAAGCAGGGATTACTTGAAGGGTATAGGGAGGAGAGAGGAGAAATGGGAGAGGAAATGTGAATTATTTTCTATGTGACACCAGAGAGTAAAATACTCCTACCAGTGCGTAAAATGACAGGGAGATAGAAGAAAACATTTTCTGACAATTACAGGACTCCAAAATGAGAGGGGTATCCTGGGAGATAATATGCTCTTTGTCACTGGAAATGTTCAAGAAGATGACCCTGTCAGGGTGATGGTAAGGGAGCCTCCCTTGCAGGGAGGTTAGATAGTGATCTTGTTGTCAGACTGATGCAGCCTGGGAGCTGGGTGAGAAGCAGACCTAACCCAAGAGTCTGATTCAGCAGCTCTGGCCAGAACCCAGAGACTCTCTGTTGGAAAACCGCTGGACTAGATCAGTGGACTCTACAGTGGAGGGCAGAAGAAAAAAAGACATCTCCGTTAATGTTTACATTTTATCCAAAGCTACAAAAGGAAGTAAGTTTGTTAATACTTGATGTCTAGTGAATCAGACGGTTTCCTGTCACATCTGGGACGTCACATAGGATCCTGCCAGTGGAGCAGGAGTCCTCCAACAATGAAGGCTGTAGCAGTATCTTCATTTATCTACATTAGCATGTTTCCATATGTTGTAGTTTATTATGCCCCATTAAAGAAATGTATGGACTATATTACCTTAAATAACAGGATTGCAAATAATAGTATCTTTACAATATTTTAAATGAAATGGGGAATAACTATGACAATCTTTTGTGTCACAGAGAGGTTTGTGGGTTATCTTGGGTCAAAATAATTAAAGCGTAGTCAAACTTAAAGTTGTGTATTTTTCTTTTACAAAAAGACATGTGTCCAATTATGCTGACCTCCTGTGATGATAAGTAGTTGTTAGTAATACTACTTTTGGTGGAAATTTCTGAAAAACTAAACACACTTTAACATGTTCCATTTATATAGGTCTTAGTATGGGCCAGACATTTTTCTGTCATAAAGAGTTAAGTCATTGACTCTTCAACTATCTTAGAAGACAGGGACTTCTAATTCCATTTTATAGATGAGAAACTGAGGTACAGAAGAGTGAAGTGACTTCCCCAATATCACTCAGTCCGTGAAAGAGTGGGGTTCAGATGAAGGCTTTTAGTTAACTAAACTAATTTACTCTAAAATGAGAAATCAGTGCTTTTTGAAAGAAACTTGTGCTATGAAGAAATCATCTTGAAAACAATGGCTGAAAATGTTTCCATCATTAATGTTGATTGCTGAAGCTGTGTCAGTGGGTAAACTTTAAAAACCATAATATCATAAACTTAGAAATTTAATAATAGAATTTCAAAACTGATTTAAAAATGAAGAATTTCAGTGTATTTTGAACTATTTATTAAATATATGAAAATACAGCAAGTTTTGATGTTGGGAAGAACAAATGATAGAGCAGGAAAATCTTACTAGCGAATTCTGCAAAAACTTTCACATAATTGGTGAATGAGATTAAAAACAAGTTTCCTGATTTGGTAAACCCAGCCAACAACGTATTTTCCTCCCATTTGGTTGGATATATTTTTGAGAAGCATCTTTCACAGCAGTGGCAGTCATTAAAACAGCATCAAACTTTGAAATCACTATATCACTAAATATTAAACTAAGATTTTTAAAAATAATAAATTATATTTCATTGCATTATTCTTAGTAAAGAAATGTTATCAATGGTAACATCTTTTTAGTGACAGCAAATATTCTTTGTTCTTAAAATATAATAAAACAAAAATATTGTTAAACATTTATCTTCACATTATCTTTACACTTTTTCTCATTTCGTATATTTTATAATGAGTATCATATAGGTACCATAGTGTAGGTGTATACCATATGAGTGAATATATAAAAATAACATGATATATGCTCGAATAGTTGACTGAGGTGGACACGGGGTCAGCCAAGTTCTGAGGCCACTGGATGTGATGCCCTTCAAGGTCCATTCCCTGAGTTTGGGGTCTTTGATTCTCAGGTAAATGCTCTGCTCTTTGTGGGTGATAAAACCTAAGTGCCAGAAAGACTCTTCCCTCCAAGGCAGGTAGCACCTCATTATCTGGCTCACTGCCCAAATCCCATTCAAAAGGAAAAAAAAAAAAGGCTAAATAAAGACCCACATTTCTGAGCGAATCAGCTTGATTTAAGACTACCTGTGTTTTTTACAACACCCAATGCACTGCTGATGCTCAATAAATAACAAATCATGATATTAATAATTAAGAATTGATGTTACTGCTCCCGTGAAATGATTTGCAGAAGAATTATTCCCCATTCACCCATAAAGAAAAATGAGAGAGACAGAGCATAGCTTTTAAGGAAATTTAGTTCCAGCTACTTTGTGTGGACGTGTTCCCCAGCCCTCTCCCCCCGCGCCCCCACCACAGACTTTGGTAAATTTGTTGAATAAATGAGCAAGATAGACCCAGAACCAGCCTAAGCCGCTTCTCCCCCATCCTTTTGTCTTCCTATCTGTAGGTGGGAATGCCTAGAATGTTGAATTGTGTGATTTTAAAGTACTTGACAAATATTAATTAACTGGGGGTTGCTCTTTGTTTAAAGAGAGTTATGTCTAATATGTCTAATTGTGAACACGTCTCCAATTATCTGCTCTTCTTTTTATACTGTATTATCTAAAATGTGCAATATCTGATTTGCTTGTACATTTGCTTCAGGCTTTTTGAAATAGGTGGCAACCATGAAAAAAGAGACAGTCACCTTAATGACAAAAATCATAACTGTTCAAGATTTGTTTTTATGCTCACGTGTGTGCATATTAACTGAATACACACATACACACACATGCACACACACGCGCGCACAGATATCCTTCCTTGTATTTGTAATCATACCCTTTCAAGCTGTAGATTTTGACAATTGTGATCACCTACAGTGAACTGGACTTCATTCCTTCTGAGCTACGGGGATTGTTGAAATTTGCTTTTTAAAAGCAAAAATCAGAAAAGCTCTCCAGAAAAATGAATTAATCCTCCTGTAAAAGTGAGTGTAATTAATCACAAGGAAAACTGGCCACGCATGTCAACAGAGTCCAGAGAACTGGCTGAGCATTATTGATTCATTACCCACTGTGAACCCCTCCTCCACCCCATGCAGGAAGACAGGTGACATGTGGACAGCAGCCATACCTGACACTGGCAGCATGGGCTGGAGACCAGATGGATTACAAACTGCGAGAGACGCTGGGCTCGTGTTTTGGCATAAGCAGTGCACACTGTTAATTAGGAGCACAGCTTTGAAACAATGTCTTAAATAATTAGCCAGGGCAGGTATGTGCCTGTGCAGGGGCGGATTATAGATTTTTTTCTGTTGCTTAGAGAAATTTTCTATAGCAACAAAGGAACAAAATGTAAATTAATCCACAACTGCAGGATTTATTCTTATGCATTTCAAGGCAGGCTTCTCAATAAACCACCTACCAAAATCTCCTAGACATATTAGTAGTCTACAAATAATGATTTTGATGTCACTCTTAGCCTTGTCTCTGTACTGCTCATTAGCTTTTAGAAGTAGAAATAGCAGACTTTCATGTCAAACAGACCTAAATTCAAATCCTGCCTTTATCATTTACTAGCTATGTTATATGCAGCAGACCTTAAAAATTTCATCACTAAGATAGCAATCATAGTGTCTGTTATGGGCTGAATTCGGTTCCCACCAAACTCATGTGTTGCTGTCCTAACTCTCAGTACTTCAGAATGTGGCTGTGTTTGGAGATAAGGCCTTAAAGAGGTGGTTAAGTTAGAATAAGGCTATTAGGATTAGCTCTAATCCAATCTGACTGGTGTTCTTATAAGAAGAGGAAATCGGACACACAAAAGATACTCCAGGGATGAAAATGCACAGAGGGAAGACAATATGAAGAGGCAGCAAGAGGGTGGGCCATCTGCAGCAAGGAGAGAAGTCTGGAACAGATCCTTCCATTATGACCATAAGAAGAAACCAACACTGCCAACACCTTGATCTTGGATTTCCAGCCTCCAGACCTGTGGGAAAATATATTTCTGTTGTTGAAGCCACCTAATCTGTGATATTTTGTAATGTCAGCTCTATAAACTAAGACAGTACTTGTTATAGGCTTTGTAAAGATAAATAATTTTGCATATAACATGGCATATATTATTATCTTGTAGATATTCAGTAAAGATTATCTTATAGATATTCAATAAAAATTATCTTCCTTCTTGTTGTTGTCTTGTAGCTATTCAGTAAAAATTATCTCCCTTCTCGTTCTCACTGAAGAGGTTGTCATACCCAGATTCTTTAGCCATTCCTTTGTGATAGCTGTTTGAAACTAGACTTCAAGCAGTATTGTTCTTTCTCTTGTGTCCGAGAGGTTGCTGTCAACGCAACTTCTTTATGGAGCTGTTAGCCACCTTATTTCTGTTCTGGATTCTTCCTTCCATTTTTTTTTTCAGTCCTAGCTCAAGGAGACAGTTCCTCCACTGGGAAAGGGTGCCTGAATAGACAAATCTACCGTCTTCTGCCCCCTCAAAATCTACAAACAAAAGGTTGCCTGCCATAGCTATAAAGAGAGAGTGAGAATACCTCATTGTGAAACTGGTGGTGGTCTATATTTCTGCATTTTTTTTTTCATTGACATGAAGAGATGTTTGGATACCTATTAGCTTCACATTTTGTGCAAAGTCAAAATAGATGTCATCTCAGATACACACATCTATGATATTCTATTGCTTTACCAAAATCATCTGAAACTTGGCTTTATAACCACGTAAATTAGCACAACTCCATGGTCACAGCACTCCCTGCTTCAATTCCAGACAGAAACAGTTGGTGATTCACAGCCCTGCTGTTGCTGATGGCTCATGTCTAGCCCCTGGTCTGGGAAGGTTGTATATGCTCTCCTCTTGGGCTGACGAGGGCAGAACTGTCATGATGACAGCATGGAGCGTGAAATCTGAGCTGAGGTACAGTGGCTATTTTTAAGATGTTAAGGAGGTAAGGGATTCTTTGGGCATGGAATTTAGAAGTGTTCCCTTTCCTATGTGGGTTAAGAAGCTCGTTGGCTGCAAACATTTGTATATTCATTAATTTGACCAACATTTGCTGCATGCCTACCAACTGCAAGCCACTGAAATGCTCTCCAAGGAGCAGAATAATAACAATAACACTAACAATGTTTTATTATGTCCCAGGAGCTGTCTAGGCCCTTTACATATTATTATTAATTTTACTGATAATGTTTGATGAAGGTCAGCTAGGTAGCAGGAACACTACTAAGCAATCTGCATGCACTGTATTCTTTTAGTAACCTCATGAGGGAGGTACTCTTAATCCCATTTCACTGATGGGAAAGCTGAGTTTCCGATGACACTGAAGATCATGTAGCTGGTATATGCTGAAATCAAGAGTAAAACTCAGGTTGTTCTGTTCCCAAAGTCAATTTTTTATTGTTTCCCAAAAGATAGTTGAGAAAGAAATGTTCTGTGATAGTTGAGGTCCCCTGTGTCCTGCACTTGGAAGTCACTCTTAAGAGAAACATTCTTCTTGTAAACAATGCTAGCTTTCTTTCACCAAATCACGTGTCTGGTGTGATTTTCAGACTATTGCCCTTGGTGCTTAAATCTCCACCCCACACTCTGCAATCAGCTTTTCACTGACATTTGAGAGCTATTCTTTAGGGTTAAGGCTGTACCTTGTCATTTGCACCTTCACGTGAGTGTCTTTATCATGTCATATTCTCCTGAGGGTGCTAGAGAGTTCAGCAGGCTGATAGGCAGAACCAGGGCTATAGGATGTATGAGGTACAGACCCCTCCAGAGCGGAGCAGCCAATGAGGCCCAAGCCTTTGGAGGGCCTAGCTGGATGATGGCATAAAGACGTTAGGGGGTAGACAAGGTTAGGCTGCTCTGTGAATAAGAAAAAACTCCATTTCTCTGAAATTTACATCTAATCACGGTTATGTCTACCTACATGCAGCCCATTTGAATGGAAATATGACTCCATGAAATCCAACTACAATCTAATATCTACTAACAACTAATGTTTATATCAGGCTGATTTTGCAGCAAGTTCTGGGGTGAGTAATTGTCTTCTTTTTCCCTCTAAGGGTATTGAGGCACACGTAGTTAAAGGATTTGCCGAGGGTCACAGTGACAGCCAGTGGGGCGTGTTGGTGAAGCATACCCCATCTTTGGGTAAAGTCAGAGGTGCTTGGCCACATCAGGCTGCCTCCTTGACTTCACACTCATTCTCCTTACAGAAACCTAAAAATATCGGGCTCCTAAATTACAGACCAGATTCAATAAACAAAAAGGCTGACCTAAGTCTTTCTATTCTTCCTGGTTATACACAGTCCGTCTGAAGCCGAAATTGTAAAAGAATTCCCTCTAATTTGGCTTTCGCCGTGGATGACTTTCAAGGACTTGCAGCTGGTGGAGAGCCAGCTCTGCCATTGAATTGGCTATAGTGGATGATATTGGAGCTCTGGCCAAATTCTCAAGTTGTGCGCCAGTGGGTTTGGTGCGATTTGCTTTCTGTGGCCAGGCCTGTGGCTTTTTCTTTTTCTGGGGATGACTCTGACCAACAAGTGTGGGAGGGCCTCCAGTTGGACAACTGTGAGATGTAGCTTACACCTTGAATATCCCCTGTGGAATCAGAAGAAGTCACTCTGTGTGTCTTTACTGGAGATCCCATCTTTGCTTGACTTCCTGCCCTTTGCAGACCAGCTTCTTTTGCCTCTGATCAGTGTCCTCTGGGAGGTCTTCCTCACTAAATCACCGGCACGTAAATCCTTGACTCTAATTTTGCTTCTAGGGAGCCTGACCTAAGATAAATGTTGTCACAAGTTGTTTCAGAATCTTTCGGTGTTATTTTCGTATCTTTGATTAAGCAGTTTCCATGTTTACTAGTTGCTGACCTTTAATTATTTAAAATCATCGAGCTTCTTTTTGCATCTCTAACATGCGAATACACTTACTTCTTAAGGCCGTGGTAAGGATTTTAATGAGATAAAATAGATAAAGCACATAATATAAGTGGAGTTCAGATATTATTACCGATTCTCATATTTTGTGTGGAAATTTCTCTAGTAGCGTTCTGGAAAACATTGCTGATAGAATGGGTCAGTCACAGAATAATTCTATAACAGTGCAGCTTTGTATCTCTGTAAATTTCATAGACTTAGAGACAAAAGCTGTTTATAGCATGTAATCCAAGTGTCTGAGGATTTAGCAGCTGCTGCTTGCAAATGCAGTCACATCATATTAAACCCCAAATGTCAATAGCGGCGAGCAAACCCCCATTTGACTGGCTTCTTGTTGACTCAGGGAAGCCAGTCTTTTATAGAGCCCCACCAAGGGGTGCTCACATATGTCCACAATTATTCCTCACCACTATTTGTCGAGTCCAGACTTACAGCTTTATGTCCCTTCGTGTACACAGAGTTGCTGATCCCATCCTGCCACTCTGCTCCTATTGGCACCACTGCTGCTTAGTGAGGATGGAGAGAGTCCCACACCCAATGTCATTTTCAAAACGAAGCAAAACCTCTGTACCTCAAAGCCTAAAATCCTCATTGTTTTGGGGAGATGGGAGAAGTTTTTTTTTTCTTCACTCCACTGGGATAGGTATGGCAATTCCGTGGTTGCTGGGTTGCTGATAGAACTCTGTCAGCTGCAGCCAATGGTGCCAGGACTCTACCGTGGCCAGACCCAATAATATGAGTCGGTTCTGGTAAAGTGGAAAGCCACTGCCCAAGCACGATGAATCAGGAAAATCTCCACTGAGCCTCAAGGTCAGGGAACCTGATGGCCACCACATCCGATGGCCAACAAATGAAGAGAATGCTCCTTTTTATTATTCTCTCTCTGTGTGTGTGTGTGTGTTGTGTGTGTGTGTGTGTGTGTGTGTGTGTGTGTGTGTGTGTTTAGGCATCAGAGGTGGAGGTAGAGAGTTGAGAAACCAGGAAAACTGGAAAGGGCCCCATAATGAGTTAACCAGAGTCAAAGAGTTCCAGAATTTTAATATATTTTCAATTAACACACAGAAGAACCCTTTGCTCCTCAGGACAAACACACGCTGTCAATCTCCTTTGGCAGCAATGAATTCTGGAACCTGCCACCACCTATATCCATAATCACCTGCACCTCCAAATTCAAGCCCTGCCGCTTGCTATTAGGGCAGAGATAATTACTATTTAAAACCACAAGTGACTGCAGCAGCTTCAGCCTGTAAGGAAGTAGCATAATTTCTCTCTGGAGTAAATAGCCTTTTATTTAGCAAAGATGAGGCCCCCAGGGCATGATTTGGAAAGAGGCATTGAAACAAAGAGATAGCTAAGCCAATCATCATAAAAAATAAACAAGGATTTTCTGGGGAGAAGAGCAGAGAACGGAGAAAGGAGCAGGAGAAACTGGGGAAGATTAAGCCACAGAGTGGACGGCTGTCAGTCTCAGTGAGTGCAACACAGCTAACATCACTAGTGGCCAGAACATGTTCAAAGACAGGGTTGTTTTGTGTTCCCTTTTAAGCTGCTTATTCTGCGATGGAAGGTGATTGCCCAAAGTGAGGTCTTGTGTGAGCGGTGTTTCTGGGAAGTCAAGGCAAGAGCCTGTGTTTCAAATTTGAGTTACTAGAATGCAGAGCAAATAGAGCAGCCCTGGGATGGTCTACGAGAGAAGACTGAGAACTTTACTACAGAAAGGAAAAACCAGAGGGGTAGCCTTTGTGGATTCACGAACTATGTTGGAGCAGTCTAGATTTCCATTAACCGTGGGATGTGGAAGGGTGTCAGCCAATTTTATGTAATTCACAGAGGACAAGATGACTTCAACTGATATCTGGATGACAGTCTAACTACCCCCTTGCAGTCTGACTTTCACCCACCCTCAGCTGATGGATGAATATAAACACGGCTGTATATTTCTGAATCCCAGTACATTTCTAGTTTTTTGCCCTCTACAAGGCTCCTCAGATCCCAAATAAATCCCTGGATGCAAATGGATTGAAGTGGAAGGAAAAGTCTGTAATTGATACAGAGAATAAGCAAGACTTGGAGTGTAATCATAAAGCAGCTTTATTTTGTATCTCTCAACCACTGTATAAAAATTTTTAGGTTACCAAACACAATTTGTATTCAGAAAGTTCAACCCATAAAATATCAATACTCCAAGCTTGATTCGAAGTGAAATCTTCTTCCTCTCCTAGTTAAGTCCCACCTGGGGAGTAAGTGGAGACCGAAGATGTGGGAGGTCGAAGTCCTTTCTTCCTGCTCCTCCCTTGCTAGAATCTGTTTCTGCCCTTCCCAGGTTAGAATAGAGCAGGGCAAGAAGAAGAATTAAATGGGGAACAGAAAGGTTCTCACATGACTGAAATTGTCTCATGGATTTATGGCCTGTGGTCCTGGGTTTGGTTTAAGTTAAGCTTTGGAGAACCCCATTCTTGAGGGCCTTTTGTCTGAAGTTCCCTTGACCCAGGTGAAGGGATCTACATTATAGAGATTGCTTACTCCTTCTGCAGCCCCCAGATATCTGGCAATATCTGTAACTTCTCTCCACTAGGGTCTCACTGGACAGGACCAAAGCTGACCTCACATTCATTCTCAGTTATGCAACACACTTCTGCCCCATGGGAGGCAGTTACTCAGATTTCCCCTTAATCAACTCTGAGAGCATCGGCTGCCTCATGCAGCTGCTTATTTTTTTCACTTCTTCATTTTCTCGTTAAGTTTTAAGTGAGAGTCAGACAACAGCCCATGTGTCCTCTGCAGGCCTGTTGAAATCCAGATCATTAGGCTTGGGGTGAATGGCAGGTGTCTTCCACCTTTCCAAACTAGGGGAACACAGGTTGCATAGCACAGTTCTCTTCAGGGAAAATCTATTCCCCAAGTCCTCTGAGTCCAGGTGTTTTTATGCCCTCAGTATAAATAAAAAGTCTTAGAGATGTCTCACCAATTCTTGTCCCAACTATGAAGTTTCTTTATGGAAATATAACACCACTTGGATTGTAATATGTTGACTTTGTGTTTTAGCTGAAATATTCCTTCAGAAGACACACCACTCCTATTTGTAATCCTGACTTTCACTAGGACCACCCACCCATCAGACATGGTGGTTTATGTCTGAATTCCAATAGCATGATGCTTCAAATCTTTTTTCCCTCAGGACACTCTTCAATCCCATTAGCAATAAGTGGATACAAATGATTAAAAGGTCTACATCCCAGAAGTATTTGAGGCTCAGTGCTTACTTCACCAAGTTTCCCTGTTACAATTAAGAACTATGTGATGAAAGGACAGAAAATGCTGAAAGTGAAGGTATATTCAGATGTTTTTTGCCAATTGGTTATAAAATTTGTTCCTAAGTATGATATCATTAACTTCACATTTAGGATCTAGCCAGAGTTTGGACAAATACTGTAAATCTATATAAGGTTAGAGCAAGGTAGAAAGTGGTTTCCATCCCTCTTTTGCTGTCCTTTCTCATCAACCTACCTTGAAAATACACATTGATTCTCATTTGGACTGATCTTTTCTTGTATCATTTAGTGCCGTGGTCTGAACCTTTTTGGCATCAGGAACCGGTTCTCCTCTGAGAATCTAATGCCTGATGATCTGAGGTGGAGCTAAGTGGTGATGCTAGCACTGGGGAGTGGCTGCAAATACAGGTGAAGCTTCACTCGCTGGCCCACCGCTCACCTCCTGCTGTGTGGCCCGGTTCCTAACAGGCCATGGACTGGTACCAGTCTGTGGCCTGGGGATTGGAGACCCCTGATGTAGTAGCTTCCATTTTGAAGTTTGGAATTCAGTATCATGCTTGGCTTAGAAGTTATGTTCTGAGATGTGAGTTACATCACATTTCAAATTTATCTTGTGCAATGTGATACATGGAGTTCTGATTGCTGGTATTGGTTGCCTACAGCTGAAGAACCATGAAAAGTACACTTAGAAATAGTGCCTGCGGTTTTCACAATAAGTATTATTGAGATACAGCTATTCTTCTAAATTGGCCTATTAGGTTGAGATTAATGAAGCAGGTGGTGTGTGTGTGTGTGTGTGTGTGTGTGTGTGTGTGTGTGTGTGAACTATTCACTTACCCACTCACCCAGTTATTTCCAGTGAGGTAACAGAAAGCCAAAGAAGTGGCCATAAAGGAAAAGAAGTAGGTGACGGGCAAAGGAAACCTCTTGTTCCATTCAGCTGTGCTAATTAGTAAGAGCATAATATTCAAATAATATTCTTTAAAAAAAAAGAAAAGAAAAGAAAAAAGTCAGACAACGTAAAGAAAGCAAAAGAAGTGGGCATAAGGGAAAAGAAGTGATCAACATGCCCAGACAACCTCCTGCTCCATTCAGCTGTGCTAATTAGTAATGAACATAATATTATATGTATATATATTTAAAGGTCAAGCAGTACAGTTTAGTAAAACAAAGAACACCAAATAAAAATTTCCCTGCCATTTACTTGAAGTCTGAAGCTGTGGTTAGTTTTACCCCTACTTGTTAGCCATATGACCCTAGGTAATTTATAACCATTCTGAGCCTCGTGTTTCTGCACCTATGAAATGGAGATAAACCTATCGTGTTGAACTCTCATTTAAAGGATACATTATTCATGAAGTTCTTTGCCAACCGCACAGTGGGACTCTGGTGTAAGGTGTTATAGCTAGGTGATAGTTGAGATGACTGCAGATGTGGAGAGATGACACTGGCACTTACCGGTTATGAATCAGGTTTTCAGTTTCAATTGGAGCAAGTACCCACTGGCTGCATCGACACAGCACAAAGCCAAGGGCAGATTTGACAACGATTTCATTGAATTGATTGATGTGGACTACAAAACTGGGCGGTTCAGTCTGCAAAGTGTCTAGGCTGTAATGACCTGATCCTGGCCGTCTACATTCATCAAACTAAGGGGACAATTAGCAAAACCCTATTTGACTATGTGATGTATAGACAGTAATCGTGGCCATTTCTCAATTAAAAATCTCATCCAAAGTTGTGAATTGCTTGTCACATTTGTTTGTACTTCCAGCTCTGATTTTTTTCTTAAGACTATTTTATTGTTCCCACAGTCCTCAGGCATCTACAGTCTCTCCCTGACACAGTTTCCCTCCCAAATCTTCCCTCCTTCTATTATCCTCATTCCGGCCAGTCTCAAGCCCTTGGGGTTCATTCTGACTCCTACTTCCTCCACACCTTCCACATTCCATCAGATGCCAGATTCTATCAATTCTCTCTATGAAATATCTTGATCTCTTTCTCCTCCTCTCTAATTCTACATCCCTGTTATCCTACAATTTGATTGAGGCCCATCCTCTGATTACAAAAACCCTATAATTGGCCTTCTTTTTCAAGTACGACTTCATTCCAATCCATCCAATACATTAATGCTCTCATCTTGCTCTTGCTCTGCTCCAGCCTCCCCTGGGGCATTCTCACTGCCTAAGGGATGGCACCCGTATTCTTCTTCCTGGCATTCTTAGCATGGCAAGGCCTGGCTCTAACCTGTCTTTCTAACTTTATCTTCTGCCACTCCCCTTCATGCACAGTACTGAGCAGGCGATGCCTCATTCCCTGTACTGACTCATGCCCTCCCAGATGCCGTTCTGTGCTCACACAGGTCCCTTCTCCAGAAGTTTTCTCCCCTCATTTTAGTTCCCTAACTCCCCCCAAGCTATCTCATTAATCTTCCAAAGCCATTCAAATATCACCCCTCGCTGCCCTCTTTCAGACTCCAGTTTGGAAAGGATCTCTTCCTAATCTGCACTCCACCGCGTGTTCATAAGACTTGCCCTACTTTCTCCTCTTTAGGCTTCAGGTTCCTCCAATTAAGGATCGGTGCCAGAGTCATCTTTGTATTCAACAGGGTCCACATCTCTTGCATATAATAGCTACTCCTTAAATAACTGTTGAAAAGATGAATGTCTGTAAAGGAAACAGCTTTCCAATATATTTGTTTCTTACTTTCTTGTTTGGGAAGGAACTTCTTACTTGAATATTGTAAACTCATGTGCTGGAATATTTTTCTTTGAGACTATGCACATGCTCCTATGGCTTTCTTCTTTCTGAAAATGTGGGTTCTTGATCAGTGGTATGTGACAATAATTATAGGAACGAGGAAAGGATATTCTGGAAAGTAGTTCACGGAAGAGAAAAGTACACATGAAAATTCTAACTATAAATGGAAAAACGATATGTTTGTTGAGGACATCCTGAAAGGCAGTATTCCTCTAGGGCAGTGCTGATTTTAAGAGGGCTAATAATAATTTTAAAAATAACATCTTGGAATTTTATAGGAGAAACAACTTGAAGGAACTATAGAATAATCAAATCATTCAGAAACTGGACCAGACTTTTCCTAGAATTCTGTAGCCCATTGGATTTGACAAGAGTGGTAAAAATGACTGTTGGACTGGAGATAAATTACAGGATGGTGTTTAAAAGACTATCACGTCATATAGTTGGTGACCTGCTGTTGTCACTCCCCGTCACAGTGAGGAGTACATTGAAAGAGAATATGGGCAAACCCACACAGTGCATTCTAATGCGAAGGATAGGGTGAAGGATGGGGTAAGACTTGAAAATAGGGTCAGGATTTCATTTGGGCACATTTTATAGAAAAAATTAAAGTGAATATTTGATAGTTTATTTTTAGGTTAATCAAAAGAGCCCAAAGTCATTAAAATGTACTGTGCTAGGAGAACTGAGTGAAAACTTTCTGATGGTGCAATGTGATCAGTGACTGAAGGGGATCCTGACAAAGATCAATGCTCAATATAATATTTTACACATAGTAGCTGTTAGGATAAATACTGTTGGGTCAAAGGCTAATATTATCTATTAAATATTCACAAAGGTTCAGATGTAATTCCGTGTAGAGACAGGAGGATGAGTGCTGTGTAGAGCCACTATATGCCTCAGATTGTCCAGAACATCTATACCTTCAAGTAACCTTACTATTTTGAATACATGTGTAAATGTAAAACTAAAGTGTTGTGACTAAGTTCTCAACTCAAAAAAAAAAAAAACTATGTTGGACTTTCGGTAGAGAAAATCTGGAGATTATAATTACGAGGTGCATTCTTTTAGGAGAATTTATTCGGTTGTAACTGGTTGTATTATCTTACATAAATACTTTTTAAACAAAGATAGGGTTTTAGAGCCCTAATAGGGCCAAATTTCGTGGTCCTCCCTCCCCATTTGTGTCCTCTCCACTTATTAAATGCACAGCTAAGTTAAAAAGAAAAGCAGAGGACCAAGGGAAAGATAAAATAAAGGTCAACAACTCCTCATCCCCACTTTCAGTTGCTTTCCAATCTACTGATGTTGATCTTGTCAAGGTCACCATGACCTCCAGGTTGTTAGATCCATTGACCAATTTTTGCTCTGTATCTTACTTGACTTCTCAGCAGTACACGACATGATCGACATTGCCGCCTCCTTGAACTATTTTCCTCATTTGTCTTTCAGAACACTTGTTTTCCTCCTGCCTCACTGGCTGATCCTCTTCATTCTCTTTTGAAGGCTCATCCTCTTCACAGCTTTGAAACATTACTGAGTCTCACAGCTCAGGCTTTAGACTCCTTCTCTAGCTACACTCACTCCCATTTCCATGACTCAAAACCATCTGTTGGCTGATGACTTCAAAATATCTATCTCTAGCCCCATCCTCTTCCTGAAGTCCAGACTAGTATAAGCAACTGACAACCCCATATCTCCATTTGGATCCTAATAGACACAAACCAAATAATATGTCCTAAGCACAATTCCTAATCCACCTTCCTAAACCTGCTCCTCCCATAGACTTCTTCAGGTCAGTAAATGGTAACTCCAATCTTCTAATTGGCCGGGCCAAAATCACGAATGTCATATTTGACTTTTTGTCTCATTTCTGTTCAGTCCGTCAGCAACACCGTCAGCTTCACCTTCACAATATATGCAGAATTGAGCTTATTTCACTCCTCTTCCATCATCACTCTATGTCTGCCTTAGCTCCTCTACCATCTTTTCTTCCACGGCAGCTACAGCTACCCTTTAAAGAGTAAATAAGATTATGTCACTACTCAAAACTCTTCAGTGGCCTCCATCTCACTCAGTGTAAAAGCCAAAGTTCTTACTTACAAGGGCCTCCAGGGCCCAACACAGCCTGGATTTGCATTATGGCTCTCATTGTGCTTCTCTGTCATCCTACTTCTTCTGTACTCCAGGCATACTCCCTTCTTGGGGACTTTTAATATGTTTTTTCTTTTGCCTGAACAGTCTCATCTGAGATATTTTCATAGCTCATTCTTTTGGTCATGTCTTTGTCCCAAAGACTGTCATCTCCTCAGGGAGTCCTGCCCTGACCTATCTAATTAAAAGTCCAATCCTCCTTACCCCCAGCACTTTGTCTCCTGTCCCTGCCTTATTTTTCTCTGAAATATTTATTGCTATCTGATGCTGTATACATTTAATTTGTTTACTTGTTTACTGCCTATCTCCCTACCAGAATAGGAGCCCCTTGGGGATAAGGACTTTTATCAGTTTTGTTCACTCGATCTGTGTCCTCAGTGCCTAGCACAGTAAAAGCATTATATCAGAACTTATTTAAATGAGGAAATGAATGAGTATTTGGAAGAGAACAAGGACTACTCTCCTGAGGCATTGTGTTTTGACCTCCAGGACACTTTGATGCAACCTTGCATAGATTTTAGTTATACTGAATATTCTTTTACCTTTGTCCAAGAAGTAAATACAATATCTCTTGGATCTTTATCTAGATCATTATGGATGTTACTGATAGAGATGATGGGCAAAGATTAAACCTGACAATATTGGTGGAATGACTAATAGAGTATATAATGATGCCTGCTATATATATGTTCAACATATGCTACAAACTATGTTTACTACTGTGCTTACTATAGGTATTAGAAAAGAAGTGAGATTTTCTTTTCAAAGATCTGACAATATGCCATTCAATTAAAAGAGCACGTAGAAAAGTATTTACTCATGTGCCCATTGTATGTCCCCAGGGTACTTTGCTCATAACTCTATAACAACCCTTAATTGTGGGTTTATACATTTGTCTTACCATTTGGACTGTGAATTCCTCAAGTGAAGTGTCCCTGTTAATTTTTGTATGTATAAGCCATAACATCATCTCTGGGACATATAAGATGGTATATTATTGGAACTAATATAGTTTGCAATGGACGTAACTCCCCCAGTGGGTGCATGGCTGTTGAATAAGCACTTACCATGGTGGGGAAGGTTAAGTGGAAGCCTCTGAGACTCCCTGGCCTAGATTTAAATCAAAATTTATATCACATCCTGGGGAAAGGGTGAGGATTAGTGCTGTCATTAAAGACTTAAAGGCTGCAAGGGTGTTCTCTATCATATCTCCATTTAATCCATGAGCCTAGGTCTTGCCTGAACTGGATGGATCTGGAGAAAGGCTATAGGCTGGCACAAACTCAGTCAATAGTAGCCCTAATTGCCATGGCTGTGCTGGTCACATTTTCATGGCTGGAGGAAATTAATGAGGCCTTAGGTACATAATATGACCATTGATTTGGCAAAAACATTCTTTTCTATTTCAACCAGAAAAGAGGATCAAGAATAATTCATATTCATGTGGAATGGACAATAATATCCACTTACAGTTCTGTCCCAGGGCTATATTAAATCTCTTGCTATCTGTCATAATGTAATCTGAAAACATCTGGACTGCCTGGACATCCTGCAGGTTATGAGATTGATCTTTCATATTGATGACATTGTGATGGTTTGGCAGGAGAAGCAAGAGGTTGCTAGTATGCTTGAGACCTTGACAAAAACATGCTCTCTGGAAGTTGAGAAATAAACCCTATGAAATTATAGAGACCTACAGTTTTAGCAAAGTTTTTTAGAGGTCCAATGGTCAGAGGCATCACGGGATGTCCCCTCCAAAGTAAAAGACAAATTATTGCATCTTGCATCCCCTACAATGAAGAAAGAAATACAGCACCTGGCAGAACTGTTTGGGTTCTAGAGGAAGTACATTCCATAGGAATCCTGCTCTAGCCCATATACTGAGTTATGGAGAAGATGCTAGCTTTGAGTCAGGGCTAGAGCAGGAAAGGACTGTGTCCAGGTTGTGAAGCAAGGAGCTCTACTCTTTGAGTTATATGATTTAGCTACTGGAGTTGGCTGTTGATGGTGAGAAAAGATTCAGTGTGGAGTTTATGGCAAGACTCAGAGGGAGAATCACAATGTAGGCCCTGGGATTCTGGAACATAGTCATGCTACTCCAGCAGAGAATTATACAGCTGTTTGGGGAAGAGTTCCTGATATATTTTAGATTGTAGGGGCCCAGCAGCAGTACATCTTACCATGGAAAAGGTACATCTAGGACTGAGCCCAAACAGAAGCCAGAGGGTATGAATAAGCTGTATGAACAGGTGGCCTAGATCTGCTGTCCCCTATAATGACTGTACCAGCATCCCCCACCCAACTCATATTTATGGCCATATGGGATAGTCCCACATGACCATCTCAAAGAGGAGGAAAAAACCTGAACTTGATTTACAGAGGGGTCAGCTCAGTATATCAGTGTAAACAGAAAATGGATAGTGGCTGTATTACAGTCACACTAAAGGGTGACTTTGAAAGACAGCAATGAGTGAAACTTCAGAAAATCTTCTTAATAAGTGAAACTTCAAGTGGTGTGTCCCATTATCCACTATGTGTGGAAGAAGAAGTGGCTCATGGTCTGGTCAGCTGGTTAGGGACCTGGAAGGCAAAGAACTGAAAGATGAGAGGCAAAGAGGCCTTGGGTAGAGACATGTGGATGGACATATGGGAATAGACCCCAAGTGTGAAGATTTTTATATTACATGTTAACAAACCTGAGAGCATCCACCACAGAATAGGCCTGAGTAACCAATAGACAGAATGATCTAACTAGTTGATGTCATGTCGTTGTCATCATCGGCCACTATGGAAGTGGCTCAATAGGCATAAGTGGAATGACTATGGTGGTAGAGATGGAAGCTGCACATAGGCCTTAGAACCTGGGCTCCCAGTTATCAGGGCCTATCTAGCTACTATTCTTTCGATCGTCTAGACTGCCAGGAACGAGGTCAACATCGAACACCTGACATGGCACCACATTCCTCAAGGAGGCCAGCTAGTTGGAGGCAAGTCCACTGTATTAGGCCCCATCTGTGCTGGAGCTATCAGAAGTATCTTCTCAGGGACAGATACTTATTATACTTGTCCTTGTTATGGTTTGCCTTTCCTTTCTTTAGGACCTTACTCGGCACTATTCAGGGGCTGCGGGAGTGCTTGATATGCAGACATGGAATCCCACACAATATAGCATATGACCAGGAAATACCTGTATGATGAAGGAATTGTAGGAATGGCCTGCAGACCATGACCATGGGATCCACTGATTATATCACAGACTTCATCATTCAGAAGGAAGTGGCCTCATAGAGTTTGAAAATGGAAGGTCCACCTGGAGTGCCAGCTTGGAGGAAATATTTTGCAAGGAAAAAATACCACCATTTCAAATGCATTATATGCACCAAATCAGAGACCTTTATATGACACTATGTCCTTAATAGGAAGAACAGAGGGATCCTGGGACCAAGGGTTGGAAGCAGGAGTGACTCCACTTATCATCACTCTCAATGACTCACCTAGGAAAGCATTGCTTACCATCCCACAACTTTGTTTTGGAGGGTTAAGGTCCTAAACCCCCAAAGGGGCACACTATTGCCAAGGGACATAGTAAGGACCCCAATGAGCTACAAGCTTGTGATTGCTCTTGGCACTTTGAACTCCCCATGTTTAAAAGCCAGGAGGCAAGAAAGAAGCCATAGTCTTGGCAGGACAATTGTCCCTACTCCCGCAGGTGGAAGTAGGACCGCTTTTACACATGAAGGAAGGGAGGAATATATGCGCAATTCGGACACTTTGCTTTGTCACCTCTTGGTACTTCTTTGCCTGATTATCACTATGGATGGACACGTGTAGCAAACCTGGCTTAAAAGAGTATGATTCATGGCTGCTCAGACCCCTCGGGAATAAAAGTTTGGGTCACACTATCAGGTAAGTTACTAAGACCTGAGGAGGTGATAGCTGAGGGTGAGGAAAAGTTAGAATAAAGAGCCGAGAAGGGACATGATGGGCACTTATTGTAGCCCCAAGACCAAATGCGGTGACAGCAGCTATATTTTTGTCTATTAACCCCTTCTTCAGACTATACTCTTAGGGAAAGGAATCAGAGCCCTGGAAAGTTGTCATAGAGTTTCATTTTTGCTTTCGTTGTTTTTTGCCAATGTCATTATTAGTTGTCAAAAAGTTTCATTTTCATCTTATAGTTGATAGCATTTTTCTACATTTTCTTGGAGTTCTTACATATAGTTCAGCTGTTTTTACTTGCCTTAAAACATTTAAGCTTCTAATTAAGCATATAAATGTTAAGAACCATATATAATTATCATAAATACTTAAATGTAGCTTATTAAATTCAAAAGAGGTGACTTGTATAATCTTAGGCATTGTAAAAATTGTAAGCCTAATTTTAAAATGATTAAATAAATATCAGAAATGAATACCATTTTCAAAAATAGTCACTACTTGTCTTTCACAGTCAGTATCAATATTATAAATGGTAGCTGTGAATTTCAGGTGCTTGCTGCATGCTTTCTTATTCATTGATTAGAGTGAAATCTAATGGAGCTTGTTTATGCAACTGACAATTTATGTTTGTTCAGCTCTTTACCAACTTTTTAAAAATATATATCATTTGGGATGCACTGAAAACTGAGTTAATTAAGGCATATATCATTTTTCCTGTCAAAAATTGAAGCTCAGAGAGACTTGGTGATGTATCCTATTCACACAGTATTACGTATTATAGTTGCCTTTTGAACTTTGGGTTATGTTGCTCCAATTTCCATTCTTCTCCTAATACTTTAAGTGACTTCCCCTTCAAAGTGACATCCATGATGTTTTCCAGGGAAAACACACAATGAAGTCATGACAAGAAGGATTAATTCTTCTATTTATAATGTTCAGTGGTTTTCTATACTATTAAGAAAACTGCACCATACTTTTGACATTTTTCCAGGGTAAGTAACCTGTATTAGATGTTCTACTACTGGCTATGATGCAGCCACTGCCCATGTTGATGTTTCCTAGTTTTAAAAATGATCTTTAATTATCCAAAATATAAATAAAATGGAGGAATAGGGAAAGAAGCAAAGAACATTGACATTCCAAATGAAATGAAATGGTTTTCCACACACATTTGGGCTTATGTTCTGTGATAAGCAGCAGACCAGTGTTGAGCTTCATGCTGTTTTACTGAAGCTCCTTTATTTATTTTTCATTAATCTGTCTCCCTTGTGTACCTGGTGCTCAGAATCTGCTCATCTCTAGCATGATCTATACTATAATCCATTGCTTCTCCCTCCATGCATTTTAATGAAGCAATTTTTGCCTCCTTTACATAACTGCTGTCCTGATTTCATACTACAACATCACCACTTATTGTCACATCATTGAAAGCAAATCATTAAGGGAATACCTCAAAATGGGATAGATACGGATTTTGATCCCTCCCCCTCTTTTTTTAAAAGAGAACTTTGGGAACTCAGCGGCATTTTCATCATTTCATTTTCAATAGATGTTCAGAGTTGTAAATAAATAGATATCTCCTGGATACCAATCCCAGCGGGAAAAACATTGGCAACCTGAATCTGTCCACCACAGTTCCTGGCTTCCTCTTTCCTCTTCATGCTCCATCACTTGGCTGGGTGCTCTAAATTCCTACCCCCTGCCCTGGGCCACCCTTCTGGGATATATTCTGTAGCTGCAAAACCCTAGAAGAACTGCGTAGGAAGTGCTTGCCCACTGTTGCTGTTTGGTTTCTGTCTTCCTGCTAGCGTGTCTCACTCCTCTGTTTCCTGGCCACTGGCCGGGGCTTGGACCTTCTGCTGTGCTCTGCCCACCAGCGTTTGCACATTCCAGGCCTGTGTTTGTCTGCCTGGCTTCTGACCTTTGCTCTCTATGTGAGGTCTGATTCAAGGCCTGGTCCCGACTCTAGTGTCCTGGCTAATGTCCCTCTCCTGGCTGTTCTCAGGGAACCAGGGTGTTTCTCATTCTGGACTTCTGCTTCCACAACTTGCCTCAGTCTGCACCTGTTGCTTGTCTCTTTCCTCCCTTCCCAATCTTGTCTTAGATTTCTGGGTTATTCATCTTTCAACAACCAGCTATTAAGTGCCTAATGTGTGTTGTTGATAAAAGCTAAATAAGACATAGATCCTGCCCACACCAACTCGAGGATAAATAGACCCCAAAAGGGGCAGATTCAGATTTTGTGGAACCTGAAGCTTATACAAATGTGGGGGGTCCCCCAAGAAGAAAAAGAGTGCAAAATTCCAATATACACATTTAGGAAAAGCCTTGGAAAGGGTTTATGTGAGCAAGGGCCCTGAAGCGTTCATTAACTCCACAGTAAATTCACCTATGGTGGATAAATAATTTTTAAAAGGGTCAAATTTCTGGAGTAGAAATATGCAGGGAATATTATGAAGGCATCAAGGAAAGGCAGCTAACCCACACCTGATGGGCTTCCTGGAGGAGGTTACCACTAATCAGTTTAAGGGCAAGATTAGATGAAAGAAAGAGGGGGAAGAGAAAAGGCAGGCAGAGCATTCCCAAGCAGAGGGTCCAGCATATAGGCAGAGACACAATAGTGAGGTCTTTGGGCAACTTCCAATGTTACTATTAGGCCGAAGTGTGAAAGATGTAAACAGGTTGAATGGAACAGTGATATTGGAGAAGGATATTGAGGCTAGAGCCCCATGCATGGCACAGTAAAACCTTGGCTTTTATCCTTGCTTAGATTCTCATCTCAGGCAAACCACTCTGGTAGGGAAATGTGCAAATGTGGTTAGGAGATGTGGCAGTTGTTCAGGAAGGAGGTAACAAGTTAAGAACTAAAGTCATAATAGCAGGAACAGAAAGAAGAGATGAGTCAAGGAATATGTAAAAATTAGGTGTTGGGCTGATAAAGAGTTAAGAGGAGCCTCTGTGCTTTCTAACTTGGGGGAGTGAGTGGATGATAGGACCATCAAATGAAAAATAGAGTACAGAAGGAAGGTGATTTAAAGGGAGTCAAGATGTTTAGTTTTAAGATAAGTCAGTGGAGGCATTCTTGTAGAAAAACGATACCTGAATCTGAGACTGGGGGAGAGAAATGGGCACTAGGTGCAGATTAAAGAAGCATCAGTGTATAGGTAGTAATTGGAAGCAAAGGAATGAATTAACTAACCCAGGGAGGTGTGGAGAGAAAGAAATGAAAGAAAGAGGGATGGGAACCTGGGAAGGGAGCTCAGGAAGGTGTTGGAACAAACCACACAGGTAGGTCAGGAGAGGCCAGTGTCACAGCAGCCAAAAGAGTAAAAAGGTCAACATGCCAAACGCTGCAGTCTTGCAATAAAAAGACTGAAAATGTGTACTGGGTTTGTCAGTAGAAAGTAATTGGAGATGAGGATGGGAATAGTGATGGGAGTAAGCCAGATTTCAATAGGCTGAGGATTGGATGAAAAGTGAGGAAGGAGTGATGAGCGTGGGACACTGTAAGTACGTTTTTCATGAGAAGGAGTTAAAAGGTATTAAGCATGAGCCCCAGAGATGAGAGATACTTGAGTGTTTTTCTTTTTACGATGGGAGATGCTTGAGCTTTTTATAGTAAGAAAGGTTGAATATTCAGAAAATGGGATAGGATGTGGGATGGAGCAAGGTCCTGTTATCTGTGACCATGTTGGCCTGTTTTCCCTGGGAACTCCAACTCTTGATCCTATTGCGCCTAGAAGATGAAATTGAAAGGTGACAAGTACAGATCTGACTGCTCGGTCTTGACATCTTTTATGTATTTTGTCAACTCTGAGGTTCGGTGATTTATTTATTGATGGCCCAAAGAAACATAAGTGCATTTGTTGGCCTACAGTGGTCAGGTTACCATGGAATGAGAACAGGGGAAAGAATAAAAGGAGGTGGAAAGGAATTATCCTTACCCTCTAACATCCCTCTCCTTTCTGTAATCCTCTTGCCCTCACTGACTTGCCTGGCAGAGAGCTATTTTCTTTGAAGGGAAGCATTCTTTGGGGGAAGAAAAAGATCAGGTAATGGTGAGTTTGCTCTTGCTCCTGGAAACCTGTGATTTTAGGCCATTATTAAAACTGCTAGTATCCATTCTAGAGGCAAAGGAGATCAAAAGCTATGTCCCAGAGGCCAGCTCAAAGCTGTGAAACAGATCCCATTTGCTAGCAGCTGAGAGCAGAGAAAAGCTGGGCACTGACAATAAACCTGAAAATGCTTTATAAACCAGAACATACTCTACAAATGCAAGTTATTTCCATCCTTTCGCAAAGCTGTTTGCAGAAATATTTGCCTGAAGACCTCATAGTACTCAAAATAAAGCAACAGTAATACAGAGGCAATTGTGTTCCTTTGTAAGCATATGTTTTATTGCAGCATAGGAAACTAAACCTCATTTTCTGCTTAGTGCCCACTTGACAGACTTGGTGGAATACAATGTCTCCTACCATCTCTCACTGCCGCAGAGTATGTGCTGAAGCAGACCTGTTATGAGTAACCACAACACAAAATGAAAAGCACTTCGCTGCCATGCCTCCTTGACTGCTGTGTGAACGATTAACATCCAATAAAAAACACAGCACCAAAACCCAATTAGTATTCGTGTTAAAAAGATGTTCACCCATTTCATGGAGAAAAAAAAAATACTACATAGTTATAATCAGGGAAATGATGAGCTATGGGCAAATAAAAAAATAAAAAATAATTAGGATTCATGGTGGGTAATACATTTACCATTAGTGTTCACAGATGCACTGAAATTAAAACAGGAACATTAAAAAAAAAAGAAGATGAAGAAGCAAACAGGAACATTATCTTGTGTGATCCAATTTTCAGAGACAAGAGAATCCAAATGCAATCATTCTTTTTCAAACCCAATGATCCATATCTTACTTATTGATACCTGGGTATGTATGAAAATGACTTTATTTCTCTAAGTCAAGGCTTTATTTCTGGTTAAAACACAAATTCCTGGGAAAGGTAGTATTTGAAAATTCTCATCATTATGCCTAAAAGCGAATGGGTTTCCGGTGTTCTCTATGAAGTAGAAGTGGAAGAGAGAGAAGCAAGACAAAGGGAAGCCTAGGATTCTATTCACACTTTGTGTGAGGCATTACGGCAGAAGTGACGTAATGTACCTGATATCCACTCTTCTCTGTGGTACCAGAGCCCCAGTTTTCATTTTGGGTAGACATGTATCCATAAAAGGCCATGTTTCTAAATTTCTCCCCACCTCACTTCTTTCATCTAGGGGCAGCCTATAAGGTATAGGCAGTTTTTTAGAAGAACTTCTAAGAACATTCCTTAAAAGAGGTACAGGCCTCTTAGGAGCATGTTTTTAGCCTTCCCACTTCCTTTTTCCTTTTTTTCTGCTAGGAATGCAGATATGATCACCAACAAAGGGCTGGTATTCTGGCAACCATCTTGTTAACATGAGGATAAGAGACAGTACTGCCAGAACAGAGAGCTGAAAGGAACCTGGTGACAAAAGAGAGTTCCTACACACCAGCCCGGGACTGCTCACCTTTGGATTTCTTATTATGCAAGAAAGAAATCATAGTTAAATCACTTTTTTTTCAGGTCTCTGCTATTCACAGTTGAACTAAATTCCTAACTGATACGGATGTAGATATGTTTTATAGTAAACACACAGACACGCTAAAATAAAATAAAACAAAACAAAATTTAAAAATCCTGGGCAGAGTTCTATGTCAACTTCTGGACCCCACAACTGAAGATGGATATGAACAACTTGGTAAATTTTCAGAGGAGAACCCCTCCACACATACACAAATGCATTACCTTATACAAATGCATTGACCATGCATGTGATTACCTATAGTATTTTACAGACTTTCATGATGGAAATATTTCTTGGTTTTAAGCAGTTCACAGTCTGTGGTAGATCAAGCAGATGCAAGCATGATAAAATATGTGAAAAACAGTAGCTGGAAAGACAAGTTAAAGAGACTAGACGTATTTGGAGAGAATATAAACAGTGACAAAGAATGTCTATCCAAAAGGATTATTACACAAAGAATTTTGACCTGGCAGTTCCCATATCATGTGATGACCAAATGAGTAGGAATGATACTGATATAGAAAGGATATTAAGTGAAATGGGAGCTCAGAGGTGGATTTACCAGGAAGCCAATGAAGCTTGCCCTTCAGGGCCCTTCATTTTGCATGGTCCCCTTCCAAGGTCTCAGGAGATACACTAGACATATGTTCACATGTTTTCTTTTCTAAAATTTGCAAAGTAATACAGTTTAACCATAATCAGTTCAGATTACTATTTCTTTCCAGTTTGGCTTCCTCGTGTCACACTTCCTCTTGTGTTGAATGGGGGTGGGGCATCTGAGGCATCTCTGGGATCCAAATAAGAAGTTGAGCTAAGGATGCCTTAATTTGCATGTAGTGGGACACAGATACTTCATATAGGTGGAATAATACAATAATTATCCTTTTTGTGACTAGGTTATTTCACTTAGCATGTCTTCAAGATGAATTCTTGCTGTAGCATGTGTCAGCATCTTCTTCCTTTTTAATCATGAATAATAATCCTTTATGTGGATATACCACATTTTGTGTATCTGTTCATCTTTCACTGGACACTTAGGTTGCTTCTACCATTTGACCTAGTGAATAATGCTGCTACAAACATGGGTTTACAAATATCTCTTTAATAACCGGTTATATCTGATGTGTAAAATTTTAAGTGAAGAATTAGGTTCTCATTGATGTCTAGTTAAAATGAAGGTTCTCACCAATAAGAATTGTTTTTTAATGATGCAGTATATGCAGTCAAAACACCCCATATATAAGGCCTTTTTTTCCTTTTTGATAGGAGTTGTACAACATAGAATCTAACAGAATTCCTGTACTTATAGTACCTACAGCACTACTACAAAACATTGATTTCTATGTGTAAAGTCACATTTTATGCATCCCAGCTATCAAAAAAATATTTTTGATCAACTATATTAGAGGAAAGACCGATCCTTCTTTCTATTTTTCCTATAGGAAATGGTATAATCATTCCTATGAAGAGGTGATCAAATATTATGCAACCAATAAATGTAGAAAACAAGTACAATAGAGGTGGGTCTGGCAGTTAATGAATAAAACATTTTATTTTTCTGGATTGTGTGGTGTTTGTGATCTTTGTCAGTTTAAAAAAAACTTACAGTACGTTATGACTTCTTATCGCCTTTTAAATATATATTCACATTCTTATCTTATTTTATGTGTGCACTATTGTGTTCATTTTCTTAAAGAGGGCTCCAAAATTGTATGAATTTTGGGCCTTACAAAACCTGGCTCTGCCCCGCTTGGGTTTCACAGACTTCCTTAGTTCTTCGGCTCAAGGGGTCTCAGTTTTTTACCTCCTTCCCACTACATGTCCCAGCTTCTTGTGTCCTGGTGCCTTGTATAGGGAATGTCCACATGAAGTATTCAGGTCCAGATTGAACGATGCCTGTTGCACCGATGGGCACTCAGTCACAGGGTGCTAGGTGCCGAAAAGTGGACTCCTCTAGGCCAACCACCATGGGGGAGGGAGCTCTGGGCACAGGTTAAGGAAGTTCATATCTAATTGACAGTCAGGCAGTTGGTGGTAACGACTTGGCTCCCGTGAGCTTCTGTGAATGTGTAGTTATCTTTCAGTTTTTGGGCCACTTCCTCAGGATAGGTTCACGGGCTTCTTCACCATCCTCCCTCCACACCCTTGTCCAAGATCTGTGATTTCTTTTTGGTATGGAGAAAATCTCACTGCTTTTTCTGAGTTTTTGTCAGAGGGACTCCTTCTCTTCTGAACATTTTTTTCCTGTTGTTCTTTCAGTATAGATTTTAATGGCCCCTCAAAAGTACACCCTAGAATTGTTAACAGCTAAAAATAGAATTCTCCTTTCCTGAGGTGACAGGAGGGGATGTTAATCCTCAAGTCCTCCCAGGGGAATAAGAGAAAACATTTGTATTCTATCCCTTTAAATCAGTAAAGCAAGGGAAGACATATCACACAGTTAAGTTGTCATATTAAAAGAGCCTCACTATTATTATCCTGGCACATAAATGATAAGGATTAATAGAATTTTAGAATTGAAGTGGGCTTAGTGATTCTCTTGTCAACCCCTATAATTTTGTGGATGAAGCACATAAAATCCCTAGAGGGTGAACGACGCTGCTGAGGTCACGGTCCTGTGAGCTACAGAGCCAGGCTCCGCTCTGGACCGCTTAGTCTCCAGTTCAGTGTGTTTTCTCTCTGTCACATTCACATCACATGTGGCGAGAAAGTTTTAGATAGAGTTGTTGAATGCCATGTTAATTCTATTTTATGAAAATGGATTTAGAAATTTTTGCTGGAGGTTTAAAAAAATTGAGTAAATTCTCATTTACTTGAGTTGGCTTGAGTATGCCCTGCCTGGAGGCTTCGAAAAAGGCTGGATGAATTTTCAAGATCCTTTTAGCCTTAATAGTGTATGATTTTCATTCATCTAGCCTCTTAAGCAAGAATTTCTTGAGGCACCTTCTATAAACAGAGCGTCATATTGTGTACACAGGATAAAATAATGAGATAAAAAATGGAATGTAAAACACAGAGCTCTCTGATGCGGTCAGATCCCTGCCATTTAGATGCCTAAGCAAAGACACAGGCTGCCCAAGGTATAAACTGTACGTAGCCAGAGACCGAGTGAAATGTTTGTTGGCCAAAACTGCTACTAGAGCTGTGTTCTCTGCAGTGGTGGTGAACTAGATACCCAAACACAATGGGTTTGGGTCAGCTGAAAACAACTACTCTAAAGATACAATGAGGATGAACCTCAAAAACATTATACTAAATAAAAGAAGCCAGATACAAATGGTCATATGTTGTATGATTTCATTCATATAAATAAATATCCAGAAAAATGTGCATCCCCAAAAAACAGCAATCCACTTTCTGTCTCTATGGATGTACATTTTTCTGGATGTTTATAGAAATGAAATCATACGATATGGGACCATTTGTGTCTGGCTTCTTTTATTTAATATAAATGTTTTTGAGGTTCATCTGCATTGCATCTTTAGAGTAGTTACATTTGATACACTACTCCTGATGGACCACAGGAAGAGTAAAAATTAATCATATGTATTTATCTCAGCTATGGAGAGAGGAGACTTAAGGTTTAGCTCAAGTATGTCTCTTCCTATGCTGGATTCTTTATCTTTGTTCGAGATGGGCGTGGCTTGTTTTTGCCACTCAGTCTCCTAGTTACAGCTCCTGATTTTGTATAGAGCATAGTCTCTCCCCAGCACAGTCTATGAAGTTCAGGTAATGCTGATCTAACCTCCTCATTTCTGGAGTGGGTACTGATTTCAGGCTGTCCGATAGGGTTTTCATCCTCTTGACCACAGTTCAAGAGGGACACATATTCCAGTTGCAGGGATCCATCTTGGAACTACAGAAATGTGTTTCCTTTTTGTTGAACTTGAAGCTGGAAGGTGTAAGCCTGAAAAGAAAGCAGAAGAAAACAAGGTGTTAGAGAGCCGAATCCTGGGGACATTGTTGAGCCACTTTGTCCAGGCATGTTTAATTAGTTACAAGCCTGTTTTTTTTCTTTTCTTTTTTTACAGCAGTTTGAGTTGGATTTCTGTCACTTATAGCCTGTCACTGCAAGGCACCAACATGACCATGCTCACCTAGGGCTGGGGCAGTGTGGTTGAGGACATTCTATCCCATTACTCAGGAAAAGTCTTAGTGATCTTCAAAGTGAAGACTCTCATACTGGTCTGCTCAGCTTGTCTGGGCAATACTTTCCTATGTTACAGACATAATGGGAAAGTAAAATACTATTTGAGGTTTTGATATTTACCAATCTATCTATTTATACCTTGAATACTTTTAGCATTTTTAGTATTTTTAGTGTAAGTTTATATGAAAGGAGAAAAAGGTCTAAACTTTCTCTTTGGTTTCATGATATTAGATCCTTAGTAGAAATATTCTTTGGTTCAGTAGATTGAAGGATAGAATTTTATTCAATG
This sequence comes from Eonycteris spelaea, assembly GCA_003508835.1. Classification (NCBI taxonomy): domain Eukaryota; kingdom Metazoa; phylum Chordata; class Mammalia; order Chiroptera; family Pteropodidae; genus Eonycteris; species Eonycteris spelaea. The sequence goes on from PUFA01000175.1 coordinate 1,369,167, forward strand.
GCATAGAAAAAAATGTAGGTCATTTTACCAATAAAAACCTTGAGGAATAACTTTTTTTATCATCAAAGTCTTTCTGATGCAAGTTATCATAAGTACAGCAAACAGATAAAAATAGCCTTCAAAAATTAGAGTGGCTTTTTTCTTGTCTTTTTAGATTCTCATGTTTCACACTAACAAAGATGGTACCTTTTCATATTCCCTAAAAACATTCTCCTTTCCAACATGACTCAAGGTTTTAAGATAAACTCCCAACTAAAGTTTGGTAACAAATAACAAGGAGAGATGTTTCTTTTCATTTTCTCTTTTGCTTTAATTGAAAAGAAGATAAATTATAGAGAAATAGACCTAAGGGCATATTCTTTTAGTCAAGGACTTCTCTTTTTATTGCAGATATTCACCTCATTTTTGGACCTTTTGTGAAGAGCACCAGAAATGAAATGGCTTCATCAAAAGGTATCTTGACATGCAGAAGTTAATGAATTGATTTCTTCAGAAATTTATATTTTGTACATTTGCAAAGCCCTTAATAATTTAGTTGTATATTGTTATGGGTCGAACTGTGTCCTTCAAAAAGTTATGTCGAAATCATAACCCCTACTACCTTAGAATGTGAACTTATTTAAAAATAGGGTCATCGCACATACAATTAGTTAAGATGAAGTCATGTTGAAATAGGATGGGCCCCTAATCCAATAGAGTTGGTGTCCTTATAAGAAGACGGCCATGTGAAGATAGTGACACCGACACAAGATGAGAATACCACGTGACAATGAAGGCAGACATAAGAGTTATCTAGATGTAAGCCAAGGAACACCAAAGATTGCTAGCAGCCCACCAGAAACAAGGGAGAGGTAAAGAAAAATTTCTTTATGGATTTCAGAGGGAGCATGGCCCTGCTGACACCTTGATTTCAGACTTCTGACCACTAGAACTGTGAGACAATAAATTTCTGTTATTTTAAGCCACCTGATTTATGGTATATTGTTATAGCAGTGCTAGGAAACTAATACATAATTATATTTTAATAAAATTATATTTTATATAATAATTTTTTACAATGACAAAATAGAAAGGCTACCCTATATACGACCTTTACCGATATCTGTATCAGGAGGCCTCAAGCTCTTTGTCACTTCTGCTGTGAGGATGAAGACCATCATAAGCAATCAGACTGTTGATATTTCAGAAAATGTCGACATCACTATGAAGGGACTCACGGTTATTGAGAAGGGTCCCAGAAGAAACCCGTGGAGGGACTTTAATCACATCAGTATACAAGTCAGTCTCCTTGGAAAGAAAAACTAGAGGCTCTGGGTTGACAAATGAGGGTGTTTTAGTCAGTCTGGCTACTATAACAGAATACTATATATTTGGTGGCTTATAAACAACAGAAACTTATTTCTCACATTTCTGGAGGCTGGAACATCCAGGATTACGGTACTGGCAGATTCAGCATCTGGTGAGAACCTGTTTCCTGCTTCATAGATGACTATCTTTTTGTTGTATCCTCACATGGCAGGAGAGGCGAGTAGGCTCCCATTTATGGGGAAAGAGCATGTTCAAAAATGTGAGGCAACCCACCTCCAACACCACTACATTGGGGATTAGGTTTCAACACATTTAGGGGCAACACAAACATTCACTCTATAGCAGTAGGGAAATAAAAAGGAACTGTCTGCAGTTTGGACTGTCTGTGCTCATGTACAGAACATGATCAAGGGTGAGATACTGGGCTTCTGTTACAAGGTGAGGTCCATGTAGTCTCACCTCCAATTAACATCATTGTCCAGTAGAATGGGTCTATTGTTGAAATCCGGAATTATTGTGTAAAAAATGCATTTATTGGGTTCGAATGAGGCCAAACATTGCTTGTTCAGTATTTCGAGCCCAGAGAGAAGTTAAGTCTTGAAGGAAATAACATTAAATTTGTATCAAATTTAGCTGCTTTGATTCAGCTGCTTTGATTCAGCCACACCAGTCAAAAGCAAGGATATCAGAAAATTGTGGATGGTGTATGTGTCTGAAAAAGGAACAGTACAGCAGGCTGATGACTAAGATCTAACAGTTTTCCAGTATGGAAACAACAAGGTGCTAGAGATTCCTAAGACTAATTTATGTTATTTTAAAGATGCAAGAAAATAAGAGAGAGAGAGAGGGAGAGAGAGGGGCTGGGTGTGTGTGTGGGGGGGGGGGAAGAGAGAGAGAGAGAGAGAGAGAGAGAGAGAGAGAGAGAGAGACCCAGATAGGTCACTTGGCAATATTATGAACCATGATTCTTTAAAAAAAATAGAAATGAAAAATTATGATAGAACTCAAAAAGTCCCTGAGAGCATGTTTGGAAGCAGGTGGTGTCCTGCACAACTGCTGCTTTTTTGCACTGAGCCCAGGTCCTTCTTTAACCCAGAGGTTCTCAAACTCCAGTGTGAGAACTCTAGGTGAGATCTCTGCATTTCCTCCCTCTCTTGCCTTTTCCGCTACTTCCCCTTGCTCCATTAAAAAAACAATTCTATAAAACCGTGAAACAGGTTTTATGAAAACACCAGGAAACTTTAGCTAGGACATCAATAATAGAACTGTTTTATTTTTAATGTGGTTGTTCTATTATTTTTGCCAAACTGAAATAATCCAAACACACAAGAATCCAGACTGCCAACCATTTGGAGAATATCCCCAACTTGTAGCCATCCCTGTGTGGCACCTTGAGAATTGCCATGGTAATCACCTAGTGCCATGGATCTAAACCCTGGCTGCACATTAATATGACCTGGAAAGATTTCAAAGCCTTCTCACTCTAGACCAATTAAATCAGAAACTCTAGGGAGAAGGCCTAGACATCAGTAATTTGTAAAAGATCCTCAGATGATTCTAACATGCGGCCAAGATTGAGAACCAGTGGCTTAACGTGTCGTGTTACTGTTGGAGTCCGAACACTCTGATAATGAGAGGCAGAGGTGAGCACTCATCTCTGACCCTTATACCCTCTGCTTTTTGTTTGATTGAAGTTATATAAAACCTGAGTGGAACTAAGACTAAGCCTGGTAATTGTCATGGCAATGCCCTAGATTTTTCTATCAAATCCAATCTTATTTAGGATGGGAGATGCAGGAGTGACTCTGGCGATGTTAAAATATTTCTGCTCCTGTTTAGAATATTCAGCATTAAATTGAACAGTTTTTCCATAAAATTTCAAACACTAAAACTTTCGAGAACACCAGATCTCACCTGAATCAAAAAAATTTATCATTAATTATAAAGTGTGCTTTATCACAGGGAATTGTCTAGGCAATCAGCATCATGTATAGCTTTTAATGCCTCCTGTCTGCTGAATGAGTTCTGCATATTGATAAATTGCAAATTTCTTTCTTATGCCTCATCACTTCCTTCTTTGATTGAATATGAAATAAGCGGGATTTGAAAATCATAGAGCTAGCAGGGACCTGTGGAAACCATTTTATCTAGTCCTCTGACTTTACATTTGGTTGCCTAATTCACTATGAGAGTCAGGCTACTATGGTCTTTTGTTAAATTCATGAACATTCCAGCATAGACTACTGGAACATCCTTCTAAGGAGACTCCCTCCTTCTTGTCCCCACCTTTTTCCCCATATTGCTTTTAGAGTGATTGTTCTAAACACAAATCCCTTCCTTGCTTAACATTCTTCAATGACCATGTTTGCCTTAGGTTCAAATTCAAATTCCTTAGCCTCACCTACAATCATCTGAGAATTAATCTGATCCTGTCACCCTCTGTAGATTCATCTCCTAGAGCTTGCATTTCTAACCAGGGATCGAAATGGTCTAAATACAGTTCTCCAAATTTCCTATCTGCCACCATTCCTTTGCACATGCTGTTTTTACCCTCTATGGTGCTCTTTCTCTCCCTATGTAAGGAGACCCTTCCTTTATTCTCCCATTTGGATAGTTCATATCAGGGTGTGATGGGCAGGGGAGACATCAGAAATGGCAACACAAGGTATGAAAAGTAGGAGAGGACTTAATGAGATGAGGGTAAAAGATTGGATGAGTGGTATTTATATCCTGAAATAAAAGGCCTTCTTAATAGTTTTCATATAAAAAGCTTCAAAGTTACATGTAAGACCAAGATCAAATGGGTTAATAATGGAAACCCTTTGGTGGGGTGGTGTTGGTAGTGGTAGTATTTCAGTGTCCTTAATAGGAGACAGAATGGTATCTTCTATTTATCTATCATCTATATCTGTCTGTCTGTCATTCTATCATCCATCTACTTATCTATCATCTCTCTTTAGTTTGATCTTAGGTGCAGAGGTTTAAATTAACTAATCACTCTTCTCTGTTCATGGCATATTACCATAGGTCTACACATAGATGTCATTCAATTTAGTTTTTTTAAATAAATTTTTATCCACATCCTCACCCCTATTCCCTTCTTGCCATGTAGGGAACTATTCCAATATATTTAATGAGGGTTCTTTTATTTGTATGTGTACTTTTGGGGGTATATACATATAAATTCACTTCTAGTCACACTATGTTCTTGACCTCATTCTATCTTTATTTTTTTCAACGTGTTTTTAATATTACATGTGTTGGATATCAGGTCTGTGGTCTTCTAACTGCTGCAGCCACCATACTTAAACTATCCACCTTCCCTTCCCCATGCCAGGTAATGAACACCCAGATAGCCCTCAATTCTCTTTCTACAAACAACATTAAAATGTATATATTTTCCTCTATGTCCCTTGTAGATGTATGAGAAACTACCTTTGTGATAGATACTCAGGAATGGATTCAAGAGATGCGCCCACTTAATCTGACCAAATGGTGCTATAGATTTGCCAGTTGGTGCTGTAGAATGTGCACCAGTCTACATGCCCACCAGCAGAGCGGTATCTCCACCTGTCTACCAAACTTGGCAATACCCAGCTTTCCCGTATCTGCCCATATTACAAGAGTGAAGTGATGCTCATTTTCTCTTTTTTGTTTTAAACAGACTTTATTTTTTAAAGCAGCTTTAGGTTCATGAGAGCATTGCAGGGAAAGTAGAGAGTTCTCAGGTATACCCTGCCCCCTACCAGCCTCCTCCATATCAACCTCCTGCCCCAGAGTTATAACTGATGAACCAACATTGACACATGATAATCACCTAAGTCCAAATTTACATTAGGGACTGGTGTTAGACATGCTGTGGGTTTTGACAAATGTGTAATGACATGTGTCTGCCATTATAGTATCATGCAGAATAGTTTCAGTTCCCTAAAAATCCTCTGTGCTCCACTGATTCATCCCTCCTCCTTCCCTAACCTCTGGCAACCACTGATCTTTCTATTATCTATATAGCTTTGCCTTTTCAGGAATATCATTTAGGTGGAATCATAGAGTATGTATCCTAGGATGATTTCTTTTACTTAGTAATATGCATTTACGATTCCTCTATGCCATTTTTTAGTTATTCACTTCTTTTTAGCATTAAGTTATAGTCCATTGTCTGGATGTGCCACAGTTTATTCATTCACTTACTGAAGGATGTCTTAGTTACTTCCAAGTTATGGCAATTATGCATAAAGCTACTATAAATATCTGTGAACAGGTTTTGGTGTGAATTTTCATTTAATTTTCGTAAATACCAAGAAGTGCCATTGTTGGGTCATGTGGTATGAGTATGTTTCATTTTGTAAGAAGTTTCCAAAGTGGCTGTACAACTTTGCATTCCCAAAAACAATGAATGAGAGTTCCCGTTGCTCCACATCCTCACCAACATTTTGTTGTTGTCAGTGTTCTGGATTTTGGCCATTCTAATAAGTGTATAGTGGTATTTCATTATTGTTTTTATTTGCATTTCCTTAATGACACATGAGGTGGAGCTTCTTTTCATATGCTTATTTGCCATATGTATACCTTCTTTGGTGAGGTTTCTGTTCAGGTCTTTTGTCCATTTTTTAATCTAGTTTTTAGTTTTCTTATTGTTGAGTTTTAAGAGTTCTTCGTATATTTTGAATAACAGTCCTTTATTAGATGTGTCTTTTGCAAATACTTTCTCCTAGTCTTTGGCTTGTTTTCTCATACTCTTGGCACTGTCCTTTGAAAAGCAGACGTTTTTATTTTTAATAAAGTCCAGCTTATAAGTTATTTCTTTCATGGACCATGCCCTTAGTGTTGTTTGTATCTAAAAAGTCATTGTCATACCCAAGGTCTTTTAGATTTTTTTTCCTATGCTATGTTCTAAGAGTTTTATAGTTTTGCATTTTACATTGAGGTCTATGATCCCTTTTGAGTTAATTTTTGTGAAGTGTATATGGTCTGTGTCTAGATTCATTTGTTGGTATGTGGATGTCTAGTTGTTCTAGCACTGTTTGTTGCAATGACTACCTTTTCTCGTTCGATCTTTTGCCAAAGATCAGTGACTACGTTTGTATGTGTCTTTTTCTGAGTGCTCTATTCTGCTTCATTGATGTATTATGTCTATTATTTCATCAATACTATGCTGTCTCAATTGTGTAGATTTAGAGTAAGTCTTAATTTGGGGGAGTTTCCTGACTTTGTTCTTCTTTTTCAATATAGAGTTGCCTATTCTTGGTCTTTTGCTTCTCCCTATAAACTTTAAGTTAGTTTATCAATATCCTAAAAAAAAAAATAACTTGCTGGGATTTTGATTGAGATTGCATTAAATTTGTAGATTAAATTTAAAAAAAACTGACCTCCTTTTGGTTTGATTTGCATTTCTCTGAATACTAATTAGTTAGAATACCCCTCCATATGCTTCTTAGCCTTTTGGTTTCTTTTCCTGTAAATTCCTTTGTTATATTCTTTGTCTGTTTTCTTCCGAAGTTTCTACAAATAGGTAGAAACAATTTTGCTTTGCAAAATTTCTCTATATATACTCTGGACATTGGTCCCTTATTAGTTTTACATTTTGCAAATATCTCCTCCCAGTCTTCTGTCTTAACTCTATCCATCGTTTTGTTTGTTGAATAGAGATCCTTAATTCTGTTCTAATCAAATTCATACAAAAATGTATGAATTTGTAAGGTTTGCGTCTTTGGGGTTTTATTTAAAAAGTTTTTTCTCACTTGTAGGTTACAAAGATATTCTCCTCTATTTTCTCCTATTAACTTTATAGTTTTGTTTTTTATGTTGTGATCTTTAATATACTTGTGACCACTTTTGGTCCAAGAGTTACTTTTTTTTTCTTTATGTAGTGAATCAATTTTCCTAATTCTGACTCCAAATCATTAATTCTTTTCCCATTGATTTGTGGTGCCACCTGAATTAGAAATTAAGTCAGGTTTTGAATTTCATTCTGAGTGAGTTTGGGTCTAATTCTGAGCATTCTATTTTCTTGTTTTTGCGTATATGTTTATCCTTACAGTGCAAACCACACTTTTATTTTTTAATAACACCTTCATTGAACATGTGATGGTCTGTGATGATGAATTTTCCTCTTAGATTTTCTTTTTTGTTGTTTAGCTATGTATGAAAATTTGTTCTTCTATTAAACTTTTAGACTCAACTTATCAATTCTTCAAAAATTGCAACTGTCATTTTGTTTGGTAATGCATTGAATTTATAGATCAAATCGGGGATAATTATTATTTTTTTTAATATTAAGTCACCCCATTCTAGAGTATAAATTATTCTCTACTTATTCAGGTCATCTTTATATCCTTCATTGAATTTTTATTTTTCTCCATGCAATCTTGCATAATCTTGGCTAAATTAATTTCTAGATCTTTATGGTTTTGAATTATAAGTGGTGTTTTATCTTTTACATTTTATAATATGCCTTTTATGATTTTGTAAGTTTAACATTTTTAAGTTCATGTGTATCTGGCAACCATGCTTAGCTATTTGAGTAGTTATGGTGATTATTTTGATTCTTTTGGAGATTTTGGATCACATGGTTCTTCCATTTTGTTTTAAGCTTCCAAATCATCATAAATTTGGTGGCTTAAGACAACAGAAATGTATTAATTCATAAGTTCTGGAGACCAAAAGTCTAAAATCAGTATCACTAGACCAAATTAAAGTGTCGGCATGGCCATCCCCTATCTGGAGAGTCTAAAGGAAAATTTTTTACTTGCCTCTTCCATCTTATGGCAGCTGCCAGCATTCTTGTGCTTGTGACCACATCACTCTAATCTCTTCCACCATGGTTACATTGCTTTTTCTCCTGTATACCCCTCTTCCTCCCTCTTATAAGGATACATGTGATTGCATTTAGGGCTCACAAATATAATCCAGGATAATCTCTTCCATCTTCAAATCCTTAACATAACCATGTCTGCAAGTCTTTGTCCTATAAGGTAACATTTACAGGTTCTAGAGAATAGGAACTGATATTTTTGCAGGGCCATTATTCAACCTACTACATTTCCTCCAATATGATTGTGTGTGTCTGTGTGTGTGTGTGTGTGTGTGTGTGTGTATAAAATTCAGTTCTCAACCTCACATGTTACTTAATGAGGAGACACTAGACCAAGACTTTTCTACCAAAGTCAGGTACTAGAGAGAAATCATACAATTTCTACTCCTATATAACATTTTTTTGGAAGCTGTTACTCATTGTAATTAAATAAAACAATTGGAAGATATAATAATTAGAAATGAAGAGTTAAAACTCTCTTTTCAGATAACTCAATTGTACAACTGGAAAATCCAAAAGAATCAATTAAAACTTACCTCAAACAATAAATAATTTAGTAATGTGGTAGCTTATAAAATTAACATTAAAAAGTCAGTAGCCTTCATAATAGAAACAAAAACCAATTACAATATGTCATGGAGGAGAGGATCCCTTTCGTGATATTAAAAAAAGAAACTAAATGCCAAGGTAAAACTTGATTGGAAATGTTCCAAACCTGTATGTGGAAAATACATCTGAAAGTTGCAAAAGTCAATTTCAACAAATGGAGTAATATGTCTTGTTCTTGGATAGAAAAACCCAACATCAAAAAAATCTGTTTTCACTATAAATTTATGAAATGCCCAATAAGAATACCATCAGATTCTCCCCACCTTCTCCCCCTGGAACTAGACAAGTTGATTATAAATTTATTTGAAAGAACAAACAAGCAAGAATAGCTAAAACACCCCCAAAGAAACAAGCAAATGGGTGAGAGAATGGGAGGAGTTGCAGTTACTAAACATTATAACGAACTACAAACCCTTTCTAATTAAGACAGTTTGGTATTGACACATAAATAGAAAGACTAATGGAACAAAATATCAAAATGAGAAGTAGACTAAATTGCATATGGAAATTAAAGACTGTAATTCAAATCAGAAGGGAAAAATACATGTTTTTTAAAAATATTTTTAATAACAAAGAAAAGATTGTGGTTACTTACAGCAAGATTAGCACAATTAGGAAAATTTAGCATAATATTTGTCAATGAAACTCAGCTGACCAAATTATTAAAACATTGTTCTTACTTTGTAGTTCTGGATGGGTGTCAAAGATAATGGTTCCACTGTGTTCACTTTAAACTAGAGCTATAAATTTTTAATAAGTGAATTGGATACTGTGTATCCAATATTGTGATGGTAAATGTTTAATACAAACATACACATATACATATGTGTGTGTATAATATATATGTATATGTGTGTATTGTAACTTTTACTGACATAAATGATGTTTAACAAGCACTTTACAAATAGTAATAAAATATAATATTCTCTATCATAAACTCCATATAGTTAATTGATTCTCACAGATGCTTTCCTTTGTTTTTGCCAAATGCTTACCATAACCAACCTATGGTTGCAATTGATGAGTATAATTTTCACATTAATGTAGGTAGATATTTTTGTTTACATTAATGAATAAGATGGAAGTAAAAATAGAAAGACATAAAGTTGAATCTCAACTTCACATATTTGTCAATGATGTGATTTATTTGCTGAATCTGATAATAGTTTTTAAATATTGGAAGATTATTCCTCAATGTGTTTTGTGCTATTCACAATGTAACAGCTACAGATACAGTGAATTTTTAAGATTAATCTACATTGCTAATATTTCCTCCTTCATTTTCTTTTTTTAACTTTTTTTTTTTTTTTTTAGGTGAGGCAACCCTTGGTTGACCTCACAGATTGCAAGGACCTTGTCAGCTTACAATCCCTTATTTTTTATTTTTTACTTCTACAGCGTCTGGTCTTCCTAGGTGGTCTCCAATCCAAGCACTAACCAGGCTTGACCCTGCTTAGCTTCTGAGATCAGACGAGATCAGGCTTGTTCAGGGTGGCATGGCCACAGACCTTCATTTCCTTAAGTCTAGACCAGGAGTTGTAAAGGCCAGATAGGAAATATTTTAGTTTTGGGGGACATTGTAGTATCTATTACAAACATTAAACTCTGCTATTATAGCACAAAAGCAGCCATAGATAATATGTAAACAAATGGGTGTGGCTGTCTTTCAATACATTTTTATTTACAAAAACAAGTGACTTCGATTTGGCCTACTGGTTATAGTGATTCCTTTTCAACACAGTCAATGAAATAATACATTAAACCCTGATGTTAGCATTGCCAGCTTCTGTGGTGTAAATGTTTTCATTATAGCCAAGTTCATGCTATTAGTATATTGTCTAATACAAAGTTGAGAAGAGATGTACAACAGCATACCGCTCTATAGTATTTCTAATATATAGATGCTATAGACATAAATAACCTCAAGAGCCTTAATAGTAGTAAAATATATTAAAATAATTAAGAACTGATGAGTTTTGATTATTATTAGGTTTGTTCTTAACATGATTTACTTCATTGTACATTGATATAATCTATTCTGTAATAATGGTTGTGTTTAGCAATCAGCTCACAAAATTTCTGAAAATTTAAGGATCAGCTCTCCTGAGCTGGCATGAGCCAGCTCTAGCATATTGCTGTCTATAGCCATATGGGAATAGAGAAAATTGGATCCATTATTTATAGTATATAACAGAACAAATTCCACATGGATCAGAGACATAAATGTAAAAATAAAATTAAACCATACATGTACTAGGAAAGATGTGAATGAATTCCTCTAAAACCTGGGAATGGGAAAACTTTATGAGCTATGACTTAAAATACAGAAGCATTAAGGAATATGGGATTATATTAGCTTCATAAAATGAACCAAGAATTATTGTTTCTTTTTGCATTTTCTGGAACAAAGGAATTGTGTTTTTGAAAATTTGAGTCCATTTTATTATTTATTTATTTATTTATTTATTTATTTATTTATTTATTTATTTATTATGGCATTAGATAACGGATTCTCATAAATTTCAAGTGTGCAATTCAATAGTGATATATAAATATAGATATAGATATAGATATAGATATAGATATAGTATTGTATGTTCACAGCCCATAGTTAGATTTCTTTCTGGCACCACATGTTTGACCCCTTTTACCCCGTCTACCTCTCCCCTCCCCCACCTTTGGTAACCACTAGTCTATTGTCCATGTCCATGAGTCTCTGTTTGTTTGCCATGTTTATTTGTTGCTTTTAGGTTTATATCCCACAAATAAGTGATATGTGGTTTTACACTTTTTCTGTCTGGCTTATTTTGCTTAGCATGATTATCTCGAGGTCCATCCATGGTGTTGCAAATGGCAGTATTTCATCTCTTCTTGTGGCTGAGTAATATTCTATTGTATATGTGTACCACAGCTTCTGTATCCAGTCCTCTATTGAAGGACGCTTTGGTTGCTTCCATGTCCTGGCCACTGTGAATAATCCTGCTATGAACATCGGTATGCAAATATCTTTTTGGATATATGTTTTCAAATCTTCGGGGTAAATATCCAGTAGAGAGAAGAGAGTCCATTTTAAAAGCATCCAGGTGTAGATAACTTTCGGATGGAATTTTAACTACCAATTAAATTTTTTTAATCTTTGTGAGTCTGTTTTAAATTCCCTTTTTCTTCTTAGACCAGTTTGACATTTTATATGTTTTCTAGGAATTTATCCAATTTATCTATGTTTGTTTTTTAAATCTGTAATTATTTTCTTATTTTTATTTTTTGATTCTTGTTTTATTTACTTTTGTTGTCTCCATTTTTCTTATCAGTCTTACCAATTTTACCTTGGTAATTTTTTGGAAAACAGAGCTTTTAGTCTTATTAGTCTCCTCTGCTTAAAAAATTATTATATTGTTTATTTTCTTTTATTATATCTTTTTTCTTCATTGGGATTACTTTGATGTTCTATTTTACAACTTCTTAAATGGGATACTGAGCATATTTCTTTTCAGCTTTTATTGTTTCCTCATAAACATATTTAAAGGTATAAATGTTCTTCTAAATACTGCTTTAGGTATGTCTCGAAAATTTTGTGTTGTCATGTTTATTCAGTTTTAGAAATTTATTCATGTTGATTATAATCTCATTTTTAAACAATGAGTCATTTAGTAATATGGTATTTTCAAAATGTGGGACTTTAAAAAATTTTCTCTTATTTATTTCTAATATTATTTTACTATGTTTGAAGGATACAATGTTTAAGATATTGTTCCTGGAGAGTTTATTCTTTTAGGTCTAATATATTCCTGTAAATATGTGCATGCTCTTAAAATGTATATTTGCTATTCTATGAACTTTTACAGTATATATATTAAAAGATATATATTATACACAGTATGCCATTAGAACATGCCTATCGAAGATCTAAACAATATAATCAATAGTATAAACCTACTAATTATACTTTTTAGATAAAAATATCCTTAATTTTTGTTTGTAATACATTTCTGATAATTGGGTGTTATAAACTAGAAGTATTCATGTTTCTCTGTATGCTTTCAGTTATTATAACAAATTACTAACCATGCAAATATGTTTGTGATGGATATATCCTCTCACTTTATAGTTGTGTTTACCTTTTATCCCACTTTTTTTTGGTCAGCTCTTATGATTGCTATTCCAGATTTCTTTAGTTTTTTAATTTTTTTTGTCATTTATTCTTTCATTTTCAACCTTTTTGAGTCTTTGGTTTTAAGACTGTTTCTTAAAGACAACATATTTTTGCATTTTGTTTTCATTTTTTAATACCAACAGAGAGTATTTGCTTTTTATTTGTGAGTTAACTTTATTTACATTTATTGTAATTGCTATTATAGTAGATATTATTTCTCCTATCATATCTCATATTTTCAGTTTACTACACTTTCTTGTTTTCTGCTGGCTCAAAAAATTATTGTATTTTGTTCAAGTGTGGCTTCCCTTAAGATGCTTAGTCATGTTTATGTATTCCTAATAAATTCTTAAACTTATCAATATCTGTGTATTCATCCTAACTAGGTAAATAATTTAGTGAACTCATGCATATGTGTATATATATAATTGTTATTGTACATACATGCATACACACACCTATCCTAATGGTTTTGCTTCTCTGATTGAATTCTATTACTCCTAGATTCAGAAAGAGAAAAAAAAGTTAAAAGGAGATAAGGAAAATTCCAAACCTGGAAAAATCAGAATAAAATTTTAAAACATCAAAGGCAAGGAAAGATTTTAAAAACTTCCAGAGATAATGAAGAGATCAATGACTAGAACAAAAATCAGATTGAACAGTGGGCACAAGACGACAAACAGAAAAAATACTTTTTAAATATTAAAAAAAAAATTTTATACCCAGCCAAATTGCCTTCAATTGTGATGGCTTAAAAATATGTGTGTGTGGTGTGTGTGTGTATACACACACATATATATATGTGTATATATGTGTATATATATGTGTGTATATATATGTGTGTGAATATATATGTGTATATATATATGTATATATATATACACACACACACATATATATATATTTCAGATAAGACAAAATGAAGTTATACTGAGAACTTATGTTGAAAGTGGTACTCAATATTCAAGAAATATTGTAACTGTGATAAAATTCCTTAGTAAAGTTTATGTTTTTATTAAGGACCAAAATGAGAAAAAGAACAAATTTACAAATGCATCTAAAACAACCTAGAACTAAAATTTGAGATAATATCAGTATGGTAGGAGTAGGGAAGGGGAATATATGTATTGCAGGGATTTGACCTTATGAAACTATGAAAGCTAGTTAAGCAGTCTCTGTAAGGCTATCGTCTTTATGTCCAATGCTGGAGCTTTAAAACTACAGAACAGGTAGTTGGAAAGAGAAGAGGGAAGTAAAGTGGAAGTGGGCAAGATAAGCTGGTACCCACAAGCATGAGATGAAGCCTGTGAGGACAGACAGAAACTCATGTTAGTGTTTGTTGCCTCTAATCTTGATTGTATGTGTTTCTTGCAGAAACCAGACCATTTCTTCACAATTGCCAAACACACACCCGGTCCAGGAGTCAGAGAAGCTAAGCGAGGACCTATGGCAGGTGAAGCAGTTGGAGGCTCCCCTGCTGTTTCACCTCAGTGGGGTGAGTGAGGAGGTAAGTGACAAGGCCCTTTATACCTTTCACAAGGACCTCACTTATGGGTCACTGTAACTGAAAATGTACGGGCAAAGGAGTTTTGGGAAATGCCTAGTTCAGTCTAGCCAAAATGACACAGCACAAAGTCACCGCTCACAGGTGTCAGCACTTTTCCTCCCAGCCTTAACGCCTAGCTTTCTTTTGTATTTTCTCTCTCTTTACTCTTTTCCGCTGACTTCTAGGAGAGTTTCTCATCTGACCTTCAAACTCACTGATTTATTCATCACCTTTATTCTTCTTGTTATATATCTTATCTATTGTTTTATTTATTTCAGCTATTACATATTTCATATCTAATACTCAGTTGGGTTCTTCTTTATGTTTTCTTGTTCTTGGTTCATATTGCTGATATCAGCCATAACCTCTTAATATATTCATCTTCATTATTTTAATTTCTTGCTCCTGCTCCTCTCATAATGGTAATTTAGATGGTTTATATTGCTGAGTTTGTTATTTTCTTATATAGTAGTTGTATTCCTTACATGCATTTCTGGTTATTTTATCCCAGGAACTACTCTTCCCCTTGGAGTATGCGTTATGACACATGGTCATGTGCTGGGAAATGGTTATAGCCCATCGATGTAGTTGAACGTACCTATAGGTGAACTAAAGTCAAGAAAGGGCCTTAGAGGCACAGAACTGATGGTGATCATTCCAATTTGCCCACCATCCACAAATAACTTCTCTAGTGTGTACAGTCATGCACAGCATAACAATGTTTTGGTTAACGATGAACCACACACAAAACAATGGTCCCATCAGATTATATTAGAGCTGAAGAATACCTACTGCCAAGTGACATAGTAGCTGTCATAAGGACATAGCACAACACATTACTCATATGTTTGTGCTGATGCTGGTGTTAATGACCCCACTGTAGTGCCTATCAAATGAAGTATAGCACATATGATTATGTACAGTGTATATTACTTGATAATGATAATGAACAACTATGACTGGTTTATGTATTTACTATACTTTTGATGGAGTGCACTCTTTCTATAAAAAAAAGTTTGATGTAAAGCAGTATGCTGTGTCATATCAGCAGAAACCTTATAGATCTCTTATATATTGCATTTCTTGATTGTATAATTTTCTTTGATGTTTCAATTAATCTTGTATTGTTTTGTACAGTAACATGCTGCACAGACCTGTAGCCTAGGAGCTGTAGGCTATATTGTATAGCCCAGATCTGTAGTTGGCTGTATCATGTAGATTTCTGTAAGTGTACTCTATGATGTTCGTACAATGATGAAATCACCCAGCAACACATTTCTCAGAATGTATCCCCATTGTTAAGAAGCACATGACTGGATTTCCCATTTTAAACTCTCCAGAAAGTCTCCATAAATTTGCTCCCCTTGCCCTGGGGTTTGGAGTAGGGGTGGGGGGTATAGCGGTGAGTACCCAGGGTAGCTGGTCAGTACACATCCACCCTTTTTATCCCTCTTGACATCCCTCTTGCACTGCCTTCATCGGATCCTCCTGCTCTCTGCACCCTGCCCCCTGCCCTCTGCTGTTGTTGCCAGTTCTGTGATGATTGGCAGGCAGTGATGATGCCTGTGGGGGAGAAGCTAGCACAGAACAAGAAGTTGTTCTTTGTTCACCTCACTTCTCACAGCAACCCCTGGCTGCCATTCTCGTGGGCTGAAGCATTCTCTCCTTTACCTCCCACTGCCTGCTTCCCCGCTCCCCGTTACCCCAAGGACCTCTCGCAGTGTTTTATTTTATTTTTTGGTTACTAATTCTTCAAATCCAAGTTTCCCTCTAGCTTCTATAGTTTCTCTAGGGTTGATTTTTGAGAAGGAGCCAGTGGCCAATGTAGTTTGTCATACTGACACGATGTAAGAATGGTTTATAGAATGGGCAGGTGTATCACAGAAAGGGGAGAATTTGAGGCAAATGTATGAGTCTTAAGTAGAGAGAGGCTACCAATGTACACCAAGAGGTGCTTTTTTCCTGCGCTCAATTTTTTATCGTAATGAATGATATTTGTGTGTGTGTATATATATCAGGCTTATAATGAAAATGGCAGTGTTCACTGCTTCCTACTCCAAAATTCTGCTCAGGCAACAATTTTCAACATTAAAACAACAACAACAACAACAACAACAACAACAACAACAAAAACAACAACAACTTTCTAATCTCCTGAGAGCTTATCGGATTTAGAGCTGCACAGCACTTTCCCCTTTCCCTACTGGTAAATTCAGGGCACAGGCTGATGTCATCCAGGATTTCTAGGCAGCTGTCTTGCATTTTATGTCTTCCCTAGAATTAGTCCTAGTGGCAGCCATGAAAATAAACCCACTTTGCTTTCTAAATTCTGTACACAAAAGAGTCAATGAATGTCGCATTAATGACTCATTGAAAACCCACTGCATCCTGTTTCTCTGGCTTCTTGGAGGAAGTAAACCCCAAGGTTTTTGAGAACACTCTTCGCAATTTCTCCACTAAACGCTCCTTTCAAATGTTTATAAGAGTGACAGTGTCTTCATTATTGCAAGTCTAAGACTTTCAAAGACATTCTATTGTGTGATATTTAAACACTGTCACGGTTTGTCTCTAGTTGAGTGGACGGGTGTAATGTTGTGTGTCTCACTTTTGCTTATTCTCATGTAATGTGATCATGCAGGTACAAATAAGAAAGATTTATTACATGACAAGAGAAAGCACTTCTAATGTTGGGATCAATTTTAACACTCTCAAATAAATTGGCAAAACGGCAGTGCCATATGTACTGAGAGGAGAAAAGTAAGAGGAAAACTGCACAAATCTTAAAAAAACAACTTTTTTTTTGGTATTTATGTACATGTTCTAAGAAATATGCTTATATTATTATTTCTTGGTTTTTCAAGGTTAGATATTTTCTTTAGCTTCCTAAAGTAGAATATGAGGACTTAGTGTTTGTACTTACTATATTTTTGCCTCCGAAGTGTTCTCTTTCCCTTCTTACACAGGCTTGCCAATATAATTATATCACTGCTTCTGTTATCAGTACTGAGTGCTTACACCATCATGTCCATGTATGCCATTCATATCTGAGACATGTAGCATGCTAAGATTATATTTTCTTATTTGTGTACCTTTTTATTTTCTTAGCATTAATACTTGCCTTTCTTTCCCCAGTTGTTTAGTGCTCCGTGTGCCTGTCATAATTCTCTGGATACTTTAATAGAGTTGAAAGCATCAGATAATCTATCTGGTTCTTCCCCGAAGACCCCATTCACATCTCATCTATGCAAGCTCGAATTCCTACCCACACTGAGTGCTGTTTTGACCTTCCCTTCATTATTGTCTTGGAAACTTCCTTTGCCTGCTAGATCTCCTATTATCTAATTTTGTATCTCCCTCTTTCTTCATTAATTCCCTTGTTTGGTGAAAAAACTAATATATTTTGGTTGTTTCCTAAGACAAAATCCATAAGAGATAAAAGTTCAAGTCTGCATGTAGTGGGCTTTTGCCATTCAGGCTGTCTTACATTTTCGAACACCCCCTCCTCATCGCTTACACAGTTTCCCACATTACAAATTCTACGTCCTTATCAAAGAACATTTTTTTTTTCAGGTCATTTTTCCATTGCTAGATTGCAGACATGTGATTTTGATTCCACCAGTCAGCTGAATATGTGCCAGTCAGAATCTGGATCCCAAGCTGAATTACTTGGGAAAGAAGAAGGGCCTGAGGCTTCTGTTTGGCAGGTGCAGATCTGGGTAAGGCAGCACAGAAGGGATCTGGAGTCCAAAGTATGACTGTAGCACTTGATTTAGCAGCCTCCTGGCAACAGCAGAGGCAGAGGTTGGAACTGGGACCTGTGACATCAGCCTCCTGTGTTGTGATGCTGGGGTATCACTCCCGGAAGTGCAGTCCATTCTCTTCCCCTCTGTAAGCTCTTTCTACCTCATAACTAGTCCTTTTGGTTTAAACTGGTGTCTTAGTGTACTATAAAAGAATATCACAGACTGGGTGGCTTAAAACCAACAGAAATTTATTTCTCACTGTTCTGGAGGCTTGAAGTTCAAGATCAGGGTGCCAGCATGCTCAGGTCTTGCTTGAGAGCCTCCTTCCAGATTGCAGATTGCTGACTTCTCACTGTGCCCTCACAAGCTGAAAGGGACAAGGGAGCTTTTTGGGTCTCCTTTATAAGGGCATTAAACTTATTCACAAGGACTCCACCCTCATGACCTAATAGCCCCCCTAAGTGCATCTCCTCAATGTCATCACCTTGGGCATTAGGTTTTCAATATGAATTTTGGGAGGACACAAACATTCAGACCATAGCAACTAGCTAGAGTAACGTCTGCTGTATTAAACTAACCTGGCCGATATGCCTTCTCTGCCCAAAGGTGTCTTGATTCTACTGTAAGACACAAGATTTGGAAACCATTTTCCTCAAAATTAGAAAGCATTTCTTAATTGCCTTTGGCTCTAGTGTTGTTGCTGAGAAGTCTAAAGACATTCTTTTTCTTGATCTGTATGTGATTTACTTCTCTCGAAGCTTTTAAAAATTTTAATGTAGTATGCGTTCTTAATTTTTTTGGTTTTATATTATCAAATTTACAAATGATTATATTTTAAAGAGTTAGAGTCCTATATGTTGTTTTATGAAAAATAACTATCTTCCAACTTTGTCCCCCTCCATTTCCTTAGCACTAGAAGCAAGCATTTTCACCACTAGTATATATGAATATATAATTAAATGCATATTTAACACATGTGAAATAGATCCCAATGAGTCTTTCAAAATTCTCACATTTGGCTGTTATTCACCTTTTCAAGAAAGCATTATACATAAAAATAGATGACTGCCATGTATCTAAACAGGTCTCAAAGAATAGGGGTTAGAGATTCTGTAGTAGTTGTTGTTGATGAATTTTTCCTCCCCTTTTACTGATTTGGTAGCAGGATCAGAGCTTGGGCTGAGGTTGAAAATAGAAAGAGTCTCTCTTTCTAGGGAGTGACAAGTAAGAAGTCACATGGTTTTGGGTCTATGATGTTCCTGGTAGCGGCATCCAGGATGGGGCTCCTGACATGAGGAAAAGTCCAGGGAGTGAAATCAAAGGAGCTGCCAATGAAAGTTGGTGTGCAGCTTCTTGGCTAAGCAGAGCATTAAGGGATTGGAACACCCCTTTCTGAAACCAGAAAAACCACTGTGGCCTGGGCCAGTGGGTGTACTGGCAGAGGCCAGCCTCAGCTGATCGCTTTTATTCCTATTTAAGCACCAGCAGAAACAGCAGCATCGGGCAGAAGAAGCCACTTTAAGCTGTCTAGGCTTCAGCTGCACCTCCATCTGCCTTTAGTGCACCTGTTCATACTAAGCCAACCAGCTTCAGTAGCTGCTATTAATTCCTCCAGCTATATAGGAGTACATTCGGCTCCAAGCTAGCAAAGTGGTGGAGTAGGAACAAGCAGAATTTCATCCTGAGACTATTTAGCATCCTGGAATTTCTATCTATATGGAAGGGGCAAGGGGACCCAAGAGAGAAACTGATTTCCTGCTAATATGGACATTGGGGGCTTGAATGTAGTATCAGGGACCATCCTGGGGCAAGGCTGGCTTTTATTCAAGAACCAATGTGTGAAATAAGATATACCAGTAACACATTATATTTTACTGATATTATCTCTCAACTTCTCTTGATACTTGCTACTCTGGTTATCTGTTTTTACGGACTGAATGTTTGTGTCCTTCCAGAACTGACATGTTCAAATCCTAACTTTCAATGTGATGCTATTTAGGAGATGGGGCCTTGGGAAGTTATTAGGTCATGAAAGTAGAGCCCTCCATAAATAAGATTAGTGCTCTTATAAAAGAGACCTTAGAGAGCTCCCTTGTCCCTTCCACATGGGAAGACACAGTGAGGTGATCATCAATGAACCAGGAAGTGGGCTCTCACCAGACACTGGGGCTGCCAGCACCTTGACCGTAGACTTCCCAGCCTCCAGAACTGTGGGAAATAAGTGTTTGTTGTTTAATCTACCCAGGAAGATCCTTGCGATTTTGTTTTTGTATCTTTTTTAAAGCACTTGAGGATGAGAGGTTGGGGAGAGAAGGAGTGCAGACTGGGAAGGATGGGACCTGACATGGTTTTCTGAATCCAAAACTCCACTGCAGTTGCCCCTGTGAAACCAAGGCTGTTTCTACAACTCAGAAAGATAATTTTTTATCCAATTTGTACATTTCTTCCGTGCAGAATTGGACTTTTTATCAAAGATAGAAAAGAAAAGCCTAACAACTTAAAGCTGAACATAAGGAGCTCTGACCTTAGTTTCCCTGAACAATAGCCAAAAACAAAAACATGTTTTAAAAGCCCACCAAAAAACAGTACAAAATGAAAAAAACGTAAAACCCAAACCCTGAACAGGACACTGGGGGCATCCTTAGATTCATACACCAGGGTGATTAACACACTTTCGATAAACAATGATAAGTCTGATAGGAAATGTGGAGCAATATTGGCCACTAAAGCTTTTCTGGAAATGAAAAGAGGTAAACAGCTCAAACCAGGCTCCACACTGAGACTCTCGCTAGATTGCCTGTCTGCTCCATCACAGCTGTTTTTAAGATCCTGGAAAACAGTTCCCTGGCTTAATCCAAGGTGAATTGGACCCATGGAATCTTTCAGTCACACTCAGTTCTGCCATCGTCGTATTTACACAGACCTCGTGTCAGCTGTCCTGATTCCTTGGGTGATGTGGGGCTGTATCTATGACTGTGACTAATGAAAGACACACCTGTCCTTTGTGGTTAGGGAGAAAGGGCACTAGAGAATAGTTTTATATATTAAATAGAAGGTGTAGGTTGGAAATGAACAAACGAAGTCCAATAAGATAAGTGAGATTTTTTTTGATAGCAAGTGATTATAACTTGAAAAAATTCGAATATGAGCAGTTCTAGTCAAGCATTTTTTTTCTTTACTAGAAAAAGAAATCTCTAAAGTAAGCACAAGTAATCAGAATGTATCAACTCAAAAGAGAACAAGATATGGAACTTGGAAAGGAAAGGTAATAACGGCAACAATAAAGTTCAGGCTCTGTTATTTTTTTGAGGCTGTTTCAATAAAATGTAGTGTAACATAAACAATTTCTTGGAAAAAAACCAATCAACTGCTCTTCTCTTTTTATCTATGGCTCTATATTTCACATGAATTATTCACTGCTGCGGTTAGTCCTCTGTAGTTGGTGCACCTCTGAAGAATTCTGGGATGTTAAGTAACAATGAAAGTAAAATTTGTAATATTTTATTTAAAGGTAAATGTTAATTAAAGCTTTATTTATAAATAATTATACTTGTTTTTAATTTAAATGCTTTCTCAGTTTCAGCTATTGATTTCACTTCATTCAAGTCTTGGATTCGTACTGTGTGTTGCAGTCTGATACATTATGCTGTCTTTTTCAATTCAAAATACCCTATTTACAGAAAGAATGATTCTTCCACATTGCTTGCTAACCTATTATCTTTCCATAGCCTCTGAGGGATGTTTGTGTGATGTGTTACACTGAGAGGAAAATCAAGCTTAAGGCAATGTTTCCTAGGGGCTTCTATTTACTCAAGCTGGCTATCAGAACCCTAATGTAATATTCAGCTTGAATCTATTTGGTACAGGTATCTATATGATCTAATTTTGAGGTGTTTTTTTTTTAACTGAAGACATTATAAAGATAATAAATAACTTTCTGGAAATAATTGAAACCAAACCCTGGAATTAGACTCATTAACTCATCGTTTTGTTGTCTATGTTAGTAGACCACAAAGACTATCATAAAGTATAATTTGATCTCATTTTTTAGTTCTCTATCCTCTGAACAAGTGACTCAGAGAATATTATCTGTTAGAATCTCTGTTATTTTGGATTTCCCTTTTATTCATCAATAATCCATGCCCTTCAATGTCCCAGGCTCTCTGCGCTGAGATGGACCGACTGTTCTCAGGCTCAACATATATCAAGGTTAAAGTCTAGGCTTTATCATTGTTTCTGTAGACCTTCTTGAGCATGGAACGCTCTAGAGGAGCAGTTCCCAACCTTTTTGTCACCAGGGACCAGTACCCCTATGAGAATCTAATGCTCGATGATCTGAGGTGGAGCTGAGGCAGTGATGCTAGCTCTGGGGAGCAGGTGCAAATACAGCTGAAGCTTTGCTCATCCACTGATAACCTCCTATTGTGCAGCCTGGTTCCTAACAGGCCACAAACCCATGCTGGTCCATGGCCCAGGGAGTGTGACCCCTGCTCTAGAATATACTAATGTCCTACTCTACTTGTGTACCTGTGAGCAACTATGGATTCTGTGCCAGGTCTCCATTCTCTCTTCATCTGAGCTCTGTTCTGCATCCAACTTCTCTCTGTCAGCTATGGTATAGTCCTCTCACTATTGTCTTGAAAGATGTGGAGGGTTCTAGTCACCTTCTTTGGCTGAAAGAGTATCTCCCTTATGGAGACGAGGTGAAATAAAGTCCTCCATTGAGCGATTCCAAGATATTTCCTACTCAGTGCCATTAAATAACCTCCAAGCAACAGTGGCTCTGGAGATGTATGCTTCCTGTCGACAGTGCATACAAGGATAACACTTAGGCACAAAGGAGTGTGTTGCAGAAGTAGGGAGAATTACTTATAACTAATAACCAACCAACTGCTCTCTCTCCTTCTCTTTTTCCTTCCTTCCTTTCTCCTCTCCTTATTCCTTCTAATTACTTTGGAAAGAAGTCGGACTTACCACATATTAGATACAGAAGTGGTGGCTTGTTAGCCCATATTACCATGCATTCTCAATCTTGCCTGCATCAGATTTATCTCTAACAGCTTAAAAAAAAAAAGAAGAAGAAGCTCAAGCCCCACTTCTCAACTAATGAGACAGAATCTCTGGGGATGAAACTTATGAAGTCTATATATATATATAAAAAACTTCACTCTTTAAAAAACACTCTATTGTGAGTCAGTTTTGAGAACCTGCAGCCTGAATGTTGCCTGCTGTAGCCATGATGAGTCAAATGTTACAACTTATTACCCTGATTGTGTTGGAATTAGTGTAGTTCCACTTAACTCTCTCTTTGATGGCCTGGCTAGAACAGAATAGTGTCAAGGTTAAGAATGTGGATTGTCACCGCAGACTGCTGAAATTCACATCCTGACTTTATTTGCCTCCACATGTTTTATTGTATCTTTATTTAATCTTTCTATGTTTTAGTTTATTCACCTGTAAAATAGGGACTTAAAATAGTACCTATCTCCTAGCCTTGTTGGATGATTAAATAAGATGAAACACATAAAGCTGAGAATAGCACCTGACACATAGTTAATGCTGGTGAAGTATTAGTCACTACCATTTTATTATCATGATCGAAACACAGGGGGCTCCTAGAGTTTGAAAGGACTTTGAAAGATGATCTGGTATTCAGGCAGTTGGATATTATTATGATTTTACTGATTAGAAAGCTCAGGTTCTTAGTTGTTGTGCCTGCCCAAGGTGATTCGGGGTAAAAGAACAATTATAATAACAAAAACAATAAAAAGTAATATTTAATGGCCATATGCAGAGCCAGATGGGTGATAGAATAATCGGGGGAATCATTTCATAAACTATATGAATGTCTAACCAATGTACTGTATACTTGAAACTAATATAAAGAAATTTTTAAATATAGAAAAAAGAAGGAAAAATGACAGCAATGTAGTGTCTTAAAATGTTCTTTAAATGAAACTCTTCCTTTCAAAAAATAAAAATAAAAAAGTAATATCTGTTGTGTGGTTACTACATGCCAAACACTGTATTAAGTATTTGATGTACATTATATCATTAACCAGATACTTTTCAACCATTAATGTGCACACAAAATCACCTGAGGGTCTGTGAAAATGTAGATTCTGATTCCGTAGATCTGAGATGGGGCTCAAGAGCCTACATTTCTGAAGAACTTCTAGGTGATGGTGGCACAGGTGGTCCAGGACTCCTGCTTTGAGTAACATGGGCTTAACCTGATATGATGGACACTACTTATTGTCCATACTTCACGTTTTATAAAACTGACGCTATGAGGATAAATAACTTTCTCAAGGTCAAGGAACTTGAAGCAGAAGTACTGGAGCTCAGACTGATTGTCCTCCTTAATCACCACATGTGACTTCATTCACGTGTATGTAGCAGTGGTGTCTATGCCATTTGGCTTCTACTAAGTGACAGAACATAAAACAAATACCACATGTCCCCCAAAGTTTTAAAGCCATGTCTCTAGTTAAAGCAGAGACATCTATGGAATGTTTTATATATTTTTTATTGTATATCACACCCTTGGCCATTTTAGCCAGAAGGACCCATCCATGCCTGTGGTTTCTCTTGCCCATAAAAGACAGACTTAAATTTCAGCTGGTGTTAAGCCTAGTGCTCAGGAGTCTCCTGAGCTATAACATTCATTCTCACTCTTTTTAAATCTGACCTTATTTAATTTGAACCTATTTTACCCAGTTCAGAATTCTTGGCTAAATTTACTTAATTTGTATCCTTGGCTCTCCTATACTTTTTCTGTCTTAGCCTATGTGGCAAACACAGAAATGCATCACTCAGATTCCCTTTAAAGAGAGAACTTGTTGCTCAGGCTAGAGGAGTAGAGTCAGCTGACACCTTCTTTCTTTCTGTTAATTCCTTCAGGTCTGCTTCAGCTTTTGAACCCAGGCCAAGTTCTTCCCTGGCCCCCAGGCCTGACCATTTCCACTAATGCTGACCCCTCTATGGGCACGCTTTGCTCAGAGCTCCTTACTGGGCTGAAAGAGAATTTTCAGCTTGGCTTTATGTTGATGGCTCCCCTACCCAATCCTATATTCTCCTTTTCTTTTTACAAATGTCATTCCCTAGTACAGTAAACTTTTTATATTCCTAATTCCATCTCAGTGTCTGCTCCCCAGAGGTCTCAACCAACACATCCTACTGTTTAAGTTAGAGCTCCCACTCAACCTAACCCAAGTTACTAACTCCCATAGGTTCCTGGCTAGACCTGGTCTGGTATTCTCTAGATATCTCTGACCTGGCAGGTGCTTAATTAGATATAATCACTCAATAAATAGGTGCATATTGAGTAACCATTGTGTACTTATATCTTTTTAAGTATAATCACCTCTTCGAAATGTCTGAGATAAAGAAGACTTATACACCACTTCTATTTAGCTTTTGATCCAATGGTGAATTGTTTGTTAGAGTTTAAACTGTAGCAATTACATACTACATCACAGGGTCATTGGGTGCTGCCTACAAAATTATAGTGTTGTAACATAGTGAGGAAAAACAAATGTCACCAAAATAAGATAAGAAGTGACTATGTCTATGATGAAAAAATACAGTGACCATGAGTCAGTAACATTGAACTGGACTCCAAAAAGTAAATTACATGTTGGATACAAAAAAATAAACACAGAGTAAAAGACTCTGAGAGTTGTTGTTGTTTGGTTTGTTTTCTAGTTTATGAATACTGCACAGAATTCTGGGTCTCGATTATAATGTCAAGTGGGGTGATAGGTAGTTGTCAATGTGATTTAATTTGATAGGCTCTCAGAATGTCCCCTCATTCCCACCAAGTCCATATATCCCTATGTTGAAGGGTTTTGGGTTTTGAGTGGGGGGCACGTCAGGAAGGGAATGGTAATTTTTGAATGTAAGCCATTCCCTAGAAGTGCAGGCCTATGTCACTGCTGTTTAGATATGGCTTTCAGTGGAAAGAAGATCAAAAGAAGGTCTGGGCATCCAGGGGACAGAATGAGATCTTTTCAGTCTCTGGAGAGGGGATGAATGACTGAGGGATGGAGACAGAGTCAGGGAAGAAGTAAAAGACAAACACAATTTTAATTACAGAAGACTTTGGGTACCACGAGAGTCTTAGAAAACATGTAAAGACACTAGAAATAAGTCATAAAGTGAAGAGCTGGACAATAATACCTGTGGGCTGGGCAGAAAGTTTGGAAAAATGCATTAACAGGTCAAAGAAGAGAAGTGAACTACTAAAGAAATCATGAGCTGTTCTCTAGAAAATGGGCTTTGCTTGATGCAGAAAGGGTTAGAGGTTAGATCTAAAGTAGAATTTCTTGTCAACAAAAACTGACATTATAAATTAACAAGGGAGGTTGTGAAATTCATATCCATTGAAGATAGCTTCAATAAGATCCTACGTGAAGTTGAGAAAACAAGAAATAACCAATTTTAAATCCCTTTTAGCCCCACAATTCTCTGATTTATGGGAAAAAATAACATCTTTACTTTTTCTACTTCACCTACAGTCTGATGTGCATGTAGTGAGGTCTGATTGTGTAATTTTCTGAATAACTAGCCTAGAAACCCACTAGAGCACACACACAGCGAGGTGACTCTGTCACCCATGGAGCAGCTAAAATGACATCAATAAATCATAAAATATGCCCAAGAGGGCATTATAAATCATTTAGAGTTGCTATTAATATTTCAGACATGTTCATTTTTAGCAGCGTGCTAAATCTTAGTGTTTGCATTCCCTTTTAACTCAACATTTGATAACTGAAATATAAGGCTATTAAAAATGATTTTAGATTAGTTTTTACTAATCATGTAAGCATTAAATAGAATAAGGGTTCTGGTTGTCTCTGGCTTCCTTTTCTCTAAAATTCTTGTCTGGCACTTTGGGCACTGGTTCTCTTGGAGGGCAGCAGGGTGATAACCCTTGGTCTTCTTTGGTAAGGATGACATGTTGGATTTCCTTCCCAATAATTTCTCTTCTGGCCGTGGAGCTCTCACTTCTCAGGAATGTGTCAGTGTGGTGTCTGGAAGGGTGACCAATTCATCCCAGGTCATACAGGACTTTCCCAGTTTTAGCACTGGAAGTCTCGAGTTCCAGGAAACACGTCAGTCTAGGTCAAACTGGGATGGTTGGTTACCTAGGCTGGTCCCAAATTCAAAAGAATGTTCTTTGGCAGTACTGCCCCCTCCCCCCATCCCCAAAATGGTGATTTTCAACACATTCATCTTTCGTATCTTCTTTCTTTCTGTGACCTGCAGGCCCCCACTCTTGACTTCTTTAATGGCTTTATTCTTTCTCCAGTTAGTCAGGGCATCCTGCTGGACTACCCCGCTAAGGGTATCTATTTCTTTCATATTGTTAAAAGCATCCCAAGTTATTAATAAAAACTACTCTTTACTGAGAATCTATTTGGTGCCCAGCAGCAGGCTAAGTATTTTATATTACAATATCATAGGTCTTTACGAAAACCCTGTGAGGGTGATATTATTACTCCTACTGCTTGTAAGGAAGCTTAGGTTCAGAAGGTTAAGAAATTAGGCAAAGATGCTATCTTTATTCTAAAGCTTATGGGTTATTCCTAATCAGAACTTGATCCCTTAGGAACTCACCTGCTAATAGTACTTACAGCTTCAGTGAGTGATCTCTGCTAATAGATGCTAGCTAACGTGTTTGTGATAACTCTACTTCATGAATCATGATTTATTAGCCACCTCTTTCTAGAATTCTCTCTCTGTCTTTCTGTCTCTCTGTCTCTCTGTCTCTCTGTCTCTCTGTCTGTCTGTCTGTCTCTCTCTCTCTCTCTCTCTCTCTCTCTCTCTCTCTCTCTCTCTCTTTCCACTAAGAGCCAATGCAGGTAGCTGATGTCAGGGACCAATGGTGTCTCAGAATAGGCCTGCATGGACTGACAGCTCCACTTTTTCCCAGAGTTGGTTAGGAATCAGAGACTGTATCTGCTAGGACTCTTGATTGTAAATGACACAAAATTGACTCTAATCGGACAAAGGAGAGGAGGGTACTTACTGGATCACATTACTGAAAGGTGTGAGGGTATCTCTGGCTTCAGGTGGAGCTAACCAGCTGCATCAGAACATTGTGCTTCTCCATCACTCAGTTCTGCTTCCCTCTGTGTTGGCACCATTTCAAGCAGCCTTTCCCGTTACAGTGATTCCCAGGAGCTTTTGGCTTAGAGCCTCTTCGTTTATAGACTTCAGGAAAATCACAGAATTTAGTCTATAGCAGGGGTCCCCAAATCCTGGGCCATGGCCTGTTAGCAACCTGGCCACACAGCAGGAGGTGAGCAGCGGGCAAGCAAGTGAAGCTTCATCTATATTTGTAGCCGCTCCCCAGTGCTAGCATCACCACCTCAGCTCCACCTCAGAGCATCAGGCATTAGATTCTCATAGGAGCGCCAGTCCCTGGTGACCAAAGGTTGGGGATGGCTGGGGTATAGGACAGATTAAAGTTCTGTGTCTGTCTCTGAACTAATCACTATGGCCAGTGAGGTAAACTACACTGTTTGCCTAAGCCCTAGTCACACGTCCACACATAGATTCGGGATGGGATCAAGTCAGACTCATCTAAATCACATACAGGTAGGAGAGGTGTGTCTCATCAAAGGAAAATGAGGTTTATTACCAGAAATGGGAGAAATGGATTCTGAGAAGAGAAAACTAGAGAGGGAACTGATATAGCATTTAAATGGAGTTGGTTTGAAGATGAAATGAGAAAATATAAAAACATTTTATAAACTAAGAAGTCTTGTGCAATTAAAAAAATGTTTTTCTTTATTAATTGATGTACTGCTCCACTCAAAGTTTAGAAATGAAAGGCTTTAAAAGCCTGCATTTTGATTTGATTTGTAGGTCATTCAGTATAAACTAATGCAAATAAAACCAGTACAGCTTTACTGGGGAAGTAAAACTGTAGCGTGTGTGTGTGTGTGTGTGTGTGTGTGTGTGTGTGTGTGTGTAGAATTTTTTTTCGATGACTTTCTGGTGGAGATACTCATGGAGGGGATCAGGAGAGGGAAGAGGGGCTGGAGAATCTTGCATATCAAGAACGGTCTATGATCAACTAAACATAGCTTCCCCACTTCAAACCTCACTCTTTATTTTAAATATTAAATATTGATTTTCTTAATACAGTGAAGTTTATATATGACGTAACCTAGGTGAAATGGGGTAAGTTCATCACATAAGCACCAACTTTAACTGCTACTTGACTGAATTTTGTTTCTTGGAGAGAACTTTTTTTCCCCCCTCAATATATCTGCTCTTAGAAACTTATACAGCCACTTCCATGACTCAGAAAGTTTCTGCTCAGATGTCAAAGCCCAGGAAGCCAATTTCTATCCAAGTGATCACCTTCATGGAACTCCTCAGGAAGAAGGCAAGGTGTGCTCATGTACCCTAAGCCTTCCCAGGGCCTTTTCTGCTTGTTCTACCTCCTCTGTATCTCATTTGGCCCAGAGAAAACAAAAATTCCCTTAGGCCATATGGTTCAGCTATCAGGAGAGAAAGTATCCATACAACGCATCCTCTCCTTTTCAAATCCCATTTATTCATTCTCCTTCACATTAAATGCTCATCTCCACTGAGAGTGTGCTTTAATTAAACCTGGAAACACTTAGAAAGGAAAAAACCTGACTCCCCAAAAGATACATACAGAAAAGCACATGAATATATACATATAATTGTAACTTTTATGGATATTTTATTATAGAAATATATGTTCATGGAAATTTTAAAAAGAAGTAAAAAGGTTAGAAAATCTCTCATATTTCACCATTAAGATATTAGCTCTATGAACATGCATAGCCTATTCTTTTGGTTTGTTTAGAGAGGAAGGAAGGCCTGACATTTGCATATTTTTTTTCATTTATAAAAATGAGATCATATTAAAACACTCACTTATAATCTTTTTTAAAAACATAACGGTATCTGATTAATATTTTTTAAAGCCATTGTTTTCATAAAGGAGTTATGTCTTATTTTTCCTATGTAAACATCTACTTTAAAATATTCTTGAATAGAGTAACAATGCTAAGAACAAATTTATATTTTTCTCTTTGCATCAACGTATTGCTGCCCCTGCCAGGAGAGATATTTGTATTTTAATATTGCTCTTTTGTAGACAATGCCTTAGTGCAGGAAATAAATCTAACAATTTGTCCCATGGAGGATGTTTTAAAACAGAGTTCACTCATTATTTTCATCATGACACATAGTCTGTTCATCCATTGGCCCACAAATGACCCCACTCTAAAGAGATACTTACTCCTTCTTCCCCAATGACTGTAGAGGGAAGGAGGAATCAGACTCAATATTCATTTTAAATGGCATTGATTAAAGATCTCGCTGCTTGTGCTTGGCATATTGTATCAATGTCAACTATCCCCTTGAACACACACATGACTGGTGTACCAGTTATCCACAATCACATTTTATAGTGTGTGCTTCTCTATTTACTTGTCTGTGGCACACAATAATGTTGGATTTTGGAAAAGGAACAAGGAGATATCTTACATTAGTATATTTCTGTTACTTGTTTTAGTCAAAACATTCCTTGATGAACACATATATATTTTTTGTAGGGTAGAAAATGGCATTTCACTAGCTAGATAAGATCAATCTACTTTAGAATTGAGGAAATATGATATTTAACTTGGGTAAAATAATGCCAGGAAGGGCATTTGGAGGAAGAAAGTTGCTGATTGGTAAAACTAGAAATGCCAGATGTTGTCAGAATGAAAGTGGGCCAGGAAGCTAACTTCTCAGGACCAGGGAATGAGCTTGACTCTTCGATCAGGGTGAGGAAGTGGAGTAGGAACCAGAGAACCCTTGGGGAAGAACTTATATCTGAATGTCCCCTTCTCCACTGCCTTTTTTTTTTTTTTTTTTTTTTTTTTTTTTTTTTTTGCTTCTGGTATCTCATGGGTTGCAGAAGTCATAGCAAAGCAGGATCTGAGGTTCAGGCAAAGTGTCAGGAGGCAAATGTTAGCAACAGGTCAATGCTCACCTATACAAAAAGCTGCAGATGTGCTAGTTGCTGATCTCTGGGATGAATCTCATCTGGGACTATGGCAGCAAAGTTAAGTATGGCTTCTCTGGAGGGTCCAATTAAAGGTCAATCCCGACATTATCCATGGCATGTCCAGGTCATGGAAGGAATAAAAAGTGATGTCAAGAGTGTAGAAGCAGGGGCAAGCCAGAAACATTTTAAGAACTATTGTTTTATCTTTAATGTTGTGTTCGATGGAGAGTGGTAGGAAATGAGGCTTAAAAAAGGCAGACAGGACTCCATGGAGGACTTTTATGTGCTGATGAATTTGGATGTATTCTGTGGGTGATGGGAAAACTGTTGAGGAGTTAAAGCAGAGGTGTGAGAAATTCAACCTTTTCATGGAGGTAAATTATTTAGGTAGGAATGTGGGGGTTAGAAAGCTGAAGAAGATTAATAAGGAAGACAAGAAGGCCCATTGGAAGGTCAGGGCAATACAGACAAAAGGTCAAGGATATTTGTTGCAGCACTATTTACAGGGGCAAAACATCTGAGAAAATCTAAACAGAAACCAACAGGAATGGAATCATGCAACCATGAAAAAGAATAAAGCCCTTTCAACATACTGATAAGAAATATTCTCCAAGATATGTTAACTGAAAAGAGCCAGGTGCAGAATAGTATGTATACTAATCATAATATTTGAATGACAATAAGGAAAAAATAAAAATAAGTATATGTTTGCATATGCATAAAACCTAGTCTCAAGGTTAGCTTTGGAGGGAACCTGGGATGGGAAAGAAGCTTAGAATTCACTGCACAGTCATTCGAATATTTTCCCTGCGATAGAATTACAATTTTAAAAACTTATTCTAAAGTCTTATGAAATAGCCTATATGAGAGAGGATTTTTGGAACTTATTGGATCCAAGATAGGGTTTTCTTGAAACCAAATCTCTTAATCTCAGCAACTAGGGTTTCCCATTTAGTGTGCAACAATTCGAACCATTTTCTTAGTATCTCTGCTCTATCCCCCATCTATTTTCTGGCCCCGATGGGAGATAGCTTGAGAGAATGGGAAGTTAGAGGAACAAATTGGGATGGTGGGCATTCTTGGAAATCTTCCTGACTTAACTGAGAATTCTCTGCCATCGCATAGAATCCCACCTGCTCTCCTGCTCAGTCATATAAGCCAGTTTTATGGAGATAAGAATAGGTAATAATTTTTAGGTAGCACCAGGTTTTGGATGCCAATATTTGATGAATAATACAAATTTTATTTAAAAACAGTTGTTATGACAACTGCGGTGAACACTGGATTTCATGTTGTTATGGAAAAAAAAAAAGAGTGCCTTCCCTCCAAGGCACAAGCTCACCCCTTCAAAGCAAGGTTAGTCCTTTGCTGGTTAAAAAAAAAATTTAACTTCTCGATATAATGTGTAAATATAAAACCAACCTGAGATCTCACTCCCAGTGGGTTATTCATGAGCTTGCCTTTTGTCCAAGAAACTTCAGTTTTCTCATGTTGTTTAAGGCTTTGAAAAAAAATATCTCAGAACTCTTGGTACAGATTTTTCAGCCTCCCTGAAGCACCCAAAATTGTTTTTTTCTCTCTCCTTTTGAATCCAGGGAAACAAACCCCTTTTTTCTTAATATAGTTTTATTCACACATCATTAAGCTCATTTACCATATTAGGTACCGGGCTTAGCAGTCATGGCTTTCTCTCATTGAGAGAATGAAAAAATTATTCAGAGTGTACTACAATAAAGGGATTTTGCCCAATTCTGAAAGTACACACCACTGAGGATTTTGCTAAAATCCCTGATTTTATTAAAGTTCACATGGGGAAAGGGTTATGGAGAGATAGAAAACAAGTAAATTATAGATACAACAAAGGAAGTGCTAAATGTAAAGTAGGTGTATACGGCCCTTTGGGCTCTGTTGGCTAACATAAAACATTTCTGAAGAATAGTTTTTACCTGGGGTTTCATCATTCCTTATTTTACTTATGTTGTTGGATGGGTTTGCTCTGTGTTTTGGAACTCCCCGATTTTAAGTTTGCTCTATTAAAACACACACACACACACACACACACACACACACACACAAAATTTTTGTTTCCCTCGGTAAATGCTAGAATTTGAAATATTCTGTGCTTTTCTCTAGCACAACAAAGAGAGAAGAATCAGAGTGATTATCCATTAGTGTTTGGCACTCAGAGGCAGGATCCCACACACAGTAATGAGCTGAAACACACGGCACAGTGTGGACATTAGTGAACAAGAGGCCGTTATTGCCCACGATGAACAACCACCTGGAAGTTGAGACTATGGCCTGTCCTAATCAGAAAATAAATGACCAGCTGCAAGGTTAAAAGCTTGTCATTCAAGGAGTGTCCTTCATGTATCTGACAGCATCTGGAAACTGGCATCAGCATTAACTACACACTCATTTGCAAGGCCTGACAGCATCTCTCCACTTGACACCTCCCTAATCACTCATCTTGTGGGCTCAGGGTGTTCAGGCTATGCTCGTAAAAAGACAAAGCAAAAACTGAAAACCAACAGAATTTTACCAAATGAATGCTTGCTAGTGGATGCAGCAATGCACTGGAGGAACTAGAATATTCAGACAGTCTCAGTCTGTATGTGCCCTCTTCCCACTTTTCAGATCAATCTGTTTCCAACCATCCTTTGGCTTTTTTTTTTTTTTTAAGACAGTTCCTTTAGAGCAGTTTAAGCATATAGTGAAATTGAGCGAAATGTGCAGAAATTTTCCATATGTCATCTGCCCCCACACATACACAGCCTCTTCCATTATTAACATCCCCCATCAGAGTAGTACGTTTGTTGTAATTGATGAACCTACATTGACACATAGAATCACTCAAAGTCCATAGTTCACACTGGAGTTCACTCTTGTTGTTGTATATTCTATGGGTTTGGACAAATGTATAATTATAGGTATCTATCACTATAGTGCCATATAGAGTAGTTTGCTGCCCTAAAAATCCTCTCTGCTCTGCTTATTCATCCCACCTGCTTCCCTAATCCCCAACAACCACTGATCTTTTCCTGTCTTTACAGTTTGCCTTTTTCAGAATGTCATGTAGTTAGTAGATTGGCTTCTTTTACTTAGTTATACGCATTTAAGTTTCTTCTGTGTCTTTTCATGGTTTGATAGCTCATTTCTTTTTGGTGCAGAATAATATTCCATTGCCTGGCAGTACCACAGTTTATTTATCCATTCACCTACTGAAGGACATCTTGGTTGCTTCCGAGTTTTGGCAATTATGAAAAAAGCTGCTATAAAAACAACCAGGTGCAGGTGTTTGTGTGGACATAAGTTTTCAACTCCTCTGGGTAAATACCAAGGAGCATGGTTGCTGGATCATATAGTAGGAGTATGTTTAGTTTTACAAGAAACTGCCAAACTGTCTACTAAAATGGCTGTACCATTTTACATTTCCACCATCAACAAAAGAGAGTTCCTGTTGTTCTGCATCCTTCATCTGTGCCAGCATATGGTGTTGTCTGTAATCTGGATTTTAGTCACTCTAATAGGTGGGTAGTGGTATCTCATTATTGTTTTAATTTGCATTTCCCCTGATGACATATAATGTAGAGGTTTTTTTTTAAATATGCATATTTGTCATTGGTATATCTTTTTTTTTTTAATTTTTTCACTCTCTTTAATCCCCCTACTTCCACCCCTGACTTATAGATGTTGCCATCTCCCCTTAAGAACTGGATCTCTGAAGGCAAGGCATCTACCCCCACACGCTTTCTGCATGCACCCAGGGCCTGGCACATCCGAGGCCTGGAGCACCCTGGGGTAAGGTCTGTGGCTACACCAGGGGTGTGAACCTGAGACCTTCTGCATGTAAAGCAGACGTGCCAACCACTACACTATGGAGCCACCCTAGTATATCTCTTTGGTGAGGTATCTGTTAAAATCCTTAGCCTGTATATATATTTTTAAGTCAGGTTGTTTGTTGTTTTATGGTTGAGGGTTTTTTTTTTTTATTTTTTTTTTTTTACTTTTTTTTTTCCTTAGAAGGAACCAACTGAGAAGACTTTTTAAATATTTAAAATGAAAATGAAAATGGAACATGGGTACTTCTGTGAATTAACCACAGTTAAACTTGAAAAGATTTTATTAAAAATGGCAGTGCATGATATACCTGATATCCTCCAGATGTTGTGTAAAGTAAAAATTATAGGTTTAGAGTGAAGTCAAATTGTCCCTTAAAAGGAGGACCTATCCACAAATCAGCAAGATATTAGAGAATACCTTCACATATATTCAAGAAAAAAAATGCCCTACCGAAAAATGCTGGGAATATCCTAGAAGGACAGCATGCTAAGCTGCCCAATTATGTTCTACCGACTCTTCGAGCTCATCAGACAATGATATTGACAATGATGTGTTCCTATCTAGGTTTTAAAGTCCCATGTGGAAGGCAGATCCCCTTGGGCCCTAGTGCAGAACTTTCCACCAATATTCAGTAATTCCAGAAGATAATTAGTTCTAATGGTCACCTGTGCTTCAAATTTATTGAGAAGTTGGTTATGTCGGTTTCCCAAACTAATAAACCTGTGTTGGGTATTTTACCAAATGACAGAGGGAATTGTTAGATGATTGGATGGCTTTATATGTGAGAAGCACTAACAGAAAACTCACTAACTAGAGAAATTAATCCATCAAAGTCTCTATAAATCACAGAATAAGGCTTACAGTACATGGCAAGGACCCAATGACTTGAAAGTGATAAATACTTGATGCTGGGAATAGATTATTGTTTGTCAGACTGAATGAGTTGAGTATGTGGCCAAACCAATGCCTGCTTGATATTTTAGAATCAATTTTTCCAGTTGAACAATATTGACTCATTCCAGAATGGTCACAACAGTCCCAAAGCAGCCTGAATTTCTGAATGTAGTGTGTATCAGACAAACATTTATAAAAGCTAGAGAAAACCTATTTGCAGTTAGGTAAAAACTAGGCAGCCTGGGAAAAATGTTTTAATTTACATATCTAAATTCCAAACCAAATGTTTCCTTTCTTAAATACACTTTTTATAACTTCCCAATTAAAATGGTTAAAAGAAAGAGATGAAGCTCAAATATAAAGAGTTGAGATACCTTTAGAATCTAGAAGCCCCTTAAAGATACTTCCATTTAATCTTATGCTACTCTTTGGATTCAGAAATTTATCTGTTTGGGTTCAGACATCCCCTGAAGAGATGGCGACATTGCTCTAGTTCATAGAAAAGTGATAGCCCAAGATGAGTCAGAAGGGATAGATGTTCACACCAGGGGAGACTTCAGTTCTACTCCTGACAGTTGGAACAGCTCAGATGTGGCCCATGAGCTTGCTTATTCTATTTGGATAAAGAGACCTGGCTACTTGATTTGAAGAGGCAGGATTTAACTTTTGATGTGGAACCAGAGCAGATGCCTAGGAGAGTGCCAGGATGACATTGATCTTGCTTTGTAGAAGGTGGTACCAAATGATTTCCCAACAATCTCTTTAGAGTGATCTCCAGCCTCATTTCCCAAGCAATGGTAACCTAGCCAAGTTAGGGGGCCCAGACAATACCTCCCTAGTGTTCTCACAAAGGTAGAAAGGAATGAGTGACATTCAGTCTCTAAAGCCAGGCTTGGCTTGTTTTGTACGTGACAACTGGACATTGACCGTAGTTCAAGTTCAATAATAATCCTGGCACTGGTAGCTATGGTGACCTAGTTGTTGACCTGACTAAAAAGGCTGCATTATTAGGCTTGAACATAATGACTGAAGTTAGAACAATTCAGTGGAACTGCCGGCTCCTTTACCTTATGGGTAATAAAGCTATGAAACTTATTATCCCAAGAGGAAACAAATTGGAACTATAAAGGTTTGCTATAGATAATTCGTAGTGACGGGCTAAATGTATTAGTAAGGGGGCTAAGATTTTGACGGTGGTGGTAGAGGGGGAATATACCTTTTGCCTTTCTAACACAGAGGAGGGCAATATTTTCTTTCCTTGGAGTTAACAATCTTTTGAGCTATGTAATTCCCTGAGCTGGATAGTAGGAAAGGCTGCTTGACCCTCTGGCTCTGATATCAATCTGACAGTGATGCTGCCACAGAGTTAGGAGTCAGAAAGAACTGGAGAACTGGAGGAGGGTCTTAACCCATGGTCTACAGTGATCCCACAGCATCTTTTCCTTGTACATGCGAGCAGGGCTCCAGTTTCTCTTGGGCTTCTTTGCAAGAGGAAATGTCCTACAGACCACAGCCCTGAGAATGACCCCTGCTTCCTACCCCCAGAAGGCTGTGACTGCAGGTGCTGATAAGCAGAAGCATCTCAACAAGGCATGAGAGCACAGAGGGTCCTTTATGAGGGCTGAGGCTGGGGTCCAAGTCCCTATTCACGTGGACTTTTCCTGGTTACCGAAAACTCCACTAAGGCATGGGCCTACCTCTTCTCTTCCCTTGCTCAAACATTGTGGTGTATTTGGTTAAATCAGGCAAATCAATGCCTTTAACATCAGAAACCCTACAAAGGTTCTCTGTATGTTCTCATCCTGAGAAAAGATTAGAAGTCTACATTTGAGGCCCCTTGTAAGAGTGAAATCTGAGCTAATTGGCCTAGATCTTCCTGTGATAAGCCTGGGCAGCTAGACAGTGGGGCTGAGCCCAGGTGGTTTGAACACTTAGAAGAGGAATCAGGGCTGATTTAGAGGTTTGGCTGCAAGCAACAATGCCCTGAAAAGTAATATCTTAAAGAAGATAGATTATATCTCTCTCACATAAAAGAAACCTGAAGATAAGGCAATCCAAGGCTAGTGTTGCAGCAACAGGTTCAGGAAACTGCACCTGTTTTGCTATATTTGCTTCCATCTGCAGGCCACCTCATAGTCCAAGACGGTCGCTTGGCTTTAGCCATTATCCCCCTATTCTAAGCAGCAGGGCGGAGAAAGATGAGAGAAAATATGTATCCATTGCCTTATAAGACTCAGCACACAACACTTCGTCACTTAGTTCAGCACACAACACTTCGTTACTTAGTTCAGCACACAACACTTCGTTACTTAGTTCATTGGCCAAAACTAGTTACATCTTAAATTGACTGAAGGGGAAGCTGGGAAATAATCCTTCGGCAGAGTAAAAATGTATTCTGCCTAAAAGAAAATCGGAATTCTTTTACAAGGAAGTAGTGGGGAGTTGATTTGGAGAGGCAACTCGGGATGTCTGCCACAACTCGATAACCCTTTCATATCCCCCTGTCTCGTGAGCTTGTGGATTAAAGTTTTCTTTAATTTTTTATTTCTGAGTTTAATGGATCAAAAGTCCCCACCATTACCAGGCATTGGCCCTTCTTCATTCCAGTCTCATATTTACCTCCCCTCACTGCCTAGACGACTGGCATTCCTGTGCTTGGGCTGTTTTTTTCTGTGTTCTTCTCAATCATTGTTTGCTGCTGATCTTATGGCTAGTGTAAAGATAGAATCTTCGTTCATAAAACCTAGTATATTATAAATGGGATGTTATGATATTCCAACTCCGTGTTGCCTTTCTCTTAGGGAATTCCACTTCTGGTTTTCTCTGAGGACCGTGCCCCAGACAGCTTGCCTAGTACCGACCATTCAGGGGGGCTCCCTGTAGCCGAAAAACATACAAATTTCCTCTGCTTCACTTGCTTTGATACACCCTGCAACCAGGAGGCCGTGCTCCAGATGCCCTCGCTGATCTCTGCTTCATTCGTGGACATAGCCCACGTTAGTGTTCATCACCTCATTCCATTCTCGGACTTCAGAGGATGCCAGCTAGAGCAGTGGGGTGATTCGTTATTTAATAGTATGATTGTTTTTGGAGGACTATCCAGTTTCCAGATAAAAGTTCCCTGTACTGTTTAGTCTCTACTAATTTTAATAGAATCCGTTTAACCACATAGCTCTTTTCATCCCAGTATGTGTCGAGATCGGCAGGGGTTTGGGTCAGGAGAGGCATGCAGAATCAGGGCCAGAGGGAAAGGATCTACATCTTCTCTGGAGGAGAGGGCAGGACTGACTGCCTGAGCACACACTGTACAGATGCTGTGGAGGTGGGAGTGTTCACTCCAGTGGCCAGTTGCCAGGCACGGATTTGAGCCTCAGTTGCAGAATAGCCAGGACTCCTGCTAGATCTGTCATTACACCTCAGTCGCTCACTTGCTCTCCAACGTGATATCTTTAATGAGAGAGAAAGAGGTGAAGTTTTTGTTGTGCTTCTGGAATTTTACAAAAACTTGAGAATGCCTAGGGGATGTTATCTGAATGTTATCTGTCAGTATGATAGGGCCAAAAAAAAAAAAATTGAAAACCCTGAGATTAGAGAATTATAGTAATCTTTATTTGGACTTCATAAGCCTCTTGATCAGTTTATCCATGATATTTGTAAATTTGAGGGAAAAGGTATAGAATATTTGAACCTGATTGAATTAGCATTCCCAGTGTGTGCTAATTAATGGAGTATCTAATGGGTGTCACTAGGCTCTGTCCTTGCCTAATGGAAATATAGAAGGCATGCTAATCAAAATTTCAGGTAACAGTAAATTGGCAGTGATAGCTAATATGCAGAGAGAGAATCAGGATGCAAAAACATCTCAACAATCTGAAATGATGACGTGCACTTAACAATAGGAAGGTTAGTGAGGAATAAATGGGATACCTCTCTGAAGTCCAAACTACCAACTTCACACATACATGTTGAAGGAGACATGCTTAGGTTTACCTAAGCAGTATTTTAATTGTCCTTTCTCCCACCCTCCCTCCTTTCTTTCTTTCTTTCTTTCTTTCTTTCTTTCTTTCTTTCTTTCTTTCTCTCCTTCAACAAATACTTTTCAAGCTCCTCTTTGCTCAGTGCTGGGTATTTGATGATGAACAAGATAGACATAATTCCTTTTCTTAGGAAACAATTAAATAAGAAAAAATGACACACACAATTGTAGAATAAAAGCAGTATTCGAGGGAATACATAGCTTTAACATGTACATTTCAAGGGACGTTCACCTTGAGAAAGTGACATTAAAATTAAAATCTGCAGGATGAATTGGCTTACCAGAGTTGGGTTATCAGACAAGAGAGAGAAAGAATGCTCCAGTAAACGGGAACAGCATGTGTGATGGCCAGGAGGTAAAACGGCATAAAACTGGAAGGCATAGGAGGCTTGTTAATGCTGTACATAGAGGGTGGGGGAAACAATGAGAGATGAAATTGGAGAAGTAGGATTGGAGTAGGTCTGGAAGGGTGTTGCAAGTCACTTAAAGAGGTTGGTAGTCTTTTTCTGGGATGGGACACCATGAAAAAGTCTTCGATTTGCATTGAAATGTCCCCACTGGCTTCAATGTAGAGCAGGGAAGAGGCAGCAGGAGCACAACTAGGATCTGGAGACCTGTTAGGGGGCTGTCACAGTCATTGAGGCGAGAGATATTGGTGGCTTCCACTAGTGGCAATGCAGATAGACAGAAGTGGGCAGCACTAAAAAATACACAGAAGAGAAATCAAGGACTTAATAATGATTTGGCCGGTGGGGACAAGAGAGGATTCAAGAGTGACATTCAGTTGTCCCAAGACGCCCGAGAGAATGGTGAAACCATTTTCTGATTTGGGGGAACGTCAGGAGAGGACATATTTGGGAGAGAAGGTGATACATTCAATTTCGGACGTGTGGTGTCTGAGGCAATCAGATGTTGTCCGAGTGCTGATGTGTAGCAGGCAGTTGGATATACATCTAGAATCCAAGAAAGTGATTTGGGCTAAAGATACAGATTTGGGAACAAACTCAATGAGCCAACAGAAATAGCAAATGCAGTCTTTGGGCACATTTGTAAAAGCAAGGAGTCTAGAATAAAGGAAGTGATAGTTCTGGCCCTGGAATGCAAGATAGCACAGGGGCTAAGAGCTCTGGCTTTGGTCAGTCCTGGCTCTGCCCTATACAGGCTGTGTGAACCTGAGGGTGGTGACTTATGTCTTTAAGTTTGAGTTTCTTCATTACAAACTGAAGATTATAAAAACCAGTTGCTACATGATATTTTTGTATGAATGGAATAAGATAATGAATATAAAATGTTTAACAGTGCCTGGCACGTGGTAAGTGCTCAAGCAATAATAAGTATTGTTGTCATCGTTGTTGTTATCACGTTTACTCATTGTTGGAGAGAATTCACTTTAAAGGGGACTGGCAGACTGCCCCTTATTCAGATGAGACACTGAAATGTGAAGGTTTTCTCACAGGAGGAATGGTTAAAGAGCCTGGGGCTGGTCAGCTTGATATAGGAGGTTTAAGATAGCACTTTTCAAATACACAAAAGATTTCCAGAAGAGAAAGAAGATAGAATTCTCAGTGGGACCCCAGAGGATGGAAATAAGATGCGCTGACAGGAGTTTCAGGGAGACTGAACTCAGCCCAGTATAATAGGAACCTGCTAATAGCCAAAGTTCTCTAAAGAAAGAATAGTTGCACATTTTTTGGAAGGAGGGACTTCCTCATCCCTAAATTAGAGTTCCTCTGATTGCAGTTAGAAGAGTCATGCCTGTTACTAGAGGTGGGGTCGGATGTATCCGGCTAACTGTAGAGTGATTGCCTAGTTTGAATAAGGTTTTTATTTAGTTAGAGCCTGGTGTCCTCAGCAAGTTCATTAAAATTTATTATAACGGTTATTCTCACACTTGTTCTCCAACCATAAAAGAAACTGCTTTCTCTACTGAGTAGTGCAAAGTCTGCGATTTTTTTAGATGGGAATACTTCCTCACAGGGGCCTGTATTCTACAACTGCCCAGTCTTTATGTCCCAATGCACACAGCACGATGTCATGGGTAAAGGGCACAGAGTTGCCCGGAGCGCTGCTGTGAGGTTTTGTTTTTTCTTTGACCCCTCTTGCCCACTGAATGCAGCATTATCCTTTCCCTGCTGAGCGGTCTCCTCCCCATCCAGCCCTCCCTCTAGGGTACAGCTTCGGGTAAGGCACAATGATATGTAATAAGTAAGAGGAGGTCAAGACTTTAAATCTCACCACCCTCGGTTTATTTTCTGATACTAAAATGGAAGGAAAATAGAGTGAGACCTCTATGATTTATGGGCTTCTTTCTCTTCCAGTTCTCCAGTTGCCTCTTTGTGCTATGCTTGACATTTATGATATAAGGTATTAATATCTGGAAAGAAGAGCTGCTGGTGCTAATTATTCAGACCTGCTCTGTCAGTGAGCTGTTGAGCAACACTCATATGTCAGATCCCATCTATGCATTAAGTCTTTAACTTTAAATAGGTAGGAATTATGAGGCACTATGAGCTTTCACTGTATGGATTTCACAGAATGTCTACAGGATATATTAGTAAATCAGCCGTGATAGAGTCGCTGAAAAGTGAGCCAATAACTGTGTGATATATGGAATCCTCAGGAAAATCTTTGATTTAAGAAATGTGCCAGAGACACTAAAATGATACAAGGGAGGGAAAATGGAAATGATAGGACTAACTTTTCCTAATTCAGAAAGGAAAATGTTTGCCTCCTCTTCTAATTCTTCAGGTTGTCAGATGTGCCTTGGTTCTAGTAGCTATTTGTAAAATTAATCATTTTAAGAGTATCAAACAGACCGGCTTTTTACACTTGATAAATTTTTGATGTTGAATCTTTGAAATATGCAGCGATGTGATTTTTTTCTCTCAAGAGTTTCTCCCCAGAAGCCAGTTAATTTGCAGATGCCAACACATAACTAATGATTTTATCTCAAAAGATTAATACACATTAAATCAACATAGGGCTAAGGACTTGTGACTATATAGGCTTTTGTTGTGAGAGAATCCAGGCTTCGTGCTTCTCACAATGTTGGCAGTTGTAGTCTCATGAGAGGTGATTGCTGGTTAGTTCATTGGTCAGCCTAGTAGACCTTGTTACTGACTATCCCACGGTCAAGCCTCCCAGTTAAATCACTGATTTTGTTCAGGGAGCCATGTATTCAGCTCCAGATGATGAGATATGATTGGCCTAAGCCAATTATGGCAAACTATACTTTTGCCTGTGAGGGGTTTAAGGGCGAGGAGCTGTCCTAATTCTGGCCAATGAAATATAAGAGTCATGGAGATTGAATGGGTTGAAAGGGGAAGAAACTGGTTTCTGGAATTCATGTGGGAGTTAGTCCTTTGTGTCTCTGCCAGTTTCCTTCCTAATTTTGGATACGGTGAGATAACCAGTGCCTGAAGCTCAGGAGCCCTGTTGGGATAATGACTAGAGATCATGGCCAGTGCTTTCTTTGGGTGGCAGAACAGAAAGATGGAAAGAGCCTGGGCCCTTTCTGACATTATCAAGCCACCAAACCATTCTGTCTACCTCTGGATCTCTTTTTAAACAAATAACAAGTGTAATGATTTAAGCGATAGTCAAGTTTTCGGTATATTGCTGCTAGAAGTCTTCCTAGCAATCATAGTCAGTTAAGTTTACAGGTTCTTGCTCTGTTGTTTTAATTCATTACGTCTTACTTGCACGTAATAAAATAAAATGTTGAACAATATATATAGGCATTAAATAAAAATGAGCATCTGTTTTCCCTGTTTCCAGTGCCCTCCTCAGAGGAAACCACTTTTAATTGCTTCTGTTTTTGGTCCTCTATGGTTACAACTATAATTTAAAATATTGCCTA
Source organism: Eonycteris spelaea (assembly GCA_003508835.1). Classification (NCBI taxonomy): domain Eukaryota; kingdom Metazoa; phylum Chordata; class Mammalia; order Chiroptera; family Pteropodidae; genus Eonycteris; species Eonycteris spelaea. The sequence continues at coordinate 1,413,017 of PUFA01000175.1, forward strand.
TTCTAATATTCCAGACATACATTTTGATGGTATCTATTGCCTCCCCACTCTGAAAGATGAGAAATTTATCTTCAGCTTTGATTCCCTCCCCATATTTATTACATTTCCTCTATCATTACATTTATAGTTCTAAATCAATAAACACCACTTTTCATGTTTTTACTATACAAACATTATTAAGTTCAGAATCAAGTGAAGTGGCTTAATTTCTAAAAAAGGGAATGCAATCCTATATTTCTAAACTATTCAAGGGAGCATGATCCCGGTGTTGGATTCTCTTTATTTATACTCAAATTCTTCAAAATCATGCTACACTTTAGTTGTTCATATTTGAACATTGGTTTCCTGAACAACTAGGATTTTTTTCCGTCCTAAATTGCTAATTGCCTTCCTTTTTTCTCATAAAGGGTGAAAACATAAATGTTTTCATTATATCACTAAGATAACAACTTCTAGTCATACTATTTGTTGAATGGAAAGTACTTTCTTAGAAGATATTCTCTTAGGTGTCTGACTTTCTATTCTAATTAGATCAATAACAAATTCCTGCAGAACTATGAAAAGACATTGTTCTTTGTTTTCTAGGAGTATTGCAGATAAGAAGTCTGATGCCTATTTTATTTTAATTTTTCTGTAAATGAACTTTTTCTTGATGCTTTTTCAGCCTCTCCCCATCCCTCCTTCTGACATTCAATTCCACAAGGATGAATTTAGGAATGAGCCTCTATGTGTTTGCCCACTAAATCTTATGATTCTTTTTTTCTTAAATCTTATGATCTTTCTTTCTTTCTTTCTTTCTTTCTTTCTTTCTTCTCTTTTTTTTTTTTTTTGAGTTCTGGGGAATTTTATTCTATTTTTTAAATTAACATTCTAATTCACTTACCATAAAATTCACCTTTTAAAGCACATGATTAAAAAGAATTTTTTGTATGTTCACTGAGTTGTGCAAACATAACCACTGTCTAGTTTCAGAACATTTACATCATCCTCAAAAGAAACCCTATAACCATTATTAGTCATTCCCCATTGCCCTCTTCCCCCAGTCTCTGGCAACCACTAATCTACTTTCTGTCTCTATGCCTTTGTCTATTATCAATATTTCATTTAAGTGGAATCGTCCAATATGTGGCCTTTTGTGTATGGTTTCTTTCACTTAGCATAATGTTTTCAAGATTCATCCATGTCGTAGCATATCTCAGTGCCTCATCCTTTCTTATGAATGGATTCATAATATTTCATTGTTTGTATAAACCATTTTTTGTTTATCTATCCATCAACTGCTGTTTCTTTATTTTCTCCTGTGCATTTTTTCAGTTCTTTCCCTCTGGCAGTTAGCTGGATGTAAGACTTCTTATATGATCCTCTATAATTTTAACTTTTCTTTCATATCTTTGATTTCTTTCTTTTTCTATTTAGCTACCTGGACCAGATATGTTAGTAAATTGCCTTGCTTTTATTTTTCAGCCCTTCTATTACATGTAAAAAAAAAAAAGAAAAGAAAAAGGCATATTTTTTATTTCCAGCAATGCTGTCTGTATTCTGGTTGTTTCTTTTTTATAAGAAGCTTCTTTTACGTTTTCCTAGGTCATCAGATTCACTATGTTATGAATTAAGTAAAATAATGTCTGGTACGTGGTGCATACTTCGTTTATGTAGGACTTTCTCTCCCCTTCTCCTTCTAAATTGATAAGGCTAGTTTAATACTTTCGTTAAAATGGAGCCCACCTTTCCATTTGTCACTCCTCTGAGTTGTTAGGCAAGTGGACAATTGTCTGGTTGCTGCAGACCAAGTTAGATGTCAACAGCTTTAACCTTATTTCTGTTCATGGATTGTGCTCCTTTTTTAAGTTCAGGTTCATCAGGGGCATAATTTATACAAAAGAAAATTCACCCTTTAAAGATGTTCAGTTGAATGAATTTCGATACATGTATATAGTTATGTTCCTACAACCATAATCAAGATAGGGAATAGTTATATCAATCTAAAAAGTTCCCTTGAGTTCTTCTCAAATCTCTCTCCTGTAGATTTCTTTGAGTGTTAATGATCAATCGCATAGATTCCTGTCATGGGTTTCCCCTGCTGTGGTGTGGATTTTATTCTTCTCTTACAAACCTCTCTACTGACTTTTGGAGCCCTGGGGTCTGACGGTGAATTCTGTGAGTGGGACATACTGATAGGAAGGTTTTCCTTTAGGGCATATGAGTGTGAAGGAGGAAGGCAGTAGTTTTGCTGCTCAAATTCCATAGCCTCTAATTGCTTTCATGATAGGGATAGGAATGGGGAGGAAGAGCTACCCGCACCAGATATAGTTCATCAATAGTCTTCTACTTAATTACACTAACTATTGCTTTGCGTCCTATTTCTATTCTTGTTTCTTGTCATCTACTCATTTAGGGTACCCTAGGACTCTGCCATGAAGAATGGCTCCCACCTCTGCCGTCGCCATCTTCCAAATGTGTTCTGGGTCTCACCTTTCTTCACGCTGGTTTATCCAGTAATATGGTCCCATCCTCTTTTTTGTTGCCAATAAATTTATCAAAATATATTTCTCAGTGATATTCTTCCTGCTAGTCACAGTGGTGTCATAACTTATTCATACTCTATTTCTTTACCATAAATGCCACGTGATTTTCATGTGGGAGTAGAAATAAACACACATGCTCAGTGTGCCATCTTGAAGTATAAGTCTTCAAGTGACCAGTTCGTAAGAATCTGTGGTAAATCTGAGAGATCAGCAAGTAGTCAAATTGCTTGGATATATTCTTAGATTAAACCTTTCTTCATGGAAAAGAAGAACTATTATCTCTATCTGTGAACAAACTTCATGACTCATGTCACCATTAACATGTATTTTGGTTCTCAGCTTTCAAGTCATTTATTTATTCTAGACTATAAACTTTCAGACTCTCATAGGTAGTTTCAGGAAGTGTCCTAAAGTCACAGGTATTGACATCATAGAGAAATATAATTTAGTTTTAAACATATTGTAAATATGGCCTGATAGTAGGTTACTTCATCAATACGTATAACATATTTGTGATAGATGCAGAAGCTACAATTTGATTTTTACTAATGTAGAACTTGAAACAGACCAGCTAGGTCTGGTTTATAGAGAAGTTCAAAAGGGAGTCAAAACATTGGGTTAAAATCTATTAGAGTGGATATAAAAATACAGAGTATGCAATGCCTCACCTTGCCTCCCATTAATTTTTTGAAATAAATGCTTTAGAAAAGGAGAGTCGATTTAAACCAAAACCAAAACACTCCTTTCTCATTCTAAATCATAGGTTACCACTAAGATAGCTTTCATTATTGATCTTTTCTTTCTCTTCATTAAAATTGTAGGGGGAAGGAAAGGGAGACTATTAAAACATTCTCTCTTTGAGTTGCAAAGAAATAAGCTTCCTGAGGCAAAAATCTCTAGTGGATGGGCTGTAGTCCCCACCGTGAGCTCTTGAAGTTATAATATTCTGACAATAAGGACTCTCCATTCCATGAGGAGGCCAACCCAGCTTTCAGACCTCTCTTGAGAAGTTAGTGCCCAACAGATCTTGGAGTGGAGAGGGTGTTGAAGCTCTCACCTTTTCTTTCTTCAGGGCCTTAGCTGTGATCTCTTTTCTGGCCCCTCTCATGGAGCACCTGGACATACAAAAGGGACTTAGTAGGGGTCTAATGTAGTTGAGATGGTGAGCATTAGTCACCTTGCTGAACCCTATCATGGATCCTGTCCTACATGCTAAGTATGCTCCTGATATGTGATTTTTACACAGGTCAATTTTTACACAGCCTAACTCTATCATGTACATGTATCATGTATTATGGATATCAGTCTGATGGGAACAGGGGGCTTAATCTTCATATGAGCTGAGTTTTCTTGCCTATAAAGAGGGATTGTAACACATGCCCTCCTTACATGAAGTAACAGATATACCAAGGTCTTTGTGCCTGAGTTTTGGAAAGCACAATGCTCTCTGCAAGTGTAAGATGATGTTACTGTGGCTTCTCTTATCCTTGCTCTAGTTTCCTGCCTGGCCCTGCCCACAAAAACCAGCTGCTCCTGTTTCTTCGGTGACTTGTGGTGGCACCTTGGGGACTCATGCATTCAGCTCTATCAGCTTATATCAGTAGTCAATCGGGTCACTCACCAGTTATACCCTCCCTGCCTGTGGGGCTGGGCAGCCCTCCCTCTCTGTAATTAGGCTCTTTCTTATTGTCATACCAAGACCTTGTCAGAGCACCTCACAGGGCCTCCGGGGCAGCACTAAGCTGGAGAGGAAGAAAGAGTGGGAGGCCTGTCTGTGTCTTCAGGGAGGTGCTTAGTGAGTTTGTGTATGAGATACAAGGGTGAGGCTGAGATGAGCTCACGTTTGAAGAATTTGAAGAATTGGGTGTAGGGAGTGAATGTAGAACAGGCTAAGGAAAGGTGAATTGCCTGTTAGATGGGTGTGAAAGCAGCTCATGCTGTGTGAGGAAGAAGCAAGACCAGGATATGCTATCTGTGAACTTCATGTTGTTTTTTTTTTTTTTCCCGAGTCACTTCCCCCTTTACACTTTTGGTATGTGTGCATATTTCCCTCCATTGTGTCTCTTCCCCTTTGCCCTTAGCTGGAAGGGGGATGGGAGGAAATGCATGAGGCTACTGAAGGGTAGAGAGAGAATTGCACTGCCCTCTAGCTGCCATAGCAGAAACTACAGAGATAACCTGGGTTTCTGCCTGGATAGCAAGACACCTTTAAAAAACATGTCTTCTTGCCTGACACTTGGGTTTTTTCCCGAAAGGAAAAATGGGTGAATTAAGTAAATGCAAAAGAGAGGCATAAATCAAAAAACAAAGGGGATCATTCATCAGTAAAGTTTTGTGGTGGTTATAATTTTAGTTTTTGCTAACTGAAAACATGGTGTTGGCAGCAGATAAGACCATCACATCCCTACTTGTAGTGTGCCTATCTTGTTCTCAGAATGTCAAGTAATATGGTCATCACTAGCAAAAAGGCATATTGGTAGGGTTTCAGGACATAAAATCTCTCTTACCAGCAGCCTGCAGCATTCTATTACATTTTCTTCTCAGACCCAATTCTTGAAGCCCCATTCATTGTGAAGAAAGTTGGAGCTAGAAGGCAGAAAAGGTCAAAGGTGAATAAGTCAAAGCTAAGCTTGAACACTGAAACCCCAGTGTTGATAACTTGGAGTCCACAGACTTGGAGCTGACCACGTCACCCTCCCCTTCGGTGCCCAACTTCCAGATGAGAAGGCAGAGAGGTCTAGGGCAGAGTGACTATCACAGGGAGGGCACAGGTAAAGTTCTTCTCTGGGAATTCCCAATCTCGTAGTTCATCCTCAGATATAAAGAATGCTCACTGACTTGAGAAATTTACAAGATGCAGTGAATGAAAGAAGAGAAGGGACAAGTGTTGAGTCTATTAGGGAAGGAAAAGTCCGTTAGGAAAGCAGCCTAGTGAAGCAAGGCAGTCTCGTGGTCCCATTTTCCAGATGAGAAGACTGAGGCACAGAGAGTCTGCTTGCCAAAGTCATTGGCTTTGTGGAGCTTTGCGGGCACTTTACGGAGCTCCCACCCTCTGTTGTTCCCAAACTTGTGCTAGTCCTAATGGGAAGCAAGAAAAAAAATATCATGTCCTAATTACCCAATAGAACTATGATATTTTAGTGCTGAAGTAGTATCTGAGGCCATCTATTATGTCTCTTAATATTTGCTTTTCAAAGGTGAAGAGACCAAATTGCCCAGGGCCAGGCAAGGCAGGCTCAGAACGCTTTCCCAGCTCGGTAAAGGCCACCACTGTCTACTCCAGTCTTCTAGCCAAAAACCCAGGTGACATCCTGATGACTCACCTTCACTTATACATGAAATTCACCTTTGAGTTCAGCAAGGTCCAACTCTACAGAATCCTTTCTCTTCTCTGCTTTGAATGTATTCAGTAGTCTCTTAATTAGCATTTCTAATTCCACTCTTTGCCCACTAACCATAGCCATCTTTAAAAACTGGAGTCTGTCACTCCTCTGCTTAAAGCACAACAAAATACTTGCCATAATCTTAGATTAAAATCTACAACTGTGGCCTCTAGGCCCTCCATGAACTAATCCTTTTCTTCTGACCTTACATAGGGTCGTGCTCCATCCTGCTGGCTCGCCACGATGGCCTCCTTTCTGTGTCTTGGACCCATTAAACTCTTTCCCATCTCTGGATCAGTGCCTGAAAAGCTTTTCCTTGGTATCTGGCTAGCACCTTCCCATTCGCCAAGTCCCTGCTTAAATATGAGAAAAGCCTTCTCTGGTAGACTTAGTACAAGTACCCCCTACAGTTCTTATCTATCACATTACCCCATTTCTTTCTTTCATGGCATTTACCACTATCTGTAAACATCTTGATTATCATGTACTTGTTTATTGTTTTTCTACATTAGAATGAATTTAAATTTCTTGGCGGCAGAGACCTTACTGTCTTGTTCATCTGTGTTTTCCAAAATTCAGACCAATACCTGACACATAGAAATGCTTAAAAATACTTTTTGAATGAATAAATGACCAAAATAGTTCAGGCATTTGATTCCGAGCCAATGTTCGTTCCTTTACAACTCCCTGAGGTATAAGATTTGTGACATACTTGGAAGTTTGAAAGCAGAAATTTTGCCCCCACTGGGTAGCTAGGTCAGAAAAATGGGCAATTGGTAGGAGAGAGCCTGAACGCAGGATGCGTGTGGGAAGGCAGATCAGGGATTGTCTGCCAAGCTCTCCAGTGACTATTTCTTGATGTATCCACAAATATTTGTGACAGAGTCTTATTACATATAACAGCAAATTCCAAAGCAGCAGTGACAGCAGAAAAAGATGAATGGCTAAGGAAGCAAGCCCTGAGAAGAGAAAGTGCTTTTGGACAACAGTTCCTTCATCTCAGCATTTTTCATGCATTTCGAATAATGGGTAATATTTTTATTTACACATTTGCCTTGAAAACAAAAAGCATCTTATATATTTTCAAAATGGAAATGACTAAATCACACGTTCAAGTTTTGCTTGCTATTTTATATTTTCAGTGAGTGCAACGTTGTTCACCCCTACCACCACTCCCAAGTCTGGGTGGGATCCTCTGAAGTACAGGAAGCTCACTCTCCAACAAGATTATCCTCTCCGTTTTGCTTAAATTTTCTATAAATAGCTTAAGGCAGGTTTAAAATGCTAAGAATTAATGTCAACAAACACAGAAAACTTATTGTGTTCAAGCCTGTGAGCCTTGGCCATAAAACACAGACCTCAGGAACCTCGAGGACAGGCCCAGGTTTATTTTAGTGTTCCAGTGGCCAGGAAGCAGTAGGCCCTCACAAAGTACAGCATGTATGTAACTATGCTAGGTACTTGGGAGATAAATAGTCATTGTTCTCAGAGTGCATAGTAGATGTTCAGTAAAAATGTTTTAAAGTGTATGTAGTTGGGGAACAGGTAAGGAACTATAGCACAAAATAGTATAGGGTAACTGTCCCAAGAGAAGTATACATCATTAATTTGGACACGTAAAGGAGAAAATGATGACCTATAATTTCAGGATCAGGGAGGGTTTTGTGAAGGAAAAGTGTTGAGGATAGAAAATATGAGCACTGACTTACTGAATAAGTGAATGCACTTCGTACTAGGGGAGGAAATCCTAGTGAGTGGAGCGTAGGATCCGTGCAGTAGAAGAAAGGTCAGTGTCTGGAGCACCAGGCTGGGTAGACTGTTATGTTGAGGCTCAGACTCCAGTAGCAGGAATTGGTATTGGCAGTGAGAGTAACTCGTGAATCACAAACTGAAGTGTGCGAAATATTCCTCTGCGCCTTCATCCTACCTTGCTGAAAGCAAATCCAGTTCATCGTTTGGGGACTTGAAAAAAATATATCTCCCTCAGTAGCTCAGAGACTTTTGTGGGTCCTTGAAAAACGGAGGAGGAACTTACCCCTAAGTTTTCCTCGTCATAGTGGTCCTACTGTCAGAGCTGTCACACACCCTTAAATGTCAGTGGTTCTGCTTCTGTGCTCTTGTCGGGCTGCAGGGATCTTTCTTCACGTGGAGCACGTACTGCCTGGAGTGCAGCCTCCTTGGGTTCTCTACGGTCATGCCCCTCGGAGGCCCAGGCTTCCCCTCCAAGTCCTGCCAGGAGTAGGACACGGGCCCCTGCTGCTTGTGGAAACACCATACGTTTCTAGGATAGGGCAACACTCTGTTCTCTCCTTTGTGGCATCAGCTTCTGCCTCCCTCCTCCAGCATAATCTACTTCGGGCCCAAACAGCAGACAGGGATAGTAGGGAGTTTGCTTTCAAGCTTCTTCCACAAAAGTCCCTGCAGTAAGGAAGCAATAACTAGCTCCTTGCTTAGAACAAGGGAAGAAAACACTGGCAATAAAAAGCATAGATTAATAGCTCGATAAATTATCCTCCATATATTTGATTAGGTGGACAAGGAGAAGCCACTGATGGTGAAGAATAATAGTATTCATATTTATTGTTCACTTTTTTTCTTCTGTTAGGTTAAGGATGGAGTCAAAAATGCAAAGCAAAAAGAAAAAACATGGTGGAAGCTGCTAGAATTTGGAGATTTGGTGGACATAGTCTTACAGGGAACCCATTTAACATGGCTGGCTCACCTTCTGGCCTCTGTTTTCCCCTCACTTTGTTTAATCAAGGGCTGAAGTAGGTGGCCCTGGTCACGGGGTTCAGGGTCTTCCTGTTGCAACTCTGGTTCTTTCCCAGACATTATATTAACTTTGAAGGCGATGTAAGGGAAGATTTTACTTAAGACCATTTTCAAATAGGGCTTTTGGGTTGGTAGAAATTGCACTAGGCCTCAAGTAACAGAAACCTAGAAAACAGTGACTTAAAAAATCAGAGGTCTTATTATTCTTACTTACATTTGGAAGGGCAGAGCCAAGGGCTGATCCTGGGACTTCATGAAGCCTCTAAGACCTCCACTATTTCCACTCAGCGAACTTTAGCGTGTTCTTGGGGCCCCCTAATCACAATACGGATGATCCATCTCTAACATGTTCCTAGGCAAGAAGAAAGGTAAGGACAAAGAATCCAGTCAACTGAATCGATCAGCCTTTTAAAGAGACTTCTCAGAAGTTCTTTTGCCTTTGCCTAAATTTTCATGGCTCACACTGTGTCATGTGGCCATTATAGGTGCAAAGGAGACTGGGAAATGCAGTTTTCTGCTGGGCACAGTGCTACTCTGACAAAAATTAAGGTTTGTCAATAAAGAAGAAAGAGAATAGATATGAGTAGGCACCTAGCAGTGCCTGCCATATTTCATAACATTCCCCCCCCTTTTTTTAAAAGTTAGTATCCTTTCTGGGGAGCAAATCAAATTTTAGCAAACATAAGTAAATCTTCTGCAAACTCTTCTCTCTTTGTGTATGTAAGTGATTTTTGTATTGGTGCTTCATATTATGCATATTACAATTTACTTCATTAGCATAGATCATTCTAAATTGATTGTATTCGTGGATGCATATTTGTAGTTAATTATATAGTCGCCTCTAACAGTCCCCAGGACCCTCTTATATTTCTACTCAGTAAACCTTACCATGTTCTTGGGGCCACCTAATCACAGTATGAGTGCTCCACTGCTAACATTTCTTTATTAATCATCTTTTAGTGCTCGCCTCTTCTCTCACTTTCAATTTCTCTGTGTGGACCATCTCATCCATCTATCTATCTATCTATCTATCTATCTATCTATCTATCTATCTATCTATATGCTTCAACAACCACTTATTTCCAGTTCCCAAATTTTTAAATCCAAGCCAGTCCTCACTTATAACTGTACAGTCCGATACACTTAACTTTATTCGGATAAAGATTTAGTCTCAAAGTTGCCTTAATTTCAACATGCCCAATGAACTTATTGTCTTTTCCTCCCTAACTTTTACCTCTTCTGTGTTACTCACCTCAATGACTACACATACCCAGGCCAGAAACCGGGAAGTCATTCCCAAGTCCGCGCTCCCATTCCTTCCTCCCACAACCATTCGATGTTAGAGTCTTGTCCAAAGAGTACACTGAATATTCTCATACGTGTCCTCTTCTCTCTGATTCATTGCCACATCTCGAATTCACCTAGTTTGGACCAGTTGTTGTTTAGTTATCTTGTTGCCACAGTAGATATCAGCTAGATTTGTTCAATAGCTTAGCAGTAATTCGGGATATGCAGCTGTCTGTGATATTTTTCAAATCATTGTGATCTCATGCAGACATTTAAAAAATAATAGCAATTGTGGATCACCTGAATGGCTGCCTTATAACTGTGTGCTGACAATTGATTTTAATGCTTGCATCTGCATTTGTGTTTTTATTGTACCAATGGGTGTTACTGTAATTAATTCTCACACACACACCCGCACACACACACACACACACGCACAAGACAGAGGGACTTTGTACCCCAAAATGAAGCATCTGTGACATTTCAAGTTCAGTTAAGTCATATCTTTTGTTATATTAACAGAGGTGTTACCTTAATTCAAATAAGTAAAACTGCGGCCCAAGTGGTGTAAGTTACTGAATTCGAAAGAACTTGTACTGAGACAGTCTGATGTCAGGAGTGGAAATCTGTTTTCATACAAATGACATCATCTGTCACATTGAATTAATACTGTCTATTTGAATGTTATTATTTTTTTAGATTAAATTTAATATGCAAATTTTTGTAGTTGTATAAGCTATAATCATAACGTGCTTATACCTAGTTGTAGGTTTGTACAGATCCAAACAGCAATGTACTAAAAATATCCATGTGGCCCTTCAGGTTTATGAGCGCTTTTTCTTTTGAAGAGGTGTGTATATCACTTAAGTGGGTTAGAGCAGGGTCAGCAAACATTTTATAGAAAGGGCTGGATAGTAAATATTTTAGCCTTTGTCAACTATGCAGTCTCTGTCAAAACTACTTAATTCTGATGTTGTAGCATGAGGTAACCATTGGTAATATGTAAACAAATGAGTGTGGCTGTGTCCAATAAAACTTCGTTATAGGCAACAGACCCATTTGGACTTCACATGTAGTTTGCTTACTCCTGGCCAAGAGAATACGATACCAGTTCCTTGGCTTGACATACAGTCTGTTCACCTCTCTAGACTCATCTCCGACTCACTCTTCTGAGCATTCCTGTGTCTAGCCATACAGATTGCTTGCATTTCCCAAGCTTGTCACGGTCTCCCGTGATTCTTTGCTGTAGCAAATGCCTCAGACTCCCTTCTCCATCTTCTTAAATGAACTCTTACTCATCCTTGAAGCTAAAACTTAAAACTCACTTCCTCTCAGAAGCTTTCTCCGGCCCTTTCTGGGTGAGTTTATGCTTCTGTCTTCTCTCTCTACTTCTTTATATCCTCTCTGTGGTACCATAACACTTTCAGGAAACTCATGTGTATTGTTATTGGGTATTAAATGACCATTTCATTATCTTCTTTTCTAGGTTGAGCTCTCCCTTCTCTGCAGCATGAGCTGCTCCACTCTTATCATTATTACCTCCTACTGCCAATTTAGAGGATTGATGGAAAGAACAGAGGAAGTATGAAAAAGTGCGAATTTCTTATTGACCTCATATTTACCCAAAGAAACCGAAAGGAACAAAAGTCCTAGAAATGCCTGAGTTTTCCTTAAATTGGCAAAGTTAGGTAGGTAGTTTTGAAGAAATAAAAAGAGTTTTATGTTTGTACTTCTGGGTTTTGTGACTGTAAAATTTATGCCTGTGATAGAAGTCATTTAACTTTGATGAAAGGAAGGAATCAGTTGAGAAAGAAAAAACAAACAAGAAAAAAAGACGAAAACATATTGTGTATATTTGATGTAAACATATTGTAAATATTTAGGATAAGTAGACATTTGGATATGTAATAATTGAAGTTTGGATTTGGGGCAAGAGGAAGCCCAGGACAGGCCTGAGGGCTGTGGGAAGGGTGGGGGCCAGAGAGTAACCCTGAGCCCTGGGCAGGGAGAGCTTGTGGATGGGGGAGTGGGGGAGGGTGGAAGGGGGGGCCACTCAGAAACCAGCAATATTGTATACTGAACTTTTCCTTTCCCTTTGTTCTTGGCCCTCCTCTATCCTGCTCTTCCCTGCCCCCTTTCTGTATTTCCATTTTCTCTACATGTTTCTACCCTTGCACTGTCTTCTTCTGAACTAGCTGTAATATGGTACCAAAGTAAATATTTTATTATTTAAATTTTTTCTTTTCTCTATTCTAAAGTTTTTATGTAGGTCAGCTGATTCCTCGCTTCTTAAATAAAATAAGAATTCAAATCACTTTTAACTTTCAGAATGTAAAACATTTTTCCCTATCACGTATAAGAAAAAATTGATTTTCACTATGGTTACACATTTTAGGAAAAACTCAAATCATAAAAACCCAAAGTTAAGGATTACTTTTTTGTCTATTTGATAATATAATTTTTTCACTTAAAGGAAAAAAGAGTATATCAAAAATTGGGTAATTTTATTAAGCCATGAATGACTAACAGTGAATATCCTATAAGAAAAAGAAAGTTCTTTTTCCACAAAACGGCAGTGGTGTAAAAACAGGAAGAACTCCCAGGTCTGCCATGACCACCACCACCACACACACATGTGCACATACAAGGTGGTGGGGAAGGTCTGCAGCCGAGTTTCCTAATGAGAAAAATATCTTGGAAAATTTAAAACCAAGTTGCAAGTTGTAAGGTTTAAGGAGTGATCCTAAGACTAGACTATATCCTTGGCTAGATCTCTGAGCAGGCCTTTTTCTATGTGTGATTTAGATCTTTCTGTGGGAGTGTCAAGATTATATACACACTTACACAGATACAGGTCACATATTATCACTAATGAACAGCAGATAATAAAGTCCTCAGTGGGAAATGACAGTGGACATACTTTGTTCTTTAGAATGCTGTTTATTATTTGAGTAATGTTAACACCGATCTGATTGTCATCTGATTATTAAAATAAAAAACTCTTCTACCCTAAGTAGTTCTCATTAGATGATGATATCAGTGATTTTATGCAAACATGTTGACATTTTATCGTATTATATTTCTAACAGGATCCAAATTTCAGACGATATTTTTTATAAAGACCTAGGGTCATCCTTTATCAGCACATGGAGCTTAGTGGTCCTTCACTAGAAACATCATCATCATCACACCACTGAGAGCTTGTGTGCCACACATTGCATGTATAGCAACTCTGCTTGCACTGACCATATGAGTTCTATAATTACCCATGTTACAGATGTGAAAGAAGATTCAGAAAGGGAACGTGCCCAAAGTCACACAGGTGGTAAGCAGTAGGCCAGGAAGACATCCCAGACAGCCTGGCTCCTGAGGCCTTATGCTTCACCTCCTTGCTTTCCTTCTTCTCAAGATTCTCATTCCTAAGTGAGCTGATTTTCTCTTATCCCTGCAGGATATTCTTCTCCCGTCTGTGTCTATCTGTGATCTATATCCACCATTCATGAATAAAACCAATAAAGCTTTGTCTGTATAAATGACCTGTGTTAATGTTTCTTGGCATTAAGATGGCTCATGGGGAAAGAGAAATTATATTTGCAGTCCTTGTCTGGTTTCCTCAGTAATGGATTATGTCTACAGGATATGAATTCAACTGGTTGAAAAGTGAAAGAATTATTATTAATAACGGTGCAGCTGACATCATAGGGCTCCTGATGTGACACGTGGAGAAGGACACATCGCCTGTGTGATAGTACTGCCAAAACGTTTCCCCTGCATCTAATCATGAGGAAACGATCAGATACACACACATTAAAGGACAGTCCGCAAAGTAGCTGGTCTGGACTCTTCAAAGACATCGATGTCATAAAAGATAAAAAGGCCTAGGAGTTCTTTCAGATGGATAGAAACTAAAGAGACAGGACGATGAAATGCAGTGCATGGTCCTTGTCTGGATTCTGGATCAGGGGAAAAACAGCTATAGAGGACATTGTGGAGACAAAGAGGAAAATTTTGAATATTGGCTATACATCAGATAATGTTAAATTTCCTGAGTGTATGCACACACACACACACACACACACACATACACACACAAAGTTAAAATGTTAACAATTAGTGAATCCAGATGAATGATAAATCAATGATTGTAGAACTATTCTATGCTATAATTTTAAGAACGACTTCTCTGAAAGTTTGAAATGTCAATAATTAAAAAAATATATATATATGGGACTGGGGAATGAATGGAGATATATAGATTAAACAGGTTATCCCAGAGTTAGACATGGTCGAAACTGGGTATCGAGTACACAGAGGTTTAGTATATATTATCCTACTTTTTATATGTTTGACATTTTCCCTAACACAAAGTTTTAAAAAACAGAAAGGTTCCATCAGATTTAATGGTTCCAATTCTCACTAAATGATGAGGATTCACTGCCATGAAGATTCTTTCCCTTTCTGTACCTTGCCCTCACCCCAACTCCTACCCAGCCCAGCTGCCATTTCCCTTGGTTAGATCCCAACCAACTCCACCCTCTTCCCCCATGTTCATCCAGCCTGAAGCGAAGTATGTAGTTGTTGTTTTTAATGCAAAACTGATTTTATCAAGTCTCACTTAAAACCCTTCAAGTTCTGCCATCTTTTCAGGAGAAAACTCACCACCCTGCATAGCCTTTCCCCCCACTCTCCGCCTCCTCTCCCTGGGTTCTGGGCTCACAGCCAGTGTAGGTCTTTCATTCTTATCCCATCATTCTCCCCAACATAGAACAGCTGGTCCTCACTAGAGTGCCCCTCTTTGCTTACTTAGTGCTTATTCAGTCTTCAAGTATCACCTCTTTATGAAAGCCTCCTGGTCTATCTGGTTAGGGTAAAGCCACCAGGATGGGCTATTGCGGGAGTAGGCACATTTCTTTGGTAACATCCTAACTGGAATTATATTAATTACACATTAATATAATTGAGCAGATCTATGCTTTCCTCTCTCACTAGGTCGCAAGCTCTCTCTTTGCATCGCTGACCTTGTGTCCATAGTAGTGCTTGATATTGATACATATTTTTAATACACAGTTTAAAATTTTTTTTCACTAAAAATTTTAGAATTTTGGTCTTTGTAGAGTTCCATAGTATTTATCTTAAAAAGGATAGATTACCTTTCAAAGTTCAATTTCAGTTTTTCTTTTAACTGAGGCTAATTTCAGTTCTTAAGTTGAGGTGGGCCCCTCTGACAACAGAGAAACATTATCGCCATAATGCTCCTTGAAAAGTTGGATAAGTCACTTGGTTTCTGTTTCCTTTCACAGTCAATGACTTCATGCGAAACGATGCAGCAGTTCACATCGTTCTGTCAGTCCTCATCAAGGAAATATTGTTTTCCAAAATTAAAATTATGAATCGACTCACAGGAGAATGTCGTCAAATAAACAAAGAATCATCGGTTATATTACACTGCCAACTTTTTGATAAACTTAATTCTTCTAAATGCATTTCACTTTAAGGAAGAGTAACACAATTTAATAACAACATAAAATGGGATCGTTTATCTTCCAAGTCCTAGACATTGGGCAGATGTCTTCTCCCTTCTTCTTGATATATTGTTTCAAAAGGAAAAGTTTTTTACTTTTCCCTTCCCCTTCCGATTTGTTTCTCCTCCGTATTTCTATACATGTGGTTTGGGGAATGAGCTCTATGTATATGTTTAACAAAATCACTCATCAGGCTATAGTTTTCACAGTTGTAAGTCTCTGAGATTTGTGGATTCAAGTTCCCAAGGCAATGCTATTTATATGACCTAATACAATTGGGTAATTATTAGCATATTAGTAAAGGTTATTTCAGTTGCAAGTGACATAAAACCAAATTCTAACTGACTTAAACAAAAAGAGAAATTACTGGCACATGTAAGTGGAAAGATGAAAGGTGGATGCTGGTTTCAGGGGCTCAGATGAGGTGGACTGGCGTTTCCCATCTCCTGGCTTGCTTTCCTCTGTGCCAGCTTCGTTCTCAGGTAAGCACTCTCCTTACCTGTAGCAAAGGAGTGTTCATGAAGCAACACAGTAGGTCATTCATTGATATTGAGTGAACTTTCGATATTTACAAATGGTGCAAGGGGCTCCAACTGAGCCCAAACTGGAATGTGGGGTCTCCTTGTGTGTCTGTTGGTGTGATCTGTACTTTTGTTTTCTTTTTCTTTTTTTCTTTTCTTTCTTTCTTTCTTTCTTTTTTTTTTTTTTTTTTTTTTTTTTTTTTTTGGCTTAAGGAGAGGTTTGTTATAAGGCTCTGGGAGACGGGCAAGGTGAAGAGGCATCACTTGGTGCCATGTCCTACATGACCCATGGAGCAGTTTTTGAACCTCTGTAAGAACCACAATTATAAAAGAAGGTGAAATCAGTGCAGCACAGTTTGCATGCATCAAAGGCATGATAACTTTGAAATGCTTCCAGGAGGCAATGTCAGTGCAAGACAGGACAGTATGGTGCAGAGAGGAATGACGAGCCCTTTTTTGAACACCCTCTGGGAGACTTCCAGAGCTACTTGGGTGATTGGGGCAGAGAGGCAGAGTAATGTGGATTATAGTACCAATTGATTTAGCCCCTTGTTTTGTGGAGGTGTTTCTAATTAGTTTTGCATGGATAGATTACATGACCCCAAATGATTTCTTATATAGAGAGAAACAATGCAGAAGACATCATCAGAGTTAAATCAGAGTAAATTAATGTGAAGATATAAAGAAATAGGGTATTGTGTGTTGACAACTATTTCAAGTTGATAACTCAGTAAAATACTCAGCTTACATAGAAAGCCAGTGGCATTATCACAGGATGTTTTTCATTTGTTGCCTATAAAGAAGTCATGTTATTGCTCTGAAAGGGCTTTCAAAGAGAACCAGTGTTAGAAGAGCCATTTCAGACATGTTGCAAATAACTGAGCAACATTAAGATTCCTCACAAAGAGAACACTCTTCTTATATAACCCCTTCTCTGGTTGAAAGCATTTAAAATTTTTAAGAACCATATATAATAGAATTACAGGGATTATGCATTCAAATCGGTCATGTGGTCTACAAAAGTTAACTGTAAATCGTTATCTAGGTAAAAGCCTCTATTACTTTTGTTTGTATAAGCTCGGATTGTAAATAAAACTGCTGCCAGAAGAATGCTCATTAAAATGGATTTAAGATTCCAAATGAAAAGTTATTGATTTCAAAAAGGATAAACACTACTAAGCCTCTCGTATCATCTGAAGTTATTAAATTACCAATTTAGTTACTGTTATTATTTTTTTACTATCTTGATTATTTACTAAGTAAATTGTACAATATGTGTTTGAAATGAAACTGAAACATATCAGCCAATAGTTGTTTGCCACAGACATTTAGAAATTAATAATCTGCTGAAAAATAGTGATGGGTTTTGGTCTCCCTTGCCCCAAATTCCTAGCCCTCATAAAAAAAAAAAATAGCCTACTTCAAGATTAGGATGGAAGTCACATGATAAATTTTTAGCCACCAGCATCTAGCCAAGAGAGCCTGGCTTAGCCCTATCACACTTCCGATGTATATTTATATGCTGTACCATTTGGCCATTATAATGAAAATTTTTATCTGTCCCTGGAGGCAAAATTGAGTTATATATTAAATGACTATTTTCTTTGTTTTCTGCTTAGGTATGCATGTAATGTGGAGCATAATATATATTCCACACTTGTTTCATTCCTGCAGAGAGATAATATTTTTGCAGCTGACATAGTAAAGATATCCTGTGCTTCTAGAATAAGAGAGACCATATTGGCTGGATAAAATACAGATGTTCCCAGTGTTTTTTTCTGCCTCATGGTTGCATTCAGCAGAGGTTAACGTTTATGGGCATATTTCTCTGTCTTTGTTTGGACAGTTGGACACAGAAGTTCACAGTAAATTTAAGATTGTAAAAGGTGATCTCAAGTAAAGTATTTTAAAAAGATCTTAGTGGTAAGAAAAAACAACTTAAAAAATTTAATTCCCCTTCACCCTCACAAAAGGCTCTTTTCATAAGAATGTTGGAATCAAAATAACTTTCCCACTTCTCTATAAGAAAGGAAATTGATGTATATGAAATCTTCCTCTTAAAGAATTTTTTCTCAAGTGAAGAATAAATACAAAATTTCTCTCATCATAATCTAGAAAAATTAAATGTGAACTTCTGAGACAAAGATGATATCCTAATCATATGTTCAATCCTTTCTTTTTTCCCACTTCAGAAAGGAACATCTAAGGAATGTAAAGGGACTATAAAGATATCATTGTGTATCATCATCAGAAACTTCTCATCCAATTACCTATGAAGCTGAGGAGTTTTAGCTGGAAGGGAGTGAATAAAAGTGATACCAATGAGCCACTTCTCACATTTTGGCTGTTCACCCTGGAAAAACTAATTCTTCCCTCCTTAAGGATAAGAGAAAAATTGCCAGCTAAGAAATCAGTAGTTCAAATGAGGGGGATCAAATGTGAGCATTCAGATGAAATAATCTCTAGTAAAACAGATGTACCATAGAATAAAGGGAAGAGCTTTGGGCTGGGAGCTAATTTTCTTAGATTCAAAAGGGTTTTTTATATTAAAATTTTTAAGTTTGGACTTATACAAAAATGTAAAAACACTGAGAAACAAAAAATAAGTCTTGGAAATTAAAAAAAGAAAAAAGTAACTATGGGTTATTTTACCAAAATGCAGATCATAAACTCTAAGAGTTAGTTCAAGAGAAAAACCAAGAGGCAGAAAATATTGAAGCAGAAGAAGCAATGTGGTTATTATAGGAGTTTAAGAAGGAGAAACTAGTATGAATGAAATGAAAGATGAATGAAAAGCAATAATCAGAGAAATGAAAGAAGACTATTTAAATTGAAGGTTCAGCCTGTACATGAAAAAGATTTACCAAAGACTGGGCAAGTGTAATAAAAAGAAATCATACTCAGGTGATTTTCCATGTCCTAAATAAAGAAAAAATGCTAGAAACAACCAACTAGGGGGGGGAAATTTCTCCGTAGGGGAGGAAAAGCTTGAATGGCATTAGACTTCTTATTTGCAACACTAATGCCTCAGAAAATGTATGGATTTCTGGAGAAAAGGTATTATGTTAGTATTATGTTCCAAGAATCATATACCAAACTGAGCTATTATATAAATGCAAGGGCAAATGAAAGCCTGATTCAGATTTGTAAGAATTCAGAAATTATATGACTCATGTATGCTTTTTGAAAAATATAACTTAAAGTACACCTTCACGCAAAAACTAATCTAAATGAATTTAATAAAGATAAAGATACATTTTAGAAAAAAAAAGCAGTGAGCGATAAAAACAGATGTAAGTCTAAAGAGTTGCTTATAATGTGACTATGAAACTAAGTACAATTTTTAATAAAGGATTTTAAAAGAAAAATGTATACTTAAGAAATAGTTCTCTAAAGATATGGGGTGAAGAGAAGAAGGAGAAAAAGAAAGTAAAGAGTGATAAAGTTTTCATGTGACACAAGAAGGGTTCATATTTGTAACTGCATTCTTGACATTGATGAAGAATAAATAAAACATGCTTTAAAAAATTTTAAACAAAACTAATTTAAAATGAGACCTTAAAGAAGAAAGGAAAAAGTGCGCACGTGTGTGTGTGTGTGGGGGGAGTGACGAAAATATAATTTAAAAAAATCCATGAAATAAGATGGAAAGAATAAAAATAAAAATATCAATTAGGTTCCTCTATTAGCTTTTAGGCCATGTTGGAGTAATTGTATTAGATTTACCCTTCCACTATAACCTGAACAAAAATGTGAGGTGATTATATTTAGGCATTGAAAAATAGGCAGTGCAGGACTAGAGTCCTAGCGAAACAGAAATATATGAGGTGAGCACAGCATTCAACCTGATTTGATGTCTAAGAGCAGTTTCCTGAATGTGGCACAGAAAGATGGAGCCCATATGAAGAATATCAATCTTATTGAGCCGAGGAGGCAGAAATTGAAACCAAGAGGATGAAAAGGCAGCTGGAATTTGCAGGGTAGGGTTCCAGAGAGGAATGAGCCATAAAGAAAGAAGGTCTCAGAAGTCTGTGTGGTGATTGTTCTTAACTTTTTGGCTCAGAGCTACTCTGGGCTTTGCATGTGCAGGTTAAGATTCCGTTAAGACCTCAATATTCTGCAAGACAGCAGCTATTATGGAGCTAAGAAATGAATGGAAATGCTAGAGGTAATTCAGTGCTAAAATATATTGGATTTTTGGTCAAACCATTGTGGAAAAACTCCACAGAGTACATATGGCATTCAAAAGAGACAACAGAAAGGCCACACTTTAAGAACAAGCGGGAAGATCATATCTTAGGATTAAGATCAAAATAAATACAACTTGCCCAAATAAAGCATAAAATTAAACCTAAAGGATCAAGAGAATGAGCTGGTTATGTAGTTCCTGGCCAGAACCAAACACTACATCTTTAAAAGGGAGACAACATAATATATATAGATGCTATACAATATATTATTCATGGCATGCAGCATACAATAAAAACAATTACTACATATGCAAAGAAATAGGAAAATGGGATATATAATCAAGATAAAAAAGCAGGCAATAAAATAGATCTTGATAATTATTTCAGGTTTAGGAGTTAGGACACAGTTTTAAAAATGGCGATTATAAACATGTCCAAGGTTTTAAAGAAAAACATGGACATAATGAAGGAATAGGTGGAAAATCTCAAAAAATATATGAGCTATAAAGTATCAATTGAAAATACTAGAAATGACAATTTCCATCAATGGCTTAAGAGGATATTGGATACTGTGGAATAAAAAATATGAGAACTTGAAAATAGGTCAATAGACAATATCAAAACTGAAAAATAAAAAAATAGATTTTAAAAATGAACAGAGCCTCAGTACCTTGTGCAATGATATCAATGTTACACATATAATTAATATCTCATAAGAAAAAGAACAAGAGAATGAGTCAGAACTATTTGAAGAAATAATAATCAAAAATATTTAAAACAGTGAAAAAATCAGTTTGCAGACCTAAGAAGCTCATAAAATTTAAAGCAGTTTGTCTTTCAAGATATTCTTTAAGAGTGGAGGTTAAAATTTTTTTTCAGGTGACTGTATACTGAAGGAACTTATTTATAGTAATCATGGCACTAAAAGAAATGCTAATAATGAAAACTATAAGACTCTATTGAAAGAAATCAAAGAAGATACAAAGAAATGGAAAAATATTACATGTTCTTGGATTAAAAGAATCAACATAGTCAAAATGACCATATTACCTAAAGCATTATACAGATTTAATGCAATCCCCATCAAAAGAAATAAAACAAAAAAACTCATCAGATATGTATGGAAGTACAAAAGACCCTGAATTGCCAAAGCCATCCTGAGAAAAAAGAATGAGGCTGGAGGCATCACTCTGCCCAATTTCAAATTATACTACTAAGCGACAATAATCAAAATGGCATGGTATTATCAGAAAAACAGATACATGGAGCAGTGGAACAGAATCGAGAGTCCAGAAGTAAACCCATGTTTATATGGGCAAATAATTTTTGACAAAAAGCAAAAACATAGTAGAGAAAGGAAAGCCTCTTCAATAAATGGTGCTTGGAAAACTGGAAACCACCTGCAAAAGAATGAAACTAGATTGTTGTCTATCACCATACACCAAATTAACTCAAAATGGATTAAGGACTGAATATAAGATCTGAAACAATAAAGCAATAGAAGAAAACAGGAACTAAACTCAAGGACCTTGGACTTAAAAGAATTTTAAGAATTTGACCTCAAAGGCAAGGGAAGTAAAAGCAAAAATCAATGAATGGGACTACAACAAACTAAAAAGCTTCTGCACAGCAAAAGAAACTGTCACAAGGTAGAGACAACCATTGAATGGGAAAATATATTTGCAAGCAACGCCTCCAATAAGGGCCTAATATCCAGAATATAAAAGACTCATACAACTCAATAATGGCAACAACAAAAACCAAACAGTCCAATCAAAAAATAGGCAGAGGACCTGAACAGATACTTCTCCCTAGAGGACATACAAATGGCCAACAAATACTTGAAAAGATGTTCAACATCACTAACTATTAAGGAAATGAAAATCAAAAACCACAATGAGATACCATCTCACACCTGTTAGAATAGCTATCATCAACAGGACAAGTAATCGCAAATATTGGAGAGGATGTAGAAAAAAAGTCACCACCATACACTGCTGGTAGAATTGCAGATTGGTACAGCCACTATGGAAAACAGTATGGAGCTTCCTCAGAAAACTAAGAATTGATTTACCACATGATCCAACAATCCTCTACTGGGTATTTACCCCAAAGACTTGAAAACTCATATCCGAAAAGATATTTGCACACTGATGTTCATACGAGCATTATTCATGGTGGCCAGGAAATGGAAGCAACTGAAGTGCCCTATGATAGATAATTGGCTAAAGAAGCTGTGGTACGTATATATAATGGAATATTACTCAGCCACAAAAAGAGATGAAATATTGCCATTTGCGACAACATTGATGGACCTTGAGATAATCACGCTAAGCGAAATAAGCCGACAGAAAAAGTTGAAAATCACATGATATCACTTATATGTGGGATATAAACCTAAAAGCAACAAAAGAACAGGACAAACAGAGATTCATGGACATGGACAGTGGACTAGTGGTTACCAGAGGATAAGGAGGAGGGGGGAGGTAGATGGGGTAACGGGGGTCAAATATGTAGTGACAGAAATCTAACTATGGGAGGTGAACACACAGTGTAAATATATTTTTATATACATATATATGTATATATATATTTATGCCTTACTGTTAAAGTGTAAAAACAAACAAACAAACAAACAAATAAATAAAAATGCTAAAGAAAGTTCATTAGGCTGAAGATAAAACTTAGAACTATAGAAAGGAATGAAAGTCATTGGAAATGGTAAATATATGGGAAAATATAAATGAATTTTATTTTCTTTAAATTTCTTTAAAAGAAAATTGAGTAGTTCAAGCAAGCAAAATAATAGCATGTTGGTGGCATTTCTAACATACATAATAACACACATAAAAATTGGGTTGGATAAATGGAGTTCTATTGTTGCAAGATTCTTATATTCTACATGAAAAGTTATGATCTTAATTAGAAGTAGGCTGACAAGTGTACTGTAATCCCTGGACCAATAAACAGAGAGAGAGAAGAGAGAGAGAGAGAGAGAGAGAGAGAGAGAGAGAAGAGAGAGAGAACCAAAGAGGCAATAAAATAGAGTATTAAAAACATTTTAATTGGCCCAAAGAAAGCAGAAAAAACCAAAGAAGAAACAAACAAGATGGAACAAATAAAAAACAAATTGCAAGATAGTAGAATTAAACCCAACTATATTAATAATTATATTCAATGTAAATACACTAAATATTCTAATTAATAATAAATTTCACAATAAAAAGGGTAAGTTCATGAAGAGGAAACAACAATCTTTCATGTGGACTCTTCAAACAACTATGTTTAACATAGCTCCTGGCACATGTAACTATTATTAATTCAAGGATGACTCAACACAAGAAAAGCCAGTAACGTAATTCACTACATAAATAGATAAAAGGAAGAAAAACTCATGACATTTCAATATGGACAAAAATTCATTTACTAAAATTTAATTATCGTTCTTGATTAAAACCAAATAAACAATAAGTCTTGGCAAGCTAGTACTAGAAAGAAACGTTCTTAAGCTGATAAAGGTTAGCATAAACCAAGAGCAAATATCATATTTGATGTAAAGCATTACAAGCATATCTACTAATGTAGAGATAAGATAAATTTGCTCCCAGTATTGTTGCTATCTAACTTTATAATATAAAGTCTAATTAATGCAATAAGATGAAAAAGACTGCTTTGATACATAAATATTATAAAGAAAAGACACAGGTATAGTTATTTTCAAATGTAAGATTGCCTTAAAATTCAAGAAAAATTATTAGAATCAAAAGAGTTCAGTATGATGGTTGATAGAAAATTAGCATAGAAAAATCATTCCTTTCCTGTGTATCATCAACAACATATTAAAGAATGAAATGGAGAAAAGGGAACCCATTCTCAACAACAATAAAAACTATAAAGTGACTAACAAAAATATAAGATTTATATGTTGAATACTTCGAAACTATAGGGAAAAGATAAAACAAGATCCATTAAATTCAGTTACGTACCCTCTTCCTAAATAGAAAATATATTTAAGACATCAATCCTCCCCCAAATTAATTTATAAATGTAATGCAACCCTAATCATTATTTTTTTGGTGAAACTTACAAGCTGATTCTATAGGTCAAATGATAAAGAAAATAATAAGTAATTGCCTGGTAAATTCTGAGAAGAAAAAATGAGAGAAACTGCTCTTTCAGAAATTAAAACATATTTGAAAACATAATTGTAAAAGTATAGAGTGACGCAGGTATAGGCAGAGATATTGATTAATAAGATTGAATAGAATTTAGAAACAGAAATATGTATACTGGCATTAAGCGTAATAGTTACAAGCGTTGACTCTCCAGCCGCGATACATAGTAGCTGTGCATTCTTGGGCAGGTTACTTAAACTCTCATTGTCTTAGTTTTTCTATGTGTAAAATAGGGACCATTATGCCACCGCTGTGTTACAGTTGTTGTAAAGATTAAATGAGTTACAATATATGAAGCACTTAGAAGAGTGCTTAGAATAGATAATAGTACTTACCTAGTTCTGAACATATTCTATAAGCTACTATTAATGATAACAATGGTAAACAAATCAGTTGGAAGATATTGAATTATTTCTTAAATTAGGGCAAAGTTTGCTTACCCCAAACCAAATTTTTTTGCTCAAATTTGGTTAGCCAAAAAAAAATTTTTAAAGAAATACAGTTGTGATTGGTAGTTCCATTTCAAAAGGAACATAGTTAGACACTTACCTTACATATCATACCCAGAGAACTAAACATAAAAGTGTTAGATGAAAATGTAGAAAAAACATATTCATAAGCTTGGGGTGAAGAAATCCTGTCTAAGCAAGATATGAGGCATTAAGTCATAAAGAAAAATATCACATACGTATATATGCAAAAATTAAAAAGGAAACTTCTGTATGCAAAAAACATAATAAACAACATTGATAGACCATCCACAGTCTGTGAATACATTTGCAATATATTAAAAAAGATTTATATCAATGTGAATCAATAGGGAAAAAATACACTCCAGTAGAAAAATTAGCAATTAATATGAAAAGCAATTCATAGAAAAAGAAATAGAAATGTTAAACTCTACAATAATGTACAACCTCGAGGGAGTCAGAGAAATGTAAATTAATGTGATATATTTTTTACTCATCAGATTAGCAAAAATATAAAATCTTGATAATACCAGGATTGGTGAGGATGTGGCAAATGGACACACTGATACTCTGTTGTAGGAGGTTAAGATGACAAAACGTTTTTCAGAAGGCAATATTTTAGTTATCTTTTAGAATAAAATGCCCATTTTTGTTGTTAGCAATTCCATGCTTGAGAGTTTATTCTAAAGAATATTTTACATGCACATGGATCTAAAGGTCTATAGACAAGAATGAGCATAGCAGAAATGTTTATTATAGTGAAAAATGTGAAACAACTAAAAACCCATCATTAGAAGATCAGTTAAATAAGTTATGGTAAAGCCATAATGTTGAATATTACACATTATTAAAAGGGAAGAAGTATGTGTATTTCATTTCCAAGGAAAGTGAAAAAAAGTAAGTTTTAGGATATTTCTTCATTTATTATTTTACACTCATGCATGAGTGTAAATATGGAGGACACAGGAAATATACATAGGAATATGGGAGGGCATAGGAAAAATACATAGGAAACAGAAGTATTAAATTGTTAACCCCGGCTAACTCTGGGGATGGATGAGGGAGGTAGAGCCTCACATTTTTAGTCTTTACACTTATGTATAATTTAATTTTTTTATAAAGACAGCATGCTCACTCACATCTTACATAATAAAAGACAATAAAACACAATAGAAAAATAATGATCAAAGCAGTCAGGTACCATGAGGCAGATGATTTTCTCTACAATTGCTCTTAACTTAGTAGCTAATTTATATGACTTTGTTACAGAGCAAATACATGAAATATTGTAATTCATTTGATTTGGCTAACATAATCCTGAAAAAAAAAAATACCAAAGCTAATACAACAGAGCTGTAGTTCATACTCTTAAGCACCAATGCAAACATTTAAAATAAAATAACAGGAAATTCAGTTGACAGACAATGGTGAAGTAATGTTTATTTCCTAAATGCAAAGGTGGTTTAATACTATGATAAATATTAATGTTTTTTATAGGTTAAAAGAGACAAGCACCTGACTATCCAGAAGTGACCTGCCCATTACTGACCCATTCATTCATTCAACAAATTTTTATTGAGACAGTCATTATTCTCAGTTCAGTTCTGGTGTAAAACCAAAACTGATTCATACCTCCAGAAACAGACATTGAAAGGAGGAAAACAGACAACTAAACAAATGCTAATGAGAAAGTATGAAAAAATGTTTAGATAGGGTAAATACTAGAAACAGAAGAACTAGATGATCAAATTTTATCTGAAATCAGGAGAAAATAATATTCATGTTAAGACAAACTAGGAATATTTCCATTAAAGTTGAGAGCCATGCCATTACTCATTCCCGCTCTTGAAGTTGTATTCAACAAGTTCCAATCAGTCCAACAGGACAGGTAAAAGAAGAGTCATACATATTGGAAAGCAAAATTACAACACACAACTATGATACTTGTCCATTTATATGATTATCTACTTAGAAAACTGAAGAAAAGCAACTGAAAAAATATTACAAGATAGGTGTTTCATAAGGTGGCAAAGCACAAGAAAAATATAGAGCTTTCTCATATACTAGCAATAGTTATAATAAAGAATAGAAAAAGATACTATTATAATAGCAAAATATAATTGATATGCTTTGGCACAAACAACAAAAAATGCACAGAACCTATAACAAGAAAATAATAAAGCTTTAATCTGAGGATAGAAAAGAAGTTTTTATCCACATTTCTAGAGAAATACTCAGAATTATAATAAAGTCAATTCTCCCTAAATTATTTATCTATAAACACAATGTATTATAATAAAAAAAATAGTAGTGTAAATTTTTTTGGTGGCGGTTAAGAAACTATTCTTATTTAAATTTTTAATCTTTATTTTTGTCAAAGCTATACATATTTACTTTAAATACAATGAGTTCTGCTAGCTTATAACAGCAATCCTCAGCCTTACTCTTTTGGGCTTCTGATTCTACTCCCAAAGTCAATAGTCTGACACTGAGCGGTTTTTACACACACAGGAGATTTTTCTGATACTTAAGTTTTGCTTTTTAACTCGTTTTGGAGATTATCAATTTACTTCCTGTTGTGAAAATATTTAGTTTTCTTACCTACTCCTCAAACACCAACCAGACTCCCTCCCCCTATGCAAATACACAAATGTACACACATTCTATCTTCTTTTCACCCTGACGATATTTTTCGTTCTAATAGTATCCAGTGTTAAAATTAGCATGCCTATGTAAATATTATTAAGTACAGTTTAGTCTCACAGTATCCTTCAATTTCTTTCATACACAGCTTGTTTTTCCAGGAGTTAATAATTATCCACTTTTAAATTTGCTTCTTATTGATATGAGTGAGAGAGAGAGAGAGAGAGAGAGAGAGAGAGGCAAACAGAGAGAGACAGAGAGACAGAGAGAGACGGAGAGAGACAGAGATAGAGAGACAGAGACAGAGAGAGAGAGAGAGAGAGAAGGAAGGAGGGAGGGAAAGAGAACCAAAAATAGGAACCTTTCAATTCAGTAAAAAAAAAAAAAAAAAAAAAAAAAAAAAAATCGAAGAATTCCAGTTATTCTAAAGATATGCATCCTGGACCTTCCTTCCACTTCACAATGGACTGGTTACTCTCTAGACTTGCTGCCCTGCTTTCTCACTACCTTCCCTTCATCGTCTTCCTGGAAACATTCTTCCTTTTTTCTGAGGTTGGAGTTCCCATTTGCTGGGTTTCACGTCTTTTTTATGGTTCATATTCTTGTTTGGGAGGACCACTTCGTCCAGTAGATTTCAGGGAACTGTGACATGGAACCGGCCTAGGAAAGAAATGCTACTGCCTCTGCTCCACCAGATGCTAGAAAACTAGATACTGTCACCTCTGCCAAAACTCCGCAAACCAACCTCCGGCACCCTCCGGGAAATCTGCACTGCCGTCACTGCCTGCAATGCACCCGGAAACCACTGCGGTCATTTGTGCATGCCAGTTTAAAGCTCCACCTGGCATACTGTTTTTAAAGTTAAACTGTTAGACCTTTTTTAAAAAATAAATATTCACAAGCCATGTTTCTAAATGTTAAGTAATATTAATGGTGCCAGCGTCTCCTTCATTTCTTCTGCACAGGTTGGAATAATTTGAGCTAGATCATGTGCTGCCCAAATGGGTTCATTCTCATCAAGTTGGCGGGTAACACCAACCTGTCATGACAAATCTAGTTTATAATTTTAAATAAACATATACTTTTTTACAGCAAAAATTTCAACAAACATAGTAACCCGTAACAGCCTAATTGCAAGGTCATAAGCCAACATTAGGTAGTCATATTAAAGATAAACCTTGAAGTATTATAAGAAAGCTTTGTTTTTAGCAAACAGACTTATGCAGGAACTCAACTTTTTGGTGACAAGATACGGAATAAGTCTAGTTTTCATTTAAATTTCCTGGTAATAGGTATGCACATAATTGCTAAATATTACTGATTATAAAGTTGCAAGAGCTAGCACAAGGAGTAAAAACACTTTCATTTTTTCGAATTCAAAAAAAAATTAAGATTTGATTTTACTACTCTAGCATTTTTTAAATCAGATGGTCAACTAAAGAATACCTTTAACATAGAGTTGAAATATAAAGATGAAACTATTTTCTGTAAGTCCATGGGTTTAATATTCTTAATAAAAGGATGATAACAGGAATCAGACAGAGATTTGTCAATCTGATTTTTAACTTTACATGTCTAATTGTGTTCAGTATTCTTGCTTTGCACAGTGAATTCTCTTCCTCCTGGAAAAAAATGGAAAAAAGAATTTTTAATCTCAGAATAACATTTATGAAAATAACGTTTGTGTTAGCATCAGTGTTCTCTCCTTAGGGAGAGAGACAATGTTGAGAAAATGAGATTGGTTTTAAAGGATTGGGACACAAATGAGGAAGAAAAATTTTTAAATAAGAAATTACATGATAAAAGTTGTTTTCAAGTACAGTGCTACTTATATTCTACAAAATTAATCAGA
The DNA here is from genome assembly GCA_003508835.1 of Eonycteris spelaea. Taxonomy (NCBI): domain Eukaryota; kingdom Metazoa; phylum Chordata; class Mammalia; order Chiroptera; family Pteropodidae; genus Eonycteris; species Eonycteris spelaea. The sequence continues at coordinate 1,442,357 of PUFA01000175.1, forward strand.
GAAGAGTCGTAAGTACTTTTAGTCCAAGTTAGAAAAACCTTTGGGTTGCATATTATTCATCAGTAATTATTTTATATTTATTCTTCAGATTTTGAGCAATTGACTTTAGAAGACATGAGAGGGAAAAGGCATAGGGCTGCAGGACAGAATTTATGGGCATTTATCTGAGTTTTTCCTACCTAATTATATGTCCATTTTTTTATTTTAACTGGGATATATACTTCTAGGGTTATGATTTTCTCAATCCATAACTTCTTTCATTTTTCCATGGTCCAAAAATCTTTGTTTTGATCGTGCATTCTATTGGTGGTAGAAAATTAACCAAGTCAATTTATTGTTTCAAGGTTTGAGGGGTGGGGTTACAGGCCTTCGTTGCATTGAAGTGTCAAGTGGGGAGACTATGTCCCTGGATTAGCATGTGCCCTGTGTGGCATTTGCTGTGGAGGAACTCATCGGGGTCCTGGTTGTCATCACCTGTCTGTTAGGATGGCTTTGTGTGGCTCTTGCTGTTGTGCCCCCTCATCATGGCTGCAAGGCCTCTCCAGGTCCTCCGCCCACTCCTGAGCTAAATTTCCCAGGTTTTAAAGGTAACTTTTGGATGATTCTCATGCTACTCTGGGGCTGTGGGAAACTGGGGAGCTATCTCGAGCTCTCTCTGCATAGATGGGTACCACCTAAATGTGGCTCAGGGCATAAATTAAGATGTTTTCGGCTGTAACAGAAAACTTATCTCAAACTGCCTTAAGGCAAGTTGTTAGCTCATATAACAAGGAGAGGTGAGCTTTGGAGTGTGTCGATCCAACAGTTTGAAAATGCAATTAAAAGCTTGGGTTCTCTCTCTCTCTCTGCTCTGCCTTCTGCCTGTCATCTTCATTCTAAAGCATGCTCCTAGCTTGTATATAGCTGCCTGCAGAAATTAGAGCTTACCCATTTATACCTAATTGGTTTCTCATGCTTCTCCTTAAGAATGAAGAACGTTCTCAGAAGTCTCTGGCAAACCTCTCTAGTTGAATAACGGGCTCACATGCCTATTTCTGAACCAGTTTTGAACAAGAGATATGGGACTACCTTTAGACCAAAATCAGCTAAACCCTGAAGCTGAGGGTGAAATCACTATCTTTTCACGTATTTGGCTATGTGGAAGAGGAGTGAGTATCTGAATAAGTATGGGATTTGTTAGAAGGATAGATGTTCTCCAGGCTATAATATCAGTCAGGATTTAGTTAGGAAAACAAATCAGTCTAGGAATGACAGAGTGAGATTTAACCCATGGAATTAAGTTCCAAAATCTCCGGAAGGGATGAATGAGAGATAAAAGGAAGGGTGGGGGAGGTAAGGTGATTTTAGGCAATGTTCAGGAACTCCAGGAAACTGCTGCTGCCCCCAAAGGAGGCCACACCTGTGCAACCCTGAATTCCTCAGAGCCTGTTCTCTAGTGCCCCTGCAGAGCCAGCACGACTGCTACAGGGGTACATGGCTGCCACAGCCAAAGCCAGAAGAAGTGGCTCTGCCTTCCTTCTTCCCTTTAGTCTTATTTATTAAAAAATAAAAAAAAACAAAAAACAGATTTACTGAGATATACCATGCAATTCCACCAGTTAAGTGTCGGATTCACTGGCTTTAGTTTATTCATAGAGCTATGCATCGCATCGATCACCACAGTCAATTTTAGAATGTTTTCCTTATCCCTCAGAAGAAACTCTCTTTAGACAACAACCCCAATCCCAGTCCCTGTATCAACCTTCCCAGCCCTAGGAAACACATTAATCTACTTTTCGTCTCTATAGATTTGCCTATTCTGACATTTCATATAAATAGAATTTTATAATATGTGGTCCTTTGTGACTGGGTTCTTTCACTTAGCATGGTATTTTTAAGTTTATTCATCTTGTGGCATGTGTCAGTACTTTGTATTACTGAATAATATTCCATTGTATAAATATACCACATTTTATTTATCCATTAATGGCTTTGTGGCTTGTATCTACTTTTGGGCTGTTCTTGATAATGCTACTATGAACATTCATGTGCAAGTTTTTGTGCGGATGTATTTACATTGGGCATACATTTAGCAGTGAAATTGCCGGGTCATATGGTATCTCTAAATTTAACCTTCTGAAGAACTGTTAAACTGATTTCCAAAATGGCTACACCATTCTACATTCACACCAGCAGTGTACGTGTTTGAGGGTTCCAATTTCTCCACATCCTTACCAGCACTTATTTTGATCTCTTTTTGATTAAAGCTTTTCTGGTAGGTATGAAGTGGTATTCCATTGTGTTTTCGATTTGCATTTCCCTGACGGCTAATGTCGTTGAGCATCTTTTATTGTGCTTATTGCCCATTTGTATATATATATTTTTTGAAAAATACCTGTCCAGATCCTTTGCCCATTTTTTTAATTGGACAACTTGTCTTTTTTATTATTGAGTTATAATATATTATATAATATATTGAGTTATTAATATAGTCTAGATACAAGTCTTATCAGATAAATAATTTGCACATATTTTCTCCTATATTGTGATCTATCTTCTCACTTTTTGATAATGTCTTGGGTGCATAAAAGTCTTTGATTTTGATGAAGTCCAATTTATCTGTTTTTTTTTTTCCCTCTTGCTGCCTGTGTTTTTAGTATTATATCTAAGAATCCATTGCAAAATCTAAGATCACAAAGACTTACCTCTATGCAGTCTTCTAATTATTTTTTAGTTTTAGTTGAAAGATTTAGTTCTCGGATCCATTTTGAGTTAATTTTTGTACATGGTATGAGTTAGGGGTTCAACGTCATTCTTTTGCATGTGACAATCTAATTGTTCCAGCATTTCATTTTAATCTTGTTCAGGTCCTTTCCACTGGTAGGTCCTTAGCTGAAACCTTCCTAGCAAGAGAAAGTTGGGAAATGTAGTTTCCACACTTCTATCTGCTGTGATACAAGGAAGAGCTTAGAAGGGTGGAAACCAGCCAGTAGTAGCCAGCAAACAACTGAAGTAAACATTATTCTTCTGTGAGGGTTTGCTGTCTCATTGGTGTTTAAACAGAAAGCAGGCCACAATCTCCTTTTATTCCAAGATTCTAAACATGTCTAGAATCATTTTATCACCCTTAAATCTTTAAAGGGGTACAGGATATAGGGCCTTAACTCACTTTACTCTATTTCTCTTCTTTCTGTGATTCCTTCTCCCCAGTCCAGAGAATCCTAAGATTGAGTCTAGAAAAACTGTCATATATCTTTTTCATATTTCTGTTCTACATGCTTTTGTTCTCTAGCTCTCTCTCCTTCCTCTCTAGATTGGGTCCTCAAACCAAACTGCTTGTACTAAAAAGAAGTGTCTTGACAGAGATGGGGAAAATTTTGGATTAATACTTTCAAGTTTTATCCTGCCACTTATGGTCATGCTGCTGATGGGGTGGAAATAGAGATGAGGTGGTGTGCAGTGGGTGGATTCTTATAGTTTTGCTGAAACTAACAAAAGCCATCCTAAGACAAAAGCACAACAATAAAAAAAAATCCTACCTGTTTCAAGAAATGTATGTGGTACCAGGTGTTGCTTACCTTTTTTTTTAGTTTTGAAATGATTTGAAACACCTATGATAAACATTTTAAGAGAATGAAAGATAGTCTTAAATGTAGGGGAGATTATTTTAGATAGAAAATAGACTATGAGATAATAGAAAATGGCATTTTGCCTGACAAACTGGGAATATGGTTTCATGAAAGTGGTGCCGTGCTTCAGAGACTTTGAGGAAGGGAGAGAGATTCTCAAGGGGGAGATGAATAATTATAGATAAGGAGCTAAAATTAATAGGTAAGCAGGACATCGATGCCTTTGTTAGAGATTTCCAGTTTTGACTATGCAGGTATTAGGAGTAACTTGGCAATGATTTTACAACTGTATTTTATAATAAACCATATAGACTGACTGTTTAAACATCTTGGAGACTTTAATTTATTCAGCTTAAGAGCTTAGTCGAAGGGGAAAAAAATAATGGAAAGTAAGCTGTAGGACTGCTTTTCCTGAATTCTAAATTTAGCTCAAATGTATTTCTAATCCTCTATGCCAGGGATCTTTTCTTGAAAATGCATTTGAATTGTATAATCTGATCACCTTTATTAATACAGGGATTTAGATGGGCATAAACATGCTTGCCATATTTTACTGTGTCAAATTTTAGCCTAGTTAATCCTGTAAATGATTAGCTAATTATATTCTGTCTGAATATCAAGCTACTTAACTTAAATCCAGTATGATCATAAAAGGCGAGTAAGTGTTCAGTGCCAATAGAAGGAATTCTACACTTGATGAGCTTTGAGAAGGCAAAAGAAACTGCCCCATATGAACAAAGTCGGTACAAGATAAAATCCCCAACATACTCATGACAGAAACAAAAGGGAGTAGACTGTGAAAAGCAACACAAATTCACAACCATTAATTTGGCTCTGTATGACCCAAAGACAAAATTATTCCCCCTAAACGGATTCTCTTCTGAAACTAGATGGGGAACATTCCATTGCCAATTGCATGAAATACCCCTCTCCATTTTAAACTTAGGTCCAAATGACCTCACATTGCAGATCAATATAAATAGAGAACTTTTTGATAAGCAATTGAAAAGGAAAACTGTGAGTATTCATGGGTGTAACACAAATAAATACAGCCCCCAGGGGAAATTAAAAAGGGACCTAGTATATTCGGAGTGTCTCTCACACGCAGATCATACCATCTCATTGAGGCCTCATGACAGGCCTAAGAGGAAGGCATCGTTATCTCTAGATGCGGAGACTGAATTAGAGATTCATAAGAATCTAGCTTATCTGATTCCAAATGCTATGCTCTTTTGGTTGTCACATTTTGACAGCACTGTTTCAGGTATAAGAAACAGAAGGAAACAATTCAAATTAGTTTAGGAAAAAACAAGAAGTTTATTGGCTTGTAAAACTGAAAAATATAGACACCATCCTTCTCATTCAACACTACCTGCTGCAGGCACAGTGGACCCAGGGGCCAAATGGAACTCTTCTCAGTATGTCTCAGTTCTACTTTTCCCTGTGCTGTACTGTCAGGCAGGCTCTCAGGAGCTCCAGCCTCAATCCTTCCAGCTTCAATCCATGGGAAATGAGATCCTCTTTTTCAGTTGGAACAGAAGTCTCAGTACTAAATCTAATAGTTCTGGCTTCCTCTAAGTAATTATACCCTATAAGCAATTTGAAATAAGAGCAAACATGCAGGACCAGCTATTTCAGAAAATGTAAATTCTAGCTCTTAAGCCTTATGTATAAATGTTGAAAATGCAGTAAGAGACTACAGAATGACCGGACTATTTCTGAGATTTTTTTTTTCTATGTGTATCTTGGGTATAACCAGATAAATATAGCAGTTGATACTGATCACAAGATCCCTGAAGTAAACAGATGACCTTTATTTCTCTTCTGTTGAAAAGTTCCTAATCACACTGTAAAATCGAATATATATCTTCATTTGAATCTATATGATAATATTGTATAAGGTGCTTTTAAAAAAATATATCTGATAGAGAGGAAGGCCAACATTTATCAACCTAGTATGTACAGGAGGAATCTAGGTACTTTACATCTTTTTTCGTGGTATACAAATGATTCGGTAGGCACTAGCCTAACATGTGCTATTTAAAGTTTTAGTTAAATTAAATTAAATTCAGTTCCTCAGTGGTACTAGCTACACTTTGAGTGCTGAATAGCCACATGCCTAGTGCTACCATGACGAATGGCGATGATATAGGAATATTTCCATCACTGTAGAAAGTTCTGTTGAACAGCTCTGGATGTCTGTCTCGAGGCTTCCCTTTTTTTTTTTTTTTGGAATGAAATCTAGCAATCTTAAATCATGTCAAATATCCCTGTGAAGAAATAGTCAGTCTGGAATGTGATATTTTTCTATAAAGAAAATTATCTGAGCTCTTAAAAAAGTCAATATCATGGGCAAAGAAAGCTGGGGTAGAGGGTATTGTTCTAGATTTTAAAGAGCTTAAGAGAAATAAAAAGTAAAGGCAATGTTTGATACTGGTCTAAACAGAAACAGTTAAAATTTTTAAATAAGGAAATTTGATAATGGACTAGATAGTAGATGACATTGTGGAATTATTGTCAATTGTGTTAGTTGTGATAAAAGTATTGTGGTTTTGTAAGAGTATATTCCAGCTTTCTGGAGATCTCTGCTGAAGCATTTAGAAGTGAATTATCTCAATATTTTCCATTTACTTTGGAATAACATAATAAAAAATAGAGATGAAGCAACTAGAGCACAATGTAAATAATTGTTAAGCCTAGGTGGTGTGTACTATTGTTTCTAATTTTAATGTATTTTGAAACTTCAAAAAGAAAATACTTTTTAAAAACTGATCTTTAACTTTTTTTTTTTTACTTCTGTGTCACACTTAGAAAATATTTTTTACACAGAAGTTTTAAAATTGTCACTGAGATTATCTTCTAGTATCTTATGGATCACTTCTTTTTAAAAAAATAAAAAATTTTCAATTACAGTTGACATACAATATTATATTAGTTTTGGGTGTATAGTATAGTGGTTAGACACTCATGTAACTTATGAAATGACTCCCCCCATAAATGTAGTATCCACCTGACACCTTGCATAGTTATTACAATATTGACTATATTCCTTATGCTTTACTTCACATGCCCATAACTATTTTGTAACTGCCAATTTGTACTTCTTAATCCCTTCACCTTTTCACCCATCTCTACAATTCCCCTACTGTCTAGGAACCGTCAATTTGTCCTCTGTATCAATGAGCTTGTTCTGTTTGTTTGTTCACTTATCTTGTTTTTTAGCTTACTCTTGTCTAAAATATAACTGGCCAAAACCATTGTCTTTTTTAGTAGTTTGATAGGAAATTTAAAGAATGGGAATCTGTTGAGATGTAAACAGACAAGCCCTATGTTAGCCATTACATCCTATTACATAGATAGGAAAAAAGTTAAGAGAATTTAAGTTGTATGTTATATGTCTTATATCGGAAAGTAGAATTTCTGTCTGTTACCTAGGAAGAGTGTTTAGTCACAGCTCAGATAAGAACATTAAAGCACTATTAGTGTTTTCAAACAGAGGCTTTAATACAAGGGCTCAGATGCTTATAGAGCCATTGCAGGGGCTCAAGGAGGTGAGGCAGGGGACCACCAGTAACTTTTAGGTGCACCACCACAGAAAGTTAGAGAGCCTCTGTCTGCAGGAATGAGGAACACGCAGGAAGCTCCTATTCATCTCCTAGCAATTTATGGCTCTACAATGGGGTGGATTGGCAGGGGAAATTGAAAATTGAAGCCCCTCCAGAAATACATTTGGGAGGTCTATGCTATGCCTTCTACTGCTGCCAGATAAAGAAGAGAAATGACTTTGGCTTCCCTACTGCTTTTCAAGTATCACATGAATTTATCTGTAAAATGAAGTCTAAAAATGTGTCCAGAACTCTGCTGGCTAGGGTGTCAAAGAAATATACTCTTCAGGCTTCCAGCCTCTGCAATATAAAGAAGAGATAGAAGAATTTTTAAAGCTGGATGTCAACAGAGAAATCCAACAGAAGGGGAGAGAAACTTTCCTTACAATATTCGAATGTTTATTTTAAAAATTCAAAGACTCATTAACTTGAAATGTTAAAAGTAGATTATGTTGGACAAATTTTTCTTAGAATACTTGGTGAAGAAAGCAGTTTGAAGCTGTAAACCATGTTTGTCATAGAGGACTGGTTTCACCTACCAATTGATAGGAATTAACTTCTTATGACATCATCTAATTTATCAGAGCTTCTCAATTAGTGGGTCAGCCCTAGGTGTGGCTAGGAGTAGCTGAGCAGGGCTGGGGAACTGGAGAAGCTTTGCCACAGTATCCAATTCCCTGGCTTACCCCAGTACACCATATAAACAGAACTATCTTCTTAATGTATTATGAAAAAGGCTGCAAAGCATAGCATTTTAGTAAAACCGTCTTCTGTTGTTTTATTGTGAATTATATTTCTAAACATGAAAGCCCCAAAATGAATTAATATACAAAAAATGTAAGGAAAGACTCTTTTACGGCACTTGCTCTGCCTTATGTGAATACATCATAGCTATATAAAGCTATAAATCTCAGGATATAATATTAATATTCCAGAGAGTAATGTTAGGCAAATGAAAAAGCAGGCTGATAAAAATTCCCTGGGTTTTCAGAAAATTTAAAGGCTTGATTAATTAATTCTTTATCTCCATCTCCGCCTCTCTTTCTTTACTTTTATAGCACGAGCGAAACAATTATTCCAATCTGAGAGATAAGAATGAATCTAATGAAAGTGTATTTGTACAATTTGGTGGTTTGGGCAAATGTATTAAATGAATTAAAGAAATTCATGTTCAGAAGTCTCTACTCTTAAAATAATTTTCTACTTAGAAAAGATAATTTCCAATTGGAAAATAAAAGATCCTCTACTAAGTTATAAAACTTTTGTTTGAAATATATTCACTACTGTTGAGAAATTACTGTGTAGAAGGACATTATCTGGCGCTTGAAATATATCAGTAAACAAATTAGACAAAGATCCCTGACCTTTAGAAGCTTATATTCTATTGGGAGAAAGACAGATTTTAAAGAAAACACATGAAGAATAGGTAAATTATATAGGATATTAGAAGGTGAAAAGCAATGCGGAAAAGAGGAAAAAGAAAAAGTAGAACATTTCAAAATTTTAAAGGAGGATTAGTTTTGCTGAGTGGCAAGGATGAGTTACCATAGCTGATAAGAAGTCTCACCGAGAAGGTACAATTTGAGCTAGACTTGAAAGAGATAAGGGAGCAAGCTACACATTCCAGGCAGAGGGACTACTAGCAAGGGCCCTAAGGGGAAAATATGCCTGGTGTTTTTGAGGAAAAGAAAGGAGACCAATGTGTCTGGAGTGGAGTGAACAAGAAGGCAGCAGAATATGTAAAGAACCACTACAACTTAACAACAAAAACAACCCAATTTAAAAATGGGCAAGGACTTGAAATTTCTCCAAAGAAGATACACAAATGACCAACAACACTTGAAAAAGTGCTGAACATCACTAATCATTAGGGAAATGCAAATCAAACCACAGTGAAGTACCACCTTGCATCTATTAGGATGGCCACTATACAAAATACGTAAATAAATAAATAACAAATGTCAGTAGGATGTGAAGAAATCGGAACCATTGTGCACCGTTGGTAGGAATGTAAAGTGATGCGGTCACCTGGAAAAAGTGTGATCATTCTTAGAAAAATTTAAAATAAAATTACCATATGATCTAGCAATTCCACTTTTGGGTATTTATCCCAAAGAATGGAAAGCAGGGTCTCTAAGAAATATTTGTAAACCCATGTTCATAGTAGCATTATTCTCAAAAGGCAATCCAGTGTCCATCCACAGATAAATGGTTAACAAAATATGGTATATACATACATTGCAATATTAGCCTTTAAAAGGAAAGAAATTATGACACATCCTACAACATGGACGAACCTTAATAACATTATGGCAAATGAAATAAGCCAGTCACAAAAACACAAATATTATATGAGTCTACTTATGTAAGGTACGCAGAGTACTCACATTCATAGAGAAAGTAACACGATGGCTACCAGGGGCTGGGGGAAAAGGGAGGTGGAGAGTTGTTGTTTAATGGGTGTAGAGTTCGTTTTGCAAGATAGAGTTCTGGCGATAGAAGGTGGCTAAAATAGCCGGGAACTCTCAGAAATGGTGCTGGAAGTGATGGTGAGCCACTTTCCCAGCCACGGTGGCTGTCTACTTGGTCATTCCCAACCAGATGCAGAATCATAGTAATTCCCCCCACCTGGGAAAACCCTCCTTTCATCTTACATTCCTTAATAATTACTGCCTCATTTTTCTGTTGCAGTTTAAAGCAAAATTTGAAAGAGTTGTAAAAACTCTGTCAGATACCACTTTTCAATGCTCCTAGAGGGATAATATGTCAGGCACCAACTCCTCCATGGAAATTGGAAGGGCCAGATACTTCCTGTTGTCCCAGGACTGGCAAGAGGGAATGCCAAACCCAAGTTCAGCCAAATGGATGCTCTTTCTTATGACTTTTATCTTGAGAACATGATAGGAGGACTAAGGTAAGAAATGGTTCAAGTGTATTCATCTCAGTGGAGACAGCAAGACCAGGCTGTTTCTTTCTGAGTCCTTGGCATTAATCTTCCTTCCCAGTCCTCTAAAGGGGTTCCTTCTAAGTTTTCAACTTTGGTCCCCCATCTCTTTTGGAGTCCCTCTATAGTGCTCTCCCTCAGGTTTGTTTTTTATTAATTTAGTCAGTTTGTTGTTACTTGAAAACAAGAACCTTGATTGACACAGTAAGCATTGATATTACAGACAAAAGGAGATGACGCTGCAGGAAATTTTTTTTATTGACACTCGTATCATTACAATGGTCAATTTTCTTTTCACACACAGTTATCAGAATCTTTAACATGCAGACTACTTAGATATATTTATTCCAAATTGGAATAGACTTATTTATTGAGTCAAATGTTACCTTTTAAAAAACATCAGGAAGATATTAATTTCTTCACTTCTGTCATGTTCTACGAAGCTTCATTCCTATTGAACTAAATGTGAGATCTTCTGCAGGTATTCTTTCACAAGAATATCTTACACAGGCATGTTGTCAGTTCAAGAGCTTCTTCAAGCATAGTGTCATACCAGGAAATATATCAGTACTGCTTTTACAAACTGACAGTCCAGATACATTTGAGAGTCATAAAAGTAATTTAACATTTAAGTAAAATGAAACAGAATAGAACTTAGCAACTCAAGGTACATTCCAAAAGATAGAAATATCCACCTAGGAGTTTGTTAAAATGAAGGCCTCATCCCAAAAGATGAATCTGAATGACACATTATCAAAATCCCTAGCTTTTTAACATGTACATTGAAGTTTGAGAAGCACTAGAATAGAAAAATCAGAGGACATGGTATACGTGTGTTGTTTCATGAAACTTGTTCCAATTATATGAAGGTATGAATTTGGTCATGATGAAAATGTACTTCTTCCTGTGGTAACTTTTTTTACAGTAAAAGAAAATTTTTTTGAGAGAGTAACATAAGCAAGATGGACCAATAAGATAGCCCTTGTCATATCCCACCTCTTCAACAACAATTTGGCATTAATTCAAGGACAGCAGTGGGGTATGGGACCAGATGGCCAAATGGTCCAGGAGGTATCTTTCCCACTTGTGCCTCAGGTAATAGATGTATAGACCTCGGTCACGGCTTTGGACCAAATGTGGCCTGTGAAGCAAGGTTCAAGAGCCTATGGAGACACTGACTTAGACCATCACCCACAGATGAGAGAGCCTTTGGGAAGTCCAGAAGTCTAGTGGAAAAGTTCCAGCACATGAATGGAGCAAAAATAATCCGAGCACTGAAGAAGATAAGAGGAATAGTTTGACTTTACATGTTTTACCCCTCTCATGGCATAGCTCATTGTGATGAGACCCCTTTTCTACTTGTGATTCCTCTCTGGGGACAGTGAGAACATTGGAGCGGGCACCTGGCTTCCCTGGCTGTGCAGGATTCCACCAAAGAGATGCATTTCTCTTTTGCTTCATCCAGAGTGCTGAGCTGTGAACTGCATGACTAGGGGGCAGTGAGCGGATAGCAAAACAGCAACCAGGGCCTGAAACATAGCAAAGGGTTGTGGAACCTACTAACCATGTCACACACTCTATCGGGAGGCCTGCCGGTAAGCCACCAGGAGGTAAATTCTGTGAACTCTAATGTATTGTTGTAACTAATCAAGCTTTTAAGTCATAGATTTAAAGACATGATTGAGAACGCTACAGAGAGGAAATCATGGGCATAAGAAACCAATCTTGTTTGCTAAGACACAGAACTGCTAGGTTGACTTGATTTCCTTTATTGGAAATATTACCAGACAGGTAAATTGAAGGAATGAGAAGATATCTGGATTTATAAGATAATTGGAAAAAAAAATTCCATGAAATCCTATGGCTGAGATGGAGAAAGTGAACTAGATGTAATAGAGTTGTAATTATAAGTGGCTGGATGACCTTACTACAGGATGTGAAAAAATATAAATGGAAAATAAAGTCTTTGTTAAAATATGCCTTTGACTTTTACTTACTTCTACATGTTTAACAAGTATTTGCTCAAGAACGTTGTGGCTTGCTGATAAAATTTCAGATATCTTGATTTTGCTTTAGCTAGCTAATATACTAGGACAAGAATGAACTCCACCAAGATCTCAACAAGTTCTGAAATGGATCACATGTAGAAAAATGGAATTTATAGAGGTAAATGAATAGTCCTGTAAAAATTACAATGAAAATACCCAGTAACTGTATAAATGACATTTTAAAAGTCAGGCTTAATAGCAAATATGAAAATTCATTTGGAGTTAAAGTGGATTCTATGCTAACAGAATAGTAATAGTTACATAACAACCATTTAATCTTATATTATGATATTGCTTATAGTATTCAGAATAAAGGCAGTAAAAGCCTCACTGTTATCCAAGCTGTTTAGGCTTTATCTAAAATGCTTCACGTGTTCATTTGGGTAACACATGTGTATTGTCTGGAGTTCTTGGGATGAAAGCAAAACAAAACAAAACAAAACAAAACAAAAAACAAATCTATCTAACTCAATCAAAATAAAATCATACCAAAAAAATGTGAAGGAATTTGTTAAAAAGGTAGCTTCTAAAAAAAAAAAAATCAAACTTCTATTCCTTTTCTGGCCATGAAGGAATGACTTATGTTCCTGCTCTAAACAACTAAAAATTGGACAAAATATATGAAACAACTTTTTCAGGCACTGAAAAAGGACTGTGATTCCTGAGAACAGGTAAGCAAATGAGGTGAACCCTAGAGTCACTCTGGCTTTCTGATTAGAGGTACTCTCTGTACCACAGTGCAGGGAGTACAAGAGAGAAAGACGTTGGAATTCAGGAAAGGTGAGGTGGTTGGAATTTGGAGGGCAGTAAACTAAAGAGGAGATCATTACACACAAGGAAAGACCTCCAGAAATTTGCATAGGGTCCTTCTGTTGCTGAATTATAAGCCATATTGAAAAGGATGAAACTGTACAATACTACATACACACCAATCAGGAAGCTGAACAATTCCCAGAGTCTTTGCTGAACTGATAAACAAAGCGAAGACTGAATAGTCTTCAATGAACACTTGGGGGCATTCGATGGAGACCCCAGAAAGGTCATGCTTTATTATGGTGTATTAGTCTGGGTCTAGTTAGGAAATAGGTACCACCAACCACAGTAGGTTAAACAGGAGTGTTTTAATATAAAGAATTATTAACTCTGGTAAAACATGACCATGAGATATAACAATTCTGTATGATACTCCAGGGCTGAGAAAGTACTCAAGAAAGAACAAAATTTTAAGGGGTTCAGATCATATTGAAGAAGGTATAGTTTAGTCTCCTGAACAGCAAAGAAGTTAGCTGGTTTGCCCAGGCTGGAGTTGCTCTGAAGTCTCTAAGCCATCAGGAGGGCAGGCAAAACATTGCTCATTGGTAACAGATAATGCTGGCAGGCAGAGAGAGTAGTAGCTCTGTGGGAACCCTCTGGACCACAGATAAGCCACACAGGGGCCCGTAGAGGGAACAGTAGCTTAGTAGCTACCCTCCAGGTCAAACGCAAGCGGTGCAAGGAGTTGTAGAGGGTGCAGAGACTCAACGGGAAACCACTGGACTGCAATTTCCTTGAAGTTATCAATATATTTAAGACATTCTCAATCAAAATTCCAAACTGAGTTTTGCAAATATTGACAAGCTAATTCTGAATTCATTTAGAAGATTAAAAAAACAAAAACAACAAATCTTGAAGAGCTAAACAAATTTTGAAAAAGTTCAAAAATTTATTATTCCTAAGTAGAAGTTTACTATAAAGCTACAGTCATCTAGACAGCATGGTATTGGCATAAGGATAGAAATATAGATCAAATGAAACGATAACGACTTTAGACATAGACCCATTCTCACATGGTCAATTTATTTTCAGTAAAAGTGCTGTGTTATTCAATGGAGAAAAGATAATTTTATCAACAAATTATGCTGAAATAACTGAATATCTATGTAAAAACAATGGACTTCAGCCTTTACCACATATCAGACACAAAAATTAACTCCAAATGGATCACAGACCTAAACATAACAGCTAAAACTATAAAATTCTGGAAAAAGCCATAGGAGAAAATCTTCATGTCCTTGGGATAGGCAAAGATTTCTTAGATAAAACATAAAGACCACAACCATCAAAGAAAAAAATTGATAAATTAGACATCACCAAAGAAAAACTCCTGCTGTTTTCAAGACAAATTAAGAAATTGGGCTTCTAAGTGCCATCTTGTGGCCCCATGTGTGCGCTTAATCTCAGCTGGTCTGCTCAAGACTCCCTGAGTGCCAACCCTAGTCTCCCCCCACCCCCTAGCCCTGTAAAGATGAAAGAAACTATCATGAACCAGGAGAACTTTGTCAAACTGCAGGCACAAATGTGCATTGGTGGAAAAGGAACTCCTCACAGAAAGAAGAAGGTGGATCACAGAACAGCTACAGCAGATGATAAAAAATTTCAGTTCCCCTTAAAGAAGTTGGAATAAATAATATTTCTGATATTGAAGAGGTGATTACGTTCACAAACCAGGGAATGGTGATTCACTTTAACAACCCCAAAGTCCGGGTATCTCTGGCAGCAAACACTTTCACCATTATAGGCCATGTGGAGATAAAATAGATGACAGAAATGCTACCCAGCATCTTAAACCAGTCTGACTAGTTTAAGGAGACTGGCTGAAGCTCTGCCCAAACAATCTGTGGATGGAAAAGCACCACTTGCTACTGGAGACAATGATGATGAAATTCCAGATCTTGTGGAGAATTTTAATGAGGCTTCCAAGACTGAAGCAAACTGAATTGAGTCAACTTCTGAAGAAGATAAAACTTGAAGTTAGTGGGAGCTGCTATTTTATGTTATGACTTTTTTAAAATTTTGTTCATGGATCCGATAAAAATCTCAACCTAATATTTTTAAGCCCAAGACCTTGGACACTGTAGCTCTTTTCAGTTTTTGCTTATACATAAATTATCCTTTGCAGTGAATTAAGATGAAGAAGCCTAGGAATAAAGTTCGAAACAGAGGTTAAAAAACTCTTTGCCTAGTAAAAAAAAATAATTGAAAGGCAAGAGACAGACAAAAAGACTGTATTTGCTATACACATATCTGACAAATGTCTGATATTCAAAATATATTAAGAACTACAAACCAAAAACAAGAATACAAATGACTTGATTAAAAATTGGGCAAAAAAATTTTGGGTACGTCATCAGAGAACAAATGGCATGCAAGCACATGAAAAGGTGGTAAATATCTTTGATGGTCACCATCATTGGTCATTAAAGTAATACAAGTTAAAACTATAATGAGATACCCAGTGGAATGGCTAAAATAAAAAGACAAGCTATATTAAGTGTTGGTGAAATATCGAGCAATTCTGATACATTGCTGATGGAAATGTAAGGTTATGTGTTTACTTTAGAAAACAGTTAAATAATCTCTGTTATGTAGTTAAACACACACTGTAGAAACCAGTAATTCCACTCTTATGAAATAAGAGAAATAACATATGTCTACAAAAGAACCTGTACAAAAACGTTCCTAGCAGCTTTATTTATAATGAACCTAAAGTAGAAACAATCCAAATGTCCATCAGCATTTGGTGAATGGGAAAACGGTGGTATATGCATGCAATGGCATAGTACTCATCAGTAAGAAGAAACGAACTGCTTATACAAACGACACTGATGACTCAAAAACATTATGCTGAATGAAGGAAGCTAGAAATAAAGAAATACACGCTATATGATTCCATTCTAGAAACTCTAGAAAAGACAAATCTAATCTATAGCTACAGAAAGCATTTCAGTGGGTCAGGGATAGGGTGGGGGGGGAACTGACTTCAGAGGAGTGCAGGAGAAATTTCCGGGGTGATGGAACTGTTCATTATCTTGACTGTGGTAGTGGTTACAAGGGTGTATACATTGTTCAGAACTCATCAGACTGTACATTTAATATGAGTACAATACATTGAATGTAAATCATGTCTCAAAGGAGATTTAAAAAATTAAAGGAAGTAGAGCCACCGGATTTCCTAAAACATAAAATTTTGGGGATTAAGTGACATAAACTAATGGCCAATCTCTAGAACACTGTCATATGGATCATTCAGCTCTAGGTGTATTTGTTCTTGTGCTGCTCTGATCAGAGTTTGGATTCCTGGAAGGAAAGGTCTGAGGGGGACTCGTTTATGTCCTGGGCAGGGAAACCTGGACCATCCTGACTGTCCTCTCCATCCAGAGTGCACTAATTGTAGCAGGGGTGGTCCCCAAAGAAAAATGGATATTCTATTAACCAGAAGAAGGCGCGATGATGCATGGTAAACAAGCACAACACTTTTCCCAGTTTGTTTTCAGGGCTAAGGAGAACGGTTAGGGACTTCAAACATGCAGACATTCATTCATTCATTCTATTTAAGCATAATTTTAGCATGGACTATTTGCTAGATGCTGTTACTGAATGGGGATGCACGTGTATTGGAGGTCTCTCTAAAAAAAAAGAGTTCATGTTAATGTCAGGAAGAGAAACCTGGTCGGAGAGGATCCTTTGGCGTGGGTATGGCGCGCAAGCTTTTTTTTTTTTTTTTTTTTTTTTGAAAGTGGAGGAGGATAGAAATCAGCTGAACATAAGAAAGAACTTTCCAGCAATTCGAAGTTTGTATTTGTTTGGGTCATCCGGACGCGGAGAAATTCTTTAGTAAGGAAGCGGAAGAAGGATAGAGAAGTAGATTACGGAATTCACGTCCTGCCCAATCCACAGACGGAGAAAAGACTCCATCCATTTAACTATCACTGGGTCTCCTGGGACCCCTTGGCGAGTCGGCAGAGGGAGCCATTCCCCTAGAAATCTCCGCGCGAGGCCTTGCAGAGATTTTCTTGCGGGTCGGAAGAGTTGCCTCTCTGCCCGCCTCTGTGAAAGCAGGTTCCCTCATCCCCACCCATCCCCCCATTCCCCTCCAGCTCCCCCACCCCCCTCGGCAAGTCCGGTCCAACCTTCCCAACCACTTCGTTGCAGCTCCGCGCACTCTGGTACCGCTAGGTCACCCATCCCTTTCCTTTGTCCCACATCTGCCTTCCTTTCTGGCACTGCTGGGGACGTGCCGTCCATTCCAGCTGGTCGCTCGGGTGCTGGCCCCAGTACCCTAAATCCTCACAGAGGGTCTAGAGCACCTACCAGGGACTTTGGCGCGGGGGCGCGCACTGAACTTGGGTCAGTACGCAGACGGTCCCTCTCTCTGCCATTCCCTGAGGTGACCTCTAGGTGTACCAACTTCGTGACCGGATTATTGGCGGGGTCACTTTTGGAAGGTGGAAGCAGCTCTGGGCAGGGGCGACCCGCGATCCCCGCAGGAGTCGGGCCGGGCGGATCCGCCGGTTGCAGGAGGGACTGTGCGCGACGCCAAGCGACGCCCCCCTCCAGTGGCCACTACCCCGGCGGCAGCAGCTGCAGCAGCGGCAACTGCTCGCATCCCGGCCCTGGCTCGGGTTACTCCCCTCCTCCTCTTCCCGCATCTCGGGCCAGAAGGGGAAACCTTATTCAAGTTTGCAGCGAGTACTTCTCCCGGTGCGCAGAACTGGGGGTCTGGAAACGCACTGAGACCGGTCTCCTAACCTCGTCTCCACCTTTGAACCTGAACGAAGACTTCCAAGTATTGCTCTCCTGAGACGCTGCTTGCAGGCTAACGGCGCTGTTTGGGACAGATTGTGCTTCTCGGAGGGCGCTGGGTGAAAACCGGAGAAAAAGTGTTGCGCTGCGAATCTCAGGATCTCGTGACCTGGGTAAGAGTTGGGCAAACTCAGTTCTGGTGGCCAGTGGGTATTGGCCGGACTCGGGATGATTTCTTATGGGCGAGGGGTACATTTTCCTTCGCCAGGATACTCGGGTGTCGCGCGTGAGGAGGCGCGGGACGGGCTTAGTCTGGGTTGTTTACGTGTCTCGGTGGTTTATTGTTATTGTTTGCATTTGGTTTTCTTTCTTGGGGCTTTGAAGGAACTTCTTGGAGTATTTATCATGGGAAGACATCCCATTACGCATTTCATTTTGTACAGTTTCTACCCTTGGGCTGCCTTGTCTGTCTGCTCTATGTTGATAGGTGTCAGAGCTGGGTATAGAGAGGTCTGAGGGAATCTGACTGAGAATGAAAAGTAGTTTCAGCAGAGCCCTTCCTTTGAGATCAGCTTTACTTCTCCTCTGGGATCTTGACTTGTTTTCTAAACTTTTTCTCCAGTGCTTGATAGTCAGATGGTGCGGATAGACTTGGGATAGTCCCATTTCTGCGTTCTGAGCGTCCTTTAGGGGTGCTAGGATTGCAGACTGAATTGGACTAGAAGGGTCTCTTCCTTGTAGGAATGCCCGTGTCTTCAGGGAATGCTGGGAGAGGCGATTCTTCAAGCCATAGTTACCACGTAAGGATCTATCTCGTGTTGGTCTTTTAAATTCCTTTGATCTAGGATTTTTACCCTTGGTTTAGGGAAATATTTTATCCTTTTTATTTTTGTTTCTGGAGGTCAGAATGATATCACTGAGTAAATGAAGTATAATTATATCTTTGGTGCTTCTTTCGAAAATATCCTTACACAAGGACCCAGACTCTGTAGGGAAAATTGAAGTTCGAGATTTTATTAGCCCAAAAGTTCTTAGGCAGTGATATGCATACTATCCCAAGACAGAGGAGAATGACATTCCTTCTTGGTTCTTCTTGTATTTCTCCTTTATAACCTGGGTCTCACTTTGTGTATGGTCTTCCCAACTGAAGTTGTTCATTCCATATGAATGAAAAGACTGGGACCAGATCATTTTCTCCAGAAATGCTTTCTTCCTGACATGATTGCTCCAAGAGGTCATCTTGTAGGGTTTGCTTTGCTGCTCTGTGGTCAGAGAGTTCAGTTGATGGTAAGCTCTGGGACCAGGTAGCCTGGGTCATCTCTCAACTCTGTCACTCTCCAGTTGTGTGATTTTGAGTGTTACTTAACCTCTCTATTCTCATCTATAAAATCAGAATGATAATGACAATGCTTACACCAGGGGATGTTAAAAGGATTAAATGAGTTAATGTGTATGGTGTGCTAACAAGCTAACAAGATAATAAGCATGTATTAGCCATTATTATTACTGTTACTATAATTATTAAGCCAACTGGTAACTACTGCTGTATCAAGACAATATAGGTTTTATTAGCTATCAGTAATTTTTAGCTATTGTTTCTACTTGGATGGCCTTTGAAGCCTGCACTTATATGGGCTTTACTCTCACCTAGAACATGATGTATTGTCAAACTTGGGTCAGACATGAGCTTTTCATTACTTTCAGCTAGGGACCCTTCGGTGGAAAGGAAGGTGCATGTGGCAAGCCTGAGATTTGTAGAGGAGGGATTATGGTTGGGTGCTGGAGGGATCTTAGGACAGGCCAGCAGGTGGGAAATCTCTACTTAGTTTACAATCTGTAAACTACACTGCCTTAGGAATTCCTTGCATTAATATACCCCTTTTAACCTATTTTTTAGAGGTCAATCATTTATTTAATAAATGTATATTAAGTGTCTATTACATTTCAAAGACTACTCTAGGTTCTATGTTAAATTTGTTGGCTTCATTTTAGAAATGGATACGCATCAATATTTGCTTTAAAGCCCTCTCTCCCCCATTTCAAGCATTTTAGGGCTTCTTGTGATACCAGCGCCCTATAAATTAAATCCTGCATACTTTAAAGCAATAATGATTTCAATACCTGTAAAATAAAAAGCATGTATTGTTGAAGGATTGAACAAAATATTCAGTATAACCTCTAGCAGGGTACTTCTCCCATCAGCTTTATCACATGTAAACTTGTGTGGGGTGGTGGGGAAAAAGTTGGATAATCTAGTGTTCCTTCTGGCTCTAAGATCTTATATTAGCGGCCTTACTTCATTGGTGGTTGTTTTAAAATCTCCTTTTTCTCTTTTAACATTTGTTTTAGATCCATCATTGCATGCTAATTAAAGTGAGTAATGACACTAATAATTAGGAAAAAAAAAAAAAAAAGCATTTAGCTCTGCTTGTATTTCATTAGCTATTCTCAGACTTTGATATACATCAGAAGCATGGAGGAGGACTTGGATAAAAAAGATTAGATTGAATTGTGAGAAATTGCCAAAATTTGACCATTCTGACCTACATAAAATGTCAATTTTGTATCATTCAACCTAATATAAATCCTGGGTCTCTCCTCTATGATTCAGATATAGTAAGTCTCGAGTTAAGTGTAAAAAGTCTGCAGTTCTACAAGTTCCCCAGCTGATAAAAACCCTAGTCACATGCTCATTTAACAGCAGTGGATTTATCTTTCTCATGATTGTCTCCTTGGTCTAATAGCATATTTCTAAAATATAAATCTGATCATGTCATTCCTTGTTTAAAATCTGTGGCACCTCCCCAGATGGTGAGCATCAATGGAAAGCAGGTGCTTTTAAAAATGCAGATTTCAAGGCTGTACCCCAGATGCAAGGGCTAGAAATCTGCACTTAGCAGCTGTCCTAGTGAATCTGATGGAGATGATCTCAAATCGCAATTGGAGAAACACTGGCTTGTAGCATAAAGCCTGACCTCTCTAACATGATACACAAGACCAGGTTTACACTGTCTTCTCTGGGTTGTTGCTCTGCTTCCCTGTTTCCCAAGCCTCTAAGCACTAGTGGTCTTGATCTTGTTACTGTTCTTTGGAAAATATGCTGCCTACTTGTGAGGGAACTCTCCCCCGCTGAAACTCTTTGCTCCTCTTTTCAGCCTCATTGACTATTTGCTACCCATTCATCTTTCAAGGTATAGTTCAAATAAGACCTCCTCTCTGAAACTTTTTCTGATTCTCCCATGTTAACAAGTGATATCTCACATAATTCCTATTCTGCTTTGTGGATAGCTTTAATAGTATCTGCCATATTGAATCAACTGTGCTATCTGGGTGCTTCTCCAATTGATTGGTGAGATTGTCATTCCTTATTCTAAGCCTTTATCCAAATGGCAGGCATATAGTAGTTATATAATAAATGCCTAAAGAACGTAAGGGAAGAATGAATGAATGAATGAACACTAGTTGACATTTTCTTAGCACATGAAGTGTTTGGAATAGTCACTATGTGCGTACTAAGAGTTGTGGAGAAGTTAGTCAAAAATTTACAATTTGGCTAGATGTAGTCTACAAAGTGAGTTAGCATGGAGTGGGAAAAGGACAAGATAGAATACACTAAGAAGACTTTTGAGACACTAAATGCCACTGAATTAATGTTACATGTTCAATACTATGGAAGCATTACAATACAAGAGCTCAGTTTATCATACCTCTGAGATGGTTTTGGTTGTGAGTGACAGTATCAGGACATTGAAATAGAAGTGCTGATGCCAATACAAATTTTAAAAAAGCTTTTGCCTTGTGCTTTTTAGTTTATAAAAACCTTGGTATTTATTTTTGTATTTGATCAGAAACATGATAACTCTTTTTTCCTACGTTAGTACAGGATGCATTCCTAAAAATGGATCCAAAGATTGACTATGCAAAAGCCTGTATGTTATAAAGGATGTTGGTCCTAGAGAGCCGAATATATTATAAAGTTTCTAATCTTTTCATTGAGGCACAGCATTCAGCTTTCAGTTTATTCATTTCTTTAATTTTTCTGTCTTTAAAATTTCTGTAATTTTGGTTATTTCCTCTTCATTTGAACACAGTTGACCTGTTCAAGTTCAATAAATGAGCGATTCTGATTAAAGGTTTGCCATTTTTGCATGACTGGTAACTTCTATCTCTGTCTCATTTATATTAAGTATGAGACAAAAACTTCTTGTAATTACTATTAGGTTTTAAATTTTTTCATTTCTCACTCATTTTTTTTTTAAATAATGGCAATATACAATAACATTTGAACAAATGAACAAACAAATCGCAGGATAATGACAGAAATGGTGATGCTGCAAAGTGGAACTTACATCATGGGCAGCTCCACCATAAAATAAACAACAACCAAAGTTCAGTCACGGAATGATGTATAAGAGTTCCAGTGACATAGGGCAGGAAGGTAGCAGCATCATTGCATGAAGTACCAATGTCCAGGTTGTTTGGACTGCAAGCAAAATGATATTAAGCACTGCCTATGATCTCAATTTCTCAAGGATGTATATCCAGTATTTCGTTTTAAAAATTAGCTTTGTTTTAAGAATTAATTAAGATTTATTGGGTTCCATTGATTTGTCTTTTTTTTCAATTCTGTTTCCAGAATAAACTTTTTCTACCTTAATTTAAACTTGCATCTAGATGTACTTTTCTAAGTCTCTTACCTATTCTCCTAATGTCTTCATTCATTCATTCGTTCATTCATTCATTCATTCATTCTCTCTATATGAATTTCCCAAGATTTTGTATTTATTTTTGTCTTTCTTTTCTTCCCAATTCAATATTATTTTCCACTGTGACTGTTCTGTTTTAAAAATAGTTATCACAGAGGATTAATTAATAGCACTTAATGAGAGGATTTTTCATACTACAAGGAAAAAAAAATAAGATACCAACCAGTGTTATTTTACTTTATACAATTTTATTTGTAAAACTGCAAGTCATCATGTGGATATTATTTGATAATGCATACTCCATGTCACTAGCCAGTCTGGAAAGTGTGAATGTGATAATACATCCTGTTATTATCTATGTTCATTTCTAGTGATTTCCTCCATCGTTTCATTTCCAGTGATTTATAACTCCTTGATAAAGAAACTATGTAAAGCATTTCACCACCTCAATTTCCTACTCTGAGGCAATAAATTGTACCCTTCCCCCG
This sequence comes from Eonycteris spelaea, assembly GCA_003508835.1. Taxonomy (NCBI): domain Eukaryota; kingdom Metazoa; phylum Chordata; class Mammalia; order Chiroptera; family Pteropodidae; genus Eonycteris; species Eonycteris spelaea. Next base: position 1,465,318 of record PUFA01000175.1, read on the forward strand.
TTCTAAAACAAAGAAAGCAGTGTTTCAATATGGAATGCCTTGTCTTGATACGTGCATGTGCAAGATATTAGTATCTGTTAAAAAACATCTTATCTTTGGGAGCGAGGGGGCCTCATCCTAGAGGGTGACTTAAGTGCCTTGCCTGGCTGACATGGATTTGCTGCACATATTTGGTTGGTTCTAAAACCTTGCCACAGCGATCATTCCCATCATGGAGCCCATGATGGATCTTTATCTTCTGGTAAAGACCATGTTTGTCTTTTTTAAGAAGTAATTTTTGGTGGCAAATTGAACATCAAAACACATAAATTTAACTTAATCCTGATGAAACAAAATAGAAGAATGAAATCTTTGTTTTGGGCCCAGGGTATTACTCCTACAATTAAAAAGAAACAGTTAAATACCTACTTTCATTATTTCAGAAGGGTGCTTTATTTGTTTTTTGGATAAGGAATTGATGACAAGATGTAACTTTTGTGTTCTTTAAAAAAGTAATGGGTTTGAGTTTTATTTCTGCTCCATCAGTTATTTATTGGGTGTACTGGGCATATGGCTACTATGTGGAATTACCAAGATACTTGCCTTAAAAAAAAAAAAAGATTAAAAAGTACAACTGACTGTGTAAGGCTGGGCATGATAAGGGCCAAGCGGGCAGTTCTGAGAGCTGCTTCAAGAGCTCATTCTAGAGAGAGGGCTCTGTGTGCTCACAGAGGTTTCTTGGCAGTGTGGGGCCTTGAGGGAGAAAGGATTTGACTGGATGGGGGTGTTTAAGACAGGCGAGTGAGCTCAGCAAACATGTGGCCACAGTAATTTGCAAGACATTTTCAAGCAATAGTGGCTAAACCATTCTGCATGAAGGGTGAGTTAACATTTGAGAATCATTTTATGACAGCCATGCATGGGGCTACAGGACTAGACTCTGCCTGTTCCCACAGCGTTGTGTGCATTAAAGGAGCCCCTCACATCACACTGCTATTATTTTATTATATAAACCAGATGTGCTTTGGGGTACCCTATGGAGATGTAAGTAAAAATTGAGCCCCGATTTCATAAGAAGGTGTGAAATGAGAAAACTGTTATTTCTTTCAGCCACTATGGGGCTTCGTGGGGATAGAGGTGGAGACAAGGTTCATGTTTCTTCTAGTGTCATTTGGTTCTGAATTCACATTTCCCTTAAGAAGTTCAGTTTAAAGATGATCTTGCCGCATTACTGTACTGTCTCTCTTAGCATGAAGTGGTCCTCTCAGCCACAGATATCACTTTACATCTTCACCTTATAAAATACACGCAGCACGTGCCTCTAATTGGCTGACTTTTAAGGCTCGGAACTATGGAGGAAGCTGGCCTCTTAAAACTAAACATTAAACACGTGTTTTAAGGGCCATTTGTCCATCCCACCCCTGGAACTTTCTCACCATCCATCATTTTCTGAAGGCTCCAGCCTCTGCCAGGTTGCTTCAGCACCCTCCTTCTCTCCCTGCACCTTCCTCTTTTTGCTCATAGCTGACTCAACCCCCACATTTCCATTACTTTCTGAACAGCTCTTATTATTATTCAATTTCCTGTCGCATTCCCCACATTCCGTGGAGCCCTCATCTTTCTCACCTTTCTGCTCCCCAGGTGTTTTCTCCTATACTAAGATTCCATCACTGTGACATAAAGTATTTGCCCTTTCAGAATTCCTTCCCATCTGTACATCCTTTGAACAGATAGTTGTGCAAAATCAGTCCATTAGTGAGGCTAGAAATGCTTGAGACCTCTGTTTAGCCTGTGTTTTCAAACTTTAGGGGCCTGCGAATCACCAGCAGGCACTGGATCCCCTGTGATGATTTAATCTTAGTAGGAATGTGGTAGAGCCCAGGAATGTGTATTTTTGACAAGGAATTCTGACATTGGTGGTCCATGGATGCACTTGTTAGGGCTATACTGCTCCATTCAGAAGCCATGACTTTTTTCTTTTTTCTTTTTCTTTTCTTTCTTTCTTTCTTTTTAATATTTTAGTGAGTTGGTCAGAGTGGGTCACTGAGAATAGCTGGTCTGTGAGAACCCGTGCCTCTCTGTCTCTGCTTGGAGGGACAATGGCAGTAACACAACGCTGTTCATGTGACAGCCAGAGAAAAGGGCCCATTGTTTGGGGATTGGCTGATGCTCTATTCTGCTCTGGCCAGCCGTCCAACTGAGCTTGGTAGCCCCAAGGAAACAGACACACTTGAATCAGAGACACAAAGAAAGGAGGTCAAGGCCTTTCACAGTTAAAGTACTTGCAGCAATGTTGTCAGAGGTAGGACTTAGGAAGGAAAAAAGTAATTCTGTAGAAGCATCATTACTCTGCTAGTTTAGTAGCATGAGACATGGCAATAGTGGAACATAAGTCTATTAGAACTCCCATTTGATCTTTGGCCAAGGAAGAATTGTATCCTACTATGGCCGCTGACTCATCTTATGGCAGAGTTTTATTATTGATTTTAAAAATAAAAAAGATCTCCCTTTGCCAATGATAGGCAAAGTACATTTCTCAGCCTCTTTTCCCCAGGTTCATCAAAGACAAGTAACTGCTCTGAAAGTCCACCTAAATCAAGGCCCATGACCTCAAGAGAATGATTCTTCATTCCAGGGTTAAGGTCATCATGTACATGATGTATTAATAATTTCTTTCGGAATCTAGATTCAGATATCAGTTTTGAAGCTGAGAATTTTTTTGAGATGAAATACAATTAGATTCATAAAAAGTTATTGATCTATCTGATGGTTTTGGGATTGGGAGACTCCCCATATGTTATTTAGATAGCACTCCTTATCCCCACCTTCCAACTGGAGGGAAAGGGTTGTAAAGATCTAATTTGGAGTTCAACAACTGGCTATATTCTTTGTGTCAGAAGAAGATTCAAATTCAAGGTCATAGCCTCAGTGAAGATCGCAGACATTTCACACAAGATTGTTCTTTTAGCCTGATTACTCCCTTTTTGAAAAAGTATGTCATTCATTCAGCCTTTGCCTCTGGGTTTCTTTCAAAAGGAAACTTAGTCCCTAGTTCCTGCGGATATTTGTAGGTGGCTTTTCTTTCTTTCTTTCTTTTTCTTTTTTCTTTACTTCTTCTTTTTTTAATGTTAGGTACAGAATACAGCCTTGAGTGATGCAGAGTGAAGAAAGCCTTTTCTGGATGAAATGGGTTGTGGAGAGCCTATTTACCGTGTTCAGGCAGCTCATTGTGATAGGGATCCTTTTGTCTGTGAGATAAGAGGTTTTCTGACTGGGAGTATTAGGCTTAACAAAATTTATACCCAGAAGACAACGTATGATTTGCTTGCCGTCACTTAGAGCTTGTAATTAAGTCTGTCATAGCACCTTGATTATAGACTATCATTGTAAATCCATTAAAGAAGGAGAAGTAAGTGGACTACAGAGAGGCAAGTGGCTTTATTTTCTTCATTACGTTTCCACTCCCCCTTCCCCTTGCAGTTTGTTTACACTTTACTGAGTGGATATTTGGTTTTACCAGTGATGCCTTTGAAGTGGAGAAGGGGGAGAGTATTCTTTGCAGGTGCAAAAGGGTTGAGTTAGGCATGCTCCTGATTAGTTAATTAATTTTCAATTCATTGTCATTAGCCTATTCATTTGGCCCCATTCTTGTTATTTAGAGATGCTCGCTCCTTAGTGCTGCAAGGGATGAGGACTGTGCTCTACTTGAAAAAGTAGGAAAATAATATGTTGTCTTTTATTCCTGAGTGGCACATTTAATGCTAATGCTTTTTAGGCATAGGATGCTTGCTGGGACTTAGTTTTATGTCAGAAGCCCCAAGAAGGGCTTCTGGGATGCTAACATTGTTCTATTTAATCTGGGTGTGGTCGTGTGGGTATGTTCATTTTGTGAAAATGTATTGAGCTGTTCCATTCTGATTTGTGTTCTTTTTGGTATGTATTTTATAATTCAATAAGAAGTTCAAATCTTTTTTAAAGCATCATCTTTAAAGTTCTAGCAGTGATAAAAAATGGATATGTTCTGGGAAACCCAATTGTCACATAATTTGGGGCCTGGCAGGGCTGGGAGGAGCTTTAAATATCCATAAATTCACCCTTACTTCCATAGCTGGAAGAGCTTTATATCAGAAAGCATGGACCAGCACTATCAGAGTTGATTGTTTTACGTTTCTGGACAATGTATGCAGTGCCTACGAGGTCAACAGTGTTAGCAGAACAAAATCACTCCTCCAGGTTGGCCAACTAGCAAATCTTCTCATTTCCATGCTCTACCCTCCTCCTCTTCACTGTAATCTGTCCAGAAAAATCAGAAAAAGACTTCATAGCTCTATGGATCATGGCTATTCCTCTGAAATTTTAGATGACATCTCTCCTGAAGTCTAATATTAGAATGCTTCCCCCTACCCCCCACCTCACATTTTTCTTATTGGGACAAAGTGATATGAAGTGTGGAGTCTGGCATCTCTCTCACTTATCTTTGCCATCACTGCCTGAGCTTGCAGTGAGCTCCCAGAGCAATACCTGTGAAGGTGGAACAGCCCTGTAAACAAACGATGCTTCCAGCGTAAGAGCAGCCTGTGGTCCTTTTTCTATCTAGAGGACATCTGTCATTATCAGTGTAGGTCATATAGCACTTACAGAACATCGTAGCTTGCTATTACACATGGGGCTGGTAGAATCAAACAGAGAATATGGGAGCATTTTTTTTATTTTTTATTTTTATTTTTATTTGCTGAAGGAGAATTTGGAGTCCTTGGCTTTGAAATGGTTATAGCATATCTGTGTGGGGTCCGAGTAGCTATTCTGTACCCTTCCTTTTGGCATTGGACTTAAAGGTTAACTATTGATTTACAGAATACATGTGATTAAAGTCTTGAGTTGAGATAAGATTTTGATGGTCCGAGTCTACTCCTGCCTGGTGATGTCATTATCATATGAAATGACAAAGGATAGCCTGGGTTGAGACCCCAACTCTGCCCTTAAAGCTTTGTGACCTTAGTAGGCTCCTTAACTGTAAGTCTGTTTTCATTACATGTGAAATGATAACAGTATACCTCAAAGAGTATTACATTAAGCATCGTGGTAAGCACATAGTGAGTGCTCAATAAATATTTTATCATTATAACACCAAGTAATGTTAAAATAGGAAAGAATATTAATGTCTAAGAATAAGGCCTGCTTATGCTTTTTTTTGAAAGAATCACCCTATAATTAAATACAAAAGTTAGAAGGTATAGTATCTGCTACAAAATATAAGCTATAAGCAACTTAAAATATTCTGCAATACAGAAACAGTTAAATTTACTCAGGGGAATGAATGTTTTTAAATGAAGGTAGTATTTTATTTTTTAAAAAAGTTATTCTTCTCAATGATAAAATAAAGATGAGGCTTCTAGTTAATGAAGTTGTTCTTCCTTAGTTGGCGTTAGCAGAATTAAAAAGTGTTCAAACAAAACCTTGAGCACAAGTGTTTATAATAGCATTATTCAAAACAACCAAAAGGTGAAGGACAACCCAACTGATGACTGGAGACTGGATACACAAAATGTCATATATTTTATACAGTGGGATTATTCACCCATGAAAAGGAATGAAGTATGATACATGCTACAGCACGGATGAACCTTGAAAACATAACGCTTAGTGAAAGAAGCCAGGCATGAAAGGCCACATATTGTGCGATTCCATTTACGTGAAATATCCATTATAGGCAAATCCACGGGTAGAAAGTACATTAGTGGTTGCACGGGACTGAGAGAGGGGGAAATAGGAAGTGATTGTGTCATGGGCATGGGTGTTCATTTGGAGGTGATGAAAATGTTTTAGAACTAGATAGTGGTGATGGTTGCACAAGATGATTAAAATGATGAATTTTCTGTTATGGGAATTTTACCTCAATTAAAATTTTTTTACCTTAGTTAAAAAAAAAATTTAGCGAATGTTTTGCATTTGTCTGCATCGGTTAGTCAATCAATGTTTATGAAGTGTTTGCTATGAGCCACGCATTTACTGCATGTTGGAGAGAATACCACAAATGAGAAGGCACAGCCCCTGCCTTCAGCTCATTGCCAGTCTGCTTGTGAAGACGGAGAGGATGAGGAAGCAGGTGATAGATACATTTCAGGTGAATCCATCTTCTGACAGGATAAGATCACTGTGGATTTGGTGAGAAGGCTGCTCAGAAGAGACGAGATTTTGAAAGATAAGTGACCTTCATGTAATCGGAGGAGAGAGTTGGTAGACTTGCGCATGGTTGGGGTGGGGGTGGTCAGGGGCAGGAGCAGCAGCGATTGTCAGAGGGAAATGTTCGCATGATGGAGTATCATTATTGATAGTGTAGGTTGGAGCCATGTTGGAAAAATTTTAAAAGTTGCTGAAATTCTCTAGGCGGTGGATACCAAAGGATTATCATTGATGACAGGAGTATAAAATGAAATAAAAATGGGAATACAATAAGGAGGATATTGCAGTGATTTCACTAAAAGTAACACGATCTGTCATTCATTTATTCAACAAATATTTATTGAGTACCTGTTATGTTCCATGTCATTTTCTATGCTAGGGATAGGTAATACCTAAGATAAAAAAGCCCCTACCCTATTGTGTTTGCATTTCAAGCATGTACATTTCAAGCATTGACTACTTTGTCCAGTGAACAAATGTAGTGGAAAAGTTAAGGCACAGATGTGCTATAATGTAGAAGTTTAGAGTGTGGGTTCTAGAACCAGCCTCCCTGGATTCGAATCCTGGTTCAGTCCATTATTTACTAGATGTTATGACCTTGAGCCAGTTACTCTAGACTTCGGTTTTTTATCAGTTAAGTGAGGCATAATAATGGTAGCTCTTTCATAGAGTTGTTATGAGAATTAATTGAGATAATAAGTGAAAAGTACTTAGGACACTATCAGGCTTGTGGTAGATACTCAGACAGTTTTGTTTGTATGTCATTGATTAATTTCTGCTCAAGGGTTGTCTAGGTTACTTCTGTTTTTAATTCAGTGAGGCTCTTGCAGGATCCTAGTGTGTTGCATCTCAGGTCTATGCTCTCTTTGATATGCCATACTGTTTTAGATATTCAACTTGTCAAATTAATTGACATACAGATTCTGCCTTCATAGTTTAGGAAAGCAGCAAAATTCTTCTCTCTAACAAACTACAGTCCTTATCTGGGCTGGGGCAAAAGATTCCAGATAATTCTTCTTCTAACACTCTGAATCAAGAAGTCTTTTGAAACATCTTGGCTTGAGAGGCACTGCCCTTTCAGTATTAGGAGTTTAGTGATAAGGAATGTGGTTATGTCCCAGACTTTAGCACATCCAGTCTCCCTCTGGAGATATAGCCACAGTTTGAATTTAATTTTGTGTTACTTTGTCACAAGTGCCACAGGCCACCTCAATATCTGCGCCTCTATGTCCTTCTCTGTGATAGGGTGAAATAGCCAACCGTCTCATCAGGAGGTACATTCTTGGGGTGTATATCGAAGGAATCCTTGGAGCTTGTGAGAAGAGGCTGCATAAACTTTGGGGACCTTTCTATTTTTAGAATAAATTGATTCTAGAATGTAAGCTCCTTGAGAAAGCAGGATCGATCTTATATATCTTTCTATCCCTGAATGGTCAAGCATAGTGCTGTGGGCTGAATTGTGTTTAGCCTCCCCAACCCCATCCCCAGTTCATACGTAGAAACTGCCCCACTTGTGACTGTATTTGGAGATGGGGTCTGTAAGGAATAATGAAGGTTAAATGAAGTCATAAGGGTGGGGCCCTAATCCCATAGGACCAATATCCTTATAGGAAGAGGAAGAACATCGGAGTTCTTACTTTCCGTCATGAGAAGGAGGCCAGCTGCAAGCCAGGAGGGGCGCCCTCACCAGAAATTGATTGTCCAGCACCTAGATCATGAATTTCCCCACCTCCAGAACTATGAGAAATAAATTTCTGTTAAGTCACTTAGTCTATGGCATTTTTGTTATAGCAGAGCAGACCAAGACCGGTAGACTTTTTCTTTTTTTCTTGCTTTTTTTTTTTTCTAGTGGGATAGAAACTTAAATATTTGTGGACCTAATTTCAAGATTATTCAGAACTACAAGGACATAAGAATAATACGAAAAAGCGAACCTGACCAACAATCCTAATCTTTATTTAAATGGATAATCTTTAACTACGACAGCAGTGAGGCATACAAGTAATATCACTGCTTGATTAAAACTTCCCCAAGACCTACTCTTTCTTCCAGTGGAGGTGCCAATGAGTGGTTCGACAGGCAATAGTGAGTGAGAACGTATTCAGGAGGGTGTGAGGTAAGGGAAGAGCCTGGACAATTTATTCTTTGGACCGTCAGGTTTTGAACAATTGGTCTGTGTAGGAAACTGCAGAATTGAAGTGGCGAGAATGTGAGGGAGGGGATGTCGTGGAGGCTGCATGAATGAGGCAGCACTTGACCCAGGCCAGGGAGGGGAGGTGTTTTCTCCCAAGGAAGAGAAGAGATCCTCCTCCCTCAAGAAGTGTGATGACTGCGCCCCAAGCCCAGCCAAGGATTCAGGTACAGAGGCTTCCTGTATAGCTAGCCAGATGGTCGGCTTTTATCCTGCTGAAGACTAGCCTGGAGCAAAGGCACTTTTCTTCTGACATTCAAAAACAAAAACAGAAAAAGCTTCTGAATGGAGCTCTGCCAGACTAGAGCTGGGAAAAAAAAAAAAATCCTTGCCTTTCTTTCAAGGCAGTATGTAAATGATGCTTTGTAGTTTTGTTTGCACGCCACTGGGGACCGTACAGAGGGCCTCACTGCAGCCCATCACCGCTGTAGAGTTTAATTTTTATGTTCATATCCTATAAACTAACCCTCTAGGTCCAGTTGTCACCTCACAGCATCATTGTCCCTGGTTTAAGATGTTATATTGTTATGAAATCCAGACATCTCCTGGAAGTGATCCTTGAAGTTGGCCTTAGAATTTCATGGGCTTCTGTGTAGTCCTCTCCCTAGAGGAAAAAAGTCTGATCTTTCTGAATTTGTCCAGAGTTCACATTCTATTTAAGAAGGGGTTCTTAAAGCTTGACTTAAGGAGACGCCTGTCTAGCTAGAGAATTTGGAAGAGATTTTTCATTTCTTGTCCAGGTTGTACTATTTATAAAAACAAGGCCATGTAATTAGGGCCCCAGAGGCATGTAGAGTCATTCACAGGCGCATAAGGGAGGCCACAGTGTTGTTTGGGTTAGTGGCTTATGTGTCCTCTGTATTTCCTTGGATGGCGACTGTGTCAGACTCCACTGCTGAGAAGGATGGCAACCAAGGCCTGATATGCAGATTTTCAGAGCAAAGTGTCAAGGAGTAAAGAAAGAGCTCTGGAAGCCAAGAGAGTTTTATCCCTCTGTCTAAGAACTAGTTCTTTGAAGCAAAAGCAGCTTCCTAATCTCCATCTAAGAGTTGGATCTTCGCAAGTCAGATCCATCACAGAGCAACTCCCTTCAGCACATAGTGGGAAGCACAGTGCAGTTTCTTCCACAGTGTACCAGGAGGTAACTGGACCTCTGCCATTGTGCCCACGAAGAAAAAGCTGTGAGCAGTGGCTGTTCCACGCGTTCCTTTTGGTCCAGCAGTTGTTGGCAGCTGTGCAGCTAGGGAAAGTGAAGATGCTTGCGGGTGGTCAGTGTCAGGCCTCAGAATCATTGTCGAAGGCCCACCGGGGAACCCATGGTCAGAGGAAAGAAATCCGGATGAAGCAAAATTACTTTAGGAGAGATTGACTTCTAGTGAGTTTTAGTTTATTGACTAGTCAAAGTTTACCTTAAGTGTATTTTATGCTGAGTTGAGGGGGTTGGTAGACTCACTCAGGCCTGAAATTCCAGCATTACTCGAGTAGCTGCCCACTTTTAGAACTGTATTGTTTTGAGGTAATTTTTTGTGCTTTCTAATCCCGGAGCCAATAAAAAGCACTAATAGTGGTGCAGTTCTCAAGTTGGTGCCACTAGTATATTATCTATCTATCTATCTATCTATCTATCTATCTATCTATCTATCTATCTATCTATCTAATTTTTGCATAGCCTTCAGTAAAATAAGTAAAATAAGTAAAAGCATGCTTTTCTCCCCAGAGCTTTATTAGGTAGCCCAGAATGGTGGAAAGAATATTGCATCTAAAGGCAAAAAATCCTGTCCTGAGATCTGCCTCTGCCACGGTTTGATTCTAAGCACCTAAACAACCTCTTTTGCACTTGTTTCCTTAGTTATAAGTTGAGAGGTTATAAAGGCCTGTTCCAATCCCCTGAACTTGACTGGGAAGCCTCTGGGGCCGTGTTTGGAGTGTAGGGGTGCAGCCGAGTGGGCGGGTGAGGGCTCACTGCTGGCAGCATCCGGAGCAGAGTCCCAGCTTTGCCTGAGCCGCCGTCCGCCAGAAACAGAGTAGGGCACCAAATGGAAGATGCACAACTGTGTGACAAACAACTTGCTGTTTCTGCTCCTTCCTATGCCCTGGAGAAGCCGAGTTTGGGGGCAGCTGTTTTCCTGGGTCTCTTCCTTTGCGTTGGCTCCTGGTTAGGGCCCAGCCAAGCCCTGATTTGTGGAAATCTTTCCCCTTAAAGAATAACTTTAGCTAAGTCTCAACATTTAAGCTAACTTCAGACCAAGCCCAGACCTTTTTCTGTCCATGATGGGTACATTTTTTCCCACTCTATTATGACGGATCTTTGGGAAACTATGTAAAAAATGAGCTATTCTCTCTCTTTCTCTTTCTTAAACTTAGACATAAATTTAAACAAGAAAAAAATTGTTAGTTTTTAAAATTTTTCTGAAATTTGATATCTCTTCTTGTTCCTCAAGAGACCTTGACAAATGTCAGGCGATGGCACAGAGCCTCAGTCCGGGAGTGTGGTGTGTAAACCCCGGTCCTGCCCCTCCGGGTGTTAAGGGAACAGGACTCCCTCTCTAATCCATGCCACATGCGGTGACCTGAGCAGACCCTGCAGGACCACAGAAGTCTTGCTGTCTCCTCAGGGAGCAGTTGCTCAAAAGTTATTGTACAGCTGTGGCTGCTTTGTTTGGAAGTGCAATGTGACTTGATCTTTTAATCTCTTTCCTCCCTATAGGTATTTAAATAACAACTGGTCTGTAGGAGTACCTGCCAGAAGGGATTGCGATATGCATTCTATACTCAGAAAAGCATTGTTTTGTGTAACCTTAACTTCATCAGCAATTAGAGGGGTGAGGCAAGAATAAAACCCCAAAGCAAGGCTACCTTGTAAGGCCAAGAAAATTCAAGTTGAGGAATTTAGAAGTGAAATTGAGGAAGGCAAGTTCCTCTAAAACCTCAAATTCCTTAGAAGTGTCCCAGAAAGTAAGAAACACACAGAAGTCCAGATCCCTACATCCATTTATTCCAAATTAAACAATCTAATCAAAGTTTTAAACTCAGGCGGACAGCAGCGGAGAGCTGGCTTGCTGACATTGCACGGTGGCTTTGAAATGTCTGATGCCTTTTGGTTTCCTTGTACTTAAAGTTGAGAGACAGTTCAATTGCTCTGTTTTGGTTTCTGTGTCCGGGTTCTGGAGGAAGTGTCATCAGTTTTAGGGCTTTGGAGGGGAGGAGAGCAGAGCGGTGACATTCTCCCCGACTACCCCACAGAGGTGGCAGCAAGGGCCTGGGCCCACGTGCCGTCACACTGTTAGCACGGTTGCTGACATTTGCCTCCCTTCACTCAAGTTCTAGTACCTAGATTACCAGTCCATGAGCATCCACGGAAGAATGTGTGAATGTTAGTTTTACTCACGCAGAGGCGTAATAACAAGACGCGGACAGAAGACCCCAGCTCTTGGGCAGACATCTGTTACTTACGCCTTAGAACTTGGCTTACTGCTAGTTATTTCTGTTTTTTTTTTTTATTGCGGTAAAATAGACGTAACATCAAATTTCCATGGTAACCATTTTTAAATGTACAATTCTGTGGCATTAAGTACATTCACATTGTTGTGCAACCATCGCCACCACCATCCATCTCCAAAACTTGTTTATCTTCCCAAACTGAAACTCCACTAATCAACAACTCCCCACTCCCTTTGCCCCTGCCTCTAACAAGCTCCCTTCTGCTTTCTGACTATGGATTTGACTGCTCCAGGTACCCGGTGTAATACATGTGTATAATATCGTACAATATTTGTCCTTTTGTGTCAGGCTTATTTCATTTAGTGTAATGTCTTCAAGGTTGTTCCATGTTATAGCATGTGCCAGAATTTCCTTCCTTTTTAAGGCCAAAGAATATTGCATTGTGTATATACCACATTTTGTTTATCCATTTTATCCGTTAATAGACATTTGCGTTGTTTCCCCTGTTCAGGTATTATAAGTAATGCTGCTATGATGAACATTGGTGAGCAAATCTGTTCTTATGAACATTGATGAGCAAATCTGTTTGCGTCACAGCTTTCAGTTCTTTTTGATTGCGTACCCAGAAGTAGAATTGTTGCATTACACGGTTATACCACGTTTAATTTTTTGAGAAAACACCATTCTGTTTTCTATAGCAGCTGTGGAATATTGCATTCCTACCAACAATATACAGCATTCCAATTTCCCATATCTTTACCAACACTTGTTTTTTTGTTTTGTTTTGTTTCTATTTTGTTTTGTTTTGTTTTGTGTTTTGATAATGGCCATACTAATGGGTGTTCTCGTCATAGTTTTGATTTACATTTTCATAATGATTAGGGATGTTGAACATCTTTTCCTGTGTATATTGGCCGTTAGTATATCTTCTTTTAAAAAATCTATTCAAGTTCTCTGCCCATTTTTAAATTAGCTTGTCTGTTTTATTGTTGTTGAATTGTAGGGTCATTTTATTTTTACATATTCTGAATTTTGATCCCTTATCATATACGATTTGCAAATATTTTCTCCCATGTGTGGGTTGCCTTTTCTCTCTGTTGATAGTATCCTTTGATATACAAAAGTGTTTAATTTTTATGAAGTCCAATGTATCTTTTTTTGTTTCTTTTGTTGCTTGTTCTTTTGGTGTCATAACTGAGAAATCGTTCCCAAATTGTTTCTAGATATTTTAATATATAATTCCTTTCTCTGTAATACCACAAACCATTACTTGTGGAAATTTATCTTTTGAAGAAATTTTGCTTTGAAATTGTTTGGAGAATGGCCTTTATATAATTTCAGAACTGGTTAATTTCATTTTTTTTTTTGCCGTGCTCTGCTCTCTTCTCAAGAGATCACAAAGGCTCATTTGTGGATAAAGAAAAAAAGAGTGACTGAGGGAAAGACTTAGTTTGAAAAGAGTCTCAATCATTTATATTATAGGGGCTGAGGAGAGAAAGGGCAGATTTAAAAAGTCTGGGGGATATGAGAGGACTCTTTAGCAATCACGGCTTGCAAGAAGTATATGACACCAAACTGGACTGTCATTTGTCTGTGTGGCTGGGATCTATCTCCTAAAGCTCCCATCCCCCTCTTTTTCCCCTCAAGCTGGAAAGTTGTTGAAAAGCGGAAACACCCTGGGGACGAACCTCTAGAGAACTGATACTCCCTCCAAAGAACAGAAAGAGTTGTTTCCTGTACACTTCTCTAAGCTTTTGTAAATTTTTATTTTATTTTTTAGAAAACACCAAGCGTTCCTTTTATTTTCATTAAATTGTTGTTAAGACTTTTCTAATAGCTTAGAAAATCCCTCACTTGCCAATTTCTCATGCTTTACTCACTGTTATTTCTGGATTGTATTCTGTGCATAAATCACCACTAAGAGTAGCCACACATCCAAAACACCATGGATATTGCTTGGTATAAAAAAGACACTGCATCATAAATTTATACAATCTCATCCTCGAGGAACAAATTAAACACAGTCAGAGAATGCCTTAAGGACATTGTTCTTTGCAGTTGACTGTTCCAGAAAAATCTATTTACAAGGTATATATGTTTTAGTCTTTTCTCGTTATTTATGTTACAACCATATGTCACAACTTCTTTAGCACCGAGCTGTTGTTTAAACAACCAGGGTTGGGTGAGCCATTTGTGTGTTTCCTCACCTGGCAGTTTTAAGACCTGAAATTGTTTGCTGTGGCTTTCCTGCTTCTATGTGGGCCCGAAGAGTGGTTTTCTGTGCCAGTAATTGCCCCTGTGCTGTTTCCTGCACAGTAACGTGACTTAAGGATATACAGGTGTCTGGATTTTTGCAGTTTTAAAAAGTTGAATGATGACATACGTTATGAAGACAACCGTTTTCAAATGACTGCAGTTTAATTTGTAGACACCCTCTTGCCTACATATACAGACCTGAAGGAATCCACGAACAGCTTTACTAGGGACAAGGAATGATGGCAGTAAGTTTCTCTAATGTGTATGTTACAGAATAAGACACTGAATTCCTAAAATCCAGTTTGCTTCATAGGCCCAAGGCATCCAAGGAACTAGTCTCCTGGGAAAATGGCTTCTTGTGTGTTGCATGTTGCTGCACTTTTTAAAGTCATAACGACCTCAGGAGCTAGAAAATGCTTTTCGTCTGTAGCATCACATCGTAACTTCTCACTTTAATGTCTACAGCAGCATCACAATGAAACCGCAGCTCAGCTCCTCCTAGTCTCGCCTTGCTCTTCCTCTCCCCACCGCGTCTGTTTATCCTGGGCTGCAGGGAAGTGTGGTGGAGCCTAACAGGGAGAGAGAAGCAGAAGTCAGAGCAAGTGGCCTAGGCCCTGCTCCCAACTAACTGGCACCAGGAAATAGTGCCTTCAGCTGGCATGGGGGCTTGTACATGCCAAGTTTTGCTTGTTTGCCATGGAAATTCTGGCTGTAACAAAGACCGATGCTATTCAGGCAGCGAGCAGGAAGCTGCTTTTATCAGGAGGCTTTTTTGGCACCCTGTCCCACATACACTCCAGTCAATCACAGTAAAGTGCTTAATAACAGATGTGGTAATTAAGCCTGAAGAACTCTGTCTCTATATTTTTTCATTTTCATTGCCGGGAATAACAAAGTGCTTCATTAAACCTCCAATCATGCTGATTTTTGAAATGGCATGCAGATATCGTCAAAAACGACATCTCTGCAAGGGCTTCCTTTCTAAGTCCTTATCAGCCAAAGGTGCTGCCAGGGCAAGGTTGGATCAGTTTTGGGGAGGATAGTTCTGTTCTTTCTGGACTGCCATTTGCACTCCAATAAAAAGTATATTGCAAATGGGGCACACTCAGGTTCCTTTAAATGTCTTGGATATGAATAAACAGTTTTAGTTTTTACATGCTTATGAGAATATAAATTCTCCCTGATTCTCTTAGGTTCAAATTATACTGCTTATAGCAAGAAATTAACTTCAGCTTTCAATCTGGGAAAGGTTTTCAATAACCTGAAACCATGGTAAATTACCATATTTTAATAGGATAAATTATCTTGGAAAAAATTTAATTACATCTGAAAAGGTCTATCTTTGATTGTGGCAGTTTCTAAGGCAAATGTCTTCATTAAGGTTGTTTTTCCTTCTTTCTTTTTAAATGATGAGCATGAGTCTGGCTCATCATTAAAGAAAATGAATCTAAGAATTTAATGACTTAGGACAGAGAGGAGAAGTATATGTCCGTAATAGTAGGAGAACGTGACTCAAAACTTCCTTTAAAGCTCTTCCTGGATTGTTCAGAGCTGGTTCTCTGTGACTGTGTGCTCTCGGGAAAGACAGCCAAGTGGTTTGCCCATTTATACCACGTCTCTGTGTGGCTACACTATTGGATAGTGTAGATTTGAAACCTGCATTTATATCATGGAAATGGTTTTTCGTTTGTTTCTAATCCAGTATGGCCATAGACATAGAGATTTGGGCAGATATTTTGTTTTAAACATTTTGAAAAGACCTTGGATCTCATTTTATAAAATTATCCATTCATTTCCTTGTCTCCAAATGCACAATTTTGAGTTTTTCAGGATATTTCTCAAGAGAATTTCTAGGGGCTATGTTTTTAAATTAAGCTCTCTTAATCTGACTCGATGAAGCAGATGATTCATTGAACATAATTAAGATTTAGTAATTTCAGTTCTTGTATTAATAAAGCATAAACTTGACCTGCTCATCTGATTAGCCCTGACTAAGTAAAAATGTGTGTTTAACATTTGTACACACATGTACATGTCAAGGCATACCAATCTCAATGACTCCATATTTGTTTACTAATCTGATACCTAATATTTATAATTCACCTTTTACTATCATTATCCATTTATACAATATTTTTCACCATTGATGTCAACTCTATTTCTTGCCAAATCTGAAAGTAGGCATGTGAAGATTTAGATTTTACCACATTAAAATGTGTTTTAAGAAACTATCTTTATATAAACCTTACATCTAAATGCAAGACCCCCTAGGTACAATAGACCTGTGGCTCAAGCAAAGACACTGTCATCAGGATTATTTGGTTGCTGAAAAAGCAAAGCTTTTCTTTAAATAACATTCATAGTAATAGAGAGATCTTCTGAGATGAACAAGCTCATGCTTTAGTTTCAATTCTATTGTTGGGGGAATATGTCTATAAATTTACGAAGACGCTTTTCATTTTTTTAAAAAATTAAATTCGTTGGGGTAACATTCGTTAATAACATTATATGAGTTCTAGGTATATAATTCTATAATGCATCGTCTGTATATTGCATGGTGTGCTCTAAAGTCTAATCTGCTTTTGTCATCTTGTATTTGACCCCCTTTACCTACTTAATTCTCACCCCACCCATCTTTCCCTCTGGTAACCACCATACTGTTGTCTGTGTCTATGCTTTGTTTTTTGTTTGTTTGTTTATTTGTTGTTTTCTGCTTTATATCCCACATACGAGTAAAATTACATGGAGATGCCTTTTAGGTGAAGTGGAGACTTGGCCAACTAAGAGTGGCCCTGAGCTAAAGCACCACCTCCTGGAGGAATAGGTCACTTCAGGGATTTTTTTTTTCTCTAAGCTATGGGAGCTCCCAGCTAAGGCATTTGTTTTCCCCAAGCATATATCTCATTCTTAGTACTAATCTCTCATCTCAAGCCTCTACATTCATATCAGCTGTCTGTGACTCACAGGATACGATCCCTTGACTGCCCTTCAACCTCACAGATCACTACCCAATACGGTGTGAATGTTGCATGCTCCATAGCCCCAAGTTTTGATCTAATGCAGTTTACTCTTCACTGAGCATCTCTTATATTCTCACAGATGGGAGGGAAGTAGAAATCAAGGACACATGGAATAGAAGACAAAGACAAAGACATGGGTCTGATTTCAAGGAGCTTATTGTCTAGTGAAGGAGTTGGGATTGATTATGTCAAAAGCTGATCAGCAGCCCACGATGATACCATCTATGTGAATCAGATGAAGGATGTAGAGAGTTAGTTTAATCAGAGCATTCTATGTAGTTTTTAGTGAAAAGACTAAAGAATGTTTTTACTTATGTCCTGAACACATCATTAACTAGATATGGAATGAGAGAATAAATTATTGCAAAGAGAGAAATAAGTTGACAAGAAGCTTATGTAATGTTTGCATTTCAAACAATTAGGGAGGCTTACATATTGACCTGGATTCATAGAAATGAATTATAGACCCTTTCAAATTAGCAGGGTAGGAAAAATTTAATCTATGCAGGAAACTATTTCCACCCTCCATAGATTCTTCAATTGAGGTAGTCTTCATGTATAGTTTTAAATATTTTTTCTTTTTAAATTTATTTTTTTAATTAAATGATTAGAAAGTTTAAAACCTGTAACAAATGGCAGTAATATAGTTTATAGGAACTGCTTATTCATAAAAAGGGCATTAATGTATTCAGTATGATGGGGTCAACTTCATCTCCGATACTTTCTGCTACCTGTAGTTTCCAATATGTATGATGAAGTGAAGATATTGCTATTAGAGATTTTGAAATAAGAAAAAATAATTTATAATAAAGGCAACAGAGAAATGACATTTTAAAAGAACAAGAATGGAAAAAGGGAAGAGATTAAAGAAAATGTCATAAATTGCAAGCCTTTAGCCTTGCGGAAATTCAGAATTCATGGCTTTAGTTCAAACATTTTTAGCTTCTTTGGTTCAAATTGCTCTTAAGAGTTATCAGAATCTGCTTAAAAGTAAAGGTGTTATTCACCATGAAACCTGTAATTATTTTGATATTAATGCTATAGTTTACTTATTTATTTAATTATTCTTAACATTATACTTGGTGTACATTTATGCCCACCTGTGCTTTTCATTTCCTTGCCTCATCTGGTAATGAACAAACACTTATGTACACTTGGGATCCATTACAATGTTCTTTTACTTGTAGTCACAACGTGACCTTTGTCGAAGACCATCAAAGACCTTAGTTACTTCTCCAAATTAAACCTTAAATAGATATCAATCCCTTTCTTTTCCTTTCTGTGTATATATTTCGAGTGTATATTTTAAATCGTTTTATAATAAAATTTTTCCCTTTTCTAAATTGTATGTCTATTATGCTTATGTTTATATGTTTATCTTCTTGAACACATTGAAACAGGGTGATCCTTCAGTTACTGCTGACTGTAATAATCTGCTAATTATTGAGGGTTCATTCTGAGGTATTCTCAGACTTTATTTTTCTGGTGAAGTTTGCTGAGATGGGTCTCTTTACCAGCCTGTAGAGGCAGGCCCAGGAATTGTGCTTTTCTGCCACGAAGACCCTGTTTTTCCAAAGAGTTCTTAGTACAACCATGGAGAGTTCAGTTCCATTGCTCTTTTGATCCTGACTCCTGTACCTTCCTTTGTTACTTCTGTTGCCTAAAACCTGGCCCATCCTGGACCTTCCCTTTGCTGCTCCCCAAAGTATGCCCCTGTTATCTCACTTTGCTTACAGCTGAGGTGAATACCAGGTCCACAAGAATCATGACCAAATGTACCAATGTGTAAGTATGGGTATTTACTGAGAATAAAGGAATGCCAATGAAAAGAAAGCCTTAAACTTTTAAATAAATTTGCCAAATAACTAACTATTAATTAAACCCTTGAAAGTATTCATTGGTTCACTTCAGAAACAACGTATATTTTTTTCTCTAATTAAAACAATATTTCTATAGCAAAGCTTTCATTGATTTCCTATAGTGATTATAACTAGTATCATAATCTTTTTGTTGAAATTCAGATTTTTCTTTGCAGTTGTATGGTTTAGAAATTAAATGGTATAATCTTGACTGTCCATTTCTTCCCTTTCATATTGGGAAAAATACTTCAAGACCCAGGACAACTGTTTTACATAATCTTATCTATATTTTTCTATTGGTTACTCTTTCATTCAATCAATCAGTAGTGAAAAGTTAAGGGCTCCATATGTGTAAAACATGTAGAGATGAACTGTGTACTATTTTGACATTAAGGAGTTTACTACCTCATAGAGAGATGAATAAGAAAATGATGGATAGTGTGTGTTACTACTCTGACAAAGTCCACATTGTCTACTCCCAGGATGTTCCAGGGGTTACGGGAGCAAAGGAGGGTGTCTAGATTGGCCTGAGAGCTCTTCTAAAAGGAAGTAACATTTGATTCTTGGAAATGAATGAGAATTAAGCTGATCTTCTAAGAAGAAGAAACAGCATGGGGAAAGGGACTGGAGGAGTGAGAATGTGTAATATTTTGGAAAATTCAAGTAGCAAGAATTGCTCAAGTGATATATATAAATGATTTATACATGTGACAACTTGCTGGGTGGTCAGACTGGACTTGAGTGAATGCATGCCAGTTTGGACTTTATTGCAAGACAAGCTCTTGAAAGCTTTTAAGTATAGAAGTGTGATGTTATGATTTGTGTTTTGAAAAAAAATGGTGGCAACATGGAGGACAAATTAGAAATTGATAAAAAGGATAAATTGACCAAACTGAAACATTAGTCAAAAATTAGTGTTTCTAGGCCTTGGTTTTAAAACTTGTTATCAGTAAAACCTATTTATCTTTACAATAAGTAGTCAAACTAAAGGACTAAGACTACTTAACTGCTTATTTCTATAGTTAGAATGAGGAATAAAACTAAATTTGTGATAAATGACAGAGGCGTATATATCTCAACTCTTTATTTCATATTCCAATGTTAAAACTTAAAAACTTGGTGACTCTTTTAGGAATAGCCAACCAAAAATTGACTATCTCCTCATTCCTGATAGAGGTTTTTGCCAAAATATAAAAATGATAAATAATTTAAAATGATGAGATTATAATAAGTAGGTACAGTTGACATCACTGGCTAAAATGAATTTAAAAGTACTCTGGAGAGATAAAATTGTCAAATGATGCATTTTTAAAAAGTTGTAAAATCATTCTAGACTATTTGCAAAGCTTATAAATACATGAGGTAAGACATGACTGCTCTTGCAACAGTTGTGCCATTGAAAAACTAACTAAGCCCCAAAATAGTGAAAAATAAAGAAAAACATTTCCAAGTAGAGGTCAAGCATAATTGGATCAGAATTAGAGGTTAAAAAAAAAACTATAGTGCCTGCAAAAGTTGTAAAACTATGCCCTATTGCAAACAAGTGAAAGTCATTCCACAGAACTTTTTAAAAATAAAAAAGAGAAGTATTTTATAGTACTTTAAGGTACATAAGGAATACACAATTGCCTCATGGTTCATGAAAATTATTAATTCTTGAAAAACCAATGACTTGAAACATGTAGTTTTCAACATATTTTTATTTGTCCAATCCACCAATTCCGAATCTTCCTAGAAAAGTCTTAACAGCCTCAAATCTACTTTTTCTTGAAATGAGTTTTTCTTCTTAAATTTTCTGTTCAAGTTCACATCCTCTCTATACTTTTTATTCTCTAAATTCCCTCCTTCTTTCTTCCTTCCCGCCCTTCCTTCCTTCTTTTCTCCATTTATTCATGTGCCCTCCTCTCTACCAGGTGCTGTTCTAGGCACCAAGGGTACTGCAGAGAACCCAAAACAAAACAAAACAAACAAACAAACAAACAAAAAACTCCACTGCACTAAGGATTTGGGGACATCCATTTATCTTTCATGAACTCTTTTGCCACAGCCAGTAACAAAATTTTATAAGAACCATATCTAATCTGCTCCTTTGATGTTCAGGTTGAGTAGACATAACTTGCTGTGAATGCCTCTTCTGTGGAATGAAAAGGAGCAGTCGTAACTTGCCTTATTAAAGTATTGACCATTTCATCAATATTTTAATGGTGAACTTTTATAAAGACCCTAGGGCCTATAATTTATATATTTGTATTCTATGTAGAATGGCATCAGCCACAGAAAACAAATGTAATTGCATCTTTGTTATCTTTGTGTGCAGCAATTCATAAAGTTGTGTAAGACAAGCTGGCAGGATCTTGAATTTTGGCCCAATATTAGCCTATACAGAAACTATTTATGAAATAGCTTTGTGACCTTGAGCATGCACTTAATTTCTATGGACCACAGCATCATCATCCATAAAATTAGAGTATCAGCCCAGCTACCTACTAATGGCTACGCTCACACAAAAGTCAGTGAATCTTAGACATTCTGTAGGCTTATAAGAAAAGCAAATGAATAAAAAGTCTCTCATTATAAGTTTGTTTGCCATTAAAACTGCTTTTCTGGCTGATATTTCTGAAATGGAAATAAAGCAGAGGGAGGTTGAGTGACCCATCAGTGATCAAACATGGATCCCAAACAAGACTAGAATTTACCTCAATCAGTCTTTATTCCTTCCTGCCGCCATGGCATCCAGGTCCTGGATTTCCCTAAAAACAGCAGAGAAAGACAAGTAAGGAGATGCAGGGAAAGAGGAAGAGAGAATTATGAATAATGTGAATGAAAGAAATAGTATGGAGAATGGCTCTTAATTTTTCTATCAGTATGCAATTGTTCTTAAACTGTTATTTAGGGTCAGACAGGGTCACTTCTTGAATAAAAGATTTGTCTAGATACCACAGGAAGTGGTGTTGCCACTTCAACATGTGGCACTTTATCTACTAAAACAAAGCCCTATTTTAAGAGTCATAAAGTTGGGGTTTGGGTTGCGGCTTCTTATATTTGCATATATATGTGATTGGTGAGGAAGCGGAGGTGGGAGGGAGGGCTGCCTAAACATTTTCTCCTGAATGTTCTGGCCAAATACAACTTTGAATAATTACATTCTTTCGTCTACTTATACATCCTCAGCAGTTTCCTCACATTTTGCCTCAAATCTTCAAAGCTTTTGACCATGAGGGCTTAAAACCATAAGGATAAAAGTATCCAGACACTTTTGCGGCAATGTCTGCTGCAAGAGATGTCTGTGGTCACTCTGCATCCTGGTCTGGATTAGTGGTTCGGAACTGAGTAACGCTAGGAAGAATGGCAGTTGAGTTCTGGTGTCACTGATTATTTGAAACATCTGTACAGTATAAATGTGGAAATACCCTCTGTACTCTCCACTTCGGATACTGAGTTTGGCTAGGAAACAGCTTAGTAACTTGGAGAATCTAACTTTTAATGAATTTGCATTTCAAGAGGCATTTATTACTTCAATATACAGACGGAATAATATTTTAGGACAGCTTGACTTGGATTGCTCTGCTATGCCCCGCCAGTGAGTATCTCAGGAATCGAGGGTTAGCATAATGACCCAGAGTTAGAACAGGTGACATATAGGTGCCCCTTGTCCTGCCAGTGGTGAGGGCAGATGAGTGCTATCATTCTTCCTACTCTAGCAGCATGCACCACTGAAAAGGACCTTCCCAAGAGAGGCACCATGCAAATACTTAGGCTTCCCATTATTGTCACTGTCCTCCCCCCCCCCCCCCCGTGTGCAAGAAAAGGCCTAAGATTCTGATGATACTCAAATATCTTGCTGTATATCAGAGAATTAAATTTCTTCCTTTTTCCTTTCATGATAGTTAGACTTTTTTCTTTCTACAGGTAATTGCCTTCTCTTGTCAATTATCCTGTTGCAATTGGATTTAAAAAAAAAATTATTTCTTATATTGCATGGGGGGATTTGTCAAACCTGACATGTTCAGCTTCTTTAATCAGTATTGTTGGCTGAAAGGAAAAAAGTAAAAAGCAATAAGTCTTCCTTTCCTCCTGGGCTGATCGAGTTCTATTTCCTAGGTCGTTTTTCTCAAACCTGTTCACTCTTAGACAGCTGGAGGTCTCATGAGGTGTTTGGATATTTTACCTTGAGTAAATCTTAAACCATGATATTCAATACTATCCTTGACCTGGCTCCAAAATTCCTCTTCCACTCATTTATTTTTCTATTTTGTGTTTCAGATGATCTTGTCCATTTGCCCTCTGGGAAGTTGCTTTCTCTTTCTTGCCTTAGCTCTTACTGCTTCTTCTGGTTGCATCCTCCCTTGCTCCATCCACCCAGCAAAATCCTCAATAATGCTATCTCTTATGCCTGCTCATCAGTGGAAATACTTTCTAAACTCCCTTATTTTGTAAACTTCTTTTGACTTTAGTCATATTTTACACATTAGATTATAAACTCTTTGAGGGCAAAGATGGTTTTCTCCAGTGTCTGGTGATTGAAAGAATAAATGCGTGCTCTTCAACAAAGGCTTTGAAAAGTTTCTGTGAAAGATCATTAAAATAATTACGTTATTAGGGCAGTTGATGAAAATTGAATTAGGTCTGTAGATTAGATGGTAGCATTGCATCAATGTTAGAGTAACTCATTTAGATAATTGTGTTATAATTATATAGGTGAATGTCCTTATTCTTAGGAAACATACTTTGAAGTATTTAGAGGCATTGGGGCATGATATGTATAAATTACTTAAATGGTTAAAAATATGTATGTATATATTACATATATGTGTATGTAGATAGGGAATGATAAAGTAATGGTGGCAAAATGTTAGCAACTTGTGAGTCTAGGTGAAGGGCATTCTTCTATTTTTGTAACTCAAATAAATTTGAAATTACTTCAAAATAAAAAGTTAAAATAAATTTTAGATGCCATCTAATCAGAAATAATCATAGGAAACTGGTTCAAATGTAGGAAAATAAAAGGAACATTTATTTATAGATGAAAAGGTAACTCAGAGAAAAATATAGAATCTATTATTTAGTGTTTTATACATGACCCGTAACACCGAGCGCATGATGAACTGTCCGGGTTATCGTAAGGCGGGTCAATTGTTCTGCATAATCAAATGCTAAAAGGTTAAAGATAAATGGCAGGATAATCTAAGGCAGCGCCATGTGAGGAAGACAGCAGATGCATCTCAAAACACAGGCATTGTGAGGGTCATGCCTTTTGGAACAAAATCACTCAAACTGTAATTAGAAGATGATGGGCTCCTGAAGGAGTTATTATGTAGGGAAACGATTTCAGAATCATTGCAGGTGGTTTCTTCTGTGTGCTACTGCAACAAAATAACAAGCATTATTGAGAGCTATTTAGGAACTCAAAATATTTTTAGTGTAGACATGTTGAAATACAAGCATATTGGTTATCTGTTGCTGTGTAACAAATTACCGCACAACTGTGTGCCTTGAAACAACAAATATTTGTGACCTCACAGTTTTTGTGTCAGGAATTTGGGAGAAGCTTGGCTGGTCTCAAGGTCTGGCTCGGGGTTTCATGAGGTTGTCATCAGTGTGTTAGCAGGGACTACAGTCTCCTGAAGGCTTGTGGGGGATGGAGGATCCACTCACATGGCTGTTGGCAGGAGGCCTCAGGTCCTCACTATGTTGATCTCTTCAGGACTGCTTGAGTGTCCTAATGACGTGGCAGCTGGCTTCTTGCAGAATAGTGATCCAAAGCAAGATGGAAAGTGCAATGCCTTTGATGAATATACTCTCATTTTTGCCAAATCCTGTTGGTTACACAGATCTACTCTATTAATTGTGAGATAGGCTCACACAAGGCAGAGATCACTGGAGGCTGTCCTAGAGGCTGGCTATAGCAATAGGGTATAATTAGGGCTGCCAAAGTGTAGTTTTTGAAAAAAGGACAAAAAGAGTACGTTTTATAAAGGGGATAAAAGGATTTTTTTTTTTTTTTGGTGGACAGGCCAAAAAAATTAGGACTCTTTAGGTTGAGTAGAATGAATGGGTATGTTATTAAGGAATATTAAATCCTGAGAAGTTTTAAATAAATATGATTTTATTTACCAACTTTTTGCAGTGGGAAGTAGTATTTGAAGTTTCTTTTCCTATTAAAAAAGAAATATGTTGTTTTCCCAGTAGGAGATAGACTCAAGCGAGAAAAATATAACTAGGATTCAGAATGGCTCATACCCAAAATAGCTCTCCCTAACATCAACCATAGTTTCTGTGATTTCTCCCAGTTCTGCCAATTCTTTCCTTCATTGGTTTTTCACATACTTCCATTCCTTAGACTACCCTGCTGGGACAGGCCGTTCTACCCCAAACCTGAATGCACTAACCTCCACCCATTTTCTTGGCCTCCAGTCTCTGTTCTCCTGTGTTAATTTTCAAAAACCCACCTCTTTTATCAAATATGCCCTACTCACAGACTTAAGTTTATTCTACTGCAGGCAAGAAAAAATCTCTGAACTCTTTAGCGTAGTGCTCAAGACTCTTCATCACCAAGTCTACCTACCCTTCTAACACTGCTGCTCAGTATTCCTTAAGGGCTCTGCTCTCCACCCTCAAAGCTTGGCTCACACCTGTCTCTTTGCATCATGGCCCATTGTTTTCATTTACCCAAAGGCTTCCTTTCATCCAGACATGATGCCGAGGGCAGATCGCAGACTTTGTAGTCATCAGCTAGACTCCTTCACGTTTCTACTGTGAAATTTGTGATCTCAGGTGAAACATTCGATCTCAGCCAATGATATTATATATGTGAGGTGTGAGGCATAAGGTAGGCACTCAGTGATTTCTAGTTCTTTCTCTTTTGTGGGCTTCTATTCAAGTTTGACCACTGCTCACATTGATTTTTTTCCCTCCTGTTAAAACTCTTATAAAGCAATTCATTTCTACGTTGACTCATTTGGCAAATAATCATATTTTATTTATAATTGACCTCTCTAGTAAATTTTGAACTACTGTGGCAGTGACCATGCCTTGTAAGTCACAGTAGTCCCCGCAAGTGCTTGCCCTGTAGATCCTTAGTGAGTATTGTTTGTGGATTTTTTTCCATATGTGGTGGGTAGTGGATTCATAGGGAAGTTGTAGAAGGGGTCCTCAACTCCCAGGTTGTGGACCGGCACTGGTCCATGGCTTGTTAGGAACAAGGCCGCTAGGAACCGGGCCACACCGAGCAGGAGGTGAGTGGCGGGCAAGCGGGATAAGCTTCATCTGTATTTCCAGCTGTTCCCCAGCGCTAGCATCCCCGTCTCAGCTCCACCTCAGATCATCAGGCATTAGATTTTCATAGGAGCACTTATCCCTTGTGCCAAAAATGTGGGGGACTGCTTTTGTAGAGTACCTCCAAAGTTAATGGCAAAAGGGTAATCAGATCTCCCCTAAAAGTTCTTAATGCTGCCTCTTTTGATCTTAATCATGGCTGCATCACGCTGTATTGAAATGGTCCATTTGTGGCCATCTCAGTGTGGTCCAGCAAACTCCTTCAGGGTAGCTCAGGGTAGCATCCTCGGGGCTTTGCCCAGTTTTTGCTTGATATGAAGGACCCAATGAACGCCAGAATTGTTACTAAACACTCACATCATGCTGATATTTAGGGATTCTTTTTGGTTGTTTATGAAACCATTATAAATTTATAAAATGGGATTTGAGAATTTTTTAAGTTAATGTTACTAGCCACTCTCATTTAACTATATTCTTAGAAGCTTCCAAGGAATGCTGTGTGACTGCCATGGCAATATGATTAATTTGGCTTAGAAGAATATCTTTATCGGGGTATTTGATGTTAGCAAAATGACATGAGGCTGCCCCAGACCCAAAGTATGTATAACACTTGGACAGCTTCAATTGAATAGTTATGTTTGGGAAAAGTAATATGCTACTAGAATAACTAGCTTCGATGGTGAAAATAGAATCCTGACAGTGCCTCAAGGATTTCTTTTTATCAGCAAAGTAGTATTTCTAGGAAAGTCTTCATCTGAAGTGGCACCCAGCAAACATTACTCTTTTGACCTCTTTAATACTCTATTAATACTGCTATTTAATACTCTATTCACAGACTCAAAGCTGCAGAAGAACAAACATGCTATCTTCTGCCCTGCCTGTGCAGTCTTTCTGAGTAGTTGAGGGAAAAGCTAGTATGTCCTTAATAGATGGCATGGTAGAGTGAGTGATCAAGTGAAATAGGTGGCACTTGGTAAGCAGGGGTGAGGGTTGGGGTGAGGGGGTAGGGTGGGGAGGTGGGTGGGAATTGTGGGAATGTGACTATTCTTAATCAAGAAATTAATTTTTAATTAGAGAATTGTGGGCAGATTTTAGGGGAATGAGCTTGAGAAAAAACTGGGTGAGAGCACCCAAGTTATTTTTATATGTGCACTTAATGATTCCAGAAAGACAAGAGGTTTTAGAACCAGAAAGAATCATCTGGAGTCATTTATCTCTCTATTGTTGCAAAAATAAATTAGCAAGTCAACGCCCCATTATTTATTTCTTCCAAACACACTGATAACGAAACTACACCCTGTCATCAGAACCCAGGCTCATGCATTGTAGTTTTATTCAACCAGATTGTTTACTGAGGATTTTGTGGTAGCATGAACAAAGCCCGCCTTCCTAAGAGGCAGCAAGAGTTAACTCTAAGGCCTGCTGCGTTTCCTCTAACAGGAGCACTTTAGCAATGCTAATCAGCTGAACTGATTTTCTGTTTTGATTTTTCCATAATAATTAAGTGAATGATATGGAATGTAATCAAGGTTGGCATTAGGGGGTTCATGTAAATGACTCTATTTTTTTACATCTTGAATTTTATTAAATGGAACTATAAGGGAAGTTATTTGAAGACGAAGACTGGGTGGGTGGAGTAATTTAACACCTAATTTAGAGTTCTGAATATTTCCAAAATGACTATTTTAATGAAGCAAATCACCACTGTTACCTTTTATTCAATTGAAATAATGCTACTTCTTAAAGATTGTATTTTGTTTTCATTTGCACTCCAAAGTAGAAGATTATAGCTTAAAAGAGAAAAATGAGAAAGAAAAATCTGTGAATTTTCTTCAGGGTTGACATAAAGGGAAAAAGGTGCATACATTTACTCATCAAAATCTATAGAAGAAAACAAATAAAATAGGGAAAGGTTATATGTCATGCCTTATCCACTTATTTGGATCTACTATCTGTGCCTTTATTAAACAAGATGGAATACAGTGAAATGCTGCATTTCTATATTTCTTTACAGCATATTGGCATATTTGTGAATTGTCTTCTCTCCCTAACACATATATAATATTTGAATTATTTTCTCACTGGTTTTTACCACTTTATGTGAGTGCATGATCCCAGCATTTTGATTTAGCAAATTTTTTTTGACATTTTATACTTTAATGTAGATTATTCTAGAACTCAGTTAATTTTCCAATTTTAATTTGGAAAATGATTTGGGAATAAAAAGCCAAGTGAAACATATATACATTTTTTAAACATACTGATATTTTCTCTTCTGTGAACACAGTCAGCAACTTTGTAATGCAGTTTGACTTTTCTGTATGTTGCATTTTAAATGTAATGAGGAGGTGACCAAATTCTGCTCCCCTCATCACCCACCCCCTTACAGAAGTTAAAGCCTTCAGAAGGCCATGCGTCAAGTGCAAAGCAAGAAAGGATACCAAAATATCGGCGTCAAAATTTTTACATTAAAAGAGAACACACAGACTCATTCTTTTTTTTTTTGGTAGTTTGATTCTTTGCTTGCAGCAATTTCTAACTTTACAGACTAAACATTTCTAACTGGGAAATGGATGGTTTGAGTCTGAGATGGTGATTCAGGATATAAACTTTTCAATTTGAGGTAATTGTGAGTAGATGGCAAATTACTGCTAACCAGCCCTCGTTTCGTCTTTGAGGAAAGAATGAAAGTTAATATACATGTTTCACACTTCACTGAAACGTAATACTTCTGACATAGATAAAGCAATGAGATATAGAGATATTTGTCATGCTTATTTGTTACAATCAAATATATTAAAGGTTTTCTTATTTTGATGGATGAGGAAAACACTAGCAGTGAATTAAGTGTCTTCAACTGTGAAATGAGGATAATAAAAATACCTACTTCTTAGGTAAGTTCCTGTGAGGATTAAATAAATAAAACACACGAAAGGCCTCAGCACTGTGACTGACACAGTAAGCAGTCAGGAAATGTTAGCCGTTATTGTTTACTATCATCATCACTTTTTGTTCATTACTGTTAAGTGGAATATAGCTCCTTTAGTTACATGATGTTAAGCTTCAGATTTTACAACTTCATGATGGTTAGCCTGTGAGAAACAGCAATAATTTGAATTAATTTATAAGCGATATTTTGGCTACCCATTTATGCTTTATATGTTCGAATTATTTCGTGATGATTAAAATCCCTTCTAAAAATTTCGCAATCTCTTGTAGTGGCTCACACCATCTTTTAATTATTCTATAAATTAATGATATTTTAAATTCCAAATCAAACTATTTTTTTTTTTTAGTTTTAGCCTTTGTAGGGTTAGATAAAGATAACATAGTATAATACTTAATATACTTGTTCTTATAAACAATCTTGATTGTGAAGAATTTAATACTTCGTTTGATCTGTTCTCTTGAATTTGCAGAATAAACTGTTCCCTAAGGTTGGGTTTTTATTGGTATTATTTATGTGTTTGTTTTAGGATAAACCTACCTTTTTAAACCCAAGGTTGTATTTTCAATAAATTTGGTTCCCAAATACTAACGACTGGTAACCTCATGGTGTGGAAAATCAGTATCATGTCCCCACATGCCAGCTCACCCAGAAAATAACTGCTTGGGTCTCCTAACCTGGCCTATTGTTGCTAGTGTCACAAGTATCACTCACTAGTTTATCAATAGGTAGGTTACTTTTAATTAATTAATTAATTATAATTAGTTAATTAGTAAATGGATCAGCTATTTCTAATTCCATGTCCATTTTTATGATGAATATATAGAAATCATTTCATGCAGTATAACAGACTTTTTTCTTCTCACTAAGTGCTGAGTTCCTGGAGGTAAAGAGGTAGATATGATTTCCAGATGCATGCCATTACAACTCTTACATACTCGAGCTGACCTGCCACATAGTAGGTGTTCAATAAATGCTGGCAAATGACTTCATTTGCCTATCTCATAGGAACTTCAAACTTGACATATCTAAAATTGAGCTAAAGCTTCATTACCCTAGAGGAGGAGGCTTCTGTGCTTCTCATCTCATTGGAGGGCACACCCTCCACCCAAGCGGCGAACAGGGAGTTCCTCCTCTCTCTTATTCCTACATTAGTTACCAAGTCCTATTGCGTCTGCTTTTTAAAAATGTCCCAGATTCACTCAGTTCCCTGCAACCCCATTGTTGCTTTTTTAGTTCACCCGCAGCCCTGGGTACCTGACCTCTCTCTAATAGTCTCCTGCAGGTCATTCCCCTACAGCCAGAGTGATCTTTCTGATGTCACTCTGTACCCTTTACTAGCTCTTCCTTATCCTTGGATGAAGTTCACATACTTTGCAATGGCATATAAAACCTGCTGTGTTGTCCTTCCCACTCCCTTTCTTTCTCCATCTGAATTATTTTGAGCTCCCTAAATGTGCCTCACCTTTCCTCACCTCCAGTTCCCTCTCTCTTGAACATTCTCCTCCTTCTTCTCTCTCCTTTGCTGGCCAGTTTTGCAAATATGTTGCTATTTGCCTTTCTGTTATGATCTCTCTGCCTCTCAATAACACCCAGTTCATTTGCTCTAACACTGACCTCCAAACAGCTTTACACTTTTTCCTATACACCTGTGTAGAAACCTCTGTAAGATAATTGGCTTTGTTTCTATTCAGCAGATAGGGGAACTGAAGCACTAAATATAAGAAATGTATGTTATGATTATTAAGTTATAAACATCTTAATGGGCAGGGACAGGAATTATATCTGTATTTTATGTCATTTTGCACAGTGCCTAGGATAGAGTAGCCATTCAGTGCACATTCAATGATTTATTGAATGAATCTCAGTTTGAGCCTGAGGTGCCTCTCTCTTGAGTCAATGGGGCTTCTGTTTCATCATTTATCCTCTGGGACAAATGAGGCCAGATTCCTCTGTGAGCCCTCTTCTTCCAGAAGGGAACTATGCCTGGTGAGAGAATCTGGTAGCCTGTGTTGCTCTGAGTTGCTCGGGTAAATTCCTTTAATGTCAGCTGGCATGGATGAGAAGGGCTTTTGTTGTGGTGGCAATTAATGATGATTTGCACATTTTAGTAATTTACAAAACGGTAGCCACCCTGCACAACATAAGAAATACCTCTCTCTCCTGGACCATGAAATCTGGTGACACGTCTATTTGAATACATGGCTTGTTATGCATGTTTTAGCCCTAGTGACAACTGGTACCAAATGGTTGCTGTACTGAAAGGAATTCAGTTTGGGTCATTTTAATGCATTTCTAATTTGGATTGTTGTTGTTGTTGTTGTTGTTTTTCTCATAGGTTGTTTTTCGGGGAAAGATGATTATTTCTTTGAACTCATGCCTGGGCTTTATCTGTTTGTTGTTATGCCACTGGATCAGCACAGCATCACCTCTGAACCTTGAAGACCCACCTAATGTGTGCAGTCACTGGGAAAGGTAATAGTTTGGAAAATAATCTGAAGAATAATTTCTGATAACTTCCTTTATATACTGTTATTATCAGTCTGATATATAATGTTAGAATTTGAGAGGACATTGTGAAATTACTTTTATGTAAAAATCATTAGCCAAAGCTAATAAATGGGATTGTATTCACCTTGGCCTTATAGAATGTATATTATGTGATAACAACTTGATATATTGATTTTTTACACAAAGGCAATTATAAGGTTTTAGGGAAAACATTAATAACTCAATTAGAATGAGTTGCCTAAGGTCTTGTCCCTGCTCTGATTCTATCTGCAATAATTCAGGGCAGTTGGACTTCTGCATGGGAACCAATGAGTGAACAGCGGAGGACAGTATGTGCTTAAGTGTTGAAATGTATGGCAACAAAATGTATGGGATGAAAAGGGAGACATGATATCTGGAAGCACGGGCAAAGGTGCATGGCGGTAGTGTCACACAAGATGTTCTTGAAGAACTAAATAAGATGAGTGGGTGGCAGTGACTGGGAAGGCTTCTAGGAATGGAAGGGAGCTTAAAACCAGTGCCATGCAGACCTCTAAAGGCCGTGCCCAACAAGACTAGAGTCAGTACAGTATTGGAGGAGGGCAAATTGAAATTAGATTTACGTGAGAGCAGAGGATGCAGTTTCAGATCTGGGCAATCTTCAGTAGGAAATTCAGAGGAAAGAACAAAACACTAGGGCCATTCTCAGGGATCTCTAGAGTCCCTTTGGAACACAAAAAGAGCACAAAGCCATCTGGTGATACTGCAGTACAATTATATACAGTCTACTCTATTCTAATGTGCGATTTACATTCCTAAGAAAGTATCTTTCTCCAAAAATAACGTTCAAATGCAAGGTTTTCAAACAAATACAAGGTGTCAAGTACTAGAGAATAATATTTATCTTTAATAGCTTAAGTGCAATAACATTAAAACTTTTAGTTTTCTTTTTCCTGTCACCTTAAGCACCATGATTAGCACCCCACAGAGCACACCATTCTAATCACTGTAGTCCACCCACTGGTAGGATGCACAAAGCTCAGAGCCTTTCAAGCACAGCAGCTCTTATTATTCTAGGTTCCTCATTCAACAGCATTATTTTTTGGTGGGGCTTGTTCCTCACCCCATTGGCAGTTTAACAATCAGGGTGACAAAAATATGTTCCCTTGATAGTCAATGGAGTTATATATCACTATGAAACTTTAAACTGTGGAGGAAATATGTAGATGTAATGAAGTTCTATATATTTATGGTATTAATATATTACACAGAAATTAAGAGGCGGATCTCCTATTAATTTTTTTATCATCTTCACAGCACCTTTCATAAAACATTTCACCAACAAAATACGTATTATTTATTAAAGTAATCAAAATGAATCAATTAGTACACAAACGGGTACATATCAAATTTAGAAAAGGGAAAGTCCACTGGTGGTTGAATATCTTGGAGGACGATAGCTTTGGAATGTGAGGAAAAACAAATTTGTAAGATACTACAAAATAAAAATCAACAGATCTTGGTAAGGCATTGACTGCAGGATGTTAAGGAGGCAGAAAATGCTGAGATTGAAAACCTGCTATGTGAGAGAGTGGAAGTGACATTGCACGTACAGAAAAAATGAAAGGAAGAGAGTTGATCTGAGAAGAAGTTGGTGTGGTTTACTCTGTTGTGCTCACAAGATCAATTTGAAACATGGGCTTGGAAGTGTTTGGGGAATGTGGATCTGGGCCCATGATGAGATGTGAATAGATGAACTCTCTGAGGGAAAAGCTATAAAGAGAAAAGAATCCAAGACCTCAAGTAATCCAGCACCCACTCAGATTTTCTTGACTCCTTGCTCAATATTTGTCCAAACTTGCCAACACTTAAATGCATTGATTTGTTCACCATCAATAATTCCTTATGTCTAAAACGTTGCCTTGCATATGGCGTGTGCTCAATAAATAATCGTTGAATGAGCTTTCACCTTCTGATAGGAAATAAAATGATGAATATGGACATCATCTGGGGGTTGAGGAGTGGGGAGAAAGAGACAAAGGGCACATTTTTAAACGTAATATAATTCCATTGTCGTACAAGTAATTAGAGTGACATCTACAATACAAATGGGAGGGAAATTGAGCATGAAAAACTAAGGACATGAAGAGGATTTTTTCTGATTATATATTTTTTATGACCTGCTAGAAAGAAAGATTGACAGCTACAATCTTCTTGTTGATAAATTTCCTGTTATAAGGCTAGGTAATGATTCCTTGAAGAAAGGTGAAAGAAAGTGGAATTATTTTGACAAGAATGGAAAAAGGAGCATGAATTAAAACGATCAAATAAAGGTGCAGGTGATGGGGTCTTTTGTATTTTCGAAAACTGAGATGGGCTCGAATTGAAATGGGGAGAGGGTGATTAATTAGCTTCAGGGACAAAATTCTTTGGTAGTAAGGTTTAACAAGATTCATTGTAGACTTCCCTTATGCTAAAACCTACCTTGACCCAAAGGGCCTGAGCCATGAAATCACCTGGAGCTCTGCCTTCCAGAGTGTGGTCTGTGAAGCTGTGGCATGAGCATCACCTGGGTGCTTGTTGGAAATAAAGAGTTTCAGGCTCTGCCGCAGCCCTACTGAATGATTTATTTTCAAACAAAAGTGGGCCTCATTTTAATGCAGCAATGCTGACTCTCAAAAGTTATACATAAAATGAAATTGAGGAAAATTAAATCGTTAAAAACACACAAGGGTGCTTGTTACTAAAGGAATTTTGTACAGCACCCTGTTGGAAAATGAATTAATTTCATGAATCATCTGTTCCTTCTCCTCATTCTCTTTCTCTGTTCTGTTAGTTTAAGTTCTTCCATCTAGTGGGGTTTCTTCTAAAGAAGGCACAAATAAGGAGAAGCCATTCTTTGCCCAACCAACCCTAGGGGGTGGAACACAGAACTGGTAGTAATTAAAGCAGCAGTCCTGAAGCGAGCAGAGATACGAAATGATGATTATTACCATACCTGATTAAAGTAACAAGATAATTTAAGCAGATAAAATGTAATTAACCACTTTGGAATGTGTCCAAGAGATGATGGCTTTTTTTTCCCCTCTGTTCTTTGACCTTAAATTAAATCTTGCTGGGGTTTCTCCCCGGATAATACTTAATAGGTTAAAATCATGGTGATGATATGTTTTCAGTGTGTTTGAGAAGATTAAACAAACAAGCAGAAGATAAAGGGTTTTGCATCTTGATACTTACAATAATGCAGAATTGAGATCAGATTCCTTTTACACACACAGAAGCTCTCGTGACATCTGAGAGGAGACAGGGGACAGATGGTGTTCGGGGTGGTGATGAGAGTGCTGTCTCTGGACTGACCACTAGCACTGGG
The DNA here is from genome assembly GCA_003508835.1 of Eonycteris spelaea. Taxonomy (NCBI): domain Eukaryota; kingdom Metazoa; phylum Chordata; class Mammalia; order Chiroptera; family Pteropodidae; genus Eonycteris; species Eonycteris spelaea. The sequence goes on from PUFA01000175.1 coordinate 1,500,329, forward strand.
AGCGCAATGCTGCTCGTTTGTGATGACAACAGGATTGGACTAGACAATCAAGAAGTTTCTTCACTCTGCAACTTTGAGAGCAGCCACTGACGAACACGAAGGTGTGGACGATTGGCCGAGGTGCTATTTAAGTTCATACAGTAGCCCAGGCATTGGCCGAAGAAGCAATGATAAAGACCAGAGGGGCAGGCCAGTTATCAAGGACACAGCTTCCAGAAAGTGGGCCCTAAAAAGTGAAAACCCTTCTCCTTTAAATTTAGGTGGAAGGTTCAGTTTTTGACCAATGGGAAAAGTAATTTATAGGCAATCAGTTCTGAATTGAGTTGGAGCCTCTGAATAATTTTATTGCCAAGAGTCATGATTGAAGAGAAATGCTCAAAATGTACTGAATTTCATACACTTGTTTTTCCCAGACTGTATATATTTCTCTCTGAAAGCCGTATTGCATTATTTGAGGCATTTAAATGCTGGCCTTTCTTGAGAGCTCTTTGAGAGCATGAGTTGCATAATAGTTCAATGAATATTTGTTGAATTGGAATCCTAAATGGTTTGATTACCCTTTTATAGAAAAGAACTCCATTTCTTAGAACCAGAGAAGCATCCTACAAATATATGCAATTAGTGAGCAGCAAGAGGCAAGAAGAGAAAATTCCTGTGTTTTAACATTTCCTCTTATTTAGGCAATCTTCTAGCCTGCTAGAAATTAGTGAAAACATTTTCCATGTTTATCGTGGAGTCATTTCCCCCATCCACATCAGATGGGATGTGTTTGGCCAAGATCCGTTTGTTGATGATCACCTTTGCTCTAAGGTTAATGACGTAACATGGCCTTTGAAGCTTTATGGAAATACCGCATCAGATTTAGTTCCAACAAACAGGTTTAATTATGCTAAATTAGTACCAAAGAACCCAGTGGAAGGCATTTTTTTTTCCCCCAAATGGCATTAATTTGTAGTGGTTTCTTTTTCACTCCTTTAACACATGTGGAAAGTTGCTCTAGTTTACACGATTGAATAGAGAAGATATGGTTCGTATATACGATAGAATATTACTGGCCATAAAAAAGAATGAAATCTTACTATTTGTAACGATATGGATGGACCTCAAGGGTATTATGCTGCGTGAAATAAGTCAGACAGAGAAAAATGAATACTGTATGATCTCACGTATATGTGGACTCTAAAAAAAAACCAGGATAAACAAACAGAAACAGATTTATACATAAAGAGAACAAACTGATGGTTGTCAAATGGGAGGGGGTTAGGGGCTGGGTGAAAAAGGTGAAGGGATTAAGAAGTACAAGTTGGTAGTTATGAAATAGTCATGGGGATGTAAAGTACAGCAGAGAATATTGTCGATAACATTTCAATGACAATATATGGTGCCAGGTGGGTACTAGACTTGTGGCGGGGGGTGTCACTTTGTACGTTATATAAATGTCTACTCACTATGTTGTACACCTGAAACTAATATGATATTTACTATCCATGTAATTGAAAAATAAAAATAAATTTTAAAAAGAGAAATTTGCTCTATTTTGCTCATGGGTAATGTAGGATTGCACCTGTACAGCTGTTTCATACGCAGAGGATTCATTCACTTTGCTCCTCACTTGAAATGGAATGAGAAATAATGCTGCAGACTTCAAGATTCAGTTATTTATAAGCAGCTGAGTAGGAAAGGGAAAAAGCTGGTGTGGAAGCCTTAGAATTTGTATCAACCTGAATCTCAGGACGCTGCAAGGGGTCTGAAGAAGATATTAATAGCTTAATGTGATATTTCATTTCAAGAACATTAATATTTTAATGGAGGCCTCTTGCTTTACCCAAAAGGAATATATTTCAGATGTAGGCATCTGCATACTCTACACTCATCTGAACTTCTTGCAGATGTAAGGAAATTGGAGTAGAAGGAAATAGTCATCGAAAGTGTATGTTAGAAATTCGACCTGATTTTAAGCCGTAATAATGAAAACCCTGGGAAATGCGGTTAGCTGCTAAAGGTCACCCAGTTTCTCAGTGTCAGATCAGGATTATAACCCCGACTTCTTCTAATCTAGTGATACTTTTCAGCAGGGTCTATTGAATCTCTAAAGATTTGTGGAGGATTCCTAAATTTACCTAGAAATCTGGTTGCAGTGTCCTGAAGAATGAACGCAAAAGTGTGACTAGTGTGATTATTTCGAGGATGCCTATTGAAGCCCGAGTACATAGTGACAAATGGACCAGGCCCGGAGAGAAAGCCACTGTTTGTGAGGCCGGTACCAAACAGGTTTTCAGATGAGAACGTTCTGCCTTGTATCTAATCTGATTTCTTCAGGCTGCAATTTCAACCTCAATTTTTCCTTACCTTTTTTAGTTGATAGTTCCTTTTAATGAACTTGGGCTATTGATTGCAGCAAGTGAGTCTGTGATTGTAGCCCACTTTGTTAGTGTGAATCAAAGATTTTAGTGGAAATCTTTAAGAGTGTTAGAAAAAAAAGAAAATAAACTGGAAAAGAGGATTCTCCAGATTTTCCTGTAGGCAGGAACTCAAAGCTCTTGAACATGTAATAGACTGCTTTAGAATGAAGAAGTATTGGATTAAACATTGAATGTTTTTTACATTTCATGAATATTTTTCACCCACATTCTTAGGCCCATAGGAATGCATGCTTTTCCTTTAATAGGAAGCTGTTAGTGAAAATTTATTGAAAAACAAGCTGTTTAAGTAGCAGCAGGGGTATGATTATTTCAGGCTAATTGTCCCAGCCATATGGTTAGAAACAGTTTTAAAGATTTCTTTGTAGTTTTTACTTAGAGTTTGTATATAGTCTTCCATTGCCTGAGAGGCAGAGCAGGCACACAAAAGCAAATTATTTCAACTTTCAACCCGATAAACATGCTATTTCTGATTTTCCAGAATCAGTAGCAAAATGTACTCAAATTTAAATACTCAAATAATTTCTTTGCTGATTACCTTACTGTTTGTAAGGTAAAACTTAGATTAAAAAGTTTTAGTTATTCCTAGACCCCTAGGGTGAGGGTATGGAATTAAATACAGAAAAATATATGGTGATATATTTTTAAATTTAGGAATATCAGAGTTAGTGGTAGATAGTAAAATATATGTAATATATATTTTTTATTTTGAAATTTACAACGTGAACTCTTGTATTTTAAATGTATTATTAATATTGGTCTTTTGGGGTTCTGGTTCAAATAAAAACCTATAAAACCATGGAGATTCTCTGTGAAGTCAGAGTTGCAGAGCTGCAAATGGAGATAATTTAAGCTATGATTTTTTTTTGTACATAGTATATCATTAATGTGTGAAAGAGAAATACTGATTCCTTATCTTTCCTCTTCTTTTCAGCTACTCGGTTACCGTGCAAGAGTCATATCCACATCCCTTTGATCAAATTTACTATACTAGCTGCACTGACATTCTGAACTGGTTTAAATGCACACGGCACAGGTAATAAAAGCTCAGATATATTTATGAGTTTGGCAGACTTGGAAGGAGTTTGTTAACAAACATTAAGTACTTGAGCAGGTGCATCCATTTATCTGGTGAATAGTTACTGAGTGCTTGCTATTGTCCTAGATTTGTTCCAAATTATGGGAGATATTGAAAAGCAAAAAGCTTGTCCGCGCCCTTAAGGGGCTTCCAGAGAAGATATCTACTGGTCCCCATTACTTGGTTAGCAAGAACTCGTCCAACTTTTATGTTGTGAATACTTAGGGAGACGCTGTTAAATACAGATATCACCAGATATCAGGAGATTCACATCTCAGATATGTTTCCACTTGAACATCTGACTCAATGTAGGCAAACTTAAATTTGACCTCAGCTTAAGTAAAATAAGTGACATGTTTTTTCCTATAAGTGTGAAAACAGAAAACAAAACAACGTATCAAATGTTAATGTTAAAATGGAAGGGAAGGTGATATCTTAATTTCATTTGTAAAATACTTCTGGCAGTATAAGTCATGGGTCCAGTGTGACACCTGCTGATTTATGCTGCACTAAATTACGTTATGCTCAATGTCATTTCTTCAGACAAGTTTTCCTCGACCACTGTGTCTAAACTTGCATTCCTTTCCTCTCACACTCTATTCCCTTAGTTGGGCTTTATTTTTTCTTCACACCATTTAATCATCACCAGTTACTGTATATTTATTTGTTTAATGTGCATCTTAAATGCTACAGGTCTATCTTCCCTCACTCTTGAGAGTGAGGCTTTATATTTTTTTCCTTGCTGTGATCTATTTCTCCAGTGCATAGAACAGTGCCTGGAATATAGTAAGTGCTCAATAAACATGTGTTATATAAACGAATCAATGAATGAATGAAGCTTTAGTTAAATGTAAGGTCTTTTGTCTATAAGCCTTCTTTTTTATAGAGAGATTAAATTGCATTGTCATAAACTTTTAAAGGAATTCTATGGATTCTTCCATTAAAACATATGTAAGTGAATGATGATTAGATAAGATTTATATCTGAAATTACTCAATACTTTTCAAGATATCGCAAGATAAGTGAAATACAGAAGTCATGAAACTTCCGATCCCTTGAAATAAAGTATAAGTTGGCTTAGATGGGCAATCTTAATATATTCTTAGCAAATCAATGAGAACATAATATTGGTCAAGACATATATTCCATGTTTCTTCTTAATGATTTTAGCGTACTTTGCTTTTCCTACTTATATATAATAGTTCTTTTGTATTAAACTATAAATTCTTTATTTCAAATCAAATTGCAGATCAAAAGAAGTAACAATTGTTTTTTTTCCCTCTGTATAGAGTCAGTTATCGGACAGCCTATCGACATGGGGAAAAAACTATGTATAGGCGAAAATCCCAGTGTTGTCCTGGATTTTATGAAAGCAGGGAAATGTGTGTCCGTAAGTAAGACCTTCATCCCTTTAAGGTTCACTTATTTTTCCCAGGGCTGGTTTGACTCTATGAATGGCAGCTGCAGTGGAGGCCTGTGGAGATGGGGCAGCTGGGACCAGTCGCTCTCTCTCTTGCTGCTGTCTTGGTCCGTGTTAGGGGGAAGCTTTAACTTTGTCCCTCTGTCCTATCAAAAACCTCCAAGTGAATGTCACTTGAGGAGAAAACAGATGTTATTGAAAGATGAATCATGGCCGGATGTAGCGATGTTAATTACACGTCTTCCGTAAATGTCTCTTTGGAAATTTGTCAGCGAGTCATTAGAATTATAGGTCACAGAACAGAACAGAGATGTAACTTTCTCACGGCAGCCGACCAGAGTACTGAGTCAACTTGTGAGAGATCAATGTATTCTTTGCCAGTGGATACAATGATGAGGCTTATTAAAGATAGAGGAGCTTTCACAGTAAGAAATGATTGTAAGTCTGGGTCACAAAGTTCGACCTTTTTAATTGTCATTTTCTCTCTCTCCTCCCACCTCATCTTACCAATTCATTTGGAGATACTGTGAGAGAAGTTTGATAGTTTAACGATACACTTAAGAAAATCCTAGATTGTCATGTGAGATGCAGTTTGCAAATGAAGTTTTTTACCATTGTATGTAGGACACGTAGAAGATAGATATTCAAAACTATTTTATTCAAATCTTTTGGCTCAGCACACCGCTAGAGGAGCACATTTGTTTTGTGAGCTGAGCCACTGATATTGCCAGGTGTAGAGAGAGACATGGTTCTGAGCTCTAGTTTGAAGACATTAGGGATGACTGGATACACCTGGGCTTAAGAATCTGTAGAGCCGGGTGATAGCACTGACTCCACCAGGGCTCAGCTGGGTGACCTTGGGTAAGTCACTGATACCTCTATGAGGCTCCTTCAAGAGGGAAGCAGCAGGAAAAGAGAAAATCAAATGTGAGATGGATTGACTCCATATAGGAAGCCATTAGGCGTGAGCCTCCAGGAGCTGAGCAGGGCTGTTGAGAACAGGACATGGATGTCGGTCATTCACAGGATCACACAGAGTCAGAGCCAACTCAATGGCATGTAACACACACACACACACACACACACACACGGCATGGAAAAGTATGTGTCTTCTTCTTTCCAACCCCTGGATTCTATTGTTTATGTAGACATGGTGAGTCCTCAGCTTTGATTCAGAACCAGGGCTATCTATGAGAAATAATGATCATTGGAAAATTAGAAAATGTAACTAAACAAAAAGAAGAAAATAAAAATACACTGTGAATATCTTTCCTGGTCAGTAAATGTACTTCTGTAACATATTTGCAAATGTCAATGTTATTGCATTATAGATATTTATTTAATCAATTTCAACTGTTGAATATTTATGTGATTTCCAAGTTTTACCTATTATGAACTGATTGCTCTAAAAGACATTATTGTGGTTAAATCTTTGTTCCTATCCTTAATTAATAGGTAAGGATGAATTCCTAGAACTAATATTGCTGGGTTAGAGGTATACACATATTTCTAGATATTTGGTGTGTTTCCAATTTATACTCCCACCAGCAGTATATGAGAATGCTTTTTTGTTTAAACCTTGTGCCAATTTTTTCTTGCTAATTTTTTCTTAATTTGCATGTCTTTGATAATGACACTGAATAAGAAAAATTACGTCTTTATAATCAAACATCTTAAGAGAATAATCACGAACCGATTTCTGTGGCCCAGGCTGATGGGACATTTTCAAAGGAGAACACTGAGTATACACCAAGTGGACAGTGGAGAGGCGGCCTGCCTGGGCTGGCCATTTCCTAGAGCTTCAGGGCTACATTATCTTGGTGCACTTGCCAGTGCTCAAACTTACAAGCACAATTGTCAGCATACTGGGAGAGAGTAGTTCTATCTCCCAGGATTTGTTTCAACTGGTCCAGGTCAGAGGAATTGTCTGTAAAGCCAGGATGCTGATTCATTAAGTTATGTAGAGCCTAGAGGGGTGCTTGGGCTGTCTTCTGGTCATACTCTCTCCCTGAAGGCCTGGCACGTGGAAAGCTAGATTATCCTGGCAAGCTGGTATGGGGAGCAAGGATCCAAGCAAGGTCCGTTGAAGAGAGTTTCAGTGCTTCACAGGTCCCAGCCTTCCATAGCCCAGCAACAGCTCTGTCATTTTACTCAGTAGTGCAGCCTGTCTCAGAAAGCTGGACAATTCCACTAGCACTGCATACCTAAAAATTATAATGGTAAAAATAACCTTTACTTTTTCTCAGACTAAACAGGTTGCAAGATGTCCTTCTTCCTGCTTAAATGGACATCTCTCGCATATGCCTCTGAAATTCTCCTTTTTCTAAGACTTCTTGGCTGATCGAATGCCTTCTCCCCCTCACCCCTCCCAGACTGAAACATTTTTCCTTTAGATATGTTAATATCCTTAATCAGCATACTGTCTAATCTCAGAGGCCTGGATGCTATTCGGTCTCTTTAAGGGTATTTTGCATTTCTCCACTCTGATGTCTTGATTTCATAGCTTAACCCAGAGGACAGTCAAGCTTCCCTTATCTCCCTCTTAATGGGGTTGCCTCCGAGAAATCTGTACTCAACAGCTGGCACTGGCGAGGCACCCTTGTGGGTAGAGAAGGAAGAGAGAACTCACAGTTCTTGGTTCTGCTTTCATAATCTTTTTCAAGTAGGCTTTGCTGCCAGGCACATAGCACAGTCACCATTTTTAACTGTTTCTAATTACCAAAAGGAATTGAAACACGGGAATGGGTTATAACTTTACTTTAATTTTTGGTAGTCAGTTTACCTAGAAGGCAAAAAAAAGATGGTTTCATACAAATAGCTGTATTTGAAAAAGTTTCTTTTAGGTAGTGGGAGTAGCTCCTTCTGGAGAGCAAGTCCATCTTCTCATCCCCGCCCCCCACACCCCCACCTCTGCTTCATCCTTCCCAAGATTACTGAACCCTCAGGCTGTGTAGAGCTGCTGGTCCACATAGCACACTTTGAATAACAAGGCAGATGCTTGTCGTCAGGCAGAAAGAACTAGAAAGGAGACTATAGGGGATAGCACTACTAGAAACCTTTCCTAAGAACCTGGTCAGAAAAAAAGAATGGGTTAGAAAATTTTCCATGAGGAAAACATTTCTAGGCATGAACAACTCTATGATTCCTGATGAGGTTTTAACCTGTTCATAAAATTAATTAAACTTTTAAGTTTACTCATCCTTCAGTGTTGCTATTCTTGCCTAATCTTGTGTTTCATTACTTTCGATTTGGAGAAATTAAAATATTAGTGAAGAAATGCCCAGAGGAATGGAATGGTTTTAATGTGTGTGTGTCTGTACACATGCATGTGTCTATATGTATATAGTATGCATGTATAAATGTGTATGTGTGTTTATGTGTATGCATGTTTTTAAAAATTGAGATATAATTGACATATAAAATTTTATTAGTTTCAGGAGTAGAACATAATGATTCGATATTTGTCTATATCCTGAAATGAGCACCACAATAAGTCTAGATAACATCCATTGCCACACATAATTATACATTTTTTTTTCTTGTGATAGGCACTGTTAAGATTATTCTCTCAGCAGATTTCAAATGTACAATACATTTTTTAAATTTTATTGTTTAGGCAAGGCAACTCTTGGTTGACCTCACAGATTACAAGGACCTTGTCAGTTTACAATCCCTTATTTTTTTTTATTTTTTATGCCTACAACACCTGGTCTTCATAGGTGGTCTCCCATCCAAGTACTAAGTTGACCTGACCCTGCTTAGCTTCCCAGATCAGACAGGATCGGGCTTGTTCAGGGTGGCATGGCCGTCAGACAGGATCAGGCTTGTTCAGGTGGCATGGCCGTGGACCAATACAATATAATTCACTATAGTCACCATGTTGTACATCACATCCCCAGGACTTATTTATTTTATAACTACAAGTTTGTATTTTTTGACCACCTTCACCCATTTCACCACCTTCTGCCACTGGCAACCTATGATCTGTTCTCTGTATCTATGAGTTTGTGGTTTGTTTGTTTGTTTATTTTTACATTCCATGTATAAGAAAGATCACATGGTATTTGTCTTTCTATGTCTGATTTATTTCTCTTAGCATAATGCCCTCAAGTTCCATCCATCTCATTACAAATGGAACAATTTCATTTTTTTATGGCTGATTAAATATTCCATTGTATTTATATGTGTGTGTATGTGTGTCTCACATCTTAATCTGTTCATCCATTGATGAATGCTAAAGTTGCTTCTAGATCTTGGTTATTGTAAATAATGCTGCAGTGAACATGGGGGGGGGTGCACATATCTTTTTAAATTAGTGTTTTTGTTTCCTTCAGATAAATACCCAGAACTTCCATACTATTTTCCATAGTGGCTGTACTAATTCACATTCTGACCAACAGCACGCAAGGGTTCTGGTAGTTGTGAGGTGATATCTCATCGTGATTTTGATTTGCATTCCCCTGATGATTAGTCATGATGAGTGCTTTTTTGTGTACCTGTTGGCCATCTGTGTGTCCTCTTGGAAAAAAGTCTAGTCAGGTCTTCTGCCCATTTTTTTAATTGGAATTTTTTGGGCTTTTTTGCTATTGAGTTGTATGAGTTCAAGTTAATATCATTTAGAGATTAACCCTTTATCAGATATATGATTTACAAATATTTTCTCTTTTTGGTAGGTTGCTTTTTCATTTTATTGACAGTTTCCTTTGCTGTCCAGAAGCTTTTTCATTTGATTTATTTTTATTTTTATTTTTTGCTTATGTCATCTTTGCTTTTGGTGTCAAGTTAAAAACATTACTGCCAAGACTGATGTCAAGGAGCTTAATGTCTATGTTTTCTTCTAGAAGTTTTATGGTTTCGGGTCTTACATTTGAGCCATTAATCCATTTTTAGTTGATTTTTGTGAATAGTGTAAGATAGAACTTAGTTTCATTGTTTTGCATGTCTGCTTTGATTACTATAGCTTTGTAATATAGCTTGAAATCAGGAAATGTGATGCCTCCTCTTTGTTCTTCTTTCTCGAATTTCTTTGACTATTGGGGATCTTTTGTGGTTCCATACAAATTTTAGGATTATTTGTTCTAGTTCTGTGAAAAATGACATTGAGATTTTAATAGCAATTGCATTGATCTGCAGATAGCTTTGGAGAGTATAGACATTTTACCAAATTAATTCTTCCAATTCATAACATGGATATCTTTCTTTTTATTTGTGTCTTCTTCCATTTCTTTCATCAGTGTCTTTTAGTCTTCAGTGTACAGGTCTTTCACCATCTTGGTTCATTTCTTCCTAGTGTTTTATTCTTTTTGATGTAATTGTAAATGAATTTTTCTTAATTTCTCTTTTTGATAGTTTTTTTTATTAGTATTGATAATTAATTTTGATTTACTGAAGTTACAAATCCAAAAACTCATTATTTCTTAAGCTAAATTTAGCTTACTGATGCTTCATTCATTAGTCTCACAAACTTTAACAAACAGATTAAAGGGCCTTCGACTGATGTTTTACAAATAAACACCATCAAGTTTTTAAAATGAAATTTGTATATTTAATAAATTCAATTTCCATTTTAAATAATCCAACTTTCAGGTTGAAAGACTCTCCTATGTGCTTAAATACTTTGGTTAAATACTTAAATCTAGTAAATTCAATTTATTAATAAGGTGTACTCTTAAGGTCTCTTAAAAGGTATACTGTTATATTTGTAAGGGTTCAACTTTAAAATAACATTTCTAATCAATTATTCCACTACACATTTAAAAGATGAAATTAGAAGATCGACCTCTTTTTCTAACAGGACACATTTTTAAAAATATTACAAATATTTCTTTTAAATCTTAAATACAAACACTATAGATTTTGATTCTCTTACACATTTCTATATTAAATTTAAAATATTCACAAAGCTAAAAGATAGCTAACCTCTAAGCAAATGATTTTCTCATCTTGTTTTTTTGGTTTACTTTTAATAAAATTTTGGTGTTCTCTTTTCAGTTTGCTGAAGTTATTTATTTATCTATTTTTAATTATAGTAACAAGTATATAACATTAAATTTATCATCTAATCATTTTTAAGTGTACAGTCCAGTGGTGTTAAGTGTATTCATGTTGTTGTAACAGAGCTCTAGAACTTTTTTCATTTTTCAAAGCTGAAACTCTTTACCTGTTAAATCCTGATTCCCCCTCCTCCCTCCCCAGAGCCCCAGGCAACTGCCTTTTACTTATGCTTTCTATTTCTAGAATTTTGACTACTTTGGATACTTCATATGTACATTTTGAATACTTTAGGAATCACATGGTATTTGTCCTCTTATGATGGACTTATTACACTTAATAATATCCTCAGCCTTATCCACGTTGTAGCCTGTGACAGGATTTCTTTTTTAGGGCTACATAATATTCCTTTGTGTTGTTTTCTGAAGTTTTTTAAATGCCCGAGAACATAGTCCTTGATTACTATCTCAATGGAACATACTGCACCCATTGTCTATTTTAGATGTTATATTCTGTATCCCTTAGATTTAAGACACATTATTTCCTAGTACCATTTGTGTTTCGGTTTCAATGACAACAACAGGCTAGGTGATAAAACTGCTGATTAGAAACAACAAGTGGCAGTAGAGAGAGTTAGCCGGCTGATTTGGGGGCTGATAATGGAGACAGTTGGAGACGAGACTTGAATAACAAATGCCAGAGTCAAATCGACAGAAAGCCCAGGCCTTCTGGAGCCCCTTATCATCAACAATGTCACGGGGCGCCATTCTCTCTTCACCCCAAAGTTCCACAAGTTCCCTTCTCCCAAGACCTCAACTGTTTGCAGTTCCAGGGGTGGTTTGGAGGCAGGGCAGCCTCTTGTCTTCTCCCATGGCCCCCTTACTGTGAGCACTGAGAAGAGAGGAATAATCTCTGGTCCTGTGGCAGTCAGGGGAGCTCTAGAAAGCCCGAAATGAAATGTGAACGCTCTGATCTGCGGGAAGTTGTTGATACCCAGACTCTGTGATTCCGCAGGACTGTAGTTGTGGCCTAAAGGAGCATTTGAGGCTGCCCTAGGCATGTAACCATTATTTACAACATTAGAACTTCAGGAAAATGTGTTTGGAGGGAGACACGAATTTCCAAACATATCCCGGAACCCGACCTGTTAGCAAATGCAGATTGCCTGTAGATTTGGTTTCACGGAACTAGGAAAAACTCACCGGACAAGCAGCAGCAGAGTGAGAAGTTGACAATTCTCCGTCTATGGAAAGGATTGGTCGGCTTGAGATAGGTTGGCCATACATTCTCACTCTCAAGTCCTTGGCTACACAGCTTGGCGAAGGGAAAGAAAGCAGATCATTTTCAGCAGAGCCACTTGCAGCAGAATTGTGAATGGACAAAGGGCATGGCCAGGGGTCCCTTCTTTAGTCCAGCTTCCATTCTTTTGCCCAGATGCCCCATCTTCTCCTCCTGGATACTACTGCAGAGGAAGCGAACATTCTGATGAATGTTTCCTTTTTGATAGACTTAACTCTGTTACCCTATGTTTGTTAAATGGAGGAGCTCCAATGCTAACTTCAAATTAAAGTTGTAACGGGGGGATTGCAGGCAGTGTGGCATGCAAGAAAGACAGATATAGGAGAGGTTTGGGACTGGGTCACCCACTTGATTGCCTTGTAGGCTAGCTCTGATGGTAGATCGGTTCCCATGGATGAGCACTGCCTGTCTTTGGCACTCATTAAGAGAGCCTTGGAATCTCTAAATGAGAAGCCTTAATTCCCACACACTGAACTGTATATGATTTCCTGTTTTTAGTAGAGAGGAGTGTGACAATTGATTACCAGAGCAGTGAATGAATATTCACAGCTGATTTTTAACTTGGCCAATTTTGTGAAAAACTGAACTGGCTATAGACAAATCAGAAACTAGAACTGTGGTTGGTGTTTATACAAAAAATAATTCCTGTAGATAAACTTCTTGTTGGAATGTCATGCTTCATTAAGCAATGGGGTTTAAACCCGAATTTTGAGTTAAGGCCTTAAAGACATATGCAGCTCACTTACCTAAGACTATTTTCCTTCCAGGAGACAGATATACCACACAGGTAGCATTTCAAGGTGCCACATTAGGTTATTTGCCATATAATCCATGCATTTCCTCGTATTTCGTCTTTTGTTTTGGAATACTGTTGTATTAAATTGGAATTAACACAAGCTTCCTTTTTGGGAGAGAAGGTACCATCTCTTGGAAACAGCTACCTGGAACATTGTGTTTAGGAGGATTCTGAGGCCATCAATGCCTGTGCTGAGAGAGAACAGAGTGACCCATTGGTGATTTCCGTCATGTTCTTTGGGTGGCCCAAGTGCCCTACATTTCTCATCCCTGTCTCTGACATCCTGTAGCACTTTGAACCTCTTGAGTCATGAAGATATCAATTGAGGTTCCTGAATCATGCACCGGGCCATAGACTCCTATTATACTTAGTTTCTCCAGTTAACTGGAAAGTCCTAGGTACTCGTTCTTGCTATTGTCCTCAAGAAAATGAGCTTTCTCTTTGTGACCTGGAATATTCGCTAAGCTAACTCAGGATTATATTGTCATAAATTTTGTTTTGGAATGAACAAAGATTTTCAGCCCCCAATGTCAGCCATAGGAGGGGCATTGCAGGCTTGGGCAAATGGGCAATGTTTTCTGGGAAGAGCTGTGCAACAGGTACTTGTTTCTGGAGATGATGGAAAGGCACATATCATTCTTTATCCAGGCTTCATGTCATTTTGGCCTTTGGCTGCTGAAAAGTTTGGAGCTCAGATTTTTTTAGGATGAGAAGAGCTGGAATGCAGGGCAAGATGCCATGTTTGGGGCTGTGACGATCCAGCCTTTCGTGGAGGGTGTGTATGAGCAAACTGGGCATCCTCGGGGGATTTGGGGCAGCATAGTGAGGGCTTAAGGAGAGGTAGATCACCTCTCTGGAGTTAAAGGCAATCTGAGATTTTTGCTCTGGATTTGCTTGACTCTCACAGACTTGTTTAATAAGAAAGTTGTCATCTTGTTAAATATTTTCAAACACGCTCAGGGTATAGACTCTTAAGTAGGCCCTTTGAGTGCAAATAAAAGTAAGATAATCCCATTAGGCTAGCCCCAAAGACCTTGAACTGACAGAATTCAGATGGTATGTCCCTAAGTATATGTACCCATGATGCCCTTTCTGCCACTGGCAGTGGATTCTTTTGTGTTTCCATAGGGACCCTGTTGCTATGGAGCCCGACTTGGTTCAGAGGAACCTACTAGTAAATACCGGGAAAGGCCCTTTGTCCACATACTGCACCAGCAGAAATTCCAATTTTCCCACACCTCTATTTGAACCTAAACTTCTGTTTTCCAGTTTTGGTCATTGGTCTCTGCTAGTAGCAGAGATAGGACATCTGATACATAATGCATGAAACCTTTGTTGCCTTTCTGATTGCCAATGAATACTTACTAGTTAGGATTTTAGAAATAGAAACCACGACTTTAGTAATAATTAAAAACACTGTAAATTCAAGATAGCCTCGGTCTAAAAAGATGGAACTCCTGTCTGCTACCTGTTTTTTTTTGTTGTTGTTTGTTTAAGAAAGCCTGACTTTAGAGTCCTATGGAGACAGGGCCAAAGGGAAATAATGAAAAATCCTTACCTTATCTCTAGAAAATGAGTTCCGTAATTGCAGTCTTTGCAGGACAGGTAGAATTTTTACAGGCCTAATAATTTATGCAGTCTCCTTATAGAGATAGATAATAGCTAATATAAAAAAGCAATTTTTATGGCACAATGGTCCAGATCTTTTTAGAGCAAAAGAATTCAAAAGTGATGGGAAAAAAACATATTTTGAGCTAAATAACCAACCTCAAAACATTGACATGACCAGGTGGTGACAGAACTTGCATTCTTTAGTCTGGGGTAACGAGTGTCTGCACTTTTACAGATAAAAATCCAGTGGGAAACCTAGTACATCTCTCTGGGCCACACGCACAGATGCTAAAGGGAGAGAGAACCCCGATGCTCGGATACAGCAAAGCTGCCGTGACACTGTTCTTTCCGTAAGCCGCAGGAATATCCCAAGTTCTGGATGTAGTTTTTTTTTTTTTCCTTGATGAATCATTCTACAAATTATTTTAGAATTTGAAAGGACTCAGCTAGAGCACCAAGAGAACCACCACATAGAAAAGCAGTCTTCTTAGTTCGGTCACAGAAGGTAGCATGATCTGAAGGAAGGCCTCTGTGACCAGCTGGGCACATGGAGAGGCGAAGGCTGTTATGGCAAGTCTAAAGATATAACAGCCAAACTGATGTTTAAGCCTAAAAACAACTTAGTTAATTTATTGTACTTAGCATGTAATTGACGGATAGAAAAGGAAATGTGCCACCTCATATGAAATCTATCTCTTGATCCAGGGAGGAGAATAGGTTTCCAGAAACTTGGACCGTGAGGATTATCTGTAGCTGCATACCCCGAGGGTGAGCTGCTGAATGCCTGCCCTGCACAATTAATTCACTGTTGCATTATCCAGTAAGACTGGGAAATGCCTTGTGCTGGAACTCCTTTCTGAAAGATTTACATCTGTTTGTTACAGACTCTGAGAATGCTTGGAGTAAAGGCATGTCTTAAACATATTTGACTGTGGAATTCCCTACTCCTCTTCTTCCCCCTACTGTTTTTTTCCAAGAACATGACGGAACTAATAGTCCTCAGGGTCTACTTTGGAGAACAATATTTTAAGAGATTTCATTTGCTTTTATATAACTTTAGACTGGTAATTGTAAATATTTAACTTTATCAGAGACTCTTTAGATTTTTGGGTTTTTTTTTCACCTTTATTAAGGTGAAAAATTATATAACTGTATATAATATGCAGTAATATAATTGACATCACATTGTATAAATGTGATGATTTGATACACTTAATATTGCAAAATGATTACCACAGTAGAGTTAGTAATCCATCGTCACACATAATTACCATTTCTTTTCTGTGGTGAGAATGTTTAAGATCTACTCTCTTAGTGATTTTTAAGTATATGATACAGTATCGATGTTGTTGATCAAGGTGCCATGCTATACATTAGATCCCCAGAACTTATTCATCTTTGACAAACATTCCCTCCTTGCATCCCCCACCCATACCTAGCCTTGGTGACCGTCATTTTGCTGTCCGTTTCTAGGAGTTAAGCTTTTTTAGATCCCACATAGGAGTGATATCATACAGCATTTGTCTTTCTCTGACTTATTTCACTTAGACTAATGCCCTCAGGGCCATTTGTGTTGTTACAGATGGCAGGATTTCCTTTTCTTTTTCGTTTTTATTGATGAATAATAGTCCTTGTGTATATCGTATTGTGTTTTCATCAACATTGAGGCAAGACCCTCCGCCAGCAAAAAGATTATGATACATTAAAGGCTTAGATGATGGTTAGCATTTTTTTGCAATAAAATATTTTTAATTAAGGTGTGCACATTGCTTTATAGACCCAAAACTATTGCAAATTTAATAGACTACAGTATATTGTAAACCAAACTTCTTTATGCACTGGGAAATCAAAAAATTCACAAGACCTGCTTTATTGCTATATATGCTTTATTGCAGTGGTCTGGAATGGAATCCACAATATCTCTGAAGTATGCCTGTATACCACATTTTTTTTTTTAATCCATTCATCAGCCAAAGGACATTTAGGTTGTTTCCATATCATGGCTATTATGAATACTGCTACAGTGAACATGAGCGTGCAGATAGCTCTTTGAGATGCTGATTTCATGCCCAGAAGTGGAATTGCTGGGTTATATGGTAGTTCTATTTTTAATCTTTTGAGAAGTTGCCATACTGTTTCTCATAGTGGTTGTATCAACTTACGTTCCCACCAATGGTTCACAAGGGTTCCCTTTTCTCTAAATCCTTACCAACACTTATCTCTTATCTTCGCGATGCTAGCCATTCTAACAGGTATGAAGTGATATTTTCTTGTGGTTTTGATTTTCATTTCTCTGATGATTAGTGATACTTTACATTTACCTATTGGCCATCTGTATGTCTTCTTTGGAAAAATGTCTATTCAGATCCGTTTTTAAATTGGATCGTTTGTTCTTTTTTGCTATTGAGTTGTGTGTGTTCTTTATATATATATTTTTGGATATTAACCCCTATCAAATAGATGTTTGCAAATATTTCCTCCCATTCAGTAGACTGACTTTTCATTTTGTTGCTTGCTTCTTTTGCTGTGAGGGCTTTTAGTTATATCGTCCCACTTTTTTTTCTTTGGTTGCTTGTGACTTTGGTGTCATATCAAAAAAATTACTGCCAAGATCAATGTCAAGGAGATTTCCCCCTGTCTTTTCTTATAGGAGTTTTATGGTTTTAGGTTTTATGTTTACATCTTTAATCCATTTTGAGTTAATTTTGTGAATAGTGTAAGGTAGGAGTTCAATTTTATTTTTCTGCTTGCTATAATTTAGTTTCCCCGCTACCATTTATTGAAGAGACTATCCTTTCTCCATTGAGTATTTTTGGCTCTCTCATCAAATATGACCACATAGAAGAGAGTTTATTTTCGGGTCTTTGGTTCTGTTTCCTTAGTCTACATGTCTACTTTTATGCCAATGCCATACTGTTTTGATTACGATAGCTATGAAATATAGTTTGAAATCAGGAAGTGTGATGCTTGTTCTTTTTCAAGATTGCTTTGGCTATTTGGGGTCTTTTATGGTTGCATACAAATTTAAGATTGTTTTTTCTATTTCTGGGGAAAACGTCATTGGAACTTTGATAGGAATTGCACTGAATCTGTAGATTGCTTTGGGTAGTATGGCTATTTTAACAATATTAACATTTCTGATTCATGAACATGGGATATCTTTTCATTTATTTGTGTCTTCTTTCATTTCTTTCATCAAAGTCTTATAGTTTTCAATGTACAGGTCTTTCACCCCCTTGATTAAATTTATTTCTAAGTGTTTTATTGTTTTTGAATCTGTTGGGAATGGAACTGTTCTTTATCTCTTTTTCAGATATTCCATTGTTAACATATAGCAATGCATCTGATTTCTGTATGTTGATTTTGTGTCCTGCAACTTTACTGAATTTGTTGATTGTTCTAACAGCTTTTGGTGGAGTCTTCAGGATTTTTTATATATAGAATCATATTATCTGCAAACAGAGACAATTTTACACTTTTCTTTCCAATTTTGATGATTTATTTCTTCTTCTTACCTGAATTTGTTTGGTGACTTATAAGCTTCATGAATTTAAATATTCAAATCCCCCGCCCCGCTCCCCCATATTTGGGAAGTTATCCTCTATTATTTCTTTAAATAAACTTTCGGTACCCTCTCCCTTTTCTTTTAGGGAGTATAATAATTCACGGATTATTTCTTTTGATGGTATCCATAAATCATGTACACTTTCTTCAATTTTAACATTTTTTTTTTATTCTTCCTAACTGGGAAATATTAAAATATCTGTCTTCTACCTGACAGATTCTTTTTTCCTTGATTCATTCTTCTGTTGATGCTTTCTAATGCATTTTTAAATTTCATTCATTATATTCTTCAGATCCAGAATTTCTGTTTGATTCTTTTTTTTATGATTTATATCTCTGTGAAACTTCTCATTTTGCTCAAGTATTGTTTTCCTGTTCTGGTCGAATTACCTTTCTGTGTTTTCTTGTAGCTCATCGAGCTTCCTTAAAACAGCTATTTTGATTTCTTAATTAGGTAACTCGCAGATCTCCATGTCTTAAGGCTGGTTACTGGAAGATTATTGTGTTTCTTTGGTGGTGTCGTGTTTCCTTGATATTTAATATCCCTTGAAGTCTTGTATTGCTGTCCTCACATTTGCAGAAGCAGTCACCTCCTTGAGTCTGTACTGACATTGAGACAAAATACCTTCTGTCAGCTTTGCTAGAAATTCTGAGGCTTTCTTGGACCTTCTACAGATAAGCTCGCTCCACACTTTTTGCTCCCTCTTGTGGCAGAATTCTTAAACCTGCGTGCCTCCTCTGCATCCTGCAACACATCAGGCCAGGTGCTGACAGCCTCTTTTGTTTTCCCAAGGGTGGAGCTAAAGCTCAAGTTTGTGGTCTCTTTCTCTGGCCCACAGATTTGAGCCAGCTTTCTGCACATGCTCACTAGCTTTCTGCCAAAGTTTGCTCTCGCCACTGTTTGGAATGTGCACAGAAAGCTGGACACAGAATGGATGTGTATATGGATGAGGTGCATGAAGTGTTGGGAGTGCCCATGGGCCAGATGGGGTTATCTGCAGATTAGGTATCTCCCAGTGGTAATAGGTGGGCTTCTTGATGGACTGCAACACAGTAATATCCAGTAATTCCTTTAATTCCCTCCAAGATTCCTCTTTGCTGCTCTCCTCTTCACTTTCCCCAGTCATGCAACTTATAACTCTATACTCTGGATATGGTGTGAGAGAAATGGGCCTCTTTGACAAAGTCCTGCACGGCTGGGGAAACTGAACTCTCACTCACAGGTTCTCAGTGCCTTGGGAGAGCAATAAAGTCTAACTGTTCCTCTTACCCTTGCCGTGTGTCCAAAGTTGTTTTATTTTGCTTTTTTTCTCCAACGATATGCTGGAGCTTCTCTGTTGGAAACCTGGACTTCCACAAAGGTCCTCTCATCCATGGTTGTCTTAAGACAGTGTTCTCCAGGGGCTCTTGGGCCATGGCCAGAATGGGCTGGAGATGGTTCACAGCAGGGACCCAGGTCTGTGTGCCTACTACCTGATGCATGAGTGGGCAGGACTCCTTCTGGGTCCCTTGGTGTATGGTGCTGGATCCCACGGTTCCCACAAAGGCACTTTTGTCTCTGGACAGATGCTGAATTGTCGTTGTTGAGGAGGAATTCCATGATGGAAGTCTTTTTTTCAGGCTTATTGCTAATGCCACTCTTTAATTTCTTCTAAGGACAATTATAATGTCTGTTTTCACAATTCAAGAAAGAAAAATAGTTGAGTCATGACAAGATATAGCAGATGCTTCCTTCCCTTCAGAGCATGGAAGATGTATCCATTTACTGACTGCACCAATTGGGTTCAGCATTGGCTGGGCCACTCCTCCAACTTTTGAACTATTATTAACAGAGATATTCCATTACAAACAGTTGTTCACTAAAAGTAAAGTTGTCAATGCATATGAAACATCTTGATATTAAATTCAAAATAGCTGCATAAATGATAGATTTGCAATTGATACAGAATACAGGGGAAAAACTAAAATTAATGGGGAAAAAGACAGTTCAATTTAAAATGCAGTTTGTCAAAGATCTTTAAAAACCTTATTTTGAACATTTTAGGACCTTCACTAATGTTTTCATAAAGCAGGTCAATAGTCTCTGCTGGAGATGGCAGAATAGCAGACTGGATGATTTGATGTATAGTCATATTTTGTTTGGTCCACATAGTGTTTTACATTTAAAACTTTTTCACATAAAATTTTCACATAAAATCTTTCATGGAAAAAATAGGTGATTGGTAACACTGGCTTAGCATTCTTATGTAGTAATTGACAAGAGACAATAAAGGGGAGCTTCCCTTTTATTTATTTTTAATTGAGATATAAATAACATGTAACATTATATTAGTTTCAGGTATACACATAATGATTGACATATGTATATATTGTGAAATGATCACCACAATAAGTCTAGTTAACATCTGTCACCACACAGTTAAAATAATTTGTGTGTGTGTGTGATGAGGATTTTTAAGGTTTACTCACTTCGCAACTTTCAAATATTCAATATAGTATTGTTAACTGTAGTCACCATGCTGTACGTTACATCTCCGTGAGTTATTTTGTAACTGGAAGTTTGTAACTTATAATCTCCCCTCCCCACCAGAGCTGCCCCTTTTAGATAACCCAGTGCTCTCTTGAGTTTTCCCAGGCTTACCTGACCTGCTTGTTCTTGCCATCGATCCCACCTGGCTCCTGGTGGCATTTGAGTTAGTATTCCCTGGTTTTTGGGGGTGTTCTAGTATCAAAGGTCCTGCTGCCAGCTTTCTCTCAGATCCTTAATCCTCCCCTTTTTGAAGAAATTCTACCACTTTATTCATACATTTGGCTTAAGGCTTCAATACTGAAATGCAAGTGTCCTTGATAAGGGAGATAACTATAGCTGTTATTAGTCATTAACCCTTGTGTTTGAGAACTCCATTTATTCTCAAGCTAGTGAAGATAGGCAAGGAGAGTATAAAGAACATAAGGGCACCAGAATCCAAAGGGAAATATCCAGGACCCACCACGAAGGAGGGAGGAGGGGCGAGGATGCTGAATGGGAAAAGTGGTTAACCTTGAGGATTGCTCTTACCCTCTTAACTTGCCCGAAGACTGGCCTTTATTATTAATGTGTGATTCAGATGTATTGGATAAGCAGAAGCAAAATATCTGGAAACAAGTGTCAGCAAGATGAAGTAGGGCAGACTGGGGGAAATGCCATGTGGTAGAACATGCTGTGGGAAGAATATTTGTGGAAGAATTCCCATGGCTCCATAAGATGGTTGGACCAAGAGGAATGCCATTCTAAAAAACAGAGGAGTCTGGTATGGCATTTCCCGTAGAATCACCATGCTTTCCTCACAGATAAAAAACATAACAGGATCAGGAGGGAAGTAATGTATCCCAAACAAAGGTATCTTCCTTCTGGTTTATTCTCTGGACGCTGTTGATTTTGTATGCTGTACGCTGTACACTGATGATTTTGCAGTTCTTCTTAAATGGAATCTGTTTGCAGTTGTACCATCAGACCAGTATAGGCTGCGTTGTTTGGAATTTGCACCTAGGAAAGTTTGAGTTTATTCCAGTGCTTGTTAACTGTTTGAAACTAGGATTGTATTACTTCTGTTTCTGAAATGTGATTTAACCCAAAGAGACACAATACGAGAGTTGTGGCCAAAATAGATAATGCCTGTATATGTGTGGAATTAAGCTGAAACCTCTTTCCATTTTCAAATAAATGAATAGGATTACATGCTCCACAGATGGTATTTCAATCCCTTGTGTGGGATCCATTACAATAGCCTATTTCAATACAATTTTTTTTTTCTGTATGTCATTCACTTGGTAGAGGAAACGCTTAGTAGAACATTGTATTGTGAGTTTTAGTATTAGCGTTCCCTCAAATGATTCTTTCTTTGGAGAGTCTAGAGCCAATACCTTCATAAGCATTTGGAGAGCCCATCCATCAATAGCCACACACTCACTGAAATTGCAAAGTTTGTACAGTATTTTAGTGTTAGCTCAGATTTTTTTTTTTTTAATCTGCCCTCTTTCGTATTTAGAGAGGTCTCTTTGCCCCTCCCTGGAAGTTTGCCTCACACTCTAATTTTTTTTTTTCAACAACTTTATTGAGGTAACATTGACATAAAATAATGGTACAAATTTAAATGAACAATTTGATAGGTATGGCATATGTATGCAACCATGAAACCATCACCTCAGTTATGATAGTGAACCTATTCATTACGTACTTGCCATTAGTACATCTTTGGTGAAGTGTCCAAATCATTTGCCCATTTTGCAATTTGTACAAGCTTTTGTTTTCTTATTTAGTACCTTTCTATGTTCTGAATATAAATTCTTTATCAGATATATTTTTTGAAAATATTTCTTTCATTCCATGACTTATCTTTTTATTCTTTTAATGGTGTTTTTTGAAGAAGCAGAAGTTTTTAATTTTGATGGATGAATTAATTAGCTTGTTCTTTGGCAGATTGTGTTTTTAGTACCATATCTAAGAAATCTGTGCCCAACTCATGGTCACAAAGGTTTTCCCCTATGCTTTCTTCTAGTGGTTTTATACTTTTTAGGTTTTACATTTAGGTCTGTGACTCGTTTTGAGTTAACATTTGTAAATGGTGTGAGAGTATATATCCATGTTTATTTGTTTGCACACAGATATCCAATTTTTCCAGCATTATTGAGAAAACTGTTCTTTCTTCACTGAATTACCTTTGTGCTTCTGTCAAAAGATAATTGTCTATATATGTGCAGATTTATTTCTGGACTATTTTCTTTCATTAATCTTTTGTCTCTATGTATATCAACATCATACTTTCTTGATTACTATAGCTTTATAACTCTTTAAACCAAGTAGCATAAGTCCTCCAACTTTGTATTTCTTTTTCAAAGTTGTTTTGGCTATTATAGTTACTTTGCATTTATTTATGAATTCTGAAATTGGCTTGTTAGTTTCTACCAGAAAGAAGCTGCTGGAATTTTGATTGATGTTATATTGATTTTATTGATCTATTGGAGGGAGAATTGATATCTTAACAATATTGAGTCATCTGTCTCTCTAGTAGAGAGAATATGTATATTATGCTATTGTTGGGTGAAGTGTTCTATAAGTGTCAAAGAGGCCAGATTAGTTGATAGTTTTGTTTAATTCTTTAATTTCTCTCAGTGATGTTGTTAGTTCTTAGTGTATAGGTCTTTCACCTCTTTGGTCAGATTTATCCCTAAGTATTTCATACTTTTGATGCTATTTTAAATGGCTTTTAAAATGTCAATTTCTGATTGTTCATTGCTAGTATATAGAACCATAATTAAATTTTGTATATTGGTTTTTATTTGCAAACTTGTTAAATTCTATTGTTATTTTTAATAACTTTTTTTGTAAATTCTATCAGATTTTGTATATACATGTATATATTTATATAATCTGTAAATAAAGGCAGTTTTATTTCTTCATTTCCCATCTGGATTTTTTATTTCTTTTTTTCTTGCCTTATTACACTTGCTAGAACCTCTAGGACAATACTGGATGGAAATGATAAGAGTAGACATCCTTGTTCCTAATCTTAGGGGGAAAGCATGTTCTTTTTTTATTGTGTGTAATATTAGTACTAGTTTTTCCATATTTGCCCTTTATCATGGTAAGGAAATTCCTTTTTCATCCTACTTTGCAGAGAATTTTTATCAGGAATGGATGTTGAATTTTGCCAAATGCTTTTTTGACATTTTTTGAGATATAATTTTCTGCTATTATGGATTTTTTTTTTTTAATTTAGGAATCGGTATCTTTTCCAAAAGAGGAAAAATGTAATTTTTTTTTAATATGGTTGGCGCAATAAATACATATCTGAAAAATAGAAGTATATGCAGACTTGGGGTTTATTATCAGAAAGTAGGTGGTTTATGACATTCATTAACCCATGCAAGAAATTCACAGCAAAGGTTTCCATGATTCTCTGTGTCCTTCCTTCAGATTACCTGATAGTATTTGCAGATTTGGCCGTTTTGTCCACATGCTAGGAGAAAGGAAGGGGAATTGTGTTTACCAATCAAATCTTTCCCCCTGCACTGTTTTCCACATGAACACTTCAATCCAGGAAGAGGGTTGGGAAATGTCGTTTATGGCTGGTCACATTATTGCCCCTGGTAAAAGTGGGATTCTGTTAATAAAGGTGGAGGGAAGAATACACATTTAATATATACTTAGTGATATCTGCCAAAGACACTGTTAGTAATCATTCCTAGTATTTGTCCTTAAGAGTCATGAAAACCTTAACAGGAATAGAAGGAAAGGAATTTTAGATATGGATTTTTTTTTATTATTACATTTACTGAGTATAAATTTATAGGCACCCAGCATTCTCTCACTCTCCATGACCAATCAGCATTTTTACAGGTTACATGTATGAACACTGTGGCTGTGGGGCAAAAGCCCTTGACCCCAGGCAGTGGGTTATGCAACTTTGGGGACGAGATGGAAGGAGGATGCAGTATGAGGCAGCTGTTGTTGGCCTTTTTTCCTGCGACTTTATTACAGAGGTGTCTACTTCATCATTTCAGATGTTGTCTCTTTTCATGAGATGCTGTTTCATTCACTTCATGTGGAATTACTTCCTGCAGCAATCACAGTATTTTTATGAGAGCTTTATTGGGATATAACTCACATACCATACAATTTAACCATTTAAAGTCTATAATTCAATGGTTTTTCATATTCAGAGAGTTGCAGCCATCACTCAATTTTAGAACATTTCATCACCTCAAAAAAACCCTGTACCTATTAGCCATCACCCCACATTCAACCCTAATCTCCCAGCCCTAGACAACCACTAATATACTTTTTGTCTCAATAGATTTGCCTGTATAGACATTTCACATAAATGGAATCCTTGAATGTGCTCTCACAGTATTTTGCTCATATCTCTGTTATCGCCCCTGCCTTCTGCTCTGTGTTTATTGGGTTTTAGGGGCCTACATATGACTTCCTATGGAGACTAAATTCCTGATATGCCTTCTTTGTATCCACAGTAGTGCCTAGGAATATGTTTGCTTCATCAGTACATATTAAATTGAAGGAAAAGAGAATTCCCTTCCATTTTATGAACAAATAAAAGGGTAAGCTGCAATATAATGTTTGGAAATAGGAAAACAAAATTATTCCTGTCTGTACTTGAACAGTGTAGTAGCAGTTAGATTTTGTAAAGACTTACATATAATTGGCCTCAAAAAAAAGTACGGAGTAGAGAAAGTTTATCTTGGAAGTCAACTCTCTCTTTCTCTTCCTCCTTTGAATCTTCTAACTTCAACTCTTGTCATCTAGTACACCTGCCCTAGTTTCTGACCCAGCACAACCTCTACTCTCTTTTACTCTCCTACCCCAAGCCCCTAATTAAAACCCATCTTAAATTTTGTTCCACTGGGAGTCAGGCATCAAGGTTTAATACTACTCCTGGCTCTAATTCCAGCTATAAAAACTGGGGAAATCATTTCATTTTCCAAGTTTTATTTTCCTTGTCTGAAAAGTGTGGAAACAATGTTCACCAGAGGCATCTTTAACTCTAAAAATCTATGTTCCTCAATAAATTAGTGAAAACAAGACTCGTGACTTATTTGTTCTTTATTCATAAGACCAAATTAACAGAAATTTCTGAGGAAAAAGATTAGCTGGAAAGTTTGTGTTTCTATTCGACAGTCCTTTTCAAGAAATACTTTGACCATGGAAACATTTTAAACATTAATTTAAATGAATTGATTATATTATATACTTTATAATATAAAGGTAGGTACTGTGTTTAGAGATATAATTGGTTTATAAAGGAATCTTTTGTCTGCCCACTCTTACTTTCACCTTTTTGTCATACCCTAGGTGTAAATACAAAGGGAAATGTATGTGGCAGAAGAGAAAATTATTGAGTATATTTGTTGGCTCTCAGTACTAAAGCCAAGTATTTGCAAGTGAAAGGAATGAGGTCCATGGCACTGATGATGGGATTTTAATGGATTTAGGAACTAAGGCTGAAACAGGAGCATAATTAGAAAAGATTCCAGGGTCATCATGTCATTCCTCACCTGTTCATCAGGCAGACAGGCTGTCCACAGCTTTCACTTCAAAAACGTGACATATTCTTATCATTAGTGTCTCCTGCCTTCCAGTTCTTGAAGGACAAGATGCTTTGGCTGCCCCTTACAACTTTATGTGTCTGTAGCAGTGTACTTATTGTGAGCCCAGAGATTCAGCTTACATCTACTAAAACAGAATACTGAAAACTCAGAATATGATACACAGTGATTTTCTTAAGGAGAGATGTGAGAAATAATTCATGTCGATTTGTCATCCTTGCTAGCTGTTCCTGGGAGAGCCACACCTGTGATGGGTCTTTTGTACCTGTCCTTGAAATCTAAGCTATTGAGTATTTGCTAAGGGGGACCTCTGTTTCCTTTCTCTTTTCTAGTTCACTTTGGGATTTTTCTACAAGAAAGATTCATGTCGTTAACTTACCTGGTTTCCATGTGAAATTTTAGTCATGGAAGCTCAGTGTCCAGAGTAGGTACCTGAAGTTAAAAGAAGGATGAAGCTAGGGTGGAGCGCAGCTGATCTAGAGGGAGGGTCTGAATCTGTCACCACATATACCAGAGTTAGCGTTCCTTTCTCTTGGTGAATTGGAACATCAGAGACGCAGACATATGTCAGTTTATTTTGTTTTTCTCTGTTGGCAACTTTCGCTCCTGCCAATCTTACAGGTACTGGGCGAAGAGAGTCTAGAGCTGCTGGGATAAGGGCATGGAACAGAGATGACATTTATGCGACAGCATCTGATGCTGTGTGTAGATTCTGCACCATCGCACTAGAATTTGGTGTTTTTTCCTTTTAGAATCCATACCATCAATATTTCCCATGATTTAGATCATTATTTGACTTTAGGCTTCAATACTCAGAGGTAATTACATTGGCTTTTGCTTTAATTAAGGAAAAAAATCATTAAGAAAGCAGATTCCCCTTTCCAATTCCTGATAAACTTACAGACAAATTTGTTTTCTGCTATTTTTCATATTTTGCTTCAGATTTTGGCCATATATTAGTTTGTTAGTTCAAGGCTTTCATTAAAATAATCTAGAGTTTAAAATTAGCATCATAGGATTTTTTTTCACCTGTTATAATTGACTGAACTTCTTGATGTTCATTTCATAGAACACAAAATTTGTACTATCAGGTATCAAACATGAGAGCATCCATGTGATTATTTAGCAACCTCAAAGTGTTCTGAAGCAGAATTTTTACACTTAGAAATTTACTCAATATTCTTTTTTTTTTTTTTTTGAATTAGCAAAACAAGAGCAAAAAAAACAATGATTGGAATCCAAGCATATGTGATTTTGATTCTTAACCCTCTGGGACACATGTTTAACACATTCATTTCTTCCCCATGTTGGTATTAGAGTAGAGGCGCTAGACCTGCATGCTCGATTCAGGGGTCACCCCAGGGTTAAGAGTTAACACAACTACAACTAGTACCAAAGCTTACTATGCACCTCCATGGTTACTGCGCACATCAAAGAAGTCGTTTGTGGGGAAGGTAAGATGAGTGGCGAAAGGACATAAAAGGAAGGTAGGAGTGAAAAAACGAAAGGGGAGAAAAAAAATTGAGACCTGCCCAATGAACACCCCCAAATCCTTCTCTCATGGCCACCCCTTCCCAGGTAGGTATGAAACCCCAGTTTCATATCCAATCCAGTGTCCTGGGAACCCAGAGATTTTCAGATTCTCAAATGGTAGAGTTGATATTTTTGTCAAATAAAATCTTATATGGATGCCCAAGATATACAAACAGAGAAGTGGGTTTTTAAAATTCAAGTTATTTAAACCAAAAAGTAAAATAGTTTATACCCATTTCTCACCCCTCCACATACCCTCACCTCTGGCAACCACTAATCTGTTCTCTGCACTATGAACTTGGCTGTTTGTGTGTTTTTTTTTTAAGAGTCTACGTGAAAGAGAGATCATGTCTTTCTCTGCCTTATTTCATTTACTATAATGCCCTTGAAACCCATCTATGTTGTTCCAAATGGCAAGATGTCATGATTTTTATGGCTGAGTAACATTTTATTGTGTGTGTGTGTGTGTGTGTGTGTGTGTGTGTGTGTATTAATCACACCACAATTTCTTAATCCATTCATCCATTTGGAACTTAAATTGTTTCCATATCCTAGATATTGTAAATAATGCTTCAGTGAACATCGGTGTGCACATATCTTTTTGAATTAGTGTTCTTGTTTTCTTTGGGGAAATACCCAGAAGTGGAATTGCTGGATCACGTGCTAGTTATATTTTGAATTTTTAAAGGAACCACCATACTATTTTTCATAGTGGTGCACCAATTTACGTTCCCATCAGCAGTGCCTAAGTGTTCTTTTTTCTCCACATCCTCACCAACACTTGTTATTTCTTGTCTTTTTGATAATAGCCATAGTTATATATCTCATTGTGGTTTTCATTTGTATTTCTCTCATGATTAGTAATAGCGAGCATTTTTTCACATACACGTTGGCCATCTGTATGTCTTCTAAAGTAGCGTTTTATTAATATATAAATGTGCAGGTTAACACATAACATTTTCTTAGGGTAAAATAAAATGATGAAGACAATAACTCTTAAATAAACACAAAAATTTGAAATTTGAGGATATGGGTATACTTCTTTTCATCAACCATCATATTTAATTCCTGTGTTTTCTTTTAAATATACAGTATCAGAAAATTCTTATTTCATATTAAAGGCAAATAGTATCTATTTTTTAAAACTTTCAAGGCGTACAAACAGAATTTTAAATAGTTTTAGTATCTTGAAGGAGGAGAAATTGGTAAATTTGGGTTTGAAGACTGATCACGAATAATATATTGCAAATAGGGATGTCATCAGTACATAAGTGAGACAAAGCACGTTCATATTTACATATTTACAGGATGCCCGCACTCTCTGTAAGGTGTTCCTGTGTGCGTCTTCTGTGTGCAACATAAAGTGATGCAGCATGTGTATAAATCACATAAAAATATTTACTGACATGGAAAGATGTTCCCATTATATTAAGTGGAAAGGTATATTGAAAAAAACTATGAGCCTTTTCTTTTTTCCTTGAGGATAAAATAAATAGGAAAAATTCATGAAAGATTTTACACAAAAATGTTACTAGTTGATGGAAGGAGATGAGATTTATTTTGCGTACTGGTATTTGATGTTTGGACTGTAGACCTGTTTACTTTTGTAATAAGACATGAATTAATAAAACTAATCTCTAAAGCATAAGACATTTTATCTCATCCTTATATAAAAATTTGGAGTACCTTAATCCAAGGTTGTCCCACTCATCTATCTGGGTATTTTAAAAAAATGGTTCATCAGTGTAAGTGGCACTAAAATCGAAGGAATGCTGATGTTCAGCACAGTGTATTTTGGATGTCCCTTTCCATCAGCCCATTGAACTTTGCTTTGGAAATCATCAACTACCCAGTCCACTCATGTTTGCAATGGATTACCCTCTAAGGGTAAGGGGTATCACACCTAAGAGATTCACTGATGGAAGAGAAATTGAGATTTACTATGTCCTGAGACCTGGGTGACCATTTTCAAATATTCTGCTCAAATAGAAAAGGGCACCCAATTCTGCTGCATCATAGTTGTGAATGACACGTGCACGAAGGAATCCGACTGTTGTTTCTGGTGAAGGTATTACATGAAGGGGATATCGCTCAATTTCCTCGGCGGCCTGGAGTTCTGATATCTCGCTTTGTGATTTGTTTTTGCATTCACATCCACATACGCTTCTCCTGAAACAAAGAGGATATATTTGGTAGTCACCGATAACTTTTTTTAAAAAGTGGATTAGGCAATTTCCCTTGAAACTCTTTCTTAATTTAGCATGAAGTAGAATTAAATAGTAGAAATGAAGGAATTTATTTGGAGCTATCAAAATAAGATGGGGAATTGTTTAGTTACACTGCAGACTGTAAGAGGGCTGAGGAAAGGATTGAAGAAAATTATCAAGCATGCATGTTGTTTTAAGGGATACTTGAGACCGGGATGTGAAACAGCTGTGTTGTTGGGGTTTTTTTCTCTTGCCAACTTTCCTTATTTGATTGATTTTTCTCTCTGACAGCCCACTGTGCTGATAAATGTGTCCACGGTCGCTGCATTGCTCCAAACACCTGTCAGTGTGAGCCTGGCTGGGGGGGCACCAACTGCTCCAGTGGTAAGTGTCCACCTGCTGTTGTCCGTCTTGGGGTTTTTTTTTGCTGTATGCGCCTCCTCGTCTGCAGATTGTCCGAGCCACTGGATTCCCTTTTCATCCCTCTACAGAACATGGTGTGGATTCCCAGCCTAATTTAGTAATACAGTTTCCTTTGAATCTCTACATCTATTACACACAGAACTGTTTTTAACTGAGTATGAAGCAAGGTACTTGGAAGGAAGATTTCAATAATCTGCTGCTGATACTTCTGTAAATGCAAATGCTTTTCCAAAGTAGGGCAGTTATGGCAACATAGCTATTGTATTCTAAAGTTCTGTTTTTATGTTTCAATTTGTCTATACGCTTTGATGATTAAAATTTTCCACGTGTTAGTTTCAATTGAGAAGTAAAATTGATATTTTCAATGCTTAACATATTTATCTCTGCAT
Source organism: Eonycteris spelaea (assembly GCA_003508835.1). NCBI lineage: Eukaryota > Metazoa > Chordata > Mammalia > Chiroptera > Pteropodidae > Eonycteris > Eonycteris spelaea. The sequence continues at coordinate 1,531,163 of PUFA01000175.1, forward strand.
TCTGAGATGCAAATGAGTATTTGCTGGGATAACTTGGGGAGAAATATTGGTAACAAAAGAAAATTTATGAACAGCTTGGTATTAAATGTAATATAATATATAATCTGTCTGTTATGTTGAATTATAATTCTAAATAATGATATTTTGAACTATTAGCGGGTTACACTTAAAATCCCAAATTATTTATTATGAGTATTAAATGATGGAATGTCACATGGTAAATATAGTTGCTTTTGTAAATTTCACAGTTAAAGCTTACATTTTCTGGCTAACTCATTGTGTATACTTCCTATTCCTTTATATTTCTTTTTGCTTTGAGAAATGCGGGAGGAAATCAAAGTGTAACTAAATTTTAATACACAAACCGTTATGTTTAGAGAAAGGAAATAATAGTTTTAAAAATTGGCAGACTCTCATGACAGCACAAATTTGTCCTTATTCCTGCAAAACAATTGTCTGAAATTAGTCCAAAAGGATTTCAAGCTGCATAGATAAGCTGATTTTAAGAATTTTTACTAGCTTACATTTGGAATCGGGAGATGAGTCTATCTTGTTAGAACTGCTTGTTTTAGTGTTGTGATCTCTTGGCTGTACCTGAAACAGCATTTCCAGGGGAAGTCCTTGTGCTGTCTGTGCACAGAATATTCTGTGTGATGGAGCCTTTTTATTATACCTTAAAGAGTTGCGGGGAGAGAGAGAGAGAGAGAGAGAGAGAGAGAGAGAGAGAGAGAGAGAGAGAGAGAGAGAAAGTGTGTGTGTGTGTGTGTGTGTGTGTGTGTGTGTGTGTGTGTGTGTGTTTCTGCCTCTGATGGGCTTCCAATCCCAATGTGTGTGTCTGTCTTGCAGGGCTTTGTTTTGCTTCTGCTGGAGACTAGGAGGGGAGTGGGCACTGTGTTCACATGCTGTTGAGGCAAAATTTGGGATGTGGGATTTGGCTGTCCATTTTTCTGGCCGACTGACCTCAAATGGGATGTGGCTTTCATGAACTTTTCCATTTTAAAAATCAGTTGTGCCTACACATTTTGAGGAAAAAATAACATTATTATATAAACTAGTGGGAAAGAGAAGAATGGATGTCTTCGTCATTTGAAAAGTGAGGTTTGTTACTAATTCCAGGGCAAAAAATGATGTGGAATAATTTTAGTTGTATTCATGCTTGGTCTCGGAAGAACTGCAGCCTACCTCAAGCTAAGAGATCAGACTGAAGAATGTTTGTGTAAACAAAACAAAAGCCTACATGGGTTTCAGACTCTCTAGAATTAATTTAGGCCTTCTAGAAAATAAACTGCTTTATTTTGGAGTTTACCGATTTTTGAACGAGGCCTCTAGAATTCTGAAAACATGTGTTCCTTCAGTCCTGGAAGATGATATCAAGGCAACTTCTAGGTTATTCTCTACAACTCATGTTTTGGCTCTTTTATAATGAACAAAAGCATAAATAAACATGAATGGATATCTGCAGCTTTCAAAGATGTTCTGAGAAAAACATTTCTGACACTTTTTTAAAGCACATTAGAAAATGCTATTCTGAGCTCGAGCACTGGGTTTGTTACCTGTGTGTGATTTGTGGCAATTACTCTACTATTACAGATACATATTAGATCTATAAAATGATTGCTCAGACTCCTTCCTTGTATCAGTCAGGATCCAATCAGGAGACAGTAACCACAATAGTGTGTTTTTTTTCCAGTAAACATTTTATTTTGGAACAGTTTTAGATTTACAGAAAAATTGCGAAGATAGGAGAGCATTCTCATTAACCCACATTCAGGTTTCCCCTCGTTAACACCTTACTGTTAGTCTGTCATACTGAGAAACGACATTAGTACATTACTGTGAGATAAACCCCAGACTTTATTTGGATTTCATCAGTTTTTTATTAACATCTTCTTTCCATTCCAGGACCTAGTCCAGGGCACAACCCTGCATTTCACTGTCAGGTCCCCCCTCCCCACCATCTCCTCTGGTCTGTGACAATTTCTAAGATGTTGTTTGTTTTCCATAACCTTGGCAGTTTTGAGGAATACTGACCAGGTATCCTGTAGAATGGCCCCCAGTCTATGTTTGTCTGATGTTTTTCTCATCATGAGACTAGGAGTATTGTGGGTTTAAAAAAGGATAGTAACAGAGGTGAAATGCCTTTCTCATCACATTGTATCAGGGGTATCGTGGCATTCATATGATGTAATAATGTCATCACCTAGTTAACCTTCACTTCCTGATGTGTAGTGCTTGCCAGGTTTCTCCACAATTACTTTTTTTTTTTTTTACTCTATTCTTTGGAAAGTAAGTCACTAAGTCTAGCATGTCCTTAAGAGTGAAGGGCAGGAATTAAGCTCACATCTTTAGGGAGTGAGTACCTACATATGTTATTTGAAACTCTTCTGTAAGGAAGATTTGTCTTTACACTATTTACTCCATCATTTAGTTATATCAGTATGGACTCATGTATATTTATATGATATTTTGGGTTATGAGCCAATATTTATTTTGTTGGTCTAATTGTTTCAGCTATGGAGACTGGGAGTTCTTTCAGGTGACATGCTCCCATCCTTCTATTTGCTTCTTTGCTTTTGAGTTTGTGTTTTGAGCATTTCCTTACCTTCTGGTAATAGGATGCTCCAAGCTCATGTTGTGTTTTTCCTGCCTCAGCCTTGGAATGAGCCATTGGAGAATGATATTTAGAAACCAAGTTCTGGATTCTGGGGATGCTGGGACACATAGTAACTTAAATGCGGAAAGTTTATTTAAAAAGAATTATAAGAAGAAGATTGGAATAATGAGCAATTGGCTAGTAAGAAGTAAATAGCACTCAAAACAAGACAGGAATAGCTGATCTAAGGAGCATCCACTACTCCTAGGGCTGAGATAGAATGCCCAAAAGAAGCCCCACCAGGGGTATAATCCAGACCTTGTTAGAGAAGGTACAATCATCATCACTCACTGGATGGTAGAGAAGCCGCCTGTGCCGTAGGAGCCTGGAGCCAGACTGGGGAAGCTGCTTCTGTTGCAGACGCTGGGCACGGTGAAAGCTGTAGGTGCTACTGAGCCAGATGCTGGAGAAGACTCTCCGGCTGTGCTTACATGGCAGAAGCTGGCAGCCGGAGAAGCCATGTGCGCTGCAGGAGACAGCTGAGCTAGCACACTGGAGCCAGGATGGAAAACACACCCTGGAATATCTCTCCAGCACCCTCTACAGAAACTTAATATTCAGCCAGCAGGCAAAGAGAAAATATTTAAAGGGTCCACATTTGTAGAGTAGACAATGAAAGATAAATTTAGCACTGAGAAGCAATAAAGTGTTAACTGTTGCAGTCCACACCTTTGGTTACTCCTCTGTGCATAGTTCTATGCATGTTTGAATTATCGTACATCAACAAAACAACTCTCTGTTTCCACTTAATAAGTTATAACTATCAATCTTACAAGTAAAGACCTTCTCACTGTCTTCATCAAATGAGGAGATACAAGTCCCAACAGTTGTGTATCTATTGCTGATTATATTAATTTTTCCTCAAATTCAGTCATAGTTCTACTGAATGTTGTTATCTAGACACTAAAGTTAACATTCAACAACTTGTATATAAAATAAAAATGGAAAGAATGGGGGGAAATGCATCTAAAAATACACATATTCCTATAACAAGCAGATAGAAAATATTAAAAACTACTACAGGCCCCTCTTCATTAGTCACAAAATTGTGTAGTAGCAATACAGTTTACCCTTGATAATCAGGATCAATTATTCCAGCCAGAGAGTAATTCTTTTTATTTACATTAAGAGCCTAAAATGACCAGATAGCAATAAATTGATTACTGTCACACAAAGCTGTCTCTCTGTATTTTTTTGCCCTTCTGAATATCCATGGGAGATTAAGAAATTAACAGATATCTTCACATGTACAGGTTTACAAAAGCTTCCCTTGGAGAGTTAATCTGACTATTTACCTTGTCAGTGGAGGGAAGGATTCTTATATGTGATGTACAGTCAGTGTTCTGGGTCTCAGTGTATTCTCTGTATTAAGAACCAGGGGTGTCAACTGTCAAGTTTGTTCCCCTGGAGTGAAATCATGATTTATTTGACTAGACTCAAACATTACTTCTTTTTAATTTTGATTAAATATTTTTTTTTAAAAAAACGCACACATATTTTACTTTTCTTGGCATCCTAATATATACCCCAGCTTATATGACATTAATCTGTCTTTCCTCCATCTCTCCCTTCCCTCCTCTCCTCTCTCTCTCTCTCTCTCTCTCTCTCTCTCTCTCTCTCTCTCTGTCTCTCTCTCTCTCTCTCTCTCTGTCTCTCTCTCTCTCTTTCTTTCTCTCTCTCTCTCTGTCTCTCTGTCACTCTCTCTCTCTCTCTGTCTCTCTCTCTTCTCCTTTCTCCCATCAATCTCTGTCTGGTCATCAATCCTCTATTTCTCTTTCTCCCTCCCTCACTAGATGACAATTCCTGGAGGTCAGGAATTGTATTATTGATCTCTTTAGCCTCCCTTGTGCTTGGCATGTGGTTGGAACACAGTAAATATTTTTTCCAGATCATTAGAATGAATAAATGGTATGATTCTGTATGATTCTGAGGTCATTTGTGGGTTTATGATGTGAACTTTCATTGAACGATTACTGTGCGCAAGGGTCTGTGTTGGATGCTAGGGATAAGGACACAAGTGTGAAACAAAGCTCATACTTTGAGAAAAGTAGACAGCAGCGTGAATGTCTTATCCTGAGGAGGAGAATAGCCTCAGTAGAAAAGGTGGCTTGAGGAAGCTAAAAATGGAGTTGGGTAAGATAATGAGAGGTTTTCTAGGTGGACAAAGGCAAAAGGGCCTTGTATATCATTATAAGGTGAAGGGTACTGAAAAGGAGATGATAAAAAAGTATAGACTGCTCTTCCAGAAACTTAGCTGAGAAGCCAAGAAGAAGGGGCAAAGAGGGAGTTAGTAAAAGGCAAATGTAGGTTTAAGAGAAAGTTTTGTGTTTAGTTGCTATTGTTTGTGTTTTAAGGTGAAAAAGACTAACGGGCTGGGAAGGTGGTAAAAGAAAAGGAGAGGCTGACGACTTAATTGAGAGAGAGGATCATTAATTGAGAGAACAAAGCTCCAGAGAAGACAGTTGGGGATGGGATAGGATCCCCGGAACTGATTAGCGGGAAGAAATACTTCCCATTCCCAACAGAATGAGGAAAAGCATTGCTGGCAGGGAAGTCAGTAGGTTTCTGGTACCGACGTGCTGGTGGGTGAAGGGAATGAGCATCTGAGGGAGTTCATATGAGACGACCTTTCTTCCCTTGGTAAATTGGGAGGAGAGATAATCCACCGATACTCAGGGGAGTAGAAGTTGGGTCCCACTGATGATGATGATGACAGTAATAGTTCTCCTTTATTAAGCCCTTAGCATGTGCCAAGCATCATTGTAAGGACTTTACAGAAATGACATTAAATGTGTACAGCAGACAGCGAGATGGTTACAATTCTTGTTTCTATTTTACCAATGAGGGAATGGCAGTGCAGTAAAATAAAATCACTTGCCTATACATCTAGTAAATGGTGGAGAAAGACTCACATCTCGTTCAGTCAGTCACTTTAACCACAAGGGTACGGTGCCTCCTGAAGCTGGAAAGGAGATTTAGCGAAAGTGACAAGGGCACTGAGGGGAATGAGATCAGGAAGCAGGGGCTGACACCACCAGACAAATATAAAAATAAATTTCGTGAGAGATGTTGAGGGCAAGCTGACATTAGAGATGATGAATTTGAAATGATATCAATTTGGTTGGACTCATTTGTAATTTTTAATTTCCTCATTTGTGATATTAAGAATGTTAGGTCAGTTTATATTTACAATCCCTTTCAAGTCTGTGATTCTATGAGTGATTTACTCTAATAAATACATGTGTACAATCTCTGACACCATTTTTGTGTGTTGGAAACCCTTTACATCTTTTCTTTGAGTAGCAATGAAACATTTGTTCTTTCAACCTATATAATTCCCATTTATGATTTTCTGAACGTCTATAGGGAAATTTATTTCTCCTCTGGCTATAGGGCACATCCAAAACACAAGGAAAAGTCCTAAATCAACCCGCAGCCAGTAAACAGTTCTCAAATGTTTGTTCCCCCGGCTTTTGACATTAGGACAAAAGAGAGGCACACATGAAAATTAATTTTGGTTTAGAAAATCTGAAGTGGGTTTTATTGAGTCACCAGCAGCATTTCTGGTTAAATGTACTTGGACGTAGTGAAAACATGCCTAGGAGGCAAGACTAGCTCAAATATTTTCAGGTACCATGTTAGGAACACTGATAACCTTTTATATAAAGCAGGCATGCTGCGCAGTAGTAAGACTTTGCCTGCAGGATATTCGAATCAGGAATCCATTTGAAGGATATTACAAGTCAGAAGTCCTAAGGCACAAAAAGCCGACTCGTTCCTCAGAAAGGTTTATTGTAAAGGTCTATTGACTGGACACAATAGCTGATCGATGTTGTCTGGAGAGAGAAGACACTCAGAGCCCAGTCCTCACGGCAAGTCATTAACATACCCATCACTCTGTCAGAATTACTTTAGAAATCAGGTTGATGGAGCAGCAAAGATAAGAGTAAATTGTTTGGGTTCACGGTGTGGGGCAGGGCATTGATGATGGGTGCGAAGGATTGAGCTCTGAAGGGTTCATCAGAACTGCCCAAAAGCAGTTTTACTGATGGACTGCCCAAATATTTTGATAGAGGTTACAGACAGAAACTGCTGATTTTGCTTTTCTGAAGGCATCTGAAATCTGGGCTGTTCTTGGTTACTCTCTGGAGGAGCAAAGTGCCTCCTCCATCCCTTTTCCCCAACCTCCCTGTTGAAATTAAGCCTCACTTTCCTTATGCCTAAACTAAGGATAAGAGTATCTACTTCACATGCTTGTGAGGATTAAATGACACAATACCTCTTTAGTTCTCAGCACTGTGCCTGGTAGCATAATGGCTCAGTAAATGGTACTTTTCTTGTGCTTTCTTGTGTGACACACTTGGCTTCCAACAGACCTCTTCACACCAGCCTTTGGACTGGTCAACAGATGGGGCGCTCTTTGTGGACATCTCACTTCATCCTGCAGGCCATGCCCTTCCTTCTTTAGCAGAAGGCTCTCTCTGTCCACAGTCACTTGCCAAGAGCCTCCCCAGACAGCCCTGGAACAGTTTGTTTATGCTATTCCCAACCTCTGACTATGGATGTCCGTCCTTACCACATGATTTGTGTCTGGTTTATATTGCTTCTGGCATAGTGAGAACACTGTAAACATTTATGCTACTTGTACGAGTCAGTTCACATGCAGTGGCTGTAAAAACAAGGCTGGGCTGTCATGTTATTTAACTCCATTCCAAATCATTTATTGATTTTTTTGTTATTGGTTTTTTATTTTTGCTTTGTGCAATATCCCTCCACATCCATTTATCAGCACATCTTGGTTCAACCTCAAAATATAAGAAAATCTAACCTTTTCTCACTATCTCTACTGCTGCCACTGATCCAAGCACCACCCTCTTTAAATTGGTCACCACAATAGTGTCTTTGCTGGTGCATCTACTCAGACCCCACTGGATCAGTTTTCTCAAGTGAGACCAGAGCGATCTGTAAAAATGTACTTCAGAACAAGCTGCTCCCATTCTCAGAACTCGCCAGCATTTCCCATTAGAGTTAAAGTAAAATCCAAAGCCCTGACCATGTCCCACCAGGCCCATCTCCCCATCCCTGGCCATCCCACTGCTGCTCTGGGTATCGCCTGCCCAGCCTCTACCTTTCTTTCTTAAAACCACTAGTTTTACTTCTGCCTTTGCACTTGATATTTCTCCTGCCTGGAATACTCATCTCCCTGGATCTTACATGGCGGCTCTCTAGGTCAATTAGGTCTCAGTTTAATTGCTGCCATCACGAGAGGCTTTCCCTGACCTCCATATATAGTGTTCCTCCATTACTTTCTATTGCATCACCTTTTTAACTTTTTTTTTTTATGGCACTATTTGAAATTATTTTATTTTGTGTGTGTGTTCCCCTCCAGGATGTAAGCCCCATAAAAGCATGGATCTTGTCTGTTTTATTCACTGCTGTGTAGCTAATTTATTCCCCAAATGTCCAGCACAGTGCTGGGTACATGGTAATGATAAGTAAATATTTGTGGAAGAAAGAAGTGATGGCATAAATGTTCCCGGAGCAGTAATGTATATAAAAATGAGATATGAGAGATGAGTAGGACTGTCTCTTCTTTCAAAGCGCTTTCGGTTTAGTAGAAGAACTGGGAGCACATACATAAATAGGTAAGCCAAAGTATCCAGAGAAGTTAAAAGGAAGTAGTCAAAGGTCTTCTAGAGAAAGGGCATGGCCTAAAGTGGTTGGAAGGCCACTTAAGTGACCTTCAGTGGCCTTGACGTAGCTCTCGGGCTCCTGTGGCTTCAGGATTCACCTTGTCCAGGTGCCATGTAGGCTCATTCATCCTTGGTGACTTAGCTGAAAATTTCTTGCCCAGAAACTGGCAGCTGCAATGAAACTGTAGAAGCCAGGCAAGATGCACTAGATGTGGTTTCCATGAACTTTGAGGAAGATGTAGATGTGAGAGCTTCTCACCCTCAAGAGAGGAAAGGATGTAGTATAGGCATGAAGATTATTACTCATGTGGGGGTGTGAATTCTGAAATGGTGGCCTCATGACTAAGAAAAGTTTTGAAAGTCAGCCCTAATTTGAATGGAGAATGGTTAACAATTTGCCATCTAAATGTTTGCATATGACTTCTCAAGGTGGAAATTTTATATGACAATGTAGAACCAACATGGTGTATAAACAGTAAGAAGTTAGGCAATAAAATTCAGACTACAAATCATTTCAAATCACATAGCAACCATTTTCTGGTGACAATGATGTGCTTCCCGGCTGTTCTGCTTAGAGTGAAATAACGATATTGTATATAATAGCCAGTCCTTTAGCCTCACTTCTTACCTTACCTGTAAAATGGGGTAGGATAATACCTGATTTTAGTAGAGATACTCACATCTATCTTATGGGGTTATGCTGTTAATTGACTGGAATTAAGTGCTCTGGTTTATTATATAGTCCAATTCATTTGAAATACGATGTTGGAGGAATGTTCTAAGGATACCCTAAACCACCAGAAAGATGAGCAAGTAGATCCTAGAGTAAGTTAAGCCAGAAACATCACTGGAGACAAAAATGACAAAACTGAAGCTGTCTAACTTTGGGCACGTCATGAGAAGGCAGGGTTCTTTGGAAAAGACAATAATTCTGAGAAAAATAGAAAAGAGGAAGACCAAATATGAGATGGACTTACTCCATCAAAGAGCCATAGACATGATCTATAGGAGCTGAGTGGGGCCATTGAGGGCAGGACATTGTGGACATCACTCATTCACAAGGTCTCCCAAGAGTCAGAGCTGACACAGAGGCATGTAACACACACACCTTTCAGATTATCTGTGGTTTCTTATTGTTCGTGCGTATGTCAAAAATTTTTTTTAAATACTTGGAAATTTCCTCAGTGTAAATAAGAAAAAAACTAGTCAGGTTTTTCCTTTGTTGGTCAACATATCTTTTAAATCATTGAACACCGTGTGGATATTTTAAAGTTTGAGCATTTGTATCTATGTGCTGGAGCAAATTAATCCTGTTTGACACGGATAAAACTAATAAGGGGTAGAAAGTAATATTTACTATATTGGCTCCAAACAAGTAAATAGGAAATAGTAAATAGAGGTTACAAGAGCCTCATTCTTGGACCACAGATGAGTGGTATCATTTTAAATGTTTGTGAAACCTGAAGGTTTTACTGTTCCCTACTGTCCCACATAACTAGTGGACACAACTTCCAAAGAAAATTTAAATTTTAATGAACCTGGTTTGAGCTTGATGTTACTTATAACTGCGAATTTTTGTTCATACATTAAATAAAAGCAGCTACTTAAAAAAAGGAACCTTGTGTTGTAAAATTAGTATTACATAAATCAGATTTATCCAGGCTATGAATTAGTTCTTAGAATAATTAGATCACATCAAAGTTGAAAACTTATTTACGACATAAGATACCATAAGCAAGGTTAAAAGATAAATGAGAGACTGGGAAAAGATTTTTTGCAATATGTAAAACAAATGATTAGTATACAGAAAATGTAAAGAACTCCCACAAATCAATAAAAAAGAAAAAATCCCTCAACTTTATAGTAGGCAAAGGATATAATAAAGTCATTCAGAGGCAAGAAAACATAATTGGCTAATGAGCACATAAGAATACGATTCTTTGTAAAAATCAGTGAAATGCATGGCAAAGGAACAAGATGTCATATTTTACCATCAGATTAGCAAAAGTTAAGAAGTCTGACAATATTGAGTATTGACAAAGATGTGAAAAGAAGTTTCCACGCATCTCTATCATGAGGGTAAATTGGCAGAATAACTCTAGAGTGCAATTTAGCTGTCCTCAGAGTAAAATTTTAATTTGTGAACACCATGTGATCCACTAATTTTATTTCTATTTCTTTATAATTTGTCTATATACTTTAGAGAAATCCTTGCATACATGGACTAGGGGATATATTTGCATTTTTGTAAGATGAAAATTTGGGGGGAAAGAAACTAAAAATGGCTATGAATATGGGAAAAGATAAATTTATTTTATAAAATTATTCTATTTATAAAACGTTTATAAAATTATGCTATACAGCCCCTGTGCCAGCTGCCACCTGGGGCCAGGTGCGTCGGCTGCAGGAACCCCATAAGTACTACACCCTATTTGGCCGCAGCTACTGAAGGATGAAACTCCACTCCTGTATCCAGCCGTCCTCACTTGTAAAACTCGGACTGCTATCTCCCCAGATGTAGACGGTTTTATGATTTTTCTAAAATAAATATTCTAAAGGAAGGTCCCATGAAACAAACACCTGCCCTTATGCCTCAGTTAGCCGTGGGGAAAAGCTTTTCTGTAAACCAGCCCAGTAATAAATATCATGAACTAAAACAAAAACAAAAACAATGTTTATATGTTAAATGTTTATAAAATTATGCTATATTAATTGGAGACTGTTCATATAGCAGAATGCTGTGTAACCATTCATTCCTATAAACTGCTATAAAGTATTTCACTATATTAACAGATGTATCAGTATTAGTAGATCTTAATACCATAATATTGAGAAAGGTGAGATCCACAGTGACATATACATTTTATATAAAGCAAATGCGTGTATAATATAATACAATATATTTCTAGACACACACACACACTGGAAGGATACACATTAAAATTATGACATTGGTTATCTATGGAGAAGGAGTAGAGAAAACACTGAGAACCAGGCAGAAAGAAGACAAAGGGGACTTCTTATGGCTGAATGAGGAAGCACATGTGATGCAGAGCTCACAACAGTGAGTTCTCGGTTATGGATGCATGAGCCTTTGTTATAGTATCACTTTAGTCTTCTGTAGTTTTTTTTTTTCCCCCAAGAAAATGATATTAAATTTTTCAGTAGGTATTGAGAGTTTGAGGAGTAGTTATACAAAAGCATAACCCCATGGGATTGTAAACAAATTATTTAAGACCTTTGGTCTCTCACATCTAGAATGAAGACACTAAGTACTTGCGCTGGGGGTCCTGAGTACTTCTCCTTCAGTGCTCATCTCAGTACAGCACCCTACTTCCTCAGGAAGCCATCTTCCCTTTTCTTCTCTTCCCAAAGGTGCGGTACACATAGGCTCTCTGTATTCCTCGAGTCTCCTGTGCACTGTGACACTCACATTCTTTTGTGACAATTCTCACTGTGGGCCAGGAGTTTCCAATAGGTAAAGAAATCTTAGCTGTAGAATATGTATGTCCTAGGCAAGAGCAAGTAGTAAGTGCTTGGCAAATAGAACTTAGTAGCCATGGAAGATGCTCAATACATTTTTAACGAAAGAATAAATGAGCGAAAGAATGAAAATATGGCAAGACTTTATAAAGCAAGACACCCTGTGATGGCTCCTGATGTTTTTTATTCTTTTAGGGGGATTACACCCCCCACATCCCTTACTTAATCCCAGCCTACAGTTTATATCCTTGAGACTTTCCTGCACTATGACTAGGGTCACTAATGTGCTCTCAGAGAGAGACAGCAACATTACCATTTAGACACATTATAGAATAAACATTTCACACCCTTTTCACCGGTCTGTAATTTGAGATAAGCATACACTGAAGTTATAAAATGACAGTGTTGCTTTGAAAATTCATTTAACAAACATTTTTTTAAAGGAGAATAAAGGTCCTCTCTCAGCCACTGAATAGTATTTTATAAACAGTGCTGGGTGGTTGTCCACAGTGACTCTTGGCACCCTGTCAGCTCTCCCAGTGGGTTTTTTTGACATGTGAAGGACGTGAGGTTTTAGTGCTTTCAGAGGATCTGGAAAATACATTTTTATTGTTCTTCTTCATGGATGGAGAAGCTTTACAAAGTTGTTTTATTTTTCAAGCACTTGATATTTTGAATGAGGATCTTTTCTTCTACATGAACAAAGGAGTGACACACCATTGCCTTGTTAGCCTGAAGCAAGGGGAACAAAATCACAGGGAGATAAAAGAGACTGCGGGAGCCAAGGCTCAGGAAGAAAGGGTGTATATTTCAGGAAGAACCATGTTTTTCTGTCCTTTGAGACAGCAGAAAATGATTCAGTCTCTTCTAAAAGACAATTACGCTGTAAAGATATTTTCTTGAAAGTGACTTATTTGTGCTTTGTCTGTTTATTAGAATATGAAGGGCTGAATTTTCTCCCCTAGCAATTTCTCTCATTCTACAGATTTTCCTGTGTTTAATGTCAGTGGAGAACGTCATGGCAAGACTCCAAGTAAAAATGTATTTTCAAGTCAGTATAGCTGACTGATGTATCCTAATAGCTACTTGACATTTGTACATTAAGGGCGTTTATAATTTTAGTTGCTTCAAACAGCAACCCTGGTGAGTATAGTTTTGTATTATAAGCTGACATCACTTTCCCTATGATAAACTAGAGATCCAAGATTCAATACATTATCCTGCTGTATCCAGTAGAAGTGTATCCACAAGGTTGTTGAACCTTTAATGCTTCTACCATTTTACTTCTTAGATTCCAGAGGCATTAAACCAAGAAAGAAAAAAAAAAAAGCAAAAACAAAAACAAAACAAAGCAAATAAAAACTGAACTGCTCAGTTCACCCAGGGTTTGTTTAGACCTAACACAAGTACACAGAATTGGGTACTTTTGCTGCTCTCTGTTTTCAGAACCAGTTGCTTTAAAAAGGCATCTTATACTTCAAAAGTGTTTCAAGGCTGCTCTGTGGTCTTTGTGGGCATAGATAATCTGAAGCAAAATTAGGTCATTGGGATTGGTGCCTACTAATATGGCCAGATTCTCTGGATTTTATTTATGACCATCTTTTTTAGTTATGCTAAAGAAAGGATTACTAAGATTCACATGTTTGTTTCTGAGTTCCTCCTTTTACATTTCTCTGCCCCATGTCCAAGCCTATACCTCTGGACACATTAATCATCAGCAAGTGGGAAACTTCGAAATCCAGTTTTAAATTGACATTTAAAAACAGAATGTGAGGTAACACTGGGTTTCGTTGCAGGCCTGCGCTTTTTCCAATTGGTTTTTGTAAAAATGAATGAAAGGGTGATATCAGGACTTGTTTTCACTTCATGGAGTTACTAGGCAATTTGTTTTTGAAATTCGCATTGTGAGAACCAAGTTGTCCTTTTTGGTATGAATGATTCATGCAAGACAAACAACACAAACCCATGACAGGCCTGTTATTCCAGCTTCATATACAGCTGGGGGATGCGTTTTCTAGAGTGTTCTTTTTTCTGGGGTGGATGTTCCAGTGTGTCAACCACGAAATAAAATTTCTGCTGCTACTAAATCCATGCTGTGTCATACATAATGACAAGTACTTTTTAAGTAATTAGTTCATTCCAACGTCTCCATTTTACAAAAAGAAAATTAAGTATAACAAAGGTCGAGGACTTGCTCAAGGTTCCGTGGCTATGAAGTGGTGGTGGCCTGGCTGGAGTCCAGGTCTAGCTAATGCTAAATCATTACACTCCCTCCTTGAGCCAGCTGGTGATGATGAATTTTGTAACAAGGTGAACTTGATGGTAAACATTACTACATCACTCCTTTTTCTAAGAGAAAAATGATTTCATCACTTCCCTTTTTTTCTTTTCTTTTTTTTTTTTAAAACAAAGGAATCATTTGAACAAAATGATATATTAATGTGTCCTTGTTCCTTCTGCCAGAGCATCTGTTTGGCCTTTCTTTTTCTCTCTGATTGTGTTCCTTTCTTTATTCTTCGTCCGTGCAAAGACAAGGGGTTTACTAAATGATCTCTTGTTTATTCAAAGATTTTTTCTAATGCCTTGTTTTCGTTCATACCATGTGCGGCTGTAGACATGTTGGGGCATTCCTTATCACAACCATTCTGATGAACCTGCTACGAACACTGTGAAGCCCGAGAACTGTCATTTTGGGCTGACAAGTCTTATTTCTCAAATCTATGAGAATTTTGTCCTAGACTCTTCCCCTTTGGAAACCAGGCAGAAGCAGTTAATGTGCACTGATATCAGGTTTTATAATTGACAGGAATCATTCACTCAGAATGTTCTGCATGGTGAGGGGGGGGATTGCAGATTTGGAGGCATTGGTAGGTTGGGGTTCAACCCTTGCTTTTGCCCCTTTACACTGAGCCACTTTGAGCAAATTATCATCTGAGCCCATTTTGCACATGAAATGTTGGAAAAATTATATTTATCTCATTGAGTGTTATTGTTAGATTTAAATAAAATAGCTGCATAGAGCTAACACATGTTTGAAACTCAGTCTGTCTTAGAACCCCTTCTGTCTCTTTCTATCCTTCAAATGGAATATTAAACTGAGGGTTTGATGTAGGTTAGGAGAGCAGGATGTACCTAGAATTATTATGATGGTCTTACAGGCTTCTCTGCTTGTGAAAGTTAGTTATAGTGCTTTATATTCACAATCACTTTCATTCACTCACCAAATACATCTTGAGTGCAAACCATGTGCTAGGTAACATATGGCCCTGGTTTTCAGGTCCATGTACCCTGAAAGCTAATGGCATCAATACTATTTTCACAGTAAGCTTACTGGTTATTTTATTTGTATAGAATCATTGTCTACTTATGAAAGTTCTTCAGATCTGACCACCTCCTTAATTTTATTTTCTTTTTGAGAAACACCCCATGTTCTCACTACTGAGGTAATTTCCTGTTTCAGTGCCCTTGAGTACTATGTCATTGGTTGACCCCAAAGGCTTATTTGTGAAAGGTCTTATCATTTGCTACGTTGCCTTAATGGATCATATTAGATGAAAACCATAATTATAGGATATTATGATTGACAAAAATGTATATAATTTCACTACTTCAGGAGAAGAATGGTCTCTTAAAAAGTGCTTAGACTTTTGTTTGCAGAAAGTCTTGGATTTGAATACTGATGCCACCACTTACTAGTTAGGTGATTTTGGACATTTTACTTAAATGTCCTCATCCTAAAGTGTGCTAAATGTGATAAAGATTCCCACTTGTAATTGCTGTGAGGACTGGAAAGAGGTGTGTAAAGCATGGAGCACAGAACCTGGATATAAATGCTCAGCAGATCAAACCATTTTTAAAAAATTTATTTATTTTAATTAGTTTCAAGTATACAGTGCATTGGTTAGACATCTATATAGTTCATAAAACAATCTCCCAATTGCTCCCCCCTCCTTGATCCTGCATTTAGTCATAATGCTAACTGCATTCCCTATACCATGCTCCCCATCCCTGTGACCATCCATCAGCTACTAATTTGTACTTCTTTAACCCTTCACCCCATTCTCCCTGCCCCTCAAGCTCCCTTTCCTCTGTCTATCATCAAATTGTTCACTATATTTGTGAGTCTGTTTTTTATTAGTTTGTTCTTTTTATTCCTCGGAATCCACATATAAGTGAAATCATATAGTGTTTATCTTTCTCTGTCTGACTTAAATAACTTTAGGTCCATCAAAGCAATATCTTTTTCTATCATCTTACTTTTAGTCTGTGTGTGTCTTTTAATCTGAAGTGAGTCTCTTACGGGCAACATGTGGGGTCTTGTTTTCCTTTCTAGTAATCCCCTCTATCTTTTAGTTGGAGTACTTAATTCTTTTCCATCTGAGGTACTTATTGATAGAAATGTAGTTGTTACCATTCTTTATTCCTATTTTTGATACATGTTTTCTTTTCTTAAAGAAGTCCCTCCAACATTTCCTGTAATACTGGCTTGGTGGTAATAAATTCCTTTAGCTTATTTTTGTCTGGGAAGCTCTTTATCTGTCCTTCAACTGTGAGTGATAGCTTTGCTGGACAAATTATTCTTGGTTGTAGATCCTGGGTCTTCATCCTGTCGATTATGTTTTGCCAAGCCCTTCTGTCCTGCATAGTTTCTTTTGAGAAATCCGCTGCCAGTCTTATGGGTTTTCCCTTATAAGTAACTATCTGTTTTTCTCTTGCTGCTTTTACATTTTTTTCTTTATATTAAACCCTTGGCATTTTAATTATGATGTGTCTTGGTGTGGGCCTCTTTGGATCCCTGATTTTTGGAATTCTCTGAGCTTCCTGGGGTTTTATGTCCATTTCCGTCACGAAGTTAGGGAAATCTTCCATTATATTTTCTCAAACAGCTGTTAACATCTTGATTTTCTTCAGTTATGCCGATCAGATGGCTATTTGGACCCTTAATAGTGTCCCATTTATTCCATATGATCCTTTGTTTATTCCATTTAATATACTTCTCATTTCAGATAATGTGTTCTTTATTTCAGACTGGTTCCCTTTTATAATTTCCATTTCTATTTTTATGTTTTTTTATCTCTTTGTTGGAGTTCTCTACACTTCCCAAAAGTTCATTGAGCATCTGTATGACCAGTGTTTTGAACTCCACATCTGTTAGATTACTTGATTCCATTATAGCTGGATCTCTGTTCTATTCTCATATGGCTTCTGCTCCTTTGTCTTCCCATTTTGGCTGTCTTTCCATGTCTATTTCTACATACTAAGCAAAGCTCCTAAGTCTCCGGATCTTATTAGTGTGGATTTGTGAAGGAGGTGTCTGTCTGTTCAGTGACATAGTCCTGAGAGAAGTTCAGCTATAAGTCAAACTTAGCCCAACCCGTTAAGAGTCAGCAAGCAATCCACAGATGCTGTGCTTATAGTTACCTCAAAAGGCCACACCATAAACCGAGGCCAGCTGCCTCCAGTGTGAGTCTAGACACTGCTCAGCAAGGAGCACCTGACTCGCTGAGGATATACCTGGATGTGGCTTGGGTGGGGCTGTGAGTCAGGGGAGGCAGGGTTTCAGGGAATCCTCTGCGCTGAGCGACCTCTGTTATTCAGTCTGATGACCTCTTGGCTATGGTGTGCACTGTGTCCCCACACTGGGAGCGAGGGAGGGCTCAACAGGGAACAATGGATACCGCCGGCACTTCTGTACAGAGCAATTCTCACCGTGGCCTTCACTTGGACAATGTCTCCCTATAGTCCCTGGTGCCTCCTGCATGCAGCCAAACCAGCACTGGTGCTCAGAGCGAGCAGGTCGGTCACCATGAAAATCCACTTACAGACGCGGCCCCTTTAAGAGGCGTCTGCCGCTGCCGCAGCCTCAGTCTCACTCATCCTACCGTCTGCCGTTGCAGGGTGCTTTCTTGGATTTCTCCATAGCTGTATGGTTTGTTCATCGAGATCCCAGGCAATTTTTTCTTGCTGCTGCTCCTTGTTTCCATCACACTTTTGATTTGGTCGCCAGAGGGATGAACGGAGCCTTTGTCATCTACATCATTTTTCTCCCTCTGATCAAACCATTTTTCCTAGCCTTTCCCTTAGGATACATGTTGATTGTAGAACATTTAGAACATCCAGTTAATTCAAATGAATGAAAGAAAAATCACACATACTCTTAAGACCCAGAGGTCCCCAGTGATACCATTTGACTGTCAAGCCTTTCGACACCTGTCTCTGTCTTTTTCATTCTCCCTCCTTCCCCAGATGTTAGGTTCAACCACATATAATTGCTGATATTTGGCCATATTTGGCCATGAATTTGGTTTTAGTATTTTTTAAATTTTATATTAGTTTCAAGTATACAGTACAATGGTCAGACATTTATATAATTTATGAAATGATCCCCCTGATTACTCTAGCACCCATCTGGGCCTACAAATATAGTTGCTGATAATTGGCCATTTTCGAACTAAATTAATGACAATTTTACCTGCTTCATTCTTATATATTGTCAAAATTGGATCATGTGGTACATTTTGTATTTTTTTAGAAATTAAGTTTATTGGGGTAACATTGGTTAATACAATTATATACTTTTCAGGTGTACATTATAATTTGACATCTGTATATTCTATTGTGTGTTTACCACCCAAAGTCTAGTTTCCTTCAGCTGCCATATATTTGATCCCCTTTACCCACTCCACCCATCCCATCCCCCTCCCTCTCTCTATTTGACCCCCTTTACCCCATCTACCTCCCCTCTCCTCCCTCTCCCACCCCCACCCTTTGGTAACCACTAGTCTATAGCCCATGTCCATAAGTCTCTCTCTGCTTGTCCTGTTCATTTGTTGCTTTTAGGTTTATATCCCACATATCATATGGGTACATATTGTTTTTTATTCTACTTTTTACAATTATGATATTGTTAACATCTTTAAAGTTCAGTAAATATTCTTCTATATCTCTTTTAATTGATACATACTATTACATGATTATGCCAGAATTATTTTCACGAGTCCCTATTATTAGAAAATTAGGTTTTCAGTTTTTTTGTTACTATAAACAGTGCTGAGATATATGTTCTTATGGCTTTGAAGGGAGTAAAATGTAGTGGTTTAGAATATAGACTCTGAAGACAGGAGGTCTTGTGCCTCATGCTTACTAACTGTGTAACTTCAAGCAAATCATCTGGATCACAGTTTATTCATCTATAACATAGGGATAACAATACTTCATAGGGTCACTGTGAGTGTTCATCTATCTCAAGTGCTTAGAACAGTGGCTATGGGCTATTGTAAATTATTTTTGTCTTTACAAACATATATTTATTTATTTTGGAAAAAATCCAAAAGAGGAATTTATGAATAAAGGGCTTTTGATATCCTTGGGCAGACTAATTTCTAAAATGGGTGTGGTAATCTGCTCTTCTATAATAATGCCTAAAAGAGCTGGTTGTCACGAAAAGGGAGAGGTTATCCTCATTGCTATAAGTATGGTCTCATCATTATTATTACCCTACTTCATGACTCAGGGTACACAGTTTTTCACAGTTTGATATCCCTGAAATCAGAATGCTTCTAACCTACATTGTCAACCAGGTGACTGCCATGACACGGCTGCACGAAATCTTCTGTTGACAACTGCTAAGATCAAGAAAGGGTGTAAGTGTGTCCTAATGCCTATGAAATTCAGTTTTATTTGAGAGATATCAAGAGATATGAATGAGTGCCTTGGAATATATATAACACCATTTTCAGAAAGCATCTCTGGTTGGGTTTGAGACATGTACCTGAAAGACAGAGGTTTCTGGGCTGAGCTTAGAAGACTGCAAAAGGCACATGGAGGGAGAGGACATGTCTAGTATCTCTCCATCTCTGCTTATTTCTATACTAATTCTTGTTGTGCATGTAACTAAGAGAGATGATAGTGGTCATGATAAAATAACATAAAAGCCCAAGAAGGCATTCATGGACATTTGCTATTTAAAAGCCCTCTGGTGGTTGGTTGCATATATCATTCTCTCTGAATATGATACCTCCTGCAAACTCTCCACCCCTTTCATGCCCCATCTTTATAGAAATGCTCTATCCTTTACCTAATAGGGCCTTTAAGTCTCAGCTTAGACATTATTTTCGCTGGAAAGCTTTTCCCGACTCACCAACACTGGTTAAATGTTATTTCTGCATTTCCCAATGTACCTAGTCCATATCCTTACCTTATTGCTTATCACAGGGTGTTTTATTGCCTAATGACTTGGTGCCTCTGCTACTAAATTGTAAGCTTCTAGAGCATGAACTCTTTTGTTCTCCTTTGAATTCTAAGCCTAGTACCATGGCCTGCACATGGCAAGTACTTAAGAGTTATCACTTGAGTAAATTTTAGTACTCAGGACATGAACGTAACCTGTGGTTACTGGCATTACTGGAAGTTTTAGCAACATAAGGGCTTCATGGTGAATCCATTATCTTGAGAGGATCCAGTGTTCTGCTAGTTGTCACTAGCATGGACTCTATATTTCTGATATTACTCAGTAGTATTAAACTTCTCTTGTTTCCAACTTATTATGAGAGCTTTATAGAGCAAGTTATCCATGCTGTCTGAGACCCTCATTCAGCTGTCTCCTGACACATCTGCAGGAATCTGGGCACATTGCATCTGATAGCCCAGTTCTAGCTGTTAGCACAGAAAGAGCTGAAAATGAGCCATCACTCCCTTAATCACAGTTGGGTCTTTTACAGTTTAATCTGAAACAAAATTTTCTTCATTTACCTTTTTCTCTTAGAATATTCAAACTGTTTCCATGTTCACCACCATTTTTTTTTTAAGTGGCCAGTGAGAGTAACCAACCCTGTCATTTTCTGAGGAGCTGAAACACTTGCCCCTTGAAATTAGAGTTAGGTGTTAAGTATAAAAGATGTTAGATGATTCGAGTTCAGATTCTCTCCAAACTGTCTTTCCAAGCACAGTGCTTAAATGTGAGATAATTAGTTAGGCCTGGCACTAAACATAAGGAATAAATTCTACCTCTTGTCGAGACAGTCAACATACCCTTGTATTTGTAGTAACCAGGGAAGAAAGCTGGCTTTGTGAGATAAACTATGAAACTCGCTGGGGTACATTTAAAAAATGGATGTGTTGAAGTGGTTAAATATGACAAATGAAAAAGAAAGGAAGTCAGAGCAATGCTTAAATTCAAGCCAGACTTCTGTATCCTACTCATTCCACTTCCTGTCTATTTGTCTATAAATTTCTGTATGGGGATTCTTCCCCTAGCGTAACTCATGTTGGTGCCCAGTGAATACATTGTGAGGCCCTTGTATCAGTGGCCTTTTTAGAGAAATACAGTCCCAAGGGGAGAAGCTGTCACTTCAAAGCATTCCACAGTGCTTAGATATAGCCAGGAAATTAACCATGTCGGCGTGATAATATTTCTTTAAAAGCCTGAAACCCTTTCTTTGATGCTGATAGTTATCAACTTCTGTCATGAGATATATTAAGAGTTTCATTTTTGTTTTTTAATCAAATCCCAAGAAAATAGAACTGGTCTCCGCCTGACTGCTCTGCTGGGAGAGAAGCTGCTGAGTGGGATGTGGAAATGGGTCATGATGGAGAGGGGAGACCAGTTCTGTCCTCTGAGTACCTCTTCCTGCCACTCTCCTGTCGTCGTCAAACATTCTGTAAAACATATGTGCTCGGGCCCTCTCTTATCACAGTGTCACATTGGGGAAAAAGAACTCAACTCATCATGAGTTTTAAAAATCCTTTTGATGTGATATTGATGTTCTGATCAAGGTAATATTATTAGCTAAAAATGTGTGTGTGTGTGTGTGTTGTGTGTGTGTGTATCAATCATCCTTCATTATATATAAGGAAAAAAATGGATATTTAATTTAATATCCGAGGCTACCAAAAGCTGAGAGGGATATGGGAACTTTGGAGAATGTTTAGCAAAGAAAATGAGTGAAACTGAATCAACTTAATAAAATAAGTAAAAGTACTGGGGCTATAGTATTTAATCTCGCAAAGAGCAGGGTCAAGGATGCATTCGTGTTTCAGGAATAAGATCATTTTTAATACAGAAACAGTGATGAACTGGATTGACTATACTAAGAGCAGGACAGGAAAAAAAAAGCATCAAATTATAGGATAACAGGTTTGGCTGACAGAGTAAGATTTTTCCTTACTCTTAGGGTAGATGAATCAGGGAACAAGTTATAAAGAACTGTGTAATTTACTTTGGTGGACTTTAAAAACAGGATTGATTCTTCTCTAATTGAGATAGCTAAGAGATGGTAAAAGAACACTCTAGGTGACTTTTTTTTTTTTAAGAATACATCCTAGATTGAAAAAGTTGCAATTGAAAAAAGTTCTTTAATCCATATCTATAGGCAATAAAAGAAACAACTCATATGAATAACAATTAGGCCTAAATCTTATCTTAGAACTACCACCTAATCTTATTTGTGAAAGAAGATTTTGAGTTCTTAGGTAATTGCTTTCTTGATTTGCTTTAGGTTCGATTATTCTCTCTCACTGTGTTTAATTGTGTTAAAATATGTTTATTAAAGCGCTAATGAGGCCAAAGCCATACTGATTAAAATTAGAATTATTAATTTAAACCTTTTGATATTATGAAATGAAAGGTAGGTTCTCATATTGGAAAATGAATCCTGCACATGTAATATGTTGTTTGCTGTGAGCCTAGTTTTTTTTTTTAAGTTTATTCTAGAGCTATTGAAGTTACAAAATTTTTATGAAATGATACTTTTTTTTAATCATAAAAGGGATTTATCCTTAGAGCTCTAGGTAGGGTGCATCTTCCCTAGTGATTTTTATAGCATCTGATTAATAAATAAACACACAGCTGACTAGGCAATGCATATTAAAAGTAGGTTTTGCTTATCATCACCCTTTATAATTTTTAGACTGTTTGGGATTGAGGGTTTTTTCCCCTTCCCTGCTCCCCTTTTCCTACTTGTTGAATTAAACTGCAGCCACTCTATCTTTTTTTTTTTTTTTGTAACTGTAATTTTAAACCTATGTTTCAAATGCTGTTTTCTACCTTTATTTTACCTGGTTCCATGTGCCTATTATTTCTTTATTTGCTGTCCGTATTCAGTGTCAGGTTTGTCTTATTTTAAAAATAAGTCAGAGGATTTCAACATGTCAGTCAATTTTTTTCCAGCCTTTTCTGGGTATCTCCCAGTCACACATATTTTGATTGATGCCTTAAACGTAGACGGCTGTTTCCTTTGAGAGAGCTCGGCCCAGGCCCATAGCAGCACCCGTCCACTCCTCAGTGGCTCTTTCTGTGGGTCCCCTCTTGCTCACGATCACTGCCTGAGGTCAGACCCCCTCACTGATCTGAACTACTCCCGTTCTTGTTGCCTGATCTCCCTGCCTCTCATTGTCAACTCCTTCCCGCCCTTTCCTCACACTGTAGCCGGCTGACCTTACGAGGAGGCAAATCTGCATTGTTCCTCATTGCTTCAAATCCTTTACTACCAAGCCCTTGTCCACCAGATGTAATCCAAAATTTTAGAGTGCATTAAAGTCCCTGCATGAGCTCACCATTACCTCGCCTGCCTCCTCCCCTCGTTCCCCCCCCGGCAACCACTCACACCTTCCCTAGCCAATTACTCTAGCCACAGCAAGCTCAACACTCCAGGTGCAGGCAACAGGTTGAGCAAAGGCATAGTGCTGGAAAATGCAGCTATGCTTAAGCAGTGGAGTGATAGGAAGTGGTCCACTTAGTGCTGAGCACCAGTTTGCGAAGCATTGCCCAGGGTTGCTGCTGGAGCCCTGGTGCCCAGCTAAGGAATGGTGATGAAGGGGGTTTTCAAGCCATTCTCTCCAAGGAGGAGGAAAGCTGGATCTGAAGAGCTTGCTATTACCCACACCAAAACTCAAATGCCTTCCACGTTTCTTTCCCCAACCTCAGCCTGTGATGGTGATCACTGGGGACCTCACTGCAGCAGCCGGTGCCAGTGCAAAAACAAGGCTCTGTGCAACCCCATCACGGGGCTTGCCACTGTGCGCTGGCTTCCGGGGCTGGCGCTGTGAAGACCGCTGTGAGCAGGGCACCTACGGTAATGACTGCCACCAGAGATGCCAGTGCCAGAATGGGCCACCTGTGATCACGTCACAGGGGAATGCCGCTGCCCACCAGGATACACTGGAGCCTTGTAAGTGACAGAGCATGGCAGAGCTCACCCGCCCTCTCTCTTAATGCTGCTGCCACCATCACACTTCCTATGCTTCTGTTTCTATTATTACCTGCAGAGTGACTGAGAGTGTGAGTCCAGGCACAGATGTGGAGGTCAGCGTCATGGCCACTAAGTGCTCCTACTGTTTAGCCCTTGCACATCAGAACCCAGCCAGAGTCGAAGGGCCAGCGTGGAAGGGCAAAAAAGCTAGAGAGGGACAGGATGTTGATCGAGTGGCAATATTTGGGGGTTGTTGGGCAGACTTAAAGTTCCGCTTTTATTCTCCCTCAATCACATTCATTTTACAAGGCTGGAAGTTAATGGTCCATGTTGTTCTGCTCTGTGTGACAAATTAATTTGCTGGATAAAACTAGATGGGTTCAGTGCTTTAGAGAGAGGAAGGGGGAAGATGTTGGAAATAGTCCGTGATGAAAGGTTAACTGGGTTATTCAAGCCCGTAGATACATGTGTTTCTTTGTGAATGTAAAAGTGTATGTATCACATCTGTGTAACAGATAGTATAATTCCTTCTAGAGAACACTGAAGCAACCACTTAACCTCCACTACTTTATTTTGTGGAAAGGGCGTTCTTTGGTTTGCTTATATAGATGGTCCTCAACTTACAATGGTTCGACTTACGATTTTCATCTTTACCATGGTATGAAAGCAATAGGCATATAGTAGATACAATGTTTTGATTACTTTGGATATTGGATTTTGATCTTTTCCCAGAGCAGCGATATGTGGTAAGATACTCTCTGGTGATTCTGGGCCGTGGTGGTGAGCTACAGTTCCCAGTCAGTCACATGACCATGAGGGTAAACGTTCAATACTCTACAGCATATTTATTGTGTTAGATGATTTTGCCCAACTGTAGGCTTATGGAAGTGTTCTGAGCATGTTTAAGGTGGGCTAGGCTAAGTACAATATTCAGTAGGTTAGGTATATTAAATGCATTTTGAACTTAGTACGTTTTCAATTTACAGTACGTTTATCAGGACATAACCCCATCATAAGTCAAGAAGCATCTATATTCACAAACAGAATAAGAGGCAGAATTTGACAATAAAAGCAGGAGATAGAAAAATCTTATTTCCATACTGAGAAAATTACACTTGTAAATCATACAACTAAAACTTGAAAAAAAAATGTGCTGATTAGGTAAATACTTCCTGCTGGCAGTATTAGAGCTATAAAGTAGAGCTAAAGAAAAAATTGCATTGGCCTAGAAAGCCCTGATTTTTAGAAGAATGGATGATCATCTCAAACTATTTAATTGTTAATATTGCTTTTATGGGTTTTTATCAAGGCTGCAATTGAATAGGGCTTTGGGAAACTTGGAGCAATTTCACAGGAGAGCAAAAAGACAATCAAGGCGTAGAAGAAACCTCATTCACACAGGATGGAAAGGGGCATTAAAGGAATGGAGAGTGGTCAGTCTGAAGAAAAGAATGCTGAAAATCAGTTATGAAAAATATGTGCACAGAGTGGGTGGCATACACGTTTCAATCTCCTTTGAGGTTAGAACAAGAACGCAAACAACAGAATGAAACACGTGGGCTTTATAAAAGTTACGTGGAAAGCTCCTGTCACCAAGGAGTGCTTGTCCAACTGGAGTCATTTCTGGTGTCCTGGATAGGACAGAGTCTCCTCAGATTAAAAAGGTTTCTTTAGAGAATACCCCTAAACAAAGAGAAGAACTAGGGGGCCTCTCAAGACCCTTCCAGCCAATATGATTAATGCTCTTGATGTTAATGAAATGAGCAATATTGAACAGAGAAAGATTGTCTATTTTAGGGCCCTAAGTGCTGGTGTGCCTGTGAACCTAATGGTCAAGTGGTTGGATAAATAATGGTGTCCTTTGTCAAACATTAATCCCTCAGCTGTGAGGATCTTTGTCCCCCTGGCAAGCATGGTCCACAGTGTGAGCAGAGATGCCCCTGCCAAAATGGAGGAGTGTGTCATCATGTCACCGGAGAATGCTCTTGCCCTCCTGGCTGGCTGGTAAGCTCCCCTCCTCCTTCCCAAAGTTACCTTTTGAAGGACGTTAGTACAAAAGAAAGTTACATTGGTGATTAAAGGTTTCAAAATTGGACTACCCAACCATTTCAAAGCTAGAATCCTTTAGTCCAGAGAAGCTAGAAGGTGATTCAATTTTGAACTCAAAGTGCACTAAAGGCCCTTTTGGGAAAAAGATAGTAGACCATCTGTCCTGATTTTCCTTCCCCTCAGGATATAAAAGGGGCATACCTGTCTTACACATGACAGTCAGAGCTGTTAAAAACTGGGTGCATTTAAATAATCATTTTCATAATTATGTTCTGTGGATCACCATTTTTCTTTGAGAGCATTATTCTTGCCAGAATAAGTTATATGGAAAAGTTACCAGGTCATATAAATCTGGAGACAGTTTGAGGTCAAACCAAGTTTCCCAAGTGTTGCTAAACTTCTCAGAGCCTTTAATATGATAATCCAAGAGGAAGCCCTACTTCCCAAACTTTGACCATGATACTCTTTTTTTTATGTAGCATCACTCAGGCTTAGTGTTATGCAGAAGACACAATCTCACAGCTGGCTTACTAACTCGATCTCTCTCAGGAAATAATATTTATTCTTATTTCTCTAATTTAGTTTGTGCATGTATGCTTGAAGGCAGAAATGTGAATGACCAATGTCTATTTTCTTCATTAACAAACAAAAAGTAAAAGAGCAGTCTACCTCACGATCCCTCTCTATGTCCATGAGCTGTAGGGATGCTACTCTGACAGGGTCATAGTGGCTTCTTAACTGCCGAACCCATTCTCATTCCATTCTTCCATTCTCATTCGCTTCACTTTTCCAAAGATTTTGACACTGTTGCTCATCCACCACCCTTTCTTAATCTCTTTCCCCTCCACTTCTCTGATAACCCTCTCTCTTACCTATCTTACTAAAGATCTCTTTTCCTAATCCTCCCTCTTCTACATTCTACTCTATTGTAGTGTTTCCTAGATTTCAGCCTTTTCCTTCTTCTCTTTCCTCACTTTAAATCTCTGGAAATCTCATCCAGACCCCTGGCTTTAACATTCATATGCTGATTTTCCCAAATCTGGACTTGACCTCACCTGAGGCCAGACATGTATTTGTCACTATCCTTTTAGACACTCCAACCTAGATTACCTATAGACATGAAGCCACCATCTGTCTGAGTCGCATCCAGGCTGGAGCCTGTGTAGCCAATGGGATAGAACTGTCTGGCATTGCCCTTGTAGGCTAGGCATGCAGCAAGGCATAACTGGAGTCCACTTCCCAGCGAGAATCACAAGAAGTAGGGGGGAATTCAAGATGTTCAGAACACTGGGACAAGTGGAAAACAAATGTGAGAGTTGGAAACAGTAAGAAGACAAGACAAGGTCTGATTCTGGAGGCAGAGCCTGGAGAAATTCTGTGAAGCAACAAAGTCAGAACAAGTGCCTTTTATTGAGTGCCTGATGATGAGGTGCACAAGGGAACTATTGAAGGAGCACTGAGCTGATTCAAGCTGGTCCATCCACCTTGTACAACCAAGCCTTCTTAAGACGACTGCTCTTCTGTTTTTTGTTGTTGTTGTTTTTTTGTTTTGTTTTTGTTTTTAATCTTAGTTAAAATCAACACTTCTCTCTTGTGGTCCAAGGTAGAAATGCTGAATTATCTCTGACTCCTCCTCTTCTTTCATTTCTTATATTCAACCTTTTGTCAACATTGGTCATTGCTTAGCTCTTGGCAAGGGAAGGGATTCGTTGGGTAGCAGAGAGTCCAGAGAGAAGCTATAGGCTTTCTACTCCTAGAACTTTTGTGTAGACATTGAATGTAGAATTGCCTCACCTTGAGATTGAAGCTTTCTTTTTCTTGGGATCATGATTGTGAGGTGGTAGTAACCACAGGCTTGGACTGTGAGTCCTAGTAGGTGGGCAGATGGCCCTCTCCATCAGCCCAGTGGAGCCTTTCTTATACACTGGGACCTTTGCCTTGACAAGAGTTTCTTAGTGAATTCTTCAGGTCATTCTTCTGTGTAAAGCTAAGCTAAACTTCTACTTCTCTTTACAATATTTTATTTATGCTATCATCCTACATGCTTTTCAAAGATGAATATATATTCCTGTTATGCACACGCACATATATATTTCAACTAGTAGAAATAATGTCCCACTTAAAGCTGTTTGCTCACATTAATCTACAGTCATAAACATTTCAACAGCATCTCTGATGCTTATGTGGGACCTTTACAAAATTTGAGTAGTTAGAGTAAGCTCCTGAGAGAGTAGAATTTTCACCAGAACCCCTGTTTACCACTGTTGGACCCTTAGCATATTATTCCTTCAGTCATGTTAATATGTTGTGCTCCACTGGAGGGATTAGAGTTATTTTTACATCTGTCTCCCTCACTGCATTGTCAGCTAACTAAGGGTTGTGACCTTATCTTTGATTCTCAGAGTGTAAGCACTATACCTGACACATAAATGATTTTCAGTTAAGTGTGGATTTGAATCATCTCTCAAAGGCTTTTTGGTTTCAAGAGTCTGTGGAAGAACTTTCCCTGTTTGTAGATAGAAACCACCAGAAGAGACTTAATTAGCACACCAACTGCCTTTGTGGGTAGCCAGGAGTTAGAGGAAATGTATTTTCTTACGCTATCCAGAATAAACATTTACAAAACCATCTGGTGTTTGCAAGCCTCCAATTTCAGAATGCCCACAGCCTGCCTTTTTATAGAGAGAAAGACAACAAAGCTCCAGCTGCCAACAGTTAAAACATTTTTAAAATCTCTGTTATTTAGGATGTGTCTTTACTCTAACAATAACTCTAATAAATAGATGAAAGGCTACAAGCCCAAGTCATGTAGCCAAGTGAAGTAGAAAATAATAATTTCCTAGGTTTATTGGTGCAGTATCTTATTCTCCCATATAGCATTGGAATAAATATGACGGTGCCTGACAAGATGGACAGCCTCTAGGGTGAGGAGACATGTCCAAGTTACTCTCTTGATTTTTCTCTCCTGGAAATAAGCTTTCTTATTGCCTCGGCCCAGCAAAGTCTGTTGAACCTGCTAAAATTAAAGTGTTTTCTTCTGAAATAACATGTCTAGGTTCATTCCTATAGAAGTAACATTTCTAAGGCAATATTATTGTTAATTCAGGTACACAAAGTTTCTATTTTATGTTATTCATGTTATAAGAAACAAAGCCAATGATAATGTGTATTTTCTCCAGAACATATGGTAAAGCATTTGGATGATCCATTTGCACCAGATGTTGCTGTGTATGTAATGGATGCTCAATAAGTATTGTTGACTTATTGTACATGTAAGACACAAGGAAGAACACTTAGGTGGATTATATAAATTCCTTAAGTTATCCTAATAATCTGAGTAACTCTATCCTAAGCTTTAGTTTTTTAACATGGTGTTTTTTTAAGATCACTATTCTGCATCTTTGAATCTATTTGAGATTTAGGCTTACTAAGTAAATAAGTCCATTTCAAATTTCTAACATTTTTAAGATGATGAAGAGGTTCTGCGTTCTAAAATCTCCTCCATTTAATTGTCTTGCAGCCCCATTTCTGTGCTGCTTCTTCCTTTATTTTTCTTCTCTTTTCTCCCTCCTCCTCTGGCCTTTCTGGCAGAAGGCCCATCTCATTTTCCAAATCTCTTTGAATGCAGGGCACAGTGTGTGGCCAGCCTTGCCCTGAGGGTCGCTTTGGAAAGAACTGTTCACAAGAATGTCAATGCATAATGGAGGGACGTGTGATGCCACCACAGGCCAATGTCACTGCAGTCGAGGATACACAGGAGAACGGTAAGGGACAGTCTTATATTTCACCGTTTGTAATGGTGAAAGGAAAGCTTGAAGAGTTTAGGGAACACCTCCGCTACCATGTGTCTGTTACTATTCTATAATATTCCAGAAGCATCTATCTATAAGGTATCAGTGTGTTTGACAGATTCTTTCCCAACTCTGCGTAGAAACTGAGTCATAGTGATGGTGAATTCAAGATGAACGGAAAGCATTAATAATATTAATAATAAATAATAATAACATATCAGCTGTTCAGAAACCATGATGAATATGTCATTCTAAACAACTGAGTGTTTAGGACAGCCACTTCAAGCACCAAACTTTTTACCTTTTAAACTTTTTCATAGATTTATTTTTAAATGGCACATGTACTTAGGTATCTTTAAAAATATGGGGATAATATTATCTTCTTATGATGCAGTATTCTGTTAAGAATATCAGTCATTTTATTGTGTGGTAGCGATAGAGTAAGATCCAATGGGGCTTATAGGGCTCTTGGTCCCACATGAAATCAGAACAAATGACTGTGCTCACGTGATTCTTACATTCGCTGTTGGTCATTTTTTGTATTAGAGGGTAAAGTGTTAACCCCAGAGAGTTGTACTCACCTTCGATCTTTTAATTTGCTCTCTAGTCTGTTATATCCTGGAAGACTAGATAAACAAGTTCATTGGATGTGAGTGTAAAATTTGACAAAGAGACTTGAGAGGTAAAAGAGTATCATGGCTAAAAACAAAGATTTTGGAACCCATGTCTTTAGAAACACAGCCTCATCTGTAATGTTCAGATAATAATTTTCCTTTTCTCTAGGATTGTTATAAGGATTAAATAAGTATATCAAAGCATTTAGAACAGTGCTAAAACTTATAAATATTAACTATTATTATAGTTGGGTGATTTCTATGAGCTATGTGAATCCTAGTGATTATCAATTTGAGTAATGTTTAGGAACTGTATAAATATTAGCTATCATTTTTTTGGTGTATCTGAACTAAGAATTCCTTCAACCTTCTCCCCTCTTTTTTTCTTTCTAAAATTCTGTTCTAATTTTATGACTTTTGTAAGTTAACTCTAATGTTATTTTTAGCCAACGCTAAAGTTATTTCATCATCTGCAAATAAAGAAGTTAATTTCTTTTTGTTTCAATATTTATAATAATTGTTTCATTTTCTTGAATTATGATTGCATTAATTAAAACTTTTAAATCAATGTTGGCAAAAAGAGGTAAAGGTAAGAATTCCTGCGCTGTTCCTATTTTTATGGGAAATGGCTTCAGTATAGCTGCATGTTTATTATTGTTTCTTAGTAAACTGTCTTTTCATGCTCGAGTGGTTTTATTGATCCCTATTTTTTATTAGGAACTTTTGTTAGTAATATCTGTTTAATTTCATTAAAGGCTTTTTCATCTTTTGTCATAAATATAATTATTTTCCCTTCAAATTTTTGATGTTATAAATTATTGACACCTTTAGTGCATGGTTTTTATAACATGTAATTAGGCTACTCAGAAAGCATTTGTGATCTATGTCCTGATTTATGGGTGTATTTTGGGTGTATGTAATTGTTAGATGAGTTCTGGATCCATGTGGCATTAATGTCTTGTTATAGAAAGATGAGTCAGGAAAGGAGAGGCACAGGACCACATAGAATCCTAAATCGTTGTGTAATATTTTAGGGCACTAAAAATTTAAATATAATTGTTATTTGCCCTCTAGGGATTTAAGTCTCAAATTTGAGACAACACAAAAACAATAAACATATAAGGCACAAGCTTCTGCTTATCTTATTTGAGAACAGGGAAAAAGAATAACAGCTCATCTTCAGGTGAATTTTAGATCTGAGGCAAGGAAGAAAGAGCCAGAGAAAGATAAAGTAAATGAAGAGGGAACTTGCTTCTTGGGTTGTTCTTGTAACTATTGTTTTTCTGATGAGCTGATGTCTGCTCTCTGTTTTCAATTAGGCTGTGCCCGTCTGGTTTCTAGAGTTCGCACAGACATACACATTCGATGACAATAGCACATTTATTGCTATGAAAGGGGAAAAAATGCGTGGTTATGGGGCAATTTGTGGCTGGAGGTGCGGGGAAAGGGCACGGGGTCTCAATGTGCCATTTCCCCTTTTGAGGAGTCAGAGTAACTCGATCACTGAGGTTAGGCTGGAGGGCTGCTGCCTGCAGGAGCAGGTACCACCGCTGGCGTTTCCAGCAGAGCATTCCCAGGATGTGGGAACAGCTCTCCCAGACAGCAGGCAAACAGAAAACACAAAGCAGGCACCTTGTAGGCAGGCAGAGCTGCTTTGGGGTTTGTGAAAAGGTTGAGAGGACATTGTGATAAGGGAAATGTAAAGTGGCACAGACAAGCAAGAGTAAAGAGAGGATAGTTTCCAGGTCTTCACAAAAATTCTTCTGCAGGGGTTAAAAATGTGTTTTAAAAGCTACTGGGTTGTCATGGAATCACTCGGGCCTTTCCTGGCCTAGCTGGGTCCATGTGCATATTTGATGCTCCATAGCATTAGCTGGATGGACAGATCTGTAGATCAATCAATTAGACGACTCCATCAAGTGAAACCCAAGATTCTCCTGCCATGCTTGTGTCTGCACTACCATAAAAACGAAGAAGAATATGGGCGAGAGGAGGTAAAGTCAGACACAGTAGACAGGAATTGGGGGGATGCAGCGTTGGTCTTCGGTAGGGGAACTTTTCCTGTATCTAGGACTGAGGCAAAGTTGGCTCTTGCCTAGTGCTTTTTATATTTTCTCCAGCACAGCAGTTCCAGATGTCTGAAAGGCAGGGGGCTGATCCACCGCTCCCCAGTTTAATGAGGGATGCGATTCGTTCGCACTAAATCATCGTTTGGCCCAATTATTCCACTCACTCTAGGGAGGGACGTGTTCATAAGGACAAGGGAGAAAGAGAAGCTCCCGCTCCTTATATGCGAACTCATCTCCTTTTCCATAAGTTCGTAATAAGATGTAATATAGTAATCAAAATGGTATTAAAGCAAGCCAGTGACCCGCACTGGTTTGCAGATTGGTGTCATGTTTCATTAGTTTATCTTTACTCAATTCTAATCCGTTTTCCCCAATTCCAGGGCATTGTCCAAAATCTAAAAAATATATAGGAACTCCAAATTTCCATATTTCTACCATAGCCAATATTTATCGCTATATCTTTATCTGCCTCTCTGTCATCTCTCCTAAGAAAATGTATTTCCTCTTTTACCGGTTCCTAAGATAGCATTTCTTGTTCTACTTGGACCACAAAAACAACACTTAAGGTCATAAAATTCCCTGGGAAATGATGCTTCTTTTTGTTAGAAGACCCATAAAGGGAGATAAGATTGCTTGACAAAGACTTTTCATTCAGCCAATCGGAAAGGATGAAGCTACTTCATGATCATGTTTATTTTCAAGATGAAAAATGACTACTTCTAGAAAGATACCCTACCATTTTGGTTTGGTAGATGGAAATAGACACAAATTATTAACAGGGTTCTCTTACAAGTGCAATATTGACAAAAAGAAGGAAGAATGTGAACCCAGGTTTACATCCTGGCACTTGAGTAAGTAAAATGCAAATGGCTTTTTGCCATTTATAACACAAACTAGTAGTATATTTAATTATATATTAGAAAGATAAATAGGGTCAGGACCAGCTATTTTGAATACTGTTTTCCCAGAGAAAAGGAAGCCTCTGCCAAGACATGGTAAAATACACATACTGGTTGCCCGTCATTTGGTAGCTGACACTTTGCCAGGCTTCCGAGCTACAGCCAGTTCACCCGTTTTACGAGCTGTGCTATTTACTAAGTTAAATCATGCAGTCCAATGCTTAGCATGTGAGTTTGTTTTCAAATCCATGCTAAAGGGAGAAAGCAATATTATTTCATCTTGTCTTTTTTTTTTATATTGACTTGCAACAGGTTGCAAAGTTGTCTTGCCAGCATTTGGCAGAGCCACGATGAGACCAAATTATTGTACCTCAGCATTTCTTTCTCTAAAGTTTACATCTTTAAGGAATAAACTAAGAGACTTGGATTGTTAAAGCATCTAACAAGTTAAAAATAGAGTACCTTTTAAAAATACTCTGGTCTAAAAATAGGTAGACTTATGTGTAACTTTAAAGCACACATCTGATTTTTATGCTAAATGTTAGTGCAATTACTCCAGAACTTAGCTAATAGTTTGTTGAGCAGTTGATTTGAAGACTTTGCCTATTAAACACATAAAGATGTCTAGAGTCTGTGAAATCCGATTTGCAAGAGGCTCCTTTCCTTGTCTCTCTCACATTAAATATATGCTAGAGCCAGAGTTAACCAGAAAAGTATCAAAGAATTCTCAGGATTTATCTTCTACACTTAAATAGAATTTCTGCCCAGCCCTCTTATTGTTATTAATCACACCCTGTCATTAAAATAATGCAAATTTGTGTGGGGAAAGTTGACTTTTCAGCTACTTTGCTATTGCTTTTAAGCAGGCTTGAATTCATTTTGCACTTGCTGCTTATATTATATCGATCCGAAAAGTGCCATGCTGACCTACATTTTACACCCTGGGCCTAGCATGACTTGAGAGCCATGTAGGAAGTGGTAGCTAAGACTCACAAAGTGTTACCCTACTAGTGTGAAGTGCTCAGCTACACGAGACCCTGGCTCCCTCTCCCTTCGCAGGTAGCGCTCCTGCTGCAGAAAGCTCCATCGAGTCACTTTGTCTGGCCCAAAAGATACTGGGCTGGCTGAGAACTAGTCCTGGTTTCTGGGAAGCAATGATAATTTTCTGTTCTCTATCATTCTTCCTTCTAACAACTCAGCTTCCCACCTGACCCAGCTTACTCCGAGCATGCCCTTTCTCTGGGACTGAGCTCTAATGTCATTTTTAAAAAGACAATAAAGTGAATTTTTGAGGTCTGATATTTCTTCCTTTTCATTTGGCAGCCCTTCTTCCCAACAGAGGATAAAACCCCGCTTAATAAAAACTTTCGCATTAGGAAACCCCAAGCCTTCCTAGACCTACCAGCTCCTGCTGCTCCCCAGACTCAGAACTGAGGGGCTGATTGCAATAGCTCAGACTTTCCCTAATCTAAAGAGGACTTTGTTTATTAGTTATATAACTTTCTAAACGAGGAGCAATGATTACCATTCAGCTTTGAAAAAAGCAGCCATGTGGCTGAGATTAAAAATTAATGTCCGCATGAAAGCCAACAGAATTAAAATTAGTTTCAAATTTGCTACCAAGTTTTCTCTTTGGAATGGGGAAAACATTTTTTGATTTCCTAATTCTAAGATGGGACTAACATTTGGATAATTTCTTTTCTCCCTTTCTGATATCTACTAAAAAGCTCTATATATACACCTTTGCCAAACACTATGTACAAAACATGCTTCATTTCCCAAGCGTATAATTTGTTTTTGTTATTTCTTTGAACAGGTCATATCGCTGTTACTACTATCTATATAGCCAGAGTAATTCATCTCAATGTTTCTCACACCTGTAAAGGTACAATCACTAAATAAACATCAAGTCCCAAAAGTAGTTTTGATTTATACATAATGATGCCTATCTGAATTGACTGTTTTCACATGGTTCTAACTCATCTATCTTACGCTTCACCTGCTTGATAGGTGCCAGGATGAGTGTCCCGTTGGTACGTACGGAGCTCGCTGTGCTGAGACCTGCCAGTGTGTCAATGGAGGGAAGTGTTATCACGTGAGTGGCTCGTGCCTCTGCGAAGCAGGCTTTTCTGGTGAGCGCTGTGAGGCACGCCTGTGTCCAGAAGGGCTCTACGGCATTAAATGTGACAAGCGGTGCCCCTGCCACCTGGAAACACGCATAGGTGAGGCTCGGTTGCCCCTGCAAGGAGGTGTTCACTATTTGGAAAGAGAGATTGGCAGAGAGATTCCCACCCTAAGACCGTTCCAGCCTCTGGGGCATCCTGGGCAGGAACCACTAAGTCAATGGAAGACCTTTGTACTAGGCAGGGGCGGGGGAGGATGGAGCAAGTCAGAAGTGCTAAAATTGTTAGATGGTTGTGGGTGGATACTAAATTCTATTCTTCGTTAATGGCCACTAGCAAAGATTAAATTCACTGATGTTACTAGAATGTTTTCCTAAGAGAGGGATTCTGTGATATTCCCTTAGAAGCAAAGATGCAATGAGAGACATGGGTTAAGCCCAGCTCCGTATGTAAAAATATCACAAAAGTGATTCTCACGGCAACATCTTTTACTTGACAGAACATCTGTGTGGAGAGGAAGTGTACTGGTGGAAGTTTTGTGAAGTGCTTCACATATGGCTGTCACATGTGAAATATGTTTTCAGAACTGATTACTCTGACATAGAACTCGCACGGGTCTTTTAGCTCAAAAATCTTTCGAAGAATTTAGGAACAGGAAACTATGATCCCACCCACCGTACTGTACCATGTCTAGCCCTGAAAATATCTTTCCACCTCGCTACTTCCTCTCCCTTCCCCAAGGACCAGATATATATCACTTGGAATTCTGGGCCTCCTTGGCAGATTGCTGGGAAAGTTAAATTTGACAAAAATGTACTGCATTATATAGCAGTTCAGACGTTACAAGATTACTTTGATTTGCTTTTAGCACAGCTGTTACTTCATTTACGCTTCTAAAAGATAATGTGTAGATACATCAGGTCTCAAATACACCAAAGTTAAAAGTAAGCAGAAGCCTGGGGTTGGTCTCTTCTTTAAACCATTGTGTGTGTGTGTTGTGTGTGTGTGTGTGTGTTGTGAAGGAGAGAGAGAGAGATTTTAGTGGGACATATCAAAGAAGCGCATTCTTAATGTATCTCAAGTAACTTTGTAAGCTACTTTAGTGAACTTTTTTTTTTTTTTAAGTTGGAAAATACTGCCATGTTTTACATGAAAAGGTTAAACAAACACTTGGGCAGTAAAAATGAATGCTCTCTACAGAATTTTTGTTTGTTTGTTTGTTTGTTTTTAACCTCTCCAATGGTTAAGGAGCTGACAGAAATAGGGACAAGTCATAAGTTTGGCTAATTTTCCTGTAGTAAGACTCGTCCCAGCAAAAGATAAGCCTCATGTAGTGATAGTTAAAACTTTTTTATACAAGTATGCCATTTCACTGTGTGTAGACACAGCCTAAATCAAAAAGATTATTAAACATATGCAAAGGAGCTCTGCTGTGAGAAGAGCTGGAGAAGTAGAGAAAATGTTGGTTTTGCTGAAATTGGGTACCATGTTAGTAGTGGCAGGTACAAGTGGATAGTTATTTGATTGACATCAATCAAATAATTTAACATAGGTCATGTGTACCTAAGCAGAGATGCTTAAACAGAGAAGTACAGTTATCCCTCAGTATCTTTGGGGGACTGGTTCCAGGACCATCCATGGACACTAAATCCACAGATGCTCAAGTTTCTTATATGAAATATAAGCATGGTATTTGCATATGCTATGTTTGCACATAGGCTACAGCAGGGTATGCCTACACTTTATTTCATTTGCATGGATTTATGTAGTGCTCCTCATGTGGCAAACGCAAGTCTTGCTTTTTGGAACTTTCTGGAATTTTTTTCCCAAATATTTTCAATCCATATT
The DNA here is from genome assembly GCA_003508835.1 of Eonycteris spelaea. Lineage (NCBI taxonomy): Eukaryota > Metazoa > Chordata > Mammalia > Chiroptera > Pteropodidae > Eonycteris > Eonycteris spelaea. The sequence goes on from PUFA01000175.1 coordinate 1,568,573, forward strand.
TGGTTGACTCTGGGATGTGAAACCATGGTTGTGGAGAGCTAACTGTACATGAAATTATTTGACAATCATGTAGGTCAAAAGAACACTAAAATCTGTCTAATAATGTATAACAAGTAATCAGAAGTTAAAAAACAAATAGCCTATGAAGTGGTTTCCTAAATAATGAAAGCTACTTTTAAAAGTTAGCTTTTACAAATTCTATTAAAACCAATTGAATGTCAATATATGACTGTCTTGTTCCAATTCGCAGTTGGAACCATCCATCTAATTCTTATATCTTGAACTTCCATGTAAAATTTCTAGAAACACAAGCTTCCTCTGAACCAAAAGGATAGAATCCTTTATTAATTGAAAGTCTAGCTTGTTCATTTTACCATTTAGTCAACAAGAAACTTGCTATTACATAATTCATGATTTCTATTTATCCTAAAAGCTTTCATTCTAATTAAAGAGATAAATTAGGCCATGCAAACTACAGTTTACTTGTCTTTAGGTAAATTTTGAGTTCATGAATGAATGTACACCTCGACATATATTGCAGCCATATATTTGGATAGGGGTTTGTATCAGTTAGTTTGCTGCATTAAAAAAAAAAAGCAACTACCCTACATCTAGTGGTATAAAATAATTATTTACTAGCTGATGATTTTTGCTCGACTCTTTGGGCTGGTTCAGCTTGGTGCTTCGCTCATCGCCCTATGTTCGTTCACCTGGAAATCAATTAGTCTGACTGATTGGGCCTGGAATTCCTCACTCACATGTCTACTAGTATTTGGCTGGGTGATAGGGGTGACTGAGCCATAAGTCCCCAGCATCTAACAAGTTAGCTCTGGACTTCTCTATATGGTGACTGGCTTCCAAAAGCAGCAAGAGACAGGGCAAGCTCCAACCTGCACACACTTTGAGCTTTTGGTTATGTCATGTCACATTTACTAATATTCTTTTAGACAAAGCAGGTCATACAGCCAAGTCCAGATTCAATATACTCTGCCTCTTGATAGGAGACATTATGAAGAATTTGTAGCCATTCTTATTTTTCAATCTTTCACAGAGTTGAAATGGATTTAAGTATATTTACAGGTGATATTAGTTTTTAAATGACTGCACTATCATAGAGACTAAAGACATTCACCATGATCTGGACTTTTCAACTGAAAACTAACTTCTGTGGTGGAAATGATTTTGATCATTTGATAACAGTCAAATTTGATAAAAATCAAATGATAAAGAATAATTTTATTTGAAAATAAAATTTGAGATTTATTAAGATTCCAATGAGATATACATATTAGCTCTTGTTAATGAGGACATTTAAGAGCTGTGGGCAATCAGTATGCGCCTATTTGCAAATTCCACCTAATTGTCATTACATTTGACCATTAGAAACATCTAAGGAAATGAATAAAAGGAATCTTAATAATTCATTCTATTTTAACCAGTATTTCATTGAACAGATTCTTATAATAATTTAATTCTTAAATTGAAAATTTACTAGAAGATTTATATCTAGTTACATATTTGCATAAAACGTAGGTGTTCCTATATGTATATACCTATATGTATATAAACCCATTTTTTCATATACACAAAGCAACCCGTTCTTTAGAAGAAACCAGATAAGAGTATATTACCCTTCAGCCTCTTATATGCTGCTCTATAACATCAACACGTAAATCTCTTACCAATTAAGCTGCCTGCATCGAGAACACATCAAATGGCTCTAAGTGCTTCTTGGCTTCATACACCTAATTACAAATTGCAGAATACTAATTTTGGTGTCAATCAATCTGAGAACCAGTGTGCTGCACTAATGCTCACTGCGGGGCATTGAATATCAATTTCTCTGTCTGACTCTAGCATAGTTCAATTCCCAGCCCCCAAATTGCCTATTTTATTTAACATTTATATCTATGCCATGAAACTTTTTTCTATTTAATATAAAGTAATATTTTCTAGTAAAAGTGGCATGTTTAGACAAGGTAAACTACTTTAACCAATCCATTACTTTAATAATTTCTTTTCTCCCAATTTTAAATTTAAATTTGTCCCTGCCTTTTGCACAATGCAGAATTTTATTTGTCCCACCAACCTTTTCTCTATGCTATATCCTAAATATTAGCAATTCTTTTTCATATCTAGCCCTCCTAGCAAGCTGCTATTAAAATTCCTTTTTATTTGGTGTAAAAACATGTAAATAAATCTGAGTTCGAGTTTGAATTTGTCACTGCCTGTGTGAGACTGAAGAAACTACTCTTGTTAGATTTCTGTCCCCTCAGTTATAAAATGGGATCATACCTAACTCTTAGAATGGTTGTGAAGATTAAATTAATAATGCATGTGGATTGCTGAGCATGGTGTTAGCACACAGTCAGGCTCAGTGAATACTAGCTGCTAGTCAGTGCATTCACTTACAATATCATCATGTCATATAAGTGAATGTTCCCTGTAAATAATGGTGATTCCCTTTAAGCCATGACTTTCATATTTTAAAAACCAAATTTAGGAGAAATCTTGCCTTTGTAGGTATACGTACAGATTATAATTTAATATTACTGGATGACTCAGAGATATCAGGGGAAGCAGATTGGTGTGTGAAAGCAAGATTTCTGGAGTCAGATCCCACTGCACATCAACTGTGATATTTTCACTCATTCATTCCATTGGCATTTACTGTGGGCCTTCCATGCTCCAGGGACAGGTACACAACGCACTTCATTCTTGCCTCCTCTGGCTCATATTAAATGATCGTAAAAATGACAAAAGATTGCAGACTATGATAAGCGAGATGAAGAGAAGAGCAGGGTGCCATGAAAGAAAAAGACCAGAGAGACCTATTTGAATTATGAGAGGTCAGGGAAAGCCTCTCTAAAGAAGAGATTCTATTCAAGCTGAAACTGGAAGTTTAAGATGTAGAGGGCAAGCAGAGTGGGGAAACAGCTTTCTAGGCATATGGAATAGCCCATGTGCAGCCCTTGAATTGAAGCCCCTACACTTTTACAAACTAAAACAAATCCATTGCAGTTGACACAGTAATAAACAGAAAAAGATGAAAGAAGAGGCTGGAAAGTAGGCAGTGGCCAGATGGGCTATATTTAGGGTGATCCTGGATCCGGTGTCACAGGCCTGTTGTCCTAATGTACTTACTAGTAACTCCCTTTTCACTCTTAAAAATGTCCTGGTTTAGACAATTACATAGTCACTCTAGCTATATTAAACCGTATGAATTTTATTCTAAGTGTATGTAGTGGGGAGCCTTTGAAGAGTTTCAAGGAGTATGAAACAATATGATCTACTTTTTAGGTCATTAGGCTTGCGTGGACAGGGAGAAGAGTTGGACAGCTATGCAGAAGTGTAGGATGACATTGGCTTGGAGTAGGATAGTGACAGTGAGGATGAAGAGATGTAGATGGATTCAAGATATATTTTGGAGTTAGGACGGTTAGGTCCTAGTGATGAAGTGGATAAAGGAGATGAGGGAGAAGGAGTTATCAAGAATAACTCCAAGGTTTCTGGTTTAAATAATAACTTAGTGATTGGTGGAACCATTACTTTAGTGCGGATGATTGGGAATAGACACTGAATGAGGACTAAAGAAAGGAAAGAATGTGAGCTCACTTTTTGACATGCTACGTTTGAGACACCATGGAGATGGCAGGAGTTTACTCAAGGATAAGTGATTTGCCCAAGTATAAATAGCAGATAAGTAAATCTGAGTAAATCTAAGTAGATTTGAGACTCCAATCCTTGTCTTGTGAATCCAAATCTTCTATATCCAAGTAATCATCTTAAATATAGAGTTGTACTTAGATATTTCTTGATGCCATAATTCCCAAGTAATGCTTGTGAAAGATGCCTAGGCCTTTGCTTGTGGGCACTTAGTTTCAGTAGGGCCTAAAAATGTATTTAAATAAATTTCTAAAAATGGTGGAAAAACCATCCAACCTACAGTGGTGTGGCTGAGACCTTCACTTGACAGAGTAGGATGTCAGGCCCAGAGAGGTTGTCTGCTTTCCATAGGGTTACCCAAAGTAAGTGGGGCAGCTGGATTTACATCCTCTATCTTCATCCCTCCCAGAAAATCATTCTTTCTCAGATTAGAAAATCTATGAACAGTCCTCTAATGAGAGGTTCCTTAGCAAATGTCTCGTTGAGACAGTGGATTTCGTTGTTGGCCCTAGTTGAGCGAAGGGTTTTATCTCCCTCAAGGGAGGAAGCCCATCTTTAACAGTCTCCTAACTGTGAGCAGAGCTAATTTGATTGTTAGATTTTCCTTTGGTGAGAAGCACATGTGTTTTGAGCGCCACAAAGCGCCCTATTGTGTCAACCTCAGTAATGCGTGCATCTTAGCGCAGCTGACGTGTCCATTTGCTGTGGAGCGACAGCTGGCTGCCTAGCCTGTCAGCGCGACTGCTGTTTCAGGTAGAGACAGCTGCTCCGCCACCAGGTATGGAGCTCTGAGAGAAGAAGCAGGCTGAAAAGGTTGCAGCTTTTGGGATTTGTTGGACATCGCCCCGGTTAAAGAGTTGGCGTTGCTTATTGGATGGAGTCCTTTAGATCTTCTCATCGAGATGACCTTTTGTTGAATCAGACCTTTCAACTCATGAAAATCAAAATGAGTTTCAGATAAAAGGACGCAGTTGTGACAGTCATTCTTTTGAGCACAATGCTGATTTCATGCAACATTTCTGTGGTACCAGTTAGGTTTAGGCCAATTAATTAAATCACACCAAGTCTGGGAATGAAGTTTAAATTATTGTGTGTGGAATTACCCACAAATTCAGAGATCACGGCTAACGCAACGTTTGCCTGGGCCTTGGGTGTCATGTTCACCCGAAAGTGACTTGCTCCTTTCATCCATGCTCTCAGCTGTCACCCCATGTCTGGAGAGTGTGCCTGCAAGTCGGGCTGGTCGGGACTCTACTGTAATGAGACATGTTCTCCTGGATTCTACGGGGAAGCTTGCCAACAGATCTGCAGCTGCCAAAATGGGGCTGACTGTGACAGTGTGACTGGGAAGTGCACCTGTGCCCCAGGATTCAAAGTGAGTGCCTTGGGCTCTGGAGTGGGGAGATGAAGGATGCAACGTGGGGGTGTACTGATACCACGGTTACATGACCTTTTCTGAAGTACAATGAATGTACTGACATCAATCCCATCATTAAGAGAAAGAATAAAGCAGGAAAGTAGTAATAAGCGTTATATGTAATTACCTTAGAATGATGACGGGGAAAGCTGGTAAAACTATAAACGTGACACTAATATTTAATTATTTAGTTACTATATGCCATGAAATGTGATGTATTTTAATTAGTCCTTATGTAATGATTCTGTGTTTTATAGGCAACAAAGAAATTACTTTTCCAAGTAGGATATGTGTTATTGTCAACGGTTTTTGTCTTAATTCCATGTAATTTGAGGGCACATAATATATCAAATTAATATTTATTATGTATTTACATGCAATGGTTAGTAGTATGTAAATTGTTGTTGTTGTTGTTGTTGTTGTTGTTGTTGTTGTTGTTGTTGTTTTGAGCAACTGGACCTTACCAAAATACCTATCTGCCAATAGAGCAGAATTTTGCCTGGTTTCTAAGATTTCTTAGCTACAAGTTAGAAATTTTATTTTAAAGGAAAATGGATTACTCTTGAATTATTTTCTCCCATTTTAAAGAGAACATTAAACTGTGAAGAATGTTGATTATTCCAGAGCACATAAGGCAGAACAAGTGGATCATAAAGTCTCTAAGCTGAGAGAATCTTTACAGGGTTTTCTAACCTATGCCACAATCCTTGATTGAGCCCTTGAATCGGCCTTGTCTTAAAGAGTCCCTTCTGTTTTTAAAAGAGGTGACCTCCAGTCACCTTTGGCAACTGCCTTTTATGGCTAAAGCTCACTGTCAGATAATAAGTTGAATCGTGCTGCTGGTGAGTGCGCTGTTCCTTTGCTTCACTCACTAATCATATTATGTATTGCAGAAGGGAGTCTAGGAAGCACTGCAGTTTAACATATAGTTCATATTTATTTTTATATATTGACGGTAATTTTACAGTTTCAGTTACTGTTACACACACACACACACACACACACACTTGTCTGAGCAAGGACAAAAGGTTTTATATTTGCTGTGAAGGAAAAGTAGTGAAGGCAGCAGGCTTTTCAGTGTCTTATTCAATACTGTACCATAAGCATAGGTCAGCTAGCATTGTTCTTGAATCTATATTTGTATAGTGGTGACATTATGGCAACTTTTAAAAATACAGTGCGTTAAAATTAGAGAGGGAGTATAATTAGCATCACCAAGATATATTTTCGTTTATTTGTGTTGGCCATCTTTCAGTTGGTAGAATTGCATGCACTTTCCTGTTTGCGCCTGTCTAGGGAACTGACTGCTCGGCCCCGTGTCCTCTGGGAACTTACGGGGTAAACTGTTCCTCTCTCTGTGGCTGTAAGAATGATGCTGTCTGCTCTCCTGTGGACGGGTCTTGTACTTGCAAGGCAGGTAAGTGGATGAATGAGTCTTTTACCCGATCTTTGTCCTATTATCTCCTAAAGTCACAAGAAAGAAACCTTGACCAGTGTTTTAGCTCCAAATGTGCCAAAATTTGATGCCCGACCTCAGCAAGCCCCTCAGCCAGCGCAAGCTCTCTTGCTTTCGTGAGGCAAGGGAAGAGGCTCACAGGAGATGATCACTAAAGTCACTGCCAGCTCCAAAAGTCTGTGAGTCTCTGCACTTTGGGGATGAGTAAGCCAAGCAGGCATGTGTCCATGCCCCCAAAATTCACTGGCTTCGAGTCATGACAAGAAATGCAGCTAAACACCAATTTTCTGTGAGGGTCAGAATGTGTTATCCACAGTTTTTGCAGAAGCCAAGGTCCTGGATACTCACTGTTCATGGTTAACGGGGTCCTGCTTTAAAGACAGGGCTGTTCTTTTAAACACAAACCTTGTTTCCCCCTACCACATAAATATGTCACTCTCCCGACCTGAACAAAACTCAGCATCCCATGATATGCGTCACTGTGCATTCAAGGGGCTCCCACTCCGCGCCTCTTCTCCTCATGCCCAGTGGTGCTTTTCAGCGTTGGCATCCATGTGACAGATCACATAGCATGCATAGCTGTTGGGGTGCTTTTGTTCATTTCCCATTGAGACTTTACGTGGCAGAGCCAACATGCTCTATGCTGGGGCTCGGGACATTGCTGTGCCTGTCCGAGATGTTTGTAAATGGAAAGAGGCTTGGAAAGGCTCGGAAAAACTCCCTGCTGCCTTGTTTTCTCATGCGCTTTTGTGTTCTTGCCGTGGCAGGCTGGCACGGGGTGGAGTGCTCCATCAGCTGTCCCAGCGGCACATGGGGCTTTGGCTGTAACTTAACCTGCCAGTGCCTCAACGGCGGAGCCTGCAACACCCTGGATGGGACTTGCACATGTGCACCTGGATGGCGAGGGGAGAAGTGTGAACTGCCCTGCCAGGTACGACCAAACCAGCACCCCAGCTGGGAAGGCCTCATATCAGAGGGTTGGCCTATTTTTTGCGGTTTTCCTGACTTAGAGTGTGTGAGTGGGAACCAAACCTCAGTCACTATTAGAAGAATGAAGGTGTTTGAACTCAGAGTGGCTCTAGGGTTGGAAAAGGGGTAGATGTGGAAATTGGTTAGGGAGCTTTGTGAGAAAGACTTCCTGCATTTCCTTCATCTCTACTCAGGCTCCCCACCACCCGCTCTGTTTTTCCATTCTTATACACCCATCTCTTCCTGGCAACCAGTCATAGCATTTGTCAAACACTGCAGTGCATGCCTGTCAACTCTCCAAATATTGTGTTTCCATTATAATGGAAATCCTCCCGCCTTTTGGGTGGAAAGTGCCAGGGATTGAAAGGGGTGATGATGGTGTCACAGAAATGCCCACTGAGGTGATGAAAGAAGGTTTGGAAACAGCCGCCTTTTCATGTAAATATCTCTGGAGTCACAAGAATCTCCAAAGATTTCCCTAGTCCAACGCTGACTCCAAGCCCTTGACCTGCTTTGGAGATGTCCGTCATTAGAAATCCCGTACTGTGTCTACCACAGGTTGACAGGGGCGTGCAAATGGGAAGTGCAGTTCATAGTATATGCCGTTTCTCTTCCTGAATGAAGCATGTGGATGGTTTCTTCCCCTCTTTTCCATTGCTCTTTCTTCCTATCATTTTTCTCCTGAGCCATTCAGCATTCTGTCAATGGTATATGTTCTCTGCCTACGAGAGATCACTGATGGCAAGATGACATGGGGACCCCCTGAACAGGGCTCCTTGAGAAGAGCCTTCCACATAGGCTCTTTTCTCCCCAGACTTTCCCTTCATTAAGTACAACCCATCTCCCACCACAGACAGAATCGGCCCTGGGCTACCCTATGCGTCGCAAACCCTTAGGACAAAGTTAAGTTCGCTTTGCTGCCTCATGCACCAGTGAACAAATTATCGGTGCTCTAAGATGGGCTCAAGGATCATCTTTCACTTCCAACCTGATTGTGGACAAGACAAAGCCTCTAGCACAATCTTGTCCCTTTTTGTGTATCAGATTACTAAATCAGCTGATGGTTTAGTGGCTCATATTGTAGCAATGCTAAATCCTATAAGACCTATCAAACACCAGTGGGGCCTAAAAAATGGTTTGCTTATTTTCTTTTAATAAGTTCTAGACAAACGATTATGCCATCTAACACCCATGGCCTATTTTATGCTGGTTCTCAGGTTCATCCTCCCTCTTGGTAATTGTGCATCTCATGTTTTTCTTAGTGCTTGGGTGGTGTGGGGGGTTTTAGTGCTCTCCCTTAGTCCCACCAAGGTCGGTCACCAAAGAGCAGGGCGAATGAATGCAGAGATTTCTACTCCTCTCCCACAAACTAAACGGTCATGTCCGCAAAGACTGATGTCTGTTGTACCACCAAACCGATGTGCACATGAAAACATGGACGTCTGGGAGGGGACTCCGTCTTCTCTTTAGGATCTTGAATCAGAATACTTTGTGCTGTCTAGACTTGCTCATTGAAAGGAGGATATTATTAGGAAAAGTAACACGGAACTTTCATTTTTCTTTATAGTTCCGCATTGGCAACTTCTGGAAATAAACTTAATCCGGTTAGACCTAGAATACTTTTTAAATTTTAGAGCTTCTCTGTGTGGGTCAGGGTCCTCCCTTTCTGCTAAAGAATAGAATGCCTTCGAGGGAACACTGAACTCTTTAATAAAATCCTTTAAGAGCAAAAGGAAGTATGTTTAGGAGTTGTGGTTTAGGATAAGATATAAAAAAGGTTATTTTAATTAGTTGGCATATTTATATGTATCTGCATATTTGCATATCAGCATATTAGTGTAATTGATGTCACTATTTATTTGTCCCAGCGGTATGTCAAAACTGAGGTTTGAGGTTTAAAACACCGACCTCCTGGAGCTACATTTTAGGGGCAAGAAGACATGATCAGAAACGGTTATAATGCATGTTGCTGAGGTATTTGGAGGAGGGGAGGGTACAGTACCAGAAATGGCTGACTGTGGCCTCTCTGGTCTCCCATCGTGGGATCGCCCATGCCCTCACTGCTGTCTCCCACGCAGGATGGCACGTACGGGTTGAACTGTGCTGAGCGCTGTGACTGCAGCCACGCAGATGGCTGCCACTCCACCACAGGCCATTGCCGCTGCCTCCCAGGATGGTCAGGTGAGAGCCGGGGAAATGGGCAGCATGCCAATCTATGACTAGAGCTGTTTCTTGCTCTTTCAAATAAATACACACAGGTCAAGTTTTCAGAAAAAAAAAACAAAAAAGATACAGCACTCTCCAGTTAAGCTGACGCATTTTTACCCAAGAAGTATTACTGCTGGGATTGATTAATCTATAATCAAGGAATGACTTTGTGTTGAATCATGCGGGGCCAGTTCTCCCGAGCCTTCATGTAAGGGCCCAACTGTCAGAATTCAGGCCAGCAAGGGGGGAAAATGTGCATTGCTGTGAAGAGTTTGGCAGGACCTCTGTGGTATTTTTGAGCATTGAGGAAAGGATGATTGGAATAGACCATAAGAATATAATTAAGTTCACCTTACTGAGGCAAACATTAAATTATTACTATTCATATGGTTAATATGCAAATATAAAATATTTGTTACTGGAAATAAATATTTAAAAACTTACTTCTCTTATAATAATGTTTAAGCCATAAAATTTACGATATAATTGAGTACCAGTTTCCTAGCCGCAAGGTGGAAGTTTCTCCTTGTTTATAAGACTTCACGTTTCCAGCCAGGAAGTTTATCAAACTAACAGGGGTCTTAGTAGAACAGTGTTTTTACATTAAATGCCAAGTAAATTGAGATCATGTTCTTCCTTTTTATACACTGAGTAAAGCATATCCTAAAACACACACACACACACACACAAAACTAATGAACTTTTAAGTACTTATTAAAAAATTACCAATGAGAATATAATTGGATAGTTATTGAACACTGAGATGGATGAACTGAACATATTGATGACCATTTCTACTGACAGTAAAATAAAATGCTGACTGCTGATGTGCCAATTTAGAGTGAAACTTAAACCTAGGGACTGGATGTGGGGTAGATAAATAAACCAAAACTTGAAAAAAAAATCTCTTTGAAGTCATTTGTGTATTTGTGTGTATTTGTGTGTATTTGTATGTGTATATATATATTATATATATAAGATATATATAATATATATTTAATACAGAATTTATATCTAAATATATTTGCATAAAAACTTAGAGAAGAGAGGGAGATTTGTAAGACAGAACTGTCTCCACACTGGTGCTCTGGTATCCTCCAAAAACAGTTTCAATTTGTCCTCTGAAAGAGAAATTGGTAGCAACAAGCTAAGTATCATCTTTAGTGATAATTCATATTTTCAGATGATGGATCTTTTGGAAGAGAATCTTATGCTTCCATACCAGAGATGTCACATTTAAGAAACTATGGAGTCAGAGTGGTCTTATTTTTTAGCAAAAAAAATGCGTACAAAGAAAACTAGAGAAACAATAATAAGTAATGCTTATTGAGTGCTTACTGCAGGCTTGCAACAACTCTGTGAGATAGGAAATATTACTTATTTTCTCCTTTGTATAGATGAGAAAGCTGAGGCAAAGAAAGTTTCAGTGGCTGAATCAAGGACACAGAGTCAGTAAATGTGAGAGACGGGATTTGCACCAAGGCTCCCCAACACGTAGCTCGCCAGACCTTTTAACTATTGCACCCAACTGCCATACACAGATGTATTCCAGGAAGTGCAGGAGGAGAAGGCAATCAGCCTGAGATTTATTTTCACTATGGGTGAAGACTTCTAAGAATTACATGAGAGGACCATGATGATCAGTGCTGATAACCGTTTCTTTCTCTCTCTGTAAAATAGCTTTATTGAGATATAATCATGCACCATGGAATTCATTTATTTAGTGTACAATTCAATGTTTTTTAGTATATTTACAAGAACCGTACACCACAATCACTTTTAGAAAATTATTATCACCTTGAAAAGGTAGTACTCAGCAGTGGCCCCCTATTTGCCCCCAATCCTCTCTTCTCTACTCCCCTCTTCACCTAGGCAAGCACAAATCTACTTTCTGTCTCTGAGATTTGCCTATTCTGGGTATTGTATGGATTTATACAATATGTGACCTTTGTGACTGGTTTCCTTCACTTAACATATGTTTTTAAGTTTTGCCTGTACTGGGGCATTTACCAGTACTTCATTTATTTTAACTGCCAAATAATATTCCACTGTACCACAGTTTATTTATTTATCTGTTGATAGACATTTGGGTTGTTTCCACTTTTTGACTATTTTTAATAATGCTGCTATGGACATTTATGTAGAATTTTTTGTGTGGACATATGTATGTCAGCTATATATTTAGAGGTGGAATTGCTAGGTCATAGGATAATTCTAACCTTTTTAAGAATTAAAAAAAAATTGCTAAACTCTTCCAAAGCAGCTGAGCTATTTTATATTCCCACCAGCAATGTATGAGGGGTCTAGTTTTTCTATATTATCATTTGTTATTATTTGCCTTTTTGATTATTGCCATTCTTATTTGTGGGAAATAGTATTTCATTGTTTTTGACTTGTACTTGCCCAATGAGTAATGATGTTGAATATATTTTTACGTGCTCATCGGCCATCTGTATATCTTCTTTGTAGAACTGTCTATATAGATTCTTTGTTTATTTTCAATTGGGATATTTGTCTGTATTATTATTGTAATAGTTTTTTATATATTTGAAATATATGTCCCTTATCAGATATATGACTTGCAACTATTTTCTTTTTAATCTGTGATTTATTTTTTTCCACTTTTTGATGGCATCCTTTGCAACAGAAAATATTTTATTTTGATGACATCTAATTTTTCTATCTTTTCCTTTTGTTGCTTATACTTTTGTCATCCAATCTAAGAAACCATTGCCTAATCCATGGTCACAAGATTTAAGCCTACGTATTCTTCTAAGAATTTTATAGTTTTAGCTTTTACAGTTTTAGCTTTACATTTAGGTCTTTGATCCATTTTGAGTTCATTTTTATATATGGTATGAGATAAGTATTCGACTTTATTCTTTTGCACGTGAATGTCTAGTTGTCCCAGCACCATTTGTCAAAAAGACTGTTCTTTTCTCCATCGAATTGTCTTAACATTTCTTGTCAAAAATCAGTTGGCCATAAATGTGGGAGAGTTTATTTCTGGACTCTTACTTCTATTCTATTAATATATATGTCTGTCCTTATACCAATATCACACTATCTTGATTACTTTAGCTAGGTAAAGAGTTTTAAATTTGGTCTAAAAGTTTGGTCTTCTTTTTTGAGATTGTATTTGCTATTCTGGGTCCTTTGATTTTCATATGAATTTAAGGATGAACATGTCAATTCCTGCAAAAGAATAAGGTGGAAATTTAATGAAGATTAAATCTATAGATCAATGTGGAGGAATATCGCCAGCTTAGGTCTTCAAATTTTTGAACGTAGACTGCCACCAGTAACCTCTTCGATGCCTTTCAGTCCTTTGAAATTTGTTGTGAGCTTCTTTGGTTTCTGACAGGAATAAGCTAAGACAAAGGATCATGTATTTGATTTCTAGTGTCTGAAAGCCACTAGAAACAGGTTAAGGTTGGTGTAAGTAATAGACTGTTTTCAGCTGGGAGCTGCCCATGGACACAAGGGCTCCCTGGCCCTTCTAGGCTCTCCTTAACTTGCAAAAGCTGAAATAACTCAGACTTCCCAGCACGAAGTTCCGCCTTCTCGTGTTTCTGTTTGCCTCTCAGTTACTAAATGTTAAAACTACATCACACCAGGGATTAAGCCAACTTTTGTGACTTTGCAAGGGTTCTTGAAGCTCTCAAACGGAATGACCAGCACCAAGCTCTCAATGGCCAGAAGCGAAGTAGCGTTCTTAACCCTCAGCAAATTCAGAACTTTCCCAACAGAGAGGCCGTATCATTTGTTTTGTACAGAGCTCCACCAAGCCCATTGTCTTCCGAATGTAGAGGAAGTGTGAGGTATTCCTGAACACACCAGTCTCTGCTCAAGTATCCACCAGCTTTGATGATTTAGAATCAGCCTGTGAAAGGCATACTCTACATACATGAGAAAATCAGGAGATATGATTTGGCCTGAAGCCAGTCAGAAAATGTATTAGTTGCATTCCACAGTCTGGGTCATGGGGTAAGACAAATGATCCCATCTGGCCTTAGACCTGTGGAGCTCCTGTGGGAATGCAGTGGCTTTGTCATACAACATAATCTTGTAATCCTCTGTCCATCTGTGACTGGTCTGCTTCTCCAGATGGGAGGAAGCTTTGCTGCTTCGTGTTGCTCTGTCACATGTTGCCCACCATTTCTTTGCTTCATAGCCCCAATGTCTTATTTATCTAGAGTCTTCTGTGTGGGTGGTTGGTCGGGAAGTATCTAAGGCTGCTGTGAAATGTTGTTTTAGAGAGATCATCCCCATCACTCAGAACACACTTGGAATAAGCAATTGTATATCGAGGAAAAGAGAGTTCCTGAAATTCCAAAACGGAGCCTACAATTGGACCAAGAATTGGCTTATTTTTCTAAAAGGAAAAAAGAGGAGCCTCTGTATTATTTACACAGAACATAGTCAACACTGACAATTTTTCATCACAAACTTGTTTTGAGTAAGTACCTTGTAAGGACCTTTTTCAGAATAAATAACATCAGCCCAGAGAAGCAAGTTCTGTTTCCTCTCCTCCCTGGTGCTGAGATTGCTCTAGATGAAATGTGAAGAATCACCAGAGAGGGAGGCAAAGCAGTGTGTGGGGTAACAGTGAGGCTTTTGTGAAGGAATCAGTGAAATTGAACACAGGGACCTGGGCTCGTCCCTGACCAAGTTCAACAAGGTGGCATAGAGGAACCGGCAGTGTTTGACCACTGAGGACACTGTGGGAAAAAGCTGATCAGGCCTGTGGGTTTATAACAAGAGATAGGAGGCAGAAGCCCTTTATCCTTCTTCACAAAAAATGGACACACCTAAATGGGGAAGTCATGCGCGAGCCCGACATGTAAGGAAGTCAGCTCACCTTCTTACTGTGGAGCTTGTTAACCATTCCTCACAACTTCGCCCTCTTTTCAAACATTTGACTGTCTTTTTCTCTTAAAGGAATATCGAAGCTCTTTGTTTATTTCTACTGTAATTGATAGTCTCATTTGACCTAGTCATAAAAAAAGTTTTCAAAATGTCCTGCCACATCAGGTACCTAAAACAAAAGTTGCACATCTGGCATCTCACATACCGCATCCAAAAGAAGTGTGCGATTTTCAAAAGAAAAGACATGTACTTTTGTTATTTGTAGTTATTTAAAACTTTATTGAAATTTTTAGCTGATGGATTACTTTATGAAAAAGAGAAAATTAAAAGTAAATGGGAAAAAAATAAAACACCTTTCAGGATATAGGCTGTGTCCTGGACTCCTTCCCCTACACCTCTGCTACACACACACACACACACACACACACACACACACACACACACACACACACACACTGCTATAAAATGAGACTGGCTTTTCAAAATGAGTATTCTGAAATTCCAGATGTCAATGAAACACGATTTGTTGTGTGCGTGTATGTTTATTTCCATAGTAGTAGAGTGAGATACTTTGTAAACTATTTTCCAAAAACAGTAGAAACTTGTGGACTTTAAAAATTCTTTTCTGTTCTTACTTTAGTCAGCCAGACCACCTCTTCACTGAGCATTACAGCTAATTAAGATTTCATTCCTGCTTTCTGGGAACATACGCAGTCTCCAGCCTGGTTCCCAGCCCTGGCTAAGATCACTGTCACCTGAGAATTCTTATAACTTGCATATTCCTCGTCCCCACCTCACACCTACTGAATGACAATCTGGAGGGTGGGTGAGGAGGAGGATAGAGCCACTGCCAGCCCATAAAGCGCTTTCTGTACAGATTTGGAAAAGGTTTGGAAATCCCTCAGGGTGCACTTCTTGGTAGATAGAGTGAGAGTGGATTTTTGCCCCGATGTAGCCCTGTGCCCATGGGTTCTCGTGTGGTGTACAACCTGCACAACCTTACTTGGTGGCCCTGTCGGTCATTTTCAAAGTTGTCCTGGTGGCCGTGTAGTGGCAGTTACTAGTCTGTAGTCTGGTCTCTGCTATGCCTTGCTACTCTTATTATGGAAGGAGTTGGGGTCCAGGGGAGTGTTTCTGTGACAGAAGCCTCATAACCAGTGGCAAAAGACTGAATGGGGCTTAAGGATGCATTCACGCAAGAAAAAATTAAGTACTAAACTGAGAGAAAAGAGATCAGGTTGCCAAAACAACCTGAAGAGTCTTGGGAAAGAGATGGGACTATTAGGGCATGATATAATGGAAAGAAGGGAAAGGAGAGGAAGGAGATAGGTGGAGTGCTCACCTGAGCCCAGCCGGAAGGGGTGCATTGGAAGAAGGAATGAGAAGGTTTGTGAGAAGAGCCTGGCTTCTCTACTCTTCCCAGTAGGCAGAACTAGGCCTGCAGTGGTCCCAGCCCATCTCCAGAAGGACAGGCCTCCTATTTTACGTTTTCCCAAACACACCAAGCTGGACCAGGTGAGTACATGAACTGCCAGTTCAGGACTGATCTGTCCTAAAGTGATCTTTCATATGGCTTAGTGATGCTTGAATTGTTATAATGGGAAACCCTACCTTTCTTCGTCCAGTGACGTGTAAGTGCAAATTCAAGTGCAGATGAGTTTTAATTACGGTACATGCACCCACCCAATTAGCCACAAGTGCAAATGACTCCCTATCCCAACTCTGGGGTATTGAAGGGTGGAGAGGGTGTGTGGAGGAGCATAGGTCTGTCTTTCTATGTGGTCTTGAGGGGAAGGAATCATGCAGAAGCAGAATGTGGGGTCCCTGAAGTGGGGGTGGAAGCAGGGGCTTGCCTTCCCTAAAAAGGCTGCAAAAAAGCCAGTCTGTTCTACCTGGGTCCGGACTAAGGCAGGCCATATTCTCTGGTGCTTTCGTCTGATAGCTCAAATGCAAACATCTCTGATTTATATGACTCATCAGGACTTTTTTTCCCAACTTGGTTATCTATGCAAAGCAGATCCCTTTTTTAATGGATCTTTAAAATTCACAGTATCCAAATACTTGACAAATTTAACAACCTTTTGTTGAGTGTCTCCAAGTGGTATGCAGCCATAGTGCTCCGATGCTGGGAAGATGAAGGTGGTAGCCTGAGCTCCTGGCCTGCAGAAAGAGGCTCCCATTTTCTCAGGGCAGACACTGTGTGAGCACAAGTGAGGCATCAGTGAGTAAGTTCTCACACTACAGTGTGCCGGCTGCTTCGCTGCCCGGAGATTAGAAAAGCAGAAAGTGTTATGACTAAAACTGTGGTTCCTCTCTCCTACAATCACCAAGCCCAATTATTATTAACAAATCTCTCTCTTTGCTCTAATATATGTTTAACAGCTTGTTACTCAGTAACAAGACATTGCATTGAAATGATTTCCTTCATTTACCAATGCCTCAAATATTGCGATACTGGCATGAGGAATATAAACAATTAAGCAAGACAAGGAGTTTGGGTGTTATCTCTGAAGGGGGAAATAATGACACCCCAGCTGATTCATTTAGTGCATTCACGCCATCTCAAATGCCTAGTGAATGCTGATTTCACATTGAGGCTGCTGGCATACTGCATCGGGCATTAAAGCCACGAACATTTCTTTAGAGCTGCTTAGCTGAAGTTTATCGCGATCATTCAGCCATCACCTAGCAACTGGTGAAGACTATCAAAGAGCTCTTTGTCCTTGGGCCTGGCAAAAAACGGGCCCCTCACAGATCTCCTTATCAGCATTAGAACATTGATTGGAAAAAAGGCTTCCATTGAGCCTGAGATTCCTGCAAATTTAAAGATACTTCCTTCCTATTTTGTCCTTCAAAATATTTTATAAAGTCATTTCCTGAAGTAGCTGTATTAAAGCCTTGATCTATACGTTGGGAAACATTCCAACAGAATTTCCTCAAGATGTTCCATAATTCTTCTATTGCATTATAATCTGGGCTAGCATTAAAAAATACAGACCTGAGCTCATGAAAGTTTATCTTCTCAAAAATAAGCAAAGCAGATTTCTACTCCCCCTTCTCTCACCAGCTGGGAAGGGTCACCGTTTTCGGTGAACAAAAAAATAAATATGCTGGGCTTCCTAGTTTGAGTGTACTTCTCATCACTTCTTCAGAAAAGGAAGGATGATATAGTTGCTCCACCCACTTGAAAAATGGTTGTGATTATGATGTTCAGGAAGGAGGGGCTGGGCTCACTGATTCATTCAACAACCATTTAACACCTTCCAGTGCGAGGCACTGTAGTGAGCGAAAATAGGCACCACCTCTCCTTCCTATAGAGCTGCCAGAATTTATTAATTACCCTGGGCGGAGCCAGATCTTCATCTGCTTCTCTTCTGTCTGTCTCGAATTCATCTTCCCTTGCATCCCAACTGCCATTGATTTCCTTTAAGACTGTGTCATTTTTTACCTTGATAACCCAAAATGGCCACCTGACAGGTCTTCTTTGTTCCAGGCTCATCATCTTCAAACCATCTTCTGCCCTTCTAGTTTAACTATGCACATCTACTGAATTGTCCAGATAGTCTCTGTTAACACCAAGAGGAAGCTCACACTTCATGGTGTGGCCTTGTTGGCTCTTCCCTACGTGACCACTGCCTCGCTACCCCCTACATGACTTCTGCTCTTCCTATCCCCAGTTTCAGTTGTCCCCAATTTGATTTTTGAAGAATAAGACACATAACTTCTTTGGGCTTCCGAGGCTTGCTCCCACCTTTCCTTTAGTCTGGAACCCCGCTCCGCCCTCACAAGCTACCTCCTTCCCCTTCTGTGATCCCCAGACAGAGTTGGTTTTTCCTGTTCTGGAGTCACTGTCACTCTAGATTTGGAGGTCTTTCTTAGAGAATCTCTCATCAGCAAGTCAGCAGCTGCCAGTCCCCTTGGTGTGTATTGGGTTGAATTTCCTTTTCTGTCTTTGACAAACAAGGGCATAAAAAGCTGTCCTGTAGGACTCTGCAACATCAGCAAAGAGTAGGATGAGGTCAATGGAAATAATTTAGGAATAAAACACACACACACATAACACACACAGCCTGCTCCCCCCTACCCCCTCATCCCCAGCCCCCACCCCCCAAAAAAGTGGTTAAAGCAAACTTGCAATTCCCTATCCTGGAGAGTTTCACTTCAGGGCTAGCCTTACATAGAGGTCACATCAGTAGCAGTGTATAGTGTGACCTAGAGAAGCACTTACCTCGCTATCCCTTCTGTGAGACTCATTGCCTGAAATTCCACAATGAGAGGTTTATTTCTTAGGCTTAACATGTGTGTTCTCTTAAAACAATATTCTCCAGAGACGGTAACACCTGAGCGATAATAAATTTATCTTATCCTTTCATGACTATGAGATGAAGGGAAAGATAATGAGGGCACAGAGACCTAACGGGGAAGAGTAGCAGTGGGAGAAAATGGTGCTTCAAGAGGAAAAGAGGCAGCTTCGCACTTTTCCCTGGAGTTGCCCCCCTGGCTGAGATATACTTTATATTTGTCTTCAAATATGTTAGGCATTAATATCTGCAAAACGATGACTCGTTTTTACTAATGATAGAGAAAAAAACGATTTAATATTTGTTATAATTTACTTTTCAAGGAAAGACGTCACTGCACTCAAATAAAGGTCATTTAAAAGTAAGCTTGGTTCTCTTGACATATGCGTGTGTGATTGGAGTCAGAAGATTTGATAGATGATCTCTAGAATTCCCTGTGATTGGTTGCAAATGGAATGATGGGAAAATCATGTGAAACAAGCTTATCTTGCCATATCATGGGCCTTGTTACTTACGTGAAAATTGCCTTGAAAAAGTTGATTATGATTGATGATTATGCTAACTAGCTGAACAAGCCTGTCAGGGAAAAGGAATCAGATATGAAATAAATCATCACTTACTCAGATTTGTCAATCTGCCCCCCAGCCATTTTTCTCAACTTGCTTCACTGAGAATGTGCTAAGTCACATATAAATCATGATAATCTATAATGGAAAAAAGCAACACATACTTTTGACCTGAAGTACACTGCAGTCCATCTTAACTGCATTGATTAGGTGTATTGTGAAGGAGAGGTTTGACAAGTAGCTGATAAAGGAAATTACTCTAAATGGCTAAATCTTCCTTCCCCAAGCTCCCGCCCCACAGCAAAAAAAAAAAAAAAAAAAAAAAAAAAAGTGCCCCAAATCAGGACTAACATTCAGGATGATTTTCAGATTAACAAAGTAATTACTCAGCTACTTATCCAAAATTCTAACTGGGATTTGGTGGGTGGCTCCAGACTAAAATGGCCGGGGTGTCAGGATCTGTAAGAAGCGAGTTTGGGTTTGAGTGTCAGCTGCTGTTAAACAGAGGGAGTCCTGGCTCACTTTGAAAAGAGTGAAGCCTGTAGCAGATTACATTTGTTGGTACTTCCTTCACATTCACAAAGCCAAGTTCAAGTTTGTGGCCTCCTTGAAAGTGGTTTACTCCTGCATACAGTTGATGCTTCTGCCTAGGATAGGTGTGAGTCAGAGCACCAGAGGAGATCCTATGGCTGGTGAATCACACAGAGTTTGCAATCCATCTCAGCTTTTCAAAAGAAATTTGGGGGAGGGGATCAAAAAAAACCCCAGAAAGATCCTATATTTACAAATTCAAGGAAAGAAATATAGTAGGCCAAAACTCCATATTTTATTCTATGGGGAACTCTTAAACCCCAATCAACTTATAATAGGCCTGGTCTACTTTTTTTAGCCAGTGATCCAAGCTAAAATAACAGTCTATTGTTGGTTCAAGCTAAACACAGTGAGATCTGTGCACTTTCATGCTGGCTTAACAGCCTTTACCATGTGGGAGACTTTCATAATGAGAAAAACAGAACAGTCAAAGTGGAGTTATGGTTCAGAAATGGCTGTGTACTAATCAGCAATGTGCATGTGAACATTTGGGGCTGCTTCTGCTTTAAGGTTCAGACCATAGTAACGTTTCTCCTAATCAGTTTAGATGCAAAAACTGTAATACAAACATTGCCTTCTCAGCCTCCTTAGTGCTGGGCAGTGTGTACATGCGTGTTCTTGCCGTGTTTTCACTTGGTTGAAACCCAGCAGTCACCAGTTCACTACCAATTATAGCTCATTCTTATTGTCTCTCAATGCAAAGAACATTTCTTTGAGTTGTGAAGAATTCAGACTTACAAGAAAGAGGTCCCTGTTGTATTTCAGATACGAATTTACAAAAGACTTCCATTTACCTCAAATAAGACTTGGTTTTTCTTTTTCTTGTTACACCTTGGGGTTTTCTTTATGTTTCCTTTAGGCATTTTGTTCATTCATGACTGACTCTAAAGTTTCTTTATTTCCAGAGTGAGTTAAACACCTACATGTACTTTCATAATAATCAATAGTTTAGACAACAGCTATAAATAACATTAATTGTGATATTCTACCCATAGCTGCCCAATGTCAGATTAAATTTTTAAAGAGGAATTTGGTGGCACAGATTAGTGTATCTTTCTGTGCTGTACGGTGTATTATCAAAATATTTTAAGACTATATTTATTTGTTTGCTCCAAAGGGAGAGTTTTCTTTACATAAAACAATTTAACCATCTTTTATTTCTCCTTATCTTTTTACACTTTGTCCATTTCTCTGTAAAAATAAAGAATAGGGGAAGGATGAAGTTGCTAAGAGCTAAATGATACAATATTTTTGCTAAATTTTGCCTTTAAGAGCGCTCTTGGGCTTCCCCTTTGTTCTGTCTTCCTAAAGAAGAAAATCAGTATAACAAAGGTGTTTCATTCCTTCTCTTTTATGACTCTACTGAAAATCATCCTGGGATTATTTTAATGTTATGATGATACATGATCACACAATATAGGATGGTGTATTGATATGTATAAGTGCATTTGAAACCTTATACCACATCCGCTCATTGTTGCCTGAGATAACTCAGCTTTGACACCATGACCTTATTCCCTGTCCTGACCTACCACTGCAGAAGTGTCTACCCACCCGCCCTGCTTCTCACTCAGCCTTTCTGTGTGCATCATTCCAGGTATTCACTGTGACAGTGTGTGTGCTGAGGGACGCTGGGGCCCCAACTGCTCCCTGCCCTGCTACTGTAAAAACGGGGCTTCGTGCTCCCCCGATGATGGCATCTGTGAGTGTGCGCCAGGGTTCCGAGGCACCACTTGTCAGAGAAGTAAGTGTTTCCTTAGGCGGCAATAACAGCATCTCTCCTCGGGGCACCACATGCAGAATTATCATCTCTGTCCCACCTCTCAGTTCCTAGGGATGTTCTGTTGCAGTAGAGGGCAGAGGGGAGTGTAATAGGTCACCCTGTCCTTTCACAGAGCTGTCCTCGATAGCACTTCCCCTAAAGTTTTATTCCTCCCAACCTTCAGGACAAACCTAACAGATGGAGGTCTAGCCATTTCTTCTCAGTAATGATTTCATTGCCTCATTGGCATCATCACCAGAATATGCTTCTTGATCCTGCCTTAACTTGCAAATGGTGTTCCAGAAATCCATTGACCTGTAAATATTTTATTCAACAATTTTGGCATTCACCTTACTTCAATTACTAGACATCAACATCAGCCAAACCTTGAGGCGAATCATGCATCCTGCTAGTAATCTTAAAGTCAGTGCTATGGGGAAAATAGAATTGCAGGGTAAAAAATGTGGGCTGTTGACATTGGTCAATAGAATTTTTAAGTTAGGAAATGATCCATAAGATTTTACTAAATATTTCAGTAAATGCAGTCAAGACAGGATACATATATTTTTTAAATTACCTTTTTTCATTAAGAGCACTATGCTGTCATCCTATATTTAAATCCAAAAAAAAAAAAAAAAAATCTTGGGAAGAACCTAATTACATAGCATTTTGTTTATTTACCTTTCAATCACAGTCATTCACCTAGACCATGTTGAGGAGGAATCATCTTTTAATTCTGACTGCAGATCAATTTATTGCCAGCATGACTCTTAAAGACAAAAAGCTCAGCGCATGGCTTGAGCGTACTTATTTGGGCCTTGTTAGAATTTAGAATTTTATTTCCTTCTTTCATTTACTTGTTCAACAGAAGTTCTTCGAGCCCCTGCTGAAACCTCGAACAGACATGAGAAAATAAAGAAGGCTAACTTATTTGCCTGCCCTCATGCAATTCAGAATTTAGTGGCTTTTTTTTTTCTCTTTCGAGGAGGACCCTTCTTCCTTTGGTGGTAGTTATTTCATACTTGGAAAAGTCTCGGTATCATTAAATAAAATTTTTTTTTTTTTTTTTTACCCAAAACTTGAACTAGATCTCGATATGGGATATGAAAGAAACACATCTCAGGAAAGATAACCATTGACTTCCCTTCTGTTTTCAGTCTGCTCGCCTGGTTTTTATGGGCATCGCTGCAGCCAGACTGCCCGCAGTGTGTGCACAGCAGCGGGCCCTGCCACCACATCACGGGCCTGTGTGACTGTTTGCCTGGTTTCACAGGTGCCCTCTGCAATGAAGGTAAGGCACACAGGCATTTCTGAGGGATACGTTGTGATGAGCAAGCCCCATGCAGTCTGTCCTCAGGCTTCCCAGGACATGTCTTCAGCTAACAGCTATCGATGCCTCCAGGATGCCATGTTCGCAGCTTCTGTAAATATGACTTTGAGCTTTGGAAAAGCTGGCTTGCCACTCCGGCTTTATTCTCTGAGCTGTGCTGCTCTTCAGGTTTAATTAAAACAGCCTTCCATGAAAAATCAATATGAGGAAGGATTTTTGACTCCCTGAGTGAGAAGTTATGAAGTCAGATTTCTAGAAATGTGATGATGTCTCCTGGCTCCGGATGCCTTAATGAAAGTGTTTGGCTTCAGGTATTTGTGAAAATGAGCCCATTCAGGATGAGGGATGGTGAGAGTGGAGGCAGCTGCCAAATGGGCAGCTGGGTTCATGACCTGTAACATTGTTTCCTGTCCTGAGAGTCTAGGGTTCTGTGAGATGGGATGTAATTGTGAATTAACTGACCTATAACTCATTCACAGTGTGTCCCAGTGGCAGATTTGGGAAAAACTGTGCAGGAATTTGTACCTGTACCAACAACGGAACCTGTAACCCCATTGACAGATCTTGTCAGTGTTACCCGGGTGGATCGGCAGTGACTGCTCTCAGCGTAAGTCTTGTTTGAGAAGAACTGAGCAACCGTTTTTATTTGTTTTCAAATTCTTTAGGATTGAAGTATGAATGGTTATATTATCAAGAAAAAAATACATATGAAATGTTACGATACATTATTTTAATTTTTAAATGGCTTTCTTTATTAAGAGCTCTATGCAACGATCCTATATGTAAATCTAAATAATTATTAGAAAGAACTTAAATTGATAGCACTTTTGCTTATTCACTTTTCAATGATTCTTCACCTGTAAAATGAGAGTCATATACACAGAAAATCGATTTTAAGATTCACTCCAGATCAACTGTCAGCTATTATTTTTTCCTTGCTCTTGGGAAAAAATGGTCACACATTAATGGGACATCTTTTTTCATTTTTAAATTTATTTCACATTTATATATTGTTTTTACTGGGTCATATTCCCTACTGGGTAACCATATAGAAATTGTAGGTGGTCCTCTTTTTAAGTAGTTATATTCTCGAAACATTAGTATGAATAAAAAGGTTTTGGTAAATCATTTTACCATATAACCTTTCATTACTATTTCACAGATACTTTATCTGAGGTTCTAATTGCCCTTCAATGGCAAGTATTTATAATATTTAGGCTTATTTTGTTTTAAATCTAAGATTTTTTTAAAAAATATGTCTTAGATTGAATCTAAGATACTTAAGATTTGATTTATTATTTTCTGCTTTTTCTAATTTCGAGTTTTTACAAGTAAACCGATTCTTTCATACAGCTGGGAACCTTAACATTAAAATAAGCCTGTAGTGACAACTCTGGAATAGGGCCAGAGTAGTAGACCAAAGGCTTGAATTGCATGACCTTGTGACCCTTAACCTCTCTGGAGTCACTTAATGTTCTCTACCTGATCTCTGCTCAAACATCTCTCCTCCTAAAAGCCTTCCTTAAGGGAGCAGCTTTGTCGTTCTTGTCCCCCTTACCCAGTTTTATTTTTTTTCATAGTTCTTACTACCATTGATTTTCTTGGTTGGCTGGTTGGTACGCCTGCCTCCCCTACTAAAATATAAGCTTCCAGAAGGTAGTCTGACTTTGTCTGTCCTCTGCTTTCTCCCTTATTCCCTGAACAGTGCTGACACAGAGGTGCCGAATGTGCATTTGTGAAATAACCATGTGTAAACTTGAGATGATTTTCACTCCTCCCAGCTCACTCCGGAGCCTGTAAATGAATATGTGCATCGGTAATGCTGTCACGGTCAGCACTGCCCTTTAGGTTAGAGTCAGATTTGGAGCAGTGTGTTTTCTTAGCCCTGATGCACACTGCTAAGCTCTCACATGCAAGGGGACGTGGGAGGTGGATGGAGCTCTCTGCCGGGTGCTGGCCTCAGAACTCTAACAGCACTCTCTCTGCGTGTTGTGGTTTCAGCTTGTCCACCTGCCCACTGGGGCCCGAACTGCATCCACACGTGCAACTGCCACAATGGGGCCTTCTGCAGCGCCTACGATGGGGAATGTAAATGCACTCCCGGCTGGACGGGGCTCTACTGCACGCAGAGTAAGCAGCCAGCCTTCTGAGGGCCCCCAAGGGGAGCCACACCCGAGGAGGACACAGCCTCGCAGCCTTACCCTTGGCCCACAGGAGCTGAGTTCATCAAGCGTTTCTTGCCTTGCAGTGTTTTGTCTATGAAATGACCTCTAGACATCTTAATTTCTCTCTTAAGTGGTTCCGAGTTGCCACGTTCCAAGTTTTCTGTCTCTATGTCACGTTAGGGCAGTGAGGTAAAGCAGTGCTATATACGATAGCTTGTTCCTCCCCCGTCTCTAAGCAGACCCTCCCTATTTATAGGGATCGAACTCCCTATCATGTATTCGAACAGCACGAAGGTTAAGATAAGTGACAGTGATTAGAAGGGTAGCGGAGATGACAAGCCTCACGACTTCATGTGTGCTCTTGGGGAAGACTGAGTTGAGTGGTCTTCGAACTTTAGCCAGCTTCAGAATCACCCATTGGCTCCATAAACAGGCTGCTGGCCACCGTCCCAGAGTGTCTGAGTCAGTAGGTCTGGGGTGGGACCCGAGAATTCATATTTCTAACAACTTTCCAGGTGGTGATGCCAGTCTGGGATCATGCTTTAAGAATTACTAGTTCTTTTTATCATTTTTTATTCCATAGCATCCTAATCATTTCATCTTTTATGATGCTTTTAGCATCATACATTATAATGTACAAAGTACTCCACAGCTGACATCATTGGAGGAAAAAAAAAGACTCTTCTCTACCCTCTTTAACTGAATAGCAGAGAGAAGACAGGAAGTATCTATTATGGTTATCATTAATAATAATGTATAATTTAAATCACAGTAATGAGCTGTGGAAGAAAGATGGGTCAGAAATTAGGCACTTGTTTAATACTTATCAGAGAACATAATTAGAGAACAGACTGAGCAAGTCTTGAAACTTCCTAGAGGTGGTATAGACCTTGAGCTATGATTTGAAAAGAAGAATTGGTAAAGAAGGAGGTTGTTCCAAGCATATTCTACCGAGATTATCTACATACATATGAAGGTCTTTGAGCTCCTTAGAGAAAAGGACTTATAAGTTATTGGTTATAATTCCAAATTTAGGGCCTGTTTCAAACAGAGGAGCTTTTTAAGTGGAAGGGCACAATGTAGTAGGAAGAACATGGGGTCTGGAGCCAGACTTCCGCGCATTTGGATCGTGGCCCCTGCCACCCCGCCACTTGCTGGCCGTGTGACTTCGGGCGCTATGGTTTCAGTTCCCATATGTTGGGCAGGAATATCCATCCTGTGCCCCCAGGCTACTGTAAGATTCAATGAGAAGATGCATGAAAAGAATCTGGCATGGACTAAGTATGAAATAAGTATATGGCTATGGTGGTCATTGTCGTATTCTGGCATCTGTGTCTGCCCCTGTTTCCTGAAAGTTCAGGCTTCGTTAAAACAGCCATTGGACCAGCCCATATTGAAGCTTTCTTTATGCCGGAGAGCCCTGACAGACTCTCGCGGGAAAGCTGCATGAAAGCCACTAAGTCTTGTGCTAGTCCTCAGCCTAAGGGCCCTGGTGCTCTGCGTCTTGAAAATTGTGCAGCTCTGAAGATCTGTTGTTTTTATACCAAGCACCTGTGAAGTGCAGGGTTTTTTATGTTCAGAATGCTACCCTACATCTTTGGGGAAGGAGATGATATCCTCTAAATGAGTAACAGAGACAGTGGGCAGGACTACTAGCAGAGCTAGAAACATTCTATACTGGAAGTAAAAGCATACAGCTAATTTTAATAGAAAGTACTCATTTCAGTCCACGTAATTTGAGTCCAGGATTCCAGCAGTTGAGTGAAAGCCTGGGAGGAAGTGCTCCAGACTTTTGCAGGGTTGCGGGATGCCTTGTTAGGGAGGCACTAGTCTCACCTCCAGCAGTACAGGAAATAGTTAAACTGCCGGTTCGAACTGTTCTCCCCTGCCTGTGAATTACAACCTCCTTGCAAGAGCTCCATCTTGAGACTTCAAAGAAGCTTTGTGACAAGCTGAGACATGCATTTATTGTCTTTTTCACCCTGTAGCCCATCTCTCATTTGCCCCGAGAATACTCGCAGGTGGCACTTGGGGCTGTAGCGTTTACCCCCAGAGATAACTTGCGGGTTACGGTCCTAACTTTACCCCGAAAATTTACCACGAAATATCTCGCTTTTAATACTATTTTCGCATCGCTCTAGCATATCAATAGTCTTTGAAACAAATGTCATCATTTCATTTATAATATTATGTTTCTAATAGTGGTATTTCCGTTTACAAAATATAGTAATTCTCGATCGCTGAAAATGTCAAATCCTAGAAAACGTAGCATTCCTATGCATGATGTTAGATGAACGCTGGCAACAGCTGTACTTTTTCCTTTTTTTCCTAATCGGGAAAAAGGCTAGTGTATCAAGGTTTAAACACCAATGTTTAAGAGGCAAGAGCTGAGCTGTGTTTCTCCTCAGCAGCCTCTTGACCCCTGCCATCCCCCTCCCACAGGGTGTCCCCTGGGGTTTTATGGAAAGGACTGCGCCTTGATATGCCAGTGTCAGAACGGAGCTGACTGCGACCACATCTCCGGGCAGTGTACGTGCCGCACTGGGTTCATGGGGAAGCACTGTGAACAGAGTGAGTATGAGAACGTGGCATCTCTAGACGGTTGTTCCCTCTAGAATCAGTCTTCCTAGACGTTTGAAACTATTAAGGTGGAACTCACAACTTCTAAGTTGTTTGAGCAGTTGACTTCTTCTTCTCCCAGAGATTTGACCAACTTGAGATCCCTACTAGCTTTTCCCTCACTGTCTTTTTCCTCAAAATTCAGAGTAACTACTCAGTTCTTAGGGTGGAGGGGGCATGGCTATAAAACTGAAGACAGAATTCAAGTTTTCCATCTGTTCATCCTGGCTCCCTCTTGCTGTCCTTATTTTTGGAACGTGGTTGCTCAGAGCTTTAAAAGAGCCAGTCATGCTTTCTTCATGGCAAAGGCAGAGCCTGGGTCTCACGCTGAAGGAGAATGCAGGCCGGGCTGAGTGTGCAGGAGGCAGGGGACTGGGACCACCCCCCGTGGGTGGGCGAACAAGTCCACTCATGTTGCCGCCCTTTGACAACCTTGTCTAGAAGTCATTTTAAGCCATTTCTGCTAAGAACTTCTCATTATAGTCTTAACAGCCTTCAAGGCAATACGTTGCCTTAAAATTTTGTTGTAAAAATTCCATCCTGGGAGAATACGCTCTGTTGGAATTACCCATCCTTGGTTTTCCATTTCCTCCCCACCAGCTATGCATCTGCTCACAAGGTTGTAAGAACATTTAGTATTAGACTGAGTATTTCAGATTAGTTTATCATTCCTTTTCTCTGTGACTTTCAGTATTCAAGAGGAATAAATAAGGGCTTAGCGCTATATGGGGCAAGAGAGCTCCCTCTCACCAAACGCTCCACTCTCGGGAAGGATGCAGCAAAGATCACAGGGCTGTAGGAGCAATGTGGCCTGGAAAGACTGATCAGCATAGCAGGGTTTTGGCAATAAAGCATCAGTCTCTCTCCACCCCACCAGCACCGCGCAGTACCCCTGGACAGCCCAGTTGTCTCAATCTTATGTGCTAAACCCTAGAATATTTCCACATTATTCTCCTGCCTCTGAAATACAGCAAGAGTGACATCCAAGAAGCAGCCTGGACAGAGAAGACCCAATTTTAGTTTTGCTCCACTAGTTCAATTAATCGTGAAACAGAAACTGAGTCACACAGTTGCCTGCACACCCGTTGTGTGTTTGAATATTGTGTGTATACAAAAGTCTAGACATGTGCATATACATATGTGTGTAGAAACCAAACTAGGTTCTAAACGGACTTTCACTTGAATGGCAGACTGGTTATGGTCTTATTAAATAAGTCTCTTAAGTGCCTCTGTGATTACTCTAAACATTAAATTAAGAGACCCTATTTTTGGAGACTTCTCCCAATGTTCATTTGTAAACAGAAACCCTCCTTTTGGACAGAGAACTCAAATAATAATAGCACATTGCCCCCTGCTGGTCACTTTACATAAAAACAAATACTATTTTATCATGATTTTTAAGTTTAACACGCCTACGCTTTCCTTTGAAAGTCATGCCTAAACTTAGTGGTAAGACTATATCATAAAAATCCCACTATTTCAGTCTCTCAGCCTTCCACCTGCGAATCCAATATTTGAGTCATCTTATGGTAAATGAAGGTCTTACCAGAAAATTAACAAAACTTGCCCCCTCTCTCTAGCGTACCCCCAGCTAATTCAAGTCAAAATGTGCCATTGGGAGGATCTCTGAACCTCCAGTAAAATACGCTTGTTCTCAAGGAAGCATCTCTAGTTAATACATGTCCGCTGGTCCCCTTCCATCCCAGTTTTTCCTGGTGGGATCATTTCAAATCATCTATGATAATCTTCATCAATTCCATTGGGATTCCACAGACCCTCTACGTACCCAACCAGCAGGTGGCTACGTAGAAGCTGAAAGTGTCGGGAGCTGTAATGAGGGGCTCAGTCTCCAGCCCTGTAAGTCGCCTGGCCTGTGAGTCCCACCATGATCCAGGGAACGCTGGCCAGCTCTGGGACACCCTGGGTGGTACAAGTGCCTGAATAGGACCCCCTGGAAGGGCTGGCCTCCAGACACACAGGATCGTACAGTGAAAAAACAGCCTTGCCTCGGATTCCTAAATCTGGAGGGTTATTAGACTTTCATTTCCTTCTCAGAGTGCCCTGCAGGAACATATGGCTATGGCTGTCGCCAGATATGTGACTGTCTGAACAACTCCACCTGCGACCACATCACTGGGACCTGTTACTGCAGCCCGGGATGGAAGGGGGCACGATGTGATCAAGGTAAGAATAGTAGTCAATACCTTGTATTGTTTGACCACCACGTACCACTCAGCATTAAGTATCTTCACCTGTGTTATCTGACATACTCCTCATGACTCTGCAAGGTGCAGCTGCTTATTTATTTAGTTGTCAGCTGGATGTCTTATTGTAGCTGTCTTGCAGAGGAAAAAGCTAATGCTCAGGGAGATTGAATATATTTGCCCAAGGTCACATAGCTACTATAGAATGTCAGGGCTTCAATACCATGATTTCCAAAGCTCATGAACTTTCCACTGTGCCCACAATGTTTTTCAGCCTGAGGTGTAATTAACCTATAAAAAGTGACACATACATACAATTATACTACATATTGATATTGTCACCATTACCCCCTCGGCTCTGGGGAATCACTGATCTATTTTCTTTCACTACAGATTTAGTGTTTTTTTTTTTAAAAAAAAATTTATATAAATGGAATCATACTGTATACTCTTTTGTCTGATTTCATTTATTCAGCATAACTATTTTGAAATTAAACCGTATTGTAGTGTGTGTCAATGGTTCTGTTCTTTTTATTGCTGTGTAATATTCCATTGCATGGATATACCATGATTTGTTGGCCCATTCACCTATTGAAGGACATTTGAGTTCTTTCCAGTTTGGTGCTATTAAAGAAAAAGCTGTTGTAAATAATAGTGTATCAAGTCTTTTTATGGACATATGCTTTTATTTCTCCTGAGTAAGTTTATAGTAGTAGAATGATTGGGTCATATTGTAGGCATATACTTAACTTGTTAAGAAACAGGTACTCATGATTT
This sequence comes from Eonycteris spelaea, assembly GCA_003508835.1. Lineage (NCBI taxonomy): Eukaryota > Metazoa > Chordata > Mammalia > Chiroptera > Pteropodidae > Eonycteris > Eonycteris spelaea. Next base: position 1,599,473 of record PUFA01000175.1, read on the forward strand.
TTAACTAGGGCGCGTATCACAGTGACCTGGGAATACTTGTCCTGTACATAGTCGCACTCAGGCAGTTCCAATTCTGGGGTGAATGGGGCCTTTGAGAAAGTGCTTCTGATGGCTCCTGAGCATGGCCTCCAGAGAGTTCCTGCTGCACAGGGTGCTCTCCAGCAGGTAATAAGCACATGGTGTGTAAAGGCTTTAGAAAGTTCACACAGCGTTGTAGATGCAGTCATCTTACTCTGTAGACTATAGACTTACACTGTAGGTACTCATTTCATTTTCCTTTATAAAATAACTTTTCATGCTCATGACTTACATTTGACTGTCATAATGATAGGATGCTATATTCCACAATCATATCATTATTGCAGGTGCATTGTAATCACACTGCACTGGCCTTGGTGCTGTGTATTTCAGGGCAGACTGTTTTATAAGAAGGTCTAGCATTTAGAATCACAAAGTCATAGGGACATTTGCGCTGAAAGCCCCTTCAGGAGGCCAGTTTCCTCATTTTCTGATGCTGAAACTGCAGCCTAAAATCTTATGGTAAAGTTCAGAATATCTGGATCAATCATTTTAGATGCTAAGTTTCTTGACTCTTAACCCATATCTTTAGTGTCCTCACTCAATGAAAGAAGAGGGAGAACTGTGGAAAACTGAATTTTAAAGTTAATGAGTAAGATTTTAGGATGATGTTATCAGGTATTACTGGGACAGACCTTTCTGTCATAGAAAATAACCACAGAGAACAATATCTTCTGAGGTAAAAGGTGCATTAAAATCACAATAAGGCAGAACCTGATCTTGGACTAGATTCATAATGGAGTTATTCTTATTTGGAAAGAAAGTAACTTTACTGTTAAAAATATTAAGGGTAGACATGAAATTAAATTAGGCAGGTGAGACATTTGGGAGTAACCCTTCAGAAGCTCGATACTGTATCATAAATAAAGCACAATAAAAATTAGATGAAGTATTACTTTAAATTAATTATTAGGCTAAGTGTTTAATCTGAAATGTGTGAGAAGTTCCCAAATCCTACTATTGAATCTTGAAATGCAAGAACTCCTGCCTTTTTTTTTTTTTTTTTGTGGCTGAAAGCCAACGCACCAACAGCATCTGAAAATGAGGTGTGTTTGTTTTTCCTTCCTACTTTGTTTCCCAACGTTTCCAAATTAATATTTCATGAACTGAAAATATCCAGGTCTTAGCATAGCAGGAATGTTTTTTTGTTGTGGTTGTTTGTTACTACAGAGCGGACATTTATCCAGCACATTGTCATCCTTACTCAGATCTTTTTCTCCATTTCCTAGCCGGTGTTATAATAGTTGGAAATCTGAACAGCTTAAGCAGAACCAGCACGGCTCTTCCTGCTGATTCCTACCAGATCGGGGCCATTGCGGGCATCATCATTCTTGTCCTGGTTGTTCTCTTCCTACTGGCGTTGTTCATTATTTATCGACATAAGCAGAAGGGAAAGGAATCGAGCATGCCCGCGGTGACCTACACCCCTGCCATGAGGGTCATGAATGCAGACTATGCCATTTCAGGTAAGGCTGAAGTCGTTAGAGGCATTTTACTCTTTGGAAAATAAGTTTCATCCTGGTTCTTTGACACTGGGTATTTAGTGGTGGTGCCCACTGTTACTGTTAATTCACCTTGAGAAAATGTTATGTTTGGAAAAGAAACATTAAGGGTGTGTCTTACATGTCACAGTAGTAAAACCATCACTGTTGTTTCATGAGGGTTTTTAAATTTACTTCATTATGTGGTTGCCTTAGATTTTGGGGAATTTCAACCTGGAAGAAACTTTGCTGGGCACCTAGTCCCAGGCTTTTGTCATTATGTGGGCAACAGGTTGGAGAAAGGAGAAGTAGCTGTAACTTTACCAGGGTGGTGGAGCAGATTGGGGATGAGACCAGGTCTTCAGTCCCAGGCCTTGGGTTCGTTCCATGGTTCCCTTCAGCCTGTCCCTGGGCCCACATGAATCATTAACCACACAGCAACCAAAAACATAAAAAATAGTTTTTTTGGTTTTAGCAAGAACCAGGGCAGGTCTTTAAGAAAACTCTTTTGAATCTTCCTTTCTGTTGCAAGTCCCCATGAAAGTAGATTTTTCAGCATGACATGCTTAATTATCAGAAGAAGTAACTACTTAAACTGAGGAATTTGGAAACTTAAAATATTTATTAATGTAGGGCAATTGTTGAAAGATTTGGGGGGGTCACATGTTTATAAATACACTGATTCTGGGAGAATACATAAAGTAACTTATTTACCTAGTAGTACATTTTTAGTGCAGAATATTGTGTCAGGAACTCAAGTGTTTAAAAGAAGAAAGTACCGCAGAAGTAGCTTCAAAGCAATGCCTTCCAAAGCAAAGAGCAGTTAGTTATCTGTGGATATTTTCATACTCTTCAAGGGGGCAGGTAGGAAGGCAGACTCCTGCTGCTTCCAGGGGCTTTGCTGAGTATGCTGGGCAGGAGGATATCCTACCCAGCTGGTCATATGGAAGCAGTCCAAACGTTTGTTCTTGTTAATTTGCTTCCCTCTTTTCCCACCCAGTTTTAAGGGAGCCTCCTGTCTTAACCATTTCCCTTTCTTGCAGAAACTCTTCCTCACAGCACCAGTGGAAATGCTAACAGCCATTACTTCACCAATCCCAGTTACCACACACTCACCCAGTGTGCCACATCCCCTCACGTCAACAACAGGGACAGGGTGACCATTGCAAAGGTGAGAGGAAAGGGCTCAAGTTGTTGAAGGTGGGCAGGGGAGAGAGGAAGGAACAAGCAGATATGAGGGCTGCTGTTTGCCAGACACTGTTCTAGAAACCTTATACCCATTATCTCATTTATTCCTCTAAACAGCCCTGCAAGTGTGTATTCTAATGGGGAATTTAAGTCACTTCCAAACAGAGCTCCCCAGCCAGAGAGTGAGGCAGCTGCGATGTGAGTCAAGGTCTCTCTGTCTCTACAATTTGTGCTTTTTCCATTGCACCTCTTTGGAAGAAGTTTTCTAATACCACATGAGGTTTTAAAATAATGTCTTGTAGCAGAACCATAGCAGACTCAATCCTGGGTAAAATTACCAAGTTTGTCTTTTCCGACCTCCCATCTCTAAGTCCCCTTTCTTGTACTTTCATAACAGCAAAACAAAACAACAACGACAGGTGCTTAGGTAGAACCACATGAAATTGCATTTTTGCAGGTCAAAAATGATCAAACAGGAACAATGTGCTGAGCATTTTTTTATGTGCCAAGCATTTCTAATCATTTCACATATAGAAACGCATTTAATCTTCACATCACTCCTGCGAATCAAGAGTGATTATTATCCCATTTTAAAGATGTGCAGAGAGGTCGCAGACCCAGGGCCAGAGAACCCCGAACTACCCTGTAGCGCCACCCAGCTTGCCCAGTTCTCTGCCACAATGCTCTGAAATCCCAAACATGGCTCCCCTCCAGTTGCACCTGAATTATATTTCCAATCTCCATTGTTTAATTCCAGCTCTCCATTAGAGGAAAACCAAGCTAATTAAATTATTTCAGTTGCAATTAAATTGATGCAGCTGGATTTTAATTATAGCGCCTCCTAGTTAAATAGCACTTCGCGCTCTCCAGGGACTTTCATATTCATCATTCCATTTGTTCCCATTTACTTCAGGGAGGGAGGAAAAGGAGATAATCTCATCTTCATGCTTAGAGCTAAGAAAACAGCTAAGCGTCACTTGTGAATCATATAAGGTCGTACAGTGTATGATAGGAGAGCTCAGACCAAGAATTTCTTTTTTCAATTCAAAGTTCCATGTCTGTACACCCAAGTGAGGTCTAATTTTCCGGGGAACGACGTGAACGGCAGTTGAGGCAGTGGAGGGCACAGTTCGGGCCGAGGGACACACACTCCTGCCGCCCTCTGCGTCCCACCAGGCGCGAAGCGGTCACCTCTGCCGCTCCGCCCAGCCTCGTTGAAGGACCGGACCTCGGTACGCACCGTGGACTCGCTTTCCCCAGATCAGTGACACTGTGCCGGGGAAAGCCGCCGTCGTATTCTCTTTTTTTCCATCTTTTGTTGTTTGTATTTTTAACAGTCAAAAAACAATCAGCTGTTTGTGAATCTGAAAAACGTTAATCCTGGAAAACGAGGCCCCGCGGTGGACTGCACCGGCACGCTGCCCGCGGACTGGAAGCAGGGCGGCTACCTCAACGAGCTCGGCAAGTGCCCCAGCCCGCGCCCGGACAGGCTGCTTGGTCTCGTAGGCACCTCAGGCGCTCCTAGGTTTATGTTTGTGCCAAAGCGGTCTATTAAAAACATGCATGAAAAAAAAATAATAATAGACTCATACCTAACCCCCGGTATGGGGCTTATTACCGTGCCAAGTCCCTTGGGGCGGAGAAAGGGGCGGAGATTCCACTCTGGGCAGGAATGATAAAATGAAACACGGATCTCCGCCTGCTCGTAGCTTACATTCTAACACTACATATCTTAATTCACACAATTATCGCAAGTACTCTAATAGGTAGGACTCTCATCATCATCATCTCCGTGTTACAGTTGAGCTGAGTCATGAAAAGATTAAAGAATGTGTGCAGAGTCTCAAAAGCTGTTGACTGGTGCAGCTGGGATTTGAACCCAGTCAGCTGGGTGTCAGGATGTGCGCTCCTCTTTGCTCTCTTTAGTGTGGGAGACCCGTGCTTGAGGGCCCCCTTCCCCTTTTAGTGAGGAAATGGAAATAGCGACAGGAATATAGTAAGTCAGAAGGTCTCAAGCATTTTGGAATCGGGACCCTTTCACACACTCTTACAAGTTATCAAGGACCCCAAAGAACTTCTGTTGATATAGGTTATATCTAGTGATATTTACCATATCACAAATTAAAACAGAACATTTTAAATTGTTATTTATAGTAACAATAATCTCATTTCATAACATAAATGCATCTGATGAAAAAGTACGTTTTCAAAAAAAAAAAATAAAAAATAGAAGAATGGCACCGTTTAACACCTTTATAAAATCTTTTAACATCACCCTTAACAGAGACCCGCTAGATTTTATTCTGTCTGTGTTCATTCAGTAGTGACCTCACATTTGGTGTAGCTCCTGGACAATGCCACCATGTCCCTGAGAGAGGATGAGAGTGAAAAAGGCAGGAAATGTTGTATTACCACGGGAAAAGTTTGGATCTCACAGCCCTCCTGCAAAGGGCGGGGATTCCTGGTCCCCACGAAAAGAACCTCTGTGATGGAGTGCGTGGAGTGCGGGGTGCCATCTCCAAGCACTTATACCTTGTCCTCAAGGGGGAGCTTGGTGACGTGGTATCCAACGTGTGTGCCGTGCCTTACTTGGAACAAACCCTTTTATGTATTTATTTGGTGGTAAGGTTGTCATGAAGCTTAGTTAAATTTGAATTTCAAATAAGCAACATATATTTTTAATATAAATATATGAGGCTTGGGGCATACTTACAGTAAAAATTATTTGTTGTTTCTCTGAAATTCAAATTTAACTGGCCTTCCTGTGTTTGCTAAATCTGGCACCCATACTGGTGGGCCCTTCCATGGATTTGTTGTGTAGAGCAGGGTCTGCAACCTCAGGCCGTGGACTGGTACCAGTACAGGTTAGTGGCCTGTTAGGAACTGCACCTCACAGCAGGAGGTGAGTGAAGGGCAAGCCAGCGAAGCTTCCTTTGTATTTGCAGCTGCTCCCTAGCTAGCATTACTGCCTCAGCTCCACCTCAGATCATCAAGCATTAGATTCTCATGGAAGCACTGGTCCCTGGTGCCAAAAATTTGGGGACCCTTAGTGTAGAGGAAACAAAGTGGAAGCACAGAGAAGTTAACACTTTTGTCCAGGACTTCTTGGGAGGATGGGGGTAAAGCTAGGTCTTCCAGTAGGTCTTCCGATTGCTCACCCTCGGATCTTTCTGTGAACACCATATATGTGTCCAGTCTCCTGAGCCAGATGTCAGAATCAGTCTCTGTGGGCTTGGAAATCCCCTCTTAATACAGAAATGCAAATGTATAAGCAGGAAAGTAAGTAAGTACAGATTCTTAACTTTTATCTGTATTCTATGCCGACATTATCAATAGGATGTGTATTTTTACATACACACAGTAAAATTATTTATATAATATACTTATTTACAATATACTTATTGGAGAAATTACTTATTGGAGAAATTATTAGGGAAGTATTTAAAAAGTATAAATTACATTAATAATTTAGCTCAAAGAAGTACATGAATTGATATTCAGTAAAATACTACTGAGGACTCCTTAGAAAAATGTTCTCTTGCTTGACCCTCACCTACTGTAATTTATTCAGACTCTAGAACACACAGTCACTGCATTGGTCACAAATAAATCTCTGCTTTCTGTCTCAATGAGACCCAAGGGACTGATTATTGGGAACATAAAATCTTCATTGGAAATTCTGGATCTCCTTGGTTTGTTCCATTCCAAGAGTAATTCTGCATTTAATGTCCCTCTAAAGTTGCACAGAAAAGTCTTCTCTTACAAAGAACAGAGTAAGGCACATCATGGATGATGAAGTGTGTAGGTGTCTTAAATGATGGAAAAGTTGTGGTGATGTTGTCTGAAAGAGACTTGGACTTGACACAAAAGCCTGGAGATCAATTCCTGGTTCTGTTATGTGACACTGGGCTAATCAACCTCTCGAGACTGGTTTGTTCGTTTATAAGATAGGAATAATGACTGTGTTCTGGCTCATTGTATGAATTAGATTAAACTGAGCATCTGAATGTGCCTGTCCTGGGATTGAGACGTGCAGGAATTTCTGAAGAAACCTACCTGCTCCCCTGTTCAAACAGCACCCCGATCTTCCAAGGCACTGAAGGGAGAATCTGGCAGGGGTGTTTGTTTTCACAGCCCCAACTCCTGTCCCCTGATTTTGTGTCCACCCCATGCTGCTCCCTTTAACTCCTTGGGAAAGGCTTATTGCACAGCTAAAGCCAAGATGTGCATTTAACAAGACTTTGGCACAGTTTGGAAATGGCTGAAGGAATTTGGCAAAGAGTAATATAGACAGAGTTCCTTGATAGGGAGCTTGGAAGCATAGGCCCTGCCCATCTTCATGGGATCCCTTTACAAAGTCTAGGAATCACCAAGACTACCCTCGGGATCAATAATTTGTTAGAAAAACTCACAGAACTCATGGAAAACTGTCATACCCATGGTTATAATTTATCACAGCCAAAGGATACACATTAAAATCAGCCAAGGGAAGTGACACAGAGTAGAGTCAACAGAAGTTCAAAATGTGAAACTGTCAGTTGTCCTTTCCCAGTGGAATCATGCAAAGTACCAGCTTTTCCTGGCAACAATCTGTGGCAATACACATAAAGTATTGCCAAACAGGGATGCTCACCTCAGCTTGGTGTCCAGAGTTTTTATGGGGGCTTGGTCACAAAGACTTGGTTGACTGTCCATGCGGTTGACCTTAAATCTCTAGCCCATCGGGAGGTTGAGCTGATACCAAGTGGCCCCCAAACCGTCCCATATATCACTTTGTTAGACTATCCAGTGTTGTCCCAGGCTCTCAGGTAAACAAAAACACTTTTACTGGGCAGGACATTTCAAGGAGACCTCCCAGAGACCAAGGGCAAAGGCCAGGCCTCCTTTCGGCAAGCTTACTTCTTCATTATGTAGTCTTATCCTACAACCCTGCATAACTTGGTGCCTTTCCTACCAGCTGGGAATTGGGCTAGATGTCACAACCCAGATGCAAGAGAGTGTGCCTGAGAGGAAAGCTTCCCAGAGGAAAGCTTCCCATTTCCTGTCCCACAATGATTAATATTAGACACAACCTGTGCACTTAGGGGATCCTCTTTTTGTCTCCATAAAAGCATGTACCCATAGGACACCACCATCAGAACCTGAGTTTAACATCACTCTAAGAAACTCATGCGCAGTGACAGGGGTCATTTCTTTGACTCATACTTATTTGAATGTTCACACAAGTTATTGCTTTAGTCTCTGTTTTTAACCTAAATCCATAACATTCCTCTAAAAGATCATTGAAAAGGCCTTGGAATGCTTCCAGATAGACTGAAGCTGAGGGTGGTATGACACAGTAAGTGTCACAGTAATGAAAACACCATCTATTTATATGGTGCCTCAGAGCTTACAAAGCTTATGCTCTATTTCACTTAATGATCACAACAACACTGTAAGGCTTGGAAGGCCAGTTTTGTTTTCTCATTTTAGAGATAAGGAAGCTGACACGCAGTTGAACATCCTGCCCATAGTCATGTGCCTAACAAGTGATGCAATCGGAGTCATTTGCCTCGGTTCTAGTCCTGGCTCTGTTCTTTCCACTGTGTGACCTTGAATCAAGAGTACTGACTCATCTGTGCCTCAGTTTCTTCCCTGTATTGATCGGCCTTTCCCAAAGTCACTGTAAATGAGAAAGAGAATGATCAAAATGATTTATATGTGCTTTTAATTCTAAGCACGAGGGACATCTGGGGTAAAGGTTTAAAAAGGAGCAGCCTCGGTTCCGTTTGCAGCAGGGAGGTAGAGCGGGCCCAAACCATCTTCCTCCATGGTGTTGAAATATCAGATGGGCTTTCTCTTGCTTTCAGTTCTCACTGGGTATTTTTTTTTTCTTCCATTATCTCAGGTGCTTTTGGACTTGATAGAAGTTACATGGGAAAGTCCTTGAAAGGTACGGTATAAATCTGAAGAAGAAACACGTTTATCAGAATCACAATTCTTAAAAATATTTTTACCTCAAAGACTGAGCTAATTTGCCAAATGAGCAAGAGTGACAGTGTAGAAAAAATGTAGAACTGTTAGTGTGGTTACTCCAGCAAATGCACAAACACATTTGACTGACATCAAGCGAGCGGCTAGCAGTGGACTTCAGTTAGAGCCTAAGTCTAGGGGAACAAAGGTTTCAGCTTGCTGGGAAAACACACATATTTCTTTCAAAAGAAATATGGCTTATGAAGAGAGGAAAATGTAAAAAAGGAAATAGGAAGAGAGATCAGCATGGTTGCATGTTCGCTGAGGCCTGCTCTTGAGGAGGAGTTTGAGTAATAACGTCGCATGCCGAGTATTCATGAGGAATTCCAGTTTTACAAGGAATCCTCAGCACAAATGCCTTCCCCATCACAATGATAGAACCTTATGGTGCTCCTGGGGCCATCAACAGATGCTTTCTTGATTGAAGCCTTTGAGAATTTGGAGACTGTTAGTAAACTAGAATGAGATTAATTTTTATTGAGTGTGATAATCAAAAGGAAATCAAATCCATGATGTTTATTTACATTGGTATTCACTTTAGAGAAGAGATAAAATTACTTCATAATTTTTCATTCTTTATAGTCATTTTATAGCAAATTCTCTCCAAAATAAGTAGAAATGTATAGCATTCTTTTCAGTGTATATAATTTAGAAAACTAGCTACAAAGAAAAACTGCTCAAGTAAATTATCACCAAGAAAAAAATAATAACATTGTTCATGAAATAGCATCTGCTTCCCCCCCCCCCCGCCCCCATCTTTCTTCACAGACTTGGGAAAGAATTCTGAATACAATTCAAGTAACTGCTCCCTAAGCAGTTCCGAAAACCCATATGCCACTATTAAAGATCCACCTGTACTTATCCCCAAAAACTCAGAGTGTGGCTATGTGGAGATGAAGTCACCAGCACGGAGAGATTCCCCCTATGCAGAGATCAATAATTCAGCTTCAGCCAATAAGAATGTCTATGAAGTTGGTAAGTTCTCCTAACCAAAGAAAGAACTTAGTATGGGAATTTTAAAAAAAAACAATTTTAAAGTCTTTGAGAAATCAACAGCAGTTCATATAAACCTTAGTGAAAATAATGACCCATATTTTAAATGTTAGCTATATTTACAGTGATCATATTAATTGATGTCAGATAAATTATTCAAGGAAAATACCATTTTAAAAATGTAAAGGAAATTTTATTATCCCATCTGGTCATCCATCTTTTGTTTTGTAACCATAGTGAATATTTTAGCACATATGTGGAAGAGCATATGTATCATATTAGCTAACATGTCGAGTTAGCCAAAACAAATGGTTCTAGTGGATTAAACAGGTGGTTCTAATTCCTGGTTGCATTCATTATATTAATATAATGCTTTTAACAGGATTGAAAAAATGTTACTTTTAAATTTGTTTAATATATCAATAATATTCTCAGATGTGAATCTGATACAAATTTAAAAGATTTCAATTTAAAATTAGAGTTATTTTGATGTCTTGCCCTTGCAAATACCATTCGGGGAAAGACAAAACATATGAGAACTTTCATTGGCTAAATGGAAGGGCTATATATTTTTATTTTCCTTTCTATTTCAGTATTTATGATTTAAACTTTAAAAAAATCCTCTACTACTTGTAAATGAAATGACTAATTTAACTCTAGTCACTAGTAATTTATTTTATGCTACAGACATGTTAGTGAAAAGATATTTAACTATTTTTAAAGTATTAAGACAGCTTTTTAAAATGGGAGGCGTAGTGAACTAAATTTACTTTTGAACTCTCTCATAAGCCTGCTACCGTGAGATGAGAACTCAGCTAAGAGCCTCAGTCCTAACATTGTTAACTTGTGTTTCCATGAATTGGGTTAATGCGTAAGGACCTCAGTCGTCTTACCTGTAGAGTTAGAGGTTTCCACTAGATTGTTGCCAATGTTTTTTTAGACAATGATTCATATCCAGGGATTTTTTGATATCCCCTTGATGTTTTCATCCTAACCATATGGTCATCTCCTTTGGTTCTGAACACCATTTGCAGGCATCAGTGGGTCTGCCAACCATATAGTAGCCATCTTTATGTTGTTTTTAAAGGATCGTTTGTTTTAAAAAATAATATTTTCTTATATTTTTATAAAAACTCCTCTTGTGTGTTTAATAATTGCAAGAAATGCCATATTCTATTTATTAAGAATTTTCTTTAATGATAAATTAAAATGTTCCTGGTTATCACAGAACCTACAGTGAGTGTTGTCCAAGGAATATTCAGCAATAATGGGCATCTGACCCAGGATCCATATGACCTCCCAAAGAACAGTCATATCCCTTGCCATTATGACCTACTGCCAGTCCGAGACAGTTCATCCTCCCCCGAGCGAAAAGATGGAGGCGGCAGCAGCAGCAACAGCAGCAGCAGCAACAGTAGCAGCAGCAGCAGCAGCAGCAGCAGTAGCAGTGAATGACACCAAAGGACCACTCAATAAGCCCTGGAACCCTTTCCAGAAATGCAGTTCGATTCTTCTCCATCCTCAAGTTTGCCACCCTATGTGAATGTTAACCTACTTGGTGGGCATTTGCTGGATGTAAATCAGAAAGCTCAGAGCTGAGGCTGGCAGATGGTAGTCATTTTGTACAGGTGGCTTGCAAGGAGATATTGATGTGATTTCCCATTCTTGTTAGTTTTAGGCCTGCACCCCTGAGGCATGACTTATTGTAAAACCATGGCTATAAGCATGAACTTGCAGAGCTCCTTCAGAAACATGGGTTGCAGTGGACATTGGTATTATTGCTTGAAAAATTAAGTATTTTCTTTCTCAATTGCATTGTAGAGCTGTGCCTAGGATTGTGCAGTTTACCATAAAATTTAGTGTGAATCACTAAACATGTAGAAGAAAGGGGGCATATTATTGAGCCCTGATTGTTTTTTTTTTTTTCAGCTGGAATTAGAATTGTAGGGACAACGTGAACCCAGGAGGAAACATTCTATCAAGTGGCATGACTGAATAGACTCTAAATAAACTCTAAAAGTAGATAGCAAATTTAACTAAGAAAACTTTAGACATTTTTTAGAATAAAGAAATGTACAATTAGAATTACTTTAGAAATACTAGAATTATTACAGGAATCAATATGTGCCACGCAGAGATGATTCTTCTCTCTGTTTGACCCTTGGCCCACTTTAGACCCATGACATTATTCTGATCGCTGTCCCTATCATACACATTCACTATACAAGATCCATAACATATCAGTAATTATTTCATAAATATAGAAATGAAATAATTTTATTTTTGACAGACTGGATTGAATGAGCGTATAATGATTGGAAAAGGTTGTAAATTTTAAGTGTAAGAAGACACTTAAGTTTTGTAAACCATTAGTAATACATGCTGTAACATAGAATTAGCAGAAAGTTTTATTAATTTTTCCCTAGAAGTGACTGAAATATTTTTGTGCATATTTGAGAAAAGGGCACTTTTCTTTTATTAATTGTTGATTTAGAGAAACTATGCTTAAGCTGGTCTTTTGCATTGCTAATATGATATGTACCCCATTTTTCTTTAATTTGTATTTTCATTTTTAAGTTGTATATTCTATGTTTTGTAGTGTTTGGATTGTTAATGAAAAAAATTATATGTTCAGTATTTCTTGTATTATTGCCACTTATCTTTTTGCTTGATAAAAATGCATTGCTCTTTTTTTCTTTTGGAGGGAGGAAATGCAAATATATAAATCAAATCTATTCAAATTGGTCATTACTAAAATAGTACGGAAACCATAGAGAAATAGCTTATCATTGAAATAGAGAAGCTTTATAATAGTCCAAAATGGAGTTCCTTTTGATCTGTGGGTTCTGAGTCTTGGTTAAACCAGGGGGAGGGGAAGAGGGAAGCTATTTTTACTGAGCGAGTACTGCAAACTGATCTTACTAAAAACCTTCATTAGAGTGATCATATAATTGATCATCCAATATGAGATACTTTTGAGAGTCAGTGAGGGCATTATTAATAATTACCCTACAATAGGCTTTAATCTGGACTGTTCCAGGCAAACCAGAAAGGATGCTCATCCTGTGCATACTTATCGTGCAATAACATTTTCACTCCAAGGTAGTTGTCTTGTGAGAATTCCAGTACGATGCAAGAAAGCCAGTTTCTCTTTCTTTGAGTCGTGTGAACAAGCCAAAGGGCTGGAAGGCTGAAAGAGGAAGAAACTTCATAAGCAACTTCATAAGTGGTCTTCAGTCTTTTAAAGACACCCAGTAAGGTGTCCTGTCTCCATGAGTCAATTAACAAATACATAAGGTACACCCATTCTGCCAGTAGTACACAGATGATACTATTTCTGCCATTTATCAAGCTGGGATATCCAGTGATTTCATTTCACACACCTGTTCCTGAGATGGTGGTTTGGTCAGGTGGATGATAGAACAAACGCACTTAGCGTGTTCACTCCTTTGATGTCTTTCTTTTAGGGAACCCCAAAGTTGATTTAAAAAAAAAAAAAGAATAGCTTGGAACGCACCTAAAAAACCATTGATTCATGACAACGGTTAACCACTGCCTGACCCTTGACCCTTGACAGTAGGGTGTAGGCATCGAACTGATACACTTGAGTCAATAGGCAAAAAAAAGACCTTTTTGGTAATGAAAAAAGAGACATCGTTCCTATCTTTTTTTAAGGATTCTCTCTTCAGAGTTCAATGGTAACTCTGAGTTTCCCCATTACTCCCTGGAAATGAAAGAAAAAAAAGAACCCACCTGTTTCTTTTTTCATTTCACCAGAGGGGGCAGGGGTAGGGGGAGGAAAGAGAGAAAGAAAAGGCAACAGCAACGTAAGTAAACTACTGGGGCAGCAGAAGTGAACCCTGAAGGAGCACAACCGTCCCTTCCTGAGAATTCTCTCTGACAAATAAATTATTCAGGGTAGCTCCCGTTCTGAAATGAGAGGTTCTTAAGTATAGAGTTCATCAGGACTTTTCAAACATCGGAACACACACAGGGCAAAACTACATGTTATATATGGAGAGATCTAATTGAGAAGTCAAAATTTTCTACATATTTTGATATTCATTTGAGTATAGAGAGAAATACTTTTGTCTGAGAATTAAATGAAAGACAAAATGACTTGAAAAATTTTTCCCCTTGAAATTACAATCTTTTGAAATTTTTCCAGGTATATCAAATGTAATTTGATAGCAATATCTACTCTTCATACATAATAAATCTAGTCTCATGACCTTTGAACCCATAGGCAAAAAACATAATTTCTTCCCTGTATCCTATAATGATGGAGCAGTGAAGGAGCTTGGTGACACTTGGCTAAAGTCATTCATATGGGAATTTCAGCAAAATATTATTTTTTCCTTAGAGTTTGATGTGTCAGAAAAAAATTTAACTACTTGTATTTATATATAAATACATCAAAACTAGCCCAAATGATAGCTCATATGCTTACTTTAATATGGAGGATACGTTATTTGTGGTTAGTTATATGACAAGGAAAATTTCATGGTTATTTACAATTTTCGAATAAATTCTTCTTCCATGTTATAGTAGTAATGTTATAGTAGTAATGTTACAGAGAGTTGATTTGTCTAGCATTATCTCTATGAAAATTATATTCACCAATTTCAGGAAAACCAACATAGAATTTTATAATAGGGCACTTATAATCGAATCCATTAGCACAAGGACTGTGGGTTGTGAGAAATGCAAACAACTTTATGAACATGTGATCTTGACTCGAAGAGCCATAGTGATAGTCGTCAATTATTGGGGTTTTAAAATCATGAATATTACAGAAATTGAACAAAAGTATCACAATACCATTTAGAATTCTTGTTGATATTAGAAGTCTACTTACCCCTTGAAATAAGATGAGATCATATAAAAACTGAGTTTTAAGGTTATGTTTTTTAAAATAATGAATTTTCTATCTCTGGGTAACATGTTTATTATTCAAAATAAATATTTAAGAGACATCTTGGTCTTAAAGGCTTTATGTCATGGAAGTATTCATAGATATATATGCAAGTGTGAATTACATAGTATGGAAGGGTGCTGGTTTATTAACTAAAGAATATGTCAAACTGCCCTATTAGGGTCCTCTTAAAATTGGTGTCCTAACACTGGGTCTGCTTGTTCTAGTTTAGCATTTAGTTCAGGCTTCATTTTGATATGAATGAATCACAATATATATTTTTAAAAAGAAAAAAATTAAAATACATTCTGATTTTCTTGGTTGTAGCAAACAAACAAAAAAATGCTTTCAGTGTTAAAATATCTTTTATCCAAAGATGATAAACTTTCATCAGTATTAGCCTACATTGTCATTTATATCACCAAATGAGTTTCTAGATTAATGCAATAAACTTTCTAATAAAAAACTTTTAAGTAGTGCTTATTTTTCTGTGTGATGCTATTGTTAAAAAAAAAAAAACTAATGCTTCTACTGAAAAAAAAAACAATATTTTTTATGTGTGGTCCCATAGCATTTTATATGCACATTTAAAAAATAATTACATTTTATTCATATATGGATCCCTAGAACCCCAGTTAGTGGCTGATAGGTCTTCTATAAATAGCTTTAGTATATGTTATATGGATTTGCTTTTTAAATCTCAGTAGTCGTTAATGCCTTTTTTCTTTTTTTTTTTAGAATAAAGCATTATAGTACTGTGTTCTAGGTACCAAATATGAATAAAACATTGCTTCTTCTCTTAATAACTATTTACTGAGAGCCTGAGTGCCAGGCACATTTGGGGAATGCAGAGAAATATAGGGCATGAGCTATTTTCGAGGAGCTCACTATTATTATTTATTAGGAAAATAAAGCATCTTACTAGCTATTATTGACTTCTCAGGACCATGGTTTCTATATTGTACTATGCTGGAAATAATAGTACCTATTTCAAGGGAGTTTGTGAGAATTTAACAACTTTATACAATAAAACACTTCAGTGCCTGACACTTGGTAGATAGCTGGTAAAGTTAATAATATGAGTCAGTTTGCAGTAACCATATGAGTTATAAGGCTGGTAAATCGCAAGTGAGTTTAATGAATATTATAAAACTACATGTTCATGTGACCTGATCTATTTTTGTATTACAAAAAATTTACACATTTTTTCATTTCTAAAGTAGTAATTAAGGAAAACAATAATAATATGATTTCATCTTATGGTAATATGTATTTCCCAAAATTGTGAATGATTTTTAAATGTTTGGATATGGGTTTCTGGGAAGATGGTGACCTGGCTTTGTGTTTTGCCATTCTGGCAAATACAGCTATCCAGAAAAAGTCAAGGACTGTTCTTGCAACCGGAAGAGGTATCCACACAGCGAGATACCAAGTCCTTGAAAGAAGGTGCAGGTAGGGAGCAAAATTTAAATGGGAGTTGCTGGGAGTTAATGTGGGTTGGATCATGGAGAGGGTGTATACACAAGGAGAAAGTAAGAGAAGAATGTTCGTATTACACAGCAACGAGAGAGGCTAATGGTCCTTAGCGTGATGGCATCTCAGCTAAGATCAGACTTTCCCAATTGGACTTGTGAACTGAGAGGCCTTCTGCCACTTCCATCAAAACAAAACAAACAAACAAAAAAATGGGCAAAGGAGATCACTGGCTGCCCACAGAAAGAAAAATTTCTACTCTGACTTTCAAAATACAAGAAAGAACCAAAATACAAGAAAGAACCAAAGGGATCCACAGAAGTGTTGAAAACCTGCACACTATCAACAGGAGCAGGCAGAAAAGGATCACAAACCACAGGATGGGAACAAAGCAACCCAGGTAGAGGGGAAGGAAGCTAAATTGAAATACTACAATAAACCTCTATTGTGGAGGTGGAGTTAATGTAGAACATGGAAGAAAAAATATGATTAAAATTCCAGATAAAGTATGATTAAAACTCTTAAAGGATATAATTATAAGACCAGAGAAGTTTTGCTGGAACTGAAAATAATGACTTCCCAATTTAAAGTTCAGCAGAGGAATGTGAAAACAAAAGCTACTGAGACTAAATTATGTTTTGGAAGATGAAATGCAATCAAGAGTAAAATTCCAAAAATGGTAATCATGCGTGAGGAACACAGGAGAAAAAAACAAACCATGGAGATGCAGGATCAACTAAATAATGAAAGAAAACTTCTTTAAATTATGCCTTTCCTTAATGTGACTCTTTCATGTCAGATCTTTCACATGTGAAAGGATCTACTGGGTTAATGAACAGAAGTAATGAAAAAAGTAGGGGGAAACACATCTGGTGAAATTTATGAAGTCTAAAGATAGAAAAATAAACCTAAACTGGTACAAGCAGAATTAACAGATTGCTTACGAAGCAAAGATAATTCGATTGAATAGAGAAAGCGTAGAGTGGGGACAAGAACAAGGTGGACACGGGCGACACCGCCTGAAAAATTGGGTCAAGTAGCTGCCCGCTGTTCCCCTGCTACAATATCAGCTGCCCCTCTTCCCAAGACAAGGCTCTTTGACAGAAATTGTTAAGTAGCTCCCCACCTTTCATTCTGCTTGAAATCTCTGACCCAGTTGTAACCAAGAAGAATCAGTGACGTCAGGAAGAAGGAACCTATATGATAGACTGGCACAGGGTAAGCTGCAGATACCAAAGCACTATTGCTTGTTATTGAATTGCTATCAAGGAATCGGCAAAAGTGTGCCCAAGAACAAAATGAGAAGCCTTGAACAGTAGCTAAGATTAGAGCTTTCCTTTTTCCTGTTGAAGCCTATAATTTGACTCCCACGATAAGCTGTTGGCTGACAGCAGGTTGTATTTCCTCCTGTGTCAATGGTCTGGACTTCTTTACTGGTGATAAAGCAATAGAAAAATCCACATATGCCACAAAATGGCCATTCTGTCATGGTATATATGTTGATTGGCATATGATTGAGAGGTTTATGGAACAAGAGATATTTAAATACCTAAAAGCAAAACTTGGAAGTCCATTAATGTCTTGTAACCTTTACTAAAAACTTCACAAAACAGAGAATATATTGCTGAACTTTTTTTCTTTTTTTCTTTTTTCTTTTTTTTTTTTGGCTTCTATCTAGATATATAGGCTAGTTTCACTTTAGCTACATCTTAGACATTAGGGAAATTAGGAGAACGGGCAGAAATACTGTTCTCTCTGAAGGTTTAACCATAACTAAGGACTTGAGGCATTGCTTCCCAGGTATTTAGAATAGAACTGTAGATATACTGAAATCAAGGTAAAGAATTTAGTGATTGTTGATGAAAGCCAAGGTTTGTTGACACAGAGGTTAGTATATATACATGAAGGTTTGGAAGCTTAATGCTGGCTTCCACGCTTCAGTTTTCCAAGCATGCCCCACCACAAAAGGTTATAAAGAAAGCAGAGTTAGTATTTACCATCATGTTCCAATGCTTGGCGTCTTGTAGTAAGGTTGATTTTATAGTTAAGGGGAAAGAGATCATCTTATTATTTATTTCATATAGAATGCTGGAAAACCTGGCTTGACAGTAATGTATTTTTATATTATATAATTTAATCAGTATATCAACATGTAAATGTAGAGGAAAGCCAAAATGATTATTTTGCTTCAGATTAAATGTTTAAATCTTGTGTATAACAGATAAGGTTTTAGTTCTTTCTGTGCCCTGATGTTTTGTATATTTATAAATTATTCAAAATTAGATGATATTTAATAATTCAAAATAAGAATGCTTGAATTGTACACACCTAAACATGAAAGAACTTTTTTATTTTTCACATTTATTATACTTTGAGGAGAAAATACAAAAGGAACAACTTGTTTTTAAAGAAAAAATGAAAAATTGTAAAAAAATTCTATAGTTCTTTTTACGTATTCCTGAGATTCTAGTTATCCTTTTAAAAATTTTGTTAGCCCAAAATATTGGGAAGATTTTATTTAAGTAAATACTTTTGGAACTAAAAAGCTAGTACAGGTTATTCTGCTTCAGTGTGTTTATCTAGAACATCTACTGGCTCTTGAGCCAGTGGTAATGGAAATGAGGTCAATATAAAGTGGAGGTTGTATTAGTTTGTACACAGTTTTTCTTAGGCAAAGGAAGCTAAAATAGTGGGGGTTGAATTATAGTCTTCAACAGGAAAGGGAAAAACTCTAATCTTGGCTGCTCTTCAATCATCACTTCCTGAGAAGGGCCTTTCCAGACCACCTGTGTGGGATAGAATCCTCATCCTATATTCTATTACCCTGCTTGATTGTCTTTGAGGCTTAGTATCTGAAGTTCTATTATTTAACCTCTTGTTTATTCATTTACTGTTTGTCTTTCCAATGAGAATGTAAGCTCCATGAAGGCAAGATTTTTTCTATATGACTTACTGCTGCTGTATCACCAGAACACTCAGTAGTATCTGGCGCATGACAGGTTCAATAAATATTGATTGATTGACTGACTGATTGATTGATTGATTGAATACATAATAGCTTCTGCTTAATTTGGCAATGCCAGTTTGGCTTTTGTTCTTCCTCTGCATTCTTCTTAGGTGACTTGGAAATGTTTTTCCTTTTGTCCCATCTACAATTGCAATAATTCATGATGAAAGCTATGAATTCAGGAAGCTGGTAACTTAAAGCAGGGGTCCCCAGCCCCTGGGCCATGGACCAGTACTGGTCCGTGGCCTGTTAGGAACCGGGCCGCACCACAGAAGGTGAATGGCAGGTAGTGAGCAAAGCTTTATCTGTATTTGCAGCCACTGCCCAGCACTAGCATCACCACCTCAGCTCCACCTCAGATCATCAGGCATTAGATTCTCATAGGAACACAGTCCCTGGTGCCAAAAAGGTTGGGGACCACTGACCTAAAAGATAACAAGAGCCTGTCTGTCTAGCAGAATATTTTCTTCTCATGTCAGGTCTTTGATACTTTAACCACAATGCTGGGAGCCCCAGCTCCAGAGTATTTCCATTGTAATAGATATTGCTAGGGAGTGACTTTTAATTTGGAAATATTAAACTTCAAACCTCTTCCCACTGTGCCTCCCCATTGAGCCCCTATATCATAGCAAAGTTGTTCTGGTTGTGGTCTTCTTTCTCCTCCTGCCCCACCATCTCCTTCTCTGCACTTCCCCAGTCTCGGCCTCTGCCCCTGTGGCCACCCCTGCAACATCTGCACCAAGGTCTGCTTTCAACAGGCTGCTCTCAGGCAATGATGGAGAAAAGGAGAGACCTTTCCTGGAAAATGAGGGACTCCTTTAGCTCAAAGACTCCTTTTGGCCTGACCTAAACTTCCTTAAAAGTGCACTGCTGTCAACGACTCTTCCTTCTCTCTCTTGGTCACAGGATCAGACTGGCATCAGGCTAAAGAGACTATCTGGCCCAGGCATACCTAAGTAAACAACTCAGCCTTGTGGACTCTGCTCTGAGGAAACATCCACGCAATTTGCCTTAGAGTGGCACTCTGATTCGCTTACTCGAATCCACACCTCCTTCTCTCCTTCATCTCAGCCAGGTGACCCCAGAGGTGTGTGGGTCAATGTTTAACACCCAGCTCTCTGAAAAAATTAAAAAGCACCAACCTGTAGCATTTTCCTGCTTCCCTAGCGTCCGTATTCCCGCCGTGCCGATGTGAAGCTACCGACATGACGTCACTGAATGTGGAGTTAGGAAGATGCTGGGTTGCGCACCATTATGTAGTGTTTCCACAGTGTAGACAGTTGGTGTAAATAACCTCAAAGGCATAACAAATAATTAAAATTGCTGACGTTTGAGTATTCTTTTTAAAATACAACTTACTGAATTTTAAATTTATATAACTTCATTTTTAAAATGGCCATGCTTAACAACTGGCTCACGAAATTCCTGAAAATTTAACAACTGGCTCAACGAGCCTGTATGAGAGGTTCCAGCCCATCACTAGGTTCCAAGACCCTGATTTCTGATTGTCCAATAGTCTCAAATTTTGGTCCTGATCTCTGAGGGCCATGATCTCAAAACACTGTCATTGACTCACACAGGAGCACATGCTCGGAGCACATGTTCTCCTACCTTTTAATTTTATATCCAGAGAAGCCAAGGCCCAGAAAGGTATATGTTCACGGAAGCACTTACTTACTGAAAATTCCATGAGATGGGTATTTTCAAATCTATACCTTTCTGATGTACTCACTTTATCAGAAAAAGGTAATAGAACTGGATTCCTTCTTTCTCTGAAGTCCTCAACTAATTATTTGGTCGTAAAGGAGTCTTCCTCATTAATAGCTTTCCTGTGAAGCACTGAATTAGAGGATGACTTCACTGAAGGGTCCTCGGTTCCATGTAATATATAAATTCTTAACATGAGGACTTATTTATGAATTGCCATTCAGAAATCACTTACACGCACAAAGATATTTAATCGTGCCATTCTGTAGAACTACACACAGAGTTCCTTAACTTTGAAAAAGAACCACTGAGACTTTTTCCAGGTTGGATGCCCAACTAAGAGACCATTATAAAACACAGATGACTATGCTATAAAAGAACTGCATTGAGTGTTTGTTTTCTTTATGTTGCACTAGTTTTCAAAAGATGCATTTTAATATTTCTACTCACTAAATAGCTGGGCATCGATAAAAGCAGACGCTGTCTTTTATGCTTGAATTGTGGCTGCAAATTTATTAAGAAAAAATATCTTGAATATTTTGTTTATATTGCAGGTAGATTTTATTTGTGGCAGAAAGTAAAGTAGCACTGAGTCACTTGACAAAGATAATTTTACACCAGAATGAAAGGCAGGAGTTTTCTTACTTGTTTGATATGTTAAAAGAAAACCTTGACAGCCTAAGCTGAAATGTTGATCTCCAGAAAAAATGTATTCTTTAACAAGCGAAGAAAAGGAAGGAAAAAAAGCTAGGAAAAAAATACACGGAGACTCAAAATATTGCTATTTTTCCTTCTAGAGAAATAGATAAGGTGATTGCCAATGAACACCTTAAACCTGGAACAAGGAACCATGTGGCCATGTTAATCACAAGAAAATGCCTCTGGTGATTAAAAGAGTGCCATTTCTTTTAATAAGGGTAGCTGATCCTTCTATGAGCTCGGCACCTGGTATATATGAAATAGGTTTCCATTAGATTTTGATTGAATGCACAAATATAAGGACATTATATACTACATAAAAGCTTTAGACACATTAAAAGCAAAAGTCAGTATTAATATACATGAAGAGTGAAAAGCCACGATCACATTAAACATAACCTTAAAGACTAAAGCATAACCTATGAAAACGTTGTAATTTAACTCTCTATATTATATAATACAAGACAAATTTCCTTTTTGAATGTTACTGGCTCTAAAGGCAGACCGATTTAAGCCAAGACAATATCCCTTAGACTAATCATGTTACCACCCAAGTGATGATGACTGCAAGGAAAACATTTACTCGTCTGTTTACGTCCTGGATTACTTACTTTTTTAAAAACTAGACTCAGCACTTTATCATCAGAGCTCGTATGTTGTTAGAAATTGGTTCAGCAGCTAAGGGAAAACAAGCCCTCCAAGAAACACCTGTAGAAATCTGAGAAAACCAGCATCTGCTCTGAGATGCAGTGGCCCTTCATCCAATGACAAGTTGGCTGGCGCCCTCAGCTCTTATGGGTGAGTGATCGATCAGCCAGAACCCAAATCCTCTGGTCCTGGTGGGTTTCTTCTTGACATTTTTACTCACAGCTGTTTTCAGCCCTTGTTACTTTAAGTATGCAGAAGTGTTGAGTGTTGCCTGTATATAGCCATTACTTTGTTGATTAGAATAGAAGGCCTGCAGCATTCCTAAGTAGAACTTAAAATGTTGATTTAATAGCTCTTTGCTAGTCTAGGAGAGTCATTTCACTCTGCCTTGAACTCCTCTGGCACTTTTCTCTCATCCCACTACCGACCACACCATCTCTTCCAAGCAATTTTGTTTTACCATGCAAAGAAGATCTCGCTATTGTATTTAAAGAATTCTGATCTCATTTTTATGGAGAGTCTCAGTCATTATTTAAATCTCCATATTTATTTCACTTTCTCGCTTATGTACCTTGGTTATTTTCATTGTCTAGTTTTGCAGTGCTGTAGGAGTGGCTTTTATTGTGACTACTTCGAATTCTTTCTAGGATTGAGAGGAATATGCTCTAAATTAATATCATTTAAGAATGACAGAAACAAGAAGGAATGTGGAGTTGTTAGGACTGGTGACAGATTTCCAGTTTTGACACCTTGTGTGATCTTGATCAGGGTAATTCATTTCTCTTGACTTTAGTTTGTTCATCTGAGAAGTAAAGATATTGACACTGCCCTTCCTCATAAACTGTATCTATGGGAGTCATTTCCAAGCTCTCTTTTCTGTTCCATTGATATATTTGTCTCTTCTTTCACCCACTTTCTCATTTCATTTGTGGATGAGTGTCTGACATTAATTTGGAGAAAATTCTCAATCATTATTGGTTAAATATTGTTT
Source organism: Eonycteris spelaea (assembly GCA_003508835.1). Taxonomy (NCBI): domain Eukaryota; kingdom Metazoa; phylum Chordata; class Mammalia; order Chiroptera; family Pteropodidae; genus Eonycteris; species Eonycteris spelaea. Next base: position 1,622,665 of record PUFA01000175.1, read on the forward strand.
CTGTTCCTTTCTCTTTTCTTTTTGTCTGCTAGTCCCATTATGTGTATGCCATACCTTTTATAGTCATTCCACAGGTCTTAGAAATTCTGCTCTATTTTTTTTCCGTCTTCTTTTATCTTTGCTATTCAGTTATTAAGGTTTCTATTGTTCTATCCTGAGGCCCAGAATTTCTTTCCTCAGCTGTGGCCGATCTGAGCCCATCAAATGCATTCTTCATTTCTATTAGAGTGTTTTCTTTTATTATTCTTTCTTAGAATTTCCATCTCTCTGCTTATACTATCCTACTTTTCCATGTTGTCTGCCTTTTTGATTAATCCCTTAGCATATTATTCATAGCTTTGTAAAATTCCTGACCTGATAATTCCAACCCTCGTGCCATATTTAATTTGGTCTAATGCTTGCTCCCTCTCTTCAAACTTTGTTTTTGCCTTTTCTATTATGCTTTTTTGAAAGGTGGACATGATGTATCAGATAAGAGGAACAGGGTAAACAGGTCTTGAGTACTGCAAAGGTAGGGTGCGGGGGAGGGGAAATGGTCTGCAGTCCTGCTATTGGTCTCCCGTTTTTACTCGAGCCTGTGTCCCTGGACTGTGAACTTCATAGGTGTTTCTTAGTTTCCTCACCCTCTATGTAGATGGGATTGCTTGGCTAAAAAGGGACTGGAGATGTATATTTCCCTTTTCCGAGTCAGTTAGGCTCTGGTTAACTAGTTTCACCTGAAGTTCAGGCCTTGTTAAGAACGAGTTCTCTGGTGTGTTTAAAATGTCTCCTTTTCCCCCTGTGCTGAGGGATCAGGAGGGGATTTTCTCTGCTATTCTCTGAGGGAAACTGCTGTGCGTTCATGCAGTTAAAACTTACATAAGCATGACTGGGTCCCCTTGGCCTTGTTCATATTGAGCCTTCAGAAATGCGTTTTCCTACCTGGCCCTGGTTCCTGCAGAGGTTTCTGCTCCCATATTGTATTTCTCTATACCCACCTGTCTGTCTCTTCACTTTGGGGAGTAGTAGTTTGCCCTGTGACTTCATTTCTCTGATGGATCCAAGGAGAGCTGTGGGTTTTTCAGTTTGTTCAGGTATTTACTGGTTGTAAAGTGACATGGCAACATCTAACTAAGCTCCTTACATGTGGTACTGGAAACCGCAAGTCTGAGATATCATTTTTAGGTCAAGGAAATAGTAAATTCCCAAAATTATGAGTGTGAGATTGTAGTGCAGAATACTGAATTCTTTCTATCTTCTTGAATATGCAAAAGACCCTTATTCCTTGGTTCAGTACTATACCTAGAAGTACTTACTTTGTATTACTGGAAATTTTCAGCAATTTATATTTCAGTTGCTTTCTTCTTTTAATAATAGAAGAAATGTGCATTTTGGAAGTTTCATTTTTTTATCATTTCATGTAACAGCTTATATGTATATATGGTGTGGTATGAAATATTGTACATGAAAAATTATTCTTACCCTTTGGGAGGTTCTAGTCTAAATTAAATTCTCTTCCCTTTATGTAGTAACCATTCTTTCTGGTGTATGATGAAAAAAGAAAAGAAAGTGTTAATGCCTCTTTCTCAGTAGCTGCTAGTCTTAGAATCCATTAAAAGTTCTAAAATATTAAAAGGCAACTCTGCATCCTAAGAATAAGGTTCACAATATTTATTGTAATAGTCATTAAAATAAAGGTGAGCAGGCATGCTTTCACTGCTTGAGCCAGACTGCTGCTTATTCACTTGAAAGAATCTAAAATTCATTCGAACTGCCCCATGCTACATTTTATTTTTCTTTCTGTTTTCCTCATCCAAACATGTACAGGGTAATGGCTGAATCCTTTCCTGTCAAGACACTGCTAGGCAATAAATCACTTTCCATTTTAAGCAATAAGTGATTTCATTTATCTCTGATCAAGGCATCCAAATAGTTCCATAAATTGGTAAGACAAACCCAAGAGAAAAAGGGATTGGATACCACTGTTAACCTTTTATTTCTTTGCAGTTATTTTCAGATATCTTGTTCAGCGGCCTCATTACTTTTCAGTACTTGCTATCATCTCTGCTTCTGCTATCAGAGAATGTTTTGCCTAGATCCAACATTATATGTGATATGTTTTTTTTTTTTTTTAAGTATTTTCATGGCTTAAGTAACAGTGGGGTATGGTCATTTATCACTTTTGAAAGCTAAAGATTTTTTCACAATCTTTCAACACATTCATGAGATGGGACTAGGCTTTTTTTACAACTAATCCTTAACTTAAAGCTTACATTAGCATATAAGGTATTATCATGTCCACACAGTTATAATGCCTCGTGGCTTTGCTATTTGTTTTTCTTAGCATCATAAAGTTTCTGTGAAGCAGCCAATATGAAATACAGAAAGTCTAAGCTCTGATAACTTGGCAGTTTCTATTGTAGGGCTTTGAATTCTCCTCGCTCAAAGCTTCAGACAGAAATCAAAGGGTTATGCAGGAAGTGGAATTCTGCCTTGGTACAAACTCAAGAAGGAGTAGAAATCCCTCCAAATTTGGAATGAAGAACCTGAGCTCCTGCCTTAGATATGTATCCAATCAGAGGAGAAACTCTGAGGTACTAATAACCCGATTTGCAAATGTATCCTGTGAATATGCAATGAATATTCTCTAACCAGCAAACATTCAGATGTATGGACATCAGGTCAGGGAAGACTCAGAGAGGTAAACAGCAGTCTGACTTGAGCCTTCATTTGGTTCATTTCTGGCTTAGCTACAAGCATAGTATGTCTGAAATGGAACAGGTTATATAGAAATGCTTGGATCTAAAGAGTTTCTGGCCTTGGGGTGGTTGCAAATTTTTAATAAAGATCAATTAATTTGAAAGGTTCTAACACTTTTTTAAAACAAAGGTTGTTGTCTTGTTTTATGCCATTGGGAATAATATTAACTTATATTCCCAATGGCATAAAACCTGCTAATCTAGTCTCATCATGAAGGAAATAACCCAATAGTCCTAACTAGAGATTCTCTAAAAGGGTCTCAGGTACTCATTTCATGGACCTGACAAAGAATTTAATTCAACTATCAAGAAGGCAATACAGGGTCAAGAATAAAAAGAGGACCTCAAGTCATTTAAAGAGAAATTACAGCTCCCAAGAGCTTATGCCAAACTGATTCTGTGTTTCCATGACATTTACAACTGAGGATGTCTCATAGAAGTTATAACTTAGATCATATACACTCAAATCAATCGTTGTAAGATTAGTAAATGATTGTTGGGGGTGATAAGCTAGTAAGAAAAAAAAATCAGAGAAAATAATTTACCTGATCTTATGATATGTTTTAAACCCAAACTTTTTCATCTTATTTGTTATTTTTATGACTATTTATAGTTACTTTATTTTTATTTACTAATTCAGCACTTACTCATCATGAATTGTGGGGTTTTGTTTTTGATTTTGTTTTTAGTTTCATTTGTACAGCACAATGGTTAGAGATTTACATAATTTACGAAGTGATCCCCCTGATAAGCCGAGTATCCACTTGGCACCATACATAGTTATTACAATGATTGACTGTATTCTTTATGCTGTACTTTACATCCCTGCCACTGGGAATAATAATAATGATGATGAAATAAAGTCACTTTCTAGAGAGCCACTAATAACATTTTGTTTTCAAACACACAACTCAAGAGTCATACTGCATGTATTGTTTTGCAATCTTCTTTTCTCACTGAGCATTTTTCCTTATCATTAAATATTCTTCTAGAATTTATTTATAATAGTTTTTGTTAGTCTGTTCTATTTAGATTTTTTCACATATATAATTTACTTAATTATTTACCTTTGGATATTTATGTTGTTTTTGAATTTCAGTGTATGTTATAGGACAGCAGTGTAACACACATTCCTTTAGACTTAATTATTAACTTGAGAAAAAAATCTTAAGATCTGAAAGTTCAGGGTCACAGGACAAAAAAAGTCTGAAGCATCTAATACCTGTCCCCTATTTTTCTCTGGAAGGTTTAGTATCAGTATATCTATATATGTTTTAACCTTTAAAAAAAGACGGGATAGGGGAATCAAGTGGCTCAGAAATTTCCATTCCATGATGATCAAATGACTAGTTTTCTTACTGGAAAATTTCAGAGATTGATACAAAATGAGCAGAGTTTAGATAATGTCTGATGTCAACTTGCAGGCAAAAAAAAATTAATGAAAGGTGCTAGCTTCTATCTTTTCATTCAATCTCTTGTCTTGCTCTCTCCTTTTTCTCAGAATGAGCAGTTTCCCTTATTAAAAGGACAAACGCTTAAGGTAAAGGCACTGATGACCTCTTGCTGTTGCCTAGGAGCCTAAGAAGTAAATGGAGAGGGGCTCATTAGCAGCAAATGGAATAATAAGAAGAAAAATGTTTAGTAATGAGATATGAACCTTTATCAAATGATAAACATTTGAGAAGGAGGCTTAGAAAAAGGCTACTTTCCTTACTTTGATATGTCTCTTTGATTGTTAATTAAATTTATGGTAAAAAATATATATATACATACATATATATGTTAATTAAATTTATGGTAAAAAAAGATATACATATATATGTATGTATGTGTGTGTATGTGTGTGTGTGTGTGTGTGTGTGTGTGTGTGTATATATATATATATATTTATTTATTTATTTATTTATTTATAAAGAAGGCCAGATTTCCAAGGGCCCTTCAGGCTCAAAAGGCTCTTGCCCGCCCACTTTGGTCAAGACCATATGTGATTAAAGAAAGGAATTCATTAAGGAAAGAAACACTAGGGGATGTCTGTGTTGTGGAGGAGGAGTGAGCAGGCTGTAGAAAGGAGGTGTGTGAAGTTTGAAAATTTGGGGTTTAAATTGCAAAACAAGCAAGAAACCAAACAAAAAATTATTTTAAGTAAGTACTTCCCTGGGCTATTGCAATTTTCTAAGTGAATCTTTTTAACAATTCTTAATGTGATACATAAATCACACTATCAGTTAATGACTAAAGACAAATGTGAAAGATGATTTATTTTTTAAAAATTATTTTCTTTCCTATATTCCTTCCCACCTTTTGTAACCAAGGAGAAGATCTCTCCTTTACCAAATTTATGTCATATCATTTGTCATGAATTTTAACCGTAAACTTAAAGATACAAGAAAATTTGTGATTTCAGAAACAACATTGTGAATTGTAGGGACAAGGTTAATTGACATTTAATGTAATAACAGCAAGTGTAGTGTTAAAAATACTTCAACCAAGTAAATTTGAAAATCTTATTGGCTTTATTTAGTGATTCATGAATGGGGCAGCATCCCATCTCACAACTGAAAGAGTGCTCCAAGAGGTTGTACAAAATGGGAGATTTTTATAGGAAGCTGGGTAGAGCAAGGGAGCAATTAGTGAAAGAAAAGAAAGGATTATTTCTGGTTTTGGGGGCCAGGACATCTTTTCTTTGGAGGATAAGAAGGTGAAGGGTTCGCATCATGCAGATTGCCTCTTCTTTCTATGGGACATGGAAAGGGCCTGTGTGACAGATTACCTTACTGGTGTTCCACCAGAAGATTCCTGACTAGTTAAGATTATGTTTTAGGGAGACGGTGAAACTGCAATTAGCTCAAGTGTTAAATCTAGGTTGGGTATATTGCACTTTTAGCATGAATGATGCCAATTTAGGCCTGTGATTTTTTCTTTAACAGTAGGAATCACTTATTTGCAAAGTATACATTAAAGTATGGATATGTTCCAGAATGTTACCCTAATTTAACATTGTTTGCCCTAATTTAATAAATGTTGATTAAGAATTAATGTTGTGCTAGGCATTGTGTTAGGCATCAAGAATAGAAAAAAAAATAGGCTTCAGTTAAAATATGGCATAGTAAGCTATTTCTGCTCCCTTGTGCTCTATTATCTTTGGCGAGCTTAGACAACAGCCATACCCAGATCCTCTGTCTATGGAAGAATGCGCTAAGAGCTGTGGAAATTGGCATGGTTAAAGGAGGAGATCAAGAGAGGATACATGTTTTTTCCAGATCATCTCAGGCAATGAGCTCTCCCAAAGATCATTTGAACTTCCTAAGAAATCTACTAACAACTTCTTAATGGGAAAAGTACAATTAATTCGAATGTTTGTGTGAGCAGCCCAAATTTCCTGGATCCCATTGACAGCACTGAAGAGCAGATGAGGTGGCCACATTTAGAGATGCTGTCTGTGCAAGAAGCAGATGACCATCCAGCTCCGAAGCTGCTAATCTAGGTCATATGTCTCCAACCGTCCCTCCCCTGGGCCACACAGCAGGAAGTGAGTGGTGGGTGAGCTAGTGAAGCTTCATCTGTGTTTGCAGCCACTCTCCAGCACTAGCATCACCGTCTCAGCTCCACCTCAGATCATCAAGCATTAGATTTTCATAGGAGCACCAGTCCCTGGAGCCAAAAATGTTGGAGACTGCTGGTTTAGTTCACGTAATCATACGAAAATCTGAACACGTGGGACTTTACCAGCCAAGCAGTCTTCACCTTCTGCCAAGAAAGAGGCATAATCATATGACCGAGTGAAATAATGAAAGGTGTGTTCAAATATGTAATAATTTAGAAAGATACTAACAAGATATTTTCCAATATCTAAAAACTCTTTTTAAAAATGCACTAATAAAATATGGTCACTCAGTATGAAGAGAGAAAAAGCAGTCGACTCTTATTGAAGCTACTTTAGAACAAAATAAAGGCTAAGGAAAGTGGAATTAAAATTTTTGAATAAAATATAAATGTTATAAACCACAATAACATAGAAGTTGCACTATGACAACAAAATGAGAATGGTAGAATAAGAAGGCAGAGGTGAGATATAACAAACTTAAGAATACTAATTGATACATTTTTCATAGAAAGGAAGTATTAAAAAGATACTATCTTCAGGTGATAGCTCAAGAAAAGAATATTAAATTTGTTAGTTAAAAATGTAACTGAGAAGAACTAAAAACAATAATTAATAAGCAAAAACCAGATGGTACCACTGGGGGAATGCCCCATCTTAGTGGGAGATGAGAGATAATATATTTATTATTCATTTTTATGGTGGAAAGTTAGTAGATGCTACCTAAATCAAGGAATAATGATTTATGTAAATTATATCAAGATATAAAGGTTACAATTCACTAGAAGAAAAAAACAATTTCAAATTTTTAGAAGGAAAACATAGATAAAAGTAAACAAAATATATTCAATAGAGTAAAAGATTAAAACCTAAAGAAGTTTTCAAAATAGAAAATAAAATGGCAGAAGTAAAATTGAGGATATATGTTGTATACAAATGTAAATAGTATAAATATTTATTAAATAAAAAATTTTAGGACAAGAAAAAAAATAAAACCAAACTATTTAGTGGATACACAAAATACACATTGACAAAAAGTGACTCCAAAATGTTATAAGTGAAGAGATAAGCAAAATGTACCAGGAAAATATTACAAAAATCAGGAATTTTGATGTCAGTATCAGACAATGCTTACTTCAAGGTATTAAATAAGACAAGAAAGACAATTTTCATCAATAAGTGTTTCAATAATCTATCAAAGAAAATATACCACCAGAATTCATAAATCAAAATGATCAGATACAAGAAAAAAAGGGGAGAAACACAATAGTAGGAGACTTTAACTGTTCTAGTCAGTCCATGATGGACCGAATAGACAAATAGATAAGGAAAGAAGGGACCTAAAGAACTTGACAATGAAAAGATACATTAATTCTGTACTCTAAAAACACAGAATATACCTTAAATTCTGCCCCTGTAATATTCTATGAAATTATCCACAATTATGCTACAAAATACCTTTGAAAATATAAATGACACATGTAAATATGCTATGGACTGAATGTCTGTGTCCCCCAAATTCATATGTTGAAGCCATAATCCCCAAAATGATGGTGTTTAAGTGGGGCCCTTTGGGAGGTAATTACGTCATGGGAGCAAAGCATTTATGAGTGGGATTAGTGTCCTTATAAGAAGAGACACGAAACAGATGATCTCTCTCCTCCATGGAAGGATACACCAAGAAGATGTCATGTGCAAACCAGAAGAGGGCTCTCAGCAGGAATCTAAGTGGTTGTCACCTTGGTGAGGACTTCCCCGACTCTCAGAACTGTAAGTTTATATTGTTTAAGCCACCCAGTCGATGGTACTTCTGTTATAGCAGTCTAAGCGAAGACATTTTTAAATGCTCAAATTCATCCATAATTTTTAAAAATACAAATTGAGACAAGATATCACATTTCATTTATCAAATTGAAAAAAGTCACATTTAGCAGTATACAGCATTGTCAATGATATGGGAAAAGAGAATATCGTACTCTGTTGGTGGAAGTAAATTAGAAAGCCACCTTAAAGAATAGTTCAGAAATATCTTCCAAATTTTAAGTCATGTCCCCTTTAGTCTAAGAACTCTATTTTAGGAATTTAACATACCATTATACTCAGATATGTGCTCAAAGAAATAGTAGGATGTTTATGGAGGCTTTGTTTATAACAAAAACTAGAAACCATCCAAATGTCCATTCGTAAGAGACTGGTTAATGTCATATCCATAAAAAGGAATGTCATGCTTTTATTCAAAAGAAAGAGGTTGGTCATAGGCTCATGTGAAAAAGTTTGTGAAAAAAAATTCTGTTTAAGGAAAATAAAGGATTTGCAGAATAGATTTTGTAACAGGCCATAGTAGGGGAGGACTAAACTTCCCTCTACCCTCAAGGCTCTTTTGGCTGGTCTACTAATCGAGTAGACATGAGGTGGATTAGCAAAAGAAAAAACAAATGAATTACCTTTCTACAGGAACCCCCATACATGGGAAGCCCAGAGATAGATAGGAAACAAAAGCACATATGACATCCTGAACTAGAGATGTGATGAGGCACCTTGGGGATTCAGAAAGTGACTACAGGGAGAGCACATGTTCAATAATTATTAGTTTGTCCTGCCACATAGCCAGGTAAAAAGTCATTTCTGGTGATAACTCTTATCATGGGCCAGACCCCTAATTTGAATTCTTCTAGATAGTTGAGGAGGGGGGCAGAATTTTCTCTTGAGCCCACAGAGTCTTGATTGCTTTTAGCTTAAAATAATCCACACACCGCAGAGGCACATCTTTGAATAACTCATTCTGAATGCCTGCACCATCATGTTACAAGCATTTGCATGTGCACAGAAAACTTCTTAAAGGACATGTACACAGAAACCAATGGTGATTGTTTTTGGTGAAACGATAGTGGTTCTGGAGCAAGAAGAGAAACTGTTTTTCATTATATATACTACTGTACTGATTTTTGTTAACCATCTCCAAATATTGGGCTTGCAAAGTTTAAAAAAGAATAGAAAACAATGGCTGAAAGAGACATCATATGTGCCCCGAGGAGCTTAGAAGCTCATGAAAGAGACAAACGCATCAAAATTACAATGCAGAGAAGTGATGAAATGGATTTGTGCAGAATGAGCCTAGAGGAAGTGTCTGAGGTAACTATTTTCTTATAAAAGTAGGAGAAAGTACTGCGTGATGGTATCTCCCCCTGTTTTCTTTCTTATTACATTGTTAGCATCCCAATTTTTTAGAAAACAGGCTTCATTTACCAATTTGAAACATAGAATTCTGTTGTGCCTAAAACTGCCAGATTCTCATGAACAAAGGAAGCAAAAACCCAAGAGGAATTGTTTCTAAATAGCATACGCCATTCTTGCTGTGAGGAAGAATCATTCTTTTATCCACTCTCTCTGATTATTTTTCCCCATTCTCTTCTTTTATTTCTAGTCATCTTTCAGGCAGCGTTGAGAATAGTTATCAATAGTTAAAGTAAAACGTCCCATGAGTGGTCGCAGACTGTGTTTGTATTTTCAGTGCATTCTCCCATCCAGAGCGATGGCCTAGCCCGATGTCTCTGTGTCCTCTGAGGCGCTGGCTCTGCCGGCATGTGGCACAATGGTGACAGTGCCATGGCAGTCAAGCTGAAGGCTCTTTGCACAGTGTGACATGCCTCCTTGCTTTGTGCGCTTCCAGGGACTTTGATGATGTGATCCATTCTTAGAAACAAGGGGCCACTTCATCTTGACATGGACAAAAGGGGTGAATTACTGAAAAGCTCCAAGTTTCTCACAATAAATAAACAGTCTGAGAAGCGTCGACAGCGGCACTATAATCCTTTAAAACACACTGATCTTTGGTTTCTGTTCATTGTCTGCTGGCGTTCAGAATTCCCTGCCTCTGCAATATTTAAATGGGTGAAGCATAACAGTTTATTATATGGGTGAAAGGTCTGTGTTCGTAGGCCCCATTTGACAGATTTCCCTCGAATTTGGAAATCTCATATTGAACTTTGATGCCTTTCATTCTAAAATGTACTTTATTTGGAATAATTTCTAAAGTTATTCCATTTCTGTATTGTCTCAAAAAGACATTTGATTGGTTTTTATGACTCACTGCCCTTTTTTTTAACCTTGCAATCTGAGACATATTTGAAAACGAGTTTATTTTCTATATTTAGAGTTTATCTCAATTGTTACTAAAAAAACAATTCCATTAATTAATGTAGTCAAAATGAACAGGAAAAAACATCTAGCTGTCTGTTCGGTGAGTTCTCCCATGACCTGTTTAAGCTTTCTAGTTGGTAAAAGAGGAAACTACCTATACCAGGAAATTCATACAATGTGTCACTATTATGTAACAGCCCGTTTGCAACAAAAGCCAAAGTAAAAAGAAATAAAATAAATAAGCATTTACTATCTTTTGAATGAAGATCAGAATTACACCAACATTATATTTTACATTTCTAAAAAGATTTTCACTTAAAATGGTTATAAAAATGACAATTAAACACAACTTAGAATGATTCATTTTTCTACACCTTAGTCCTGTCATCGATTTTTATACTACTATTTCTAATATTAGAAACTCTCCTTTTTGATATGAAGCTATAGTTCTTTCTATATTCCATAGCAGATAGAGTTTAGATGATGTTAAAAAACCAAATTATCATAACATTGTCATCATTTAAATACCTACTAAGAGCATACATTATAACAGCACAAAAGAATATAACTTAAACTGTGTTAAATAAAAATTAACTTCATTCACATTGAGAATTTAGCTTAATACAGTAATAGAACAGGTTCTTAGATTTTTAATCCTCTCTCTATAAATATGATTTAACATGAATGTTGAATTACTGTTTCATTTGGGAAGTTTGCTGATGGTTTTCCTTTGTGTTACATACTTTGTGAATCCTCCATAATTAATGATTCAGATTGACTTTCTCTTGCCAAACTATGTGCTGATTTCCTTCTGTGATAACTATTGTCTTCATGAAATGAAAAATCATTTTAATATTGACTTCAATAAGACACACTAAACAAACTGGCCCCCTGATAACATCACACTCTTCAAAGTCAAATGGAAATGACTTCAGATCATCTTCTGTTCACAGTTATCAGCACCACGCTCCTTCCTTTCCGTTACTACAGGTATAAGAGCTAAATGTATTTTCCTTTAAATGCATCAAAGTTAATTTGATGGTTGACAGCAAGATTTTTGCCAAGTTTCTTCATTTTTTGTTTCTACCAACCACTAATCTGTGCTCTCTGAAATATTCAGCTAAGACCAGTTTCTATTTTCTTGTTATAAGAACTCTGTTAATTTTATGTTCTCAATACTTACCCCAGTGCCTAACCAGTAATAGATGTTTATCTTTGTAGTTACCGGCAAGAATTGAGATATAAAGCAATCTGAAAGAGAAAACAATTGTGCTTATGTTAAGTAGAGCAATAAAAGAAGGAAATGGACTCCATGAGGAAAATCAAGACAAACGAAAGAAGAAACAGATTTGAGAAAGAAAAAAATGCCATTTTAAGAAATGCAACATACAGTCACTGAAACTGTCAGAGTTAAACAGCAGATTTCACACAGTCGAAAAGGAAATCTGTGTCAGCCATGAAATGTGCCACTCAGACCTGCTGTGGGAGCATAAGTGAGGGGTGGCCCAGCTGCTTTGCTCGAATCTTCCCCACGTTCATGCCGAGGCCACGCTTCCAACAGCCTGATTCCAGCTGATGGCTGAGAGCACTGGGACACAAGGCAGACCTAGTTCCTGCAAGACTGAGGAGCTTCCAAAGAGTGACTTTGTGTCAAGACACCCCACAGGCCGGGTTGAAACTTTCTGAGGCAATTCAAGGCATTGCTTACCCAACACTCCTCCTCCCTTCACAGGAGTCAGACCTACATCAGAGTCTGACAGCCCCCTGCCTCCTCCAGCTCCCTCCCTTTTTCCGCCTACATCGTTTCCCTCAGCAAATTTCTTGCAGGCTAATCTCATCTCGATGTCTGCTTCCCAGGGAACCCAAACAGGATCTCAAATATGGATCTGAGAAAAATTTTCCAGAATGCAAAACTATGTTATAAACTATATTCATCTAAAAGCAAGGGCAAATAAAACACTTTAGTGGGGAAAAAAAGATTCAAAACACTTTACTCAGAGATCCTTGATAATGTAGTTCAGCAATAAGAGTGTTAAACCCAAAATGAAGAAATGGGTCCTAGAATCAATACTGATAAATATGAGGATATTTAAAAATAAGAATTAAATATAAAAAGTCTACAACAAATGAAAAACTACAACAAAACTATATAACTGATAGTTGTGTGTGTGTGTGTGTGTGTGTGTGTGTGTGTTTAACAATCCAAAATACTAGGATGATGGACAGGCGAATACATAGAGTTATATCATTTTATGAACCTTTTATTATTCTGGAAGAGGATAGATATAAATTGAATAAATGTATCCTTTTTAAGTCTAGTAGACATTAAAAGTAAAGGTAGGATGTTTTATAAATATGTCAGAACATATGTGTTTATCACCACTTATTCTCAAAATCCCATTAAAATGACAGTAAATGAATAAGAAAAAATAAGCCCACAAGAATAAATAAAACTAGAGAGGATAACATCAGACAACATGTGTTTTAAAAATGGCAACATAAAATGTCTAAACTAGAAGAGTATCTTAGAGCAGGGAAGAAGGAAATCCAAGAGCCTTAATAGGTGAAGCCTGTAAGAAACAATCCAATTCACGTGACAGAATCAGGAAAGGCTAAATAATTGCAGGCAACAGATATTGCTAAAGTTGGCGTTAGAGGGTGAGGTGAATAAAATAGGAGGATTGATTAGAAGACATGAAAAACAGTTTGAATCTCAAACCACCTCTGTGCAGCACATGAGGTGATGATCCTTTCCTCATCACAGCAAAAAATAGAAAGTTTATTTTCTGAAGAAACTGAGCTAGAAAAGTTCTAGTGTTATGAATACTGGACATAACTAAGAGCAAAGGGGGAGTTAAGTTTCGCAAGCTTACTCCTCAACCATCTTCTGTCTCTGGGCTCTAAAATGCTAAAAGACAGACTGATACTCCCAGATAGAAAACACAAAGCCTCTTTTTGTTGAAGCTGACCAGCCCAAGAGAACAAAAAAAAACCAAAACCACAATGATGGATCCTCTAACATTTGGGGAACGTAAACAAGAGTTACAAATTCCAATTAAATTTAAAGGCCTTGTTCTTAAATATGAGTAGAGAGCAAATGATCACTAGACTTTAAAGGAAAACCTCCAACATGAAAGAGAACAATAAAAATAACTGAATAAACAGGAAAAAAAGACCTTCTTGGAAGATAGAGCAAATAATTTCAATACAACTATGATTAATATTCTATGAAAGATAAAACTGATTACATTCTTGAAATAATATCAAGAATTTTCATTGAGAAATTAGGCAATTAATTTTCTTTTGGAAAGGAAAACTTATTGCAGAAACAAAATTTTAATGGAAGAATTGCAGTACAAAGTTTAAAAAAGATTCCCAAAAGTAGAACAAAAAACCCAACAGATCAGCAATAGTGAGAGTTTCAGAAAAAGAGAACAGAAAACCTGGGAAAGTATCGAAGACATAATACAGAAAAATTTTAGGACCAAGGCACGTGAGGATCCAGACTGGACATGTCCTATGAATGCACAGAAGAATGAAAAACAAAACGAAACAAACAAAAAACCCTTAGCAAAGCACATCACTGTGAAATACCAGAACGTGAGTGATTAAGAAAAAACTTAAAAAGTTTCCAGGAAACATTCACAGAATCAGATAGACAATGACATCACACTTGTCAACAAAAATGTTGGACAGCATAAGGCAGTGAGGAAGTGCTTTTGAGATACTGAGAGACAGCGATTTTCAGTTTACAATTTCAAATGTGACAGACAGTAAGATAAATATATTTTTAGACATGCAAGTTCTGAGAAAAACTTGCCTTCCAGTCACCCCATTTTTAACCTATAGAAGGATGTATTCTCTCAAAACAGGCTAGTGAACTAAGAAATGAGACATAATAAGGGCTAGGGGCCAGGATAGAACATAGAAATACTAGGATAATTGTGAGGATAAAAACAACATCAGTAATATAGTCATAGCAGTAAATCAATAGATAGTATCCAAACTAAAAAAAATTTTATAAAGTAGCATAAAATGTTATTTAGAAATATGAGGACAATTATTAGAATAAAGAGCTGTGTTTAAAGAGGTTGAGTCCTGGGGGAGGGGGCTTCAAGAATAGGAATGCTGGGCCTGCTACTCTTCATCATAAGCCTAAACACAAAGGCTTTGACTTTTTAAACCTCTTGTTTTACTTTTAAAAAATTAACTTTCTGATAAAATATAACTACAAAGTTGAGAAATAAAGTCAGTGTAGGGGCCGTCAGTGAAATGGAAAAAAAAGTATTTATAGAAATATTAATCTATGAAGAAAGAAGGAAAAAGAGAATAGAAAAGTCAAAAATAAAAGCACAAAATAAGATAATAGAAGTAAATCTAAAGTATAAATAAAAATAAAATGAATTAAACTTGTCAGATAATAGTCAAAGAGTTTTATATTGTATGAAATAACAAAATCCAACTCTGTGCTATTTAAGAGAGACGTATAGTACTTTAAGCATAATGATGAAGGGAGATAGAAATTTTGAAGACAGAAAAAGACATAAAAGCAAACACTGAACAAAAGAAAAGTGTTGTCATTATATTAATGTCAAACCAAATAGATTGTAAGTCAAAAGACTTAAGGACAACTAATTCTTACCTATGGGTAAAATGATTTACTTGGAAGCCATAATTTGAATTCATGTAAGCCTAACAATGCAGCCTCAACCTATACAAAGAAAAATTGAAAGGAAAAGAAAAAAATATCAAAAGTTGGGGAAAAGTATAGCATGTTTTAAAAATGTAATTAATAATCTCAGGCTCATGTGTTTGTGCATGTGAGTGTATGTGTGTGTGGATTTAATATAAATCTAGGTTATAGGTAAGGATAAAGATATAGATACATATTTTTATGTCTCTATATGCGATTTATTGAACTATCAAGCTGGTTGTTGGAAAGCGCGAGGAGGAAGTAGCTTAGTCACCTCAACCTTCATGCTCTTGGAGGCGTCTCCCTCCCAAGTATCCGAAAAATCTTGAGCGAACTATGCATCCGTTTTTGCCCTAACAGACTCTGAAAGTGTAGTCCCTTTCTGGGCAGACTGCTTTAGCCAGGCTCTCACCTTTAGAAGATGTATTTATGAGTCAAGTACCAATTACTGTGTCTCCAAATTCTAGGGAGAACTGTGTCACCCTCTGACTGGTTCTTTTGAAAAGTGCTCCTTGATGGAAATCAGAGTAGCATGAGCACCACATCTGTTTGGAGAGGAGAAACAAGCTCTCCTTTCTCTAAAGGAACATTTCTTTATCATCACATAACCAGTCAGTCTCCTAGGCCGGTCTCAAACAACGTGGAAATGAGTGAGGTTCTAAAAATTATAAAACCCATCTCACATGCTTTTAGAATGCCTAGCAAAGATGCACATTGCCAAGCGATGCAATTCTGAGACAACAAAAAGTCACAGTTAACAACTTGATTCACACACACACACACCACTCTACACCCACAATTTAAACCTAGTAAAAAAAAAAAAAGCCATGGTGCAAATTTCAATACACATCAAAGAATTGACATGACACAGAAAGCATTCTTGTATCTCAATGCAATACAATTAGAAATTGATAAGAGATAAAGTGTTCATACATTAAAAAATTTAAAACACAATTCCTAATGAATTTCAGGTCAAAGAAGAATGATGAAAGTAGAAAATAATTAGAACACAATTACAAAGAAAATTCCTATGTATCAAAACTTGTACATCTAAAATCTAATTTAAAGGGAAATTTAAATGTTTGTACTAGGAAAAAATGTATCTGTATAGAGCAAGAATTTCAACTTTTACTAGATGCCAATAGGATGTTGCTTCTAAATTTTATTGAATTAGATCATGTGTACTCTTTGAGCCTTTTTAGAAAAACAACTCATTCTTGTTTTTTTAATATTAATTTCCAAGGTCTCTAAAGTAATATATTTTCATTTTATTACAATAAGTAATTCCTTAAAAGCAAATTATTTTTTTAAACAGGTAAACACCTAAAGGCAAATTTCCTGCATATGTCACCATAAGAATAAAATTAATAAAATAAAATAAAATAAAAAGTTCTTTACATATTGATAATATTAAATAATTGCATAAAACTAAAAAAAAAAAAAGGCTGGGAACATTCAGGCCCTTGAAGAGTCAGTGGCGACAATCAAGCGCCGAAAGCTCAAAAAGAAAAAATTTTGAGCTGTGAGCTCCCTCTAATGGCCCAGAGAGAAAATTTCCAGAAACGATTTCCAGAAACTATGAAACAAATTAAATTAGGTAATAAATGTCCTATGAAGATGTTTTAAAATCCTTGGGATAACTCAGATTGCCGCCTCGCTTTAAGTGGGGCATCCGAGGTGGCGAAGAGTTGACGAGCACCCAAATGTGGATTTGGGCATAGCCTGTTCTTTTCACATACATTGCTGAGGAGGGATACGTTATTCTCCCCTCCACCCGCCTAGTGGTTGCAAAAATGACACAAAGATATTTTCAAGCTAAGATTAGATTATTACATTCTTAGAATTTATTTTCATTTAATTAAAAAAATTAATTACAGTTGAAATACAATTTTGTATTATTTTCAGGTTTACAAGATAGTGATTGGACATTTATATAACTTATGCAGTGAGCATCCCAGTAAATCTAATGCCGATCTGTCACCACACATAGTTATATACTTATGACATTCCCTGTGTTGTCCTTTACATCCCCATCACCATTTTTGTAACTGGA
Source organism: Eonycteris spelaea (assembly GCA_003508835.1). Lineage (NCBI taxonomy): Eukaryota > Metazoa > Chordata > Mammalia > Chiroptera > Pteropodidae > Eonycteris > Eonycteris spelaea. Next base: position 1,639,890 of record PUFA01000175.1, read on the forward strand.
AAGTTGTCTTAATCCCTTCACCTTTATCACCGGTCCACCTCATCTCCCTACCATTTGGCAACCATTTTTTTTCCTTTGTATCAATGAGTTTGTTTTGTTTGTTTGTTTTGGTTTTTTGATTACATATATAAGTGAAATCCTATTGTATTCTTCTTTCACTGTCTGACTTATTTCACTTAGCATAATACCCTCTAGGACCATCCATGGCAAGATTTCCTTCTTTTTATTCCATTGTATATATGAACCACATCTCCTTTATTCATTCTTCTTTTAAAGAATACTTAGATTTCTTCTGTATCTTGACTATTGTAAATAATTCAGCAATAAACATAGGAATGCATATATCTTTTCAAATAAATGTTTTGGATTTCTTTAATTAAATACTCAGAAGTACAATTGCTGGGTCCTACGGTAGTTTTATTTTTAATTTTTTGAGGAACCTCCATATTGTTTTTTTATAACAGCTGCACCAATTGACGATCCCACCAACAGTGCACGAGGGTTCCCTTTTCTCCACAACCTCGCCAACACTTGTTGTTTGTTAATTTCTTTATGATAGCCATTCTGACAGGTGTCAAGTGATATCTCTCTGTGGTTTTAATTTGCATTTCCCTGATGATTAGTGATGCTGAACATCTTTTCATATGTCTATTGATCATCTGCGTGTCCTCTTGGGATAAATGTCTATTCAGGTCCTCTGACCATTTTTTAACTTCTTATTTTTATTTTTTTGGTGTTGAGTTATATGAGTTTCTTATATATTTTTGGATATTAACGTCTTTCAGATATATCATTGGCAAATATCTTCTCCCATTCAGTGGGTTGTCTTGTTTTGTTGATGATTTCTTTCATGTGCAAAATCTTTTTAGTTTGACAGAGTCCCATTTATTTTTTCTTTTGTTTCCCTTGTCCAAGGAGATAGATAGATCAAATATATATATTCCCTATGTTGTCCTTTACATAATATATATATATATATATATATATATATATATATATATATATTGCTAAGAGTGATGTCAAAGAGTTTACTGCCTATATTTTCTTCTGGGAGTTTTATGGCTTCTTTCTTAGAATTTAGATCACACTAGATAAGGCTTTCTATATTATTTAGTCCAACCTGTCATTTTGTGCCTGAGGAAATGTAACAAACTTACCTATGACAAGAAGAGAATGTCTTCTCGATGTGTATGTGTTGATAAATATTTATTATTAAATAACGCTTTTATGTTTATAAATCTTTTTAGATTGCTTATTTAATTTGCACACATTTTATTAAGAAATGAGTTCAATTTTTTTATAATGTTCTTGTAAAGCATATAATTATTGATAAGCTGTCATGCTCTCATTCATTTCAAATCAACAAATATTTATGAGTAACCAGACTTTGAGCTGCAACAATAAAAAAAGCAAAATTCTTGTTTTTGTGGAGTTTATAGTCTGGTAGAAAGAGACGTCAATTTTTAAAATTCTATTTAAACCAGGAGGGGGTTAAACAATGATATTTTATAGTAAGTGCTCTTGTGACCAGTAATGCTTCTTTATCAATACCTTGGTTATGTCAAGAGGTAATGAGAGCATGCTCTGTATTCAGAGGCTTTTTTGAAGCCTAGTGCTGGCGATCTATGCTCTGTAACCTGAGAAACTTATTCTTTTTGTGCCTCAGGTACCTTTGCTGTAAAATGAGGACAATTAGAATACCTGCATCAGAGGGTTGCTATAACAAGAATACAATCTGGGTAAAAATACATGGAGCAATACCTAGGAAATAGTAAGTGTACAACAAATATAATTTGTAGCTATGATCAAATTGTCAAGTAGAGTGCTGATGAGATCATGTTAGGTCATGAACTCTTTACTAGTAGTTGGAATCAAGACAGGAAAATAAGAACTGCACATATTCAAGATAGCCCGATGTCATGTATAAAAAGAGATTGGTGTGAAATATGTAAGTCATTGAAAGAAAAAAAAAAACCATCAACATAGAATTTAGTACCCAACAAAATTGTTCTTCAAAAGTGAAGGAGAAATAGACTTTCTCAGGAAACAAAAACCAAGGGAATTTGTTACCAGTGCACCTGCCTAGCAAGAAATGTTAAAGGAGTTCTTCAGAAAAACAGAAAATTATATAGGTTAGAAATACCAATCTACATTAAGAAAGGAAGAATGTTGAGAAGGAATACATGAAGGTAGTCTGTTCAAAATAATAATAGCAACAATGCATTCAGTAACTATAGCTTATGGAAAAGTGAAATGAATAAAAGCAATGTTAAAGGGATGGGAGTGAGGAATTGAGAACTCTCTGTTATAAGGAACTTATGAAAGTGGTATAGTGTTATTTGAACGTGGACTTGGGTTAGTTGTAAATGTATATTGCTATCTCTAGGGCAAACATTACCCTCCAGAATTTAAGTATAATTTATATACTAAGAATGGAAAGAAAACTGAGTCATATAAATGGTCAATTAAAATCACAGAAGGCAGAAAAAATGGAAGATTAAAAAGAAAGAAAGGGCAAGTGTAATAAATAGAAAGCAGTAAAAAATCCAGTAGATATTAATCCTACTATCTCAATAATTACTTTAAACATTAGTGATCAAAATCACTACTTAAAAGATAGATTACCACAGTGGATAAAACACAAGACCCAACTATATATTGTCTATAAGGAACCTACTATAAATATAAAGACACATAGAGATTAAAAGTAATTGGAGAAAGATATACCACGCTAATACTGATAAAAAGAAAGTGGAAATAACTATATTAATTTCAGAGAGAGCAGAGTTCAGAGCCAGGAAAATAATCAGAGATAAAGTGGGACATTAGATAATGATAGAGAGGTCATTTCTCTGAAAGACATAAAATCTTTATTGAGAATCCAACTAACAACAGAGCATCAAAATTAGTAGTGCAAAAACTGATAGAACTTCAAGGAGTAATAAATGAATCACTATTATAATGAGCAACTTTAACATATCCCTATCAGTAATTGGCACACTCAGTAAGAAGAAATAATGAAGTCCTAGTTGGACTGAATTGATGGTACTCTATCAATCAACTGAATCTAATTGACATTTATAGACTACTTCAACAACAGCAGAAAACACATTCTTCTCAAGCTTACCCGGATCATTTACCAAGATAGACCACATTATGGGCCATAAAACACACCTTAACAAATATAAAAGAATAGAAATCATAAAAAGTATTCTCTCAGACATAGTGGAATTAAATTAGAAATCAATAACAGTAAGAAAGCCAGAAAATCTCCACAAGCCCAATTAAACAGCACACTTCTAAGTAACATAAGGGCCAAAGAATCTTCAAATATCTAAGTGAAAATGAAAATGATAAAAATCAGAACAATAATCAATGAAATTAAAAACAAGAAATTAATAGTGAAAATTGATGAAACTAAAAGCTGGTTCTTTGAAAAGATCAATATAATGATAAACTTCTACCAAGGCCAACTAAGAATAAAAGAGAGGAGACACAAATTACTAATTTCAGAATAAAATAGGATTATCACCATACTCTCATGGATATAAAGAATGATAAAGGAATATTAGGAACAACTCTATGCCCACCACCTTAATAACCCAGATGAACTGAAACAACTCCTTAAAAAAACACAATCTACATCTTCAAAATATAACTCCTAAAATTCAAGAGTAAGAAAACAACCTAGCTAAAAAATTGCCAAAAGATCAGAACAGACACATCACTAAAGAAGATATACAGATAGAAAATAAGCATATAAATATGCTCAGTATGTTATTAATAACATGTTATTAGGAAATTGCAAACTAATAAACAATTAGATACCTACCTGTTAGAATGGCTAAAATTCACGACACTAACACCAAATGCTGGCGAAAATGTGGAGCAACAAGCACTCTCATTCTCTGCTGGTGACAATGCAAAATGACACTGTTGCTTTGGAAGACAGTTAATAGTTTCTTACAAAGGTAAGCATGCTCTTACCTTATAATCCAGTAATCATGTTCTTTGGTATTTGCCCAAATGAGTTGAAAAACATATAACCAGACAAAAATGAATGTTTACAACAACATTATTTATAATTGTCAAAACCTGGAAGCAGCCACAATGTCTGCAGTACGTGAATGGATAAGCAAACTGTGTTACATTCAGACAATGGACTATTTTTCAGTGATAAAAAGAAATGAGCCATGAAAAGACATGAGGACTTAAATGCATATTGCTAGGTAAAAGAAACCAGCCTGAAATGCTACATACTGCATGATTCTAACCACTTGACATTGTGGGAAGGCAAAACTATGGAGATAAGTGGTTGCCAGGGATTCAGGGGGAGAGTGGGTGGGCTAGAACAGGTGGAGCACTGGGGAATTTGAGGACACTGAAACCATATCATCAATATTGGTTCATCATTCAAAACAGACCTGTTGCACTCATGCAAGGTGTTAATAATGTGGGTGACTCTAATTAGGAGGAAGTACATGGGAACTCTCTGTACTTCCTATTCAATTTTTTTGTGAACCTAAAGCTGCTGTAAAAAAAATAGTCTATTTATTAAAGGAGAAGAGAGAGAAACAGAGTTTTAGAATCTGACAAGAATTCAAATCCCACTGCTTATAATATGTGTGGACTTCAGCCCTTACATTTTAGAGATTCATTTTTCTCATCAAAAATAAAGATAATTTTTAACTCCTAGAATTATTTGGGATTTGAGTGAGCTAACACATGAAAAGCTCCAGAGAGGGCCTGGTACACAGTAGGCATTCAGCATTTATTAACTCTTCTAGCTTTCCTTTTCTTGGTGGACATCAGGACTTGATAGTTACTAAGTGATTCAGGACACGATGGAGCAAGAAATTGCCAGGAGCAGTATAGGATCAAAAGTGTAGTTGAAGATTCAGGAGATAATCTAACAAGACCAACCTTTGGCACTGCAAAGAAGCAAAGCCACATTACTCCTTAATCTTCAAGTACAACGTTGAGCTTTACAACAAGAAACAACTTCTCTTTCTTAAATAGTAGCAGCCAAACCCCCCTGTTCAGACATGAACGTCATTTACTTCACTGCCCTGCTTCACAGGCTCCAACCTCACAGACTCCCTAGAGTACTTCATTTTATGAGTATTTTCAAAAGTAAGTCCGTTTTATTTTGCTTCTCCAAATTTAATTGAAAAGCACTGCTTCCCATGATGCCTCCTTGCTTCTCTTTCCCCAGATTTCTGAAACTATAAGATGTCTGAATTTCCCATAGCCACTGATTTTTGTATTTGCCCTGTTCAGATTTTCTGCCACAAAGACTTGATTTCTGGCTTTTCCTAGACATGGATTTTGCTTCTCTGCTTAGGGTTTGAGGTTGGAGATACAGACTGGAAGACTAGAGCCTCATGAGAATTGTATTAAGCCAATAAATCAAGTAAAACACATGTCTGATTTAAAATTATAAAGGTAGATATCACCAAAAATATATAATCAATCAACATGAGTGGTAGCAGTAAGGAAAGGCTGTGAGCATTTACTGGTTTCATCTTTACTCACAGTTGGGAGACAATAGATACTATGTAGAGGGTCAAATATATTTTATAAAGTAATAATTATTAAGGTAATTATTAGAACAAAAACATGAACTCTCTAAGTTATCAGACAACACATACACACACAAAACATTATAGACAATATAATAAAACACTATTATAAAAAAGAAAAAAATCATTTAACAGAAAACATAATATGGTAATACATCAGGTAAAAACTAATCATGTATGGCATATAAATAAAGGTAAGTTGATTAACTCCTCCGTGAAAGAAGAAAATCTCAAATCAAATCGTAAAACAAAATTTAATTACATTTTTAAATTCAAGAGAAACACCTAGGGTGAAATAACTCATAAAAATTGAAAATTAAAGGATGAGCAAAGGCCTGTCAGGCAAAAGCAAACAAAATGATAAAGGGTATAATCCACTTTGATGATCTCATCGTTATGGATACCTATGAATCAAATAACCTTGTACTAATGTAATTAAAGCAAAAGTTACAGGAAACACAAGAGGAAATAAAGGCACATCAGTTATAGGAATTTTTAACTCCCTTAACTCAGTTTATGGCATAGCAAGTGGATAAGAAATGTTTGTCAATGGACTATGTAAATAATGTAAGTAATAGGTAGGTATAATTGCTTTGCATAGAATTAAGTTCCATGACTTCACATTCTTTTCACGTACTCATAAAACATTGAGAGAACTGGCCATATTTTAGTACATAAATAAAACCTTAGTCTATTTAAAAAATTAGACAGTAAAAATAAATAAGAAGTGTAAATATGGTAAAGGATGAGTAAATACAAGCAAATCAATTCATTGGCTATTGGAAACAAGCCAATTCAGTACAGTGACTGATTGCAAAATTAATATGATAAAATAAATAAATACCCTTCCTTTTTGTAAGGAAAAACCAATCACAAAGTGCAATAGAAGAAAATACTAAAAATGACAAGAAAAAGATAAAATAACTAAGAAAACTTATGAAGAAATATTTAAGTTCTATATTTTTAAAAAAGTCAACTGCTATCAGGGCACATAAAAAGAGTTTGGATAAGAAGCTGTAGCATTATAAAGATGTCAGTTATCTCTAATGTAATTTATTTAATAGGATCTCAACAAAAATGTCATCTGAGTTTTATTTGAATATAGAAGAAGCAATTATAAAAAATCTAATGAATTAGACTCTAGAAAGATAAAAAAGTTCTACATTGTAACACACACACACACACACACACACAGAGTCAAAACCCAAATCACAAAGAAAGCAAAATGTTTGTGATATGTATTGTATATATAGGTCTAATTTCTTTATTGTATAAAGACCTCCTATAAACTAATGTTTAAAAATCAATAATATAATATAAGGTAGCTATCACATCAAAAGAAATACAAATGGCTTTTATATAAAATGCTCAGTCTTGCTCTTCACTTACGTAAATGCAAGAAGATAATCTTTTCTACCTGTAAATCACCCAACATTCAAATATTTGATAACAAACTGTAGATAGAGAAGTAGAGAAGCAGGCCTCATACTTCATTGGTGAGAATATAAATTGATGCATCCTCCTTGGAGAGCAATTTGGCAAGGTCTATCAAAATTCCAGAGACACATACCATTTGATCAAGTAACTCAAATTTGGGGAATTTATTCTACAGCTGTGCTTGTGTGTGTATAAAATGGGATCTATCAAGTAGAATCAGTATAGCATTGCTGATGTTAGCAAAAGTTTGGAATGAACTAAATGTTCAGGAACTGAGACAAATTAAAGAAATTACTAGCAGTATAATCCATTTAATGGAAGCATATGTAGCTCTTTATAAATGCAGTACTGTAAATACAGTGATGTGGAATGAGCTCCAAGATATATATGGATATGTATGTGTAGTATTTTACATACACATGTTATTTTACACACAGAGACACACACACATCAAGCACGAAGGTACAATATATAGTATAACTAATGTATATCCAACTGTGTAAAAAACACAAGAAAAAGAATATGGATCTCACACATGCTTGTGAAATATAGAGCAGTGGTTTTCTATAAGAAGGGGAACTATGAGTTTTGAGAATAGGCTTGTGAGAGAAACTTGTCACTACACACTTTTTTGTATCTTCAAGTTTTGTATGTGTTCATATATTGTCTAAGGAAAAAAAAAAAAATCAAACTTTAAAGAAGTGTTTAGCATCTGAAATAAAATCTGAATTTATGTTTGCTAAGCAAGAGAGAGCTGTGCTTGTAGGATCAGGTCTCTGAAAAAAGCAAACTGCTGACTTTATGCAGAACCTGGGTTTGACCATTCCTACTCCGCGCAGAGACTGTCACCTTAGTCGCGACTTCATGATCCCTCCTTTGGAAGGTTTCACTAAGTTCCTAAGGGCCCACCTGCTTCTATTTCTGCCTCTGAGGTACTTTTTCCAAAGAGCTTTACCACGGTCTACAAGGCAGTAGAAAGCTTTAACAGGTTTGGGGTCTTGATGGATATGGTTGGTGGAGAGAGTTGAGAAACATTTTTTTTTTTCTGGCTACTGGATATTAATGATAGTATTAATGAAATTGAAAGGGCAAAATCTGAAAACTGTTTTATGGATAAGGTGATGAATTTATCTCTTACTTGACTGAATTTGAGAAGATGGTGAACTTTTTAGGTAGTTAGAAACTTGAACTTAAGTTTTGGAGAGAGATTAGAAAGAGGCAGGCATGAGGGTTTCTGGTAAAGTTCTAAGAGTGGATATTTTTCTCTTATCGATAAGAAGGGAATGTACAAGTGGGATTAGCAATCTTTAAAAGCGGTATGCCAAGCATCTGAATCCTTTCCATCTCATGTAGTGGGGCAGGAGGGAGCATGCAGAAAGATGGAGGCAGTCGGAGCACTGGTGAGTGATACACAGTGGCTCTTGCAAGGCAAAAGGTGAAGATTTTTTGACTTTGTGCTGTTTACTATCTCCTAAAAGGAGGGACGTGAGATAAGTCCCAGTGTTGGCTCTCATCGTGTGTCTGGGGATAGCAGGAATAAAATGTGACAGAGCCAGTATTTAAACCCTTGTTCAATGACTCTAGTGCATGATCTCCATGAGAAATAAGTATTTCTCAAATGAGAAGACAGGAGGACCTAAAAAAATAATAAATTTTGTAAGACACAAGTAGTAAATGAAAGGAGTAGGAGAAGAGATTAATTCAGCATCATGAATCCAAGGGAAGAGAGAGTCTCAGAAAGGGATGACCTATTTCATAAAGGCAATGGTGCATGAAAAAATCCACTGACAGAACAACACAGCTCCATTTCCTGATTGCCAGCTGCAATTACTCCTATCCCCAAAGCTGTATGATTTGTGTTCTCCCCTATCTTTTGTGTGTATGTGTCATAAGACCTCACATTTTCTTCTTTGAATTTTCATGCTTTCGGTACTTGTCTTTCCTAATGACTGTGATCACTTTTAGGGCAGGAATTCACTCATGTTATTTCTGATCCATGGCTTCTAGCATAGTGCTTTAGTCAATATTGGTTGAGTGAAAATTTTTGAAATGTTTTCAGGAATTGTGACATCTAGAAATTTAAGCCAAGGACAATGCCAGATGTCTATGCTTTTAAGTTATGTAAGAAATAAGAAATCATAGTTCCCATCTCAGATCACATTTCTGAGGCCAGGTTACATTGACTCACACTAAGTAAAATGCATTTTATGTATATGAGAAAATGAAGAACTAAATTATCTCAAAAAATGTTTTTGATTTGATGAAATTGAAATTATGAGCCTTTTGAAAAGAATGATAAGAGCACTCTACAGCATTAGCTTTATGACCCTCAATACATTCATGTATGTATGTATGTATGTATGTATGTATTCACTTAACAAATGTCGATTGAGAGCCTACTAAGTACGTGGGACTCACACTGGGGATACAGTGGTGAACAAAACAGAAAAAGTTGTCCTTGAGTTCATGAACACATATTCACAGTGCGAAAGATGAACTGCAAACAAACAGATATATGGTAATGTTAGTTTTGTGCTAAATGTTATGAAGAAACATTAAAAAATATTTTATAAAAAGAAACATAACTCAGGGTGTTTAGGGACTCAAGTGGCATGAGGAAGCAAACCAGGATTCAAATCCAGGTTATCTGGTACCAATATCTATGTCCTAATCTATAATACACTGCCTCTCAGATTCTAAGTCAAGACTTGTTGGCTCCTAAGTTTGAATTCCAGATAAATAATGAGTAATTGTTTAGTACAAGTATGTCCCATACAATGTTTGGGACAACCCTTCTCCTCCTTCCTAGTTGAAGGAACTTAAATACCCTCTTTGCATGGGTTGGTGTAGGGATGGGCCCTGATCTCGGTCCTGGCCAGAACCCTTGAAACATGTGTTGAAGTGGTGATTGCATAACTCACGAACTGTTCTTTTCGCAGAGCCATTATCTCTCAGAGCAGATTCAGCTCGTCTCTACTCCTGGTTATGCTGCAGATGCGCAGTCTCAGCCTCGCTCCCCTCCACCTGGAAATACATGCTTCCCCATTGATATGCCTATTGCAAACTTTATGGAATGAAGCAGTTTTTTGTTCTATCATGAAGCTGTCATTTTCCACTGATGCCCTTCATTGCCCTCTATCTAACATATTTTGTTATCTTACCAGATAACCTTAGGCCAGATTTTTTACAGGTAGCTACTCAAATCTTACCTCCTCAGAGAAGCCCCTCACTTCACCTTATGTGAAATAGCCTATCCTTATTACTCTGTATTATATCACCCTATCAATTTTCTTCAATGTTCGCATCACCAACAATACTTGCTTTGTTTATTTTCCTGTTCATAACTTTTCTCTCCTATGAAAATGAAAGCTCCCTAAGCGCTAACTTAGTGTTGTCTGTCTTGTTTGTCGATACATTTCTGGTACCACTGCTCAGCATACTGTAACCACTATTATTTTATTTGTTGAATGAATAAAGAAACCAAAAGACCATTTAGCTATTAAGGGTGTTGACCAAAGAAGATGGAGATGATAACTATTTTCAGCACCACCCTAAACAGCACTTTCTGGAGCGTAACCTAGACAGCCACCTACACACATTCTCAGTGGATGGGATAAGAGTCATCACCAAAGGGAACAACCTACTGTACTTGCAAAGCGAGATCTGAAGTCAGGGCATAGTTAAATAGCATCAACTTTTTGGTGAGGAATCTTAGAATGCTTACAACGATCAAGTTCAAAACATAAATTAATGTTAAACCTCTGAATGGGTTCCTGAGGGCATTGGGAACAAGAAAAACAAGTTTCCATGTGTTTGACATTTGGCAGTTTAAAAAGTGCTTTCATATGCCTTATTTTATTTGACTCTGTTACTTGTTGAGTTAGACATGGCATATACTATTCCCATCTTATAGATGGAAATACGGAGACTTACAGAGACTAAGTAACCTATACAAGGTCATGCAAGTGCACAACTGGCATTAGGGTAGTCCCAGACCCAAATCAGGACTTTTGATTTCAAATTCCTATTTTCCTCCATTGCACTTCATTCATTGATTTATTTAAGATATATTATTGAGCACAGACTGTTTCAGGTACTGTTTTAAGTGGAACGTAGAAGATTTAGAAAGTTGATCACCTTTGTCTTTGTTTTTTCATACATGTACTTGGTGGAAAAATCAGTACAGTAGCTGCTACCTTTTCCCCACCCGGTTATCTCCTGAAGCAACTGCTGTTTCTGGAAATCTGAAATACATGGGATAAATCCCCTGTTTCTGCAGTGTGGTCCTGCCAGGAGGTGGAGAACGGACTAGATCACTTTGGCTGGCTCATCTCTATCTCCGTGGGCATCCACGGCACAGAATAAAAGTGCATTCTCCCATGTGGGGGTTGCGGAGTGGAAAGGAGGACAGACCTACTGCAGAACGCTTCCGTAGGAAGGCAGCGCCTAGCCTCGGCAGGCGAAAGGCTCTTCTGACGGAGGTTTTCAGACAGGTTCGACCCGCGGCTGGGGCGGGGTTCCTGGCGAGAGGGGCGGGGCGGACCGCGGGGCGGGGCGGGGCGGGGCGAGGCGCGGGGCGGAGAGCGCCGACGTGGCAGCCGCAGGGGCGTGCGCCGCCGGTGGCCATCTTGGAGGCGGGGACGTGTGGAGGGAAATCTTGCCTGTATCCTCCTCGTCTTCCTGGAGCCGTAGTCTCAACTTCCCGACCTCGCTGTCCCCTACTTTTCAGCTGCTACGCAGACACTCTCTTGGAGCCCCAGGTGAGCATCAGCCTGGGAGCCACGCGCGTGCATGCGGACGGCGGCTGCTCGGGATGTGTGCGCCAAAGCCAGGCGCCAAGGGGAGCAGTCCTTGCAAGGTGGGCGGGCTGGCGGGCGCCAGGGTAGGCGAGGGTCTTTTCGCAGCCCCAGTCGTTCATTCCTGGCGTAGGCTGTGGGATCATGCAGGGTGCATCCTGGGAACTGGTGCGCTTCTCCAGACAATGAGACCCCACCGCGGGTTGCACTATGGGTGCGGTTTGGGGGCTCTCGTTCCGGTACTTTGCTCTTGTCCGACCGAGGCCGGCGCCCCTGGCCATTTGGCTCCACCTTCCAGTGCTCTGGCCGCAGGGGAGAGACCAGCGGCTGGCGCCTGCTGACCTTAGCCCTGCCCAGCCCGGCCTGGAGACGTGGCATATCCTGGGGGCAGGCCACTGTCTCCAGTAACAGGATTTCGGCCGCTCCCGCCTTGGAAACTCCTGGTCAACAAACCGGGCCTGCAATGGCAAGTAGCTTATCCTCTAGGACCCCTGGTCAGTACCTGGTGCTGCTCCAGGGGGCTTTTGTATTCTGCTCTCTGAACCTGGGACCTGCTTCAGGCAAGTTTACGGAGTAGCCCATATCCTAGGTTGGCAGAATTTTATCCAAGAGAGTTTTTGTCATTCAAAGTAGAGTTTTTAAGAACCTGTACCTTTCTGCGAACATGACATATTTTGTCATTCTAGTTTTTCTCCTGTACAGCTGCTATTTAATTCAGTGAACATATATGGAGGTTTATTTTGGGATCATTGCTGAGACTGCAGAGACAAAACTCAGACCCCTGCCCTAGCATTCACTCTCTGGTAGTACAGACCATCTTTTTCACCAGTAGTAAGTAGTACAACAATAATTGCTAGTAGTGTTTTTGCTGTTATCAAAGCTCCGTTATCCTTGTATCTATATAAGTAGCTATCCACTTTAATGTTTGTGCATTAATTTACGTTTTGTACCCAGACTTGAGCACTTAAAACCTTTACCCACTCTGACACTTCATCGTTATCTTATCACAACAGCTTTTATTTTAGTAGAAGGTGTTACATTTATATATACACAATTTACGCAATATTGTCTTTGAGCCAGTTCTCAGATAGTAATGCTTTTAAAGACTGAAAAAAATGACCATTTATTTCATGTTATGGGATGTATACATTGTACAGGTTCCTTTGCCAAGGTATTTAATGTTAGGGATCAAGGTAATTATTAAATCTGACTTCACTAATCACTGTAAGGAATTGGTAGCATCTGTAGAAGGAAATGAATAACTAATAGAAAAATGGGACGATGAAGAAGAGAGAACTTTTGTTGGGAGTGGTAAAAATCCCCAGGTTATCTACCTTTGGTGTTTTGGTACAGAAGGAAAGGATTTAGCCTCCCCAGATCTCTGTTCTCTACTTACTGTCATAGATCTTCTCCATTCGCAGCTGAACTTTTAAAGTGTTGTGCCTATTTGCCTTAACTCCCACTCCTCAGTCCAGTTCAAACTGGCTTCTGTCCCCACTCCTTCCATGAAAACAGCTCTCACTACAGTGATCTCCAGTTTGGCAAATCGTTGAATTTTTCAGATATCATCCTTTTTTGGTGTCTGCACACTTTGATACTGTTGCCTGTTTCTACCTTGAAACACTCTGGCTTTTGGACACCACAGTTTTCAAGTTTTCTTTCTGGTCATCTCTTGTTCTTCTCTGCCAGCTTGTCTTCTGCCTGGCTATTCTTCAGAGATTGGTTGGGTCATTCTCTCTTTTCATTTGGTATTCTCTTCTTAACCTATCTCAGAGCATGACTTTGGAGACTATCAGTAAATGCAAGAGACCTACACTTACGTGGTTTCTAAGCTGCAGGTCAAGTCATTGCCTTTCCTTAGATGGTTCAAGGGGCTTAACTCGGCATGTCCAATATTAAACACTACATACCACCTTTCCTCCAAATCAAACACCTTGACCATTTTAATGTTCTCTTAGTGAATGGCACTACCATCTATCCAGTTGTCCAAGTCATGCCTCTCTTCCTCATTGCTCCTGTATCCAGTCTATCACTGAATCTACCCACCTAAGCATTTCTCGAATCTGTTCTTCTCTTTTCTGCTTCATCACCTTACTCTAGGCCGAAGTTTCTCAACCTTGGCGTTATTGATGTTTGGGGCCAGATAAGTTTTTCTTGTGGTGGCTGTCCTGTGTTGTAGGATTTTTAGCAGAATCCTCAGTCTTTACCTAGTAGATGCTAGTAGTACTTCTCTAGTTTTGACAATCAAAAATGTTTCCAGGCATTGCCAAATGACCCTTGGGAGACAGGCATCCTCTTCCCCACATCTCTAAATGTCCAGTGTGTTATCACTTTCTATCTGAACTACTTCTGTGTCCTTCTTAATGGTCTCTTTGCATTTACTCTGACTACTGTATGGCCCAATTTGCATACTGTCATCAAAAGAATCTTTTCAAAACACAAATGTAAATTGTCAAAAGTTGAAATCAGCCGAAATGTTTTTCAATAGATTAATGGGTAAACGGTGGTACATCTATAAACGGGAGTACTCTTCAGCAATAAAAAAGAAATAACTATTGATACATCCAACAGCTTAATGGATTTGAAGTGCGTTATGCTGAATGAAAAAAAGCCAATCTCAATAGGTTATGCTGTGTATGATTCTATTTTAACATTCACGAAATGAGAAAACATCAGAGAATATTTGGTTGTCAGGGCTTGTGGTTGGTGGTAAGGTGTGACAAAGGAGCAGCATTAGGGAATTTCTTGAGGATGATGGAACAGTTGTGTCCTGATTGTGATGGTGGTTACATGAGTTGGTGCATATGATGAGACTTTATAGACATAGGACTACACATATACATGCACACATGCACAAATATAAAAACGGGTGAAGTCCTAATAAAGTCTGTATTTTAGTTACTAATATTGTACCAATGTTAATTTTCTGGGTTTAATTCATTGTGCTATAGTTATATAAGATTCTATTATTGGGAGAAGCTGGGTTAAGAGTACTTAGAAACTCTACTATTTTTGTATCTTTTTGTCAATATAAAATTTCTTCAAAAAAGTTAAAAGACAAAAAAAATCACTTCCAGCCTAAATGCCTTATAGTGACTTCATATTCTTGAGAAAAACCAACTCCTTAGCCTGGCTTATAAAGCTCAACACAGTCTGAGCTCTTGCCTGTGTCTCTAGTTCTCATTTTTCTTTTCTATTCCTTGTGACATGGGTTTTCTTGAATGTGTCTTGTTCCTTCTACCTTATAGGGTCTTTATACCTCTTGTACATTCACTTTTTCTAGAATCTGCCCTCCTTATTGCCTTTCCCTTGCCTAATTAAATTCTGCACATCCTTCACATTTCAGTTTATATGTGACTTCCTGACAGACCCTTCCCAGACTTTCAAGTCAAAATCATATTGGGAAAAAAAAAAAAGAAAAGAAAATCAGACATGTCAAACATCTGCGTTCTTATGCTCAGAGCACATAATCCAGGCTATAAGTCATTCTACATTGATGTTATTTGATTATCTCCTATACTGAACTGTAAGTATCCAGGTTTTGCTTTCATTGTATTTCCAGAGGCACCAGTACAGTGCTTGGCAGCAGTTGACCTTCACTGAATGTTAAATGAGTAAAAACATCAACAACATATTTGGTATATTTAAAAGTTTTAAGTTTACACTAGAGACAGGCTTGAAATTGTATAATTTTTAAAGATATTCTCCCATATTTTATAATCTATTGTCATCTGTTAGGACCTTGCTATCTAGTGGCACTTTTGCTCTAGTTAACTTTTCTAAAACCTGAGACATATCATTCAGCCATTACTGGGTATGTTTTAGAATATGAACTAGGAAAACCAAGCATTGAGTATTTTTTTTATTTTTTAATGTCAACAGGAGGAGTAGCCCGCATATAAAGCTTCATGGGTAGAGAGGAAATGTTTCAAAACTTAAATAATTTATTTTTATTTTAAATGTAATAGTGACTGGAACCTAGATATAAATCTAATATTCATGTGACAAATTAGTAATATACTAGTTAAATTTTTACTAATATACTGCTTATATAATAGTATACATTATTTACCAATATATTGGATGATTAATTATATAGTGAACATAAAATTTTTTTCTAGTTATAAAAGTATGTGTGAAATGCTTACACATTTAATATTCTCACTTTTTAAGAAATTTTTACAGACCCTTCATCTGGAAAGAAATGGCATTATAAACATTAAGACAGACATCATCCTTTAATGATTATTCAGTGAAATTATTCTCTCACTATACAAGCCTTAAAAATATACTTTTGACTACTGTGTAAAACTTAGTACATTTTTATATTTTTACAGTACACCATAATTGAAGAAAAATGATGGAAGAGAGTGGAATAGAGACAACACCACCTGGAACTCCTCCACCAAATCTTGCTGGACTGGCTGCTGCTGCTGCATTGTCTTCCACCCCAGTTCCTTTAGGTACATGGAGTTGACTAGTGTCTAGCATCTAGTGTGTTTTGAAGATAATAAAGAGACTGTTACCTTTTCCTGGAGTCAGTTAAAAAGAGAATGCTTATTTTAAAACATCTCTGATCTTTGCCGCGATGAAGGGAAATCGGTCTTTTTTTATTTAGGCCCAAAGGCAGGAAACGTATGTTTTGCTATATAAAGGCACCTTATTTTCATGTTGATGATAGATCATATGACAAAAATATACTAAAAGATTTTGTCTCATGTTCTGTGACTCTGTGGTGATTAATATTCTGACCTAAGTGGTTGAACTTTCAGTGTGTATATTATGCTCATTTCAGCAGGAGTTAAAAATAGCTTTAGTCTATTAAAACATGAAAACAGACAAATAACAGATCTTAGGAATAGTACCATAATTTTAGATAGCTGCTGCTTTTACTTACGGGAGTTAAAAGTCATTTGCATTGAGTCATGTTTGTTGTGTATTCTGAATTACACGTTTAAAAAATAATTCTTGGGTTATGATCTGTTACATTTAAAAGTTTTTTGCAGAAAGAAAAGAAAGTATAGAGAATTAAAAACTAAGTGAAAAGCATTTCTAATTTAGTGGTTTTTTTCTCCCCACTTTTTTCTAGCTGCAACCAGTTCCTTTTCATCTCCAAATGTATCTTCTATGCAATCCTTGCCACCACACGCATACTCTACTCTCCCAGCAATCTCTTCCTCCTGTGAGGCCTTCTGCATCGTTGCCTTTTGTGCCTCCTTCACCAGTTCCTTCTGCTCCACCTCTTCTTACTTCTATACCACCTTCTGTTTCTCCACCAACTGTTGCTGCCTTCAGTAATCCTCCTTTATCTCACTTCCCAACTTCAACTTCTGCCCCAAGTACTGTTCTGTCTGCACCCTCTTCCGGTCCTCCTACATCAGGATTTTCTGTTGGTTCAGCTTATGACATTACAAGAGGACACGCAGGAAGAGCTCCCCAGACACCGCTGATGCCATCATTTTCTGCTCCGCCAGTAACAGGTAATTCTCTTTTACTGATACGTTGCAATAAATGGCTATAGCTAATGTTTTATTTTTTAATGACAGCTTTATTTAGATATAATTTACGTACCATATAATTCTCCCATTTAAAGTGTACAGTTCAATAGTCGTTAATATATTTACAGAGTTGTGGAACTATCACCACAATCATTTTAGAACCTTTTAATTGCGCCAAAAAGAAAGCCTGTAGCTATTAGCAGTTACCCCTCTTCCTCCCAAACCCTCATCTCCTTTCTGTCTCTGTGAATTTGCCTATTTTGACATTTCACATAAATGGAATCTTATAAAATACGATCTTTCGTAACTGACTTCTTTCACTTAACATAGCATTTTCAAGGGTCATCCTTGTAGGATGTGTCAGTACTTCTTTACTTTTTATGGCTGAATAATAATCCATTGTATGGATAGACCACATTTTGTTTATTCAGTTCATCAGTTGATGAACTTTTAGGTTTTCACTTGTTGGCTATTATGAACACTGCTTTTATGAACATTTGTGTACAAGTTTTAATATAGACATATTTTCATTTGTCTTGGATATGTATGTAGACAGAGAATTGCTGACTACTGAAAAATCACCAGACTACTTTCCAAAGCAGCTCTCCCACCAGCAGTGTATGAGGGTTCCAATTTCTCTGCATTAATGTTTTAAATGCACTTCTTTGATTTCCTGTTTCTTCTTTTTGTTTTTCCTATTTAAAATATTAAAATAAAGCTGCTGTGACAGTATATGATTTTTATATGTTGTAAAACTTAGTAGTATGTGATTAGCATATAGAGTGTCAGACAAAATTCCAAAATTTTGTCCTAACATTTTGTGCAGTTAAAGAGAAACTTCAAGGTAAAGTTTGAGAGTTTTTAAAAGCTATATTTAAAAAATTATCAGGACCGAATGATCCAGGGAGTAGTTTTATTTAGCCAGGTAAAAATTCACAACCAAATAAAAGCTCATATGTGCCATAAGTTGGTGGTATTGGGCCATTTCCTTTTCTAGGTTAGCTATACCTACTATTTTGACTTTCCTGGAATGGTTGTTGGAAACCAATATCAAAACTTCATCCATGTCATCTTCTGCCTGTTGTTTCTCATTTTAGGAAATAAAGCAACTTTGTTGTGATTTTATTATCCAACTTTGTGAATCTACCTTTATAAATAAAATTTTTTTGTAAGAGTATTATACCCATGTTAATGTATATGTGAATTTTCTTTTTGGAATTAAAATAGGGCATACAGAGTATGTGTACTAATTGTCACATGTTTTATGTGATGGGCTTGGATTTTCACGTCAATTATTTTTATGTGTAAAAGAGAATAGAACTACATAGCTGTCCACATCTAAGTGCTAAGTGCTAAATAGAGCAAATATGAAGTACTTTTTAATACGTGTACTTTTTGTCTATTTTTAGGACAGGTAGTGTAAGCCTATGAAAAGGAAAGAAATTTCTTTTTTGGAATTGTGTTTAACTTGTATTTTATGAAGCTTTAGGTGATTCTTTGAGTCCATAACTCAATCTTGAAATGCCTGAGTATGTAGTTACATTATTTAAGCTATTTTGAACTACTCATTTCATATATTGTATCTTCTTTTTTTCAAGGAAATAGTTTATGTAATAAATTATGTATTTTAAACTTTTTTTTTACCTTTAGGTATTTTGCCAACTCCCATTACTCAGCAAGCCAGTTTGACATCTCTGGCCCAGGGAACTGAAACAACATCGGCCATTACTTTTCCAGAGGAACAAGAAGATCCTAGAATTGGTAGAGGTCAAGATGAAGCATCTGCTGGTGGACTCTGGGGTTTTATTAAGGTAAGCAGTATTTACTTTGAAACCATGCTTAGTTTTTATATTATGTAACTAATAGACGTTCATTAGAGAGAATTTTGAAAATGCAAAATGGTATAAGGAAAAAAAATTTTTTTTAATCTTATTACCAGTTTCCATAGTTCCTCTTATGTGTTTTGTATGTACATATCTATGTAGATGTAGTTCTTTTTTAATAAATCAAATTGGGGTAGTGATATGGACAGACACTATTTTGTGGGTTTTTTTTTTTTGTCTTTACCTATCATATATCAGGAATATCTTTCTAGTCACAAAATATTTTTCTTCTTTCTTTTTTCTGGCTGCTTTGCTTTGCATGTCATTGCATAGATTACCCATGTTTTATTTTACAAATGTGTTTTGGCATTTTTTAATTGTAGTACTTATCAAAAAACTGTGATGAGCACTCTTATATACAAATCTTTATGTTCATCTCTGTTTTATCAGGATTATTTCCTGATGAATATCAGTGGGAACATTTTAAAAATTACTAATACATAATTGCTCTCCGGGAAGGCAATATGTCATGGCATTTTTCACTTGCTAGCACTGATTATTAACTTGAAATACAACATTTTCTAATTTTATAGGCAAAAACAAAATACCTTGTTTTAATTTGCATTTCTTTGTTACTGAATTTGAACATTTATTGTGCTTCTTGACACAAAACTTCTAAATTTTCAGGACTCATTTCTATAATTTTTTCTTTTCAATTTTTTTAATGATAAAAATGACCTTTTCTCACCATAACATATGATAAATTTTTCTGTGATTTCTTATTCTTTTATGCTTTTTTACACTTACCAATTTAACATAGTTGATGCATATTTTACTGTATTATGTGAGATAGAAGTCTGACTTTTTCCCTGACCACTTAATTGACTGTTTCAACATCATATCGCAGTGATTTGGTATGTCACCTTTATCTTAGTTTCCAAATTGGGGGCTAATGTCAGTGTCTGGGTTCTGTATTCTGTGCCACTGCTCTGCCTGTCTTTGCAGTAGTACCATACTATTTTAATTATCATAATTCTCTTATATTAATATGTGTTGAAAACCTGCTCTGCTGAGGCGGGGATGGGGGAGTGTTTATTGATGAGTAAGCTAGGTCATTTCCAAATCTCTGCATTCATGAAGACATCAGTTTTGGGCTGTATAAGTTTGCTGATTTCTCTTTTCTATAAACTTTTTTTTTACTAGTCTTTTCCATGTATTTTTCTTGATGAATTTTGGAATCACTCTGTCTGATGGTGTGGCTGCAATTTAATTGTATATTAAACACCTTTAGATTAGTAGGTGTTTAACTGACTTATAGCATTAGAGCTTCATGTTTCATGAAGATGGTATTTTTCTAAGCTGGCTTTTTTATATCCCTCTGTGCTTTTTAAGGTTTTCTTCGTATGAAAACTGTCACCTTTTTCCTTGTTAAGAGCACGTGTCATTGTATCAGTTATCAGTTGTAATACCTAGTTCAACTCCACAGGGCTTCTGAATAACTCTTCTGATATTCAGCATAAGGTTGGTCAGCAGGTTTAAATATCAGTGTTAATGAACTCATCTTTTTTTCTGAATCACCTTAGTTTAATGGTAGGTTGGAAGAGGTGGAGTCATGGCCTGTTAGCCGATGCCATCTTGCACTCTCTAGTATCTTTTACTGTAAGAGAAGTGTAGCTCCAGAAGGAAGTACTCATACCTGGTTCCTTCTAATTGTGTGGTTTTAAGAATCAGGTGAGTGCAAGACCTAATGGGATCACTTCATAAGTTATATAACTGTCGAACCACCACACTGCACCTGAAATTAATATAACATAATATAATATAATGTAATATAATTAATACAGTATAATTAATATAATATAATACAGTGCAGTACAATATGATACAATATGATAAAGTATAATATTGAATGTCAGTTGTTACTGGAGGAAAGAGAATCCAGAGGGATAGGGGTGGCTTAAAAGGGAGAATTTGGGAATGAATAAAGCAAGAAATGGGAACTAGGGAAAAAAGAAGAAGCTTAGTACTACATAGCAGAATATCGTAAACTAATAGGTAGCTTTGGAGGAATAAAGATGAGATGTTTTTACTATTTTTATTTTTATTAGGGAACAAAGTATGAGTCTATGGAGACATCCGATTATAATGTTTGGGGCCTTGATGGACAAGTTTTGCCAGTCTTTTAAATGAACGAATGAATGAAGGATAGATAGATAGACAGATAGATAGATAGATACACAGAAAGAAAGAAAGAAAGAAAGAAAGAAAGAAAGAAAGAAAGAAAGAAAGAAATGAAATAATATATACATATATAGAGAGGTGAAATAAATATGTATACACACATAACACATATGTGTATGTAGTATACATACTTCCCAGATGGGTGATATTCAAAATGTGGTCTGCAGACTACTATTGGTTTGTGATAGATAAGAGAAATTGAGAGTAAACATTTTGAAACTTAATAGCAATTTAACATTGCCATAACCTTATTTTTCTTATACTTTACAAAAGTTTGAGTCTGATGCATTGGAAACCTAAAAAAGTTTTTTTTTAATTATCAAGTGATCATAGTTTCCTTGCTTAGAGTGGATATTTAAGTGTTAATTTGTTTTATGCAGGGTGTGGCTGGAAATCCCATGGTGAAATCTGTGCTTGATAAAACAAAACATTCAGTAGAAAGCATGATTACAACGCTGGACCCTGGCATGGCTCCGTATATCAGTACGTACTTCAGATAGACCAGCAGCTGCCATATTTTTTAAAAGATGTGCCAATGTCAGCCACTCATTGTAATTCCACAGGTCTTGTGATCAGTGGAAATCCCCTGATATTCTTTAGCATATGTGCTGCTGAAGTTAGCACCTCTTGTCAAGTATTTGACAATTTGATTGTCAAGTATTAGTTTTTGTAATTTTAACTCCTCTTTTTCTTAGTTAAATACCATTAAATATGTTTTGAAAATTCAGAATGAACTTTGGAGGAGGGATAAGGATATGAATTCATAGTGTACATACTTACTGATTTTAGGTATAAATATGGTTAGTGTTGTTTTTTATGAATTTTCCTTTATTCACTATTGACATTTAAAGTGATGCTTTGTTCATATTTGGTTTTGACGTTTATCCAATATCTATTTTAATTGTGTTTATGCTTAACTCAAGAATAATATTTTCAGAGGCAGTTGATCTATTGAATAATATCTGATTATTAGGTTTATTGTGAAAGCTTTATTAACCATTTTTGAATCCTCATTACCAAAAATCTTCCAGACATACTGTATTCCATTTAATTTTTAGTGTATATATCCAGTGTGTGAAAAAACATAATTGCTTAGCAGTATCAATGACCAATTATTAGTAATTCTGTTGAAGGTAACTTAAAAGCCAAAGCTGTGTGCAGGTACCTGAATAGAAATTTTCAGTGGCAATTAAAAGTCAGTAGCCTTCATGAGTCTTGACCGTTGGTAGTTTAGTATCTAGTAAGTAGCAGAGAACCAGATTTAATAATGATAAGTACCATTTATTAAATGCTTGCTCTACCAGGCACTAATCCTCACAAGACTTCTGCAAAGTAGGTATTATTTTCCTCAAGTTTTAGATGAAGAACCTAGATTCAGAGAGATTTAAGGTATTTTAGATCACACAGCTTGGTGGAGCAAAATTGAAACCATGTTCATTTTTTTTTTTTTACATTTAGTCACTTCTCTTGAAGTAGAAAATTGAATCAAGAATTAAATCAGCTGTGTTCTTGGTGTTTATAATTGCCAAAGGATTTAGAAATCGGACCCTACCATATTTATTGATTTTATATATTAATAATTAAGTTTGATACAATGATTGTATCATGTGCTTTTTTTCAGTGAGAGAAAGAAAGGACTAGTATTTTTGTAGCTCTTGCTCTTTTAATGGGTACTGTGTTAGTGAAAACAATTATTTATTCTTAGAGCAAGCCCTGTGAAGTACTAGATATTTTTCTATGAAGAAATAAACTCAGTCACTTCAGCAAAATAATGAAGCTGGATAATGATAAAGTCAGGACTCAAACCTGACTATTTTTCAAACTAGTAGTCTGCATGACGTCAAGAAAAAGGCAAAAAACCAAGGAGTGGGGAAAAAAGAGAGGGCTACAAAGAGAAATTTCTGTTATTAGATAATATCGTAACATATAATCTTAATCAGTTAGTTTTAAAAAGTTATACTGAGTGTGAAAAGCTGACACTTTCCTGACAGGCAGCAAAAGCAAGACCATTCTTATCTAACAAAACTCAAAGTGAAACTTAGAGTATTTTTATACAAATATTCTAGAAATCACTTGATTTAACAATATTAAATGTATCAAAAAGTGCAAGAGCTATTAGATATGGACTTTAACAGAGTTTAACTTTCTACATTCTTTTAATTAATTCTCCCTTTGTTATCATGAAAAGTAGCACTAGTCATCAACAAAAAGTCTGAGAAACCTTTTCAGCAGAAGCTTAATGGAGATAGTACTCAGCTAGGGTCAAGAGACATGTCCCACTGTATGAGAAAAATGAAAAAAAGGCTATTTTTTTTTCTCTCCTATGTGAGCCATTGCTTTTAGGTTTTAGTAACTTCTGAAATTCCAGTAAAGATAGGATCTGTGGAACATTATGTCAATTAGGAAAAAAGGGATCCATAATAGAAAGCCCAAATATTTGGGAAATATTTTCAATTGTTCTACAAGATATTAGGGAGAAACATAGCATTGTTTCTGAGGCAAAATATTTTATAACAGCTTTCTTGAGAAATCTCTTACCAGTGATTGCCTAATGCCAAGTAGCAAAATATACTGTGCTTAGGACCAGGCCTTTGAATTCAGCGTATCACAAAATGTTAGATCAAGATTTTAAAAATGATTAAGCATATTTGATCAAATTACTTTAAAAAGTACTCAGGTCTTTGAAATAATTGCAATATTAAAAATGTTTTAAAATATTTTAATTTCATATTGCTCTTAGCCTTTTTAAATTTCAAGTTTTATAAAAGTTGGTATTTTACTTTTTATTTCTGCTTGCATATTTGTGTTAGGACAGTAATGGGTGTATAATTTATAAATATCCATTTGTGGTATATGCTTTTTTTTCCAATGATGGGGATATAAAATAAAAATGTTTAACTCATATTTTAAACTGTTTTCTAGATTTTAAAAAAAAAGAAGCACATTTCATGGTAGTCTTGTTTAATGCAGAATTTTTGCGCAACCCTGATAAACTATATCAGTAACAGTCATTTTCATTTTCTATAGAGCATTCCTAATGTGTAACTTACACTTTACAAGCCAGATATTTAGTTTCTATGATTGTTCCATAGATAAAGGACTGGCAACTATGGCATCCATATGGTATTAGAATTTAGTGTATAATAGACAGATGTCTTTATTAACAGAAAAACCATTTTGATTTACTATCTTAAAAATGCTCTAAATGTGTCTGTCTAGAGTTTAAACTGATCAGAAAGTGAAACTTGGCTAAGTTAATAAGGTAATATAGTAAAAAATAAACTGTTTTCATAGTGGCTATAACATTATTTCTCAAATTGATACCTGTAGAACACTTTCTAGGAGCTGTTATATGCTAAAAAAGTATTCCATGAACAGATTTAAGTAGGGAAACTACTGGGTTAAAACCATGATTTTTAATTGTTGGATTTCTCAGAATCTTTATGTCAACGTGCATTGTAAATTTCCAAGAAAGAAATTAGGTGTGCATCATCTCCCAAGCTTATTTGACCACAGAACACTTTTCAGGGGAGCTACTAATAAATTCTGGAACAGTATTTCACAGACTACAGAACAGTGTGCTCTATTTGTGGCAGATATGATACTCAGAACCATTAAAAGTTATGTGCCATCTTCTGCTTAAATTATATTCTCATTTTTAAAACTAAGGAAAATTTGGTATACTGCTCAGGACTAAGTGTTTGTTGGAATAAGATGCCTATATCTTGGATCATTCTGTGAGGTTAGTGATAATTTTGTAAATTAAATGTTAACATGATGGTAATTATGAGAATTTCATAATTTTAATTTCGAATCACACTTTTCTTCTGGTCTTTGTAGAATCTGGAGGTGAATTGGATATTGTAGTAACTTCAAATAAAGAAGTAAAAGTTGCTGCTATCCGAGATGCCTTCCAGGAGGTCTTTGGCTTAGCTGTGGTTATAGGGGAAGCTGTTCAGTCCAACATTGCCCCACAGCCAGTAGGCTATGCAGCTGGATTAAAAGTGAGTAACAGAA
Organism: Eonycteris spelaea; assembly: GCA_003508835.1. Taxonomy (NCBI): domain Eukaryota; kingdom Metazoa; phylum Chordata; class Mammalia; order Chiroptera; family Pteropodidae; genus Eonycteris; species Eonycteris spelaea. Next base: position 1,665,284 of record PUFA01000175.1, read on the forward strand.
CACCTTTTTCAGGATATAGGAACTGGCAGTTAATTTTTTTATAATTCTGATAATTCTGTGGTTTCTATGGAGCTAATTGGTTTTTACATACTGAAATAATGATAAGCTTGGTTTTTAATTAGACAACTCTGTAGTGTTATGAAGATATAATGGAGTTTTAAAGAAACCTAAGATAGGTTATGATTATTGTAGGGAGGGGAGGAAACATGCAGAGAACACAAAAAGAGAGTTAAGTAGTCCTAAAAGAGATCTTAACCCAGTGTTCAATTATTAAAGATATAATAACCCTTGAGTCTTATAAGTTTTTATTACTGTCATTATTAATAATACTTTACGCTTAATGTGTTTCTTGAGGGTTAGGTTCCTGTGAGCTTGTAGTCACAGCATTTTTGCCAGCTGATCAATCTATAATTTTGTTTTATATCTGCTTCTGTTTAAATACACCTTGATATATGTCTATATATATATATATATATATATATATATTCATTAACATTGATTCATTAACATTGAACTCTCATGACTGACAGTACTGTAACTCATGTCTAACTGAGGCTTACCTGACATACCCATTTTCCCTGTAAGGTGCATTACAGTCTTTCTGTGCTTAGAAACACTAGACAGCACTTTATAAAGCACTATACTTGGGGGCCATTTTAAACAGCAAAATCAGCAAGAAAAGGCACAACCGTGAAAAACATAGCACTAAATATGACAAGCCAATCATTGTTGTGACCATTGTTTTATAGCTTATAGTCAGTAAATAAAGATGTAATTAATATCTACAAGCATTTATGAAAAAGCATGAAATTTTAATATTCTAAATCAAGTCTTTAAGTTCTTAGAGTATAGGGTCAGCTCTTAGGGGCCTTTGTGTATCTTTCTTCAGTTCTGAAATAATTACTTTAGTGTAGCCTTTATATTACCTAATTCTTGATCACCTATTATACTTCTGGAAAATAAAGGTAAAATTCTATTCTCAAACTCTTGGTAGGGACTAATATTAAAGTGTCTGTAATTGTGACTCCAAAAGATGCCACATTTAAAGAATGTGGTTGGAGGAGAAGAGAGGTCAGTATAACCCCCTCTTTTTCTCTTCCAGATTCCATAAATAAGCAAAGAAAAAAAGAATTAAAAGTGTCTACCTAGCTCACTTTCATCTCTCTTGTAGATGCTAATTTCAATGAAATATTTTGTGACACATATGAAGTATAAAGTCCAGAGCTGTAGGATAAAGGAAATGAACAAACTTAGTCTCTGTTCCAGAAGCATAATTTCTAGAAATATTTTGTTGTAGTGTGTAGCTGAAATACCACCTTCAAAGAGGGGCGAATTTCTATACATCCCACTAATTCCCTGACAGTTACTGAATTAACATTTATTTTTATTTTTTTATTTTATTTTTTTATTTTTTGCTGTGTTCAATTCAAAGGTTTATTTTGCTGGTTCATAATGTATTTTAAAATTATTAATTTTTTATAATGGTGGCATCAGTTAATGAAATCCAGTAAGTTTCTATATTAACTATTCATCGATACCTAAAGACAATATAGTTTTTAAAATAAAATTGTGTATAGAGTTGTATTTATAAAGATAAGTACACTCATCAAAGCTATACAATAAATTAAAAATAAATCCAAATACAAGGATATTCCTCTGAGAATTCCATGTTTCATCAAGCATCAAAAACCACCAATCTTTCAGTCCTGTTCTTGTACATTATTCTTGTATCCACATTCGTAGCATCTGATTGGATTCCTGGATTTTATTTTATTTTCTGTGTGACATTCTCCACAGATATATGTCATTGGCTGCTGCTTTGGGGGTGGAACATCTTTCAGGATGTCCATTTTCGACCCCACATAGGAGAAACTCCTCACTCGGATAAACTTATGTATTAAATTGGTTTCTCTGTCCTAATACAGTTGTCACCTTCTTTCTTTCAGTTATCTCTGAGATAAAATCAGTTGTCTCTAGAAGTGTTCTAGCTTTCTCAGTTTTCATTTGAATAAGAATTAGTCACTTATCTCATTCACTATTATGCTCTGCTGTCCATTATAAAAATGAGTATTTATCCATGGCTAATTTAATTCAGAAGTAGAAGTTTTTATATTGCTTTTTGAATATATTCTCACACATCTTCATGATTGCTATTTATGAAGTGATTCAGATAAAAGTAGTAAAGAGCAACCTTGTTCTCATTAATCCGGTTTTTAGTTTTCAACTAATATATTCATGATTTTGAGTTATCCGTATAGTGTTCACAGGGCTTCACTTTTGTTTCATAAATGGTTAAAATGTTCCCGAATAAGCTTTGGTCTAATGTACACATTTCCAGTTCAGTGTATATTTTAAGGTTATAAGAAAAGAAAAGACATATTTACTGTTGATATGATTGCCTACTCAGAAAATTCAAGAGAAAATCAACCAAAAAACTACTGGGACTGACTGATAAAAGATTTTTACTTAGTTAGAGGGCCTCTTGCTAAATCAACACTAAAAAGTACATAGTGTAGTTATATGAGTAATAACCAATTGGAACATAGAATATAAAAATAATCTATTTCACAATAGCAACCAGAATACTAATGCACATTGGAATAATTTGGAAGGTACAGTTCAAACTGTTAATACTATATACTGAGGGAACACAATTGGACTTTTTTACTTTTTGTCTTCTGTATTTGAATGTTTATAGTAAGTATATATGTATTTGTACATAAATGTATGCATATACTGCTTGTATAATCATAAATTAGTATGTTTAATACTGAATAACTTGAAATGGTGTCTAACCTACACTTGTTATTCAGGGGGCTCAGGAACGGATAGATACTTTGCGTCGAACTGGAGTGATCCATGAAAAACAGACTGCTGTGTCAGTAGAAAACTTCATTGCAGAATTGCTACCTGACAAGTAAGAGGCTTTTTTTTTTTTTAACATAGTTACATTTTTTTTCTTAAGAGAATTTTTCAGATATTTCTTAGTAGTTTTCAAATAGACAGCACACTATTCTGTACATTACATCCCCGTGAGTTATTTTGTAGCTAGAAGTCTGTACCTTTTGACTCCCTTCAACCATTTTATCCACGCCCCCACACCCACCTCTGGCAGTCACCAGTCTGTTCTCAGTATCTCTTTGAGTTCTGGTTTTCTTGTTTGTTTTTAGTTTCCATAAATAACTGAGATCACAGATTTGTCTCTCTCTGTCTGACTTATTTCATTTAGCATATTGCCTTCAGGGTCCATGCATGTTGTCATAAACAGCAAGATTTCCTTTTTCGTTGCTGAATAATATTTGTGTGTGTGTGTGTGTGTGTGTGTGTGTGTGTGTGCGCGCGCGCGCGCATGTGCATGCATAGGTGTCACATATTCTTTATCAGCTCATCCATTAGTGGACACTTTGAGTTAGTGTTTTTCGGTTCCTTTGGATATATACCCGGCAGTGGAATTTGCTGGATAACATGTAGTTCTATTTTTAATTGTTTGAGGAACCTCTGTACTGTTTTTCATAGTGATGCACCAGTTTGCATTCCCACCAACAGGCTGCAAGATTTTCCTTTTGTCCGCATCCTTGTCAGCATTTGCTATTTCTTGCTTTTTAATAATAACCATTTGAACAGGTGTGAGGTAATATCTCATTGTGGTTTTGACTTGCATTTTCTTGGTGGTTAGTGATATTGAGCACCTTTTTATGTACCTGTGGCCCATCTTTGTATCTTCTTTGGTAAACTGTCTTATTCAAGCCTTTGCCCATTTTATAATCAGATTTTTTTTTTTTTTTTTGCTATGAGTTCTTCATATATTTTGGCTATTAACCCTTACATATATGGTTTGCTTTCATTCAGTAAATTGCTTTTTCATTTTGTTGATTTCCTTTGCTCTGCAGAAGCTTTTTAATTTGATGTGTCCCACTTGTTTTATTTTTGCTTTTGCCAGATTTAAAAAATCATTGCTAACAACGATGTCAAGAAGGTTACCACCTATAGTTTCTTTGAGAATTTTGTAATTTCAGACCTTATGTTCAGATCTTTAATCCATTTAGAGTTAATTTTTGTGTGTGGTATAAAGATAGTGGTATAGTTTTCCCAGAAGCATTTATTAGAGAGACTGACTATCCTTTTCCCAGAGTATATTTTTGGCTCCTTTCTCATAAATCAGATTGACCATATATGTGGGTTTATTTCAGGGATCTCTGTTCTGTTGCATTGACCTATATGTCTGTTTTTATGCCAGTACCGTACTGTTTTGATTATTACCGCTTTATACTGTAGCTGCAAATCAGGGAGTGTGATGCCTCCAGCATTTCTTTCTCAAGATTGCTTTGGCTATTCAGGTTCTAGTGGTTCCATCCAAATTTTAGGATTCTTCGTCCTATTTCTGTGAAAAGTGCCATAGAAATTTTGATAGGGATTTAGTTTTTCTTTCTGATAGTGTGTTATTAAGCATATGGAAATGCAGTGGATTTTTGTATGTCAATTTTGTATCCTGTAATTTTACTGTATTTGTTTATTAGCTCTAACAGTTTTTTTGATGTAGTCTTTTTTTGATGTAGTCTTATTTTCTGACTTGGATACCTTTTTTTCTTCTTCTTGCCTAATTGCTTTAAGACTTCCAATACCATTGAATAAAAGTGGTGAGAGTAGGCATCCTCATCTTGTTCCTGATCTTAGAGGGAAAGCTTTTAGCTTTCCACTATTGAATATGATCATAGCTGTGGGCTTGTCATATATGGCCTTTATGTTGAGGTATGTTCTATCTATGCCCACTTTGTTGAGAATTTTTATCATAAATGGTGTTGAATTTTGTCAGATGCCTTTTATGCATCTATAGGTGATCGTGTGCTTATTAGCCTTTGTTTTGTTAATGTGTATCACACTGACTTATTTCCGTGTGTTAAACCATCCTTCATGCCTGGAATAAATCTCACTTGTTCATGATGTATTATCCTTTTAATATTGCTGAATTTGGTTCACTGATAATTTGTTGAGGATTTTCACATCTGTGTTCATCAGGGATATTTACTTGTAAATATTTTTTTCTTGTATCCTGGTCTAGTTTTGGTATCAAGGTAATGTTGACCTTGTAATTTGGGAACCTTGCCTTTTTGAGTTTTTTGGAAGAGTGAGGATTGGTATTTTTAAATGTTTGGTGTAATGTACCTGTGTAATCATCTGGTCCTTGTCTTTTGTTTGTTAATGATTCAGTAGCTTTATTAGTAATAGGTTTTTTTTATTAATGATTCAGTAGCTTTATTAGTAATAGGTTTTTTCAGATTATTTATGATTTGGTCTTGGTAGGTTGTATATTTCTAGGAATTTGCCCATTTCTTCTAGGATGTACAATTTTTGGTGGTTCAGTAAGAGGCTTATTATATTTCCTTTCAAAGCAAAATATAATTGGGTCTAGGAGGCTCACAGTGAATACCTAGCAAAAAATGTATCCGGTTTTAGAACCAGAGAGAAAAGTGTGTTCTGGTTTATCTGTATCACTTAACTAGCTATGTGACCTGTGTAGGTCTTTTTAACTATAAAATGGAGATGATAATACTTGTGTTCTAACAATCTGTTAATAATCACTTAATATAATAGTGCTAAATATAAGGTGATCAGTGGTATATTGAGTTGGATATAATTGACCACCGGTAGCAAACACAGTCATTTACATAATTTTCGAACTAATGGAGGGTGTGGACAAGAGAACCTGGTGACAGGTACCAGATTTGAGTTGTGCTAAGCTATTATCTATTTGGTTTGGGGAAAAAATAATTTATCATTTTTGAGGGCGTTTTACTTTTATTAGATGGCTTTTTTTATGGCAGAACTCTTTTTAATTGGTTTAATTGGTTTATATTTAAAAAAACTTCCCAACTTTGGAACCCTACCTTCTTTAGTAATCATATTGTGGTTTTGTTTTTCTTAATATTTTATTTGTTGAGTATTGAATAACACTGCCTAGTACTAGTATTTTGTGGCTATAGTGTGCAAAAAGTATTCTCCAACTTTAAGGGTATATTATATACCTGTTAGAAGAAAAAATATATATATACATAAGTAGTTTTAAATGATTGTATAAGAAAGTAAATAATTTTTTGCTGATAGGAAATGTTATATATAATTTCAGTGAAAGTAATGTCAGATGAGATTCATGAGTAATTGGAACTTAAACTGGATTTGAAGAGTGGGTAGAATTTGTATAAATGGAAAAGAATAGGACATTCTGAATGGAGGAAAAGTCTGAGATAATTAAGATATATTCTGAGGTCAGCAATTATATATCAGCTTCACTGAACATTTGTTGGCTAGGAAATCGAGAAGCGCTTTGGGGATAGATTGTGAAGAACTTTGAATGCTAGAAGTTTGAATTTTCTGTGTGAGCACCAGGGAACCACCCAGTGATCGTGATTTTGTTTTTCCCTCAACCCTTTATTTTACTGTTCATTTAATGGTTACTTTAGTGATTACATTGTACCTTTTGAATATGTTACATTATAATAAAAATGATGACTTTCAAGAATATAGGAATCACTTAATAACATTTACCCTTTTTCATCTTTTGCAGCATTGTCATCACGTCTCTATTCTACATGTATTTGAAACTCTTAAGATATTACTAGTGTTTTTCTGTGCAGTCAGTATTCATTTATGTTTACTCTCTGGATTCCTTTCTGCAGTTTTTGTTTTTCTGACTGGGATCATTTTCCTTTTGCTTAAAGAACTTCCTTTGGTGCTGTTTTGCAATGGAAGACTCTGGCTATGAACTCTACTGACTTTTGTTTATCTGAAAGTGCTTTTTTGAAGGATATTTTTGCTGGATATAGAAGTCTAAGATGATAGTTCTTTTCTTTCAGCGCTTTAAGAGATGTATTGTTTTCTGGCTTCCATCATTTCTATTGAGACGTTAGCCATCCATTTCAGTATTGTTTCTATGAAGATAATGTGTTATTTTTTCTGGCTGCTTTTAGGATTTTTTTCTATCATTTTATTGGTTTTACTATGCTGTGCCTAGGTTTATTTGTTCTTGTATTTAATATTTTGTGGGTTCACTGGGCTTGATTCTGTCATCAAATTGATGTCGTTCATCAGTTTTGGAAAATTCTTGGCCCTTATATCTTCAAAAATTGCTTCTGGCCTATTTTCTCTTTTGTTGATTCTACTTACATGCTTGTGGAATACTGTCCAAAGGTGAACATTTCTCACATTGTCACTGCTTCCCCTGCCTCTCACCCTCGGGTTTTCTCTCTGTTCTTCAGTTTGGGTATTGTCTATTCACCTGTCTTCAGGTTCAACAATCCTGCCTCTTCTATTGTCTAGCATGCTGTTCACCCATACGTTGAGTTTGTTTGTTTGTTTTTTTAAATAGATTCATTTACCTATTGCATAGGAGTATCTTCTCATCTATTTTGGCTATCTTTACCTCTTTTCTTGAATATGCTAAAATTGTGTCTACTAATTCCAGTGTATGGGTCACATGTGGGTCTCCTTTAACCTTCTTTTTCTTTTGGTTTGATAATCTGTCACTCTCTGAATGCCTAGTAATCTTTAAAAGCCAGACATTGTTTATAAGAAACTGTGGAGTCTTCACGTTAACTTGAGGAGTCACCCTTTCTTTTATTTAAGAGTTGTGAGGTGTGTAAGAGGGTCGTGTCTGTACAGACTAAGCTGAGTTGCAGCTGGGTTGCACTCAGTGTTTAGCTCACCTTTGAAAGGTTTCCCCTATCCAGAATGTTACTCGATTTTGTCCTCCTTGTTTCTGTGGGTCTTTGATGCCTTTAAGTAGATGATGTCCAGCTTTTTACTAGGAGCCGGCCTGCCATAAACTGCTCCATCATGCCTAGATGTAGTCTTTTTCCTACCAAATTCCTTTGTAGCAGGAGAGTAGCATATTAGAAATCGTAAATGGTATTAGGAATTCTGTTGATGGCTTCTAGTATGGGTTAAGGAGGAGAGAGGATGAAAAGGTTGTGCTAGTATAGTTGAGAAGGGGGAAGAGGGAGGATGGAGAACAGACAGCAAACCCAGGATCTAAAATACTTGCTAGTTTTTTCTTTGGCTACTTCTCTCTGTGGTGTTCCTGTGAGAGATAAATGCACAGAAGATAAATTCAAGGAAATGATGCAAAAAAAGACCAACCCAGAAAAAGCAAGTTGGCCAAAAAAAGAAATCCCAAATGTATTTGGTTTCTAGCAGAGAGTAGAGCCAGTATAGAGCTAGCTGTCAGTGATGAACTTAGCTTCAGTTTATGCTGCTGATTAGCATATTGTGTATAACACACATGGAAAAATGCCTTTGTAAGCATGGACTGTCCTTAATCTGAGATAAACCTATCGAATAGTAAAATCTTCGGTTATGTTAAATGTACTAAAATGTTCTTAAAATGTGTTAAAATGTCCTTTGTTCTGTGAATTGACTGGTGATGGTAGATGGTCTATTTTTTGTAAAATACAAATTGATTCACCTATATCAGTTTCCCAGATTCTAGTTTTAAATTTTTTTCTGCTACACAGACTCTAAATATTTTAGAACCACACTTCTTAAGCCTTTTACAGGTATAAGTGGCCTCCGTATAAGATTGGTCAAGTCCATTTTAATTTCACCAGCCACATGGAGAAGATAAGGAGGAGAGGGAGAGAGATTCTCAGTGACTGTCCTTGACTGTGATCAGTGGAGATCACCACTCTTCCTGGAGTGGGGAGCGAGGTGAAGTAGGAAGAAGAGGGAGGAGAACTGAAAGTTTCTTAGCCAATGGCAGTGGTAGTGAAAGAAATGGACAGGTTTTGGTGGCGATGATGGATATTGCAGTTTTAGGTTTATTGAGCTGAAGAGAATGGGATATCCAGGTTGACATGTTCAGGACTATGATAGTATTTTAGAGAGCAAAGGGACCTTGATGTTTTCTAAAATATATTCAGTAGCATCACAAAATCTCTTTACTCTACCTTCAGTGACTTCTTTTCAGGAAGACCATACTTAACAATTAAGTCACTACAATTACACTCTACTATCTCTACACAAATTGTGAAAAATAAAGCAAAATAAAATATTGATTAGTATACCAAGTAAATTATTAAAGTTAATTTAATTTTTTTTGGATATGAATACTATAAACTACCATTTTAATACTCAGAAAGGTTACTTGTTTTTCTATTTATACTTATTTGCTGATATTATTCTATTTATACTTGTTGCTTTGAATATGTAAATTAGCCTCCTGATCCACTTTATATTTCATTATACTTATTAGATCTATATATTTTTTAAAATAGACATTGAACATTTTCTTGCTGCATATCCTGTTAATTAAATTCAGGATTCAGAGCATCTGGTGGTTTATGATTTTGGTTAGCTAAAATGCTAGAAGTGTTACAGTTGATTTCACTTAAGTCCATTTTAATCATGAAGCTGTTTTCAAAGACTGATTATTGTGAACAATTCAGAAAATGTAATTAAAAGGATTTATTAGGCATGAAGAAAGGATTTGCTATTTTCTTTGAATGAATATTTTTAAATTTGCTAATAACTTTGCTAGTTGGCTCTGTATTAATGACAGACATGGTAATATAAAATCTCATATTTTCTCAATTGACTTTTAAAAAATATTATAACAAACTGTTTGCATGTCCAAATGAGTAAACTTATCTGTTGAGTATTTGAGTACCCCATTCTTCTCCCCCCATCTTAACAAGAAAAGGAATTTTCTATGATAAGTATATTTCAGTTATTTTTTCTTTGTTGTTAATTCCTACTTTTTCCTCTTGGAATTATTCGTTGTTTTTATAGATTTTCCTTTTAAAAATTAGAAAAACATTTCCTTTTTGAAGTCTGCTAATGTTTTACATGAATGATTATACTTTTTACTTTTTGTTTATTCACTGTAGATTATCTAGCACGTTTATAGCTGATAAGTCATATATTCTGTTACAGGTGGTTTGACATTGGTTGTTTGATAGTTGAAGATCCTGTCCATGGCATTCACCTGAAACATTTACACAGGCTACCCCAGTGCCTTTGGAATTTGTACAACAGGTTAGTTATCTCCTTTTCTTTTTCAGTATGCTACAGAGAAACTTGCAATACTGTCTTCAAAAATGAAAAATTTGGTTATATTTTTCATTGGAAGTGGCCTTTTTTCTTTGCTTTTCAGTTTCCTATTTCTTCATGTTTCAGTGCCTTCCTACTTTTGTTTTTCAACTATCTTTGAAAAGGTAATAAATAATAAAAATGTAATAAAAAAGGTAATAAATAATAAAAAGGTAATAAACTATTTTCCTCATTTTTTCTGTTTTTATGATTGTTTTCCTTACCCTAAGATAAAGAATTTTTACTTCTGGTTTTATGTTCACCTTACGTTTAGTTTCCCCTTTATCTCACATTTTATTTCCTGTTACCTCCATTTCCTTTTTTTTTTTTTGTCTTGATCTTACTCTTAGTTCATCTTTGGTAACAAACAAAGCTATTTTTTAAGAGTTTAGAAACCTCAGTGAAAGGCACATGTCTTTACTTATCCACAGAGTTACAGAAGACTAAGCAATAATGTATAATGATTTTGATTCCTTCTATATTTTTATATGTTATCTTTAATTCTTTGAGTAAAATGGAACATTAAATATATATTCACACTGGAATATTTGTATCCTAAATGGTATTTTTGTTGACTTTTTTCTTGCCCTTTTCATAAAATTTTCATCACATTTTTACTTATGTGCATTGTGAAGTGTCATTTCAAAACAGTCTCTTAAAACTTGGGAATTTGGGCATTCGAGAATCTGATGAAGCGATTAGGTTATTTTCCAAGAAAATACATGTATCCACTCATATAAATTTGACATATGTGTTCATAGAATCTCTGGAAGCATCCTGTGGTTTTCTTATGGGTTTATAGTTCAGATATGGACTAAGAATTGATGCTTAGATTTTTGAAATTTTATTGAACTTTTTACTTATACCATAATTTCAGAAGTTCAAGAAAATTTTTATAGATGTTAATATTAAACTCACTATAATATGATAGTGATTAAAAGATTGGAAGCAAATAATCATATGGTCATATGAATAAATTAGGAAAATTAGAGAGGGTTGGTTTTTTTAGAAAGTATAAATTGCCACAGTTGAGTTAGAAATTAGTATTAGTTGAATGATATGAAATTGTTGTTTCTGAAATGAAAAACAGTCAAATGTTGGCAGTTTCATATGATTCAACCTTAATGACCTTAATGAAGCTTTCCAGAAGTCATTTTATTAACACAACAAGACAACTTCATAGCTCTTAACACTTAGGATATTCCAATTTGTAGGAGCTCTACACCAGAAACCATGATGAAGACCAAGTATATATTTCTTATTATAAACCACAATGTCCACCTACCAGTCTTCGAACACAGATCCCTTAAAATAAAACAGCCTTGTACTGGCACAGTACTAAATCCTCTTCAGTCGTTAATAACTGTCCTGTCCATTATTTATGAGAATGTCTCCCAGGCTAAGGCCACTTAGATTTGCAGGCTTCTATTTGATCTGTTCAGGTTCCAAAAGCATAAGTAGAGCCAGCAATAATAAATGACTCCACCCTTTCAGACAGCCGGTGTTGGCTACCTCAGAGATATTGTGAGTTTGGTTCCAGACTAGCACAGGAAAGCGAATATTGCAGTAAAGCGAGTCACACTTAATTTTTTGGTTTTTGTGTACATATAAAGTAATGTTTACACTGTACTGTAGTCTGTTAAGTATGCAATAGCATTATGTTTATAAAAACAATGGACATACCTTAATTCAAAAGTACTGTATTGCTAAAAAATGCCAATCATCATCAGAGCCAGTTGGAAAAATGGTGCTGATAGACTTGCTTGATGCAGGGTGGCTACAAACCTTCAAATTTTTTTTTAAACAAACAAAACAATAACAACATCTGTGAAGCACCATAAAGTGAAGCACAGTAAAACAAGGTATGCCTGTATAATTGAGCTAAGAGATGGTGTCTCTTGCACTGAGTCTTTTGAGTTGTTAGCTTAATATTCAATTTTCTTCATTAATTTATTCCTTCCTTTACCCATAGTTACTGTTTTTCTTTTTTTTTTATTTGTATCCAAAATTGTTCCACCTTGGGAAGGGACGTTAGTTTTGGCCACCTGCTGGTCTAGACTGCAGGCAGCAATACTAGTCTTAACAAGTACCTTTCCCTCAGCCCATTGGGGGTATCCCTTTAATAGGCCAGGTTCCCGCTATCCTGCTGCCTGACCATTGGCCACTGCCTATGAGTAGTAAAAACCAAAACATGGGGGATCTTACCATTGTTCAGTTCTCCCATCACTGCTGAGAAAACAGTATACACTTCAGCCCACCCAGCTGATTTGTTTTCACCTTCTGCACTCAGAGCAGTGCCTTCCAAATGGGATGTTGTCCATTCCCCTTAGAACTGCCATCCAAAAAACCAGCAACTCGTTGTTCAGTCGAGAGCTGTCCCTAGGGTACTGGCCATGCGGCATCAGCTTGAGCAGCTCCTTAGGTGTCTCTAGAGTTGGTCCTAGAAGAAAAGAGGCTCCCTGGTGATGTGCCCACCTTGCATTCCTGGGCAGCATGATCCTGTGTTACTGTGCAAGTCTTCTGGGCGCCACCATCCCCATTAGGGTGTGTTTTCAACATCGTAGACATTAGGGTGTATTTCAGGTTTCAAGATCATTTTATATACTTCATTCACAGAAGTAGCTTTAATTAATAATGTCCAATAGCAAGGTAGTAAATACTCCTCAAATGGAAATTCTCTGGTCCAAAGTCTCAATAGCATTGGATGGGAGGCACTCACAGATTTTTTCAATAAGCCCAGTCTAAGTTCCACATAAGGCTATGACACAGAGATTCTGTCCCTACTGGCATTCCAGCTTCTATGTGGGTTCAAAGAGTCTTACTGATTGCCATGTAGCATGTCTAATTAACAGTGCTTGAAGGGCAGATTTACATGCCTTCTGTTTTGCAATATCATTAGGTAGAGGAAACATTCCCCAGTGACATACAGTGTCCATCTACAAAATATAGTCAGGTAAAAGAAACAGCCATTTCATAGAAAGCCCATTCAAGCATACCAATTCTCTTGCAAACTTTTATGGTAATTCCTTCAATTTTTATGTTCCTAACCATAGTCTCCATTAGGACTTCAACAGGCTTTGGTTTTATAATACTAGGCAGAGGAGATATTCCCAGCAGACATAGTATTCTTATAAAATGTCAAGGTGAAGGAGACTCATTTTTACATAATACCTGCTTTAACATTCAGCTTTCAGTGGTACTGAAAGTTTCAGCCCTCTTACTCAGGGTTAGTCCCCCCCCATCCCCGTAACCATGCCCCCCATCCTTAAGTTGCCTGAGGGCTTTCCAAATGAAACCTCATTAACATAACAGAAAGACCCTTTATAGCTCTTATCACTTAGGAAATTCCAAGGATTTGAAGACCAAATATGTATTTCTTATTATAAGTCAGCATCATATCCTGACCAAGAAGGATTTGTCCCAAGAATGGCCAGATGGTTTAAAAAATAGCAAATCAGTTTATGTAATTCAGCACATTGAACAGATTAAAGGAGAAAAAGGATTTCAATGAGTTGAAATACATTTGCTAGATATAGTAACTATACTGATAACGCTTAGCTTTAGGATTAGGGTATGTGTGTACTGGAAAATCAAAGCAAATATCAGACTTAATAAAACATTAGAAACCTTATAATTGTAAGGATGCTTCTATCACTGTCACTCTTTAACATTGCTCAGAATTAGAGGTCAGCAAAAAAATTACCTGCAGCCTAATCTAGCATACCTACCTATTTTTGTAAAGAGGTTTTATTAGAACACACCCCTGCCGATTATTTATATATTGTTTATGGTTGCTTTGGTAATACAGTAGCAAAACTGAATATTTGCAGTTGAGACTGGCCCACAAATCCTAGAGTTTTTACGGTTTGGCCTTTATCAGAAAAAGTTTGCTGACCCCTGTGCAAACTTCTTTGTTTGCACAGATGTCTGACCATTGCAAAAATATAGTTTTTATTTTTAGAAATATATATTGGAAAGAAATAGATAAAATGCTCTAAGAACAAAGCATCAAAACTATAGATATACTAATAAAATAAAGCTATATATGCTAATGTTGAAACATCATACTACAATAAATTGCATCTAGTGTGACCCATATATATATATACACGTGTGTACACACACACACACACACTTTAAACTGTAAACGAATAGAAACAAAAGGCCTGTAAAGATACACAACAAACTGTTAATGTAGTTAACTCTGAAGAGAGGTATTCAAATGGTGTCTGTCCTTTGCTTTTTACTTTGCTTTTTTTTCCTGTTGTCATTGTTTCATTTTTTTTTTTTTGTCATGAGTTTCAAAATTAAGATACGAAAATGTATGTATTGAGATGCATGCCTTTTATCCCTGTTGTTCAGCTCTCCTTTCTGTTTCTTTTTTTTTATCCATCTTGAGATGTCTCTGTGCTTCCTTATTGTTAGAATTTTCTATTTAAGGGAATAGAAATCATCCCTTTAGGGAATTATAACCAGCATGTGTATTTGTGAAAATCTGGAAAAAAAATTCACACAATTAATGCTTGCTAAATATATGCTTGTTAAGTATAAATGACCTCCTCTTCCCAGCCCCCCCCCAATTAAAAACCCACCTATTCTGGATTTTCGCTGATATCTAATATTTTGTTTCTCAGAAGTGTGATCCTTAGGCCTAGTATTGTAAGTCTTACTGGGAACTTGTTAAAAATGCAAGCTCTTGGGCCCTGACCCAGAGCTGCTGAACCAGGAGCTGCAGCTTCACAAGGTCCTCAGTTGCTTTGTGTACATGTCGTACTTGAGAAGCGCAGTTCTACTGAAGTCTTTGAAGACCTTGGTGATTAATCTGCTGCTTCTCTTCTCTGAAATTTAGTGAAATACTGATAGTGCAGTGTCCATTGTGGAAGAGAATTCAGAGAAGGCTTCCAGCTGCTCAGCTCTGCACAAATTTACTTGGGAGCTGTTCTCTAACTATTATACTCTTTCTCTTGGAACCTACTATCAAGTATCTAAGTCAGTGGTCTTAGGTGGAATATAAAATACTGGTTTTGTTTAAAAAAAAAAAAAGGATCTCAGGCAATTGTATTATGGAGCACATTTGGGAATTACTGTCTAGATCCATTCTACATGTGGATATATTTCTCTGGACTACAGCTAACACCCTAAAACAGAAAAACTACATCATTCTTGGTTATCAAGCAATGAGTTTATTCTTCTCTTATTCGTGTGTAGGTGAATAAATGATTTGAGTGGGAGCAGATATAGGTTGGGTCAGGTATAAATGATGTAACTATGGCTGATGCTGTCCTGGATGACATATTATTTCATATGTATTAACATAGTCACATGAAAAAGAACTTTCTGAGGACACTTCTCTACAAATTAATTGCACTGTTCTTTTCTGAATAGGATGAACCTTTAATATGCAGTTTCCTCCGTGTAGGATTTTATGACTGTAAAAAGATACAGATGATATTTCTGTTTTAGCACTAATTTTATCACTAACCTAAAGTGATGCTGAATGTAGAAATAGAACTTCACCCCTCTGACTGCGAGCTGTTAGATGGAGTCATTAGATTTAAGACTTATATTGGAACAACAAAATGAGCTTAATGTGGACATTTCAGTTAAATATGTGCAATATTATATTGATTCTTTTATAGCCTTGTAACTTTATATAGTTGGCAGCATTAGCTGTTTCTCAGTTTGTCATATTCTTTATTAAAAGTAACCTCAGAGACTTTGAAATGTCACTTGTAGCTATTTCTAATATTTTTAATGTTGTATAAATAATATCAGTTTCATTTTTCAATAGGCTCAAAGTCTAACTCCCCAGGACTACAATCTGAGGTGGTCAGGCCTTTTGGTGACAGTGGGTGAAGTCCTGGAAAAGAGTTTACTAAATGTCAGCCGGACTGACTGGCACTTAACTTTCACTGGCATGTCACGTCGACAGATGATCTACAGTGCAGCCAAAGCGATGGCGGGCATGTACAAACAGCGCCTGCCGCCCAGGACCATGTGAGAGAAGACTTACCGAAGGTTCTGAGAATGCCTCACTTTGAACCTGGTGGTAAAGAAGAGATTATATCTTCTTAAATTGGATAGCTTCATGATCCAGCAATTTAGATAATTTTCCCGTAGGCTGCAGTTTTTTTTCCCTAGAAAGGCATGGTGTCATGCCAGTAGATGAAAAGAAACAGATTCTTTTTATGATTATATAATTTCATGTACCATAGTTCTCAAAAAGGAAATATGTAAATATTTTTATAGGACAATTTGATACACCAAATTTATAAGGTACAGATTCATGTGTTAAGACATTTAACTTAATGATATGATATGTACTTTATTATTTTGTTTTTTAAGAAGATATAGTTAATTAAAGAACATGTTTATTGAATATTCTTTAGAAGCATTGTTTCTTTTAACTCACGATTAATCTCTTCCCTGTCAGTCTTTGAAGCTTTCTATGTGTGCACATGATCTCAGGTCTGATGCTGAGCTGCATGCTCAACAATTTACACCTACTCGTAGGGAGATGGTGCATTTAATATGGGCCAAAATAATAGAATTAATAGAATTGATCCCTTTCTTTTTGGTTATGTACACACATAGTCTGAATAATTCAAATTTTTTTCTTTTTTAATAGGTTTTGGCATTTAACAGATTTATACTCAACACTGTGTTTTATTTTTTCATTGCTATATGACAATTAAGGGGCAAATGATTCGAGCATATTTTCAGTTGGAAGCATTTGGGGCGATTTTGAATAATGCTATTCAGTACTTCTCACTAAACTGACAACACCCATTATTTCTGCTTCCGCTCATTTTCCCACCGTAATAGAGAAATTTTTGAGAGGTAATTACTTTGTTTATGGAATTGTATGCCTCTTATTTTAATTAGGGTTGGTTCTTACTAAGTTTGTCTTAAACACTGCTTTTCTAACTTTGTGCCATTCTGCCTTTACTTTGTATGGAAGTTTTCAAAGAAACTTTTTATATTCAATATGGTTTATTTAATCCATTATGTTGGTATTTAGTGAAGGTTTTTCTTCCAAATAATATATTTTACCATTTTGGGATTTATATAAATCAAAATTAAATAGTTTGTCTTATACTTTTGAACTCTATATGCAAGTTCAAATAACTTTTGATAGTTTCTTATATAAATGTAATTTGACTTTTATTTACTCTTCTATGCAGTTCTTTAGGTGTAAAAGAATTAGCACAATCTTATAAAGGATATCGAACTCTTATCCTGCACTGTCATACATGTTTTATTTCAAGTACTTATTTGATTTTTGCTGTTTTTTACTCGGAGGTGAGATGAATAAGTATTAATTTTGCAACTACAGTGCATGTTAATTTTCAAATACTGTATAATGACTGTTCGGTGAAATTCAGACTTCTATATCATTACAAGTGAGAAGAGAGAAAAGAGATGTAACCAGTTGTGCCGTATTAGGGACAGAATACTTTTTTTCTCTTTTTATTGCTGTTTATAGAACAGTTCATCTGTTTTCTCCATCTTTCATGAATAAGAAAGAGAAGCCTTTTTCTACCATTTGTGTTTATCCTTTGATGTCAAAAGCTACCCTTTTCTAGCAGTATTTTATCATGAGATGGCCTGATGACTGATCATAATTAGGGATGAAGGAAAAAGCATTCTTGTACTTAAAACATTTTTGCTACTTTCTGTCCTGTTATAGAGAAATTCTACAGATCCTAAAAAAGTCTAAGTTTTAATTTTCTTTTATTTTACCAAGTCTCAAATATTTAATATTTTTGAGGGTTGTTTTCATAGAATCACAAACACCGACATCCCATTAGGTGACGATTTTCCTGGAATCCTTAAATAGCAGTGGCAGAGTTATTCTATGGCATGGTTGAAGCCAGATAATTTTCCTGCACCGGGTAATTTGGTAAACCTTCTGCTGTGTGAGTAGGTGAGGAGGAAGATTAGGGAAGGGCAAAAGGAAAAGATAAATACATGATCTGGTTCTGGCCTCTCCCATTCTCTTTTTGGCCCAGAGTTATCTTTGAAAGGCATCAGAGCATGACCTGCTCCACATGCCAGCTTCCCAGCATCTTGTTTATTTTCTCATTCCTAGATTTCTGTTTGGTATAAGGGGCCAGAAAAATACCTCATCATCTCACCACAGCAGCTTGAGCCAGGCAGTCCTCTAGTGTTGGTATTTTGGCATAAGTTGCTGATCATCATCAGTCTGAGACCATGGTTTCTGTCCCTTGTTCTTTTCCCTTCCTGCTCATTTCCTTATAACTCCCACATTAGCATTTTTAGTGAGAGTTGCTTTTTTTCTCACCCAAGCGTCTTAGAAAAACCTGTCTTCAACATAGCGCTTCACCTCTGTGTTGTTTTGGTCATGTTTGTAATTTTTTTCTTCCTTCTGAAATCTCTGAGAACTACTTACTGAATTTCAGAAGTTTGTACCTGTCTTCATTTAAGTAGTGTGAAAGGGAACAGGAAGAGTAATTTAACATCAACCTCAGTTCAGGGTCCTCTGTTAAGTCTGTCAGGTAACCGTGGCCCTGGGACTGTGCCACAGACTTCAGGAGTCGGAGAGCTTCAGGCAGCACTAGCAGTTCTCAAATCCCAGTCTCTTATTACCTCCCCGTTCTTTGTTCCTCTCACGGATTGATGAGGTAGAAAAATTGTGATGAATGAGTATAGACAAAATGGTAGTATGATAGTAGGTAGATAAGAGTACAGATGTGTGTTATGTACATCTATTCAAAAATTATGCAAATTAGTGTCGCTCAGGGTCAACTAAATTACTTTAATATATTGTTAGATCTACTTTGTTCCTTGGCTATAAAAAAATTCATCACAGTAATTTGTGCTCTTTGAAACCAAACTGATAATATTTTATGTTATAAAAGATGTTGAGTTATGTGTAAATTATTAAGAAATCGAAATTGGATTTTTACTCCCAGAATATGGTGGGTGTTCATTTTTAAGATACTGCGCAGGATGACATATTGGATGAAACCAATTTTGTGAGTATGTACATATGTTATAAATAAATAATACCTCAACTTACTTCCCAGAGGTGTATAGTGGTTTTTTAAATGCTAACTCATATTAATAGTAGAAAGACCCGTATTTCCTTTTTTGCCTAAACTGGCTATTGGCTACCAAGAATTCTAATGGACCAAAAACTTCAAACACTATCTTTTAAATGGGAACTATAACATTCAATTATACCAGAGTTGTTAACTTCAAGATCAGAGAACACTGGAGATAGAGGTATTAGGCAAGAAGTTAAGGCCTATGTTCATGAGGAGACGAGGAGACCTCTTAGTGCTGAGCTTAATTTATCTTTGACCTCCACTGGTGGTGTCTTTAGGAAAATGAAAATTTATTTACATTTGCTATTCTGAGCCTATAATTCCAGATCTTTTTGATTTGGCAGGGGAAGGATTACTTGACAAAAGGCAATGAAATATTGATTTGGGGGGTTTGTTTGTTTGCCAAAAGATAACTACTGTTTTCAGTAGACTAGAAAACTACCAATGAGAGCTCAGGAAAAGCACTGTTAAATTATACTTTGTTCCAGAATTAATTAGAGGAGAAAAAGTTTTGGAAAGACAAAATTGGCAAGGCAATATAAGAAATTCACAGATGAAGACAATCTTTTAAATTATCCTCAAAATGAACATGTTAAGAATTTGAAGCAGTTAAGAAGAGCTAACATGTATGTGATAAGGACCTTTGTTGGTTAGGCATTGGAGTAGGAACTTTCATAGGTCAGATAATGAAACAGATGAAGCTACTTACCCCGTATCATCACAACTTAAGTTTGAGAGAGAGAAGTCCAGCAATGTAACACTAAACCGTTCTCTTCCCAAACACCCGAAATATTTGCTTTAGTAAGTTATGGGAGCATAATTAATCCTATAGATGTTTGCCGAATTCAACTTAATTCAAATAATAGCATGAGGACTTTGCCCTAGTATACTTTTAATTTTATAATATGTTTAAGGAAAACTTTTGCTCCATATTTTTCATTTTAGTTTGAAAGTGTTGTTTTGGGTTTTGCTGCTGGTATGAATATATTTGTAATATTTGAATATTCTCCCAAACTTGAGAAACTATAAGCTAGGTTTACTTTTGAGTATCATTTTTAGGATTAAAGCCAGAAATGTCCAAATTGTTCAATTAGTCTTCGAGCAAGGTACTGACCACATACCTTTTAATATTATTTAAACATTGTGAGGCTGCTTCATTGTGAGGAAACACTTTAAGAATCATGGTTGTAATACAATTCCTGATTCTTTCTGCATGTCCTAAGATAGTTTAGAGAGTGATGTCACCAAGATGGCAGCATAGGTCATTCCTGACTTTGTTCCTCTGCACAAGAAGTATTCAGTGACAAGACACCACTGAGAATTCAAGAACATGGGAGTGAGGCTGAATTACCCTCCTGCACAGAGACCTAGATCAAATTAGATGGGTAGACGGCTCCTCCCCTAGTCCACAGCAGTATGCCAACAGGTATCCTGGGCTCATAGGTCCCTAGTGTTATGGGTCGCTTAGGAGCCCCCAATCCAGTCTTGTTTCATGGAGATTGCAGAGAAATCTGCAAGGCTTAACCACTGAGAATCTGATTGTGACAGAGAAGTGGCATGGCCTTGTAACAACTAGTACCACTCAGATCTTGGCATAATGAGTTCCTACCTGCAGCATTCAAGTAGTAATCCAAACTAGTGACTTGGCTTATCTGCAAAACCAAGCTGATGTGGAATTCCCAAGGGTACTTGGGGGGGGGGGGGGCATGCATGAATTGGATCTCCAAAGAGCTTCACCAGCCCTGGAGCCCAGTCAGCTCCTACCCAGGCAGGGTAGCTGAGTCATAGCCCAGGACACTGCTAAGTGTAACTCCTTGCTCCATCTGAACATAGAAGCAGGCAAGAATACCTGGGGCTGTGTAGTATGCAATGCTCAAACAGAGTATGGAATGCAGCACATTAACACACAGAACAAAGCCAGTGCTGGGTGTATAGAGTTACCCGCCTCCACCAAGGCAGGGGAGCTAATTCATAGCCTGGCGCACTTCCCACCAGAAAGCCTATGTAGCTTTCAGCCCTTTCCCACCAGAAAGCCTGCTGGGAAAACCTGAGAGACTGCTTTGAGCAGGCCCTCCCCTGAGGGGAACTGAGAATATTCCCACCTACCACTGAGTGAAGCTCCCTGCCCTACTAGAAAGCCTGCTGGACATTTGGAAAGCTAAGTAGCCCATCAACACTTGAGCAGAGAGATCAGCAGGCAGGAGTTAATAAGTCTGCAAAGCCAGGAGCCCTGTTGGGCCAGGGAACTTGAGTTGCGGGTCAACTTGAGTCCAGACCATAAATAAAGACCCTTACTGACTGTGGAGCTGATTCTCCCACTGCCTGGACAGGGAAACTAATTTGCAACTCCACTGATGGCTGAATACAGCTTTCAGCCTGCCCAACCAAGGATCTTAACCAGAGCACATGTGAATCTGTGAGGCCCATCCAACAGCCCTGCTTACCTAGAACTCAGCACAGCCAGTAGCTTTCTTCATCTGCAGAACAAAACCAGTAGCCTTGTCTGGCCAGGAAACTTAATGCACAACCTTGTCTGATGTGCACACCCAGTCAACAAGCTGTTTATGCATTGGGTGTCAAAATGCTACCACACCAGGGCAGGGAAGCTAATTCATGAACCCATCTACTGCTGAGTATAGTATCCAGTCCTGACCATTTAGTAATTCTGACTGGAGAACCCAGGCAAACTTGCTTGGGCAGAGAACCAAGACAGTAGCCTTATCCAGTGGTTCTCAGCAGCATCTCTCCTGCCACTCGGCTCAGAGCCAAGCAGTGAACTGCCTCATAAACAGGCCCAGATAGCAAGCCCTACCACTCCAAGGATGTTGCCAGCAGACACACCCAGAAACCCAAACTGATCTTACTGGCAAAGAACTCTCTGCTAAAGGAAACCTATGAAGTCTGGAAGAGGAAATAATTCAAATACACATATACCAACATAAGGAACTAAGATTTATGAAAAATCAGGTAACACGACACCAAGGGAAACATTAAAGCTTTAATAACTGGCCCTAAAGAAATGGAGATCTGTGAAACGTCAAAAATTCAGAATAATCCTCAATGATATTAAGTGAACCATGAGAACATGCAGGCAACTAATGAATTAGGGAAACAATGCATGAACAAAAGAAATTCAACTAAGTAATAGAAACCATCCAAAAAAAAAAATTTCCTAGGGCTGAAAAATACAATGAGTAAACTGAAAAGTTCAATAGATTCTAAAGCAGACTTGACAATGCAGAAGAAATAGTGACCTAAAAGAGAGGACATTTGAAATTATGCAGTCAGAGGAGCAAAAAGGGAAAAATGCAATGAGAAAGAATGAAGAAAGCCTATGAAATAACAAGACACTGTCAAAAGAAATGATCTGCATTGTGGAAATTCCAGAAAGAAAAAAGGGACAGAAAGAGTATTTAAAATAATGGCTGAAAACTTCCCGATCACTCTTCATGAGGCCAATAGACTCCAAATAGATTGAGCCAAATAGGGACATACTGAGACATATAATCATTAAATTGTGAAAAATCAAAGACTAAAATAATTTTGAAAGCAGCAAGATTAAAAAGTTACATACAAAGAAATTTCCATAAGACTATTGATGTTTTCTACACAAAAATGTTTCATACCAGGATAGAATGGGATGATATATTTAAAATATTGAAAGAAAAATACTCAACCAGGAATTCCATACCCGGTGAAGCTGTCTTTAAGAAATGAAGGAGGGCTAGACTTTCCTGAGCAAACAAAAGCTGTGGGAGTTTATTACCACTAGACCTGTCTTATGAAAAATGCTAAAAGGAGTTCTTTGGGTGATGGGTGATAGTAAAAAGATGCTAATTATCATAAAAACATAGAAGGCAGTATAAAACTCACTGGTAATAGTAAATATACAAAATTAGATTCTGTAATATTGTAATGGTCCATAATGCACTTACAACTCTAGTTTAAAAGATTTAAAATGTAGAAATAATAACTACAATAATCTTATCAGTTACCATATATTTAAAAAATAGGTAAGCTGTGATATGAATAACCTAAAATGTGAGTATAAGTATAAGTTTAAAGTTTAGGAGTGCAATTGAAGTTAAATTGTTATCAGTTTAAAATGGGGTTTTATAACCTCAAGATATCAGTTTAAAATGGGGTTTTATAACCTCAAGATATTTTATGTAAGCCTCATGGTAACCACAAGGGAAAAACCTGCAGTAATTACACAAAAGAACCTGAAAAAGGTCAATGCATGCTGATAACAAAAGACATCAAAACACAAAAAAGACAGCAAGATAAGAAACAAGGAATAATGGATGTACAAAATAGCCAGACAGAATGGATGAATTGCTACAAAAAAAAAAAAAAAGACCCAAGAATATGCCGCCTACTAGAGACTCACTATAGCTTTAAACACACAAATAGAAAAAAGGGATGAAAAAGATTTCAAGAAAACGTTAACAACAACAACAAAAAAGGCAGGGTAGCAATACTTATAGCAGACAAAATAGACTTTAAACAAAGACTGTAATAAGGGACAGAAAATTATATAATAGGGTCAATTCACCAAGAAGATAGAACATATAAATATTTATGCACCTAAATATATAAAGCGAAAACTAATAGAGCTAAAAGAAGAAATAAATGGCAATATAATAATTAGGAACTTTAATACCCCACTCTCAACAATGGGTAGATCATTCGCACAGAGTATCAGTAAGAAATTAGAGGAATTAATATCAGTAAGGAATTAGAGGAATTAATACCAGTCTTTCTCGAACTTGTTCAAAAAAATCAAAGAGGATTGAACCCCCTAAACTCATTTTACAAGGACAGCATAACCCTGGTACCAAAGCCAGAAAAAGATACTACCAGAAAAGAAAACTATAGGCCAATATCCTTGATGAATATAGATGCAAAAACTCTCAAAAAATAGCAAGCAGAATTCGGCAGCACATTAAAAAGATCGTTCACCATGATCAAATAGGACTTATTTCTGAAATGAAAGGATGGTTCTACCTACGCAAATCAATGTGATAAATCACATTAATAGGGTGAAAAAAATATATTGATTTTCTCAATAGACATAGAAAAAGCAGTTGAGAAAATTCAGCTTCAATTTATGATAAAAACTCTGAACAAATTGGCTATAAAGGAATGTACCTAAACATAATAAAGGTTATATATAAAGATTGAAAGCTTTTCCCTTAAAATCAAGAATAAGACAAGGTTGTTCACTTCCACGACTATTATTCAGCATAGAGCAATAAGTCGAAAAAAAAGGAAGGAAGGAAGGAAGGAAGGAAGGAAGGAAGGAAGAAGGAAGGAAGGAAGGAAGGAAGGAGAGAGAGAGAGGAAGGAAGGAAGGGAGGAAGGAAGGGAGAGAAATATTAGAAAAATATCAGAATTGGAAAGAAAGAAGTAAAATTATCTCTATTTGCAGATGATATGATTTTACATATAGAAAAAATTAAAGACTACATCAAAAACTGTTGGATCTAATAAAAAATTTCAATAAAGATGCAAGATACAAAATTAACATACAAAAATTAGTAGTATTTCTGTATACTAACAATGAATCCCTGAAAAAGAACTAAAGAAAACATTTCTATTTATAACAGCATCGAACACAGTAAATACCTAGGAATAAGTTTAACCAAGGAGGTTAAAGATCTCTTTTCTGAAAACGACAAGACATTGATTAATGAAACTGAAGAACACACAAATAAATGATGAGTTCACAGATTAGTTTAAATATTACTACCAAAATAGTAAATAGTACCACCAAAACCCATCTGTAGAGTCAATGTAATGCCTATGAAGATTCCAAAGGCATTTTTTTTTAGAAGAAAACAATCCTCAAATTTGTATAGAACCATAACAGACCTCAAATAGCCAAAGCAAACCTGAGAAAGAAGAACAAAGCAGAGAGCATCTCTCTTTCCGATTTCAAGGTATATTATAAAGCTATAGTAATGAAATCAGATGGTACTGGCATAAAAACAGACATTGACCAATGGAACTGAATCAAGAAGCCAGAAATAGACCCATGAATATATAGTCTATTAATATTTGACAAGGGAGCCAATAATATTCTGTGGAGAAAAGACAGTTTCTTCAGTTGGTGGTGCTGGGAAAATTGGATATCCACATGTAATGAATGAAATGAGACCTCTATCTTACACCACTCACAAAAATTAACTGGAAATCAATTAAAACTATATGTAAGACCTGAAATCATAAATCTCCTAGAAGAAAACATAAGAGAAAAGCTTCTAGACATGGGTCTTGGTGATGATTTTTTTGGATATGACACCTAAAAGCACGAACAATAAAATTTAAAAATAAGGGGAACTACATCAAACTAAAATCTTCTTCTGCACAGCAAAAGAAACAACAAAATAAAAAGAACCTGCTGATTGGGAAAAAAAATTGCAAACCACATGTCTGATAAGGGGTTGATATCCAAATACATAAAGAATGCATACTACTCAATAGGTAAAAAAGATAATACAATTAAAAATGGACAAAGAACCTGAGTAGATATTCCGTCAAAGAAGACATACAAATGGGGAAAAGGTATGTGAAAAGATGCTCGAGATCACTATCATTATCGAAATGCAAATCGAAACCACGATAAGATATAACCTCATCCCTGTTAGAATGGTTAGCATCAAAAGGACAGCCCAAAACAAATTCTGGAGAATGTAGAGAAAAGGGAACCCTGGTGTACTGTTGGTGAGATCGTGAATTGGTATAGCCACTATGGAAATAGTATGGAGATTCCTCAAAAAATTAAAACTATAACTACTATATGACCCAGCAATTCCACTTCTGGGTATTTATCCAAAGAAATCCAACATACTAATTCGAAAAGATATATATATACCCCTATGTTTACTACAGCATTTTACAATAGCCAAGATATGGAAGCAACCTAAGTGTCCATCGGTAGACAAATGGATAAAGATGTGGTGCATATACAATTAATATTACTAAAAAAGAAGGAAACCTTCCATTTGTGACAACAAGGATGAACCTAGAGGGTATTATGCTAAATGAATTAAGTCAGAGAATGGCAAATACCATATGGTTTCACTTATATGTGGAATCTAAAAAACAAAACAAAACACGAACAGATGCATAGATACAGAGAACACACTGACAGTTGCCAAATGGGAAGAGGCTGGGGATGGGTGAAAACGGGAAGGTATTAAAAAGTACAAATTTTCAATTGTAAAAATAGTCACAGGGATGTAAATACGGCATAGGGAATTTAGCCAGTCATAGTGTACTAACTATGTCTGGTGTCAGACAGGTACAAGAGTTATTAGGGGGATCATTTCATAAGTTATATAGATGTCTAATCACTATGTTGTACACCTGAAACTAATATAATAATGTACGTTAACTGTAATTGGGAAAATGGGGTTCCAGTTCAAGGTAGTGATACAAGAAGATCCTGAACTCACTCCTCACGCAGACACATCAAGGCTACAGCTAAATATGGAGCAATTTCCTCTGGAGAAAAACCCCAAAACTAGCCAAGTAACTCCACCATATGGACAAATAAGAAAAAACCCACACTGAGGCCAGTAGAAGAGGCTGAGATATAACCTCGCCATTAAACCCCATACCATTGGGAGGGAACTCACAACCCCAAGCTCCTTGAAGAGCTAAGGATATGAACCCCATAGCTGGCACCCCAACTTTTGAGACCTGCCCATGAGAGAAGAGTTCATAAAGCATCTGGCTTTGAAAGCCAGCAGGGCTTGTGTCCACGAGAAACCACAAGGCTAGACAACAAACTGAGAAACAGATCTTAAAGGGCCCGTGTGAATGAACCAATCTGAGGGCCCAGTGCGGAGGCAGGTGACGACTGAGTCTGTCACGTAGATTATCTATTATTCTCTTTTATTTTCCTATTATTGAGCTCTTTTACCCATATGTTACCCCAAATAGTATAAAGATGAGTTTTCTCAGGCTTTGCAGAGTTGGTATGCCCGGGATAAATCCCAACACTATAAAAATGAGGACCCAGTGCAATAGCCTAAAACTCTTCCTCTAACTTTACTCCTTATCACTTATTTAACGTGAAAACAATGGTAGAGGAAAAATTCACGGGCTTCTAACAAACACCTAATTAGATCCTTAAATCTCTTCTGCAACAAAAAATGAAATAGTTTTGAAGCTGAAGCGCCAATTAACAGGGCTTGTCATGGAAAGAATACTTACAGAGCAAAACTTAATACCTCGTTTTCAGATTTGCGTAATGGTTTGTTGGCAAGCCCGTCTTTTTCCCCTGTTTCTTTGCTTATGTTAAATGCTTTCAAAGGGTGTAGGCAAGTAGTCTTGTCAGCAGGGACTTGGCAGCTAATGCCTCCTTCCCAAACCCTGTGCTCAGCCTCAGGACGGTGAGACCAGCCTAGCTACACAGATGATGTATTACAAATCTGATGCTATGATAAAAGAGCGGCAAATTAGGGGGAGTTGGAGTCCATCTGTCTCCTTCAAACATCTCACTTCGGGTATATAAAATGTGTGTTGCCAGCAGGAGTTTCTGAGACAAGATGATGAAGCGGAGGTCTGCTTATATGATTTTACTATTTTTTCAGCTGACTTGGCCCCAGTGGATATATAGGAGGTGAGAGCGAGGAAAATGATTAAATTGCCTAGTAGTAAAAACACACTTCTCCCTGCTTCTTAGTGTGAAACTAAGGAATAGTAGAAAATATTTCCATGAGGTAATAATTGCCTCTTGAATAAGCTTTAAAAAAAAAAAAAAAATCAGTCTATGCCAAATGAAAGTGAAAATGTGCCCAGAATTAGGGTGGAAAGTATAAGTATGTTCAATATGACATCAAGAGACAATTAACTAGATTTTCTGAGTTTTCACTGTTGCTGCAGGAAGATCAAATCCACTTAATCATATCCATGTGTGTGTTACATATCAGATGGATAGACAGATAAAACTCCATTCAGTGAGTGCTTAGTTCCAGGTTCTCTTATGCACACTACATATATTACCTTAGTCTTCACTTTGCATGGAAGGTACTATTATCCCCATTTCACAGTAAAAAACTGAGGCTCAAAAGGTTAATTACTTGTCTAAGATCACACAGCTAGTAAGTGGTGGCAGGAAGGCTCAAACCCTACCCTGTCAGGTGCTGAATTTTATGCTTTTATTTTTACTACTGAGGTATAAAATGAAGATGTTCTTCAAAGTTGTATAAAAATCTATCTATCTATCATCTTTGTGTGCGTGTGTGCTGCTACATGCCAAGCAACTCTGGGGTATATGATTATACTAAATGAAATAAGTCAGAGAAAGACAAACAACATATGATCTCACTTATATGCAGAAACTTAAAGAAACAAACAAACAAACCCAGCTGAGCTCGTAAATATAGAAAACAGATTGGCAGTTGCCAGAATCAGGGCATGGGGTTGGGGGTTAATGAAATGGGTGAAGGTGGTCAAAAGGTACAAACGTCCAGTTATAAAATAAATTAGTTATGGAGATGTAATATACAGAGTAGTGATTGCAGCTCGTAATACTGTATTGTACATGAGAATGGCTAAGAGAGATCTTAGAAGTGCTCATCACAAGAAAAAAACAACTATGTATGGTGATGAATGTTCACTAGACTTATTGTGTGGATCATTTTTCAATATATACAACTATTAAATTATGTCATACACTGGAAACTAATATATTGTATATCAGCAACATCTCAAAAAATCAAGAGGTATTCAGTTATATTGCTCTAGTTTTAGTATTTTTGTGGGTAGTAATTTATAATACTAAGAAAGGAAATAATTTTTAAAAGAAAGAATAAGCCTGGAGTTTTGCTCTGGAGGAGATGAAAGCAGAGACAAAGGCATAAGCAAGTGATAGTAAGACTCCTATGACCAGCGCTGCTGTTGAAGCAGATAATGTGGGATTACGGGTGGGAGCTATCAGGATGTTGGGGATGCTTCCTAGAGGAGATGACATTTGCAGGTCACAAGGGCTGGCCAGGGTCTGCAACTTTCCAATAGAGGGCAAAGCATGTGTGAGCACAGGAAGACGATCATGTGGGAAATAGCATAGGCTGAAGAAGTGGTTAGGGTCAGTTCATGTTACTGCATTTTTTTCATAAAATCACCAAATAAAAAGTGTATTTTAGAAAAACAGCTAATAGCAGTGTAAAAGATGAATTAGCAGGAGAGAGGGACCCCAAACTTGGAAGACATGAAAACAGTCTCAGTGGGAAATGATCAAGGCCTGGATTAAGGCAGCGGTGTCCAGGACAGATGAATAGAAGATGTCCCATAGTTAGGTGATGATGCCTGCTCAGAATCATGAATGTGGCCTTTGTCTTGGAGACTAAGCAAGTACCATCAACGAAGATGGTCTTGCGGGTTGAGGAGCTGTTTTGACGGGAAGAAAGGCTTTGGACAGTGGGTGTGCGCATAGGATGCTTAGGTCCTTTGCTGGGTTGAAGGGATTTCAGCCCACAAGAGGGCATGTTCTATTCTGGCTAGAGATTGTGGAACGTTTGAGTTCTGCCTCATTACTCCATATTCTCTCAGAGCCAAGAGGATTGTGCCATTTTTGGAGCACATCTGAATTATTTGAGGCTGCCTAGAAAAACTCAGTTCCCACACTAGAAAGGTCCCCAGAGATACCTGGCAGAGGAGTGTCCTCATCTCTGGTAGAAATGTGAAACCTCCAAGCCATTTAAGACCCTTATTTTATAAACCCAAGGATACCTGCTGGGATTTGCCTTCTGCATTATAAAGGCACTCCAAAGCACCTTCTTGCATTCCAGCTTCTCTATTTCTCTTTCTGCCCTGTAAACCTGGGGGAGGATAAATTAGGAATGGTGGATTTTTAAGCTTGAAAAACGAGACAATGCATGGCTGGAGACTCTACCCCCGTCGCTAGAGGGCACCAGTTGCACGTAAAATGTCACATGGAAATGGTTTGCAATAAATTTCCCCACTACCGTCGTCTTTAATAACCCCATCTCTACACCCGAGTAAAAGGAATAAGCTAAATTTGACTTTGGAGCATTTTCAGGGGTTTCTTTTAATTCAGAAACCTAATAAGTTGAAGATAAAAGGAACATATGTTTTTCACAGAACTACATGACTATGTGGTCTTTGCTTTACTTATCTGGCTCTTACCATGTGCCAGGTAATGTGTAAAACCTTCTATGAACTTTGCATATGTTTTTATTTCAGACTCTGCAACAAATTAAAATGGCTCATATGGGCAGAATGTTCCCCCCACCCCACCCGCCCAGACAGCAAAACTGCAAGATAAAATTCACCACTCCACACTGTAAATGTAGGTGCTTCTACAAACACCCAGACATAACTTGATCTATTGAAAGTTTAGAAGGAAAAACTGCTCAGATATTTGGTTTACGTGACCCGCATGGGACTGCACAGAAGCAAAATGTCATGAAGAAGCTGCCTGCCAGTGGTCTAGTTTCACCAGCCTTGTGTCAGGAGGCGGACCCCTGTGCCAAGACCTTGCTTGAGTTTATGCAAGCAAAACGGGGCTCATTGTTTCTCACCTGATGTTTTCCCTAAACCATAGTCTTGTGCTTTGGCAAAAAAAATAATAATGATAATAAAAATTGAGCATTCGCCACAGAACGCTTCGAAGCTACTGAGTGCTGACAAGTACTCGGTACTGAATAGAATTACAGGGACTCTGCCTCCCTCAGGCAGGCACACCCCTGGTTAGCTATAATTAGCACCTGGCCAGAGGTCACAAAATTCAGGCTGTGGGAGTGAGTGCATCAGGGGCTGTGTGAGTGCATTAGCTGCCATGCATTTCTGAGTGGTGTCAGGGAGGTCTTCAATCACAATGTGCTTTGTGCTACATACTCTAAAAATGGAAATTAAACCGCGTGCTCCTCACCAGACTGTGTGAGGCTTGATGGATGAGCTTAGTGAACCCAGGAGAAAGGAATTAGCCCAAATAGAAGGAAAAGAAGGATTCAGAACCGTTCCTTGCCCTTCAAACTCGTGCAATCTCCTCCAGGACTGAGGTGAGGGGGTACAGGGACACTCCCAGTGAGGGGCAGGGCCTGCTGGACAAGAGAACATCACATGTCAAAAAGCACAGAGTGCCTGGCACTGGCTAGATTTAAATTAGCTTAATGGTCTTAAGAAGAGGAATATTTCTTCCCATTTCTCTTCCTAAGATCATTAAACTAATTTACAGAGGAAGAAATGGGACTACACTAATTTTTTAAAACTTGGCCAAGGTGAGACTGCAAGTTATACGAGGTAACAGGGTAATAAATAACAGCTGCCTTTGACCACGCACATCCCCCATACCAAACTATTCTCCTCTCCATTCCTTACGACACTGCAGGGCAGATGTTGTCACACCCGTTTTGCAGATTAGAAACCCAGGCTGGGAGAAGTTAAATCACAAGTGCGCCACCATCTTCACCTCCTTCCGAATCCCTCAGCACTGTCACCACCCTCCAGGCGTTCCCTGCCACACCATGTCCCCAGATTTGCTGCTTCTTTCCAGGAAAAAAAAAAAAAATTTGAAGCCTGATAACTAAGTCACATGCACACCCTGGAAAAACTATTAAAATCAAATTGTCAAGACCAGTACTGCCCAGGCATCTGGCACAGCAGTAGCCCTATGCTTTGATTCACATGAAAGGTCCCGTGGCTAAACACACTTAGGACATCTAGCACGCTGTAGCTCCCTCTTAGAGATTCCTCACCTTACGTGTGATGCCCTGGAAAACAGAAGAAGCTCTCTAGATCAGTGTTTGCGTGAACCACCTAGACCTCAGTTACATGACCTCCGTCTCCTCATCTGGGAAATGAGCTAACAGGTAAAAGCGGAGAGAGCAGGTTCTATGTAAGCAGTGAGATTACTGCCAGCATCATTTCCATGTGTAGACAGGGCTCCTGGAACGTGCGGGGAAGGCACTGGCAGCTGCGTCTGAAGCGGCAGGCCAGCCTCTCAGAGCTCCCCGCCCTGGCACGGGCTGAAGTGTGACTGGGAAAAGGTATGGATTTTCAATCAGTTATGGACTGCACTCTACCTGAGCTTTGGGTGCCTCCGTTGCCTTGTCATAAAATAAGGATCAAATGGCGCCTTCCTCTTATTTTTGTGAGCAAATAGCTCAATGAGTGTGAGTTATTATCCTTAGAAGACCATGGGAGAGACCTGTCAAACACGAGGGTGTGGAGCCACCTGGGAGAAAATCAGCTCCCCCAAATGCATCTTAGAAGCCATTTTGGTAAAGAGAGAAACAACCAATAAAACGTTGCACGCAAATTACGCAATGAAAAGAAAACACGTATTTGTATGTGTGTGTATGTATTTGTGTGTGTGTGCATTTTAATATTAAAAACAAAGCATGCTTTGTAAGACACAGGTGGGGCATCTTTTTAGATATGATTGGACATGTTAAATTCATGAGAGGATCTTAAATCATTGCACTTAATAAATTACCTTTGTGGCTTTAAAACACAAATCTCTATTAAAAATAAGTTTACTGGAAGCATGACAGGATTTTTCAGATTAAGCTAAGGGAAGGAATCCTTATGATTGCTGAACAACACATGGAGAACTTGTCATCAAATTAGGTGCTCAGTAAGTGTTAGCACCTTTTTCTTTCCTTTTCTTTCATAAAAAGGAGGATAAAAGAAAAACAAAGGTGGGTAGGAGGGAGATGAAATAGGGAAAGCGAGGAAGAGAAAGAAGAAGAAAGAAAGAAGAAAGAAAGAAAGAAGAGAAAGAAAGAGAAGAAAGAGAAGGAAACAAAAGAAAGAAAATTCCCCCTAAAACACCTATGGAAGAAGTTTGTACATTTAATTATTGATGATATTTGTAGACATTTCAGGGAGTTTCCATAGTACATCCTGTGAGTAAACTCCCACAGTGTAGGAGGGTTTTGTTGTTGTTGTTGTTGTTGTTGTTGTTGTTTAAATTAGACTTTACAGCTAATTCACCATATGGCATCAATTGCCTATCTTAAAGGGATATGACCACCAATCAAATTAGATGTTTCCTCTTACACTTGTTTCTTATCTCTGAGTGTTTGTTTTAAAGGTTAAAAGAAATAAAGAAAGAAAAAACATTTATAGCAGCAGTTGTGAACTGTACCTTTAAAAAGTAACCTTTGAAATCAGGCAGGGATCTTCTCATTGACCTTGGTTGGACCAAAAGATTCTCTTGAAGTCTAAAGGTGTGAATAGGTCTCTTTGTGTGCTCA
Organism: Eonycteris spelaea; assembly: GCA_003508835.1. NCBI lineage: Eukaryota > Metazoa > Chordata > Mammalia > Chiroptera > Pteropodidae > Eonycteris > Eonycteris spelaea. The sequence goes on from PUFA01000175.1 coordinate 1,698,669, forward strand.
GCCCTCGTCTAAGCCAAGCTGGCTTGGGTTTTGTTTTGGCATGTCTGTGAGTATGCCATGGACAAGTAGGTTTTGATTTACAGATACACATAAGTAGATGTGATTTCCTTTCCAGGAAAAGGGCACGAGGGCTAATGCGCTTTAATTTATACACACAGGCTCTTTTAGGATTCTGTGTTGTCATTGGGGCCTGGTCAAAGCGGGTCCCTCAGCAGGAAGCACTGCTCCCAAATGCTTATTGGGGGACAAGTCAATCTGGAAAAACATCAAGGCAAAGAGGCAGTAGGGAAGGACTGGGACAGATGACCTTCGGGCAGGAACCTAAACATCTGGCCGTCATGTTTCAGAAATTTCATTCATATGCATCAAAACTCTATTTATCTGGTTTTCTTTGTTTTGGCTATTCCTGTTTTTCAGGCACCGGTGGTACTTTTGCCTGGAAATGCCTACTGCTATATTTTTTCTGACATGTGGTTTTCTGTAGGATAAGATTTCTGTAATAAATGAGGTTGACTTGGTCTGGTCAGCTAGTGTCAATTTTCCAGTTGTGTACATGGTTCCTTTTCATCTCATAAACAAAAGCTATACCTTCACCACTCCCCAAGCTCAACAACATTTATGGGGGCCCAGAATGACGACTTTTGGTTAAGTGAATTTCAGTAGGTTTAGCCAAGAGATAAATAGAGCTCTTTAAAGCATCGCGTCTCTCCTCCACTAGGAGGCGACTCCGTCGGCTTGATGATAGTGCCAAAGAGGTCAAGCCTGCCTCGGTTTCCAGACCGGTTAGCTATACACCGAGAAAAAATTGTTGCGTGGCCACAGATTGAGCCCCTAAGCCTAGAGAAATGTCTGTGTTGCATAGCCCTAGGGGGCACTAAGGAAAAGCGTCCTTTGCGGACTTTCCAGGGCTATTCTACACATTTGTCCTTTGTCTCCTCACAACCCAGAGAGACAAAGGACGCCTCTGTCCTTTGTTCGGTCGGCTTCTCCTCCGTGGAGCTTTCTGCTCCCTTTCGGATCCTACCTCCATTAAGTTTGTTCCTGTGGCCGGAAGGTGATAAAAGAAACACATTTCAAATAGTAAAAACAAGTGTCCAGGAAGGATCTTGCCATCAGGCTAAAACAAATGAAAAGGCCAGGCCTCTAAATTCTCCATCTGGATCTGGAGCAGCCGAGGGAGAAACACCAGCGAGCAGCTGTCAGCGGCCGCAGCGGGCTGGCTGCACTGGGCTGGCCACACTGCCCAGCACATCAAAGCCTGGACACTGGGAGGCGAGGAGGCACTTCCAGGGCAGCTGCCCACCCACAGTTTGGACGACTCCTGATCCCCTTTGTCCCATGTCAATTTTCCTCCCTTGCTCCCTTATCACAGTATCTCTCACCTGCCCTTTTTCCCTTCTTGTCGTTTTTCACCCTCTGCTCAAAACTCTAGATTCTTCTCACCTTTCATCCACCTACAAATCTCCTCGAGTCCCAGCTCTATAGTGCGCCCCCATCTGTATATCATGGCAATGATAATAATTACAGCTATCAGTTATCGAGAGTTGCTTTTAATCCCATTTAGGTGTTCCAGCAACCTCTGGGGGTGGTGTGCTACAGGATAGGCCAATTGTTGCAATAAGCAGTCCCAGAATTACAGCCAGACTGTTTCCTGCTCTCATGCAGAGTCTGGAGTCTGTGTTCCTGGCTGGGCAGCTCTCCTGAGAAGCCCACCTTTCAGCCCCTTTTGGTGTGCCTCAACCATGCCGGAGTTTTGTTTGTTTGTTTGTTTGTTTGTTTTTTGTAGAAGGGAGAGCGTGCATGGAGGACCGAAGGGATGTTTCAGGAGCCAGGCCTCTGAGTGGCATCTGACTACACCCCTCACATTCTATTGACCACGATCTGACATATGGTCCCTTGTAGCTGCGGGAAAAGCAGAAAATGCAGGCTGAGGACAAAACTTTATAGTGGATGCAGCACAGCATGGTTTCTTCCACAAGGGGGTGCTGTTATCCCTTCGAAGTAGGCAATTGAGGCTCAAAAATTCATCAGCTAATTCATGGTAGAACCAGATTCCAATCCTGTAAATCTGACTTCAAAAGTACACCGTTAACCTTATGTTCTGTTTTCCTCTTCCAATAAAAAGTTATCCCTTCTTTTATGCTAACACTTCACCTCTTAACAAACATTTACTCCCCTGCTTATTGCACTGTGCTGCACCTGTTGTACCAGATTGTGGATGCGCCAGGAAGAAAGAAATCTCACTTTCACGTCTGCATCATCAGCAGATAGCACAGTGCCTGAACACAATGGGGCTCAATGGAAGTTTGACGAATTAATAATAGCTGTGGTTTGCGAGGGGCTCACCAAAGGGCACTCGGCAGGACTTCATAATGATCAGATTATCTCACTACACAGCTGTTCTAGATGACAGTCAAGGAGTCTGGATTACTGCAACAATCGCCCTCATGTAGCTGTTTTTAACCCAGCCGTCAGACTGATCCTTTAAAAATCTGCCCAAATCTCTCCAATGACACATCTGCACGCAGATCTTGGTTTCTTAATCCCATGCTCCAATAAAAGTAACCAGGGCTCATCAGAGAAATGGCTGATTCTAGGGCTCAGACAGGGAAAATACAAGATGAGCCCAGGACATTTTATAGTACCAGGAAATTAAGGTATGCTAAAATAATATAAAACAAAATAACAAATGGGACACGTCAAATGGACACAGGGTGCCAACCCAAAAGAGCTTCCGATGTCCAAACCAGGAACTCTTGGAGAAACAAAATAAATAATGACACTTTGGAATTACAATTGAAAGGACAAAATAATACTCATATAAATAAATAACCAAATAAAGAAGGAATGACAAATCTTCCTTACAGAAGAATTCCAAATATTAAACAGCAGGAATGAAAGAAAGAGGAAACCACACTTCGAACAACACTTGCTACAGTCAATGTCCACAGCTGGGTGCTAATATCATGTGGGCAAAATGTTAAGAAGCAAGATGCTTTCATAGCTTCAAAGTATCTCCTGCAAACCACTCATTAACTACTGTGGTGGTTTTAACATAGATCCACAAATTCTTTGACGATCTTCACTTCAGGAGGTGGAGTTATCTCTCCTCCCCTTGACCTTGGGCTGGACTTATGGCTCCCTTCTGTTGAATGGAGTCTAGAAAGGAGAAAATAGTAATTTTTCAGTAGAGCAACTGGGTGGCTGTGGTCAAAGTTAACATCACCAGCAGTAGACAATGGTGATATGTACCCCCTGACATGGTGTGATGAGAAGGGCATTTCGCCTCTGGAGAATCCTTCCTCAAAACCCGTACCCCCAGTCTAATCATGACAAAACATCAGACAAACCCAAATTAAGGGACATTTTACAAATACCTGACCAGTATACCTCAAAAATGTCGAGGTCATGAAAACCAAGAAAAGGCTGAGAAACTGTCACAGATTGGAGAAGGCTAAAGAGACATGACAACTAAGTCCAGCATGCTATCCTGTATTGGATCCTGAGACAAAAAAGGACATTAGTGGAAAACCTGGTGAAATATGAATAAAGTCCATAGTTTACTAAATCCGCGCCAATGTTACTTAGTTTGGGTAAATGTGCCTTGTTTATATAAGATGTGAATATTAGGGAAAGCTGGGTGAAAAGCATATGGGACCTTTGTGGATTATCACTGGAATTCTTCTATAAATCTAAAATTATTTTAAAATAAGATGTTTCCAAAAATACTGAAGGCAAAGACCCTCATTTTTATGCTGAGTAAATACGAAGTCCTTTTCAACAGCCTGCAAACACTCACTGTCCCCTCTCTGACATTGTCATCTTCACTCACTCCCCCCTACTTCAGACACCTCTAGCTACACAGGTTTCCTTCCAGATCCTTCAACACTCTTAGCACGCTCCTACCTCTAGGCCTTGACATTTATTATCCCCTTTGCCTGGAAAGCTTCTCTCAAAGATAGCTTCATAGCTAGGTCTCTTACCTCTTGGAGATCTACTCAGATGTGCCCTATAATCATGATACCTTCTCTGATCAACCTATATAAAAAACACACATGTCTGGCATACCCTCTCTGTCTCCTGCTTTACTTTTCTCTGTTGCTTTTATCATTTTCTATAATTTAATATATATATATGTGTATATATATATATATATATATATATATATATATACACATATATATATTAATGTCTATAGCACCTGGCATTCTTAGGCGATCTCCTCCAAGTACTAACCAGGCCCGACCCTGCTTAGCTTCCGAGATCAGATAAGATTGGGCACGCTCAGGGTGGCATGGTGGTAGACAAATTCAATGTATTTTATTTGCTTATTTTTCCTCATTCATCTCCCTTATGGTAGGCAGAATAATGCCTCCCAAAGAAGTCCATGTTCTAATCCCTGAAACCTATGACTATGTTAGGTTACTTGGCAAAAGAAAATTAAGATTGCAGATGAAATTAAGGTTGCTAATCATCCAACTTTAAGATGGGAAGATTATCTGGGTGGGCCAATATAATTATGGGGGTCTTCAAAAGTGGAAGAGGGAGGCAGAAAGTAAGTGGGAGTAAGGCAGTGTGAGAATGAGTCGGTCCCCATTGCTGGGTTTGGAGATGAAAAGAAGCCAAGAGCCACAAGCTGTGGCAGCTTCTTGAAAAGATGAGGAAATTCTTTCCAAAGGAGTCCAAAAGAAATGCAGCCCTGCTAACATCTTGATTTTAGTACAGTGAGACCAATATCATGCTTCTACTTTACAGAACTGTAAGATAAAATATCTTGTTTTGTTTTAAGCTACTAAATTTATGGTAGTTTGTTACAGCAGCATAGAAAACTGACTTATAACATGAACAAAATTAATGACTCAATGCAAATGTCCATATGGGATCGGGGACCTGATGAGCGCTGACATTTGGCTAGTGTGGGAAATGATATGCAAGGAAAGGACTATTTTCATCATAAATTATCCAGTGGTGATCAGCAAGTCAGTGAGATTCTATGAGCACAGGGTGTGCCTGAGAGTGTGTGCAAGTGTGTGTAAGCAGGGGCCCTGTCTGTGGTGTTGAATTCCTGCCATACCCTCACAGGCGTAGTCCCTTGTCTTTGGGGTAAATGCTAATAAGAGCAAGGCCGTTACCATTTCGTGTGTTTGAGATTCAGATTCTAGGTGGACGTGAACAACATTCCCGGACACTTTGCCCGAGTGCCCTGCACCCACCTGTCTGCACTAGACAAGAGAGAAAATGGTAACCGCAGCATCCTGGGACTAGCTTTCTGTTCAAGGCTGACTCCGAGGCATTAAAAAAATCTTACAGGAAGTTGATCTAGAAAGGCAGTGCAAATGCCTTTCCAGTGTTTACTCAGAGTCCTCAACTGGAGTCAGACCATTAGGGATTATAGATTGAGCGTTGAATTTGTTGTTTTCATTATGTAAAATAACAGAAGAGCCAGAAGCAACATTACCAAAATACTGGAGAGCTTTATAAATAAAATAGGAATAATAGATACTTGAAAGATAATGTCTTCAAGCACTTCAGAAATTTAGATCAGTGGCTCTGCATTCATTTTGCAATAGGTTTTGATGGTTAAATTTCCTTTTCTGAGTAAGTCAGCAAAAGTTTTAACTAAATATAAAACACAAATTGAACACCAAGAACATTCACCATAAAGTGTTCATTTATGTACTTAATATAGTTATAATCATGTTGTAGCAGTAGAAGCTTTTGGTTTGCACATGACAAGAAAATCTGACCCAACTTGTCTTAAGCAATAATGGGAATTTATTGGTTCACAGAAATATGAAATCCTGAGGCAGGACAGGCTCCTGCAACGTTTACTTAAAAGTACACGATGTCACCAGGACTGTACTGCAGTTCCCTGCAGTTCCCTCAACTCCCAAAGTTTGTTGGCTTTTTTTTTTTTTTCTTGGACTGTCTTTTCTCACCTCTATGGCTCCCAAAGGAGTGGGCTTCCTTTCTCCATGTGATATACAAAGCCGCCCTGGAGCTCCTATTCAACTCACTGGACTGGGGAATGCCGGGCTGATAATGGTACAAGGCCTGTGGGTGAAATCCAGCCAGCTTTCTGATTTTGTGAATAAAGGTGTACTGGAACACAGCCACTCCCATCCGTGTACATAGCGTTTATGCTGTTTCATGCTGCTGTGGCAGAGTGCAGTGGTTACCACAGAGACCCTATACCACGGAAAGCCTGCACTATTTACTCTCTGGCCCTTGACAGAAGAAATTTTTGCTGACCCCTGACGCAGAGTAATAGGGAATAACTCTGAGAACACTCAGCCCAGAAGCTGTTTTCTTCTCACCCATAGCAGTTGATTTATTCTATTTCTTTTTCCCACCGAAACACAGAAGGAAGATTTTTCTCAAGCCAGTACAGCAGTTTTCAAAAGTCATAAGTCAGACTTCCTGATGTTTTAGGACTTACACGGACCCTCGCAATAGCTAATAGTAACAGCAATAGCTATGGTTAGGGAAATAGAATCATTGAGGACTGTATTGCAAATTAATACTAATAGCACTCCCCGTAGGTCAGATTCTGGACGAACACTTTACATATGTTAGCCTCTCACAATGTTTTACAACGTGTGTTCTAACCTTGTTTCTGTTTTATACACGAGGCACTGGGAGTTTAAGAAATGTCCAGTTTGCGTTGCTGGTGAACAGCGCAGCTATATTAGGAAGCTCGGCTTTCGGTGGGACTCCAGAGTCCACAGTATTAATCAGTGCACGAGGCTGCCTCGCCGAACTGGAATTCAAACTGAGCAAACGCAAAAGAAGTTAAGAATTATCTGAGGTTTGTGATGTGGCTTGACACTGAACATAAAAAATGTGAGACACGCAAAAGGAGAGCAGAGTTTCCAAAAAAAAAAAAAAAGAGAAGAAAGACCTGGCCTTCACGTGGCCAGACCAGGAAGCAAAACACAGAGGAAGTCAGGAACAGAAATAAACATTTCCTTTAGCCTCCTCTTGCTAAGCAGGATCCTGATGAAGGGGACTTTGGGAGGGAATGCCTTGAACCACACCAGTGGTAGCCAGAAGTTGTTCCAGAGAAAAATGGTCCTGTGATCAACTCAGTTGTAAAAGTATAGCATGCACTAATCCACTGAGGGGAATTCCCAGTGCAAATGTTATGAGATTTTGAGAAATGCTAGCATAAGGAAACCAGTTTGCCTAACCCACTATTTACTGAATCTATTTGACCACTGAACATCCTTTGTGGGTATGTATATCTATAAATATGCCAAAAAACAAACTTTTGATCCATTTTGTTGTATGATTTAAATGTATCATTTAAATGCATGGCAATAGGATTTATTCCATAGTCCATAATGTGAAACCATTGTTTCTTAAGTTATCTTTTTTGTTATCTTTTTTATAATCTCAGTAAAAGAGCCATTACAAGGTAATTAAAATAGGAATTGAAAGTAGATGGATCTCTGGGCGCCAGATGGACTGACCACTGAACCAGGTGAGCTTCCTTGCCAAAAGGGTTCTGTGTAAGGCCCACTAGAAGAAGGGCCGGCCAAGCTAGGTTCACCCATTACAAAAGCACACCATAAATAGTATTAATATGCTGATACACTAAAGGACTAAACCGTGCAAGACAACTAAGTAGGTAATCAGAACACAATCTTCACCCCCAACCCGAAAATTACAAATGGTATAAGCATAATTCAAAGGAATTTGAAGACTGAAGCTATCAACATGGCAGGGACTATTGTCAACAGAGAGGCTGCATGGGAGAATGGGATGCCTAAGCTGGACCTTAAAGGGTCTAGCGTGTGTGGGCAGTGGGGAGAAGGTGGGAAAGAGGGTCTCAGACCAGCAAAAGCAGAGGTAGCCTGGGTGTACAGAGGGGTGGGGGCTGGAATGGGTGGAGGGCGTTGGCTGTGGTTGGTGAGTTGAGAGGTGAAGTGGCCAGTGTATGGGAAACCTAGCAGAGGAGAGTGGCTTTAATTCAGCTGATAATTAGGAAACATTGTATGTTTCTGAACATGGCTACAGTGTGTGTTGTTTTGACACATTTTGGTCTACAGTATGAGAATGGATTGGGAGGGAGGAAGCTAAAAAAGGAAGTAGAATTCCCTTATTACTGAGGAGGAAGTCACCATTAGGGACTGTTCAGTCTAGTTTCATGTCCAAGACGGCTAACCTCCAAACCTCCAAAGACAAAGTGATTAATTTTATTTTTTGGAACTACCCATAGACATTGATTCTACGAGCAACTGTGACGTGACCCGTTGTTGAATCATGGTTATAATTAGGAAGATGGGTTGCTTGCTTGCTTTTAAAATAATATGTGTGTATGCCAAGGGATTATACCCGTGTATATTATTTGTTTTCACAGGACATGAAATACAGGGGAAAAATCTATGGAAGACAATAAATCATCCTCAATGTCAGACATGCTGTATGTGTTGGGAGTATTTCCTCCCGGAAACAATAGGGCGGAGGCGGCAGGAGATGAGGCCGTGCTCAGCAGTCACTGCAGCAATGCTCGCTAGGCCCTGCCATCCAGCTGAGGGCTGGAGCAGGAGAAAGTCGTGAGTGGAGGGCATGTGAGCGCTCCCCTGTCCTGCTCAGGGGCACATGCGGGTTAGGGTTAAATGCTCTTGACAGGTCTGGGCTATTTCAGTGACTTCATTCTCAAGGGCAAAACTTCCAATGCCAATCCCAATCATCTCATTATGTGACATTTCTCACTCCACCCAAGTCAAGGCCATTGACGCCTGCTTTAAGGTCCAGTCCAAGTCAATAACATATATATAAAAGAAATACTTCTGCTTTCCACACATCTTAAAACATCATGTGAGTCTGTAGTGAATCATTGAAGTGAGATCGCGTCACGTAACCCAAACGGAACTGCCCTGAGACTCCGTTACCTGTCCAACTCTGCGCAGCCCCACGCAGCCTCTCCAGGTCTCTCCCAAGCCAGGACTTGCTGGCCATCTCGTCCTTGCTCTTGATTCTCAGTCTTGCTTCCTCCTCTCCCTGTTGCATCTGGAAGTTTTCTTTGTCAGCTCAAGATTTTTTTTTTTCCTTTCTTTTTAAAATTCATGTAAATAAATGTAGTGTCTCCAAGTTTTAATTTTTTTTTTTTCACTTTACCCACTACTCAATCCATGAGACAAAGGACAGGAAATTGAGCAGTTCAGCTAAGGAATTTTCCCTAGAAAGCTGAGGAGGGTAGAAGATGGTGAATGACAACGTTTTTATAATATTACACCTGCCACACAAACAGGCGAGGGTAACCCAATATTATTAAGAGGCTGGAACTTCTTAATCCAGATTATTTATGGATAAACTCCAGGCAAAGATGATCTCTGGAAAGTAGGAAGCTGATTACTGCCAGTAAATAAATTGACTCTAAACTCTAGTAGGTTCCCAAAGAAAACTCACTTCAAATTAGTTAGCTCCTTTGTTGATGTTTTCTGCCACTTAGAAGCAAGTGTTTGGACATAGTGACTTGCAAAATGAAAAAGCTCACACCAGACCTGGGGGTCCTGAATGTTGAGTAAGGCCACCTTGCTTCAGATGGTTGCAGTTTTATGTAGAACATTTCAGAAAATTCTGGATGTTATTTGAGGGCTGACATGGTAACTTGCCAGTCTCACGTTCTCTCAGGGATTATTATTATCAAACCAACAAAATTACTATATCGGGACTCTGTTAGTGTTATGAGAGTTAAAGATGGCTGGGTGTGGTCCTGCTTTGATAACATCCGTGAATCTTTCTTGGAATTTCCTGGCATCAATATGGATATCTTTTTCTTCTACTGTTTCTTGGGTCTGTGGATCTGTTCTTGTTTATGCCTCTCCTATTCTTCTGTCTATCCTGCAATTGTGTATCCTTCTGGCTACTCAAACCGGTGGCTTCTCTATTGTGGAGCTTTGCCCAGCCTGTCTTTTGGTTTCTCCATAACCTTCCTTCTGTCTTAGATATGGACTGTAAGGCTGACCATGGAATTCTACAAAAAGGATTCTGGTGGCTTATGATAAAATATTTTGAGAACAAGAACCAACTAATGGGAAAAAATTAATTGTATATTAAAATTATTCTCAGATACCAGAGAGATTAGGTTAAAGACATATATTACAGTGGAAAGTCAATATGGTGACCAATAAGGAGATGGCCTCTTCCTACTTTCACCAATAATATGAATTTATGAAAAAAGCAAATTATATAAAGATATTAATATTTTGGAAAAATAGAAGTGTTCTTTTACAGCTACAAGAAACTTTAAATTACCTGGGGCAGCACTATGATTCTAGGATAAAGACCCAAGGCCTAGAGTAGTAGAGCACTTTATTCAAGGCTCCTTTGGCCAGTGGCTGCAACTTCTTTTGATGGATGCCAGATGTTATTTTAGGTCCCAGATAAGCAGCCACAAACAAGGTCAAGGACTCTGTCCTCTTGGGGTTTAAACATCAGTGGGGGAGGCAGATAAGCAAGTATGCTAATAACAAATGAACAAGGCTATTTAAACACTGATGAATCCTTTGATGGGGGAAATGTGATAGATTGAAAGAGGTTCTGGAGAGAGGACTCTGGTGCTGAGTGGTGACAAGTACCAGTCCTGTAAAGCTGGTTTAAGTCCAAATGTGTGGGAAGTGCCGCAGCACTCCAGATTGCCTCCAAAGAAAACACCTAAGACATTTTTCTCAGTTCCACAGGGATTCTGTCATCTCCTTAGAAAGCTTTCAAAAAGAGAAGTGAAACACATATTAATGATATATATAAGCATCATGTAGTAAAACCTGTAATAAGCAGCACATTGTCCTAGGGCTTTTTAAAAATCTGCATAGCATCCTATCCTTGCCCTCAAGATGCTTATAGCCTAATGAACAGCTTCTCGGTCACAAAGGCAACCTCCTGCACCTTGACCATCACTCTGAGATCTATTCAAGTAGAAGTAAGGGAAGCAGCTACTTTGGCTTAAACAAGCTTTTGTTCAAGATCCTGTCCTCTTCTAAAAACAGCTCTTAGCCATGTCTCCATGGCTTTGGTTTTAGATCTTATCTACCACCACACATTGGGATTTAATGATATCATTATGCTTACAGAGTAAAACAAAAAGTTCAATGTGTATATTTACAATATTGACTCTCAGACTGTTGTTAATCATGGGTAGTAAATAAGAAGAGCCAATAAAATTTTAGTGAGTGCAAAGCATTTTTTTCTTTTTAAAAATAAAATTTAGCTAAAATATATTGATATTGCATACAGAGAATCCAAGCTATACCTTGATCATTATTCTTTAGCCTGTGATCTTTAAGGAACTACTGTGAGATGGATTAATATATATTTAATGTTGATAATAGGAGAAATATATTTTGTTGAAAAATTATCTTCACACCTATTCTCAGAGAAAACTTTCTCCCAGATTATATGAGCTTCACATTATCATTGAAGAGAGAAAAATAAAAGCCTTAAGTAGCATATTTAAAGTTTGGAGAAGAAGGCTAGACTATGACAGACGGTTTTTTTTTTTTTTCAAGCAGGTTTAAAGGAGATCTAGAGGATCTTTAAAATGGTAATAAAATTGTTTTCAGTCCAATTGCAATAACATTTCAGAAATTGTTGAGAGTGATGGGCTGACTAAAAAAAAATCTAGAAAAATTACATAGCTCAAAAAATATGAGAAATCCAGATGGCGTCATCTTCCCCTGGGAAGTGGGGTTTGCACGCAGTCATGGCGTGTGTGAGGCAGAGTGGGCGCGCTGTTTGCCTCTCAAGAACCTGACAATACAAGGAGTTTTGATAGTTGTGAAGCATAGAATTTCTCAGTAATGGAAGAAAGGGTGAGAATGTGAAAGTGTCCCTTTGCTGGAGTGCAATAGGACTTCAGAAGCTTCTCCGCTGTCTCAGTTTGAGCCTCAAAGCCAAGAATGAAACACTAGGTGCCAAAGCTGTTTTCCATCTGCAGGACGCGCTAAGGAGATGGCTGAGGCTCTGTGAAACTGATCGAGGGTTCGTAGACGCTTCCTTCAGAGGCGGTTTGGAGTGCTGTGGTGTTTCTCTTCTCCCTCACCCCAAGTCTTGCTATGGGGAAGGGGAAAGTGCTACCCAGTAACCCAAGTAAGAAGTGCTTCAAGGAACCACTCAGACAGCTTGACCTTGTGTCTGGCACGCCTCATCCCCAGGCCTGACTCTGTGGCTAGGTCAGCCTGGAGCTGGCAGAGCAAAGGAGAGTGCATCTCCTTGGGAGTGAACAAGACAGCAGGGCAAGAGTGATTGTTTTCCTTGGATCAGATGTGGGCCTCACTGGAAAGAGCCAGCCTGTCCATGCAGATACTCTGAAGGGACAGAGTAGACCCCACGGAGGCATAGAATCCTAAAGCCCAAGCTGAGGGGGTGCCTAGTGGTCAGCCAGAAACGAGGCATTGCTGCGTTCTCTGAGGAACCTGCCAACGTGCCCCACAAGAATGAAAGTCAGCCTCAGACACGACTCATGCCCAAAGGGCACTGACACTAATTTACATCTGTACCTTTTCTCTCTAAGCCCTACCCCCAGGCCCAGTCACAGAGTGGTCCAAAACAGAAACTGGTGCGGGGAAGAGGAGATGACAGAGTGGTGGGGTAAGAGGAGATGACGAAAGGAAAGAAGTCAGTCATTGCTCCTCCCCTTCCTCATGGCAAAATTCTAAGTGGAGCAGATCCGAATGGAATGATTGGGAGAGAAGTTTTAAGTTTGCATGATTTAGAGTTTTGTTATTCTACTAGAACAGACTGAACTCTAATTTTTAGCTGGACTGAACTCAACAAAGTTTGAAAGAAACCAGAGAACTTTTATTATCTAAGCAGTATTAGAAACCAGAGACATCCCTAAGATTTCATTTCAGGGTCAGAAAAGAACAGGTGAGGTGTTTAATAGGCAGAAAAAATAAAATGAAATTGGTTTGTAGATCAGTTAATAAGCGGGTTCTATGACTTGGACACACACTGACATAGTGTGGCTTTGGGGTTCAAAGCCCAATGACCAGTGATGGTATTTGCTTAACTTGTATTCTCTCTGAGACAGTGTCTGTGAAGTGCTTAGCACGTGTCTGGCACAGAGCAAGCCTTCAATAAACAATGGTATTATTATGTTAGTTATTTCTAATTATTATTACAGGGCATCTGGTTTAAGACACATCCAACTAGACTCTCAGCAACTCTCAGCCAGCAGGTTAGGAAGCAGGGACAGTTTCAGGCCTCCATAGAGGGAGCTCTGAAACCATCCATCCGCAGGCTCAGGGGTGGAGGAGCCTCTACCAGCTGTGGCTTCCGTGGGAAAATGATCTAACTGATGGGACAGACTCCAGGGAGGGACCATGGCAGAGGGATCAGGCTGTCCTGACTTGGAATCTTGGCTCCACAGCTGAAATGGACAAATTATTAACTTCTCTGAACTTCAGTTTTCTCATGTTTAAAAAATCCAAAAATAATATGTACCTACTTTGGGGGAATGTTCACTTAATTGGGTTGTTACGGTACATAATGGATATTCCATTTGTTTGCTTCCTTCTTCCCAGTTCACCTAGCCGTGTTCCTTTTCTTTAGTTCTTAAAACCCCTTTATGGAAGCCCAGCATTCTTAAACGTTCCTGCTCATGCCGTTTCCTCTCGTTATCTGGGAAAGTAGTCTAATAAACTAATCTCTAGTAAAGTAGAAATGAATGATAATTGCTTGGATTGAGATTACCTTTTCATAGAGGAATCTGAAGGATGGAGAGCAGAGAAGAAATCTCAGACCTGAACTTTCACACTCGCCTCCACCTGAGGTGAAAGGCTTAGGGCTGAGGACCAGAGTAAGCACTCCCACTGGACTGATGCTCCACTGATGACAAACCTATCGTATTTCCAACGTGAGCAGCCAACTCTTACACCTGGGGACCTACTCTACCCTTCTGTGCCTGGCTCTAAACTAGGAGCTTTGCAACAGAATCACACCGATTCTTTGTGCATCTGAAAGCCAAGAGAGGTAGCTACTCAAAATACAAACCAGACAGACTTTAAAGTAATCTTTCATTCCCAACAACCCACCATGAGGAGACAGTACTGAAGCAATTCAAGAAATACATGTGGGGGTGAAAAAAAGATGAAAACTTTGTAAAGAGAAGGAGAGAGAGGAAAGAAAAATAAAAACCCCTAAACTTTAAATGCTTGAAATTGTTCTTAAACTCTTTATCTTCCTTTGCTGTGAGTTAATACCCATTTCTGTTGGATCAGCACACAAGCTACTTTCCACAAATCTGCCCGGTACTCCACGGTGACAAGAGGTCAAAGCGTAATGCGTGTCCATGTCCCTTAATCTGGAGCTGGTATTTGGCAGTGTTTGAGGGGACTTAACTTTAATTAATTGACTCCTTAGGAATGGAGCTGACAGTTTCCCTTTCATAGATTTCAGAAAATTGAATTTTTTTCCTTAAAGAACCTCACAGTGCTCTAAATCCCTGGGCCTGTGGAGGAAGCTGTCATAAAATAGCTTCTCTTTTACAGGGTTTCTCTCTTCACACAACAAACACAATATTATTCATCCTCGAGGGAAAACATAAGGTGCTAAAGGATAGTCAGTGTTGAAATTGGGAAGGATAAAAATATTATAACTGAACCGTGGCCCCTAAACATTCCTCTTCCTCTTCAGGAAACTTTCTGGAGGCTTCCAGTCTCATCACATTGAACTTCAGTGCGTTATTAAGTCTTGCCAAAGTAACCCACCTTGATCTCAATGTCTCTCCAGAGGCTTTGAGCCCATAGCCATCAGTCATCCCTAATCCATAAAGTAAATGTGGCCTCACGCTGGTAGCAGAAGTTGCAGTGGGAGGCTGAGCTGTGCTTGCCCCAGGGTCTGAGCGTGTGTGAGCATGTCTGGAGGACCAGTGGATGGGCCTGCCAGGCTCTGTTGCCCAGTGAGAACAGGGCACTCACTAGGCAAGAAGATATCCTGAAAGCAGAGCAAAACATGCTGCTTATCTTGCACAAAGTGAGCTCTGAGGAAGCACAGAATGAATCTGTAATTGCCCTCAGGGGTGCTGGTCCATGTCCAAGAGAGAGGGGCTGAAATGAGATGGGACAAAAGCTGAAGAACTCTTGGAGATGAAGTGCCAGCAATCCAGGACTCCAGAGGTGGCGCTGATGGAATACAGCTCCCCTAGTGTGCACAGTACTTGTCTTGACGTGGCTTTGCCTTGTCATGTTAGTGTCCTGGCCAGGTAGGAGCCACGGTGGCAGCACTC
This sequence comes from Eonycteris spelaea, assembly GCA_003508835.1. Taxonomy (NCBI): domain Eukaryota; kingdom Metazoa; phylum Chordata; class Mammalia; order Chiroptera; family Pteropodidae; genus Eonycteris; species Eonycteris spelaea. The sequence continues at coordinate 1,713,901 of PUFA01000175.1, forward strand.
TGGCATGCATCCACAGTGCTGTGCCTCTAGTGGGCATTGTCAATGACAAGTGACAATGGGTTACAGTTGAAAGTAGTACTTCGTGGTCAGCCATGACAAGAGACAGTTCCAAGATAAGCAGCAGTAATAGCTAAAAAGTGAAAACTGTGAATATTGAAAGAATATTTCATGGAGCATGTGTAGGACTCTTCTGAGAATTCTCAGAAGTTCCAAATTGTATTTTGAGGGGAAGAGTATTTGAGTTCCCCTAGACCTAGTGGAACTGAATTAGAGAAACACCACATCATGATACTGTTTTAAGACTCTTGCTGCCCTTGGTTGATATGTTATGGGAAATCAAGCCTATGTGTGTTGGGATAGTGGGTCTATATTTTGATTGTTGATGGTAGGCTAGGGGATAAGACAGTCAGAATGCTGACTAAGAATCATGCTAAGTCAAGAAGTCGATGTGCCCTGAAACTGGAAGGTAGAGAGATCCAGTATGATTATTGACCTTCCCTTGGCTTTGAGGTAACTGGCCTATCTCAGCAGCACCCCTGATTCTGTGGATCCTGGCCTATCCCTAAGCCACTAGTAAAGCAACATTGGTGACTCATTTTCCTAGGGGAGTGACCTAATAGAACCATGAACCATGGTAGTAAGTGGTGTTTAGGTGTCAGGGAATGCAATTTGGGGCAGAAAATGTATTGGGTGATTGGACACCTCTGGCCCAGCTACTTTAGCATCATGAGTGACCTTGGGATGGTGAATCAGTTTGTGTGTACTGTAGAGAGTTGTGTCTCTAGAAAGCTATAGGGCTGAGAGCAGTTTTAGCTGACTAAGATACCAGTGCTGCTCTCCCAAATGGGTAGAAACTTCAACCAGGTCAGCATCGGCAGATGTGTAGTCTCTTTAGCAGGTAAAGACAGCGTTGGCACAGTGGCAATAACAACCTCTATAACTGAAGAGCCCCAACGATAGACTGAATGTATGCCCCCCAAATTCCTGTGTTGAAATCCTAACTCCCCAATGTGATATTTGGAGATGAGGCCTTCGGGGAGTGATTAGGTGATAAGGGTGGAACCTGTACAAATGGATAGTACACTTATAGAAGAGAACCCTGAGAGCTCCTTTGATACCCTCACCATGTAAGGCACGGCAAGAAGACGGCCATCCATGAACCAGGAAGTGGGCCTTCATCAGACACCAAATCTGCCAGGGCCTTGATCCTGGACTTCCCAGCCTCAGTACTGTGAGCAATAAATTTTTGTTGTTTCAGCCATATAGTCTATGGTTTTGTTGTTGTTGTTGTTGTTACAGCAGCCTGAACAGGTTAATACTCTGACCCAGGAGCATGTTCCATTTTCCCTTCTGGAAGAATGTCATCAAAACTGACCCACTGGACTGAGTAAACACATCTGAGTTTTAGGACTTCTTTTCTGTTGAAAGACCCCAACGATGGAAGAAATACTTTCCTCACAGGTGGATTGGGGGATTAGAATAACATAATTTGAATATCAAAAAGACTAGTACATTATTTTGCTTCCCAGAACAATTCCATATTACACTGTGCAGATTATTGAGAAGCCAGTTAGGTGTGTGTGCTGATGTAATGTAATGGCCACAAGAGGACTTTGAAAAAGTTGAGAAGCCAGTATTTCCTGTTGGGAGCTGTGCTCATGTAAAGATATAGAAGAGTCTGCAAACATAGAATAGACAAGTGAGAAAACGAGCTTCAAGCTTGTGTGAATTATAAAATGCCTGAAGTAGAAGATAGGGCCTGATTTGAAAAATAAAAATGTCCTCTGGTTTAAATCATTGAGCTGTCCTCATACCATCAGCCTCTAGCAATGATCTCTGAACTTGGTCTTTTTTTTTTTCACAGTCCTTATGAAGAAATGAATCACTTTTGGAAGATGACTGGTGGATGAAATGAGAGAGGAAACAAGTAAGAAAATGCAACAATTTTCTTCCAAGAAAAATGGAATTAGGCACCTTCAAATCTCATAAGCTTTGCTGCAAAAAGTCTTCTTTCTTAAAATAAGCAGATATCTATTTAATTTCTTCTACACATCCAGAACCCAGATTTAGGAATGGGTATGGTCTTGTTTCAGGTGTTTCATTGCTAATGTAGATTTATAATATGATGGCTTTTTTTTTTAAACACTCTTTCTGAAACATCAGTTTTGACTAAAACTTCCTAAGGCAAAATAGTTTTGGTCAGGACAATTAGGTAATTTCTAGCAAGTGTCAGAATGAGTAAAGGATACCATAAAGACTGTCTGGGAAACTCTTTCAGTCTACAGGTTATAATCAGTTGACTAAAAACTTTATTCACATTATTATAAGAATCGAGGTCTCTTTAATTATTACTGCTGTTTCCTGGAAAAACCAGGGAATTATAGAGCCTGATTTCACCCTCTTTTCCAATGACAATTAACCTCAGATTGAAGTCTGTTTAGGTTATTTGTAAACTATCTTTGAAATGGAAATTTGTGTGCAGTAGGTTACTGAGGCAGACACTCAGAATATCACCTATAAGGAAGTGAGGGAAGCAAGACTGAGCAGAGGAAGAAATTGAGCTGATACTGTTGCAGCCTATCCCACAGGAACTCTGGAGCTGTGATGACCCTTCTGTGTCCCCTGAATTAAGGCAAGGAGGCCTGGTCTTAGCATACTGCATTAATCACTATTGGAGTGGGCCATCCTTATGCAGGGGCATACCTTGGGCAAGGCAGCTCCCTTTGGCTGAGGGCAATGCCTAGACAGGGACACAGCAGCCAACGTTCCTCTCTTGGGAGAATGAGTTCCTTAGTTCTGCCTGAGATAGAGGGAGAATCTGGGCAGTACACTACGGATCTACTGCAGACCCCTTATTGAAAAGGTCCCTTAATTAAGGTAGAAGGTAGAAGTTGTTTCCTATTATCTAATACTGTATAACATTACCACAAAACTTAGTGGCTTAAAACAACAAAAATAAGTTATTACTGTTCCCAGTTTTTGTGGACCAGGAATCCACAGATGACTTGGTTGGGGGCTTCTGCAAGCAGAATCCTTGAGGAGTCTGGTGTGAATGCAGTCAGATGGTGATTGAAGCTGCTGGGGCTGACCAGGCGCCTCTCTCTTCTGCAGTATTGGGGCCTCTCCATGTGGTCTCTTTGTACGGCCTAGTTTGGCCTTCCTCCCAGCATGGCCACTTGGCACTTCTTACTGGCACGGAGGCTTAGGGTTCCATGGATGAGTATCCCAAGTGAGACTGGAAGACACTGCATGGTGTTTCCCAACTCAGCCTCAGAAATCATGTGGTGTCACGTCTCATACCTTCTATTTGTCAGGGGCCACCAAGTTTCAAGGGGCAAGAGACATAGATTCCATCTCTTGACAGGGAGTGACAAGGTCTGTCGGAACTGGTAGGATGGGACATTTTTGGCAATACGAAAGGCTCTAAAGCTTATATTTTCTGATGGTGATAAATCCAGTGAAAAAGGGTTTTAAAATAATGGCATAGTTAAAATCCTTTGATTATTTTTTGACATATTCAATGCATAAGTTCAGCCCAGAATATTCCAGCAGTTGTAAGGAACTAGACACAGATCAATATTAAATCCAGCATTATTGTCTTATATTAAGTACTACGCATGAGAGTATAGGAGCCAATAACTAAAGTTATTCCTGGGTCACAAAAGCCAGCTGAATGAATTCTGTATCAGTCGTCCTTTATTATCACCCTAAGTTTTCACATATCATATTGTACAGAGCTCAAGAGTCAATCCTCTTATTTGCAGTCATATTAGGAAATCATGAGATCAGTACCGATGCTTTCAACACTCTGAACCTCAATTTTAGACCACAGAAATACTATTGGCTCCCCTATTCTTACTTGGCTGAAGACATGTGGTCATCACCACGAGAATTTGGACCTCAAATTCAATTTAAAAACTGACATAAACTTTGATGTGGAGCAAATTACTTTAGCTCTGACTAGGACAGATTTTTAGGTTAGTTTGGTCAATGCTAATAGGATTGAGTCTCTGAAACTTATTTTCTTCTTCCCTGAGGAAAACGTAAATAACTTGGTGTGTTGCAAGGTGGGAAACAAAAGCCAGTCACAATGCCTCAGAGTTTTGCTCTTTGGTGATGTATTCAGACCCACTAACCTCCTTGTCACTTCATCTAATCTCCTTCAGTGCCATTTTAAGTGACCGGGCTTACCAAACGCTGCTGGACAAAACTGTTGAGGCAGGCACACAACCAGCCTTGGTTTTGAGGGAATAAAAAGATTTGTTTTAGATTAGGAATTCACCAAATCATGCTCTTCCCAAAACTTTTGAATTATTTATTATGGTATCTATTGGTCTAGATAGGAAAGGTTATTGAGTTTATAATATGCTACTATCAAGTATACAATGTGCAATTTAGATAATAACAAATGAGGCTCCAAATCCTTTTATGAGGCAGAGACCTTTTTAGCAGTGCTTGGCAGTATAAGCAATGTTGTTTTTACAACTTAAAGTAAAAAATATTGCATGGAAAACTGCCATTGAGGAATGACATTGTATTTTAGTGCTTTCACTAAAAATGAACATCTTTAAAAGTAACTTTCAAAAAAAAATGATTAGAACCCCAAAGACATAAAATTATCTCAAAGTAGTTAAATAATGAATATTTGTATATTTTATATGTCCTAAATTTGGAGATGTTTAAAGCAAAGAATTTTCATCATCGGACAAATAGTACATATTTTACTCTCTAAAGAGAAGCTTTTCAGCTCTTTATCTCTTTGAGGCTAGAGTAACTGGTTGGAAGATAGGTTTGCATATTTATTCGAAAGACATTCAGCACTTTTCTCAGTTTCATCTGCATTTGGCCCCAGTTCAGAGGCTCTTTGCCTAGAGTTGGTTCATTGTTTCTCACAATAAAGGGTAAGGCTTGAGAGACTTTCGAATCGTTGAATATTATCAGCATGCAAATAAATGTTTTGGACGCTCCCCCCAGTACCTTTAAAGCTAGCTAAGCAAAGAGGAAAATGGAAAGGGGCAACACAAAAGGATGGGAAGGAAAGAAGAGAGAAAGATTCTCTGACGGTGACATGGCAAAAGTTGCCACCAATCGAGAAATGGCTTAATGACTCTCTATTGTGCATTTGTGTGTGAGTGCGTGCGTGAGGACGTGTCTCTGCGTATGTGTGTCTGTATCTGTGTGTTGAGTGTGTGGATTTAATCTTGCTCATTATCGCTCAGCAGATCATATTGAGGTACTTTGGTATGTGTTTAATATTGAAGAAAAAGCCTCAAGGAGCTTGAGCAGTAAGGCGGTGGCCACGGGCTGCCAGCTCAGAGAACTCAGACCTCTGTGCTCTCAGCCTCACCTCTGTCAGGAGGTCAGGAGGCACCTGTTCCTGGTTAGCAATAATCTGGGACAAGGATTTCCTCTTTTTTCTTCAGGGGAGAACTAAGAGATTTGAAAGAAATGACCTTGAATGGTGTCTCAGAGGAGGAAGGCAGGTTGGTTCTATCCTGTTTTTCAACCTCTATCCTTTGTTCTCAGACTCTCTGAAATTTGTCACTTTTGTCATTTTCCTTTTCAGAAAGTGACAGTTCCCTGGAGGTTTTTCACTCCACATCATCTCTTGACCTTCCTCTGAGAGGCTGTTTCTCATCTCACTGCCAGCTTGCTGCATGGTCCTTTTTTATTTGCAAGTTTTTAGGGTGGAATACTCTCTTGTGTGAACTTTATACACCTCAGGCTGTATTTTACACTGGGGTCCATTCTCATTTGAAAAGAGAAACTTACCAGGATAAAATGAAATAATAACCGCCTAGGTTTTCCTGCAAGTTCTTGAGTTCTGTGATTCAAACTTTCATATTTCGGAGCTTATGCAAATTTGAATTTTGCAGGATTTTTCTTTATGTTTTGTGAGCACTTTCACTGAACCTAAAGAAACATCTGCCTTGTGGAGATTATTGCAGAAATATCAAACCGTAGAGAATTTGAGACTCTCTTTTCTTCACATGAAGCCCAGCTTTAACAGACAATCAAAACCATGTGGCGTTTATATTTTACCCTTCCTCATGTGCAGCACCACTAATGTAAGTGGATGAGATGCTAAACAGGCGTCTTTATTTAGTGATAAATTCTAAAATAAAATGAAATAGAGTTTGAAGAATAAATATCTGACAGCATGGGTTTGTTCTTGAAGTTTTAATGATGAAGAAAATATTTTACCAAGTTTTGATTTAAAATAGCTAAATGAACTTATTTGTTGAAATGTGGTTGATTTGGACTTCAACTGAATCACCTGATTAATTCCAAAGTAAATAATAAAATATATATCCCACATGAGAAATAACCTGGTAATACGGTAGAGAAATGAGAAAAAGAAGCGAAATGAATCCATCCTCTTTGTTTTCCCTGTCTTGAAAACTTTTATATGAACCAAAGTAAGCAAAGATGAGTCCAAGAAATCCTAGAAATTAAGATAATATTCAAGGAAGCCTGATTTATTTATAAAACTTCAGTAGTTTGCATATGTTCTAGTAAGTGTAATATCTGTACTTATCCAGTTTGTTATGTATTCTTACCTCTCTAAAATTGTACTTTTTCTGAGATATTATGTCAAGAAATTTTCCATCATGAATTTTCAGGATATTTGGGTGAGTAAGGAAATTTTTACCCTCCTATTTTCTGCTATTAAAATGAGTAGCAACTGAGGAAGAAGTGCTCAGGCTAAGGCCTGTTTGGGGTTGGGATGGGAAGGGGGAAGCTTGCAGCTATTTTATTAATCAAACACACTCCCTCCAAAAAAAGTGATAGAAGGGGCTCCCCCTATTTCTTTTCTTTCTTTAGGAGTTTGGTAAATGTATTAGTTTCTATTGCTGCTACAAATACCACAAACCTAGTGACTAAAACACAGAATTACTCTCTTACTCTTCGGAAGATCAGTCTCACTGAACTAAACTCAAGGTGTTGGCCAGGCTGTGTCCTTCTGGGGATTTTAAGAGGATACTCCGTTTCCTCATCTTTTTCATCTTCTAACAGCTGCCCGCATCACTTGCCTCGGGACCCCTTCCTCCATCTCCAGAGCCAGTTACAGGACATCTTCTGTCCTCTCTGACTACTGCTTCAGTCCTTACATCTTCTCTCCCTGACTTTGACTTCTCCTGCGTCCCTTTTATCTGGCCTACCCACATAATCAGGATAAACTTCCCATTGCAAGGTCATTAACGTAATCATAACTGCAAAGTCCATTTTGCTATGTAAGGTTACATGTTCACAGGTTCTGGAGGGGACATTATTCTGTATACCATACAAATCCTCTATAGGCCTCAATACCTTTCTAGCTGGGTTTTCTTTTGATCACCAGAACACCAGGATGCCCTACTGTTAGCAGGCACTATTCTGATTTCTACAGAGAAACATATGAAAGGATAGGGTAAAAGTTTAAGTTATAACCACCATTATAATTTTAATATTTATACACCTTGTCTCACAAGGGTCTCTCTGGTGACAGTTTATTTATAGAGTTCAGGCTTAGGAACTTAGCTTTTAAACTATTGTATCACGCTTTGCAGAGAAAATGAAAATAGGAATATCTAGATGCTGCAAAATAAATTTTAGGAGTGCTTTACTTTTTTTGGACTTCTTCCCAGCAAAAACATTTTCCATTTATAGTCTGTACCATTTTGAAATGACTTGTCGAGGTTTTCAGAGGCTGGTCAATGAGTTTCAAATATTTTTATTGATGGAGTAGATTAACTTTTCCATCAAGACTTTTTTCAGAAGCCCTAAATCAAGATGCAGATATGTCTGTCAACTGTTCAGTTCTTGCTCAGGTACCACATTCTATGCCAATTTTCTATTCAAAGAGAGGGTGACATTCAACAAGAAGGTTGCTTGGAATGAGATAGGGAGAAACGAGTTCCCCAAATGCTGGCAAACAGACACTGATGATAGATTGGTTACCAGAGGGCAAAATAGGCTGAATGGTCACAGTCAGAGCACTGCATCCTAGACTGCACACGTGATGACCCCCAATATACAAGGCTGTTTCAGAAGTCTAGAGGGTCATCTGAGTGGGTCTCAAGAAACACCTCGGCCATCACTTCCCCTAAAGTATTGCTAGGGTAAATCTGTATGTGCAACTTCCTAGGTTTTTCATTCAGTACTAGAGCAATCCCCAAGCTGGAATCTTATTCTACTGGTGTGGACTTCCTTAGGATGTCAAAGCTGCTCTCCCTCCATGGCCTGATTCTCTTTGGAATCATAATACAGGCAGCCACTGAAGGTTCAAGACCAGGGTAGCATCTATCCAGTACCCAACTTTGATACCACCCTTTGGGATGCCAAAGATCTCGTTCCCCCCACTTAAGATTCATCACAGCTTTTGTCATATGAAATTATGGAAAAGCCTTTTTCAAGATTTTAAAATACTATTAAATCTGTCTGTATTTTAATAAAAAAGTTTTCAAATTATTATTCATCAAATTTCAACAAAGCCCAGTCATCATAAATCCTAATTTAAAAGTTCATTTAAGGTAAGTAAGAAATGTTTTTTCCACTTCAGCTTTAAAGGCGAATTAAGGATTTGATTTTTAAGAAGTCAGAAACATATTTTCTTTGTAGTCTAGTACCTGTTTTTCTTGAGAAACATTAATATTTTTGAACATCTATCTATAAATTCACATAGATAGTATTCATTTTTCTTCCCAGTTAAACTAAGAATTAGATTTTATCTCTTATCATGGGTGCTTGCTAATTGCTTATGAAAGTACTAATATTAAGTCCATGGCTTTCTCACATTTTTTTATTGCGATCCACTGTATGAAGGACATTTATATTTCAGTCTAACACCTATACAGACTATAGATACACATTTACATAGTTTGAAATAAAATTTTTATGAAAAATAATTTCTCTCCCTGTAGCTGTACTCTGATATTTTCTATTTTATTCTATTCCATTAAGAAACTACTTGTTATGACCCACAAAATTGATTTCATGACCAGCAATATGAAATACACTGCTATTAAATGACACAAAACTCATTTGAGTTGGAAAGAAAAAAAACACAATCATGGGCAATCCAAATTAACTGCCTGCACATAGTCAATTATAAAAAGATTAAAGGTTAATTCCTTGAATCACAAAATTATGGTTCAAATTCTTGTTAAACTTATTCTTGTTAGATTTATAATGACTTTTAGAACAATGATATTGAATAACCCAGATTATCGATAAAAATAAGATTTAAAAGCCCCGCAGAGGTGGGTCAGCCCCACGGTGTTAATACGGCCTCATTGCAGTTTGATGTACTGCTTATTAACACAGAGAATTCTGTCAAGGGTGTCAACACAAGTTAAAAGCGTGTATTTACAGGAATAGAATGTTAATCCCTTTTCTTTATCATTTGTGACCCCTCACGAGAAGTTACAAAGCTGAGTACTTTATTTCAAAATAATATCAAGATTGTCTGCAGCTGACAAAAGATTCAAGATTCTCTAAAGATACTCTATTGGGTCAGGGTAAAAGATATTACTGGGAAAGATAAGGTTTTCACCAATGGAGGATGGAGTTTGCATTTAGATGAGCTGAAGTTCATTTAGAAAAGGGCCAAATGACCACCTTGAGAAGTCGAAGCCCAGAGAAAATTACAATGCTTCTCTACTCCGCAATTCGAATTTAAACAAGACTAAACTATAAAGTAAGAATAACAAACTAATCAAATATTTTTTTTTTCATTAGTTATCACTTTGATGCTATAATTAACTTTACATTAAATTGTTATTTTATATATGTAAATATATATAATTACAAAATTATTACAAAGTTTTTGCTCATACCCTTTGAGCCTCTGCTGTGGGACTGCCCTAGGCACGTCCTCATTATCCTGCCTGTTGGCTGGCCCAGCTGCTTCTGGGAAGAAGTGGGGTCGTAATCTTAGTTGGTGGTTGGTGGTCCGTAAGTATTTCTTAACCATGTATAAAGCATTGCTGCTGGAAAGATGCATTTTTCTTCCCTTACTCCGCTAACATATTTTTACTGAATATAAATAACTTCAATTCATCTTCACTTTTATATTGCCTTAGTCGCTGCTTCTAAATGCATTTTGCATCAACTGAAGAGTTCGCTAAGTGGGTGACCTTCACATCCTTGTATGGGAGAAAGTACAAAATGAGACCTGGGATTATCATTTTAAATGAAAAAGCTATAGTTGGAAGAAAAATAGCTCCTCAAGGCCCTTGAAGCAGAGTTGATTAGTCACAAAGAGCTTGAGGGCTGAACACCTCTCTTTGCACTGTTTTTTTGCTGAATTTCTTGACCAGTTTTAAGGTTCTAGGCTTTAAAAAAGAAATCCCTAGATGCAAAGAAGAGTGAGTGAGGAATGAGAAATAAAATTTGCACAGGATCAGGAGCTGTACATTGTACTCATTCAACTAGCCCAACAATACCATCCTTCATTCTTCAAACGGTCATTGAGCACTTATGATGTGCCATGTTCTCACACACACACACACACACACACACATACACACACACCCTATTTTTTATATAGGTATATATGTATCTCTCAGTAAGTGTTAGAGAAAGCAACAATATTTCAAGGTCAGAGGAAAAAGGAGTGTGGTAGGCAGATGAGATCTCTCGATAATGGTGACCTCTGACCAGAATCCTAACGTAAGTGAGGGGAAAGAGCCCTGTAAGCATGTGCAAAGGCTGAGGTGGGAGCTGCTTGGCATGTCCAAGGAACGGCTGGAAAGTCCACATGTTGGGACCGGAGATGAGTCAGTAGTACAGGATGAAGCCACAGAGATAAGGAGGGAAGGTGTGGTGAGTGGGCATATATTCAGGGGACATACTTATATTAAAAAATTATTTGGTATTTATCTGAAATTCAAATTTAACTGGGTGTCTATTTTTTTTCTTGGTATATCTAGCAACTTTTCCTTCCTCCCTCCTTCTTTCCTTCCTTCCCTTCTGTGTGATTGTGGTATTCATCTGATTTACTTTTAAATTCATTTGTTTGCTTTCGCTGTCAATCTTATTTTTCTGCTCTTATTATTTTAATTTTATTTTTTTAAATGTAGGATATCAACATGCTTTCAAAAATCAAAACCAAAATGATACTCTCAGAGAAGAGTCACCTCCTCCTCTCTCTCTTCTACCACCACTGACCTTGTTGGATACTAACTTCTGGGTTTACTGTTCTTGTGTTTGTTTTTGTCACGATAAGAAAATATATGCATATTTAAATTTTTTTCTTCTTTATTATACAAATTTGGCATTCTAAGTGTACGTGCCTGTTAGACCTCCTGGTGGAGATGTGAGGGGACAGATAGCTTTGAGGGTATAGTTAGGGAAAAGGCAGGAGGTAGACATTTAAGAGCCAGTCATGTAAAGATAGAATCAAAACCATAAAACTATTAGGAGGTTTTGATGAAAACATTACATCCATTTGGGAATAATACTTTACTCATAATAATACGTCCTGATACTTTGAGGATTTAAGTTACTAGTTCTAATAAAGTGCAGAGCTGGGTCACGCATCTAGGTCTTATTCTCCGTATTAGTCAGCTAGAGCTGCCATAACAAAGTACCATAGACTGGGTGGCTTAAACGACAGAGATTCATGTTTTCCTAATTGCAGAGCTAGAAGTTCAAGATCAAGATGTTGGCAGGGTGGCTTTCTTCTGTGGCCTCTCTCCTTGACTCGAAGATGGCTGTCTTCTCCTACCTGTATGTTCAAATGGTCTTTCCTCTGTAACATATGTGTGTCCTAATTTCCTCTTCTTATAAGGTCACCAGTCATATTGAATTAGGGCTCACTCTAAGGACTCATTTTAACTTACATCTTTAAGGACCTTATTTTCAAATATAGTCACATTCTGAAGTACTTGGGGTTAGGTTTTTAACATATGAATTTTGGGAGTGTATAATTCAGCTCATAACATTCCTTTTTCCATGATATTAATTTTCTATGTCTTTGAGAGGCAACAGAGATTTAGGGTTAAAAGACCATATTGTTTCATAAAGGAATTACAGTTACTTTGATACTTGGGAGTTACTATTTCTCCTTTATCAGAAGGATGCTTACGTGGATAATATAAACATGAGTGATATTTAATGTGAGCCACAGTCCTCAGATCTATTCTCAGGGAAAAGGTCTTGTTCTCTCTGGGAAACATGGGGTCTGAAAAGGCCCCTGACACAGAAGTTAGCAGTAAATTTGGGTCTTGTCTGGGCTAGAGGAAAGTAGGGTGAACACATTTTAAACTAGTGTCAATGTCTGCCTCAGAGAAGTTGTTCTTTAACCACTAACAAATGTGGACTAATGGAAACCAGAAATATGTCAGGTAAAAAAGTATCTCTAACTCCATCAATATACTTTCAGCTAGAAGTAACCCAAAAGACATGTCTCCTTTTAGATATAATCTTTAGTCATATATGGAAATCAAGAGTCAAGACTTATAAATATTGTAATTAATTCATCATCTATTTGTAAAGATATTGAAAACAGAATAAAACTCTCTGGGCTTCATGAATGATTCCATGACTTCTCAAGTTGCCTTTAGTTGGAAAGGCCCTACAATTCTTTTCTGCAGTATTTTGAAACCCATTTTTTAATATTTTTGCTGCTTGGTTATTATTCACTGGACTACAATGTCCCACTGCGGAAAATATCTTCATAAATTACTAACAAAACTCATCGAGGGTCTATGGGAGACGAATTGCTCTGAGTTTGCCTTCCAAGAATTTATAGTCGCTTCCTAGTAACATTATCACTGACATTTGTGATAATTTTTGGTTTAAATTTGAATATGTTACCTAACATTTTTACTTCGCAGAATAAATTATCTGAACTGAATAAAATTTGCTTGAAAGTATTAGGCTGTAATAGAGGTTGAGCCACTTGGATGTTAGCTCTGATATTGTAACAGAATTTTTTTAAAGTATAAGATCCGAGGGCTAGTCAGACACAACATTTCAGTTGCCTTTGGTTGCTTAGAAAGGTGACACTGAGGTGTTTGGATAAGAGCAGCCTAGAAACTGACATTAGTTTTGGGAAATGGACTGAAGAAAGCATAGACTGGCAAAATGCAAACGGAAATTACATAAAAAAGGAAATGTTGATTTTACCAGTACAGCAGTTATTTAAGGTATTTAATACTTAAAAATAAGAAAATCTATAATAGTAGAGCAAAATGTGGAAAACAAATAATTTCTAAATATAATTACATGTATTGCCCCGTCGTAATCAGAAGAACTCTCATCTTCAACAGCCTTCAACGCTCTCCTGTCCTTGGGCCCAAGCTTTATTCACAAACGTTACCTCCAAACTGGGTTCTTTAGACAGTCACATAGGTACGCGATCAGGACTGAACATTTAAAACGTTGACACCACACTGCATCCTGTTTTTCCTTTTTTCTTTTTCAATAAACAAGTAGCCTGGGCCTCTCTAGACCTCTGAGTCTTAGCAGATACCGATTACTTAAAAACACCGTCAAGGAAACGTCAGCCTCAGTATACTGTTCATGCACTGTATTCTCCAAATGAAACGGTTTCGAAAGGTGACAGGCTTCCCAGGCCTGAGTCTCTCTCTCCTGAGGCCCTGACTCTGCTTCCTGTCCTCTGTCACTGTATTTTGAGGGAAAGTCATTCAGGACTTCAGCCTCCAGCTGTTTTTAGTTTACTGGATTATGGCTGCTCCCTTTCAATGAGCGTTATAATGTGGCATATTTTGAAAACATACTAAATACAACCGAATTGAACAAAATCAAAAGCCCAAATGGGTTAAATACAGCTCACCCAGGCTCTTTTGCAATTAGCCCTTTCTGAGTTACTCATTTTTAAGACCAATACTATTTCAGCACACTGACTGCTTTAGAGAGTGTAAAATGTCATGAGAAGTTGAGTGTACTGAGGTGCTTAATGCTGACTGGTGGGCTTATTTACTACTCGGTCACGGAGAGAGAGAAACTCCAAGATGTCGCCTTTTGGTCTAAACCATTGTTTTGGGTTACCTTACTTTTATTATACCCTGATAGAATCTACTGGAGTGGCACTAAAACCATAGCATTTATATCTAAGGGGCAATTGGAAGAGTGAAACACAACAGAAGGGCCTGGGATTTTTTTCAAATCGTACAGATAGGTTTAGAAAAAATAACAGAAGCACCTCCTCCCTTATCCAATCAATGTACAATCAGAAATAGCCTTTATAAAACTTTTTCTATAAATTCACATGCATTAAAAAAATTAGTGACTAGGGTTCCCATTGTAGAAATAAATGGTGACCACTCAAATGAGAACAAAGTCTATTTATTCAGAGCTTGGTGTAACAAGAGTCAGCGACTATCACTTGTGTTTGACAGAGACCCAAAGACAGGCAAAGGAGAGGGAAAGCTTCACTGTGGAAAATGGACAGCTTCAGGTGTCCTGATTGGAGGTTGGGGGCGGAGGCAACTGTAGGTGGGCTCACCAGAAAACCAGTAGTACAATTGGTTAGGGGTGCACATTTGGCTTTCTCCTAGTGGTCCAAAGATGGGAGCAGGGAGAAAGGTGGGAAGCCGTTAGTCTTGGCTGTTTTGTGTGGAATGCCACAGGGACAATTGTTTGACTTCTTGGGGTATTTGTTGCAGGTTGTATGTCAGAGTTTTATTTTTATATATGGTCTGGCCTTTCAGTCTGTATTTGGAGTCTCTCACAATAGGTAATTATTTATTTGTGGGCACTCTTTATATATCTTGAATAGAATCCTATTGTCTGTTGTATATTGCAAAAACAGTTTCTCTCAGATTGTTGTTTTTCATGTTGGATTTTTTTTCAATGTAATCAAATCCTTTTCTTTATGACTTTAGAAATTTGTAGCTTTGCTAAAAAGGACAACCCCTTTATAATATTACAACATTACATGTCTCCTAAATTTCCTTGTAATGTTATTATGGTTTAAAATTTGTTTTGTAATCCAGATAAATTTTATTTTTACATAGAGTGTAAAAAGTATTACGGCTTCATTTCCTTATCCAAATGAATAGCCAGCCATTTGGAATTAGACATTCTTCCCCTATTAGCTCAAAACCCATCTTTAACAAATACTAAATACTGATACATACCTGCATTTGCTTCTGGACTTTGCCCTTTCGATCTATTTTTTTGCTTTAATTACTAGAACATCACAGTTTATTTTGAGGGCAATATTCTTCATTTTAGTTTTAATTTCTTTCCTTAACTTAAGTCATGGAGAAAATAATTTTTTAATTTCAATAATCATAGGCTTTTATCTTTTACAGTTTTATATAGTTACTATATCATAGCATAAACATGTGGTCTGTATGATTCCTGCTTTTTGATTTTGAGGATTATTTTGGTCTAACCTATGTCAATTTTTATAAAGTTCTTATAGGTATTTGAAAATAGGGTAATCTCTATTTCTTGGATTATAAATATATATTCAATCTTGTTATCATAAGTGTCATATCCTCTGTATCCTATTGTCTTAAACAGTTTCTAAGTTGTATTAAATTCCCTCTGTATGATTCTGGATTTGTCGATTTTCCCTTGAATATCTAACAGCTTTTGGTTTTTATTAAAGCAATGTGATTAATTGTGTAAATATTCATAACTATTATAATGTCTTGGTGGATGTCACACCTAATATTTTGAATGCCACTTTCAAAGCAAATCAGTATTGTAAAGCAAATCAGTAATTGGGAGGTAATTGAAAATCAAAGTGAAGAGTGACTAGGCTTGAATTTTTTTTTTTTTTTTACCTGAACACTCCTAAGACTCACAGTCTCCTCAAAAGAAAACAGCTCAGTACAAATTAGTAGTTGATAGATGGTCCCAGGGATGGGAGCACAGCATAGGGAATGAAGTCAGCAGTAATGTAATGGCTAGGTGGGGAGCCAGAGAAGAGGAAGAGCAATTAGGGGGATCGTTTTATAAACTATATAAATGTCTAACCAATGTACTATATACTTGAAACTAATAAAATTAAATTAAAAAAGAAAAAGAAAACAAAGAGAACACCTCAGTGACAAAGCCCTTCTCTTCTAAGAAGCAGCACCCTTTCCGAAGATATTACTGAATCGACAGCCAGAGTGCAGGCCCTGCGCAGCCCCCACCTGCCCCTCACCCTCTGCAACAGTATTTCTGTTTCCACACAGTCTATTGCCCATTTATTTATTTAATTTTAGACTTTAGGAAACCATCGAGTTTTGTGGGCTTTTTTTGTCTTGGCCACGTTCTTCCTTTTATGTTCTTACTATTATGTATTGCTTTTATAGGGCAAGCTCTCCTGAGTATCTTTTACTCTGCACTCTTTGTACTATCTTTAGCTGAGGATGTTGGGATAGGAAAAACAGTGGCTATCTAATTGCTGTTAGATTGCTCTTTGAGATGAGATCTCAAGCATTCAGTGAAATGGTCCGTTTTCCACCATTCTAGAAGTCTGTTTCGTAGCTGTCGATTAAAAAAATCTCCCCTTGGTATGAAAATGTTGTGATTTCTAGGTGAAGGCAAGAGGTATGGGTGCCCAGGGCCACACCGGGCACTGAGAGCACCACAGCCATTCACTATGCTCTTATGAGACAGTCCAGTTTCCATGGATATTTTTCTTTTAAATAGAGGCAATAAATTAAAGCATAACCAATGAAATCAAATTTATATAATATTAGCAGGCTTCATATGTAAATTAAAAAGTTCTAAAATCCCATTTGTATGTCAGGCTTTGTGTCCCATTTTTCTTCTCTTTTCTTTCTTTTTTTCTTTTTTATGCAAAAGATATGGTAACTGTCAACTCCCAGACAGAGGCCACACAGGAACCTGAGGAATATTCCTTCAAACATTAACAAACATCTTAGGAAGAAAACACCCTCCCATGAAGACCATTAAAAAGTGTAGAAAATCATGTAGAATCAACTGCTAATTTAAATAGCATTGGCCATAAACTTTCTGGAAGTTCAGAGTAATTTTATCCTTTTATATAAATAGATTTTGATTACCCCAGATGCAGCTTTTTGTTTTTTTGTTGTTGTTGTTTGTTTGTTTGTTAATAAAACAAGATACCTCTTCTCACCCCTTCGAATTTAAAGCAGGCCAGGTAACTTAAAGAGTGGGAGCTGGTAACATTCCTTTCCTCAGTCTTGGAGTCTCAACTCTTCCATCCATGTGCCAGCCTAGATTTACTGGGTGCCAGGCATTTGCTAAGCGCTTTTATATATTCTATTTCACTTTATCTTCATCACAAACCTGCAATGTAATTATGAGGATCCACATTTTACAGATGACAAAACTGAAGCTAAGATTCAGTTTCATGAATCTAATGGATTAATTGTTTTAAGTATATTCAATCCAGTACTGTAGACAGTAAAGCATCAGAGTTAACAGCAGGGACACTGGAGCCCTGAAAACTAGATTCTACACTTTTCCAGCTATATGGTCATGGGCGTGTTATTAATCTAAAACCAGTTTTTCCACCTGTGAAATCTGCGCAGAGTAATTACAAATACCACAAAGATTTCAAGGTATGAAATATGATAATGCATGTTCTTTGCATACTGCATGGCTTGTTGTGAATGCTTAATAAATGTTGGTTATTACCAAGCCACTTTCAGTATTAAAAATATGTCTTTTCTCATTACATTTAAAATAAAAATTTGGCAGAGAGAGGACAGAAGCTCAAACCCAAATCTTGCCATCATGTTATTTTTTGTTAATGATATTAACGGGATCAGAACAAGTTTCTATTTATCTATACAAACTCACAAACAAGCCACTGACACTGTGAACTTGGATGTTTTAGAATGTTAATCATCCTTAACGGTGCCAATGTCGGGGCAAAATGCCAGCTAGAGGAAGTATAATCAGGGATACATCTTCCGCATTTTTATTTTACTTTTTATGTACATTTAACATAACTGATTTCATGGAAAAACGTATAACCATAGAATATTCATGAAGGTGGTTTCTTATACCTTTCATGCTTTCTTTCTTGGGGTCATCCATTTTTCTATTAACACATACACACACACTTAATTTACTCATAAAACTATTTATTGGTTGATTTATTGATAATCGTGAAGGTTGACTAGAAGATGTTACTGATCATGAGTTAACTCTGTAAACCAGGGAGAGAAACTTGTAGAAGAGGGCTGGAGAAGTAGTAGAAAAAAAGGAAAATGAAAAACACAAATAGAAAATGCCAAATAGAAGAGAAAACTCACAATAAATAAAGATATGGAGACTAGGGGCAATCATAAGAGAAATGAGTACTAGTGTGAAAAAATAAATGACTCAAGGACAAACACTATACAAGAATTTCTTATGACTGTCACCAGTACTTATATTTCATCTTGTTTCTTTAGCTAATTACTTTTTTAAAAAGGGAGGCTATTGCTAATTAATAGCACAAAAAGAAAGTAAAAATTTAGGTAATAGTTACCTTAAGCATTTACCATAAGCCTTATGTGCTTACTCTTTACAAGCACCAGCTTAATTTCAGTTTGCTGGCTCTACACTCTTGGCATTGGAACTTGAAAAAAGGTTACATATTGAAAAATAAGTTGATTATCAGGGTTCCCAGGTATATAGGGGAGCTTACTGCTTAGAAAATCCTGTATCACCAAGACAAAGTTTTTCCATCTGTACATAGAAGTCATATTGTGGATTCTTCCATCGTATCTGAACAATAAATGAGTTAAGACTAGATCCGGTCAATGAGATGGTAATACACTCCTCATATTTAATGCTTTAAGGCAGAAAATTTCAAATGGATTCCACAACAAAATAGAGAGGTTATGGAGAGGGCAGAGATGAGACCGCCAGTCCCCAGATAAATGATATGCTAACCATCCTGAAAACAACAGGCTTAGGTGAATTTATAAATACTGGGTGCCAAGCACTTAGATGCCTGACTAGGCTTCCATCACTTGGATAGGACACAGGAAGATTCTTCTTTGTGGAGTCTGAGCAGCCTAAGAGAAAATACCTAAAATTGCTGACATCTCAATTTTCTGACAAATGGCCCACCCAAATCACATGATAATGAAGCTCTGACACACGTGTTCAGAGCTTCTAACCAGGGACGATCTCCAAGATAAAAGATAAAAACCAGAACACACAAGGAAAAAACAACTTGGCAGAAAAAGAAACCAGTGGGGAAGAAGAAATCTTCCAAAACCTATTATGAGTATTCCAAAGAGTTGAGAAGATAGTGTATCAGTGAACTGAGAACAAGATGCTAAAAAAAGAATTCAGAAAACAAACAGTATTTTGGGGGTAGATTTAAAAAGATGTTGGCAAAAGTGCAAAAGCTCAGTGGAAGAGTTGAAAATAAAGTCGGAGAAATAGCTCAGAAAATATAACAAAAAGACAGAAAATAAATGAAAGGAGATAAGACATTTAGGAAACACTCCAATAATCTAATATACAATAATAGAAGTTCAAAATGAGCAAAAACAGAGAAAATAGAAGATAGGAAAGCATCAAGAACATAATTGAAGACATTTCCTCAGTACGAAGGTCACCAATTTCCAGATTAAAAGGGGTCATAGGACACCTAAACAGTGGATGAAAATGGACCTACATAAGGCATATCATTGTGAAATTTCAGAACGGGGCACAGGAAAGATTTCCGAAGTTTCCAGGTGGAAAAACAAGTCACATATAAAGCATCAAAAATCATACAAACTCTGCAAGCTAGAAAACTGGAGAGTTCCTTTTAACAACAGAAAGATTATTTCCTATGTACCATTAATACAGTGCCAAACTATAATCAGATGAGAGGGTAGAATACAGATATTATCAAACAGGAGAGACATTCTATTCTGGAAAACTACTGGAAGATATGATCCACTAAATTGAGGGAGCGAATCAAGACAGAGAAAAACACACGGGGAACAGAAAACAGGAAAATCCAATGCAGAACAGAAACAAAAGGAATCCCTAGGAAGATAATGAGGAGGATCCTAAGAAAGGCTGCTCTGCCACCCATCAGGAAGGACAAAGGGTTCATGGGCTTCGACTGAAAACTTTTGGCCAAGGACAATGCAAGTCCTTTTCTCTGTTGCCAGCCTTCCCTCCGGAGGTAAGATATAGATGTAGTAAAAGTCAATGAAACCACTTCATTTATTGAGGAGTTCCATGATGGTATATGACTGAGAATAAATAATAAGATAATGAAAAATTATACTTTACACCAAATATTGGTGTCTCTCTGTCAATCAAAATCTTAATAAGAGCCGGCAGTTCCCAGAGACAAGAATGAAGAAGAAAACATGATTCCGCCTTAATGAGAATTGTTCTCCTTTATATCCAACCATTCAGACTCTATTCTAGTTTTCTATTAGTGAGAGCCGGGTATCCTTCCGGGAACGTGTTGGTTGCCACCTTTTTAAGTGGTCACAGTAGTCATGCATCATGGATGAGGTGCTATACCAGACGCACTCTCAGCAGGAAACCTGGAAGGCAGGGAGCTCCACCCCGATGAGGTGGTGGGCAAGGTCAGCGTTCTTATAACACAGAACGACGTCTTTAGCTCGGTTTTCTTTTAAGGAATCCCTGCTCCTTACACTGTGTTGAAGAATATAGACCCTTTGTTTTTACTGTGGCAACTGAGGCTTTCTACAAAAATCTGTGATTCTCCATTCAATACAGTGGAGATTATCTGATTGAGTCATTCCTTATATGAGCTAAAAAGCATGACCCAACATTTATTAATCTCCAGATGTATAATTTTAGTGATGTTATAAAAGAAACATGCAGTTATTAAATTTTTTGGCACATTTTATTTTATATAAATTAATGCTATCAGTTTAACTAGAGTCAGTTGTTGAGAATGTGTAAGTATTTAGAATGATGTTAGTATTATGTAATGTCTGAGAAATTCATAAATGAGATATTGTTTTTTCTTTCTGCCTCAGCCAATCAGGAAGACATATTGTGTCCCCATCAGCGACACTGACTCTCAGTAAGTAGAGTATGCCTCAGCATCTGTGCCTACGGGAGCATTCTCTTTTCAGTTGATTTTGATCCATGCTCTCTCTCAGACAATTTGAACATTGCTGTCAAAGTTAATCTAGTCAATTTATTAAAGTCTTGCCTCCTTGATTTTTGTCCTGGGATTAGACAAATAAAATAACAATAACTAATGGGAATTATTGAAATGAAAATGTCTTTTTCTTTAGTTTTGTTTATAAAAGTTACTAATGAAGTTCAAAATCAATTTTTTGTCTCATTAGAGGAAAAATCATTTTAGGTTTATTTTCACATGATTGGGAAAGATCAAAAATATTTCAGCTGCATTTTACCTGAATTAATTGCATATGTAGAGAATTTGCATTTTTCTCTGTGACAAAGTAATTCCCAAATCCTAACAGCAGATTTAAAAGATGTAGTTCCTAGCTAATAACTTTTGCGGTTTATCCGTAAGAAAATATTTGTTTTTGTATGGGCGATTTTGTAGTCTCTTTGGTTTGCCTAGAAAACATCCTCTAATCCTTTCATTTACTTGAAAATAAATAGTGAAAACAAGACTATTACAACACTATCAGACAGTAACTTTTGCAAGTATGTGAATTAAAACATATATCAAACTTTGGTTTTAAAAACATAAGAATTTTTCGTTCTGTTTTACATTCACCCAGCAAAACTGCTACCTTATTTACAACTCAAAAAGTGTTCTGAGTACCATTTGGTACTTCCAGAATTTCTGAATATTAGTTTTAAATCTTGTGAGTGAAATTAAAAATCATATAGTTGGTCATATAACATTATCACAACCGAGGTGTGCTAAACAAATGCTACTTGATTTATTGTCAAATCCTGAACTCAGAATAGAATAATTTCTCATCTGCCTAATAGCAGAAAATTTTATCTAGTTACTTCTAGCTAATCTGTGTTACTTGTAGGTTCACTCTCAGTCTCTTGGGTAAATACTCACAGTCAAAACCAGGATTTCCTTCTGCCTCTTTCCCCACGGTTGAGAAATGTTTGGTGGTGGGATTGAGCGGTGGTGGGATTTCCCAGTGTGGAAAGCCAACTACGTTGTGTATGTACAAGAAGACTTCAAGTTCCTAGGGAAGCTCCAGGTTAGTTAGTCACGGAGAGAAAGGGACTGAAGGGGCTGATAAGGAAAGCTGAATGTCACCATCGATTTTAAGATAAGATGATTTAACCAATCAGGTCATAATATATATATACATATATAATTTACGTATCGATATTATTTATGTATTGATATTATACTTATAGTTCTATTACTTGAATTATGACATTTTTATTTGTATCTCTATTTATGTTTAAAATTTTCTAAGATTATGTATATGGGTATGTCCTTATCATATATGCGCACAAAAAAATAAATGTTACTCATTCTAACATTTTCACCATTATTCAAGATATTTAGGTGAAATATGTTCTTAGAATACAATTAGTCTAGAAGAAAGCTTTTGTGAGACGCCTGTGAATAATCTTTTCACTTCTCCCTTGCGGTGCTGTGAAATCCATAAATGAAGTGTTACAGTATTCCCACTTCTCATTCACACTTGAACAAGTGCACCCACTCACCCCAGAAGTGTTTCTGATGGTAGCTGTGACGAATGCGACATTGCCTCCCCATCCCCTCCATCGCCCCTTGAGGCGCCACCACTCCTCAAGCCGACGGTGTCCCCTGAGGATCTATGACCTGGTTCAAGCACGAGTGCGTCTTGTGGTTTTCTGTACTTTTGTGTGTGTGCGTCCGCGGAGACAGAGATAAAAGTGCATGGAGAGCCTGAATAACATCACCACATCGCCAGCGTGCAGCCAGCTAGCTGCAGTGGAAAATCCCCCACGGAGCTGCAGCCTCGTCTTCTAACCTAAGCT
This sequence comes from Eonycteris spelaea, assembly GCA_003508835.1. NCBI lineage: Eukaryota > Metazoa > Chordata > Mammalia > Chiroptera > Pteropodidae > Eonycteris > Eonycteris spelaea. Next base: position 1,736,740 of record PUFA01000175.1, read on the forward strand.
CAGCACACCTGGTGTCAAGAAGCAACACACCATCCCACACCCCAACACCTCAGGCTTTGAGGTTTACTTTCCAGAGGGAGGAGGAAAGGGGTACTATCAACACTACCCTGCCTTAATGGACCTTTTAAAGATCAAAATCACAGAGAGCACTAGGCCTCCATAGATGCCTTGGGGTGGCAGGGAATCTCCCCTTGTCTTCCTGTTAAAATCTAAGCCCTTCAGAATAACGATCTTTTCAAAATATTAATTTTGCCTTCCTGGCATCAAAATAGAAATTGTTAGTACTCTATGCTAAAGGGACTTTTTCTATACCCTACATCAAAAGTCTAAAGGTTTATTTGCTCTGAGTGTAGATTTTGGAGTTTAATGCTGTATGTAATCACTCCAACCTCATTAGTACATTTAGAATGATGGCATCAACTAGCTTCTATAAGAATTACTTGACATAGTATCTGTGAAAGAGTCTGGGTCTCTTTACTCCAGGCAATTGTGAGCTAATCCTGGACAAAGTATGCCCCTATCCTCTGTTACCCACGTCCCAGAGAATATGAAGGGGTCTGGGTGCCACAGCCAGCTGTCAATTCTAGCCTCTGGCCTTGTCACCAGGCTTACTGACCCCATAGTCTGGTAAGGGATCTGGAAATGAAAGTGGCCATGGTAAAGCTTGAGCTCTTTTTCCTTTTAGGCATCCATGAGCCTATTTGTTGATCCTACATGCATCCACTGAGAGTGAACAAGCCTAATGGATAAAATTATCTTAAGAATGAGGCACAAAGCAGCATTTCCTGGAAGATTTTAACATTGCATTGCCTTGCAGAAGGCTCAGATTTTCTTTTTTGCTCTGCAAATCGTTTTATCTCCTCACCAGAAAGACAGACAGACACAGTCATAGAGACAGAGACAGACTTACATGCCCTTCCAATTTTAGTTCCTTCATCTATAAATTATTTACTAAGAGAATCACTTTCTAAATTAATCTGTGAAAAAAAATGAGACATTGTAAGCAATAAATAGTGAATCTAGCAGAAAGTTACTCTAATCAGAACTCAGTGAATATAATTAAAAATGTGAGGAACCATCCCCTTTAAATACTTTGGAAATATATATATATATATCTGTAAAATGTTTTTATGGTAATTATGTGCTTTTTCTAAAGACATTTCTAAATTTTTCCTGAAACAGAATTTTTGTTATTACTTGCCTCTAAGGAAAAATCAAGCACATTTGTGATTTAGGATCCATTTACATGTTTATTCTTATTACTCATCATTTGTTTATTTAATACAAAAATATTCTTCCTTCATTAAAAATTTTGAACGCTCATAGGAATTTAATAGCAGTGATTAAAGTTCAGGTAATACTCTCAAATATTTATATTTGCAATAAAGGGAAATGGTTTTGCTTAACCTGAAAATTGTTTGTCCTTCTAATCATAGAAATATATATGGAATACTGATTTATGAACTTTCTACTGTTTTCCTGATATTGTCCTCTGCTTTGCCTTTAACTACAGCACATATTTCAGAAACATTTGCTTATGCCTTTATTAGAGACCACATATTATTAACTAAGCCTGGTTGAAATATGAGCTACTTGAAATGCAAATACTTTTTTTCCTTTCTCATTGTGGCTAAAGATCTAATTAAGGTTGAGCTACAAGAAAAAAATTTTAAATTAAGTGTTGATATTACAAGTATAGTGGGTTAAAATTCATAAATGGACTATGCTCATAGCCATGTATAGTTTGAGCATATGAACAATATGAAGTTCAGGTTATTATAGCACTGTTTAAATAAATTCCATATAGATTAGAGAATTCTCATTATTTATAACTATTATGTTAAGAGGCCCTTTATAATCATAAGCTTAAAATTTTTGCCATATGTACTATTTGTTGTGAATATTTTTCGTTTACAATTTGTGTGTATAGTTATTACTATCAAGGCTGTTTATTAAGTTCTTCTCTAGGCTGGGCAATTTAGGCTAGCTTTCTTAGGAGGTGGGTGGTGAGGAGCCTATCTCTTCACGTATGAGAACCTTGAGAAAGCTCACAGGCTGAAAACTATCTCCCTTTTTGCCTGCAATTACAGCTGTGATACAGATTCATTCTTGACATTCTCATTCTCTTCAATATAATCCTGATTAAAGTACAGTAGTCCAGAATCAGTGATATATTAAGACACTAATATCCATTAACACCATTGTGCTTATCACAACTTCTTCCTAGTGACAGCTAGTTGAGAGCAGAGTCCTAATAAAGAGGATATAGGTTGGTAAGTTTTGATGCAGGGAAATATAGAAGGCTCTTCTAGAAGTCAGTACATGAACTGACAATGCAAAGAGTCAGCCTTAAAGATAATGTCTAGGGAGAACTCTGGGACATAAAATAAGTTAAACTTGGACCTGCACTAGCCTAAATTTCAATCTCAGACATAACATTTGTATACAAATGGACACATTAAACGTTTAATAGTTCAATTTATTCAGCTTATCAGCAGAGTTCATTCAGTGTGGCTAAGATGCCCAAATGAAACCTATAAGCATCATGCAATCTCTTCATCTCAAGGATTTTCCTAAGTTCGAAAAGACGTAGGCTTATTTGAATTATTCTGAAAATGCTCTTCAACACTAAGGCTAGCATCAAAACGCACAAGCTTGAGAGCTCTTTCTTTCTAGTTGGGTTTGTTTTTTCTCTGCCTGCCATGCAGAATGAAAAAGGGACAAAGCTGTAAAAACAAGTGTTTACATTATATCATTATCTTCTTAAAAGGGTGATATAATGGTAATACATATTTAAAGCAGGCAAATTTGGTGTGAGACCACATTTTTTCAGAGGTAGCAGACAAAGTTTTAGGTCATGTGTGCTATTGACGAAGCTATTTGAAGAGAAGAGGTAGAGGTGCTTGACTTAGAAGGTGAAAGAAGAGCTTTTGCTGTGAGATGGTAAAAAATGAGTTTATATTGTGCCGAACAAAAAACTACAGGTACAAAATTGATTGCTCCTGAACGATATCAAAAATACTAAATTCATTTTTTTCAATTCAATTTCTACACTAGAGAGGTATTCCAGGACCACCTATTTTTTATTTGTTTGTTTGTTTGTTTGTTTGTTTGTTTTTGTGAGTCAACTTCATATCTTGCCTTTTTTACAGCACACATCCCCAAGCTTTCGTTAATCGCCAGTACAGAGGGAGAACAAAAACACACAATTTTTATAAACCATTAAAATTTTCAAAGTTCTTTCTTCAGCTGTTGGTATTGTGGGCTGGCATAATCATCAGTGAGTTTCTGGGAAAATGGGTCTAGCAGATAAACTGCTTCCAGGATGTAAAAGGCACAAAGATACTATCTGGTGTGGAAGGATCAAAATATTGGGACGGTAGATCAAATGTGTATGCAGAGTACTTGGGGTTTTCTTCCATCTGAAATGACCTAAGCACTTCTGATAAATGTTGAGGAGAGCTATGTGATATCTGAAGTTTATTACAACCTAGTAATTCTAAGATTTCTCCTATTGGAATGAAAGCAGTCCAGAGTTTCTGTTTCTTTGCCGTTACCCAAGTTTTGGAGGCTCTAAGGCTGGGAGATAGTCACTCATTTGTATTAATTTTTAGCTGTAATAGTATGGTTATTTTTAAAAATGATTTGGTCTTATGCCTTGCATCACCTCTCCCAGGAATCTTGCTATTCATTTGGAAAGAATGTGTCCATGGTGATCCGACAGTAACAAGTAGGAAACTTTCTGAACTGGCACTGAGCTCCTTTCTCCCTGGGCACCAGATACACTCACACCATAAGTTATCGGCAGAGTTCAGTGTGGTGGAGGTGCCCATTGAAACCCAGAAGCATCATTCAACTCTGAAGACAGCTCTTCATCTCAAGGCTAGTTTCAGGAAGATGTAGGCTTACTTGATTATTCTGAAAATGCTCTTCAACACTAAGGCTAGCATCAAAACACATAAATGAGCTCAAGACCTCTTTCTTTCTATTCGAATTTGTTTTCTCTCTGCCTGCCATGCAGAATGATAATGGGATGGAGCCACCGCTTCCATTAACAATCATGGCTCATATCCCATCGTTTCAGTTCTGATGCTAATCACAGCAAAGCCCCTGCAGCCTCTTGAAGCACTGCTGAGCAATGCATGTTCAACTGTGACCCGAATTCTAAAAGTGAAAAATAAAGGCAATGTTTCCAAATACCTTATCAAGAAGTGTTTTCACAGATAGTACAGTCCAATTTCAGCAACTTTGAGAGATGTGACATTCAATTATTTATTTTCCTGTTCTTCCTTCTTTTTTCCTTCCTTGTCTGGTTTGCATTCCTGTGATCCTGAGCATTTATAGTCTTTGCTGATATTAGAAGCATCTGATTGTCATTTATTTAGATGAAGAAAATTTTTGTTTTCCTTAAAGGGCTTATAGTGAATTAAAACAGGGGTCAGGGGCTTATGTCCCACGAGTCATATTTGTCCCACCACTGTGTTTGTGTGGCCTGTGAACTCTGGGTGGTTTTACATTTTAAATGGTTGGGGGAAAATCAAATGAAAACTAATACTTCATGACATGTGAAAAATTACATGAAATTCAATTTTGGTGTCCATAAATGAAGTTTTATTGGAATGCAGACACACATATTTGTTTATGCATCATCTACGGCTGCTTTTATGCTACAACAGAGTTGAGTTGAAGAACACCTGGCCTGCAAGACTGAAAGTATTTTCCATCTGGCCCTTTCCGGGAAGTTTGCTGACCCTTGAATTAGAATATAAAACAGGAAGTTTGACCATGCAAACATGAAGTAAGTACTGCTCTAAAGGGGAAGTGAGTAACTGCCTGTGGCAGTTACATTTCCATGATCAATTATTAGTGTTTAATATTTTGAAAACATCTTATATTTTTTAGAGTCTTTTTCATCAATAGTAGTTAACCATCATAACTAATGCAAGATAAGGTGGTCCCACAGTTACAATGAGTCAGAAGGAAATGGCTCTTCCCACAGTGATGAAGCTTAATGAAAAAACTGAATCCATAGGAGAGAAAAAAATTGCTTTATATCTAAAATCTCCTAAATTTCAACAAATAAATGTAAAGAATCTGAACTTGGGCAATTTTGCTGAGTTATAGATGGCAATAGTTTAATACTAATCTGTCCATTATTGCACAATTGTAGCTGTGAGCTCAGGAATTAAAATGAGGAATTTGCCATCCATATCAAGAAGCAGCGTAGAGGTTGATCAAGTGGTGTCTAGAGGCCAGCAGCCTCTGTTTGATTTCCTCATTTGTCACTTTCTACCTGCGTGATATTGGGCAAGCCATGTAAGCAGTCCTCATCTCAGCAGCAAAATTAGGATAACAATACCCAATTTGTGAGGATCAAATTATTACATGTAAGGCACATTTAGGGCGTTTGGTGTATCGTGAAAATTCAATGAAAAATAACTACGATATGTACATTAATGATCCAGAATAGAGCTTAATGTTTCTTTAGGGATCCAATTCCAATTTGAGCATAGGCAATAGCTGGTTTTTAATATTATACTTCCATTTGAATTGCTAGATTTGTGTTGAAATGAAAAATGATAATGTACTTTATCATAGGGAGATATGCTATTATCAGAAGAAAAAAGACAGAAGTAATTTTTATGGTTATATAGTACTTATACTTACATAATAACATATTCTTCTATGGGCCAGCAATAACTCTAAGCTGTTTTATATCAATTTAATTCACTTAATACTTATAAAAACCCTAGGAGATAGGTAAGCCCTATTATTCCCATGTAACATGCACAGAGAAATTAAGAGAGAAAAACAAAAAGCAATGCTATTTGAATTGCTTTATGTCTTACGTTGATGGTAACTATAAATGCCTGACCTTCCATAAAATCTCATTTTTATTTGTCTATAATCTATTAGTTTAATTTTTAAGCACAGTTTCATCTATGTTATTTATGTTAAGATGTTGCTGACTGTGTATTGCATAGAGGGTCATTTGGGGTCAGGGCCAAGCTGATCGAGGAATGGACTACAGTGATTAAGTGGTTTCTGGAAATCACAAAGAGATAGATCAGAGAGCTGGCATGGCCAACACAAATGACAACTGCTAACAGTAGAAATAATCTTGAAAGTATGTTATTTAATATGACAAGATTCCACAGTGGTGAAGATGCTTGCATATAGGTACTCAGTCAATTGCTTTATGGGAAAATCCTCATGGTAAAAACTCATCTAGGAAAGCATCACAAGGAACTTTTCATTGGAAGTACCGATGAAAGCATCATGTTTTCTAATTGCTCTTTGTAATGACTATTTAGGTCTTCACAGAATCTGCTTTTGCTTGAAACCCATTGAATTTATTATTTCATTTTATGAATAGTAACCTTTAAAAGGATCATAGTCAGTGCTATTACCAGCCACTAAGCTTGAATCGAACCAATTATCCAAATCACAATGGATTTGAATTAGTTTTCTTTGTGTTTATGAAAACGGGCTTGTAGGATTGAATTTTTCTTCCTCATCATTTATCAGTAAAAATAAAACGTGAGTATTTTAGAATAACAGTATAATTCTCTATGACTAGTTTACATGCAACATTGAACTATTGTGATACTCAAGTGGATTGTGGAAAACACTTCTGGATAGATGATATTTTCAATTTTAAAGGTAAGATTGTGTATGGAAGTTGTTATTGTGCCTCATCCACAACATACCCAATTCTCTCTTGCCTCCATAGAGCGGCCAGCATACATATTAGAACGGGGTAGGGGCTCCTGCAAATGAGATGCCTCACACTTACCGTTATGGTTCAGAGCCTTCACTCCTCAAGTCTCAACAGCTGGCTTCTGACTCCAAGGTGAAGACTTGAGGCAAATTGTAATGTGGTCACCCCGTTCTTTTTGTCTTGGAGAGAAGCAGTCTATAGCAATATTGCAAAATATTTTTTTCTAAAAAACATCCAAGAAAACTTAAGAAACCTCTGTCATCCTCCAGAAGTAAAAATTGCCTTCTAATTTTCCTCCTAAAATGCTGGTGGAACCATTTTATCCTGGAAAGGTGAAGTTCTTGAAGGGTTTGTACTACCTCCAATTACCCTGATGAGGATGGTGAGTGTTCTGGTAAGCTTATCCAAGCATAGGAAGATGGTGGTGATTTGTTTCTTTTGGGCACTTGATAAAGATAGAATCCTAGAATTTTAGGTCCAATTAAAATTTTCTTCATTTAATAGCTGAGGAAAGTGGGAACCAAGAGATAGCTTTCTAGGGATAACTTTGTCCCACAGTCACTGTAAGAATGCAGATCTCTAGGGCCCTCAAACTACTTTGCCTCCCACAGGCCAAAGAGGAGGGCCCAGAAGTCTTCAGGTAACTCTCAAGCCTCTTTTCTCAGTAGTAGATTACACTGCTCTGAATGCATTATCATGTCAAATATTGTATAAAATTTCCTCCAAACTGCAGCTTGTTTGGATTCTGTTTATGATATATAGCCTATGACTCAAAAATATTCTCCCTGGTTCCTCAAAAAAATTGAAAATGGATCTACCTTTTGACTCAGCTATTGCACTTCTGGGTATTTATCCAAAGAAAACAGAAACAATAATTCATAAAGATTTATGCATCCCTGTGTTCATGGCAACACAATTTACAATAGCCAAGATATGGAAGCAACCTAAATGACCATTAACAGATGATTGGATAAAGAAGTTATGGAATATTACAAAATATTACTCAGCCATTAGAAAATGAAATACTACTATTTGCAATGATATGGATGGACCTAGAGGTTATTATGCTGAGTGAAATAGGTCAGACAGAGAAAGATAAATGCCATATGATTTCACTTATATGTGGAATCTAAGGAACAAAAAGAACAAACTAATTGAAAATAGACTCGCAAATATAGAGGACAATCTGGTGATGGCCAGAGGGGAGGTGGGTGGAGATACTGGAAGAAAGAGGTGAAGGTTTAAAGAAGTACAAATTAGTAGTTGATAATTAGTCAAGGGGATGGGGAGCATGGCATAGAGAATGAGGTCAGCAGTAATGTAATTGCTATGTGTAGAGCTGGAGCGAAGATAAAGTAATCAGGGGGATCATCTCATAAGCTATATAAATGTCTAACCAATGTACTGTATACTTGAAACTAATAAAAAAATCAGTCACACAGATATAATGTATAGCATAAGGAATATAGTCAATAATATTAAATTAACTAAGTATTCTGCTAGGTAGGTATTAGACTTATTGTGGTGATGACTTTGTAGGAGATATAAATGTCTAATCAATATGTTGTACACCTGAAACTAATATAATATTGTATGTCAACTATAATTTAAAAATAAATTTAAAAAATAAATGTGATAAATATAGTGGAGTTTTGAAAAAAAAAAGTAAATGATTTACTTAAAAAATTCTTTCTGAAATAAAGAAACTCGGTTTTCTTAAAGTACCAAAATATCGAGTGCCTTATTTATTGGTACCTCCTACAGTAACACATCACTGGGGTGGAGCCTCATGTCTCTTTTGGTTCTGAACTATTTAGAGCAATTTTGAGTAAAGATTTTCTAAGATAAAACATGAACATGAAAAATATTGATGGAAATTTTTTCTTCGAATCAAGTTGTAATAATTTCTGTGGACTTATAAGTTAAACTATCTATTCCCCCAACCAACCCTTGACCCAGTTCTACACTCAGTTTGGAGCCACCAATAATGCAAGACTCTAATTCAAGAGCAAACTCAACTAAATGTAAGAAGTAGAGACAGGGAGTAAGGGGCCAAGGGGACTTGACTGCTCAGTAGTGGCCTTGCCACACAGTGCCAATTCGAGAACATGTATTAACCTTAAAACTTTTAAATCCACACGGAAGGTGAGTGAGCCAATCCCTGTCATGAATACTGACTTTAGAGGGTGTTTGTTTGTCTGATTGATTGGTTTTTGGTTGCTCTGAGGAGGTGTCAGGAAGGTATTAGGTGTGTGTTTTCAAAAGATAGCAAAGAAGCAAAACCATGAAGCAATATTTATGACTTGTGGAGTCTCCAGTAGTCTAAGTTAACACTTCTACCTGATTAGAAATGTTGCTGCTTTTTAAAAATTCTGATTTTATCTATGTGCATCTAAGAAAGGGGTTGGTCAAGGTCAGGGTAGTTACAAGAAGTATTTCAGAGGCACTGTCCAATTAGAAAAAAATAATAATAAGAGATGACACATGAGAACAAGGAAGACAAATAAAACTAATCTCTGATTAACATTATTATTTTTGAAATGATGTGAGTAGGTCAGAATTATAAAAAGGGGGAACCTATGTAATTTTTCTCTAAGGATCTCAACTCCAAGAAATGGTTGGTTGCGTTATCACAGAGATCCAGCTCACTGCCTCCCGCCCACCTTTAGGATTCACCCAGGCCATGCTCTTTCTCTCTGTCTGCTGGAACAAGACATTTCTGTGGACCAGAAGGGCAATGCTCAGACTCCAGGTTTGATGCAGACTCTTGTAGTGTCCGCATCACTTTCTCTGCCCACTCAGAAATAAATGTCATTGTTTTTTCAGAAGCCCCTATCAAACTCTGAGTTATTTTGATACACTGCTGTGTCTATTTATCTTAGGCCCTGCAGAAGAGTGAGAGGTGGGCAAAATATTTTAAGCATGGTCTCTGTGTTCCTGAGCAAATCATTTCACGCCCACCCCCCATAAACTTCTTTACATATCTGTTAAGTTAGGATAATATTATGTATATTGTATGGCCTCTGTGAGGTACTGGGTGTGACACCTGACCAGGATATGAGAGTGGATCTGGAAGTGTCAGACCATGACTTTGCCCATTACCAAAGATCCAACGAGTTTTGGGTATGCATCAGAAGGGTAACATTCTAAATCGACTGTCGTGTTGGGCAGAGCTAGAAAGGAGACAAAACATAATCCAAAAGAGACCCAGTAGAGGCCAAAGAAACCAAATGAACCCAGACATCGAAATCTAAGCTGGAACTAGAAGCAAAGGGGCAAGGAGGTTTAAGCAGGAGATCCAAAAAAAGATCAGGTGCAACTGGAGCAAGGGCTGGATGAGAGGCGGCACTGGTGTAGGATGGAGCTCAAAGATGCTGAGATCAGGGGCAGTGTATGCCAGAGAAAGGGTATTGTGGGGGCATAATCTATGGAGAGTCACTATGTAAAGGGCGAAACTCTAGTTGAATTTAATGATAAACTGTGTCTCTGTTCGGCAGTGTTCCATGTTCCTTCCTAGGAAGGATTATACTTCTCAGCCTATTAAATTCAGATGTGGCCATGGGATTTGCTTTGTTCAATGCAGTTTAAGCCACCTGGTAGAGCTTAAGAGTTGTCATATGCTTTTCCATGCTCTTTTTCCTCTGCCTTTTTATCTAGCCCCTCTGTCTGGGGATGAGGATAATGATGACATTGGAGCAGAATTCCCAAATGACCCTTAATGAACATGTAGCAAGAAATAAATTTTTGTTATTTTCTACCACTGAATTTTTTTTTTAATCACAGCGTTATCTAGCCTATCTTCACTGAAGCAAATGAAGATTACTAGTTGGAAGCTAGTAATTAATAGTTATGCTTGGTTAGACTTATTTTAATATGACAGGCAAAGAAAGACAATGACTTTGCAAGAGAAGACAACAAGGAAAAAATATGACTACAATTATTTAGGATGATTTGTAACAGAGAGTGAAGTCCGTGGGTTAATTTTTTATCTTTGCTAATATCATAGTCAAGTAAAAAATAAATTAATAGGAGACACAGCTTCCTTTATTCTCAAATATCTTACAAAGACAGAACAAATCTACACACACATGCACACACACACACACACACACACACACACACAGTTTTTCCCTGGATAAAAACACATAAAAGGGTCCAATTCTTGCCATTTTAAGAGTTCAAAGTCTAAGGAGACCAAAGGTACAAGGTTGCTGAGTTTTGTAACTGATTGTGTGATTATTCTAATTATCATCATCATCACCATTATTATTATGCTGCTGCTTTTGTAGTGTAATATTAATTTTGTGAGCCAGGTAACTTTTCAAATGGGCAATACTTGAAGGGAACAGGTAATTTATTATTTTAAACAGATGGCTTAGGAAAAGTTGTGGTTTGGAGGTGATGGAACTATAGAATAAGAAAGGTTTTGGAAAAAAAGATGCAAGGAACTGTAATCAGATAGACAGACAAGCCATGGACTTTATCCCTAGAGGAAAATCAAGACAGAGTCCCAGGAGCCAGCAAGAGCTCATCTCAAATCATAGAGGCTAATTCTCAAAGGCAGGACCAGGAAAGGAGTGACTATTGATGATGAATGGCCCATTCTGCCATCCTGACTTGGCCTAGGAATGTGAACATGTGCAGGGAATGATAAAGAGATTTTTCTTCATCCTTTTCCCATTTGCAAACACAGCTTTTTCCAGCTTACACATTAGTAATCCACAGTCCACTGAATATTGCATTGGCATTTGACCCAAGACCCTAACCATATTCATGATATGTGGCACCAATTGCAAGGCTGTTGAAAACACTAAATGTTCATTTTTCTCAATTGATCCCACATCTACTTTTTAATTAAGAAAAATGTTGAGAACAGAAGCAAGGACCCTTTCTGGAAGTAATGTTGAAGGGCATTCTCATGAAAAGGAAAGCAAATGGAAGTAAGTATTGGCTAATATCTGCTCTAGCTTGGGTTATTTTAAATGTGCTTTTCTTGAGCACTTTAAATGAAGAGTTGCCTTTTTAAATGAGTTCCTTGAAAATTTTTCCTGAATTGTATTTGGTCCCTACTAATTTACCACGCAACATTTTTACCATTGTGTTAGTAATATACCCTGAAAATATTGAAATTATGTTATGTATTTATAATGGTTGCAAGATAAAGTTTATAAAAGACCTGGTATTTTTTTAGATTAAATATGGTATCTAGTTCTTTTGCTTAACAACCATTATAAAAAGATTTTATTCTTCAAATATTGAAAACAAGTACATCCAGTCTTTTTTAGATCAGCCATTGAAAAATTCATTGAATACATGATAAAAATGATATTCTGCTACCACTAATGACATGTAATGTACTTCACAGCTTTCTTCAAACGTTTCTGAATTTTAATGGGGTATAAAAACATACACATAAATAAATGAACAAATGAATAATTAAATAGAAGTTAGCTATATAAATGAATAAACAGAAAACACATATAAAAACAGATGATGTCTGCAATAACATGGGAAAACCAGGGCAATGATTTATACTTTATTGCACTGTATGTAATTATAAGAAATCACATTTTAAGAGCAACAAGATATTTCAGGAAGACCAAGAAGGATAGCTTTATTTACCTACAGCTTTTGAGGGGAGATTCTGAGTGTTCTAGGAACACCCTGTCCTCAAACTCATTTGCTGTGAGCACCGAGGATGCTACCATAAGAGATTCACTGCCCAGATTTCAGGCAAGACTTTTTTTATTTGTTAATGGTTTGCTTATACTACGCTGACAATTTCTGCAAAGTGAAACTACACTTAGTTAAACAGTATGCACATGGTTAAACAATCAAATTGCTTAGAGGGGTTTATAATGAAAAATAGCACCTGTGACCTGCCCTCATCTTTCAGGTTTAACCTCTGAGAGAGTGAAATTTTAACTGTTGCTCTTTTCAGTTTTCTTTTATTTTCTTATTAACAAATAACCTCACTCTTGCTTATTTTATTGATGCTGACATTCTTTATTCTGTTCCTGCTATCGTAAGTGATAATTTAACTCCATCTTCACCACTACCAAGAGCTACATCAGGATTCTCTGCCCACTTGTTACTTCCACAACCTTGAAAGGCAACCGAGTCACTCATTTGTCCCCATGCCTTCTACTTCTTTTATGTTTAGCCTACTTTCATCCTGACTTTAGTTTTTCCTGCCGGGCAGTCACCCACATTGTTGCTGTCAATCCCTCCTTAGCTGTCGACCCCTCTGCATGTTTTCTAAGCTCTACTCCACCACCCAGAAATAGACCAAGCTTCTCTCTGCCCCTTGTTTTATGCCATTGTCTTATCGCTCTGGGCCTTTGTTCTGTGCATTGCGGCTATCACTTTAATGGGAGGTAACAAGGGGAAGAAGAAAGGAAGAAAGGAAAGGAAGGAAGGAAGGAAGGAAGGAAGGAAGGAAGGAAGGAAGGAAGGAAGGAAGAAGGGAGGGAGGGAGGGAGGGGGGGAGAGAGGAAGGAAGGAAGGAAGGAAGGAAGGAAGGAAGGAAGGAAGGAAGGAAAGAAGGAAGGAAGGAAGGAGGGAAGGAAGGAGGGAGGGAGGGAGGAAGGGAGGGAAGGAAGGAAGAAAGGGAGGGAGGGAGGGAATAGGAATTTCAGGCGGAGATTCTTAAAGCGGGGTACATGCATTTTCTAAGGATAGGTCCATGGATTTAGTCAGTTTTCCAAAGGGGTCTGTGATATTCCAAATTTTAAGCTTAGGGCTATTCTCACATAGTTAAAATACCTAAAATAACCAAAAAATCAAGGAGAAGAAAAAATGTTCATCTATATCATTGTCAAAGTGTAGCCTTTATATGCCCTACATTGTTAATCATATAGGTTTCTTGTTCAAAATACAGGTTTTCGGCCTTACTGAATTAAATAAGCTGGGCGTGGACCCCTGAAACCTACATGTTTAACAAACTCCTAAGGTAATTTAATATTCTATATAACAGAAATATAGATAGTTTTATAATATTTGCACTCTCTATATAAACATAGAATGTATATTATTTATAGGCAAAATTATAGATGGTAGGCTTCTTACCAGTTTAGAAGATATACCCTTAATATCTACTTTTTAAATAATATGCTATATGACTAGAACTTTTGATTGGTTCACTGAAACATTGAAATATTTGAAAGTTAAAGGTAAATATTTTTTAAAGCAATTTAATTGCATCGTCTGTAAGATACAGCACTGAGGCAGCCGGAATTTGCATTCGATGACCATATATCATAGCTTCTGTTTATTACCATCTCCTCTGCCCCTCTCCACCATTTCCACAAGCTTACGTATCAGAAATTGAGATTGGTTTTTCATAATTTTTATTTTAACAAGATTTGTTTAACCTCTTCTGTGGTTATTTTTCTCCTCTGGGTGTTTTCAAATTGATTCTTCAGTGGCAAGATTTTTATTCCGGAATTTTGTCAGATAAAAATGTCAGTCTAACAGGTCGGTAATTCTCAGGTACATTCTATTTCATTTTCTAAGTCATCTTAGTGTTTTAAACTCCTTCATCCTCTAACAGTCCCTTCAGCACAGTTTGCCTTCTAAAATGCAGCTGTTATAGAGAGCAAGAACAGTGCCAAATGACTGCATAAAAAATGTGGGGGATGATTTGTATAAAACTCTAATTGCACTTTATATGACATTTTAAAGGCATTAAGTATTTCAAAGTCGTTATGCATTGTTGTTATTGTACAAGTCATTTTAAAAGAATAAATTTACCCACCAGACTGTCAACTCCTCAGTATGAATTTCTTTAAACAGTGAAAAATCCATAGTGATAATTTCAAACCATAATTAGAATTAACAACTAAAAATTTGCAAATATTGCTTCTAAACAGAGCTATTGTGGGACATTTTGTGAAGTTGCTCCTTTTTTAGGAGTAGACATCAGTTTTTTTCATGAGCATGATGCATTTCCTTCCTATGGGCTTTACTATTTTTGACTTACAAAGGAAGGAATGAACAAACTTGTTAATTTTGTAGGGCAATTTGTAATTTTCACAAGTAGTATATTCTATCAGTGTTTTCTCTCTTTCAAATACATTTTACTGAGTTGAAGCGTTGGTCGTTCCTCATTTTCATTTCGAATACTTCTCTGTGTCAGATTCATCAGCTACTAATTGAGCATTCAACATAGCACAGATGTGATGTACACAGAAATGCATTCAAGAAAAGATCAAACCAGGAGTCTGCCATTTGCAGTTGGACTTTAACTTGCCTTTAATAATACTTGAATATAGATCCTAATTTATGGAGTTGGTGTGACTATTATTAAACCTTCCCCACTGTTCCCTTGTACTTCCCCCCGCCCCTGCAGGTTGACAGACCTGTGAAGATAGCTGGGTGGATAAATATACTTAGACCTGGAAAATCAAAGAGATATTGGAAATTGAGCTAATCTTAATTTAAAAATTTTTTTAATTACATGATTTTAAAAAAAAAATCCAAGATGACAGAAAAATGAAAATAACACACATTCACGGACTTCACTCCTTTCTTATGAATTAAACGTGGTAAAGTCATTAAGGTATATCCTAGCCTGCCTGTTTTTCCACCCTCAATTTCACATTTGCTGGTAGTTACATGAGTTTCACTGGCGTCAGCCTCGGAAGGCAAACAAGAGACCGTGAAGAGAGAAGGCACCAATGGGGCACCGACATGTCTCAGGGCTGAGATCTCACTTCCCACCATTCCACCTTCCTTGAAGAAAAGGACCTTTCTTGAAGAAAGCGGGCAGCCATGTTCACTGTTGCCGCAAAGAGTAAGGAAGATAAATGTTAAAAAAAATTTTTTTTTCTTCTTGTGTAGCTTGAGGCAATTAGAAGCCACAGATGACTTTGTGAAATGAGCTCCTGTAAAAGTTGAGGTCATAATTCAAATGTCTGCTGGGCGAGCAGTAACAAGGAGATAAGGGAGTGGAAAATAGTGGAGGTGGGCTGGTCAAGAAGCTTAGTAATCATTGCTAGAAGCTGAACTCCCCTGGGCCCTTACCTGGGAGCCTCCTCTAATTGTACAGTGCACAACGGGAGCAAACTTAAACGAGGAGCCAGGACCCATATTTTTTATTCTTTGCAACATCTAATACAGAACATATCTGACACTTAATGAATGTTTCTTGAATAGATGAAAGGAAAAAATCTACACAAAGGAAAGAAGGAAAGAATTTTACAAAGAATCTAGTGATGAAAATGAGAAGAAAATCCTGTTTACATTTTGAAGATTAAACCAAGAGTCAACTCAATTTTATTTTGAGAATTAGGCAGAATCAGAACGAAACACTATGATGATAACAAGAATAATACAGCCTTGTGTCGGCGTAAATCTTGATGACTCATGAAGCCTGTTTCATATTCATTGTCTATTTCTTTACGGAAAAGTGCAACACAGGACATTTAGGAAAGAATTGTAACCTAAAGAACATGGAAGCAGAGACCTAAAATTAGAATATAGATTTCTAACAATACTAAGTCATGATGTTGTGTGGTTAAAAAGAAAGGCTGGATTAACATCCAGGAATAACCTGGGATCAGAATGGATAAGAGAAGCAGAGCAGAAACACCTGTGAAATCATCCATTTCATCGCAATTCCATGTTAGTCTGAGGTTCGCACAGCTCTGTGTGGCATTCGAGGCTCCCTGTTTAGAGCTGGACTGGAAAGCAGAAATTTGGGGAAGAAGTCAGAGAAGAGCTCTGAAGATTATAAAAGACTAAAGAAATAGGACCTACTATGAAATATTCAAAGAACTGGACTTTTTGCAAATCTTACTTATTGTTTAAGACTTCATAATGATTTACAAAGCATAATTGTATGGGAGAAGGCTGAGTGAGTAATAATTCCAGTTATAATTATCTTGAAATATCCAAATTGGCTTCAAGATCTTGGTAGTAGCAGACCTTTGTCCAGTATTTTTTGGTTCGCCTGTTCAGCTTCCTTGGGAGAAGGACATTCTAACAAGGTTTGTGATGGTTAATGATTGACTTTTTGCAGCAAGGGTAGAATAAGAAGAAAAATACGCTTATTTAAACTAAATAAGCCACGGAGGAGTTAGTTTAAACAAGGTTGTCAGGGGTTGTGGAACCTCATTCTCAAGAGAGTTTTAAAAATAGGCCAGGCGCTCATCTCTGGGGTGGTTTCAGCCTGCAGAGTAGCTAAAGAACAGCCATGGCCTCTCACGTTCCCTTCCACTCTCTGAGACATAGGCTACAGCAATATCTGAGGAGGCCTCCTGGGCAGGATCAGTTGTTTCTAACTACAGCCCTTTCTTAACCACATGGAATGAGAAGTATATAAGGGAGGGCGGGGTCAGAATGTTCCCTGACCACCCTCTGTTGGGCGCTCTGTCTATCAGCACCATCGGCTGAAAAGTACAAAGGATGCCAGTTAGTATTGAAAGAAGGTGCTCTCTTGGATATTTTTTGTCCCATTGTTTGTGAGTGTGCGTATGAATGTGAGTGTGTGAGTTGTGTGTGTGATAAAATACAGTAAGAAAATCTAACTGGAAAGGAACTCAGTTAAAAATCCAGGAAACATGGAGGAAAAAACCTTCACGTGCTTGTGAGGCCAGGTTCTAACGTTCGGCATTTGATTTTGACATTAGAGCCTAACGTTTAGCCCATGTGGGTTTTCCTCTTAGAAAATGAGCTGTGTTTCAGTCCCCGAGCTTCTCACAAGGCGAAGAGACAGCATAGATGACAGGCACAGTTAGAGGCGGCTTTAAATATCACAGACCCCATCATTTGGTGGGTGGGTGGGTGTTGTCGCTAACTATGCTTCCACTTCAACAAAGAAAATGGTGAGTTGCCAAAACACGAGAATGTTCCGTCTGAAGGATTATGCTGAATTCTTTCCAGAGATCCACTTTTTTAAAAAGATAAATTTTGTCCTATGATATTTTCCAAACTTACTTAGGCACTCTATTCAAGGAAAATAGTTTAAGCATTGTGCCATGTAACTACTCTCTGTAGAATTAGAACACCTTTCTCACTAACGGTCTATCTTTATTCATCAAGTGGTCTCGGGTGGCTTGTATGGGGTGGGGCGCCTGCCAAGGTCACAATTATGCAGGCTGGCCGAAGGAGACACTGGACAAGCAAATGACAGCCTAGCAAATTTACAAACAGGTGGCGAAAATATGATTTTGTTATTTTTTAATTTTCCTTTTTCTCTTTGTCTCCTGCACTGGCTTTTTTCTGAAAGGTCAATTTTGTTTTCTTTAGGAAAAAGGAGACTTTTTTATTTCATCTCCCAAATGTTAAGTTGGTGCCCTTCCCTAGAGTCTTTTCATTAATTAAGTTGGCCTGAAGGTCATAAACCATAATCATTGTGGAGGCTGGTGGCTGCAAGGTACTAACTGACATCCTCAAACAGGGACAATGTCAATAATCAATAGGGAAGAGCAGAAGGCTGGTAGATTTATAGCTTTGGTTTTGAAAAGGTATGGGAATGCCCCGTGATGTTTTCCCCCGGACTCCCTTTGAATGTTAATGCTTTCTTGAAGATGATTTCAGACACACTGCTAGGATACTGCCTCTACTCACTGAAGCAGAATCCTCTGAAGAGTTGCTGAGGCAGAATGGAAATCATGGCTTGCCTCAAAGAAGCAGCCGTATTGGCCGCTAATGATGCCTCACGCAGAAAGACGATGCTCCTTTAACTCCAGGGTTTTAATGGGAAGTTTCTAAGCCTGAAACAACAGCTTTACATGCGGGGTGTGCCATCAGCTGCTTGCAGCTAGCTCCCACCGTCTACTGCTGTCACACAGCCTGGTCGGGAAGAATGGAAACTAAAGAAGCTTGTAACTACCTGTAACTGTTCCACCAGGAAATGGATCAAGTGTTTGTTCAGCCACATTCAGGTACTTGACCCAAACTGTGTCTGTGACAGGCTAATTAAATGCTTTTCTCTAACTTTACAATTTATGCATGAGCAATAATTGCATAGATGCCTTTTGGATCCAAGTTCTGATTTTAGATCTAGGTGTCAGATAAAGTCTAATTAAACAGTTGCTAGGTAAAGTTAATGGTGGGGATGTGAAATGCAATGATGCCTTTATCTTTAAAGCATGCTTAAGTTTATAATGCTACTGATACTGGATAAAGGAGTGGTAAAACAGGCTTTTTTTCTTTGCTAAGCTGCAAAGAAAAAGCTATTTGGCCATGACAGTATTTTTTTTTCCCCTGTTCACCTAAAGCATCCAACCTTCCAAAACGTAATAAGGATGTTTTAATTTGTTTACGAAGGATCACAGCTCAACAACTCATAATGATAGTGCTGATGGTCCCTGGTGTCCCTGGCGTCCCTGGCTGATTATCAGTGTGCACACTTAGCCTTTCGAGTATCAGCAAGCATTCTTTTGCACTAGGAAACACACAAAGAAAGAGAAAGAATACTGGGTAGAAGAGTAATGTTTATTGTTTGAAATGAAAAGTTCCAGTTTGCTGATGATGCCTTTCGATACCCCAGTTACTAAGACTAGGTGGTATTTTTCTGATGCTCTCAGCCAGGCTGCAGCCTTGCCCTGCAGTCCCTTTAAAACTCTTCAAGCAGATATTAGGAAGAAGGATGAAGATAGAGGAGTAAAGCTGAGGTTAGAGCTCAGGCTGAAGAGAAAGGTCTCCTGCCCAGGGCTCACGAGCATCGGTGAGTGGGGATGGCAGGGGCCACTCGCATCTGAGGCTGACTTTGCAGAGGCGGCCAGAGGGAACAGACCTCCCAGGGCAGCCATGGGGACTGGCAACAGTTTCCAAACTGCCTGTTGACATTTGTAGCTGACCACGTTCACATGTCTTTAAATTACTGTTTATGGGCTTTCTAGTAGCCATAGGTCTATTATTTGAGTGTATAAAATATTTACCTTTAGCCTTCCCGTGAATTCTGAAGCATCAGGCTATTGTATGGGAACTGGAGGGCTGTGTTTGGAAAAGAATATGGAAGTTGCCATCTGTTTCCGTAAGCCTCCCCACAAAAGAGGAGAGGTGGTGGTTAAAATGCATAAAGTGCCTAGAAAGAGCCAGGAAAGCTTTACTCGAAGTCCTTGGCTGGTCACCAAGAGGGCCATGAATTCTTTGACTTTACAGGAAACATTTTGCCTCTTTGTGTGTATATCCTGGAATGCAAGTTACTGTTTATGGGGCTCACGTACACAGAAGTTATACAAGATTTATAGGTAAAAAACTTCTGCTTGTGTAAGGATTTGATGACTTAGATGATGAGGTGACTTTTGTGGAGTGCTTGCAATTGTGGGGGAGAGACGTATAATAGGGTTGCCTGGGATGTTTACACATCTGGGGGTGCGTGTGGCATGGGGACCAGACCTCTAGAGACTCCAGGTTTGCAAACAGCAATGCAGCTGAGGCTTCCTTTAACTCAAAAAGTAGAGGATAATTCTATTTTGCCTCAGTCTCAGGATATGTATTACTTTAATCACTAAAAGCCACGCTAACATTTCAATAGTCAGCTTGAGCACTGTGGCAGAATAACGCTTCACTTTGAGTAAGTTTGCAGTCTGCAGTTGTTACACATTCAGTCCCGCTTCCCCAGCCAATTCCCTTCCTGTCACAGTCTACAGATTGGTCTCACTCGTCTGCAGGATAAATATAAATAAGGTACACAGGATGTCTTTGTAGGGCAGAGTGTCTCGTTGGTCACATGTGAATGTAAACTGGACAAGCCTGTGAGTGTTCTTGCTCAATGGGTGAACTGTTTTTGCACCCATTTTTGAAAACATGTCAAGTCACATAACTAGATTTCTGGCCTAGAAGTTTTAAAAATTAGGTGTGGCAATTATGTGGTTTAGGAGTACTTAAAATACGGACAACATGGCCTAACTGCACCCTACGTGCCTTTAGCGGCAGAGGCAGAGACGACTTTCTACTCATTCCCACACGCCGGGAAGAGACTCGCTATCCAGCATTCTTAGGGGAACGCTACCCTTTTGGTAACTGATTTTTTTTTTTTTTAATTTCTGGCAGTTTACATAGAATCACCATACCTTCAAGTGCTTGCTTGCAGAGCAGACATCAGAAAGCAATCTTATTTTGCACAAAAATGATGTAAAGAGGACATACTCATTCATCATCACCTATTGATGGGACACTCACTATGTGCCAGGCCAGACTGCACGTGTACTGTCTCTCCTGCCACTATTACCATTGCGACCCACGGCAGGAGGACAGTTCTGGAGCCAGTGAGCACAGAAGTGAGATGGCAGAGTCAAATGCCTGCGTGCGGTGCCCCTTGTACTCAACCCATTCTGCCGCCGTCACTTCAAAAATGAAAACAGAAACATGTCGTTGCTTTAAGACAGACTGTCTTCAGATAACATATTTTTTCTTGTTGTGAAATTGTATAATGACATGCTATTGAAATGTCCAAAGGAAGGGTCCAAGCCTGAGAAGGGGACTATCAATGTTGACATTTATAGTTTCCAGGTCAGACATTTAGATGCAGGGTATTTTAAATGGCTGCCCTTCCCCACCAAAAACCGCGGATTAGGTAAAAAGGGTCAACCCTTTAAATAGGGGGAAACTTCTTATCTCCAGTTGGTTTTTTTATATTTTGTACCCCACCTATCAGCACTGAGGCCAAGGAAAATTTAAAGAGCCACAGAACTGCTTTTCAAACCACGAGAGCTATGACTATTAAAATGTCACCGTGACTCAGACTATCTGTGATTCTTTGCAACAAGATCTATTTCAAATACAATCGTCTGACATCCCAGTTCAACTGTATGACATAAGCTTCTTTTTTAACCCCCTGTCTGCATCAGCTGGCACCCTGAAGTCTGAATTCAGTTCCCTGGTCTGTAAGGGGCTAGAGAGGTGATTCAACTTCTCTTGAAAAAGGCAGTAATCCTAGAACAACAAAGAATTCCTCAAGGAGCTAGTTTCATAAGGAGAAGGAGACAGACCCCATGGAGACTTATCCTGTTAACAAGTGCTGTGGCAGAAATGCAGGTGCAGCGCTCCTGGAGACAGAGCAGGAAGCACGCATTCCCTTCTGTGAAGGGGAGATGTAGGTCCCACTGAGGAGGTGGTATTTGGTGTGGACTCTAAGGGAAGAAGAGAAATCCACAGGCGGGAGTCAGGTGAGGAGGAGAGCATCGCGACTCAAAAGCTCAGAGCCCGGAACGCTAGAGGTGTTCAAAGAACAGCAGGTGTTGGGCGAAGCTGCAGATAGACCAGGTGAGGATATCTCCTCAGCTGTCTGCAGACCCTATTACTTCAGTTTGTTCTTATCAATACATTGGTTATTTTACTTGAAGCCCAGTGTGATTTGATGTGTGTTCTTTTTAAAAGTTGTTATGAAAATAAATTATAACTTAAATAAATTCCATTGTCAGAATATGACCTAACTTGTGGTCCAGAAAACAGGTGTGTCAGGTCCATGAGGGACTTAATGAGCGGGTTAGGGTCTCAGACATTGGAGTAAAAGGTTTTCTGAGGGGAGGAGGGTAAAATCTGAGCTTAGAAAGATGAATCTTGATGCAGTATGCAGGAAGTGTGGGGAAAGAAAGAGAAGGCCTCTTTGCAAATTACTTAAGCTAAAGCGAGGAGCTAATAGAATGGCTGTGGCTAAGATGAACTGCTCACACAGGGCTTTATAAGTAATTCAGGGTGTTTTACATTTTGCAAATATCAGAGTCTGGGGAACCTGACTGGAGAAAAGGGATGCATTATAGGATTTTTAAAGATGGCATTTTTAAATTAAGGTTTCCTTGGTCCAGTATGAAAATTAGACTTTATTTCCTGAGCACACACAAACGGGCCTGGCAAAGGGAAGACACAGATGTGCTGCATGATGGGGGAAGCCAGTCAGGACTGAAACACCGCTGTGAGTGACTGTGGTCCTTCTTACACTTAAAATAACGGCCTTTGTTGTTATTAACATTTATGATGGGCGTGTCAAAACCTTCTGAAATAATTTACTTACCCAGATTTCACCACTCATTTAAAAGAAAGATTTCATTATTCTGCTAAAAGCAATTGTGAACATTTTCTAAGAATCTTTTATACCAAAAGGGGATATTTTACTCTAAGGCAGACATTTAAAAAATTTACATGTTTTTGAATGTTTTTGTACTGGGGTTGTCAAGTGATTACATTAGTTCTTTTTCTGCATCTTATTATATCTGATGTTTCCTTGAACTTAAACATGCTGTTGAGCTTTCCAAATTTGTAAATTATTGATGAGCCGATTGCAGATTTTTTTTTTTTTTTTTAAAGCAGGCTCTTCCAAGGATTTCAATCAGTCCTAGACAAAATTATGAAATGGCTGGCATTTCTTTCTGGGCCTGTATGCTTATATCCCTTTATAACCACCTGATCTTATCATCTCTACCCAACATTCCTATCCCTCCCAGACCTCTCCTGCTGGGCCCTCTGCTCATAGCACCCCAGGTCTGCTCCACCCCCCAAGTTCTCTCTAGCAGCCCCTCAGTCCCAGTGATATGTAGCTTCAATCCTCTTTCTATCTACACATTTTCCCCTCCTTCAAAGTGGAATAGTTTTCATAGACAAGTCCCCACTAATGTGTTAATATGCTAACTTTTCCTTGGCAAGATACTCAATTTAATAGCCTTTAATGATTAGACCAAATGAAGTTATTTTAGTAGGACCTTGGGCACCACAGTATGCTGGGAGGGGAGAGGCTTACAACTTATAAAGAGCTGTAGAGTTTTCAAAACATGTAATCAGGCTGCAAAGGGAGTTATCCATATCCTTGCATTTGCCTTTTAATCAGCATAAGGTGGAAAAACTGCAAATTAAAACTGATTTTTAAATCATCTAATCTGAATCAGATGACTAGGTTATTTACTAGAGCTTCTAAGATTAACCCTTCACCGAATAATGGTGTCCCAGCTCTAAGACCTGAGTCATGGGAGAAGCCTAGGAAGTGTGAGATGTCGAGCTAGGAGGAAAAGGGCTTGGCATTTGCCTTGTTTGAAGGACAAGGCCGGGGAAGACTGACCCTAGGTATCAAGGTGTCTCTTATCAAGTAGAGACCAGGGATGGGAAGGGAAAGACTGAACAAGGTATTGCTATACTAGTCAGCCAGCCTGTGGTTAGGGAGTAATTATCACAGGCTCAAAGTGTCCATATCCAGTTCTTCACTAGTCTCATCGACCTCTTCAAATTCAGGAATCTTTATGCTGTACATTTACACAATTAATGATCTTCGCTTTTCCTATTTCCTTTTGGGGTTATACAGCATTTTCATAAAGAACTTTCTGAAAACGTATGCCTGGCCTGTCTCAGATATGATGAGAATAGACAAAGAAAAGGATCCTGGCCTCATTTGGGCTGGAGGGAAAATGGACATAGAATAGGGTTCCAGTAAGCCAGCTGGGGGTGGGGAGGGGAGGGAGGTGGGGGCGGGCAAGGATTGAAGTGTGGGAATCCTGAGTAGGACATAAAAGGACAAGAGGGAACATGGCAGGGATGGCTTGGGCATCTATTCCTCTGGCCCCATACGGTTTTCTTTTGATCCAGCCCTTAGAGAATTTTAGGTTTCGTATGACTAAGCCTCGTTTGCATGTTCCGGGTGGGTACAGGTAGCCCAAGGAGGACATGCACAGGAGAGCTGCATTGGAAGCTCGAGCCACCCTTTTCCTGTCCCCTCCCCTCAGCACCAGTTGCCTGTCTGGACTTAACTCCCAAGCACACCAAAATCAAACCCAATCCATGAATATCTTCTATATTCCTAAGGAGCTTATTTAAAAAAAAATAAATGAATGAATACTGTCAAATTGTATCCCAGTCTTATTTCAAAATAAAAATGTATAATAAACGAATCCATTGCAACTTTCCCAGCCTTTAAAAAAAACCCAGAGTCATGAACTGCAAAATATTCTTTCCCCCCAAACTGGTAACTCCTCCCTTCCAGATACTGCTTGACATTCCCTTTATAAACTGTTTTTAAAACTGTGATTTTGTAAACTTTGAAGTGTCAATATACGTGCAAACTGTCGTTATGATTATTAATGTCACACTTCAATGCAGTGATTGCAAGTTAACTGAAGAAATATTGTGTTAATGCTTTAAGTAATAATTTCTACTTTTGTTTGCTTATTTTCATAGAGTATAATTCTTTTGAACCCATGTTTACTTCCATACCTGATGGCTCTGTTATGTAATTTTTCTTATAGAGAGATTCATAAGTAAATGTCATATAATTTTCTAGATAGTAATGTATAATGTAGATATTCTTCTTTAAAATTTGATTTAAATATTTTTAGTTCAATATCTGAAGCTTTTGATAGCTTCTCTGTATACTTCAATTTGATAAATAGTAGCATCCACATGCCTTTATTTTTTCTACCAGTAAAATGGAAATAGTGATAACTCAGCTTTTTCCTTCTCTTTCTCTCCACCAAATGATCTTAAACAGTAGGAAGCTGCTGTAAGGTTTTTAAAAAATTCAGTCGGTCAATTCTTTTTCCCTAGCTCAGTTCTCTAGGTACCTCCCAGGGTCAAATATTGAACTGGTCTTTGTTTTCTGCAGAAAAAAGAAAAAGCAGCACGAGTGTGATGGTTTGGAAGTCTGAAACACCTCCCTTCTCTCTTGGCTCAGGCAACAGAAAGCAAAAGGGAAGCATCCTGGTTCTCTTAGTCATGTCTTAAGTGAAACAAACACTCTTTTTTCTTCTCTGTAGACTTTCCAAGAGTTTTCACAGACATTCGTCCTCATTGTAAACAATATAATACAAGCACTTCTACTTCTGTTTTAACAGTCCAGGGACCTCTCCAAGGTCCCATACTCATTTAGCAGTAAAATGGAAGCCAGAGGCTAGAGCCCAGAACTCCATGCTTCCTGAGAGAGTTTCTGTATTAATCACCTTTTCTAGCCTCAGTTCCTTTGACTGGGGCTATAGAGGTCACTACTTTCATGGAGCTTATAGTAGGATAGCTACTGTATGTTGAGTTTAGCCACAGTCCTTACATATTGCTGGTTTTCAAGGAATGGTAGCATTATAGGAATGTTGTGAAAGTGATATTATTGGAGGGAATCTAGAAGAGGCTTGGCCGGGGAGACTAGGTTTGGGTGTCAAGTTGGCAGGCACGCCTTGAGGTCAGCATTACCTTGAACGTTTCTCATTTTCTGTACTCGTGGCTTTCTCCTCCCATCCCTCCTGGCCTCAGGTGGCTGCTCTGAGGACAGCTTGGTAATTTTATGCAAGAGTAAAGAATGCTTCTCTGTAATTATACAGAATTAGCCATTTCTGGTGAAAAAGTTTAGAGATTCCTCCTCCTCGATGAAAAACAAGACTGTGAACCTAGAAATAAAGTCGCTCTCTTGTTAGTTATTTCCTTTTCTTCTTTTTCTGCTGGCAGATAACTCCGCCTTTCCACGGTGCAGCCACCATGCTCTTGGCAGATGGATAATGGAAGAAAAGGAAACTGGGAGATCCTGTGTTCTGGCTTCCCTGGACGATGGATGGAGGACAGCCCATGCCTTCACCCCTAGTGCCCCTTGAGAACACATTATCAGATTCTAGCATGTCTCTGGAGCAGAAAACCACATTTGTTTTTGTGATTTTGTTGTTTATTTTCCTGGGGATCCTCATCGTCCGGTGCTTCCGGATTCTTCTGGACCCATATCGGAGCATGCCGACCTCGACCTGGGCTGATGGACTTGAAGGCCTGGAGAAAGGGCAGTTTGACCATGCCCTTGCTTAGCAGGTCAGAGGCAGGATCGCCTCCTAAGGAGGTGACGTGCTGCATGTCTTGGCCAGGAATTACCTGTAGTCATTGTTCTCAACAAATCAAGTTTTAACAATACCTTCTCCTAAGACTATAGTTCATTATTCAGTAGACATGCTGCTGGGTGAAAAACATCTGAGATATTGGAAATGGAGACTTATATTACTAACTCAAAATAGGAAGGTTAAAATTCCTACATTTACTCAGTGAATGAATATTGTCGAATGTGGATAATGGTGAAACCAAGAACATCAATACTGATATAAACTTTGCCATAATATAAAGCACTATCCGACCTGACCACAGAATAAAGATTAGAAAGGATCTGATCTGAAGCTGGTGACAGGGCCAAGAAGAGACTTCCTTGCTCTAATCGTGTCCCTCAGTTTGTTTTATTTTCATGGGAATCTGAGTCCCAGGCAGAGAGTGAGGAACATCGGGCTGAGTGGATCCAAAGCAGGTACTTGTCTTTGCATAAGGCAAGGAACATTGGGAGGCCATGGGAGGACTTAAAAGACATGGTTACATCCCTGGGAAAATACGAGTGAGCATGATATTTACTTTTCAGATAAAACTGAATTCAAAGGCTTATGGAGGTTTTAAAACTATTTGCCAGGTCAAGTACATTCTATGTATTCATATTAATAATGTGTAGAAGTAACTGTACATTACTTGAAATTACTTTCTTTTCGTAAACAATTGAAATGAAAGGTTGCAAGTGCAGTTTCAAGTTGTTTCTAAATGGAAGTTAATTGTTCAGAGAAGACGTTTACAGTCTCAAGAGAACTGTGTATTTATGACTGAATATAGAAACCAAATAAAAAGTTTTTGAGAAACAAAGTGTCTCTTCTTTTACTTCTCTAAGAATAAATGTACTGGAGGCAATGCGTTATCCTGAATGTTGAGTGTTCAAGAGAGAGAGAGAAAAGAGCTCAAACCATGAAAGGTCATCTAATTCATTCCTCTCCCATTTCAGGAAGGCCTTCTACAAATTGCCCTGCTCACATAAAACCTACTCGAAGCACTATTTAAGTCCACCAAAAAGAGAGATGCGAAAACCTCTTATTCCAACTTCTATCAGTAGGAAAACCTTATATCCAACCTACACCCCTCAGGCAGTATTTATAGTCTATGTCTTTTTCTCCACGGCTAGCCATCATTTTTTTTTTTTTTTTGAATTAAAAGGCAGCTCTTAGTAAAACTGCTTTCTTGTCTCCTATTTTTTAAAAAACATTTCTCAGAAGTCTTGCTGCCCACATTGCCCTCTACCCACATTGCTCTTAATTTCTTCCCCTTTACTTAAAAAAAAAAAAGCTTTATTGACATATAATTTACATACCATAAAATTTGCCATGTTCAAGCATACGATTCAATGATTGTTAGTGTAGTCATGGAATTATGTGACCATCACCTCTATCTAATTCCAGAATTCTACACCCACCAGCAGTCACTTCCCCATTCTCCTCCCTCTCAGCCCCTGGCAATCTCTAATCCATTTTCTGTCTCTGTGGAGTTGCCAATGCTGGACATTTCGTATAAATGAAATTATAAGATATGTGACATTTTATGTCTGGCTTCTTCCGCTAACATGTTTTCAAGGCAGGTTCATCCTCATTGCAGCATGATTTGCACTTCATACCTTTGTATGGCCAAATAATATTCCATTGTTTGGCTACACCACATTTTTTTTTTTTATCTATCAGCTTTTGTGGTTATCCACTGGCTAGTAAAAGAATGCTTCTGTGAACATTTTGTGCACACGTGTTTGTATAGATTTGTGGTTTTGATTCGCTTGGGTATACTCTTAGAATTGAATTTCCTGAGTAACATGTTAACTCTATGTCTAATTTTTTGAATAACCATGAGGTTGTTTCTCAAAGAGGCTGCATCATTTTACATTCCCACCAGCAATGTATGGGGTTTTGATTCTTAACTCTGTCCAGCTACTCAAACTTCTTCTTTAGCTGTAGAATTTATCATTGAACGCGCCACTTCCAACGTGAATCAGATTGAAAAGCGTTAGCTGCCTTGTGGCTTCTGCAAGCGACACGTTTATCGACGCCTTCAGAGGCTCTTTGCCGCTAGCAATATGTGGATGCCGACCTGTGGTTATCCTGTGGTCTATTAAGTCACCCGAGTATTTTTTCATTCTTCCTAATACATGTTTCTTTAATCCACTAATTATAAAATTTTCTTTTTTCTTCAAATGCCCCACGCCATGTAGGTCCTTATTAATTTTTTTTATTATTTTTGGGAGTATAATCAAGCTCATGCAAATATTAACTGAGCACCTGCTTTGAGCCTGGCGTTTCTAGCACTGGAGAGACAAGAAAAGTACGGGGCTAGTTCTTGCTCTTGAGTACATTCCCACCCTGTTGGAGAGCTAAGTAATGAAAGAAGAAATGTGCCCGAATCATTGTTGAAATGACTGATATGGACCTATGGTTCACACTACCAGAATCATCTGGGAACTGTACATATCTTCATGCATTACTTATCATACAAATTGTTCATGGTCATGGTAAAAAATGTCTAAACAATTTTTTTTCTTGGGGAGCTTATTGAAAATGTAGATTCCTACAGCCTTCCGTTCCTAGAGGTTGATTCTGTAGCGTTAGATCAGTGAGCAAATGCTCTAGGAGATGGATATGGGGGAGATGGGTGTGGGCCAAGATAGTCACGAAAATAGCTCAGGAGGCAATGGCTCAGGTGTGATGGTACATGTTTAGTGCTTGGTGCAAAGCTTTATGCAACGTAAGTTATTATTAAAATAAATTATACCTAGATCTAGGAGGTGGAGGTGTTTTAGAACTATGCAAAGGAAGAGAGGCGGTAAAATCGAATAATAAAGAAAAGGAGGTGTAGGTGTGGGGCTTATAGCTAGGAGAGCAGTCTAGCTGGAGAACGTGCTTGGAGGAATAGCTGGAGCGTGCGTAGGAAACATAACGTATCTGAACCTCAGAGGGTTCTGCAAGATGAAGTACGAGAGTCACTGCAGAGTCATGAGAAGAATATGACACGAAGAGTGGTTGTCAAGTCCGGTTTCCACTCGCTTCCTCAGGGCTGCACTAGACTCTACATCTATAATAGGAACTGACCAAAATAGCCACCTACCCTCCATGAGGCCTTTGAGCACAGGATTGCCAGTAAGTGGCACAGGGCCTCCCAGAGCCTGCTCTTCTTTCTTTCCTCCCTTTATTCTCCACTCTATTTTTGTTTTTTTTCCTGTTCAGATGACTGCTCCTTGTTCAACCTCCCTCACTGGGTCTTCCCCACCCCTCCCTTGCCCAGAACAAGAGGACCATACCAAGTGATAAAAAGCTGTGGGCTGTTTGGAGTAAGTTGATCCCTCCTCGAAGAAGTACTAACTCTCCGTTTGAATTACTCTTGGCTCCTTGGGGTGAGCAGCATATTCCTGAAAGGTCACATACGCCCTCTCTTTCCTGGCTTTCTGGCTCCAGGAGTTACAGTGCAGCATTTTGCTTACCTTAACAAGATATTTATAATGAGTGCAGCTGCCTTCTATCATGTTTATCTGCATCCTAGGATGAAAAAATTACTTTCCCAAGGTCACTCTAGAATAGAGCTGCCTTTTGATTAAAAAAAAAAAAAATGTGGCAAACTCATTCTTGGTCTGAATTCTGACAGATTTAAGCCCCCAAGATACCCCAAGTTCTAGATCAAAATTGCTCCCTCCAAGAGACCTTTTAAAAATATCTTAAACACTGAGTAAAGTAAATCTAACATGCAGGTATGAAGATTAACTTGACTCCTGCTGTTAAACTAATGAACATTCCAACCCAGATCATCCTTTTACTATTTTTAAGGGTTAAAGCTGATACAAAATAAGCAACAGTTTTAGGAAGCAGAAGTTAGAGCAGATGCTTATATGTATGGGAAAAAATATGTATTAAAATTCCTTTTTTTATTGGATTCATTACACAGTGTTTTACTGAAACACTAAAGCTTTTGTACTGTAATTATATTGATAAATTTTGTGTGCTGTCAAAGCTGTATATGGTCATGGTAAGATGTATAAACCATATGGAATCATTTACAAAATCATTTAAAATCATAAATAATTTTTTTTAAACCCTGTAGTTTCGACAGGATGTCAATTTTTAGAATTGACATATAAAACATTATTTTCAAAAAAATATTTTAAGCCTCAACATACTAAATAAATTCTGAGATATGAGATGAGTGCCTTCTGAGACAAATTATGCCAGAGGGGTATCTCAATTACTACTTAATCACAAAAATTTGTAGAGTAAAGCCATATCGCCAGAAAAAGTGCTTAAATCACTCTATGTGCACATGCAATCTGGGATCAAACCGACCCAGACCAGGAGAGGTTATCTGTTTCGAGATTTAAAGAAGGACCCTCTAAACTTTGTATCTCCTATTTCTTAAAAGAATAAAGGAATTGTTTTCAGACGATGTCTACCTGTCCAGGAGCGAGGCCTCCTCATTCTACAGCTTCCTCTGGCATAACGAGCCTGAGACCAACACTTCAGCCAGTCTAGGGCCCTTTGCAAAGCCATTTTTAAAAAATAAGACTCCCTGCAGGATTTAGCAAAGAGTGAAATTTTTGTTTCCAGATTCCTGCCATAAACTATACTCTGTCTTATTCCAAAGCACCATAAGATACTCTTATATCCCTCCATCCCATAGCCTACCCAATATCCTGATTGATGTTTCTGTGTTTTAAGATGAGAAATTCCCTTTAAACCATCTTTCAAAGGGGATTTCCACCTTTATTTTCTTCTAGGCCTTGTTACCTACCATCCCCAGAGCTCCAAATTTATTACAGCTTTTAAGAAGGATTCTTTGCAGTTTGGAAAGATGGAGAGAAATATCGCTGTCATCTATTTCAATCCCCTTACTTCTTTACATATAAAGAAATAGAGGCCAAATGGTATGGTCACAGTCATGTTGCCACCCATCCGTTATAGTTGTATCATCTTACATGTGTGGTGTGCGATGAATTCAAATAGAATGAACAGTTAATGAGTCCATGAGTGAAAAATGTCCATATGCTAACTGACATTACAATTATTCTTAAGTAATCTGTTTTTTTGGTGGGCAGAGTGGGAGGAAACAAACTTGTTTTGTTTCTTTAAAAAACCCCTGTGAGCACGGTATTTTCTTTTGGGATATTCCTAAGATTCAGTTTAAGCATCTGGACAACCAGAAGTATTTTCAGGTAAATTATAAAGTATTCCTTAGCAAAGATTCTGTTCCTCAAAACATAAGATAATCAATGTAGTATAAGACTTCAAAGTTTCTTTATTTCTAAACAGAACTTTGACTTGTTTTCTTTCTTTCCTTCTCTGTCTCTCTCTCTCTCTCTCTCTCTCTCTCTCTCTCTCTCTCTCTCTCTAGCTAAAAGGTGTGACAAGGGAGATTATAACATCAAGTTCATCAAGGGTTTGGATACGGCCCTATCTCTGATTTATCAGATGTCTGGACCCTCTTGGTATATAGATAGAGCACCAGAAGATATACAATGAAGTATTTCAAATTTGAAAGTGCTCTTTATCCTTCTGTGTCATGCCTTTTTCCCTAGTTACTTCATTTCTTTCTTTCCCTCCATTTTCTAAGTGAAGTACTGGAAGAAGCTTCATGTAACATTAAATTCTGTACTCCTCTGGTATGTGAATATTTATTCAATAGTCACAACAAAGGGCTGCTTGATTTCTGTCTGAACATGTCTAAGTTCTTAAAAAGTCCATCTCGTTTTGAATTTGTTCTTTTTTTTTTTTTTTAATATTTCCTTGTCGACCAACTTTCTGTAATTTTCCACAATTGGATAATGTTTTTTCTTAAGCGACAGATTTCTAATACTCTTTAACATGACAACACTCAAGATATAGGCATCATTGTTAAAAAGACAATTCTCCATGTATCTCCCCTCTTTCTGCATGCGTTTCCAGCGGAGGCACTAAAAGCGCTGTGTTCTTTTCAATTTCCCCTAGGAAAATCATTGGGTAGGTTTGCTTGCAGCCTGTTAAAAAAGGCTGGGATCTTCTAAGGTTTGGGTTCTTCTGTAAGGCAATTGGCTGTGTGTGCAAGTGTTATCTGGTCCTTTCTGGGTTGCCCTGTGGGAACTGGAACTTAAGGAACTGGCACAAGAAAATGCTGATACTCTGGGTACTGTGATGGCTGTGAGTAATAAACAAGAAACGATCCTCTGTCTCTGTCTTGTGTCTCCTGCCAGCCTCCATGACACTGTCAGGCTAATTGTCAGCTTGCAAATACAATCTCAGTTCCTTCACAGTTGTTGACAGTGATTGTTATTGCCCCAGGATAAAAAAATTCTAGTTCCTTCAACCATCCTTCATATTGTCCTATCTTTTGAATCATCTCTTGTTCTTATCAAACATTCTGGATGCTCGTCAATGTAACTATGTCCCTGTTGCATAAAAAAAAAAAATAGTCCACATGGAACCAAATTATTTATTTTGTTCTGAAACCCACAGGTTGTAAGACAGTATAAGATAAAATGGTCTTTTTTTATAGCCACATTACTGTTGACTCATATCAAATTCACAGTCAACCTAAAATCTTGGGCATTTTTATCTATGCCAAGGTATAATTTGACCTATGCCAATGTTATATGAAACATAAACTCCCATCTCTCTTTGTACAGCTTTTAAATTTTGCACCCAAGTTCAGGAATTTAAAAAAAAAAATCCCCTTTTTGATTTCACTGTATTACATTTGGTCCATATTCTAGGATTTTTATACCCATTTTCTTTGTTATCACATTCATTGCACTCACCACCTTTGTGTAATCTGTAATTTGGCTTGGCAAGCCATCTATATATTTAGCCACGATAATGGTCCACGTTGAACACAGGAGCCCAAAAGAAGGCCCTGGGCCATGTCGCAGAGATCTCAATGCATTTCAGGAGCCAGTGGCAGTGCTACAGGCACGTGCTCCCAGCAGGAAAACTCCATGAAGAGGCTTTACGGAAATGCTCACCGAGGAGAAACCTCTGAAGCATGAGGTCTCATTTAAGTCTGCAGCAAGGCTTCGGAAGACAGAAGAACCACCAAAATCGTATTTATGTAACTTTCCAAGCTCAGCTAAAATGGTATGGATCCAAATTGGCAAGTGGGAGTCCCACAAACGAGGCAACGAGGGACTCTATCCACATTGGCTGGAGCTTAAAACTCATAGGCAGCAAACAGACTTTTGGCTACACCCACCTCTTTGCCCAGCACGTAAGTAACTCTGGTTTTACATAAAAATAATCATGCACTATCTGCCTGAGGAAAACTTCTGGTGGCAGAGATCATCAATCATATATTAATCCCCTGAGAAGAGCACAGAATAGTGAAAGAGCACACGCCTGGGACTCTGGCAGTTTGGGTTCGTGGCTGGTTCTGCAAGGAGCTAGTTGAGGGACTTTTTAAAGTCACTTCATTCCCCTGGGCCTCACTTTCTTCACTTGTAAATTGACATGTTTGGACTAGTTAATCTCCCTTTAATTACTAAATTAAATACCCTTTAATTGCTAAAAAAAAAAAATTATAGCTAGAAAATTGGGAACCATTTACTGAACACCAATACAAAAGAGACTAGGAGAAATTAGATCACATGCCTCAGGCCTCCTGGCCTGTGTGAGGCAGAGTGAATTTGATTTCAGTTTGCCCTGAATGCTTTTCTATCTATAAAACAGCACTAGTAAGCAGACCAATGGCAAAACTCTAGCAGTAAGGAAAGATCTAGAAATAGAAATAAGGTTTTCCAGAAATGCTAAATTGAATCAACGTTCCGCTGAAGTTTTTGTTGTGATTATTCTTATTTTCAAGAAACCACTTGGAAAGAGGAAAGAGGTTTTATGGGCTAAAAAGTAGCTTTGACAGGGCTGTGAGGTTGACTAAATATACTGAATTTTGTTTTCTTTTGGATACTCGGCCTATTTACATTCAAACTCCAACTCTTACTGTGTGACTTTGGGAAAATGAGGTAACTTTTTTATACCTCATTTTTTTATCTGTAAAATGGGTGTGATAATAATAGCCTCTTCCCCACAGTTTTTTACAAGGACTAAATGAGAAGATAAGAATAGTAACTGACTAATAAGCTTTATTGGCTCAATAACTATTGCAATGCAGGAGGGATCTTTTACATGCATGCCTCACTGATATACTAAATTATTTAAATATGTGTCCCAAACACAAAATGCTGTCATTAAAAATAAAACTATGGAGGCATATTTTTATAAAATTATGATGTTGTGATTACTTCCATTTGTTTTTCCAAGTTCAGGACAATAATAAGGAAAATGTCCAGTTAAAGAAAAGATTAATTTGAGCTCTGTGCCTAAAACACAAGCTTTATCTTTGGAACTAGCGTAGACCTCTAGGCATTGAGAGACAGGTTTCTCTTTTTCATTCCCAGAAGTGCTCTTTCATCATACAATATTTTTTTCTTTACATGAGCCAAATATTTCAAAATATTTGAAAGCAGAAAGGATTCACTCTCAGGTTTCTTATCATGGCTTTGCTGCTAACCTTGGTAAAGTCAATTGAATTCCTTTATGTTCCCCATAAAATGGAAATAATAAATGGGACCATTAGCAAATAAATCAATGATCTTTTGCATGCTTAAAATACTGCCAAAATATTAAACATCAAAATATGAACATTTGAAAATAATGAATTTCTATTCACATTCCAAAAAGAAATAAATTAAGCTCACATTTTGTTGATAAAACAAGATACATTGCACGTGTGACAAACGCTGCTTCATAGTCCCCGAGTAAAGTATCCAATGCTGAAACATGGAAGAATTTATTGTGGATGTTCTCTAGCAGTATAATCCCTGTCTCTTGCCAGCCTACCTCCCCTCTAAGATAAGTAGAGGCTGTTGCAGCTATTTTTAGTTTTTAGTTTTAAATAGGGAAAACATTAATCTTGTAATTACCTTCCTCACAGAGTTCCAAGACTGAGCTTTCACGAAGGTCACACTGTTCTTTTGAGTGATCTGTTAACTGAAGTTTAAAAGAATACCCAGCTAGTGAGTACAAGAATGAAATTATGTGTTTATTTAAATATCTCACCAAAGAGGGCAAAATATGAGAATGATATGTCCTCTAACTTTTGTGAAGGAATTCTTGGCAATAAATCCCGTTGACTCTTTGGAATCGGATAGCTCTGCTCCGAACGTTGGACAGGTTTCCAGGATATCAGGTTATTGGCCACAGCTTTCAGCCGGGAGGTTTCTATGGGATAAGCACCTCTAGGGAGAAACTTAGAAATGGTGTGTCTTACAGGATACAGTAAGGTTGAATGGAGTGGCCCCTGTGGTCAGCAACTCTTCTCAAAAGGTAACTTCTCTCTTTTGCCCTGGGAAACACCAGCTTGTTTTCTTAGAGTGTTCTACATTACTGAGCCATTCTCCACCTTTGCTTAACTTTTTGGGTAATTAAACTTTAACAAGAGAAAGTTTCCAAATGTCAAAGGTTACATTTTTCATGCAACAATTCATTCATTCAAATACATACATTACCAAGTGCCTACTGGGTAGCAGACAAATGTTCAGCTTCTATTTACTACCTAATAATTTTTGAAGAAGCAAAAAATTTTAGTAAAATTGTCCCCAAGATGCCCTTCAAGTTTGATTTGTGTTTCAATTTACCTTCTAAAAACAAAATGACTCTTCGTTAGTTTTTCAGTGAATGTAAAGTATTTCATACAATTCAGTAAAATATGATATATGAGTAAATGTTATTGAAATATAAATGTCTCAAATGAGGTCTTTAGAACTCAGAACTGCCCAACGTTTGATTTCTGGAAACGTCCTTAAGATGAATTTAATGAAAACACTTAGATTTAGGCCAAATAAAGAACCGTTAAATGGTAAATGGAAAGAGTTACCCAGGTAACTCAGATCCCTAAGGAATCAGTACTAGGGTCAGTAAATGGGGAGGTGGTTGATATACAAATCAGCTGATCTATAAACAGTATCCACACTGTGAAACTTCTGGTTAGCTTGAGGATAGAAATTATGTGTAATCTTTATTTACTTAATATTTCCTAGCTAACACACTAATTTAGATATAACAAATATTCAACAATTATTGCGTAGCATAGACATGAATTTAATTAAGTGCCCAAATATCTACTTATCCCCAAAGCCACTAAATACTGGCTGATAAACTTCCATACTCTTGACTCTATGGTTAAAAGCATGGAAGGCCTGTTACTGCCTTTTTTGTTCTTTCTATTCACCCTCTCCTATTTTAAAAAATTACTAATAGATTCTCTGTGAGGGAATTTTGTTTCTCATGCGGGGATTTTCCTCGGGCTAGTTTTCATTTGGGGATAAGTTTTACTTTCTAACCATCCTTCTAGTCTCATGTAAACAGCACATTTAAAAATAGAAATGTATTGATGGCTTTGTCCCTTTTAAACTAATCCCACATTATATGAAATTTCTGCTTTTTAAAAGTCACCCTTAGCCTCAGTTTGAAATGGAATTTAGTATATAAACATTTACTTAATAAAATACCAGGAAAGAGGAATTGGGGTGATGGATTATCCTACACTTAAACATCCACTGGCAAAAACTAACCAACTCTTTTTCAATTTAACTTGACTGAATCTTTTTGGCTGGCAGCCTTTCTGTACTCAGCTGAACTGTCTCTTCATATTTTAAAGAGACAGATGGATTTCCAAACTTAATCTTTAAATCCCTAATAGTGTGGTCTCTCCTATAATTCACTAATTCCCTCTGCTTGTTCTAATGAAAAGAAAGGCTTGAAGAGAAAGGATGACATTTTAAAAAAAATCAATAACAAACCTTGAAATGTAGGGGGAACCTTTTTATTCAAGGAGACCAAAATGCATTGCATTATGACCTACACTTTTTTTACATTTTTATGCATCCATTGTCTCATATTACAGATTTAATAGCCAAGGCCCCAAGTTACTAAGTTGTTTGTTGTTGTTGTTGTGTTGTTGTTCAGTCATTAATCTGACAAAAATGCACAAAGGGTTTCCATGTGGAAGGTGTTTTACTGGCTATACACTGTATCAGGTAGCATCATTGGCATCAGCATGTTTAAAATTCAAGAAGGGAGCTAAAGATCACAAACACCCAGCAAGTTACATACACAGTGTGGGCCAAAAAGATGGGTCTCTGCTGGTTGGTCATAATCAAAGATGTGCCATTTATCTATCTTGAAAAACAGGTGAAACTTTAATATGCAAAATAAGAAGAACAAGGAAGAAGAAGACAGATTAGAAGTGGTAGATCTGGGTTCTAGCCACTATCAGAAATTCGCTTCATGAGCTCCAGGAGCTCAGGGCCTTCATTTACTAAATGAGGAGTTAGGTTAGATGATCTCCAACTTCCCTCCAAGCTCTACCATTCTATGGCCTTGAAAAGGCCTGGAATTAGTATGTATGACCTGAAAGGGCAGTAATCAGGGTAAGATGGTATGTTGGGGGTCATGTTAAAAGAAACAGTAGTAGGTTTTGGTCTTGAAAATCAAACTGAAGTGATTACTGTGAACGTGTTAATAAGAAGAAGATTTAATATTAAAATGGTATTAGTTGTCTACGACCATGCCACCCTGAACGTGCCCGAGCTCGTCTTATCTCAGAAGCTAAGCCAGGTCAGGCCTAGTTAGTGCTTGCATGGGAGACCACCTAGGAATACTAAGTGCTGTAAGTGCTAAAAAATAATAATAACAAAATAAAATGGTATTAGATTTTAGTTTGGAAGAGCAAAAATTTTCGAGTCTGCCCTAGTGATCATTCGACATTCAGAAAATAGTACTGAATGGCTAGATAACCGCATGAGGTCTTGTCACTCTCCCCTTTTGTTTTTTTTTTTTTTTTTTTTTTTTGCTTCGGAAAAGTTTGGTTATTTCTTGCTCTTCTCAGATATTTCTTTGGTTTTTTGTTGTTTGTTTTTATTTTTATTTTATTTTATTTTTTTTCCACTGGCAGGTAATATTTAGGCATTTGAGATCTTTACAGCACACTATTATCAATCTTGGCATCTCAAAAGAGGAGCCCAAACCGTTCTTCAGCGGCATCGGGAATCCCTCCTTCTACCTGTTTTTATAAAAGTTGCTGGTTTTTGTCAGCAGGTTGATAGCTTTGCGAACTCATGAAAGAAAGTATATTCTTTCAGCTTGTAAAATATTTCGAAGCATAACTTCCTCTGAGCCAGTCAAGTTAAAGTCATGGACCAGTCCCTATAGACTTGCCATGTGACTCCTTCCCTTTCAAGAAATAAAAATAAAAAAAATGACTCTTCCAGCTAAATAGAGCTTCATCTTGCTCTGTATTACCTTATTATCTCAAGGCATCACAGTTAATATATAAAGAAGCAGCGAGCTGGGGGCTATAACAGTTTGAACTTTATTTAATGGACAAAGAGAAGTAATTGCTTTTTTTTTTTTTTTTTTTTGAGTAGGGAATGGTTTGGTTTGAACCTTTCATTAGGTTTAAAGATCGATTTGGAGAAAGGATGCAGCATGGATGAGGACTTTGGAAGAGGGAAACTGTATAGGCAAAGACCAGCTGTTATGCACTGGAAGAAGCTTGAACTAGATGACAATAGTAAGACTGGAATGGAAGAAATACAAGAAATGTTGAGAGGAAGACTAGAATGATCTAGAACAATGCTGTCTAATATATAAAGATAATATAACAATATATAAATAAAGAATATATAAATAAAATATACAATATATAAATATATAATATAAAGCAATCCATATATGTAATTTAACTTTGCTGGGGGCCACATTAAAATAAAATAAAAAGAAATATAAAAAATAATTTTAATAATATATTTTCTTTAACTAAATATATCCAAAATACTGTCATCGTAACATGTAATTGATATAAAAAGTGTTAATGAGATATTTTGCACTCTTGTTAATGTAGTAAGTGTTCAAAGCCTGGTGTGCATTTTCACTTACAGCTTATCTCAATTCAGACCAACCACATTTTAAATGTTCGATAGGTACATGTCGCTAGCGACTACCATATTGTTCAGTGTAGCTCTATGAATGACAACGAATCATATATAATTGACCTGGAAGGAGAGGGGAGAGCATTTGAGGGTTTGAGTCTAAAGAAGAATAGTTCCTTTATTAAAACTGGAAATGTTAGAAGATGCATGTGGTTGGAGAAAGAGAGTGGAGAGAGGAATGAGCCGTAATGATTCCAACATTTTGACTTAAAGGTACCAGCAAAACAACTGTTGGGAAATATGTAGCAAGCAATTGGTAAAAAACGCATGGAAGTGTATGGCCATGCCACCCTGAAGGTGCCTGATCTTGTTTGATCTTGGAAGCTAACCAGGGTCGGGCCTGTTTGTACTTGGATGGGGGACCACCTCGAATACCAAGTACTGTAGGCGTTTAAAAACAAACAACAAACAAACAAACAAACAGCTCACAAGACAGATGTCAGAATGGAGATATAGACTTAGGAACTGGTTTCAGGTGGTGACAGTTGGAATGGTTACTAAGTGCAGGGAAAAGAGAGAGCCTTTAGAAACCTTCCTTTTGAAGGGTAAAAGAAGGAAGGTAATCTGGTGAATGAGAAGGGGTCACAGTGAGAGGAAAGGAAGGAAAACCAGGTTTGGCAGTGCCAGAGTGAGGGGCCATTGATCTGGAGTCGACCCAGGATTCAAAAGGCACACAAAACAGAGGAAAATGGAGGTAAGAAAGTTATGATAAGAAAAAGCGTGTTTTGAGTTTCATTCTGCATTAACTGACTTTAGAGTAACTTTTTCTGAGCTTCTTTTTCCTAAGTGTAATAACTAAAATAATAAAAGGTAACACATATTATTTGCTTCCTCTTCTATGTACTGAATACTATGCTAAGAACTTTACAAACATTATTGTTAGTTTTCACAAAATCTTATGAAATACATTATGCTGTGGTAGGATATTATTAGATAATGATAAGCCAAGGGACCCATTTACAACTTATCTAAGACACCTCTCTTCTGAATGAGGTTCTCAAGAGGACGACAGATGCATATGGGATATAGCAAATAGCAGAGTCATAAATTTTATGAATTTATTTCATACATATACATATACATATACATATAATCTTTTTATCCCTTCCCCAAAATAAACACCACTTTTATTAGCTTAATCACATACTTTCTTAGGCTATTGGC
The DNA here is from genome assembly GCA_003508835.1 of Eonycteris spelaea. Classification (NCBI taxonomy): domain Eukaryota; kingdom Metazoa; phylum Chordata; class Mammalia; order Chiroptera; family Pteropodidae; genus Eonycteris; species Eonycteris spelaea. The sequence continues at coordinate 1,777,365 of PUFA01000175.1, forward strand.
CATATTAATGCCAAAACACCAAACTATTATATTAGTGTTGCTCCTGAGATCAACTTTGCCATACTAATTTGGTCTAAACCTTACATCAGGGATCTAAAAAACATGTAGACCTGGGGAAAGACATTACATTTTAAGCTTTGGCACAGGCTGAGCTTGATCATTCTTGCCTTGTGTTTGGCATAAACCTCCCATGATTTAATTTAGACCTCACCTCCCCATAGCTTCTTAGATTGTTTGTCTTCTAGAAAATGAGACTAATAACATTGTTTTTTTTTTTTCAAACCAATTATAGCCAAGTTTAGTGAGGTTACCAAGCTATGATTTTCATTCAACCATAGCAGAATAGTCAGCATTTGCAGAGTATATATACCAGGTATTCTATATGCTGATCATGAATTCTTTTAATTATTCCAGGATTCTGTGAGTTAGCTGCTATCATTATCCCTGTTTAACAGAGTAAGTCTAGGCAGAGGACATTTATGTTGCTTGCTCAAGATTACACAATTAGTAAATTGGAGAGCTGAAATTCAAAAATAGTAGGGCTTTAACCACTAAGCTATATCGTATTTCAAATTGAGGACATAGATGTCTGAAATGCATAGAAACGGCCTAAAAAGTTTAGGCCCCAATTTAAGAATCAATTATAATTTATCAATAAAAATTACAAGTTCATTAGAAATTTGTTATTTCATTATGGTTATGCTCATTTATTTAGCATCCACGATGTAGCATAGCAAGGGAGGATGCGATAATGCATAATGATAATACAGAGTCCTTGTCCTCAAGGCATCTACAATCTAGTTGGGGAGACAAAACTGACAAATAGAACATTCAGAGAGCAATAAAAGTGTGTAGTTAAATGCTCAGTTATGTGGTGTATATTAAAAAGGCATGAAGAAGAGAAAGAACGCCGAGGGCCAGTGTGGGCTGGGAAAGACTTGCAAAAGATCTTAAATGATAAGAAGGAGCTGGATAAGGAGAGGAGACAGAAGGACACACTGTCAAGAGAACAAGATGGAGAGAAACAGAAGCTCAGAGAGGAGAATGAGCATGGCGTGCTGGTTTCTATTCTTCCTTCCCCTCTCTCCCTTTCCTTCTCCCTCTTCCCTTCTCTCTCTCTCTCATTCCATACACCTACACAGGCACATATATTCAGGCATACATACTTGCTTGTGGCTGAATGTAAGTGTGTAGATAGATATGCACACAGACTTACTTCCAAATAATGTTTTGCTTTCCTTACTCCAATGTTAAAATGTTTTTGATAAACTCAGGAACATGATGGGCTGCTAGGACATGACAATTTATAATTTTAAACTCAGCAATGACTAACTCACAAAATGAGAATATGAGAGAAAAATAAGATATTGGTTACCCTTTACTATATTCAGTAAAACCATCCTCCTTTTAGAAATCAAGGACAGGTTAATAGTTACACTAGGAAGATATTTTTATTAAAAAAAATTATTCTTTATATGGCAAAATTGATCGGTTTTTGATTGACACCATATTTTACTCTTACTCGTACACATTTTTGGTTTATCATTGTTATGGGCAACAGAGAGAAAATTGCCCTGTAATATTATTCCTTTGTGTTCAACAATAAAATCCAAGAAAAATAAAATATTCCTCCAGTACAGTGAGTTAGGTGACTGAGATGAAAATTCTTAGTTTGATGGGTTGAAGTAGAGTTGTGAATCATGGGTGCTGTTACAAAAAAAAAAAAAAAAAAAAAGGCACATTTCTAAGACTGGGATAAAAAATTCTTATATAAAATTCACAATGTCCTCTACTGCTTCGATTGTGTAAAACAAAGGAACCAAAAACTCTGGGTTTTAATTTTGAGACATAGTAAATTGGATTTGGTTTACCACAGGAGTTTTACAACCAGTAAAAATGTTATTTCACATTTAACTGAAAGTTACTGCAATCCACAGACTAGGACTGAAAACTATCTTTTCTCATGCCAATTGAGTATGATATTCTTGTTTATTATTATATCTTTAACAACCTCCTCTGTTTGGGCACTGTCATATCTGGGAGTTCACTGACATAGTAGAACCAGGTGGTAAAGTTGATTCTCTCCTCTTTCACAAAACCCGCCATGAACTTATGTATGTGTTAAAAGGCATCAGTAGTAGTAGTATTGCTTCTGATTTCATCAACAGGGGTATGTCTGTATGCAAGTGTCTGTGTCTGGGTGTGTAATTAAGACTTTAGCCTGTTGGAGTAACCACATGTACTCTAGATTTCTAGAGTCACTTTTCTTTAATATTTAAGCAAAAATTTCATTGACTCCTTTTCTCATATATGTGGGAAACCAGCATATTTTCCAATAGCTATATTAATTTCTTTTGGGGTTGGTTGATGAGAGATGTCACTTACATTTTTTCTGATGACTTCTGACTTCCAGCTCTTGCTGTATTGAATTCTCAATCTCTTCTCAGCTCTTTCACTTGCTATCTCTCAGGTCCCTTTTCTGCACTATTTTACTCTGCTTTATAGGTAGAAAATCTTTTCTACTTATATATAATTTATTATATACTAGCTAATATATACTATAACATATAAGGTATAATATATATTACATATTAATTATACTTTATATAATTAGTATAAGCTGATCTAAGAGATTAATAGACTAAGAATTGGAAGGTAAATGCAAATATTGGATGAAAGACAAACTTAAAGGCACACTAGAGATATTTCAAGAAGGAGAGATGCAGTGGTAACAAACGTATTAGTTATTTTTCAGTGCACAATACATTATAACAAAACTTAGTGGCTAAAAAAACCCCAAATATTTATTATCTCAAAGTCCTCCAAATCAGAAATCTGGGCACGGCTTAGGTGGGTGTCTCTGGATCAAGGTTTCTCACAGGTCTGCAATCAAGATGTCGACTGGGGCTTAAATAATCTCAAGGCTTAACTAGGTTAAATTTTTGCTTCTAAACTCATTTCTGTAGCTCTTTGCAGGCCTTGGATCCTCACTGGCTGTTGGCCAGAGATGTCAGTTCCTTGCTCACATGGTTCTTGGCATTGGGTAGCTCTACAACATGGCAGTGGTTTTCTTTAGAGAGTGACTGAGAGAGAAAACTTAAGAAACCACAGCCTTTTTGCAACCTATTTCTGATGGCATGCCATTGCTTCTGCTATACCTTCAAATCGTTAGAAGCATGTCAATTAAGTCCAGCCCACAAGGAGAAGATTACAGAAAGGTGAGAATACCTGGAAGTGGGGATCAGTGGAGGCTATAAGGGAGGCTGCCTACTACGGTATGCACTTCAGATCCAAGAGTTAACATTCCTCCCACCTTCAAAATACATTTACCTCATTCCAAGGTGCCCAAAATCTCATTCCATTACAGCATCAGCTCAAAGTCCAGGAATCTTGTCATCTAAATCAGGTCCAGGTATAGATAAGCCTTTTCAGGCGTAGTTACTTAATTACAGCTCCTCCCTCGTGTGCAGTTTCTCTCACATACAAACCTGTGAAACTAAAGATCCAGCTTATTTCCTGTTAACACACTCATCATACAATAGGGGAAGAGACATAGGCTAATCATTATTGCCAGTCAAAGAAGCGGGGAAATCGGAGCCAGAAATGAGGCTTTGGTTCATTGCAATTACGAAATCTAAATGAAAAAATGTTGAAAATGCCTTGATTAAGACCAGCAATCAATTCTTCTGGCTCAGTCCTCTGGGCTTGTATTAGTTGGCTTGGGCTGCCATACGATATCACAGACTGGGTGGATTAATAACAGAATTGTATTTTCTCACACTTCTGGAAGCCAGAAATCCAATATTAAGGGGCCAGCAGTGTTGGTGTACGGCGAGACCTCTCTTCCTCATTTGCAGATTGCTGCCTTCTCCTTGAGTCCTCACATGGCCTTTCCTCTGTGTGTGTACCATGAGAAAGAGATCTCGTGTGACTTCCTCTTCTTGGAAAGATGCCAGTCCTAACCAATTAGGGCTCTACTTTTATGTCCTCATTTAATCTCAATTACCTCCTTAAAGGCCCAATATCCACACTGAGGGTTAGGGCTTCATATAAATTTTGGGGACACAATTCAGTCTGTAACAGGGCTCTTAGTTCTGCCTGATGAGTCATCTTTCCCTTCACATGAAAGATATCACATGTTTGCCATTGAGTAGTTTTCCCAGGCTACTTTCTGACATTTTGGAGGATCCAGTTTCCTCTTTGTACTTTTATACTGTCTCTGTCCTTTTCAACCCAAGGTGGCAGTGGCACACCTTTAATCTCAAAAGGGGCTTTTGTGTGACTGAATAGTTCTCTGAGGCATTACCTTTGATCTTCTGAGGTCTTAACAAAAGATTTTCCTGTCATATTCTTGGCTTCATCTCTAGACCAAGGGCACAATATCATGTCTTTTGTAATTTTTGCCAAAAATGTACAATTGAATTTAATAATGAGGAAATATCAGACAAATCCAAAGTGAGAGATATTCTACAAAAAAAACTAGCCAATACTTTTCAAGAGAGTCAGGTCATGATAGAGAAAGGAGATGAAAGAGACAGGGTGACTAAATAGACAAAAAAGAGGTTCTTGATTGGATTCCAGCCCAAAAAATTGTCAAAGGAATGTGTAAACTGGGATTTAATTTTGGTTTGTGCTGATATTCAAGAGTACATTCATCTCCAATCCGGTGAGTCTGCAAAAACAAAGACATTTCTAGACAGTCCTGATTCAAAATTGGAGTCATGTTGTAGGGGTTAGACCAATGTTAAACAACCCATTTAGCCAATTAGCAGAACATGGTACATGACAATGTTAGTTCCTGGAGAACAATAATGAAAGAAAAGGTAGGCAGAGAGTAATGGAGCATAGGATAGTCATTAGAAAAGTTTTTATCATCAGATTATGGCTTTGCTCCTTACCAGTGATATGAGCTTTAGAAAAATAATTATTAGCTCTGATCCTTGGTTACAGCATAGTAAAACCTACTTCATAGGGTTGTTGTGCAGATTAAATGAGAAAATGTATACCAAGAGTATGACATTCAATTCAATTCAATTAATGGCAGCCTTTGTTTATAGCATGCTGCTGATGATGATGGAAGGCCACATCTAAACAGAATGGTGTTTTGGGCAGAGGTATCCTACAATACAGATAAAAGGAAAAGGTCAAAATGTTCATGACAATTTGTGAATATTCCATGAGTTAAGGGCAATAGTTATAGCTTGATGAGCCTTGGAAGTTTCAGGGTTCCATTCAGTCTCAGATCTTTGGCTGAATCCAGAAGACCATTTCTGGTCTTTCCACTCACAGGTAGAAATGGAAATAATGTGTTATTTTTATTGCTCAAGAAGTAAAGAAAATTTATATACAGTAGGGTTTCTCAATGGCAGCACTATTGATAGTTTGGGTTAGATAATTCTGAACCCTGGTCCCCTGAAGCAAGGGTGGGCATAGAAGGCCAAAATGAAGAATGAAGTCACGAGCAATTGAAGGAATTTAATGTGGAAGGACCCTAAAGATAAATTAAGCAGGTTGAATTGCAAGGACATGGACTGGAATTCAAAAATGTAACACTATTTTCTATGATCAAAATACATTTTCTGACTTTAAGTCTTCATTTGTTCATGTACACAAACATAATCATAATTTATTCTAGGTAAACTCTGTGAAAATATGGTAATTTCTCAGCCATCCTAGTTTATCATCCAGTCACATTCTGGATAAAACTTCATCTTGGCTTTTCTCACCTCTTTTCTCCCTAGATTTGAGTCTAAGTTGGAGGAACAGGGTAGGTTGATAAACAACCTTGCTCAAAACCTGTGGAAACCATTTGATTCTTAGTTTCAATGTGTTTGATCCTATGAAGATGTCCTTTAACCTGTAACTAATCTGGTTTGAATTTCAGGTATATCTCACGATTTACCCCCTGCCAAAACGGTAATCAGAGTTTGGTCATCAGCCTCTGCTCAGAATTTACCTATTTAGAAGTTTGTGATGTTGCCATGGTCTCTGGTTGTCATACTGCATTTTCCTTGGCCCAATCTCTAGGCTTCTTTTGGTGTTCCTTACCATATCCTACTTACTCTCCCCACATCTTGAGATTCAGGATTCAGGGATACGCAGATGCTCTCACTGTGTCCTTATCACTGTCTCTTACCCCTCTCTATTATCAGCAAATTCTGTTCTGATGAAGAACATTGGGTTGGTGGCTAACTCCAGTCTGCAGTTCAGACTGGACCAGTGATGTATCCTCTTCCATCATGATGGTGCCAGGGACTTGTCCACGAGTCCCTTTTGCTATCAGAAACCAAAATTTAAATGACAATTCCATTGTATCCTTCCCCACCTTCAGATGTGGAGTGAATTATAGGGAGGGACAGGGGCAGAGCACAAAGGAAGACAAAAGTCTACAGGTTCTTGATTCTCTTCCAAATTTGCTCCCTTTTCCTGAATAGCTCATATGGTTTTCTGATCTGGAGGCAGTTATATACATGTAGATGTTCTTTACCAGGTTGCTTTTCCTTTCAAATATTTTTGCAATTTATGTTACACCCACATCAATGCTTTTGAATTTAGGAGCCAAGAATTTGGAGTCTTTGCTCTCCAGCCCCATCAGACAACTTGCCCTAGGCAAATGACAACCCCGTATCTCAAGATCCATCATGGAATGAGCACAGGAGGAAAGAACAAACTAATATCTCAAATTATTCCCCTAACAAGTGAATGATGTTCAGGTTTGATGTGGCTTCTAAAAGAAATCCTTCCTTCCATTCACACCTCTGCTAACAATAGCTTGTACATTGCCCTAAGAAGAGTTCTAGCATCGCGTACGCTGCTCTAATAGAGCACCACCAGTTCTCCTGGGGCCAGTATTCTGATTGCATTCACGCCATGTGCATTCCTTTCCTGCTATCAGGTTCCTGTTAACTCACAGGCTAGACGTGCCATGCCTTCTTTTCATTTTCCTGAATCGTATCCATAAGAGACAAGATCCGTTTCAACCACCTTATGACATCTTTGCTGGGCATCTTTCTTTTCTCCCTAGCTAAGACTTAATTCCTTCTGTTTTGAGTAATTTAGTACGTGTTCATGATTGTTAGTTACATTTTTCCCTTATAAAAAATATGTCACTTGAATGCAGTTACCATGCCACATACTCTCTTTATATACTGTGAAGTGTTTAGCATGGTACCGGTACATAGCAAATTATAAATATTAATTTGTTGCTCTACACTGGTTTAAAAAGAAATATAAAAGTCTAAGCGGTGTTCTAAATTATTTTCTAAGTTTCAACAACAATTTGATTTCTGTTTCCGGGAGACATAAAAGGCTTCTGAAAAACAAAAATGAATGAAACTACTTTTCTAAATTTTCGCCATATAATTCACAATGAAATAATGATCATACATGTGACAAGCTTTTAAAATTGCCAGGTAAACAGTCTGGTTTGCTTCTGTGTATTTGCTATTACTGTTTTTCAGCATGTTATGCTATTTTCAGAGTCAGTTGTCCTTGCCATTTTAAAGTCCTCTTATAAGAAATGAGTGTAAAAACATGTTTAATAAAGCAAGGAAAGACCAGTATGGCACAAATATGGAAGAATAATAATTAAATATATTGTTAATACTAAGCATAATAATGTTACAGAATGCCTGATAAAATCAAAATAAAGTTCAATTGTAAAGTTATATAATTGTATTATTATTCTATTATTGTTTTTATGTTACTAACAAGACTTTCATTTTGTCAACACTTTATCTTTCTATTCATTCATTCAACAAATGATTATTAACCACTTCCTGTTTGGTGGTTACTGAAGTTACAATGGTCTCCACCCTCACAGAACTTAAAAATTTTAATTTCTAGTTCTATAGAGTAATTTAATTGTCTATGTAAGAAAGGACTTACAGTTGAAATAAGAACTTTTTAGGCATCTTATAGACTCTCTAAAGGGTTCCATTTTTGTAAACATTTTTTAAAAATAATTTTAAACACAATTTTAAAAATATTTCATAAACATGCTTAAAAGTTAAAAGGGCAATAGAATTTTTGAAAGATATAAATATTTTTATTTTTTTTTAAATATGTACTTTTTTTTCACCTCTGGCCAAGAAAATTCTTGTGACTTGTGTAAAAAAAAAAATAGCACAAAGATTTATAATTTTTAAGGTAATTACCCTTATGGAAGACTCTAGAAAAGGAGAAATGATGCTCAGAAATTTCTTAGCTTGCTATTGTATGAATCAAGAGCTCCGTTTTAATATTAGCACTTGGAGGATAAATACTAGCAGCCTCCAAGGGAGGTGACTGACGTTCACTGGATATCATATGACTACAAATGGGAGGACAGAAAAACTACTCGGTTGTACAAGTAGAGGCAAGTAAACATTTATGCCAGAAATGTACACGCATACTATCATAACATCATCCCTATTTCTCTACTCTGGCAGGTAAACAGACATTTTAGATTTCTCCCAGGAATATGGCATTTGTAAGGATTTTAATTTAAATAGCTTTGACCAGGATGTGAAAGAGGGTCTCTATACAGACAAATAAACCAGATATCTAATACTTCTTTGGATAATTGAACAGAGCCCCCACTGAACATTCTTCATGGCCAGAGACTGCCATTTGACAAGGCTAAACTATCCCCAGCACCTCTGTTCTTATCAGCATGCTCTACTCTGCTAATGTCTGGTACACAATGGTTTTCTACTGACCTGGGAGAATATTACTAAATATTATGAATGACTTGATATCCTACATTTATTTTGACAAATGAAATACAATCCTAAAGGGAAGAATGGGCCTTTTGCTGTTCAATCTTCTGAGCCATAACAGAAGCACAGCATACAGAATCCCAATTGCCTCTCTTTTCTTTTCTAGAAATGGCACATAAATCACCAATTTCCCTTCTAAAATTCATAAACAATCCAACAATTAAAATGTGTCTCTGCTTGAAAAGTGTTAAGAGTCTTGTTGCTCAGCTAGTTTATTTTTTTTTTTTCTCTCTCTCTCTCTTCAAAGCTAAACTATGTATTTTTGAACAGCATTCTCATTAGAGGAGATTTTTGTTAGTTTGCTTTGATTCTTTGTCTTTGATTCTTTGAATACTCAATTGAACCCTGTCAGGATATTTTAGTTTGTTTGGCAAAGCCCACATTATGATTTTCTCAACACAGGTAACAAGTTCTGGTCAATGAATTACATTATGAATTGTATCCATCTCAATTACTTTTGAGATGTGATATATTAATAACGGTTCCTTTTTCAAACCACATTAAACAGGTTATGAGTGAATGCTAAACCATCTAATACATGGCTAAGTGAATGAGGAAATACACCACTGAAAAGGGGCTAAAGAACAGAGATTTTTCTAGAATTTATAAATACTGATAAGATTCTTGGTGGGAAGTATTGAAATATCAAGTTACAGGGACCTCAATTTGGCCAAGAATCTTCCCTTCACTGCAGCCTCAGAAGAACAAAGGAGAGATACCTAATTCTCATTGGTGGCGTTCTGCATTTCTCATTTGATTTGAATGAAATCACAGATAGTTTTTTTTCAACCAGGTCTTCACTTTTGCCAGAGATCTTAAAATGGAAGAAAATCACAATACAAGTCAAGGAAAAGGAAAAAAATATTTGAATAATTATTTCCTATTATATAAGTTGCATAAGTTGTAGAATAGACTGTTTTTATAATAAATACCATATAACATGAAATGACTGGAAGAGAAATTACCAAGTGTCTCAGAAGCTCATTTCAGAAAATTTTAAATGAGACAAAGTGCTTTGAAACCTCTCCTAATGTAACTCTAAGGACTAAAAGAACTATAACTGTTTTAGGCCTGCCTTTCTGACCTCACTTTCCTTCTACGGAGTTAACAGAATTCAATAATCAAATGCTTCAAAGGATGCTGGAAGACGTGACATAATTCCCAGGCCTGTTAATGGAGCTGCTGCTGGAGAGAGGCAGAAATTGTAGGTGCATCTTTATCGAATCTACGTCTGACTTAAAAGCAGAGGAAACCCATAAAAGCATGAAGCTGAGAAGACGATGAATGTTTAGTCTTTCTGTAGAGACTGTGGTAGGGTTCTTAGACTTCCACATCATCTCAGGCAAGTTTCTGGATTTCCTCTATCATAAATACCCTTCTGAAACTCTCAGAGCAGCAAACATTCAAGGACAAGGTGCTGTGAAAAAACAAGGTTTAATTAGGGACCCAGGAGGTGGTGAAGATTTAGTATTATGCAATCAAATTAAATATTCCTCTGCAGCTTTTTGTTTTCTTAACAACTTAGCAAAGTTACTCAGAACATAATAAATCCAATAAAGAATAAAACCAAGTGATTAAATCAAAGTGGCAAACTCTATGACCTTTTCAGAGGGTACTTAATTTTCCATTTCTGCCTGAACCCTTTCCAAAAAGGACTAACTTCAGAAATAATATGGAAAATTATTTGATCCAGTATGTAAAATTCAGGGTTTTGTCAGAAGAATCAAATTGTGCCTTTATGTCTGAGGATTTAGTGGTTACTATTTCAGTGAATTCTTAGCCTTTAAAAGTTTTAAGTGTCCACTGTAGAATAACTAGGAAAGCTCTGGAAAGGCTCTGGCTTCATCCATAAATTCGTTGATTTACTCATTCACTCATTCACTCATTCACTCACTCACACTATGTTCTAGGCACCATGCTAGGCAATAGTGACACCATGTTGTTGGTGTCACTGACTGCCTTTGTCCTCCAAAGCTCATAGTCTAGCGAGGAGGAAACATATGTTACCAAATGATGACTATATTATAAACTTCTCTAAGGAATATGATGCTGTGACAGGAGACCTCAATAAATCTGGGCACTAATGGAAAGTTTTCTTGAAGAAGAAAGATTTAAGCTGAGATCTGGAGGATGAGTAGGAGGAGTTCACCATGTGAAGAGGAGAGAATAATATTCTAGGTAGAAGGAACAACATATACAAAAGTTTTGGGCAGAAGAGAGCACAGTGTTTTATTAAAAATAAAGAAAACTGAATGTGATTGGAAGCAGCAACAACTCTAAAAATGTCTGGATCATGGTTTCTAAATATCATTTTTCACCAGGACTTCCTAGAAAAACAGCCAATTCCAGAGCTGGAGAAAGGAGAAAGTGCAAGAAGAGCCCAGGACATCTGGTGTCACAAAGTAAGGAAGTACTCAGAGCATAGAGGGGACTTGTCAAAATAACAATGAAGTAAAGCCAGCATTAAGAAGTTCCCTTTGACCAAAGTTCGGGCAATTCAAATATCAAAATAAATAAATAATAATAATAGCACATCACAAAACACCAAATAAAATGAGAAAAAATGAGTCCATACTGACATAATTATTATGCATGAAAAAGTTTAAAGTTTGGTGAGGAATGAGATATTTACAGTCTCAAATTACCTTCCTACAAAATATTTGTTAAATACAAAGGGAAAAAGAATACTTTACAATAGAGAACCTTGGCAGACACCACCTTAAGTGATCAAAGTCAGCAGCATTAGTAATCATAAAAATTGAAACTGTATGTTGTTAATAATCAATAAGTAGAACACAATATCATTTCTCTAATAATCTTGCCAAAGTACATGATGATCAAGAAGGAAAACCAGACCAATCAAAATTGAGGGACATTATCCAAAACAATTGGCCTATAATCTTCAAGTTTCAAGATAATGAAAGCCAAGGAAAGAATGAGAAATTGTTCCAAATCAAAGGAGATTAAAGAGAGGTGACAACTAAACACAATATGTAACTCCAACCTGGATCTTTGGTTATAAAGGAAATTATTTGAATACTTTGTGAAAACTGAATATGGGATCTGAGAGATGAGTTGATGTGAATTTTCTGATTGTGATGATTGTAAGTGTGTAAGGGAATGCCCCTGTTTATAAGAAATTAGCTAAAGTATTTGGCGGTCATAGGCACCATGTCAGCAATATATGCATCCACATGGTTAAGAAAAAACAAGTTCTTTGTACTCTACTTCCAACTTTTCTACAAATTTGAAACTGTTTCAAAATAAAAAATAATAATAATCAATTAATTTAAAAAGAGGGGAAAAGCCAACATGGCTAGAAAGATTGGCCCTCATTTTTACCATCTGGACAATATGGAGGTCATTGAAATCCATGGACCTCAGTTCCAGTTACACCGCGGTGTGCTAACTAGTTCCCAGGAACAACACGCAAATGAAAAAGAGTGTGTATTAGTTTTCTATTGCTGTATACCCAATTAACCACAAACTTAGTAGCTTAAACTAATACCCATTTATTATCTCACAGTTCTGAAATCTAGAAGTCTGATGGCATGACTGAGTTCTCTACTGAAGGCTGAAATCAAGGTGGCAACTCTACATTCTCATCTGGAGCTGGGGGCTTCTCTTCCAAACTCACTCCTGTATGATTGGCCAAATTCAGCTCCTTGAGGCTGTAGAACTGAAATGCCCATTTTCTTGCCGGGAACTACTGTCAGCTCTTAGAGAACACTCTTGGGTCCTTGCCCTGTGGCCCCCTTCCATCTCTGCAGTAGAGTCTTCCTCATGTGGAGTACCTCTCACATTTTGAATCTCTCTGACCTTCTCTTTTGTTATCACCTAGAGAAAAACACTTCACTTCTAAAGGGTTTGTGCTGATTAGGTTAGGCCACCCACATCATTTTTTCCTTGAGGTCAATTGATGAGTAACCTTAACTACATCTGTAAAATCTCTTTTGCCGTATAATATAACACAATCGAGGACAAAGATTGTGGGAGCCAACTTAGAATTCTAGAATTCTGCCTGCCCTAGGAAGGAAGAGAGTAGTCCTTCGGAGCCCACTGTCAAATAATATATGTCAAGGAGGGAAAGTAAAAATCTGCTTCTCTATTTATGAATTGGGGGTTGGGGAATTCTGAACTATGATCTTTGGGACATCTTCGGCAGTGACATTCTTCGATTTGTTGTTATGAGGCGGTAAGAACAGGCACAGTGTATTTCTGATTTACTGTTGTGTTCTCAGTACTTTGTTTAATGCCTGGTACATAGTATATACTAAAAAAGGTTGAGGATATGAAGAATAAATGACAAGTGAATAATTAGCTACGACAACCAAAGATTTATTTTCTTATTTAACCAATCAAAATCTTCAGTGCTGGTCCTTCAGTGAATTATTCTTCCAGAATAGCCAGGTTAAGGAGAAACCTGACAGTTAATTTCTAGTTCCCTTTTGATTGATGATATTTGTGTATATATAGAATTTCAGAGGTTTTTTTTTAAATAAATATAATTTGCCAAGAAGCTTGAAACATATTCATTTATCAATAGAAGCAGCTGATACATTTGGAATGAAAGGATCTTAAGATGCTTTGTGGTTTCAATTAACATATGACAAAAGCTTAAAACATTCACATATAGGTCTATAGGAGAAAGTTGTAATAAATATCATTTTGGAAATAGTTTTATCACTCTTTGTCATTATAAAATGTGAATATGCACAAAGTAAAAAAAAAGAAAAATACAGCAGAGTATATAAAAGAAAATAAAGATCATCTATAATCCCACAACTCAAGATAATCACTATTAATAATTTGGTAGATATCCTTTCAGATTTTTTCCTCCACAGCCATGGACAACAACATACTAGCACACACACATATAGTTCTACATAGATAATTGTACATAGAATTTATATAATCTGCCTTTTTTGTTTAAAAATATATCATAGACATAGTTCCATGATTATAAATTACATCATTTTTAACATCTGTAATGTATTCTATTATGTGGTTTTTTTTATTTAGTCACTCCTTCCTGAGGGACTCTTAAATTTTTCTAGATGTATACATATCACTGCAATAAACATCTTGGTACATAAATCTTTGTACATTGGCTTAATTATTTCTGTAAAATAAGTGCCTAGAAGCACTATTGATTAGTTAAAAGGTAGGTAAATATTGTTGTTACCAGATTGCCCTCAGAAATGCTTAACCCCACAAGCAGATTATAAAATATCTGTTTATCCTTACCAACAATGGGTATTATCAGTTAAATATTTAATCTTCTCCAACTTGACATAGAAAAATAATTTACCCTTTTAACTTGAATTTCTTTTTTATATAGCTACTTTACTTTTTTTTTTTTTGAGTTTTAAAAAGTATTTTAAGATGAGATTGTTAAAATGGCTCTTAGGCATTATTTTTTCTCATTCTTTGTCAAAAAGTATATTTTTTACCTCTTGTAAATATTTAAGTCATCTAAATAATTTTTGAAATGCATTAGTATGGTAGGCAGCCTCTGGGATGGCTCCCAATGATCCCAGCCACCTGGTATCCACAACTTTCTGAAATCTCCTCCCCTTGAGTGTGAACTGGCCTTATGACTTCCTTCCTTGTCCTGTCAATAGAATATGGCAGAGGCAATGGGACGGCACTTCTGTGATTAGGTTATAAAACACTGTGACTTCCTTCTTGTGAGCAGATTCTCCTTATTGTTTCTTGGCTGCATGATTTGATGAAGCAAGCTGCCGTGTTAGAGAGACTTGCTTGAATAAAGATCCAAGGGGTAGGCTTTGGCCCAGAGCCAGCAAGGGACTGATGTTTTCAGTCCAACAACCCAAGAGGAAGTGAATTCTACCAACAACCACCTTGTGGGCTTGGGAGCAGATCTTTTCCCAGCTGCACCTTTAGATGAGACCCTTGGCCTGGGTGACTTCTTGATTACGGACTTAGCTGTACCCATTCCTTTGTACTATAGTCTCATGATGAGATTCCCTCTGTGGCACAATCTATCTCCATAGTTTACATTGTGGACTTTCCAATGTACAAAAATGTAACTTTTATAATATAAATATCTTACATCTTATAGTATAGAGATCAAATATTGATTTTTTAAATTCCTATATAATATATACTATATGGCAATATGAGGATTTTAGTATAGCTGAAAGAAAATTTAGTCTCAGGTTTGTTTACTTTTGACGAAGAAAGTTGATGAGAGCTCTTGTAGTTTGCTTGTTATTTTAAAGAACTAATTGGATACCCATTCAATGTTTAACTTTTCAACTGGCACTGAGATTCTTAAGGACTCTCCTCTGCTTTAGTTTTGCAATAAATACTGGAAATTCTACACCAATTTATTTGCATGCCTTGTATTTATTTGGATGTGAGCATCTATACATATGTGTCCCTATTTGTCTCTAATAGTTGTTTTGAAAAGATGTGAGGGAGTAAGATAGGAGGGAAGGTGAATCATACTCACTTCTCCAGTTTCCAGAAGTTACATGTACTGTAATGGTCAGGCCTCTGATGAAATACTCAGTGGATGAATTTGAGTACTCTACTTCATGACCTACAATATCCACAATAATTATTTTGAGTGGGCAGTAGGAAATGCATTATAGCCTAGTGGAGAAGAGTATGGATTTTAGTTCCTAAAAGGCATATGGTATATTAGAATTTCAGGCCCTGTACTTATTAGCTGCAAGTCTTGGTTTCTTCATATGGGAAGGGGCAATAATCTTAACAATTGTCATTATAGAGTTTTAAAAGTGAAAACGAAATAATATACATAGAACACTTTTGGCACATTTTAAGATCTCAATGAGTAGTAGCTCTGTTTACATTGCTATCTTTCATGCCCCCTTAAATTATGTGTAAAATGAAAGTGTAACACATTTTAATAATATTCTTCAGGTTCTGAGTTCATTCATCCTCCTAATCAACACACAAATATTTGTCTCATTTTATAGCAATATTTTTCTCTTATATAGGTTACTTTCTTTGCAAAACAAACTAAATCAGTATTTTGTAAATCAAATTATACTTGATAATGAGGCGTAGACAGTAAACTAAACAAACACAATTTTTAAGCTTTGTTTAAACATACAATCTTTTGAAAATCTGATGGCAGCTGTGTACCTTCTTTCTGGCCAAATGAACAAATCTTCACATGACAAAACTTTGTTTATAATTAAAGGGGCACATGGGCCACCTGCAAAAAAGTTGAGACTTTTAATAATGTGAATAAACTTTCAATATTGCCAAAAAACCAATCCTTAATCTATCTGTTAAACAAATTCAAATTTTCAAATAGTGGCTTTTAATGAAGTCACCTTATATAGATTATTAATGTTTAATGTGGTCTGAAATGTAGTCATATGCTACAATAGTCACTAGTTAAAGTTATTTTTAACCCAAGCTTATTAACTATGCTGTACTAGCAGTTTTGTATACCATCAATATTGGTGTCAGGTTGTAATACCCAATTACACGATCTGATTAACGTTATTCTTTCATGCTTTTTCTGTACCAAAGAACCAGCAATGGTCTTGTTTTCTAACAAAAGTTGTTTTAACTTTATATTTTCAATAAATATCTTTTAAAAATTTATATCAAGTACTTATTTTTCTAACATAGCAATAGCTAATGGGAGTAATTAAATATTTGAATCTTAAAAGTAGTCGGTAGGTGATAAGTTTACCAGTAATTTCTTGGCTTTTTTCCCACATTCAATACCATATTAAAGTTAATGTGATTCCGTGTTTCAATATTTGAAAATAACAGATAATTAATAAACTCTGAAGACTTCCCTGCCAACAAAATTTGATATTTCTGCTAATAAAAGCAAATGACCTTTTCTGAATATATGTGTAAAGATATGTTTTGAAAGTCATGTAAAATCTTGAGGAAAATATAGTTTAGCTATTAGGCAGTCTTTAAAATTTCATTTCTGACGTTGTAAATTAACCAGGGAAACGACTTACTTTAAGGAGAGTTTGTTGACCTGGGATAACTCGTTATTATCTCATTTGTGAGTTCCATCACTTCAATTAATGGAGTCTGATTGTTTGCTTTATTCTTTTTTTTTTTTTTTTTTGTAAACTGTGAAATTTTGATAATCCATAAAACTTTAATGTGAGATTTGTGGTGGTTTTTGTTTTAAATGTAATTAGGCAAATCAAGAGGCAAATGAAAGCAGTGCCTATAATAGTAGTGAGAAACAACCTTCAGTGGCAGGAATTTGTTTGGTTGCTGATCTGTTGCATCTGCTGTGTGTGAAATGGCAGAAGGATTATTCAGGAAATTCAATATACCCACAGAGAGAAGCCAAACATGACAGCTTATTTTGGGAACCATTCTATCATGAGGATACATTTGTTCTTGGAGCAGCCTCAGAAAGCCTCCCTTTTATCAAACTGTGTCTTGATTAAAGGGACAGCTGATGTCTGCTACACAGAGAATGGTTTTCTCTTGACAATGTTGTCTTATTATAGTCGATGTATTTCTTCTTGTAAGGAAAATATTTTATTGTTAAATATTTCACTATTGCCTGTTTTCAGCAGCACAGATTGAAAGATAGTTCCAAGAAAGCTGGGCACAGTCATCTTATAAATTACAAAGTATAAATCCTTACAAAAATATATATGGCATTTTTATCTTGTAAATGTGCTTCTGGAGAAGGAAGTATGACAATGTAACTACTAGTTCTTTGTTTTTTTTATTTGTAATCTTTAAATTTGTAGTATAGTTCACTAAAATTTATTTAATAACAAAAATTTAGAAATCAATTCAAAAGTTTTTGTGTTTTTACCAGAGCATTGAGATGAAAGCAAATAATAGCATATTAATTATAGCTAACAATTAAGAGTGACATTTCTTAAGGCACTCAATCATGCTTTTTCACTTTTCATACACTTGAATTATTTTCTCTCCTTTACCTGTAATTTTTATCCAATCTTGGGATTTTCTGTTCGTGTAACTTCTTTAGCTAATGCAAGTCAGGATGGCCAAAACGTCCCTTTGTAAATGCTAAGTAACAAATGTGATATATTGAAAATGAGGAGGTAGCTCTATCTTACCAGTTTCTGGGATTTCACACTCCCCCAATTGCTTTTAGATTCTGCAAGCATCTCACAAACCTTCTCACATAATAAATAATAATCAATGTCTTATAAGCACAGGAATAATTAATTCACTCATTGAGGTGTGTCTGGTATTTTTTTCCATGTGTGACACAGGGTAGGTATTCCTAATTAACGTTAAGAACACTTACAAAACTGTTTGCCCCTTTGAGTTGGTCTATTTAAAACTTTTTTCCTTGCTTTTGACCTGCCACACATTAAACCTCTCTAAGGTCAAACTTCTCTTTTGTTAGATTACAGTTAACAATTCTTTTCTTCCCTAAGATTAAAACAACAAATGTAACGTTTCTCAATACTTTTTAGTTGTTTTAGATTGAATGATTTTTGAATAATTTTTATATGTTGTCTATGAAGCAAATGCCATCCTGTGCTGAAATGGGCAGTTCTAAGAAGAATCGTTTGTCCACCATGCTGATAGCTCACAATGATTAACACTTCTAGAATGGTGCACAAAATGTTCCCAACACTGAATAAGCACAGATGGTGCTGAGTGTCTTTGCTGCTTGTTATTTACTTTCGACCCACATTCATGTCAAGCTCCAGAGTGTTGTCTTCTTGGTGAAGGATGATGATGATGTGACCGACAGGTTGAAGATGTGACTTGTCAGTCATGCTCAGACTCTGGTATTTAGAGTTAAGAACTCTTTCTTGCTTCTCTGTGGCCTGGTATTAGCACTTTTGTAAGGGAAAGAGATGTATTTACTACATCTCTTTTTCTTCTGACTTTATTCCAATTCTGAATTCTGACCTCTCCTTCAATGTTCTGTATACTTTGGGAAGGGCATAGAAACCTCTCAAAATCCTTGTCCATCTGTGCAAGCAACACATACACAACACACATTTAGTGTCTAGTAGAGTGTCCAGCACAGAGTAAATATTCAATCAAAATAAATTCAATGAATTCTTGAAAAAATAGAAGAATAACTAATGAAATTAATTACATTGAAATATGAAAAAGGTTTCAGTGATTTTCGAGCTGATTGGGATATTTCATTGCTGGTTCTACGAAGGTAAAGATGAAGGCTCATCATTTTTTGGGATGAGAGATTAAAACAGATGTCTTTTCTAAGTTAAACACATCATTAGACACAAAAATTTCAAAATAATTTTTAAGCTATAGCTACAGGTGATTGGTAATTTCATGAATGTAATAAGATTAGTGAGTACAAAGTATTTTAAATAGAAATGTCATATAAACCACTAGATAGTTACTGTATATTAACAAATTACATATAAACCACTAGATAGTTACTGTTTATTAACTTCATAGTTTTGTCTAACATGGTGATTCTCACATTATTTCAGATCAAAATTTTAAGTGTTCATCTCACCCTGTCTTTAACTTTTTGATTCCCTTTGCTGGTATATACCTCATTAAGAAAGAATGAAAAAAAAAAAAAATAGAGAAATAATGACCTAAGGTTATAATAGTAAATTAATCTTATTGAATATTTCCTAGTCTAGAATATGAAAGAATATATAATAATATGAAATGGTAATAGCCATGCAAGTTAGACATGTTCTTATTATTTCTATCATAAAATAGTCAAATAAGAAATACATGTGAATTATATACAGATTATATCCAAATGTATGTCTGCATTGGGTAGTGTTAGAGCCTCCTAAATACATTTTATCCTTCCCCGCTATGTTTTAGCCATGGAATTTGAATGGAATTGATGCCACCACCTTCCCACCCCCTCACTCCCCCCCCCCCATCAGGGTAGGTTCTGATGGATCCCTTCCCATCGCTGTGGCGGCCTGACCCTGCCTGACCATTTTCTGCTTGAATAAGTTAATTCCTGACTGCCGCCCTCTGCCCCGCTCTCCAGAACTCTCCGGCTTGGCAACCAATCAATGTTCTCTTTATGTTTTCCTTTCTTATATGGAATATCTGTAGTTGTGTAGGAATGCAGAAGTACGAGACTATATAAAACTGCCTGCCATGTTACAATCGTGGCTCAGCCTTTGCATGAGAATCCACTGAACCAGTGCCCACATCAATAAATGCTGCTTCCTGCTTATAGCATCGGTGTCCCGTCTCCCTGTTTGAGAACCCTGCAGCATCGCCACAGTAGTTGGTTTGGGTGTGGGTATATATTTCAGATTTAAGTCAATCAATATTTCCCCAGCTGTCATGATCCGGCTATTTTAGATCATCCAATTAGAACAAACATAAGAGTTTTGTCCTGAGGTTATAGAAGGCAATCTTCTCTTTCTATTACCAGCCATGAAGAAAGTCACCTGCAGTATCAGTTACTACTGGCAACCATTCTATGCCCACGAGGAAAGAAGTCTTCAGAAGAAACCAACACTGTTGAAAGCAGAATGGCAAGATGGAAAGATACTGTGTGCTAATAACATTGTTAATTAACTTTGAAGAACCTTTAACTTCTAGACCTTGCAATCACATGAGTCAGCAAATTCCCTTCTAAATTAACTACTATGAGTTGCTTTTTCTGTTACTTTTAACTGAAAGTATCCTTCACAGTCAAATATCCATCAAAACATGTCCATCCACTTGACTATGAGCCATGAGAAAATCCTAGTGGAGAAGACGACCTTTCTGAGAAATGGCTCTTAGGGTTCCCTACATCACCTTGTTTGGTTTTTCTTATTCGAGACTAGATCCTTTAGTGGAATAATAAAAATAGTATTGAAGAAATGAAAAAATAATATTTGGATAGATTATATTTAATTTTATAGCTAACAGATCTCTAAGAAATTTTAAGAGACATAATTAGAGACATAAAGGGCATAGATTCTAGGGCCTAGAGTAGCAAAGTATTAGAAAAACATGAAGAATATTTAAAAATATATTAACAACAGAAACAAGCTGTAAGAGAAATTTCTCAGTAAGTGTACCAGCCTAACACATTGTTTTGGAACTGTGACTGTTTTGAACTACTCCTATGTCCAAACTCTTGCATTGTGATAGGCGCATACGTAATAATGAATGTCTTTTAAATGAATGAATGATTTACTCTCAAGAGGTGAATAACTATAAAAGAATGGTAAATCAATCATAGAAGAAACAAATAAGTATTCAACAAGATAGTGTTGACATTTTAAGGAAAGCAATGAATACAAGCAAATGAATGAATGAGGATTGTGCTGTAAGTTGAATAATTGGGTTTCCTGGGTAAAAAGTAATAAGATGAAAAATATAAGTGCATGAATTAGGCTTTTATTGGTTGGAAGCAGTAGAAAACAATGCTGGCTAAGAAAAGAAAAAGATAATTCATTGGCAGTATTTTGGGGCTCATGAAATTGGCAGAGCTGCAGTTAGGGTTAGGAATTTGCAGAAACCAAGGTCATTGTGAAGACTAAGAAGCAGAACACATAATGGAAAATTCAGGGTGCAGCTACTGAAGGGAGGTGAGAAGGAGGAGTTTGGTGATGACTTGAATGAAAGTTATTTCAGTGAAGAATGAATATTTTTTTGGAGAAGACGGAAGAGAAATTGGGAAATGCAACTCTTTTGATGAATTTTTCTGTGAAAGGGAGCACAGAAAGACATTAGGCCCAGAGATGATCCTCTTTTGTTACTGCTACTTAGCGTGTTTCTGTAATGATAGGACTGAACCACTGGCTAGAACATTTCCCTGCAAGCGTCCCTAGGCTGGTTCCTTCTCATCTTTCATGTCTTAGTTCTATGTTACCTCCCATTTCTAGTTATATATCCTTATTGTATTTTCTCTACAGTACTCATCCCTGTCAGAAATTATTTTCTGTATTTGTGTGATTGCCTCCATCAACTAAAGCATGAAATTAAAAGAGCAGCAACTTTGTCTTGCTTACCACTGTTTCACTAGCAGCTAGAAAAGTGACTGTCATGTAGCAGAGGTTCAATAAGTATTTGTGAAGTAAAGAAATAAGCAAATGGATAACTAGAACTTCGACTGTTTCATTCATTCTTTTTTCACTTGTTTGAGATAAAAAGTCCCAGGATCCCGCTGCTGAACAGCCAAATTGAGATGCTATGCAGTCATTTCTCTGGACAGGGCTGTCCCTTCTTGGGTTGGTTATATGTTGTGGGCTGAGTGCATGAATTTATTTTCCCTTCAAAACCGAATATGAGAGGGGAGGCAATTCCCAGGGAAATCAGAGATTATGCTAACTGCAGTATAGAACTGTAAGAAAGAAGAAGGAATGTTTACTTCCTGCTTTAAAAATGTGATAAATGAAAAGTTTACATTCCTGCTCATTGATTAACAGCTTTCAACTTTATTCCTATGTTTACTGAGGAAAGACTTTAAAACCAAGAGGTAGGCAAGTCTCTCTGCACACACAGATAAACATCTCCCTCCATTAAAACAGGCTGGAAGCCTGGAGATAATTAGACCCACTGTGTCAAGCAATCAGCACCACAGAGAAGAGGTCACAAAAAAACAATGACAAGAGAGCTGGCTAATTCTTGAGAGAAATGAAAGGAAAGCCTTGCAATCAGTTCAAAGATGTTTTGTTTGTTTCAGTTCATGGATTGATCTGTACTTATTTGTGTGATGTTACTTTAGTTTCTCACCTTCACCTCTTCTCCTAGCACAGACACACCCAGACTCCCACACATAGTCACAGTCACCTTGTGTCCATCACAATAAAAGCACAGTGAACTTTGTTAGGTCAGCTCTGTGAAAAGCGGTCACTTGTCTACAGGAGTGTGTAACCCCACAAGAGGAACACCTACAAGGTACTTCTGCTTGCTTTCATTTGTTGATTCTTTTCAATGCTTGAGATATGTTTAGTTAGACAAACCATTTGGAAACCCAAGACCTGCTTCATTTATTCTTTTTTAATAGAACATACTATCATACTGGAATGATAGTACGATCAGCTCCATGAGAATAGGGGCAGCATCGAATTCACTCACTCCAAGCAGCTTGCTTAGTACTCAGTAGGTTTTCAATAAGTAGTTGGTAAGTAACTGAATAAAGAATTAAGAGGGAGTGGACCGATGAAGGCCCAACGGCTGCTTCCCAAGTAGAGACTCTAAAGACCTCCACAGCGACTTCCTCTCCTCTCCTCAGCCACACCACTTCATTGTAAGCGTTACTATCTGTGTTCCGTCTGGGTCATTCCTCATTGCTGTTTCTTCTTCTACTCTCCTTTCATGTCTTGCTGATACTCAGTCATTTAAGTTTGATAAGGCATTCTGATAAGCCTTATCAGGAGAGCACATAAAGTATGCATGCTCCTTAAAATTCCTTGTTATCTGCATATATATGATTTCTAATTCTAAGAAAAGATGCATTTTTGACAGACCTCAAAGTAAGTTTTCAAATAGTGCATAGTAGTCTACAAGAGCCCCAATGAGCATGCAGTATTTTTTTAAGTTTAAAATTTTGTTAATGGTGGAAGTGCCAATAATTTATATGTATAAATTTCTAGAAGCTTTGTTACATCACACCTTGTTTTTATTAGATTTAAAGGGGAATATTGTAGTTTTTCTTAACACCCAGTTTGCATTTTTAAAATAAGACCATTTTCAATGACTTTCATTCATAAGCACTCTTCCTTAATCATAAAAGAACATTATCATTAATTTCATTATTTAGCCTGCTCAGTCAAGAATTCTGTAGACTAATATGTCTTCGATAAACCTACTAATTACTTTACAACCTTCTTCTGTAATCCTTCCCCCACAGGACTCATTTAAGGGATAGAAACAATGGAAAAGTCACTCTGTTTTCCAAGGACTTTTTGTACCAGACATATCTCCCCACCTGTTTTTGATTAGTAAGATGTAAGATGAGATTAATAACTTTTATAAAGAATTAGTGCCTACACTGCCTTTCACCAGCCATTATTGAGATGACCTTCCTTTCATAAATTGTTATAAAACAGATACATGGTGAATATCTGCATATTTCTCTAAAATGTACTAAAAACTAATCTGCTCTGTGGGTTTTTTTAACCCATTTCTTGTTTGCCCAGAGAATACTTGCTGGTGGCATTTGTGGCTGCAGTGTTTACCCCAAGATAACTCGTGGATCACGGTCCTAACCTAACCACCAAAGTTTGCCACAAAATATCTCGCTTTCATTATTATTTTCACATCACTCTACTATATTGATAGTCTTTGGTAACAAATGACATAATGCTATATATAGTGTTCTGTTTCTAGTAGTATTTCCATTTACAAAATATAGTAATTCTTGATTGCTGAAAATGTTGAATCCTAGCAAACATAGCATTCCTACATGTGATGTTTTACTGTCATTCTCGAATAGCTGTTAGCCAAAGATTCATTTGATGAATCCAATTTGTGTATACATTTCTGTTACATTAGGATTAGAGACAAGTTCTGTTTAGAAATAACTCCAACAACAGCTTTTATATTTTATTTTCACATGAAAACCAGTCAGATTTGCTTCAGCCTCAAAGAGTGTGTTCATGTAAAATTAATGCTGGCAGTGTGCTGCACTTTTTCTTTTTTTTTCTAAATAGGAAATAGGTTGATAAGTGGGCTAAGGGAATAGAACAGAATGTCAGAGCTGGAAGGAATGACAGAAACAGCTCAAATGAGTCTTTTATCATAAGAAAACTAAGGCACAGGCAGGTGAGAGAATTTTCTGAATTCTATACAGGCTGCTAACTAAATGTAACACTGATACCTCAATCCTTGCTTTTCCACATCTACCTAGTTAGTGATTTTTCCATGCAGAACACCAATAGCTCAGAGTTCATAACTTTACTCACAGGGGCTGGGTGACTTAAAGTTCTTTTGAAGAAGTGAATGTTAATTACATTCTTTAATTGATCAGTTCCAACTATTCCCCTTACTATTATAGTTATTTGATCTACATGTTCTATGCCTAGAAAAAAATTCTGTGATTGAAAAAACTACTGTCAAACCGACCTAATTTATTTTGGGATGGGCTGGATGATCAGGTTTGGGTGAGCCCAGAACAAAAGGGATCAAAACCCAGGAGTGATTCCCAGCTATAGACTGCAGAGCTCCTGCATGTACTTCCTGCCAGAGCAGGAAGTGAAGGGAATACAGACTGGACCTGGGTCCCCCACGAATGCATCCAGGTAGAGATGTAGCAACTGGCTTAGAGAAAGTGGTTGTTGTCTTTGGACAAGCAACAGAGAAGAAGCAGCAGTGGCTACAGATGAGTTGTGACAGTGAACAAAACACCAACTAATCAGCCACAATATCACCTCTGCCATCTTGTGTCAGGAAACCTTAATTAAGACATGGCCAGGCAGAGTCTGCTGTCGGGGACTTGTGAGTCCCGGAGAAAGATTGTCACAATTGGGGGTCTGTGGCAAAAATTACTGCTTATCCTGTAAACTAATCCATTTCTGTGTATGCTCCCCTCTCAGCAAGTCATGTGACTGTTTTCCTAGCACTGGTTCTGGACGTAAATATGCTATGGTTTGAGCACAAAACCGCTGATTCTGGCCCACTTTGAATGCATTTTCCAGAAATAGTGAATATGCAGCTATTCTTCATCTCTATTCATGCCTGCATTTGATTTGTAAAATGTTTTGAGGAGGTACTGTGGCTTTGTAATTGAGGTTTGTTTTTCCTTTGGGAAGTTAACTATCTTTTCCACAGCCATTGTGGTTGCCTAGCAGCAGAAGACAGTGAAGGAGTAACAAGGATTCTAAAACTGTAAAGAATGGGGATAGCCGATGCCTGTCCCATGACAGGATATCCCACTGGGACTGATTTGAAATGGGAGAATGTTATAGCAAGAAATCTGTGGCCCCAGGGTCTGAAACCCCAGAGAGAAGCAGGTGAGTCCCCAGCTCCTTCCGTCTCAAAAGAATTTATGGGAATTTCTAGATCAAGTAGCCTTTGCTCAGTGCTTCAAAGAAAGTCTTTCTAAAAAATCTAGGGAAATACCAGACAGATCTTTCATCTTTTCCTGGAGAATGACCCCTTTCTTTGAACACTGCTGTCTTCTCAGATCATAAGGCAGGACCTGAACACACAGTAGGTTGCCAACAAATATTTGTTGAATGAATAAGCTGTCCTTCACTTGCTCCTCTCAAAATCACACACTTACCCAAATTATTTTACTGGTGTGAGACGGGTGGGGGTTTTGAGGTAAGCCAGACCTTTTTCAGAACCATCTTAAGAAATGTCACCTTTACTTCTCCCTTGTCAGGAGATATACACAAAAGAAGCTAGGTCATTCCAGCTCTCCCCAAATAAAAACCCAAACCAACTCTGGGTACAAACATGAAAGTACAGTTCACCTCTATAACAGATCTATGGTTAATCACTGGGAAGTCTGCATCTTGGCATAATACTCGTTTCCCCTTCTAACGTGGAAATACCTTCCTTCCACTTAGAATTTTCTTATATATCTTGAATGGGAGCTGGATCCTGGAGGGTGATGTCCTGTGTGATACGTTCACATGTAACCATAGTTCTGCCTCGTTAAGCTTTAAAATGTACTTTTCATTACATAAAATGTGTGGGCTTTGCTTTTATTTACTTTTAAACTTGAGTCTGTGATGTCTGGATGATGAGGAAAATTAACAGATCCCCCCAAATTTTATGTGAAATATTTCCATGTGCAAAGGAATCTATGAACTTCAAAAGATTAACAATCTGTGAGAGGGAGGAAATTTTTTGTCCGTTAAAGAAAATGGAATTTAGCAAACACTCATTTTCTTTTAATTTCCCTGAACACAGCACCTACAGAGATAATATGTCAATGTGCTGACAATCGGAGAGGTGAACATAATGTTACCGAAGAAAAATGCCCTGTGATTAACAACTTTGAAATGAATAGCCCAGTGTACAACCAGCAGGGAAGCCAAGTGGAAAGTAGGACTTTGCTCTCACTGCAAATTATCATTGGTGTTTTTGTTCTCCTGTTATACGGAGCTCAGTGTTCTGAGCAAGGAGAGAGCAGGGCTTTGAGACAGGAGACAGGGGAAGGACCGTGCTACCTTGGTTAACCTTTAGGTGGGTTCAGTTTAGCTCCTTCACTTCTAAGCAGGAATAAACTGGTCCCATTGTCTGTTTGCCTGCTCTGCTTTTCTTTCCCCTCTTCCTCTCTTCTCATGCCCTTGACACGGACCTTTTCTGTAGTTTACAGAAACCAAATGGGAACTTGCTCCTATGTTGTGTAAGCAAGGGAGGATTAGGCCTTGGATGCAATCAACCCAGGGAATAAAAAAAAGCATTTTCCCAGGAAATTCTTTTTTCTAAGAATTGGATGGATGCTCAATAGCTACATTTCCAAACCAATTTTATTAAAATCATTTATTCACATGGACTTATTGGTGACTGATTATTACCATGCCAAACCAGTCTTAAAAACATAGGGCAAAATGATTGGGAACAGATAGGATGATATTTTACTTGAAGGAAATGTTTACGTTTTTGTCAAGCACTGAGAAAAAAATGTAAAGCTTATATGTCATATCATTGCTCTATGCCGATAGAAATTTAAAGAATTTTTTCAGTTTTTCCATGAACCCTGAAGAAAATGCTACAATAAAAACAAGCTTCATAAATACATTTGTTAATTCTAATTTGTTTTCTCTTGCTAATAGGCTTTCTAAACCTTTTAAAAAATTAATTATGGTACAACATTACTTGTACTGTGTATGCTGAGTACTATGGATACCCTGAGGCCATGACTCATGACCTTTAAATATTATTGTCAAAAAGCCAAAACTCCCTTTAAAATCAGTAGTTTTGTTTTTGGCATTATTAAAAGAAGGTGATTTCAAATAGTACTTTCTCTTGCATATTTATGGCACATCTGAATATGCACATAAGGGTATTGTACTCACAACATTTTATTTTGCCTGGTTTCATTCAGTGACAGAATATTAATTTCTTGTGTAGCATGTCATCAGGTGAATAAAAAATAAGGTATGGTCTTCATAGTCCTATGAGGTGTCACTGAGAAATACAAAAACATAGGTAGACAGATAATTATATACATCATAAAATGTAATAAGGGATATAAAGATAGGCATCCAAAAACTACAGAGGCAAGAAATACTTCCGACTGGTATAATCAAAGAGGCAGCTTTTGAGTCATGGTGTGAAGAATGGATAAGGTTTTAACAGGGAGAGAAGTGAGCACGGGTGGTCTAGTAAGGGGAAACGACCTAAGGAAAGGATAAACCCATACTCTGGAGCTATTGGGTGCTACAGTTTGGTGAAAATGTCAGCTTTGTGAGATCCATTGATAGAAAATAAAATTGGTTGGAGGTGAGAGAGGCCAGCTTTTGCTGTTTTGCCCAGCAACTGTGTAACCAAAAAGTTGTTTTCCATTTCATGATAAAGAGGAATTGTCAAGAAGAGAGCACTGGAACACTGGGTTTTATTGATTTAGGTATGATGCGAGAAAAGCAATTACATCTCTGAGAACCCCCAGCACGTCTTTCCACTAAGTGGGAATTTCATTAATTTTATTCAATAGTCACTGATTACTTCGTAAACATTTTTAAATAAATTTAAAGTTTTTTTGAAAAGTGAGAGACAGGCACAGAAATATAAATAAAATAATACATTTTAAAAAAAGAGATAATAGGATAGAAAATAATAAAAGTACCCCCTGGATTTTAAAGTAAGGCTTGTTTGTGGCAATAGTAGAATGAGACTTAAAAAGATTTAAGATTTACTAAATCATTCATTTATGAATTCATTCCACAAATATTTATTGACCATCCTCTTCAAGATGCTAAGGATGAGTAACAAAACAACAGAAAAATCCCCTATCTTCAAGGCGTTTACATTTTCAGTTGGTAAGAAATATAATAAATATAATAAGCAAATTATATAGTATGTTAGAAGGTGGTACGTACTGCAGAGAAAAACAAGCCAGGTATTGAGGATGGAGAGGGGAATGGGGAGTTCAATTTCAAAGGGGATGCATATGGTAGGCCTCACTGAGAAAGTGATATTTGAGCAAAGACAAGAAGGAAGTGGAATAGCCAAGTGAACAGGTGTGAAGAAAGCATTCCTGGCAGAGGTACTTGAGATAGGAGGTGGTTGAAGAGGAGTGAGGAGGCCAGTGTGACCTGGAGGGGAGGGATCGAAGAGGGAGAATATTACACTCATTCAGAGATGAAAGCTGGAGCTGTGTGGGCCAGGGTCAGGAGTAGGATGGAGACCTATAGTGGATGGCAAAGGTGAAGAGTGGAGACATCCGTGGGACCTTGTAGGCCATTATATGGGCGTTGGGTTTTATTCTCAGTGACACGAGATCCCTTTTTGGAGGCTTTTGAGCAGACTTGTGAAATGATTTTTCTTAAAATTAATGTATCAAAAATAGAATGTAGGGGGCACAGGTGGAAGCAGAGAGAACCCATTTAGTAGGTTAACCCAGGCAATATTCCAGGCAAGAGCTAATGGTAGCGCGTTAACCAGAGTGTCAACAAAGACAGCGGTGAGCATGGGCAGATATTGGATATATTTTGATGGTAGGCCAAGAATTTCCTGTTGAGTTGGAAATGGGTTCCGAGACTAAAGGAGGACTCAAGGTTTTAGCCTGATCAATGACTTCATCAGCTGAGATGAGGAAGACTGTAAGTAGGGCAGTTTGGGGTAGGCATCAGGAAGTAGGTTTGGAAAATGTTGAAATTAAGATATCAAGTCTACATGCCTAATCTCATCTGATCTCGGAAGCTAAGCAGCATTAGGCCTGGTTAGTACTTGGATGGGAGACCACCTAGGAATACCAGGTGCTGTAAGTGTTAAAAAAAAAAAAAAAAGAAATTAAGATATTCATTCTTATCTTAAAAATAAAATATGAGGTGTCAAGAAGGCAACTGAATGAGTGAATCTGGGATTCGAGAAAGAAGTCTGGACCGGAGATATGTATTTAGGAGTGATGGGCATATTGATGACATTTAAGGCCAGGAGGCTGAAGGAGATGCCCAAGGGAGTAAATGTGAATAGAGAAGAGAGGAAGCCCTGGAGCCTGACAAAAATTGAGCACTCAGGGACATGAGAAAGGACCATCTAAGGGGACTGAGGAGCACCAGATGGCATAGGGAAGAAACCTGAGGCCGGGGGGCGGGGGGGCGTGGAAGGGCCTAGAGCCAAGAAGAGAAAGTATTTCAAGGAAGGAATGACAAATCATGCTAAAAGCTCTCAAGTAAGGTGGGTGGTGGGTAGTGTGGTGAATTCAGTAGTGCGGATACTGTAGAGTGGAACTTGTGACAGTCTGAATGAAGTGGCTTTAACAAAAAATAGGAGGAAAGGAATTGGAGACGGTGAAAATATGGTTTTGCTATAAAAGGGGTCAAAGTAATCAAGCAGAAACTAAAGGGTTAAAAGGGTTCAAGATGTAATACATAACCAGCATGTTTGTAGACTACTGGAAATGATCCAGGAAAGAGAGAAGAGAAAGAGAAATTGGTTGAGAAACAGCGTAGAAAACAAAGAATTCCCTAAGCCTGCGATTTCATAGGATGATATGCTTCCCTTCCTCCACTTTTTTTATAAGTGGAAATAAGAGATTTTGCAGGTTTTCAGAACAGATTGTACTGTTCAGCCTGCTTATTCTCAAGAGAACCTTTAAAGGCTATTTTATCTTCTTTGAGTAAAGTTTACATTCCATAGTTTTGATTTCCTTTGGAAATGTTCAGAAATTGACATTTGGAGGAAATACCTTAGGAAATTTATCTTCAGTGTTACAGTATAAAGATCTATTTGATGTGGGGCTGTGCATGTGCATGTGTGTGAGTGTGCAAGCTTCTGAAATGTTGGAACTTAAACTCTTACTTTATTTCAGCATCACATCTGGAAGTTCAGAGTCAGATATACAACAAAGAAACAAAATACTGGTAAGAAATATAGTTTGTCTGAATTATTATTTTGGAAAAGGTTACTGTTTCAAAAATTATAATGAAACTATAATTTCCTGTCTTAATGTTGAATTTTCCTAATATGTTTCATTTTCACATTTTACTAAGGAAAGATTTTAAGAATAAAATATGGAATGTTCTTTCTCAAGTAGAATGAGGTAAAGTGGGTAGGATGCCAACTAACGGATGTATGTTAGTGGGTAGCATGTTAGTTAAGTACCACCGATGTGGTGTTGCCTTTCCCATTTTCACTGGAAATAAATCTCACACTGCTTCTGTGGCCCTACTATGTGGTGGATGTCCTGGGTTACTTCAAAGTGTTTTCTTGTATTTGAGGAAATCTTATAGTTCAGACATGATACAGTTTGGGTAAATCACATTGTTTAGTTTATTTAGACTTTAGATTAAATCATAGTCTATTCCGTATATTTCCAGTTCATGCTTTTTCAGGTCAGTAATGACACACCTAGCTCTGACCCTTGAGGTTTTTCTTTTCCATGAACTCCGTTACGTCCTGGGACAGCTGGGTCCTTTATACCTGAGCCACATCTAGTCCCTCTGTGTAGGTTGTTGATAAGTGTTGAAGCTAGGTGATTGTTACACGGGGGGCGGAGGGGCATCATTATACTAGTTCTCCACTTTTACGTAAGTTTGAGGAATTCTTCAACAAAAGAAAAAATGAACTATCAGTACACCCTGGATTCAGTTTTAGTATGGATCTCCTAGATTCCACCCGCAGACATTTCTGAAACAATTCTTTCAGCCCTGATGTAAAGACCGTGTGGTATAGGAGAATGATTGCGGAAATGGAGCTAGGCCCAGACTTGCCACCTCCAAGCTCTGTGATGATAGTCGAGCTACTTAAACTCTCTGAGACTATTGTTCATCCATAGAAAGAGGATGATGAGACTTTAATAGTTTACAGTCATACTTCAAGCGTATTGTAGTTTTGGTGTCAGGTCACCACAAATATTGCCATAAAATGAGTCGCTCAAATTTTTTGGTTTTCTGGTGTATATAAAAGTTATGTGTCCACTTACCATAGTCTACTAAGTGTATAATAATACTGTGCCTCAAAAAAAAAAAAAAAAAAAAAAACAATGTATGTACCTTAATTAAAAAATACTTCAATGCAAAAAAACCCACTAAACATCTGAGCTTTCAGTGAGTTGTAATCTTTTTGCTGGTGGAGGGTCTTGTGTGATGTTGCCTCATTGTTGATGGCTGCTGACTGATCCAGGCAGTGGTTGCTAAAGGTTGGAGTGGCTGTGGAAATTTCTTAAAATACGACAACAATGAAGTTTGCCATTTTAATTGACTCTTCCTTTCATGGACAATTTCTGTAGCATGCGATGCTGTTTGATAGCTTTTACTCACAGTAGACGTATTTCAAAATCGGAGTCAACCTTAGATACCACCCTACTGCTCTTTCATCGACTAAGTTCACGCAATACTCTAAATCCTTTGTTGTCGTTGCGACATCTTCACAGCATCTTCATTCATCTCAAGAAACCACTTTCTTTGCTCATCCCTCAGAAGCAACTCCTCATCCATTACAACTTTATCATGACATTGCAGCAATTCAGTCACATCTTCAGGCTCCACTTCTAATTCTACTTCTCCTGCTATTTCCACCACATCTGCAGTTAACTTCCTCCACTGAAATCTTGAAGCTCTCAAAGTCATGCATGAGGTTGGGATCAACGTCTTCCAAACCCCTGATAATGTTGATACTTTGAACTCTGCCTATGAATCACAAGTGTTGTTAATGGCATCTAGAATGGGTGAATCCTTTCCAGGTTTTGAGTTTACACTGCCCAGATCCAACAGAGAATCACTATCCATGGCGCTATAGCCTCACAGAATGTGTTTTTAACTAACAAAACTCGAGAGTGGAAATGACTTCTGATCCATGGGCTGCAGAATGTTGTGCTGGGGCATGAAAACAGCAGTAATCTCATTGTGCATCCCACTCAGAGCTCTTGGGTGACCGGGTGCATTGTCAATGGCAGTAAGATTTTGAAAGGAATCTCTTTTTTTCCTCTCTCTAAGCGGATGGTCTCAACGGTGGGCTTAAAAGTTCAGTAACCATGTTTATCAGGTTTATCGTTCCATTTACAGAGCACAGGCAGAGTCGATTTAGCATAATTCTTCAAGGCCTGAGGATTTGGGGAATGGTAAATGAGCACTGGTTTCAACCTAAAGTCACCAGCTGCATTACCCTTTAACAAGAATCAGCCTGTTCTTGAAGCTCTGAAGCCAGGCATTGACGTCTCTCTAGCTATAAAAGTCCTAGATGGCATCCTCTTCTAGTATAAGGCTGTTGTGTTACATTGAAAATCTGTTGTTTAGTCACATTTATTAATTATCGTAGTAGATCTGGATAACGTGCTACAGCTTCTACATCAGCACCTGCTGCTGCTTTGCCTTACACGTTTATGTTATGGACATGGCTTCTTTCCTCAAACCCCGTGAACCAACCTCTGTAGCTCAAACTTTTCTTCTGCAGCCTCCTTGCCTCTCTCAGCCTTCACAGAATTGAAGGGAGTTAGGGCCTTGCTCTGGCTTTGGCTTTGGCTTAAGGGAATGTTGTGGCTGATTTAATCATCTATCCAGACCACTAAAACTTTCTCCCTATCAGCAAAAAGGCTGTTTGCTTTCTTATGATTCATGTGTTCACTGGAGTAGCACTTTTATTTAATTTCCTTCAAGAACTTTTCCTTCGCATTCAGAAGTTGGCTGCTTGATGCAAGAGGTCAAGCTTTTGGACTGTCTCAGCTTTTGACATGCCTCCTCACTGAGTTAATCATTTCTAGCTTTTGATTTAAAGTGAGAGACATGTAACTCTTCCTTTTGCTTGAACACTTAGCCTTCGCAGGGTTATTAATTGGCCTATTTAATATTGTTATGTCAGAGGGAATAGAGAGGCCAGAGGGGATGGGAGGGATGGGGAAACAGCTAATAAGTGTAGTAGTTAGAACACATACATTTATTAAGTTTGCCATCTTATACGGGCACTGTTCATGGTGACTTAAACAATTACCATGGTAACATCAAAGATCACTGATCACAATCCCCATAAAGATATAATAATAATGGAAAAGTTTGAAATATTGTGAGAATTACCAAAATGCAACACAGAGACAAGGAGTGAGCAAATACTGACAGAAAAATGGCACCAATAGACTCGCTGGACACAGGGCTGCCACAAACCTGCAATTTGTAAAAAATGCAGTATCTGCTAAGTGTAAGAAGTGAAGTACAATACAATGAGGTATGCCTGTACCTCAAATAAGATATTTGGGCTGTGCCATTTGTTGGCAAAGTACCTACCTACATGTGTACAGGAGTCTAGTTGGAAATCCATAGCGTTCACACAGGCTCCCCTGTGGGCCAGGAGACCTTGCTCTTTGAATTCTGTTTCTTTCCAATTCAGAATATCTGCTCTATCACTTCTGTCCCACCCAGCATCACCAGCAAAGAACTGATCTAGGAAGGTGCTATCCAGAACCTCAGTTCTGCACAATTATTTTTGTTCACAAAATATTAACCTATTTTCTAAGTGTAGTTTATTTAATCTGGCCCCAGACAGATTGGACACATCTCTCAAATCCATAGTAATTTTCAGGAGGATTTTTGTAGAAGAAATATAAGTCAACTTAGATTAGTAGAATATAACTTTAAACATTTGTTTTCTAACTCTAGTGTTACTTTAATCTAATGTTACTTTTATTTTTCGATTAGCAAAAGAAAACCTAATAATGAGTTTTTATTTTATAAGTGGAACTATTATGATTCTGTTGCTTAAAGAAAGAGAATGCTTTAATGATATTATATGAAGATATTTTATTTCTGTTTGGTTAGAACCCTTGGATTGCTGGGGTTTTTTTTTTATTTTTAATTAAAAAAATTTTTTTGTAGTACCAGTTGGATTGCTATTAAATGGAGTTCTGGAAATGGGAGACTTCAGCTCAGGATCTGTGTTTACTGCCTTTTCCTCTAACAATCCTAATCAATCAGCACTCTAGAGGTAACCCACTCACTGGAAAGGACCAGGTGCCAATTACCACATTTAGGATTTCTGCCTAGGGCTCCCAATTAGCTTCCTGGAGTTTAGACTCTCTCTCCTCTCAATTTACATTTACTGTTGTTAGGAGTCCTGGGGCTTGAAGTAGCTGGTTCTGCTTTAGTTACTGTATTTTCACATTTCTAAAAGAATACATTTAGCTAGAGGAGGATAGGATTAGAGACCTCAAAGCCATAAGATATCCACAATTAGTTCTGCCTCCTCACCACACAATCCCCTTTAAATCTTGAACTCAGTAGCTTCTGTGGAGTGATCAATCAATCACTCCACAGAATCTATTCTTCTCTGTGCCACGAGGAACCAAATTACATGTGGATCTTGGATGCCTTTTTTAAAATAGTTATAGTTAGTCTTAGTAGAGAAGATTGAGGCGAGGGGTGAAATCTGTTTAATTCTGTGAAGAAGTCTTGACCACCCAAGCAGAATGAAACACACTCTGCTTTTGTGGCACTGCTTTCTGGAGACTGTGGTTTCTCATTTTCTTTTGCCACACTAGTCTCTGACGACAGTCTTACCTTTTGGACTCTCCTGGTGAACTGTGCGTTCTTCGAGTGAGGACTGGCCTTTATTCGCCTCTGTGTTCGTGGGACAAAGTTTCTGATACTATAACAGCACTCAATTAGCATCGTGGAAATAGAACAAATGGACTGAGCTTGGCGCATAGCACTAGGTAACTGACAAAAGCCTTCTCTCTGAATCCTGACAGCAACAGATCACGGTGGGTTTTAGAGTCATCACTATTATATTGATACTTTTCTTCTAATTATTATTAACACATCAGAAATTAAGAAATTGAGAATCAGGGAGATTGAGGGAGATTCCAGCTGTGGAATGATCAATGAATATGTGTTCACTACATAGTAGGAACATTGTGGGATAATCCATCAAGAGTTAGTTTATTTACATCCACTTCTCAGGTGCCAGATTGTCCCTGTTTATCTGGACCTTATTCCTTTGGGCCTGATGAATGATTAGAATATTATTTGAACTATTGCTTTTGCTCCATTTTAACATCCTCTGACAGAGAACAGCTAATGGGTATAAGTCATCTAATTTGAAACTGTTTAGGAAATAAAAACTCTATTGCAATGAGTTCTGGCCTGAACCGGACACCCGGCTCAGGATTTCTCCTTGTGAACCACTCCTAAGAACTGGGACACACAGAAATGAACAACGTAGAACATACAACACCATTGGTTATGTGGACTGTTACATCCAATAGTAAGAATGTGACTATGAAGTCATTAATGCTAGAATATGAAGTACTTCACTCATTGTGCATAGCTAAGCTTATTATGAAACCTCATTAAGCCATTTAGCTTTTAGGTTGTAATTTAGTGATGACTTCATTAAAGAGTCATTATTTTAAGTGTCAAAGATATGAAAGCACTTAAAAAATTTTTTAATTCGCAAGTCAAATTCATAGCACACTGTAAAGGAAGTCAGTTACAAAATGACCTTAAAGTAGCTAAAAGATTTAATGTTTGATAAACTGGGATTGGCAAGCAATGCCTCAAATTGTGTCAAATAGTAGAAATTCTGTTCTTTTAGTACTTGGTATAATACAGTATTATTTTTTGCAGAAAACATATATTTGATAAAGTTTCTGATAGTTCTAAACTTTAACATTCTAAAATGGTGTTTAGAAGATTCCTCCCTTTGATGAACAAACTTTAAAATTATTAATGAATCATAGTTAATATATCAGTTGTGCTTTCAATAAACATATCAAATGATTTAAAGGAGATATTCCTATTCTTAAAATGAGATCAATAGAGAACTGCATTTCTATATATATTTAAAGATTTTTGCTATTCTAGAAAATATTTTTATTTTCTACCTTCTTAATAGGTGAGCAATATCTCAAAACTTTTTGTTTTAGTTCTTTCTTTCTTTCTCTCCCTCCTTTCTACTCTCTCTTTTACTGGAGAATACTTGACAAATTTAAAGTGTACAAGTTGGTGAGTTTTGACACATGTATACACATGTGAAACCATCACAACAGTCAAAATAATGAAACTATTCATCGCCCCCAGAAGTTTCTCATGATCCTTTGTAATCCCTCTTACCCACTTCTCCCCATCTGCCTATACCTCATTTCTAAGGACGCACTGGTCTGCTTCATGTCACTATATATTATTGCATTTCCTTGAATTTTACATAAACGGTCACACAACATGTACCCCTTTTACTGGCTTTCACTCAGCAAAATTAGTTTGAGATTCATCCATGTTTTAGTGTGTATTGATAATTTATTTTTATTGCTACAATAGTACCCCCATTGTATCAAATATACCATTTGGTTTATCCCTTTCTCTGTTCACTGACATTTAAGTTATCTCCAGTTTTTGACTCTTACAAATAAAGCTACTGTCAATATTCATGTATGAGTTTTTGTATGGATATATTCTTTCTTTTCCCTTGAGTAAATACCTAAGGGAATTGGTTTAGCAATAAAAATAAATTATCAATACACCCTAAAATATGGATAAATACCTAAGGAAATGGTTAAGTCATATAGTAGGTAAATGTTTAACTTTCTTAAAAACTGTCCAAATTCCAAAGTTATGGTATTACCAACAGTATACAAAGCTTTAGTTTATCCACATTCTCTCCAGCCCTGGTAAGGTCAGTCTTTTAAATGTAAGCCATTCTAATAGTCATAGAGTAGTATCTCATTGTGATTTTAATTTTAATTTCCTCAAGTAATGGTGTTGAGTAAATCTTCTTGTGCTTATTTGCCATCCTTATACCTTATTTAGTGTAATATCTATTGAAATCTTTTGTCCATTTTTAAGTTGTGTTTGTTTCTTATTACTGGGTTTTAAGAGTTCTTTATGTGTTCGAGATACAAGTAAATTTTCAGATGTGTGTTTTGCAAGTATTTTCTCCAGTCTGTGGTTAGCCTTTTCACTCTCTTAAGAGTGTTTTTTGAAGGGCAGAAGGTATTAATTTTGACGAAGACTAATGTATCAATTTGTACTGTTGTGGATAATGATTTTGCTTTCTTACTTAAGATAGCTTAGCCCAAGGTCACAAACATTTTCTTCTATTAGTTTTATACTTTTAGGTTTTATATTTAGATCTATTATTTATTTTGAGTTAATTTTTCTTGATGATGACTCACAGCTAAATCCCTCTCCAGGAATTTCCTTCAGCTGAAGGAGCACCACTGTCCCAAAGCTATCCCTTTTTATAGGATCGACATGATTCCAGTGACTGCTTGATAACAGAACCACAAAACCTTCCTTTGAGCAAGAACAATTTTGAAGGGCCAGCCTGGCTCCAGAGTTCCCCCTGGAATTGGCTGAGCCTGCTGCTGCATTTCTGCTTCCTCCCAAGAACCATCTCCAATAAGAAGTCTGCAGCCAAATCTCTGAGTCTGTTTCCCATGGACCCCTAACCTAATAGAATCACAAGTCAAAATAGGTCTAACCTAATGAGTGTTTTGTGAATAAACATTTATAAAGAATGCAAAATGGCCATTGTATTGTCACTGAAGGCAAGACAAAAGATATAAGTGGAAATTGTCATTGTAACTTTGACAGCCCTTCAAAGAAATCTGTCTTCATATAAGTAGAGCTTTAATGAATACTTGTTCTCAAATTTTAGGAAGCAAAATATTTCATTTAATAATGCATGGTAATATTCATTCAGTCAATCTAAAAAATTGACTTTTTCCTACAAAGAACACAAATAGTATGGAAATTGATTTTTTACTTAGAGGGACATCCGCTAGTTCTCTAGATAGTATCTAACATTGCTCTGTCTGAGCGAGTAATGTTATCTACCCAAATGTTGGGACATGAAATGTTAGTTGGAGTTTCTACCATTGTTCAAGCTCTCATATAGCTAATTTTATGTTGGGATCCTGCAGTAAATGAGGGACTGATCCATATCATGCTCTTCTGCCCCTACACTCCTTCAAGAGTTTACCTAATTCAAATTGTGTACCTATATTCTAAAAAGAAACAATTTCAAAAGAAATTTCAAGTCAAGCAGTGCATAGTGATGGTATCATTGTAATTGATGAGAAATACATTTTTTCTTTTGTCAATTACCAAGAAAGATTAAAACTTCAATTCACTTCAATTTAATTTGCTTGTCATTAAAATTTTTAAAGGTTATTATTTGCATTTGGTTAATGGCTCATCTTAGTATTGGATTTATTTGAATAATTTATTTTTTCTTCACAATGCCCATCCAAGGTGGGTGGCAGAGATTTTTTTATCCATCATAGTTCCTAAGGGACTATCCAGATGGAAGCTTCACCTGGGAATGCACTTCTGCAATCCAGGCAGGCAACAATAAAGGAGGGACAAACTGCAGAACTAGTATTTCACCTAGAAGTTACACATGACTTCTGCTCCTATTTAAAAAATGTCACATGCCAAAAACAATTTTAAGGGCTGAGGAAGTGATAGTATATCATGCACTTAGGAGAATTTTCAGAGATATTTTGTTGGGCAAAGTTGTAGCAATACAAATCTAGATATAAAAAATAATTCAGCTTAAAAGAAAGAAAATGCTATAGATAGACACAAAATAAAGGAAGACATTAGCCCCAGAATTTCCCATTTTAATAAGTTATGTTTAACTTGAGAACAGAGGCAGCAAAAAAAAAAAAAAAAAAAAAAAAAAAAGATCTTAGTCTAAAATGAGGTTGGTTAAAGAACTAGGAAGTGTTCTTTTGAAAACGATCCATCACAAGTAATTAAGCAAAACGGTCTATTTTGTTTTTAACTTCTATGATAGAATACATGGACAAGAAACAAAAGGTCCTGTTTTCACATGTAAATGTGTTCCTTTATATTTTTAAATGTCAACAGGCAAAATTTAGAAAACATGTGACACTGAAACAGATTGTTTACAGATAGGATATTTTTCCAAATTTTCCCAAGAGGCATCGATGTCGCAAAGGACCTCTATAAACTGAAGCATTTGAGTATCTGCAA
Organism: Eonycteris spelaea; assembly: GCA_003508835.1. Classification (NCBI taxonomy): domain Eukaryota; kingdom Metazoa; phylum Chordata; class Mammalia; order Chiroptera; family Pteropodidae; genus Eonycteris; species Eonycteris spelaea. The sequence goes on from PUFA01000175.1 coordinate 1,817,101, forward strand.
ATCTGTTTCATCAAATGCCCATGACATTTTTGTACCATTTGGCTCCTTCAAATGGCAAAAAATTCCAAACGACGGGCATTATTTGAGGAAAGCATGCTAATTTGTGCTGTGTAATGTTGACATTTTTTTTCCCCCTGTGAGGGTGAAAATGCTGAGAAATTTGTGTGTATAGAAGGAAGTCATGAGATGTAAAAAGGGAACAGAAGTTAAATATACATTTAGTTGAATTCAAGAGTTACTCTAAATTAATATTCTGGGTAAACTCAAGTTCACGTACAATATTCTCATCTTCTGAAACTTGAGGGTTTAAATCAGAGGAAGACAGGGCAAGGGGAAAGTGTGTTTTGGAGATAATCTCAGTCTGACTGTGAAAGCACACTTTGATTGCTGTGGTATGAAGAAAAATACTTTCCGAAACTTCAAAATTTCCTTGAAAGAAAATATCCTCCAAAGGGCTAGGATAATTATTCAATCTAGCCTTTCCCAAAGGAGTAAACTACCCCGTTGGGAGGCACTCTATGAATGCTTGAAGAGAAGTTGGAAGAGAGTGGAGGTGACTAGAGAATGAGAATCAGAAGGAGGCAGGCTCTCCTGTAAAAAGCTAGCCTCTGGCTGCCCTTAGTCTCATCAGGCAGATTGAATAACAACAGTTTAATTTATTTTGATAGTTTTGTTAAACTGAAATTTGCTGCTGGGAATAATAACCCCAGGTATTATGTCAATAGCTGAGCTGTTTCTGTTAGATCCGGTATCAGAGCCAATGAGTTATTTCAAAATAGATCTAATAATTTGAATCAATGTGATGTGTTATCTGTACTTAATGAGGTTCAGAAATCGTATTTCTCCAAGTTTTGGTTAGAGTTTGCTTCTTTAAAATGTTGACTCTCTCCTCAAAGTTATGCATTAAAGCACAAAGATGAAAAAATAATTTAGTACTTGAAAATTCTATACCTCATAAGAAAACTTACCATTTACCACTATTTCAACCTATTTAAGACTTTGTAAATATTCAAAATAAGTAATAGAAAATATTTGTAACATTTATTACAATATAATATCCTTAATATATTAAGGTCTCGTATACATAAATGAGGAAAAGATTGGCCCTGAAATAGAAAATAAACAAAGGACACATTTTACAAATCACAAAAGAAGACATAAATATCCGATAAGATGTCCAAACTTGCATTTATCAAATAAAATGTCCAAACTCAATAAAAGGCAGAGATTAAAAAAAAATTAAATTTAGATGTCACATTTACTTGTAGCTTTGATAGCTATAAAAAGTATTGAAAATGTCATTGTAGGCAAATGTGTAAGAAAACTACAATTCTCATCATTTTGATGGGATCATTAATTTGGTGGGTTGTAATCTTAAACACGTATCAGGTATATACTCTTTAAAATCCAGTAACTGCTTTTTTGTGTATATTAAGAAAATAAAAAAACAAGTTCACAAAGATGCATAAATATGCTTATTACAAGGTTTTCCAATAGAAGGGAAAGTCATAAATGCACGTAATAAAATTTATTGTGATGGTTAAAAATTATGGACAATGATATCGATCATCATTCACATTCAAATACAGATTATACCTATGACATTGTTAATTAAAAACAATCATAATTTAACCATATATAACCATGTATGTATGAATCAATGTAATATATGTTATTCGTCTTACAGGCATACACAACTCTAGAGGGTAATGCACCAAGTGTTGTGTCTTAGTCATCTTGGGCTGCCCTAACAAAATACCACAGACTGTGTGGTTTAAGCAACACATTTATTTCGCACAGTTCTGAAGTCAGAGATTAGGGTTCCAGCACGGTTGGATCCTGGGGCAGATGGTTGCCTTGTTACTATATCCTTAACATTGTGGGAATTGGGGGTTAGGGGAGAGAAAGGGAGGGGGTGAGGGAGCAAGGGAAGGTGACAGGGAAGAAGTTCTCTGGTTTATAAAAACCAGAGAGTGTCCTTCTTATTAGGACACTAATCCTATTACGAGGACCCTACCCTGATGACCTCATCTAAACCTAATGACCTCCCAGAGGCCTCGCCTCCTAATACAATCACATTGGAAGTTAGGGCTTCAATATATGAATTCAAGGGGGGAGGGGACACAAATATTCTACCCATAGCATGTGGCAATCTCTGGGACCTCCATATAAAAGGCACTCAATAAATATGTGAACGATTCCCATGGGTTTGTCATTATGTAGCTGGACGTAGTGTGTTTTTCAGTTAGGAAAGAAAATGTTCCTGAATCATACATACACTTAATGCAAAGGAAAGTTAAATTAAAAAGAAATTTTTAAATTTTGTGTGGTTCAGAAACATTCTTTGGAAAGGAGTAAGCCCTGTTTTTCTTGTTTCAAATGCCTAAGGAAAATGCTATAAATTCTAGAACAGCTTGCTTTCCCTAGGGGCTATTACTACTTAGATTCTTCCTTAAAATAGAAATATCTGTCTGTGGTGACTATATTCTGAGTCCTATTCTGCTTCCGAATAAAGCCAGATTTGGGCTTAGTGCCTTCAGATGTGTTCTTATACATTGTTTTAATAATCAAGTTACTGAAAATTAAAAAGTCTTCCATAACTTTCCTTGTGACTGCTTGACATGTAATTCTAAAATCTAAATGGTTTGGTTTCAGCACTGATTTGTGACTTAAAAAAACAGTCTACTATCCACAAGGTAACTTTCAAATTACTCAAGTGCTTAACCCTTAGTATACTAGAAAAATAGTCATCATCATTTACCATCTGGATCAAATAAACCTATCTAAATCTTTTATTTTTAAAGTTATAATTGACATATGAATAAGATAGTAAAAAAAAAAACCTCATTAGAAATTTTAATAAGAATTCAAACAGTAAACCTCTTTATATCAAGTAAAAATTTTGGCATATGAAGATTTTAAAAGGTAGGAGAATACTATCATACATCTTCTTAGCAAACAGGACAGTCTAAGTTCTTGTTACCAAATAGCATTAGTCTCTCCTGTATTGGACTATCCTGTTCATGTTTGAGGACATGCATCTCATCTCAAGGAAGTCATGATCTAAAGATTCATAGTCTATTTCACTTACATAATTAATTTCACCATCAACATTAGCATCTAGAACAGCACTGTCCAATAGAAATATACTGTGTCTACGTAATTTTAAATTTTCTAGTGACATTAACATTTTTACATAAACAAGTGAAAGCAAATTTTAATAAAGTTTATTTAACCTATCAAAAATAGTCATTTCAATGTGTAATCAATATAAAAAAGTATTGAGATAGCTTACATTCTTGTTTATTGTATCAAGTCTTCAAAAATCTTGTGTTTTTACTTACAAGACATCTCACTTCAAACTAAACACATCTCGAGTACTGAAGAGCCACCTATGGTTTAGTGGCTGCCACACTGGGCAGTGCTGGTCAAAAGTGTTTGCTGTTCTTCACATTCAACTTCCGATTTGTCTAAAAATTTTGAAATGTTCTCCTCTGTCAATTTTCTTCTCTTTGGACATTATGCATGGAAAAAGAAAAATTCAGTGTTCACAGCTGTGTTTAATGAAAGTCAAAGCTAGGCTATAAAAATGGTGTCTCTTATTTTATACCTTAAAAGATGATGCAATACTTTTGGCAATGCAATAAGAAATGAAGGATAATTATTCATTGTACTATGGCATTGTCTTCCTAGGCAATTTCACAGTTTTGGGGGGCAGCTTGGGGGAGAGGGTTCTTTTTAATCTTTAAAGTCTTAGTTGGAAATAATTGATGAATAATGACACAAAATAATTCTGAGGATGATTAAATAACAATACGTTTCAAATACAAGAAAAATAAGATTACTAAGACCTCACAATATATCTTAGATTTGTAAACGGTTCCAGTGGATCTGTATTGTATTTGCAAGGTAGAATGAGTTTTATTCTATTTTTAAAAAATAAATGTGTATTCTTTAGTTTTTTGTGAGACCCCTAGGAAAAAATAAAAGCCATGAAATATAGATTTTTATGAATAGAATGGCTCAAAAACAGAAACCAAAAACTACATTTGGGTCCAATTAACTCTGATGGAATATTGGAGCTTAAATTGCATTAATTAAACAGTATGTGTGGAAAAAATTTCAGAGATACATTTTTTTAAAAATTCTTCTTTCCTTTTCCATAAGCTTCTATTTCACATGACAGCTTTTCCCAAGTTTTCTCCTCAAAAGTTTCTTGGAAAACTTTTTCCTTTAGCCCTAGTAATGTTCTTCTCTCTCTTCTTCAATTTCTCCTTCATTTTAGAAGCCCAAAAGAACATGTTTAGCAAAAAGGTCAAATAAAGGAAGAATCAGAGCAGACTAAATAAAACCCCTCTTTAGCAAGCAGAGAAGGCTATGCCTTATTCTACTACATTTTTGAATTTTTGCTATTATATTATGCATAAAAATCACTTTTTCCAACAAAGCGTAACTGGACTACATGTAGTTGCATAATGCCAAGACCATCAGAGTTTTTAAAAAGTTTTAGGTCTTTATGACCAACTCTCAGGCTCTTTCTTAGGCTGTGAGCTCCCAGAAGCTATACCATCAAAACATAAAAGCTAAAGCTTGAAAAGAAAATGCTTTTTTAAATTTACTTCTATGGATTAGCAATTATGTCAAGCATTTTTCTGCAATTCCACATTTAGTCATGAGAGCAGCCCTGTTGAGTTATTATTTCTTCCATTTTTAGAGGTGATGAAATAGAGGCTCGGAATAATTAAATTACTTGCTGAAAAATCACACAAACAATAAGTAATAAGCAGTCAAATTTACATTCAAAATCAACAGAACCCAACCTAGTTGGTATTAAGGGGGAAATTAATCATTAAAGGATATTAGGTGTTTCAGAAGACTGCTCAGGCTTGGAGACGAACCACAATTACCCTGCCAGATTCTGGTGAAGAACTAATGGCTGCTATCTCTTGACTTTGGCCCCATATTACTTATTACTCCCCTGTGTATGAGATATTACTTCTAAGTCTTCTATCCCTGCAGCTTCTGAACAGAGAATGTCCCTCTTAACCTGGCCAGACTCCATTCTATTTGGCAGCTGTGTCATATACTCTCGTCCATATTGAAGTCTCAAGCTGGAATGTTTGATTGGTAAAGCCATATGCCTAACACTAAGATGCAAAGGATGCTTGAAAGGGAGTTCCTGACTTATACTTTGGGTAGATGAGATTCATAAGTTGGGAAATTCTCCAAACAGGTGAAAGACACTGGACCGTCAACATAGTATGACAAATGGCCACTGAAGACAGCAAGATGAATGAGATATAATGGTCTCATTTCATGAGTGAGAAAACTGAGGCCCATTGAGAAGCTAATGTCGGGCACGTTATGTCACCTTCTGGTATTGTGTCCATGCCTCTTAGTACTATTTTGACTGGAAGACCTTAAAAGAAGTGGAAATTTACAGTTAAAGAGCTGTCCCATCTGTCTTCCGCTTACCTTATCATATTGGAATGTACTATGGAAATTGTTGCTAAACTTTTATCTGATCCAAAAGAATGCATAACACATTTCTCCTTCAAACCTTGGTAAAGAAAGAAGTCTCTGTAAATGCCAAGCTGGGTTAGAGGAGTGGATTCTTATGGAAAAGGTTTCTTATGAAACATCAAGTTCAATTAAGTATTTCCTTGCTGGGTTTGGGGAACAACATCATTAGAGTATTGAAGTCCTTATCATTGAGTTAAATTTAAGTTTACTTATTTAGAACCTATACTTCACTAGCAGAAAAAAATTACCTCCACTCTGAACACTATTAGTCATAAAACATTTGTTGTTGATTATACACAGTTTAGCAATAATTTATTCACAAAGTTACATTTGAAAAACCTCAGTTAATTTGAGCAGTAAAATTCTATCACCTTACTTATTAGCTGACCTGAAAGTCCTTCTTCCCACAGGCATGTACATTTTCTAAAACACTGGGATACAGTGGAAGGATGAAAACATTGCTGATCAATAGCCAAAGTACTCAAAATATAAACTTATGTATGATGTATAAGAAAATAAATAATCCTGTCATGAAAAACTCAACTATTCAAAGCACTATCTTTACAAATGAGAAAAGTATTTGCATTTTTATATGCTCCACTAAACCAAAATTTTATTTAAAACAAATAGTGTTTGTTTTCTTTATTAAAGGAATCAAAATCCTTTCCTTCAGTAAGATTACCTTATTGTGTTTTTTTTTATTTTACAGTTTTTATTATGTGCAATCTTTTTTTATTTTGTTCTCATGACGACCCTATGAAGTAGAGTAGTTGAATTAATTTTAACATTGTCTGATTCCGCCACTCCATAATTTACCTGCTTTATATATTTGTTTTATGTTACTTTTATTTTTAATGTGGTAAAACACATATAACATAGAATTGACCATTTTAACCATTTTAAAGTATAAAGTTCTGTAGTGTAAAGTTCACACTTTTGTGCAACTAATCTCCCGAGCTTTTCATTTTGCAAAACTGAAACTCTATACCAATTAAATAGCAATTCTTCATTTCCCCCTTCTTTATTTTTTAAGAAAATGAAAATGTTTTCTTATGAATTGAAATGCTTTAAATTGAATTAAAATGAGAGTTGGCCTCTTATTTAAAGTTAGGCCATTATTTAAACTTATTTATGAAGCTATCAAATGTCACATGGTCATTTCTCTTTAATTTCCATGCCAACAATCTTTTTATAAGTTAAGATCTAAGCCAACAATTCCTTTTGAATATCCTTTTCTTTTCTTCTATCAGTGATGCTATAGAAATGGAAATGTAGTTAAACCTTTCACAGTATGAAAGATTGGTCCAGGGGAATTCAGGTATCATAGTTCTGGAAAGGCCAACTGCTAAGACATTCAATTTATAATTTAACAGAGATGACTTAGATAGAGGGTCTCTATACTTTCAGATTTCATAAATCCATAAAAATATTCACCCCCAAAATAACTGGAGTTAGTTCTCATAAGACTACCAACTTTTCTTTTTTTTTCAAGAAAAAAAAATACTAAAACACAATAATTTCCATATACTTTTGCCATCATTAAATGTATAGAACAATCAGTCTCAGAATAAAAGACAGTCCTCTAAATGGAATGACTTTGACTTCATGAAAAATTTACAATTCTTTTAAAATTTTTAGCTTTGTTCTTTCCTTGCTGACTGGTGAAAATGTTACTATAAAGCAACACTCATCTATGGACTGGCATTTGGAACACGCTAATATAATGAAAGCCTTTGGCCTGAGGTTTCTTTGTTTCCCCTTCCAGGTCCACTTTCCATTCCACCCCCCCCCCCACACACACTCTCTTCTTTTCCAGGGAAGCTGGTCTTTCTGGACTTATCATTCAGACTCTCTTGCCTTCTGACCTCTTGGGTTGAGCCCAAGGGAAATACAGACTGAAGTGAGGAGAGACGAGGTTAAGCCAATTTAACTGGTCCATATGCTACTACTGTCTGGGCACAGCATTGGCAATAGCTGTGTCCTCTGCCCAAAGGCCCAGCTCGTGGGGTGGCTCTCTCTGCAGCTCCTTTCTTGATCCTGCAATAATATAACTCCCATTACCTTGTCCCCTACTTCTTCAAGCTAAGGCAAATGGTACCTTCACTTCTAGGGGCTGACTCACCATCTTTTCTTGATGCCCTTAATTGTGCCTACATCTTTGTACACAGTTCCTTCATTAAAGTCCCCTGAGTCACTCATTAAAGTGGCCATCCATTTCCCACTGTGATCTGGCCAGTATATTCATAATTTAAAGATGAAAAACAGACTCTGAGAAGTGAAGGCCACAAGTCCCACGGTCTAAGTCAAATGGCCTGTTAAGTCCAGAGTTCTCCTTAGTCGTCTGTCATCCTCCCATGGCCGTCTCCTTCTCAGTTATATTGATGGGCACTTTCTAGAACCTTCTTTCCACTGTGCTTTGACAATAGTTGTAGTTTGTTCACATTCTGAATTAAAAACATCTTATTAGGTGACTACTAAGGCAGCTCCAAGCACAGAGGAATACAGTAGAATGGATTGAAATCAGGAAAGCAAATTTTTAAATTATTGCCGAAGAAACTATTGCAAAAGCTAAGTACAAAGGGATGTGAGGGTGACAAAATTTCCACTCTTAAATGAATTTTGATCACCAAAGATTACAGAAGAGCTCCCAGAAATCTGCACAGGGGAAGGGGCTAGAAGCCTGGGGAAAGACTTTAATCCATGTGAGAAATATAAGCTGGTTGTAGAAGGGTAAGCACGTGTAGAGCCTTCGGTGCCTGTCAAGCAGAGGGAAAGACGAATAGATGGTAGTAGTAAATACAGGAAGCACGAAGCAGGAAGTTTGACTATTGCAAAATGTATCAAAGCATGTTTTACATGGCAGGAAGTTACTGCACCTCTGAGCAGGGGCTGCTGCCAGAACCTGGACATTGGAAGCTTTAGATTGCTAGAAACAATGTATCATCTTAAACCGACCCATGTCCAAATGCTCTTCTATAAAGGTGAAATTTTCTATAACTGTGCCCTTATTTATCAATATGGCTGTTAAATAAATGCACATGCATATGTTTAACATAGTAACTTTGTTCTAATCTCATACTTGACTGAATTTTTCACTGCTGTCATTTGATCATTTGTTGTTACAAGTGTCTCTATGAGAACTTTCTTTTACAAGGGTCTAAAAATAAACTAGAAAGTTTTAATATCAAATGATTCTCTTTAAAGGAGTTAAGATAATGGAATTATTAATAATATTAATTGAGGATTTCATCTGCCTAAGAAGCTACCTGCCTTACCTTATTTAATCCTCACAACAACCTCTCCTGTCATCATCACCCAACTTCATGGCCATCTTCTTGCTCTCTGCTGCACCATCTTGCATCTATCTGGCTTTGGCAAGCAGAATTTCTCTAAGGATCTGATCCCTGTCGGTGTCCCAGGCTGGATGCATGACAAATACTGCTCAAAGAAGTCACTGTTACAGCCTCTCCATGAAGGACTGCTCCTTCTGGTGCAATCACCTCCTTTGACTGATGAGTTTTCAATCGACAACTATGTATTGAGCTCCCACTAAATGTTCAGAGCATGCAGGGGCCTAAGTGTTACATGTGGATTCAGAGGGAGGCTAAGGATTTGGATTAATCAGAGACCTTGAACCATTCTTGAAGGGTGGAAGGGGTTTGCATGGCTAAGGTAGAAGAGCAAGGTCATCGTAAGACAGAGATACTGACTTAAAAGTAAGGAAAGGGACAATGAAAAGATACTGAGCTGGGTTACAGAAATCAAGAAAAATTCATTTAGGAAAGAAAGCGTATAACGGACTTTTTATTAGTATAATTCATTCATCACTTTAACCACCAAGACAATTTCATGTTTATAATAAATTGCTTTATGTAGGGTGCGTCCACACATGCCTGAAGTAGAATGAACTTGACAGTGTAGTCCCACCTTCTGCTCTTCTGCCATTGCATCCTGCAAAACTGGGACAATGACGGACTACAGTGAACTTTTTTAGGATCCTTGAAACCACACACCTATCTCCAGAAACTCCTAATCCCATGTATTTACTTATTTCTAAAATTATTCGGCTTAATTTTCATTCCTTTGCTTGGTTAACAGGAGTTGCCTCCTATTAAAAAGTACTTGCCTTTGTAAAAGCATTTTACCTCAGTGAAGACACATTTATGAGTGTCTTAAGAGAGTGAGGAGAACACAAAGGCAAGTCAGAGAGCGGGGAGTGACAGCTTGCATCTGGGCTGAAGAACTCAGACTGCATTCTTCGGTTTGCTCAGAACTATCTCTGTTCAATAACACATGACAATTTCTTAAATCTACCTGTACGAAAAAGTCCTATGTTATTTAATACCAGTCTTCAGTCAAGCCTGTTTCATTTGGCTTTACTTACAATGTTTTTGTCTTACTGGAAATGGTTATCCTTGGCTGGAGAAATGTGGGATGTTTGGAGAAAAAAGACCCAGAGAAACAGATTAGGTGATCTTACTAGGTCTAGTCACAAGAATTTTAAAAACTTCCCTTGAAATCCAGCATTAGATGAGAAGATTCTTCCTGGAAATAGCAGTTTAGATCAGGGATTCCCAACCTTTTGGGAAGAGTTTGGCCTCTTGATATTTCCCCTTCCCTGCATAAAATGTTTTGCAGCATGAATTATCTGTAAGTGTAAATACACAAAAAATTTGTTTTGAGGCTTTTTTTTTTTTGAGTTTTTTTGTTTGTTTGCTTGCTTGCTTGCTTGCTTGTTTGTTTTTGGAGTGACTCAAAATTATTGGAATCATCATTGGTTCATCTCAAGTATCACCATTCTAGACCAAGATGTTATCCTCCAAAAGCCAACTTTTGGGTGAGATAACGCAGTTGCCTGTTACCCATGAGCCAGGCTGTTTTTGAGACATAGAAAAATTCTTTCTCCCTTCATCCCATGGAGTTTCATTTATATTAGAGATCTGACACAGGGCCCTAAGTGTAAGAGTACTGTATGAACAATTGTAGGAAATGAATGAATGCTTTATTTTTATGGCTGGTTCCATTTACCACCAGATGGCTCTATTGTATCATCAGGAAATGCACACATGTGTAAAATCAGTGGGCTCCTAAACCAAAGGGAAAAAACAAAGCAGCAGGTTTTCCTTTTTAACTTCTCTCATATTGCTGTGTGATTTTAATTAATTGTCTCAATAGCTAAAGAATAGTCAGGAAGCGCTCTAGTCTCCAACGCCCATGACTGATATTGACATGCCACATTTGCATAATCCTCAGGCGGTTCTAGAGGAGAAAGAGCAACTGTTAAACAATTTTGAGAGGCAAAGTCTACACATCTGTTAATTTGAGTCATATTAGCCATGTTCTGGGGAAGGATGATTTGATCCTAAACCATGGTATCTGTGCTTTAATGGAATTTGTGATAAGAAGGTGTTGATCAGAGGAAACAAGAGCTTCTCTGAATTCAGATGACTCTGTTCCTCCAGATAGGTGAATGTTAAAGAAATATAGGCATTTTAGGTAACATCACTTATTAGGAATGTGAAATTTTGGTCTTAACCACTTGAAGGAAAGTTTTCCCTTGTATCAAGACTAAAAGTCTCAGATTAACCTAATTCCAAACAGTAATTTTATTCTAACCTTTTAAAGCTATTCATTGTTGTCATTTAATATGTATTTTTACCCTTCCTTTAGACCTTAAATGTTAAATAAGACTATTATTTTTGTAAAATTTCACTGTTTTATTATGTGTTGAAGAAAAGAGATGATTTGTGTGAGTTTATTAAGCCTATCGTTAGTCTATAAAGTTGTTTAAGATGTGCTCAGGAACCTATCCATGTCAAAAAGTAATGCTTGATTATTATTTTAAAGAAAGATTCCCTGGAAACTGGACAAATGTCGTTTACTTTGACACATCTCAAGGCTCTGGAGACTTGCCTGAAGGAAGCGGAAGAAAAGGCTAAAACCTTATCTGAGCAGGTAATACCTGTTGTTGGTATTGAAAAGAGATTTCTCAGTAGAGCAAGTGTAAGTCTAAATATGTGCTTTAACCTCTGTAGTTATTCACACGCATGCATGCACACACACAGTATTTCATTCATTTTTAGATTAACAATAATTACCTTAATCCATATGGAACTTTTCAGCCTTTAAGACTACTTTTACATTTATATTTGATTTTCATCCACCACAGCCCATAAGTTTGGCAAGTCATCTTAAGCAAGTGGTGTTCCTGAATGAGTGAAGCATATTTACACTATAAAAAGATAAGTCCAAAAGTAAGATAAAACCTATAGGAACCATGCAGAAGTAATTTTCTCAAATTATTTGAGACGAGAGAGTTTTCCAGATATTGATTTTCCTCTTGGTGTTCGAAACTTATAGAAACAAAGCAGGTGCTTCCTAGGTGGAGCCCGGGCTGCAGTGGGCAGCCTGGATGCTTTATAAGTGACCTGCCTCAATTGTCAGGTCTCTCATCTCAGAGACACTGCGTGTGGGTATCAGTAAAGCTCAGCCCAGAGGTTGAACCAGTTCCCAGTATGATTACACTTTGCAAACAGCATAGTGTGTAGTGCAAATCCCACTATTATTGTTTGTCCTTTTCCCATGGGCAGTAGGGCTTGGCCCAAGAGAGTCTGGGTCCTCCTACAGGGCACCAGTGCTCACTCTTGGTGTGATCAGCGAAGGAAAATGGACTGCAGAGACCTGAAATGTTATAAATGATTATTGATTTATCATGCCAATTGATACATTTTGATAATATATTTTAGAAAGTTTTGAAAAATGATATTTCATAATAAATATCTGGATAGCAAAGTTTGATTATACAGAATTTTATAAGAATTTTTGCAAAAACTAGAGGGGCAAGCTGCTTGTATTATGAGAAAAGAAGAAGTACGATTAACATGTAATGACACACACAAAAATGGCCTCTATTTCTTTTTCAAATTACCAAAAAGTGCATGTCTGTCTTTAGGATGTGTTTATTGTCTATTCACTAAATGTGACTGATGCAAGAGTCACTGTGGACTTACGTCATTTAATGAAAAGGTGTTGCCTTAAGCCCAGAGCCATTTGAGAAAGTTTCCATCTCAGCCTCATGCCGTAACCCTGACTTGCCAACTGGTCTTTTCTTTAAAACAAATGCAAACAAGCCTCAAACCATGGCAAAATTACAAATTACAAAAAATATAATGATGAACATGAGGTATCATTTCAAAGAAAAAAAAAAAGATTTCAGAACCTCCAAACCTGGAAGAAATTTTGAAGTGGCTAACTAAATGAGGACAGCCCACTGGCATTATTTTGCACTAAGATATATGTTGATTTCATAATTGAATATCTTTTCATGATTTTTCATTTAAAGCAGTAAAATTCAAGTACTCATTCATTTTGTCCTTTATAAAACAGTTTTTATCCAATACAAAGGGCCCCTAATATTTAAGATTCTTAAATCAATGATCCTTTTATGTAACATCAAATAATTAGATCCATTTTTTTACAGTTTAGCGGATTAAATATACAAAGTGGAAACTGGATTTTTTTTTCCTCAACTTTTTTATACTTACCATGAATAAAATGTTTTGAGAAGAAAGATATATAACTGTGGCTTCACTACCCAAGTAGCTCACAACCTGAATAATCTATCAAAGAGCTGAAGAGTAAAAATAGGTATTTGTATGGCTCCCAGATAAACTACACAATAGCATTAAGTTGCAGGATTCGTGTGTGTTACTTTCCGGAAATATTGTCCTTGGAGTTGCCAAATTTGTATAGCCAAGTGAATTTAATTGGAAGTTGGCAGTGGTTTGAGGAAAAAGAGAGCATGATGCATTAAAAAAAAAAAAAAAAAGGCACATGACAGGCATTTTCAACATTGCAATTTTAATTAAATTGAGTATTTTATTAGCTTTAGCTGTCTCCACTGCTACTGTTGAAACAGGTTAATCAAATATAAATCCTGTTCTCAGAGTATTTAATACTGAAAGTTTTGCTTTCTCCAATGTTTTAGTTTAGTCTTATTATTGAAAATATGAAAACTGTAAGAATATTCCACTCTTTCCTATTTTTAAATTCAGTAGATGTCTTAAAAACGAGATGACAGAGGAGAGCAAAAGATAAGGGGAGCAACTGACTTTTCTTAAGGCTAAGATATGAGAACATTTCAGAATGGACACCTGTCTCAAACAATCAAACATTTGTCCACTGGGTGCCACTGTCTTCCTTATCAGGTTATGACACTAAGTGGTTGCAAAAAGAGAAATTGTCTTTAGTATTCAAGACAATGGTGTGTGTGTGTGAGAGGGGGAATATATTTGCCTGTATACATGTATACATCTTAAACCTTCTTTTAAATATCACTAATCTAGTATTTGTCATAGGATGGTGGGAATGCTAGCTGGCTTTCACTGGTAACAAAATCTTTTTAGTAAGCCCTGTAGCTAAGCACTGGCCAGATGGGCTGGCCATGGGGATGAGAAATGCGTGAGGAGGGCAGAGGAGAGGAAATGGCAAGGACAAAGATTTGTGCTGGAACCAAGGAGTGGAAGCTCATGGTACTGTTCACCAGTGGATTCTGACTTTGAGATAAGGGTAAATCTCACTGTTAGCCACATTCTCACCTCCTGGTTTTAAGAACATAGAATTAACTCAGAATGGAAAATGTAGATGCCAAGATTTTATCTACAGTAAGAATCTGTTGGTCCTGGGCCTCACTCAGTTTACTTAAACTAAACCTTTCTAAGGTTCCTTTCAGCAAAGTCTCTGTTGGTTCACTATAAAAAAAAAAAAGAAAGAAAGAAAGAAAAGAAAGAAAAGAAAAGAAAGGAAAAGAAAGGAAAAGAAAGAAAGAAAAGAAAAAGGAAAAGAAGAGAAAAGAAAAGAAAGGAAAAGAAAAAAGAAAGTAAATTGGAATAGTGAAGAAATAAGGAGATTGTGGCCACTTCTGTGAGGTCACACAGTAAACAAAATTATTGTTGCTTCCCACTAGCTAATTGTTCTGTATTTCTCTGCAGTCATATCACCATTGTCAAAATAAAAGAAATATGAGATTAGGGTAATTTGTAATTAAGATTTATAATCTGGGCTATTCACAGCTGTGAGAAGTAATTTTACAGCAATTCAGTTGGCCAGAGGAGAAAGGATCCTAAGAATCCAATTCTTGTCCTGGGTTAAAATAGAAAATAACCCAAAACATTACAAAGTTTTGCTAAAGAAAAGACTTGATTATGTTTTCTGCAGTTTAAGATCAGTGGGAAGAAATGCCTGGAAATTGTGTCATAGATAAAGGGGTAGAAGGGGGAAGAGGAAAGAAGAAAAAGTGTTAAGGAAGCAAGGGAAAAAAGAAGAGTAAAAAGGTTTCTGGAGAAACTCATAAAAGTAGTTTACACATGTTCTGGCTTCTGTTACCAGTATATATGGGAGTGATGGAGAAAGAGGCTTTGGTGGGCTACAGTTTTGACCATATACAAGAAAAAGATCTCATAGCTTTTGTGCTGTGATTCCACAGCTTTTTGTGTTAAGGAAGTCAGGAAAACCCACAGTTACACAGTGAAACACAGATTCAGAGACACCATGGTCCAGAGGACACAGCAGGCCATTTCCTGAGACACTTCCTCTGGCAAAAATCTTTGGCCCAGTGTCTCTCATTCAACAGCAGCTTCTGGTTCCCAGCTCCCAGCGGCAGACCCAGGATAGTTCCAGCTTTGCTCCTGCTCCACCAGCTTTATGACCTTGGACAATTCACTTAATTTCCCTGAGTCCCAGCTGTCTTATCTAGAAGTGGGTAAACATGCTGGTTCCCTAGGACTGTTATGAAGATTAAACGAGATGTGTATCCAGCTCTTCAGTAGGTTGTCAATAAATGTTAATTTATCTCCACTGTGCTAGCGGTCATAACAGAACTGTGTGATTCTCTTTGTCATGCTTTTATGGGTTTGTGTGTAAGTAGCTTCTTTATTATAGTTGTCACCCAAATGAAGCACAGCAGTTCCCCAGCACTCCCAACCTCATAGCACTTCAACCACGAAAGGCCACCCTTGCACGCCAGCTTCCTTGTCCTAGCTTAGCTTTTTCACCACCCAGTTTTCTCTTCTATTCTTTGTCAGCAATTTACTCAGTAAAGGGACTTTCGTATACTTAAACCTTGTTCTTTCTTTCTGTGTCATTTCTTGGGTTTTCTGTTTGTTTCTGTCCAGACCGGGAGCTAAATGGGCAGCGCCGGTATTGGGTTTTTGGGGGAAAACTGGGGAATGAGGAGATCTGCGATCATTCCCTCTCCAGGAGGTGAATCCGGTAACAACTGTGTAGTTGGAATAAGCTTCAGGCATCTTCTAGATACCATACCCAGCAAAATACTAGTTTCGTATTAAGTGTACCATAGACACTAGCTGGGAAAGAGATGTCGTGATTTGGTACAAAAGCTAGGAGGTGGGAAGCTTGGTGGGGAAGCTGACCTTTATAGGAATGAGACATAAATAAGACACAGTGAGGGGCTCCTTTATGGTCTTTTGGAGCATGAAGATAATTTTGCCCCTTTTGTTTTCATAAAGAGAGACTTATTGGTAATACTCAACATGCAGACAAATTTCAATGGAGAAGACCATGGTAGTTTTATTTCCCAATTTCGGAATAAGCACATGTGAACCTTTTTCTTATTTTTAGTAATAGCTCATATACCAGTTAGGTATAATTTTTCCCTTACCTGATGAGAGGACATTTCTGAAGGCCTAAAATAAAACTAGTAACAAGGCCTTCCTGTATTCTTACTCTTTGGTGAACTTGACCAGTTATATTCAAAGAAGACTCCTTTTCCTTTTCTTTCCCTCCTGGGATCTCCCTGCCTATGGTTCTCTTCCACCTTAAAGAGTAACAGAAGCAATAATGAAGACAGAGTGTAAAATGGGGGTGAAGTGAGGGTGTATCTAGTTCAGATCCTACAGGAATGCATACCTGGTACCAGATGCCTGCAATGCATTGTTAAGTGGTGGATAGTGAGTGAAGGAACTAACATTTATTAAGCACCTACAGTGTTCCAGGTACTGTGCTTAGATTTACATTGGATCCACACAAGAACCTATGAAGGGCACTATTATCATAATCTCCACGAGGAAAATGAGGCTCACAATATTAAGTCATTTGCCCAAGGACATATGATTTAATAAAAAGTGAAGCTGAAGGTAGAACCTATGTAGTTTTAAAATTTAAAGAACCTAATCTTAAGAATATGTGCTCTTAGGCCAAAGCCATTTAAAAGAAATTTCCTACTCAAGCAGCATGGAACAGGAAACACTTACCTTGGTTCCCAAACCAAAACCTGAAGGACTTGCTGGACTGGGCCCTATACCCAGAGTTTCTGATATAGGGCCAAGCATTTGCATTTTTAACAAGTTCCTACCTAAGCTGAAGTTAAGTTACAGCCCTAACCGAAGCCTACAGGTCAAGGTTCCTCTTCACTTTTGTCCTGTGTTCCCAGCTGCCCAGGAACTGATTGGATCAGTTAAGATTAGTTTTGGTACATAAAACAAACAACCCAAATAAGAATGTCCTAAACAAGTAGATGCTTATTTTTCACTCATACAAAGTAAGTCTGGACACAGGCAGCCCAGGATGCGTGTGGTGGCCCCACGGTCCTCAGTCGCCTGAGCTTTGTCTCTTCATGTGTTCACAAACATGGCTTCCGTCCTCAAGGTCCGAGATACACCTGCAGCTGCAGTCATTCTAGTCACATGTCAGGCAGCATGGAGAAGGAAAAGAAAGTGCAAAGTAGAAATGGACAACTGCAAGCTAAGCAGCCCTGCTTAAGAGATTTTCTCAAAACCTCACGTAACAAGTTCTTATATATCACTGACCACTGCTATTTGCATGGGGACCAGAACTGTGGACACTTAGCTAAGCACATTGCCACCCCAAGAGTATGGGGATTCTTTTACTAAGAAGGAAAAAATGGATCTTAGGTGGCAGACTGCAACCCCTGCCTTGCTCATTCAAGCCTTTTACCATATTGCACATAGTGCTCTGTCCAGGTAAATTTAATGTTCCTTTGCACACGGGTATCCAGTTTTCCCAGCACCATTTGTTGGAGATGATTTTTTTCCCCGTTGAATGGTCTTGGTAACCTCATGAAAAATCACTTGTTTATAGATGTATAACTCTATAGATTGTCAATTCTATTCTATTGTCCTATAACTGTGTGAGTTTCAGCAGATACTGGTGGTTGGAAACCCCAGGTAAATTTTTGACCTGGAACTCAGATTCCATCTTCTGGGTCCTTTACCAATACCCTTTCTTAATGAGAGAACCACGATGAGCCTCTCTTACTTATGCAATAGCCAAGGGCTGAATGAATCTTCTAACTGATCTTTTACCTTTAACACTTAGTATAGTAAGAAAACAAACACAAAGACCAAACATTGGTATGTTCAACTCTAATAACCAAAACTTATTCAATATTTTATACCTAAGGCTCTAAAATAAACTCTCATTATTTGCCTCTTGGTGTGCAATAGCTATTTCCTTTAAGTTTAGGAGCAGAAAGAATAGAAATTTCCAGAAAATTTTTAGATTTCTAAATATGTGTATGAGTGGTTAAAAGTGATTTGATGTATTTGATGTGAGATTGCCCACCCCAAATGTTCTGGTTCTTCTTCATTGTTCAAATGCAACAGTGGATCCCTTGATGTCAAGTTTATTTGAACTAAGTAATGTGCCCTTGGTAGGAGTATTCATTTCTGCAAATGCTCAGAAATTGTGCTTGATATGCCAATCTGAAATCATGAGTTTTTGTGAATGAGTTTTTTTTTCCAATCTATTTGGAAGTCTACTTTCATGCTGTACAATCACGAGCAGTTTGTTTGACCTGGAATGGGTTCCCTTATCGCCATGAAGTCTAGTTATTGGGAGTTTTGTTAAACTGTTTAGTTCTGGTTGATTTTACAGCAGAAGAGTTCCCTTTTAAAACACATGTGTGTGCGCGCACACACACACACATTCACACACACACACACACACACACACACACACACCCTCCTATCTAAGCAGATGCTAATCTTCACCCCCTTACTGGATTGTTGGGCATCCGTTTGGAGCCTCAGAGAATGTAAGGAAAAAAATACAAGCTGGTGAAGAGATGTGTTGTTTTGAATAGAGTCAGGCACAATGACAAATGGGCTTCTGTTGTTATTGTTGTTGGGGGAGGGGGAATGCGTGGACTGCTGGCCTGTTACATAACTAAAGACTTCCTTTTGCTTGTAAATGTCAAGATCAAACAGAGGTCAGTTTTAAATAGCTGACCGGGTGCTAATAAATGTGACTTTCTTGTCTAAGAAAAAGCAAAAGGCCTTGTCCCTTATGAGTCATGCTCTGCTGATAAGGACAAGTGTCTTTTTCTATGGGTATAACCTGTATTTTCTTCATAAAATTTCTCAGAGGTGGCAAACTTTCACTTTGTTTAATCTCTACAAAGAAATTAGTAAATTACACATAGGCTTTTGTTGCATTATTCATTCATTCATCCGATAAATATTTATTGACCTGTACTGTGAGCTAGGCATTTTGCTAGGTACTTCTCATGTTGTAAGCACATTTATTTCTCCTAAAGGCCCTGGAAAACTGTGCCCCTATTTTGTAAATGATGAAAGCTGTTCTGTGAGATTGCAGCCACTTCTTTTTATACATTCTCCCTTGGTGACCTTCCTGCCTTTAGGGCACATAAGCTGCTGAGAAGAACCAAGTCTTTAACATTAGTCTGATCTTCCTGACCCAGACATGAGCATCCAACTACTTACTGAATAACTCCACCGAGGTCCTCACAGTCAAGTTCTACCCATACATTAGCTTCTTGTCCCAAACCTGTTCCTTCTTCCACATCCACTGGCCACGGACAGGTGCTGCCAGATATGGTGTGGCTCATAATAGAAATCTGTGCTGCTTTCTTTCCTCTTCCTCACCCCACACTTCCAATCAATTGCTAAGTATATGATGATGCCTCTCAAATGGTTCTTGAATCCATCTTCTTTTCTCTATCTTCACCATCACTACTCTTGTCGAGACCACTGACTACAAAAGTCTCTCCTGACTTTACTCCCATTATGGTCCTCATTTAATGGCTCCTCAACACTGCAGCCAGAGTGAAGATTCTAAACACACACTTCATATTCCTCTTTGGCTTAAATTCTAAATTATCTCTGTTTTTACTGTAGGTCAAATCTATATTCCTTAACAGACTTACAGTCATTTGTGGTCTGATCTTCTACACCTTTTATCTTACACCACTCCCTGCATAAGTTCCCATTATCCAACAAATCTCAACAAATTTCTCCTCCAATTACATGCCACTCCCTCCAAAATGCTTTTCTTTCTCCTTCAAGTTTGGATTAGATATCCTTCTTAGGTTCTCTAATAACTCTTCTCCCACTTCCCCATTCTAACCAACTGTAATTGCTGTCTGTTTGTATCTCCTATTACAACATAAACCCATGGAGGAAGTTCAGACAGTGACTTCCCTAAGGTCTCAAATCAAGTTAGGATTTATCCACTTATCTCTCTGATGTCAAAGCTCTCACTTTTCCATTATACCAAAGGGAGATGACATAATGAGAAGCCATTAAAGGACTTGAAAGGGGCATATTTAGATTTGTACTAAGTGAGAAAACTGAGGGTCCTGAGAAGAACAGATTCGTAAGGAGACCATAGCCAAGCATATCGATATGTAGACTCTTGCAAAAATCTAGTTTAGAAATAATAAGCGCCTATCAGTGGTGAACAGAAGACAAGAGATGAGAAATATTTATGAGCTGGATTTGATGATTAAGTAAATGGAAAGTAGTATTCAAGACTGACCCCAAGTTTCAGGTGACTGGATTTGTGGGCAATCCAACTATCTTATATATGAGTCACTAGATGTTAAAGGTGATTTATTTCCTATGGAAAGCTCTATGTAGGCTCAACTTATTCCACATATGCACTGGATTCTCCTTAAAACTTTGTAACTTGGAATTTCCTTATTTAGGTCTTCTGAATGTTGCAGTCCTTTGATATTACATCAGGTTCTTTATCCATTTCTTAGAAATAAATGTTTCTTCTCATTTTTCTGTTCCTGGGATTTCAAGAAGATTTTGGAAGACCATGTGCTTTGTGCATGAAGATTCATTTATTAGCCTTAGAAATAGTGTTAAGGGTGGAAAATTTTCCAGTAAGCCAGCATTAAGGATTTACTTCTGATTCTGTTAACCAGGGTGTGGTACTCTGCTCAAAGAAATGCTAATGGTCATCTTCTGCTTCTGTAAACCTGCTTGCTTGTTTGATGTAGTTTTAGGCTTTATAAGCTGCCTCCTCTAGAAGCTCAGGGCTGATTCTCTAGTGGAGAGAGTCAGTCGCCAGCTGGCTAATAAAGGCTCATAATTAATCTCAATTGGCTCCATGGGTCTCAAATTTAAACACACCACAACAAATAGTTTAATGTTTACATTTGGAGTTGTATAAATGTGTCTCTCACCGTTATTGAGTGGATGTATAGTGACAGGCAGTTTCTAAAAGCCTCAGGGGATATCAAAGTAGAAATTATTTGCATAAGAATATTAACAGATTATTGGCCCTTTCCACTATCATTCTTTAACTAGGTGCAGAGAAGTTTTCCAGATTCTGCATGAAAGATTGAACACAGAGCAAGTATGAGAATCCAGCTGTCCTCTATTAAGCCGGACATTAAGGAGATAAGAGGAGAAAGGGAGACCCCTGAGAGAAACTCAAGGTAGTAGAATGCATTTTCTCCAAGTCAGAGAGTAGAGAGTCAACTCTGTGAGTCCTACCAGCAGGGGAAGTCTGTGTCCTATTCCATGAAAGTGTCCTGAGAATATGCCTGAATTAAAGAGACTGGTTGTGTCATACAAATAGTTCCCAGGCCCTTGTAATTGTTGGATTCAATTCCTCAGAATCTGATATTATTGCTTTTTGATTTTTACACCCAAGCACTTGGCCTTTACATCAGTCAATGATTAATTGTCTCACCTTTTCCCATGTCTCACTTCTCTCAGGTATTCATCTATTAATAAGGCCCAGAGAACTTTTTTGGAAACTAAAGAATCTTAGGACTCTGTATGCATGGATCTCTACCATTATACTTCAGTTACATGCATACCTTGTTTTATTGTGCTTTGCTTTATTACACTGGCAGATTCTGCATTTTTTTAAAAAAAATTGAAGGTTCATAGCAACCAATACACCAAGTAATCTATTGACACCATTTTTCTAACATTTGCTTGCTTAGTGTCTCTGTGACTCATTTTGATAATTCTCACAATATTTCACTTT
The DNA here is from genome assembly GCA_003508835.1 of Eonycteris spelaea. NCBI lineage: Eukaryota > Metazoa > Chordata > Mammalia > Chiroptera > Pteropodidae > Eonycteris > Eonycteris spelaea. Next base: position 1,838,908 of record PUFA01000175.1, read on the forward strand.
TTATTATTATATTAGTTATGGTGATCTGTGATCAGTTTTCTTTGATATTACTATTATAATTGTTTGAGGGTACCAGGAATTGTGCCCATAATAAGACGGCAAATTTAATTCATAAATTCTGTGTTTTGACTGCTCCACCAACTGCAATTCCTATGTCTCTCTCCACTTCTGGGCTTCCCTGTTCCCTGAGACACAATAATATCAAAATTAGGCCAATTAATAACCTTACGATGGCCTCTAAGTATTCAAGTGAAAGGAAGAGTTGCACGTCTCTCAGTAAAAATCAAAAGCTAGAAATGATTAACTCAGTGAGGGAGGCATGTCAAAAGCTGAGATAGGCCCCAAACTGTGCTTCTTATGCCAAACAGTCATCTTGTGAATGCAAAAGAAAAGTTTTTGAAGGAAGTTAAAACTGCTACTCCAGTGAACACATGAATTATCAGAAAGCAAAACAGCCTTATTGCTGATAGGAAGAAAGTTTGTGGTCTGGATAGATGATTAAACCAGTCACAACGTTCCCCTAAGCCAAAGCCTAAACCAGAGTGGGGCCTTAACTTCAATTCTACAATTCTAGACTGAGAGAGGTGAGGAAGCTGCAGAAGAAAACTTGAAGCTAGCAGAGGCTGGTTCGTAAGGTTTGAGGAAAGAAGCCATCCTCATAACATAAACATGTAAGGTGAAGCAGCAGGTGCTGATGTAGAAGCTGTAGCACGTTATCCAGATCTAGTTACAGTAATTAATAAATGTGACTAAACAACAGATTTTCAATGTAGACACAACAGCCTTATACTAGAAGAGGATGCCATCTAGGACTTTTATAGCTAGAGAGACGTCAATGCCTGGCTTCAGAGCTTCAAGAACAGGCTGATTCTTGTTAAAGGGTAATGCAGCTGGTGACTTTAGGTTGAAACCAGTGCTCATTTACCATTCCCAAATCCTCAGGCCTTGAAGAATTATGCTAAATCGACTCTGCCTGTGCTCTGTAAATGGAACGATAAACCTGATAAACATGGTCTACTGAACTTTTAAGCCCACCGTTGAGACCATCCGCTTAGAGAGAAAAAAAGAGATTCCTTTCAAAATCTTACTGCCCATTGACAATGCACCCGGTCACCCAAGAGCTCTGAGTGGGATGCACAATGAGATTACTGCTGTTTTCATGCCTCCCAGCACAACATTCTGCAGCCCATGGATCAGAAGTCATTTCCACTCTCGAGTTTTGTTAGTTACAAAACACATTCGTGAGGCTATAGCGCCATGGATAGTGATTCCTCTGTTGGATCTGGGCAGTATAAACTCAAAACCTGGAAAGGATTCACCATTCTAGATGCCATTAACAACACTTGTGATTCATAGGCAGAGTTCAAAGTATCAACATTATCAGGGGTTTGGAAGACGTTGATCCCAACCCTCATGCATGACTTTGAGAGCTTCAAGATTTCAGTGGAGGAAGTTAACTGCAGATGTGGTGGAAATAGCAGGAGAAGTAGAATTAGAAGTGGAGCCTGAAGATGTGACTGAATTGCTGCAATGTCATGATAAAGTTGTAATGGATGAGGAGTTGCTTCTGAGGGATGAGCAAAGAAAGTGGTTTCTTGAGATGAATGAAGATGCCGTGAAGATGTCGAAACGACAACAAAGGATTTAGAGTATTGCGTGAACTTAGTCGATGAAAGAGCAGTAGGGTATCTAAGGGTTGACTCCGATTTTGAAATACGTCCTACTGTGAGTAAAAGCTATCAAACAGCATCGCATGCTACAGAAATTGTCCATGAAAGGAAGAGTCAATTAAAATGGCAAGCTTCATTGTTGTCGTATTTTAAGAAATTTCCACAGCCACTCCAACCTTCAGCGACCACTGTCTGGATCAGTCAGCAGCCATCAACTTCAAGGCAACATCACGACAGACCCTCCACCAGCAAAAGGATTACAACTCACTGGTGGTGCAGATGACAATATTTTTTAGTAATAAAGTATTTTTTAATTAAGGTATATACATTGGATTTTTTCAACATAATGTTATTTCACTCAATAGACTACAATATAGTATAATCATAACTTTTATATGCACTGGGAAACCAAAACTTTGTGTGACTCACTTTATTGAGGCATTCACTTCATTGCAGTGGTCTGGAATTGTACCTGCAACCTCTTTGGGTATACCTGTATTGATTGATCTTTTGGTAAGTATTTGTTTTCAACCAGACTTTAAATGTTTCTTCATTGCTCAGAGCCCCCGAATTTGGTGGTGGTGGTGTTATGGCTTGAATTGTGTTCCCTCCACATTCTAATGTTGATGTTCCAACTCCGAGCACCTCATAACATGACTTTTTTTTTTTTGAAATAACATTGTTCCAGATACAATTAGTCTAGATGAGGACAAAGTAGAGTATGATGGGCTCCTGATCAAACATGGTTGGTGCCCTTATAAAAGGGATATTTGGGCATAGAAATATAGGTGAAATATTCTGTGAAAATGAAGGTAGAGCCCATGGTGAGGCTTCTACAAGCTAAAGAATGCAAAGATTCTCAGAAAATCACCAGAAGCTAGAGGAGAGATTCAGAAGAGATTCACTTTTCATAGCCCTCAGAAGAAACCAACCCTACTGACACCTTGATCTTGGAGTTGTAGTCTCCCAAACTGTGAGACAATAAACTTATGTTGTTTAAGCCACCTAGTTTGTGGTACTATTTTCCAGCAGCCCTGGCAAACTAATATAGGGGTAACTATGCCTCTAAATTATAGGCCTTTGGAGGTCTATTTTAAGATGTGTGTGAACCCAGAAATGGCTAGAAATAACTTGTTAAAGGCAGATATATTAATAAACATAAAATTCTGTTTTGTCTAGGTAGGATCAGGAATTTGTTGTTTGTTTTTAGCTGTAAAATTAAAATAAGACCAAACCAGTTTTGTGAATTAAATGTATTTTCAGACACAGGGGTTTCTGCCCATTCCACAAGTAGGATAGGTAATTTTCAAAGTACTTGCCTCGATTATTTATTGAGGAGGAATTTCATAGTTTGTAGTACTAGTCTAAGTCTGTTTATGAAGCATTTAGCACAAGTGAAGCCTTTGTTTTTTAAATGAAGTCATTCTTCTCTGTAGCGTGAGCTCTACGAATTTGCCAACTCGGTTTGGTTATGAGAGGTTACCGAATGACACTGGAAACCGATTCTGCAGTATTAACTACTGTGAATATTGTGTGGTGGGTTGTGGAAGAGAAGATCTAGGAGAACAGACAATAAGAAGAGACAAACATGAAATCTCACATTACTCAATGGAGAGGTTTTAATAATTGTACTCTGTGATAGATTGAGTGAATGCTAAGGGAAAGAGAAGTTTTAAACATATTTGTGGCTTAAACATCTGGGTGAGTGGTTCCATTTATTGAGAGAGGGAAGTCTGGGGAAGATATATAATATGAGGAGTTCATTTTGAATATATTAATTTTTAGATGCCTAGTTACATTCAATATTAAGTGCACACACACACACACACATCTGAAGCTAAGTAGTTAGTTGTACATAAAAAAAATCGGGAGTCATAAACATGTGACTAGTGTTTAAACCACAGCACCTAATAAAATCAGTTGGAGCATGAATGTAGATAAATGGGGAAAATCGGGCCCAGGACTAACCTCTCAGATTTCGATACTTAGAGATTGGAAGAAAAGGAAGTGTTAGCCGAGGAAACCGAGAATCGGGAGGAAATCCAGAGAAATGTGTCCTGGAAGCAGAAAGAAGAGAGTGTTTCAAGAGGCATGGAGTGCTCAAACGCATAATATTTTATTGAGAGATTGAATAAGATGACCAGAAATATGCTCATTGCATTTGCTAAAAAGAGAATAACAGGTAACCTTAGCAAGATTAGTTTCAGTAGAGCAGTGGAGGGCAAAAGCCTACTGAAGAGAAGTTAGGAAGGAATATAATTCAGGGCAGCCTCTTCCCAGCCACTGAGCGGAGTAGGGCAATGATGGTAGAGAATTCTGAAAATCTAATTTGAGTCTTGGAATCTAGGGGTGCCCCCACTTGCAAGTTAAATGAACCAATTATTTCCCTCTTTAATCTAAGCCAATTTGTATTGTGTTTCTATAATATAACTAAAATGGTCCTGAAAATGGAGGAATTAGTGACATACCCAAAACTCTGGAACTTAGTATAACCTCCATGAAAGGAATGACCTCTGACCTTTTTCTTGATTATAGCCATAGGAGAAAAGAACAAAGAAGGCTCCCAGAATTCAGGAACAGTCAAACAGCTCAGAATCCTATAATCACTGCATTGCTAGGGAAGGCCTTATTAACTCTGACTAGTAGAACACGTTGGCCAGGGACAACTGTAAATTGCTTCCCCTTGTCCCTTCTCCTAAGGGGGAATTACGTGGAATTACATTGTGGTTGTCGTTTTTCCTGTATTTCAGACAACATATTAGGGAGAGGAATTTTTTGTTTGTCTTCAGGTGCATATCGCGATAAGCCTCATCTGGATTTGAGTCAGGGAGGAATGCACATAATTTGGAGATCAGAAGGGGCGTTAGATGCAGTAACTTGATAAGACTTTGGGTTGTCTCTTGTTGGGAGGAGGTGAGTGTATTTTTGGATTAATGTAGAATAGATGCACCGTATTATGTGAGAGCATTTCCCATATTGAGACATGCATATTTTTATGAACATAAGGGTGTAATTGTTCTGAACACCCAGAGGGTGATATTTAATTGGTCTCTGTTTTATGTCTACCTCTTCTGGAGAATCGCTCCTTCTGGCTTCAATCTTGTAATACTTCTGTGGCTGTCAACCATATTATTACTGGCCAGAGGGAATGCTCTTTGAGCAAATGACCTAGGCCCAGTTGATATGATATCCCATTCTCTTGACCATAAAGATTGACCCCAGAGAAATCATATGAGCAAGGATGGGCCAAATAGAGTCATTTTTCAGTTTGTTACTGGAGGACAAATTGTCTGATAATTGAGATCATGAACCTGGCTGGCTTAGTTCAATTGTGATTCATTCCCTGGGGCTAGACACGGCCAAGCTCCCTTAAACACATGGCTGCTAGCTAATCCAAATTGTCTGTCTGGTAGCAAGGGATAAATGGGCAAACAACCATTGGGAAACAGATTAACAGTGTCTGCCACAGTAAGGTTTCTATTTTGGCTTGTGGGAAGGTGAGAGAGTAGCTGTCTGGCGGCTATTTTTTCAGTAAATTATTGATAAGGTGGTCATTTAGGGTGAGAGGTGAGGTGGAATTTTGAAGAGAAAGAAAGTATGAAATGATATTCGAGAAAAGAGAGTAATAAATAGTTATCTCAGAGAAGAGGAAAGTCAATTTACTAAAAGAAAAATATAATATTTAGATTTCAGGGCACTATTGAGTACCTGTCTGAGATTTGTGTTCATTAATTCAAAATGAAACCAGTCAATCCAATTTTGTTAATTTTTCCTAATGTTCAATGAATGGATGTAATGCTAACGGTTTTCTTGGCCACTGAGTGCTAACTAGAAAGTCATTTTATTTTTATGGTGTTAAATTCACGTAACATACAATTAACTATTTTAAAGGATGCAATTCAGTGGCATTCGGTATATTCACAGTGTTGTGCAACCACCACCTCTCAAAAGTTTCAACATTCTCTTCACCCTGGAACACTTCGTACCCATTAAATAATCATTCTCCCAAAACCCTCCTCCCATTCCTAATAACCACTAATCTGCTTTCTGTCTCTCTGGGTTACCTATTCTGGATATTTCATATGAAAGGAATTGTACAACATGTGACCTTTTGTGTTTGGCTTTCTTTACTTGGCATAATGTTTTTGAGGCTCATCCAAGTTCTAGTAAGTACTTTATTCCTTTTTATGGCTGAATAATATTCCATTGTGTGTATACAACACAATTCGTTTATCATTCATCTGTGGTGGACATTTGGTTTCTACCTTTAGATATGAATAATGCTGCTATAAATATTCATGTATGTTTCTGTGTGGATATTGCTTTCATTTCTCTTAGGACACTCCTAGGAATAGAATTTTTGAACTAAATGGTAATTCTATTTTTAACTTTTTGATGAACCACCAAATTGTTTTCCAACACAGTTGCACCATTATGCATTCCTACTAGCAATGTAGAAGGGTTCCTATTTCTCTACATCACCAACATTTTTTATTTTCCATTTTTTAAAATTATAGCCATCACGGTAGCTGTGAAGTGGAATCTCACTGTGATTTTGATTTGAATTTCCTTAATTAATGAACAATGATATTGAGTATTTTTTTAAATTAAAAAACATTTCCAATTTTATTCATAAAAGTATTAATCAAAATTGCAGAAGTAGATTTTAGAGCTATAAAACAATAACAAAACAGAAAATAAATAAACATTCCAGAGACATACCGAAAAGCTTCAAAGAAATACACATGAAATAAAAATCTACAGTTAAATTGTGGTTGCACAACAGGTTATATTCATTCCTGATTTTTTCCAGTAAGTTGTTTCTTATATACCTTTCTCTTTCCCAAATTGTCCAGTTTTGGCATTGCATTCAAAATATTTTTTATGGTTTTTGTCCAGTTTAGTCCAGTTATAACCACCTTGCTTTGGTGAATGCCCACATGGACAGTTGTACCATTAGGTTCTCACACTGCATCTGTGATCAGGGGTCCCCAGCCACCAGGCCATGGACCAGTGCCGGTCCATGGCCTGCACACAGCAGGAGGTGAGCAACCGAAGCCTCATTTGTATTTGCAGCTGCTCCCAGTGCTAGCTAGCATCACCACCTTAGATGCACCTCAGATGATCAGGCATTAGATTATCATAGAAACCCCGGTCCCTAATACCAAAAAGATTGGGGACCGCTGATGTAGATGACATATTCTTTCTGTACAGCTGGACCACCTTGATGATTTGCTGACTTTGTAGCATCCTCACACCACCTGGACTTCGTTGTCTTTGCAGATGGGCATGACATTATACTTCTGCCACAGCTCTTTGGAGAGCAGGGATAACATGATCTTCCTGTACACGTATGAGGGGACATTGAAATGATATTTGTAAATTTTACTATCTTTTGAGAGCAGATAGATGTTGAACTTCACGGTGACATCTACCTAGCACTGGGAGGGATCTTGAACATCTTTTCATGTGCTTATTGGTCATTTACGAATCTTCTTTGGAGAAATGTCTGTTCAAGTCCTCTGCCCATTTTTTAACTGGATCGTCTTTTTATTGTTGGATTGTAAGAGTTCTTTATAAATTGTGGATTCTGAATTCTTATCAGACATATGATTTGCAAATATTTTCTCTCACACTATAGGTTGTCTTTTCACGTTCTTGATGTCTTTTGCTGAAAATTCTTTTTGAAATTTTGATGAAATGCCAACTTAACTATTTTTTAATTTTGTTGCTTTTAGTGTCAAAGAATTCACTATGAAATATGAGATGATTTTTCCCTGCTTTTTTCTAAAAGTTTTATAGTTTTTGCTCTTATATTTAGATCCACACTTGACTTATTTTTTGTTGTTGTTTATGGAATAAAGTGGGTACAACTTCATTCTTTTACATGTGGTTATCCAGTTGTCCAAGCACCATTTTTTTTCTAGGCAAGGCAACCCTTGGTTGACCTCACAGATTGAAAGGACCTTGTCAGCTTACAATCCCCCCTTTTAAAAAATTCTATTTTTTGCCTACAGCACCTGGTCTTCCTAGGTGGTCTCCCATCCAAGTACTAACAGGCCCGATCCTGCTTGGCTTCCGAGATCAGATGGGATAGGGCTTGCTCAGGGTGGCATGGCCGTAGACACTGAGCACCATTTGTTGAAGAGACTCTTCTTTACTTATTAAACGGTCTTGGCACTGTTTTTGAAAATCAATTGGCCGTAGATGTTTGGGTTTCCTTCGAACTCTCAATTCTATTCCATTGGTCTATGTGTCTTATCTTTATACCAGTATGACACTGTTTTGATTACTGTAGCTTTATAGTACGTTTTGAGATTGAAAAGTATGAGTCTTCCAACTTTGTTCATTTAAAATACTGTTTTGGCTATTCTGGGTCCTTGAAATTCCATATCAATTTGAAGATTGGCTTTTTCATTTTTGTAAAGAAAGACATTATAATCTTAATAGAAACTACTGAATCTATAGCTTGCAATGGAGAGGTTTGCCATCTTAATAGTACTAAGTTTTGTAATCTATGAACATGGAATTTCTTTCCATTTATTTAGAACTTTTTAAATTTCCTTCAGCAACATTTTATAGTTTTCAGTGTATCACTCTTTAACTACCTGGTTAAATTAATTCTTTGGTAATTTATTCTTTTGGATGCTATTGTGGATAGAATTGTTTTCTTTATAGGTATACCTTGTTTTATTGTATTTCTCTTATTGCATTTCACAAATATTGCATTTTTTACAAATTGAAGGTTTGTAGTGACCCTGTGTTGAGCAAGTCTATTGACACCATTTTCCCAACAACATTTGTTCACTTTGTGTCTCTGTGTCACGTTTTGGTAATTCTTACAATATTTCAAAGTTTTCATTATTATTGTATTTGTGACCAGTGATCTTTGATGTTACTACTGTAATTGTTTTGAATCACCATGAACTATACTTAGGGGGAAAGCTATCACTTTTACAACTGAGTATGAGGTTAGCCCAACATAATAAATACCCCTTATCATGTTGATGAAGTTTTCTTCTATTCCTAGTTTGTTAGTGTTTTTATTAGTTGAATTTGTCAAATTTTTTTTCACCTACTGAGATGATTCTGTTGTAGCTCCCCTTCATTCTATTAATACGGTATATTACAGTAATTAATTTTTTCTTAATGTTGAACCTCCCTTGCATCCCTTGGATAAATCCCACTTTGTCATGGTGTATATACTCTTCTTAATGTGTTGTTGAATCCAGTTTGCTAGCATTTTTTTGAGTTTACATCTGTATTCCTAAGAGATATTATTGATATTTTTCTTATAATATCCTTGTCTAACTTTGGTATTAAGGCGATATGTTAGAAAGTGTTCTCTTCTATTTTTTGGATATTTGAGTAGAATTAGTGTTAATTGTTCTTGAAAATTTGGTGAATTCACCAGTGAGGTCATCTGATCCTGGGCGTTGTTGAGGGAGTTGATTTTTCTTTTCTTTTTCTTTCTTTCTTTCTTTCTTTCTTTCTTTCTTTCTTTCTTTCTGTCTCTGTCTGTCTTTCTTTTTTCTTTCTTTCTTTCTTTCTTTCTTTCTTTCTTTCTTTCTTTCTTTCTTTCTTTCTTTCTTTCTTTCTTTCTTTTTAAAAAATTAACAACCCAGTCTTTGCTTCCTGCAGGTCTATAGAGCTTTACTATTTTTCTTGAATCCGTTTTAGTAATTTGTGTGTTTCCAGGAATCTGTCCATCTCATCTAGATAATGTAATTTGTTGGCATCTAATTGTTCTTAGTATTCTCATAATCTTTTTAATTTCTATAAGACTGGCAGTAATATCTCCACTTTCACTTCTGTATTTAGTTATTTTTGACTTTTCTCTCTTTTAAAAATCAGTATAGCTAAAGGTAGCTAAAGATTTTGTTGATCATTTCCCAAAACTGACTTTTGGTTTCACTGATTCTCTCTACTACTTTTTTATTATCTATTTTATCTCTGCTTTATTATTTATATGCTTTATTATCTCTTTATTATTTCATCTCTCTACTGATGTTGGTTATTCTTTTTCTCATTCTTCAAGGTGCAAAGTTAGGTTGTTGATTTGACATATATATTTTTTTAACCTAAGTGTTTTCAGCTATAAATTTTCTTCTGGCACTGCCTTCACAGCATCACCTATGTTTGTGCTTTGTATTTGTGTGTGGGTGTGTATATGTTTATGTCTAAGTATTTTTTAATTTCCTCTTTGATGTTTTCTTTGACCTATTGATTCTTTAAGAATGTGCTCTTTATTTCCATTCATTTTCAAATTTTTCCCTTTTCCTTTTGTTACTGATGTCTATCTTCATTCCACTCTAGTCAGAGAAGATACTGTGTGTAATTTCAATCCTTTTAAATTTATTGAGAATTATTTTATGGCCTAACATATGGTCTATCTTGGAGAATGTTCCACGCGCACTTGAGAATAATGTGTGTTCTGATGTTGTTGGGTAGATTGTCCTGCATATGTCTGTTAGGTGTAGTTATTTTGTAGTGTTGTTCAACTCTATTTCCTTATTGATTTTCTGTCTAGATGTTCCATCCATTACTAGAAGTGAGGTATTGAAGTCTCTAACTACTCTGTCAATGTTTTTTACTGTCTATTTCTCCCTTAAATTCTGTCAGCAATTGTTTCAAATACTTTGAGGATCTGTTGTTTAGTGCATATATGTTAATAAGTTTGGTGACTTGACCCTTTCATCAACATATAATAATCTTTTTGTATTTTGTAATAATTTTGACTTAGCACCTATTTCGTTTGATATTAATATGTCACCCTAGCTCTCTTTTGGCTACTATTTGCATGGATTATTTTTTTTTCATCCTTTCACTTTCAACCTATTTGTTTCTTTGAGTCTCAAGTTAGTCTCTTATAAGCAGCATATAGTTGGATCATGTTATTTATCTATTCTGCTAGTCTCTATCTTTTAGTGTCTAATCCATTTACTTTTAAAGTATATTGATAATGAAGGACATACTTCTGCCACTTTGCTATTTGTTTTCTATATGTCTTATATCACTCTGTTCCTCAATTCTTCCAATGCCATGTTCTTTTGCATTTGATTTTTTCTAGTGTACCATTTTGATTAGCTTTTACTTTTCTGTATCTTTTTTAGTTACTTACTCCTATAATATGTATGTTAGTATGCTTGATAGTATCCTATAGGGCCCTTAGGTTCTGTTCATTTCCCTTCATCCTTTTCTTTTTTTGCACCTCAGCCTGGGTAATCTCAGCTGCCCTATCTTCAAGTTGCTGATCCTTTTAACTGCTGCTTATATCTGCTGTTGAACTCTTCTAGTGAATTTTTCATTTAATTATTTTGGTTTTTAACTCCAGAATTTCTACTTGGTTTCTTTTTATATTCTCTATCTCTTTATTCATATCCCCTACCTGCTCATACATAATTCTTCTGATTTCCTTTACTTCTTTGCCTTCGGTTTATTTCAGCTCTTTGAGCATATTGAAGATAGTTAATTTAAAGTATGTATTCACTAAGTCCAAAATTCCAATGTATGGGTTTCCTCAAGGATGATTTTTTAACAATTCCTTCCCTTCCTTCCTTCCTTCCTTCCTTCCTTCCTTCCTTCCTTCCTTCCTTCCTTCCTTCCTTCTTTCCTTCCTTCCTTCTTCTTTCCTTCCTTCCTTCCTTCCTTTTTCTTTCTTTCTTTCTTTCTTTCTTTCTTTCTTTCTTTCTTTCTTTCTTTCTTTCAATAGGTACTATTTTACTTTGCAAACATTGCAATTTATTGTTGTTGTTGAGAACTATACATTTTGAATAGTATAATATGGTAACTCTGGAAATCAGATTCCTCCCCACTCCTCCAGAACTATAGCTGTTGCTTGTTGAGGGCTACAGTTATATATTTGTTTAGCTACTTTTCCAAACTAATTTTGCAAAGACTGTATTTCTTATCATGTGTGGTCACTAAAGTCTCCGGTTCCATTATTTGTGCAGTTAGCCAGTGACCTGATGGAGATTTCCTTGCATGTCTCTATTCTTGTCAAATGCTTCCCTGGATGCTGCAAGCATTCTGCTAGACTCTAGAGTTCTGAAATAGCTGATTCTGAAATTTCTTGCCTGCTCAATAGTTATTTAAGTGGAAACGCCAAATTTTGGGGCTTCCTACTCTGTCATCTTCTGTGAAGTTTAAATCATTTTGTTTTAACTATTATCTTGACTGTAATCCTAAAATATAGCAGTACCCTTTCTTGACTGCATCAATAAATTATACAATGGATACAGTTTATTGTTCTTTAACTTTTAACTCTATTGCAATACAAATGATATTTATTGAACATTGGGGTACATATTGAAAATTGAATTTTTGATTAGATTTACACAGCTTCAAGGGTATAATGTAAATGTTATCTCTTTGTTTTACATAATTCTTAAGAAAAATTTTGTCTTTGCTTTTAAATCACCTCTTCCCTCCAAACTTGTTAGGACCACAGACAGAGAGGAAGGAGGCCTGGTCTTTCAAAGGAATCAAAGGTAGAATATTAGTCTCCCAGCATCATGTGAACTATATGCTCCAGCAAAGGTGGCTACATAGGATACATTAAAATTGATCATTTAAAGACTAGATGCATTATTACTCTATTGGTAAGCAGATATTTGATACTAAGTTGGACGGAGCTTTTGTTTCTATGCTCTTTCAAAAGAGTTACTCTGTAAAACAAAGTAGTTCTTATTTAAAAAAAAAAAAGAAAGAAAAGAAAAAAAAAACAGAAAGGAAAAAAGAAAAGAAAGCAAGCAATGCCCAAGGTCCCCAGAGTTTTTAAATTCAATTGGGATGTCTTGTAACTGCTGACTTGAGTTTCCACTTACTTACTTTGATGACTTGTTTTCTATCCCATAATTTGAATTTGAATTTAGTCAGCATTCCTTAGGCTTCCTGAACTTTAGACTTTGAAAACTCCTAAAGCCGCCATCGGGTGAATTCAATAGAGTGAATTCAAAATGGCTGCTAACACTGTGACCTAGCAGTAAAGCACAATCTTTTATGCACTACTTTAATAATAATAATAATAATAATAATAATATAATATATAAATTATATTTTTCTCATCCTTTTTGGATTATTAGGGTTATTTGATGGACTATTTTCAAAGGAGACTGAGGAATATCAATTTTCCTTTGCTGAAAATTAATAAATATCAGTATTCTTATGTTCCAACATACCCACATGAGGAGAAAATAATATCCCTTTATCCTATTTTTGTGAGGTGATGATACATATGAGAATTAAGACTCATATTTTGAAAAGTTAATAAATGAGGCAATCTTAGCAAAGATTGTTTCTGGCCAATTCGATTGTGTCTTGATAAAGTTTTGACAGAATTCTCCATTCATCCTACTGGACAATTTACAACTAGTTCAAATACATATGACTAAAGAACTACTCTGTGAAAATATAGAAAGGTAGTATAGAAAAATCCTATAATAGGTACCAAGATCATACCATCAGTGAGTTGTGGGATTAAGACTAAAACACATAGATCTCCTGACTGCTGGTCAAGGTTTCCTAAAGTCAGCTGAACCCGAGTTAAACATATCTGAGTCAAAGGGATATCTAGACAGAAACCTCTGACAAGCAGAAAGGAAAGAGATGGGGTTGATGTCCATATAAAAAGGGAGCAAGATGGCAGGACAACATTCTCAGGTCTTAGAAACAAAATTAATTTTCTTCAGGTAAATAAGTATGCATTACTGAGAAACAATGCTGAGGGCCACAGAGCAAGGGGAAAGGGATGGGAATTACAGGGCTCATCTTTGCAGGCAGCTTCAGAGTTAAGTTTTGGATATAATATGCAATCCAGAGTTGGAGGCAGATGAGCATAGATCCAAACCCAATCTCTTCTTATTCGCCGTGGGCAAGCTAATTCACCCCTGAAAGCATCTAGTTCCTCGATCCTTAAACAATGATAAATATAAAAAATATAAATAAAACATAAGGTTTTGAGCAACAAAATAAGATAACTTAAATACAGATAGCACCCAGCAGAAAGCCACCAAATAAATGTTAGTTACTTCCGTTTTTCCACGGATTTTACTCACTTGTCGTCAAGAGCATGGAATTTTTGAAATTAGATAGTATATCAGTAGAATGCTCGGTAGCAAGTAATAAAAACTCAATTCCTAAACAATAAAGAAACATCTCACTAAGTGTAAGTCTCAAGACAGGACATGCTTCAAGATAGTTTGATAAAATAGTTCAATAATGTCAGCAAGACCCGGGTGTTATCTGTTGCCCACTCTTCCATTCAGAGTGTGGCTTTTTCATATGACTGGTTTCCTGGTGTTTGGGATTGCTACAGTAGCATTCATATCTGGTAGTTAAGAGAGAGAGCTCCTTCAAATCATCAATGTTCTTCCCGTGTGGTGCAAGTGGTCCAGATTAGGTGACATCTCCTTATACAATCACTTGCCAAAGAAAGCCAGGCTCTGATTGGTTTAGGCCTTGATTTCTGAGCCACTAGCAGAGAGGATGAGACTATCATGATCATCAACTCCACTTCTTGAGCTTCTTGGAGTCAAATTTGGGTTTAGGGAGTCAGACTCAATGTCCACTCTTGAAAGCTTGGATTCCAACTTACTTGCCATGTTGTATAACTTGGGTAAGTTTTATAACCACGTTGAACTTACTGAGTTTCCTCATCGGCAAGTTGGGTATGAAGCTGAATTGAGATAAATAAACATGAAAACAAAAGGTTCAGCAGAATGTCTGGTATGTACTCAGTAAATATTAATTATTATTATTATTCATCTACATGCTTTTATATGATATAATAGTTTTAAGAATGTCTAATAAAGTGAGATTTTTGAGAATGTATACATCATCACTTTCATTTTTTACCTCCAAAGTCTACATATAATAAATGTCCAACATATTTCTTTAACAAATGAATAAATAAATGAATATCTATTGGTGAATGATTTAAGGCCTTAAAACAATAGAAGGTAGATTTAAAAGAAAGGCAACCAAATGATGACTGGAAGAATTATAGAGTAGGAAAAATATGAGAACAAAATGGGCCAGAGTGAGAAAAAACATACTTGAGAGAAAAAAACACTAGACCTAGAGAGGCCTTTCCACTGAAGACTAGAATGGTTGCAGGAAGTAAGCAAAGCAAATACAATTTGTGTTTAGGGTAACCATTTTATAGAGGCTATGATATCTTCAAATATTTTGTTTTATAATTTGATAAATAATAAATATTTGGATAAAACCCATATGAATGCTGACTGCAATTTAGAGGAGGTAGTAGAAATAAAAATAATAGTTACCAAGTACTTGATATGTTCCGGGTATTGCTCTGAGTGTTTATTTTATATAAACTCATATAATCCTCAAAACAAACCCGTGAGGTAAGTACTATTCTTTTTATCCTCATTCTCATCTACAGATAGAAAAATCAAGCCCAGAGAGACTGGGCAACTTGCCCAAATCACATAGACAGTAGTAGCATACTGAGATTTTTACCCAAGAGGTCTGACTCAAGAGTTGTGTGTTATTATACATGATACTGTGTAATAAAATAGAAGGGTCTCAGACAAACTAGATTGCATTTCCAAACCACCACACATCCAAGAGTTAAATGCGTTAGTGCCCGTGAGGAGCACTGCAGGCCTCCCAGGCCGCAGATCAAAAGGCAGAGCCACCAGTTCATGACATATGTGTTCCCTCTGGCCTTACATTGTACTTCTGTAATCCCTAGCATATAACACAAAGACCTTGAAGAATGCCAACTACACATCTGTTAAGTGGATGATTGTGTAGATGGTGGATGGACGGTTGGATGAATGCCAGTATATATGATGTGCTCACCTTATTTCCAAGCAGACCAAATCTTTATGTTTTCCCATTTGGAAAATTGTCATTAAAAACTTGCTGGATTTTTTCAAGATGAGATAGTATACTTCACAATAACACTTGGAGTAATACAAAAGAGATACTTAGAGATAATCCATTCCTCAGAGGATACTCTGGAACTTGGAATGAATACAAAAATTTTTGTCCCTTCCCAGGGACTCTTAAAATTGCTACTGACTATAGAGAAAAAGCACAAAAAGCTGCCTGAATGAAGGAAAAGCTAGTTCAGGGGCTCTCCAAGGGAATTAAGGGACCAGGGACTATCAAAGTACTTCTTACCTCAAAAGGAATCTACGAAGAGTAAAACAAGGACAGTCACCTCTAGACACGTTTTTTTGGTTACAGTCTAACATAGATCTGCCTTTGATCAGAATGTAACTTGAAATTCCTGCACTTTCCTTCAGCTCCATTCACCTAGCTACTTATATTTGAATATTCAAGGGATTTAGAACTCCCACTCTTTCTAGAGAGCTATAGTCCCCCAAGAGTTAAGTTTCATGAACCATATGTAAACCACTATACAGATTTCAGATACAGATGCACAAATAAAGTGCAATCTTGAAACATAAGGTGAGCGTTGAGATCATTGCCTAGAAATCTCTGCCTGTTGTAACTATGTGGTCTCATCTCTTGTCCAGGTTGATCTTTATAATTAAAAATAAATAAAATCAACATCATTTCTTTATCTGTCTATACTAATCATTTGTCATATGTAGAATATTCCAGAAGCCATTTTCATATTTGATAGATACCAGTGGAGGTAATTAATTTATAAATTGGACTTTTAAAAGAAACTTTTAAAACGTCAGTGTACTTACATATCCTTAAAAACAAATGTCTTTAGCTTTCAGCCTCTGAAGGAACAAAATCAGAACTGCTTGAGCAAGTTTCCTGGCTACAGGAAAAACTAGAGGCTCTGGACCGTAAAGAAGACAGTGGGGATCTGTAAAAAAAATGGTTCTTGCAAAAGACCAGGTATGTAGTAGAGGAAAACTTATCTTTATTTCAAAAGTTACCTAAACTTACATGAACTGACAATTCTGCAGTCATTACTGGCTGGGTTGGAAGTTCATATTTAAGTTCAAGATGGTCAATAACAATTTTGTATTTGCTAAATATAATTGTACTCCCTGATGAATATTTACTTACAAAAATTAATTTTGTTAGTAATATTTTTAAAGTTTGTTTGATATGCATCCCTTTAAACCAGATTAGCTGAATAGTCTATTTATTTTATAAGTGGTATTGACTGTTTTCAAGGTTAAACTTAACAAAGGAATAGTTTCTTTCTATGTAATAAAATAAGTGGATCAGAAAATTTGGTATGTGCTTTTAACCAATTCCTTTATAAAGAGTTATTAATCTTTGAATCTCAAGACATTTTTATATATGTCGTTATATAAAAATTGATCTCTTGTTCAATCCAAATGAGTTCATATCTGCCTTTGGAATATATATAGATATAGATATACATACATATGCATGTATATATGCACATATACATTACAAAATAGATATGTATATTATATATTTATATATTCTTAGGTATGTATATTCTTAGAAAACATACCCATATTACAAAGAAGGAAACAAACCCATTTGGTCCGTATAAAAGTATGTATGATGTAAGGTGGGTTAGTATTACCTGCAGTACATCAGCAAACATTATTTTTCCCAATCATTTCCTAGTTCTTAACACATTCATACACTTTGTCCTTAGCCCTTCATTACAATGGAAGAGATAGAAATGGAAACGATGATTCTTTAATGATGATTTTCAAAACCTCTGGCTGAGATAATGCCTGCCATTCATAAGATTTGAGAACTGGTGCATATTTATATCTGTAATACTTTGAATATGTAAAAAGAAGAGTTATATATTTCATTTCTGAACTTTCCTCTTTTTCAGTGCATTGAGAAATTACAAGCTGAAGTGAAAGCCTCTCAGGAGCAACTTACAGCTCATGTAAGTGTTTTTCTCCAGTTTTCATCCTTAATTTATATCGCTGTTATCTTGGACACGAACAGAATATTTTCAGACGTTATAACTGCTGTCTTTCTGCTACAAACCAAATCACAAGGCTAAGAATCAGTATTTTTACCACCTCTACAGAGTTGCTTTTCATAAAAGAATTCTGATTCATGTTGATGATAAAAATTACAAAACTGAACTCCCATATTAAACCAGGTTGGTTTAATTCGGTATCATCAGGTTAAGAGAACAGGAAACAAATGATAGAAAGACAAAGACGCCAGGCTCCTTTAGTGAGTGAACGGAAGTGGAAATTACAGGCACATTGAATGTAGGTCTATAGCAGTTCCTCTTAAACTTTAGTATACAAAAATTATCTGGAAAACTTTAAAAAACACATTACCTGGAGATTCTGTTTCCATATGCCTAGAGTAGAACCTGAGAATGTGCTCTTCTAGATGATGTTAGATTCAGGTCATGCGATGCTGCCAGTCTTTTGCCTATATTTCATGAAGCACTGTTTTTGATATATTTATTCTTAACCCAGTCTTGTGATTTTTAGGCAAGTGAACATATAAACAAGTCAGACATAGAATTGTCCATTTTCTTCTGTAAGTGCTGCCCTGAGAGAGACCCTATGAGTTTCTAGGGCAAATTTTATTTATACTTTAGCTATCTTTGCTCAGAAAACAACTAATGAGCATCTCCTGCCACAATACCCTGGTGTATTCACGTGCATAAACCAGTCATCGCCCTGCCACTGCCCTTCCCAAGGATCTGAACAACCCTGATGCCTTAAGCATTTCCTCAAAGACTCGCTCACCATCCTCAGTGACCTCTTCCATCTACATCTTGGATGCTCTAGGGTGACTTCTTGATTAAGAACACTGGCCACTCATGTTAAATGGCCAATTTAACCACAAACTCCTCAAGACCAATCTGAGAGTCTGCAGTCCAGAAGTCCAGCAGGGGAAGAAAAAAAAAAAACTGCAAAATAATAAATTTTAGTCACCATTCCTTTGGGGTTTGAAATGAACCAATCGGATAAAATCACAGTAGTTGTCCCAGTTTTGTGCTGAGATAGAGAAAAGCTAATTGGCTATGGCATTTAGCAGAGCTTTTCTTTTACCTATAAATTCAAAATCTTTTTTGACCTTGTATGCTCAATTGATCAATACTGAAAATGACCGCAGCCCGCATTTGTGACACTGTGACATTTTCAGACAGAAGTATATCTCATTAGCCCAGTATTCTGTCACAGACACCTCTCGCCTGGCATGCCCCTGAGGGTGCCAGTTAACGACTATTGTTAGAGAGTGTCTCCTCATGCCAGACTGATACCTACAGCCATATGTCCACGGAGTTTTAGCTCAGAATTTTTTAGGGAGAACAACTTATTTACTAAGTTCTGATATTAGCTTCAAGAATCTCTTCATGAAAAACAGATGGAAAAAACAAAGTCATGGGTGCCTTAGGGAAGTTCCTATGGTATCTTCTTCCTTTGCCTAGTTTCTGTGGATTCTATTCTTGTATCACGCTGTTCCACACCCCAATCTTGTCTAACCTGGGATTGCTTCCTTGTATTAGGGTATGATACCAATGACCGAGATCTCTCCTACATAATTTTTCAATGTTCAGTTTTTAACATAGCACTATTGTCATCAAAGTTTTGCTTCAACACACTAAAAATATTTACATAAAAATAATATTAATAATGGTATTTATTGAGAGTAGATTATGTGTCTACATGGTAGGCACTTCATATATTATCTATTTTAAATCTCAATGCAACCCAACAAGGTGAGCATTGTTTTTCAGAGAAGAAAACTTAGAGATTAGATCACTTGCCACATGTGTCAATTCTGAAACCCATGCTTTTGCCATCACAACTTGCTGTTTCTCCAAATTATATTCTCTACATGCCATCTGAGGTATCAAACAGTGTTTATAAAAATTTATCTCCAATCTCCTTTCTCTCTCTATTCACTCTGAGTGATTCATCAAATTACAATGCTTCAACGCGGACTTCCACGAAAATAAATAACCCTCCGCCCCCATCAAGTTCTTCCTATCTTAATCAACCCCTGATTACAGCTCCTTAGTGTTGTAATGAGCATTTCCAAAACGTTGTTCCTGGGAAAAATATTCTAAATGATGTTAACAGGTGTTCTGGGGGAAAAAAATGGGAAGGGAATTAGAAATTAAGTTAAATGGCTGTTTTACTGCAGGACTTATCAGTGTTTAGTCAATCTCCAAGAAACAATGGTATTTCACCATGAATCAGTTTAAGTACACAGGTTTGGAGACAACTGTCATATCACATTGAATTAAAGCACTATGCTTGCTAAATATGATCTAACTATCTTGCCAACACCCCAGGCTCAGCATATATGAGTCAAATTTATCTTCTATTCCCGTCTCTTAAATCTGTTCCTCTATTTGTATTCCCTAACCATGGTGAAAAATACCACACTACTTTTATTTATTCTAGATACAAACTACAAAGTAGTCTTAGAATCCTACCTCTCTCTGCCTCTATCACACATTTAAGTAGTTGTCAGGCTCTAAGTTTCTACAAGTTATCTCACTTCTGTGTCTTCTATTCCATTGTACTACCACATCCTTAGCTCTTTTTGATGATTTTACATGTTGAAATATTGCTACTGGTCCCAAGATACAATATAGCCCACTTGTTTTCACATCATTAAGCTCTGGTTGCAGAGGAGAGAAAAGATAAAATCTGTGTGTAAAGATTTGGGATGGGGGCAGAAAACCAAACACAGTCAAAGATTAACACTCAAAGGGAGAATGAGTGCTCTATTGGAGTGGCAGAGAAGAGAAAGGGGATTAAGGGACCGAGGTGGTAGGAATAAAACCTGTAGATGGGTGAGGGTTCTTTGGGAGATTGCAAGTTTCCAGGGAGTTCTGGGGATGCTTAAGACTAGGAAAACACAGAGCATTAATAAGAGTTGTCAGGCAATGTGTATTTGAACCCCCGTAAGTGTTTGAGAGTCATGTATGAAGTGTGGAATTCTCTTTTGGGCTACGCCCCCTACATGTATCACTACCATAGAATTTGACCACTGTAGTAGTCTCCTGGTTTCCTTGACTCCATCCTGAGTGAAGTTTCCATAGGACTACCCTGCCCCTGGTCTCCCTTTCTCACTCACTACCCTCTGCCTCATGCTGAACAAGCTAGTGAAATAGAAGTGCTGTTCTTTACACAACCAGTGTCAGTTGGTGCTCTACGACTTTACTCTCGTATTCTCTCAGTCTGGACTATCCTTGCCTCTTTTCTTTAACCAGATAATTCTTTTCTTGCAACACTCATTTGAGGGACCAACTTCTCCCTTTGCCCCCAGAGTACCTTCTCTGGGGCCCTGTAGCCTCCTATATATTCACCTGTTTTAGCTCAAAATACTACATTTTATTGATGTTACCTGTTTATACATCTGTCTCCCACCAGACTTGAAGGTCATTGAGGGCAGCACCAAGTGTTTCTCTATTCACTATACCAGGTATAGGACTGGGCACATTGCAACCACTCAATACATTTTGTTGAATTGAATTTTACCCTGATCATGTCATTTCCCCTGTTTCAAAGCCTACAGTAAGACAATAGTTGCCCATTATTCCAGAATAAAGTCTGATCTCGCAACCATGGCATTATCATACTGAAAATGAGGGTCTTACCCTTTTTCCTGACTCTTCTCTGCCACACATATGTGACTTCCAAATACACCCATGCATTGCTGCTTTCACCTAGAATATTTGTCCCCACAATGGTACTTGCCAGATTTTCCTTATTCTTTATCAAGATTGTTCTTTCCAGGAAGTTTTCCCTGACCATCAATCCAGAATAATCTCTTCTTCCTTGGTACTGTCATAGCTCTTCTCTGCCCCTCTCTTCTGTCACTTGTCACACTATTACCCACAATAGAATTATTTGATGTGGCCTAGCTCTTCCCCAAGACTGAGCTCCTGAAGAATAGAGAAAGTCTTTTATCTTTATGCCTCTCGCAGTGTCTTGCTCAACATTTTGTACAGATTTCATTGAAATGAATTGTTTAAATGGCTAAATTAAAAATTAAGTTATTTTGGTAATTATAAGAACCTACTTTAAATCTCTGGGAAAATTACTTTAGGAATTTTATTCCTTACATATGCCAGATACAAAAGGCATGACTTTAATCTGAAATAGATATTTTTAAGGTATAACATGCAAGGAACGAAAGGTAATAATCTCGGGAATGGAAATACAGGAAAAATAACAGAAAAAAATACAGTTGTGGAAAACCCTTATCTCAAAAGAAATAAGAACATCTAGAGGAAACTACAGCCTTAGCATGAATATAAACAACCTACAGTCTTGACTTTCTTTTATTCAGTTCACTTGTCTAGAACACAATAGTTGGATTATGTTATTGTATAATTAAATGGATAGTTATGAAATAGAGAGAGATACAAGCCTAAACATTTCAGAGTGAATTGTCACTGCTAATATTTGGATGATTGAAATTGCATCCCATTAACTTTAGTTTGCCTAGTCACAGCTTATAACTTTCAAAAGATTACAAAGGGTTGCTCCTCCCAATGCATACACAGGTACTCACGCTGAGCCTAGTGTTTTGTTGGCTCCCTCCCACTTGATTACTTATCTGCTTAGAGACCTACATGGGATTAAACAATATTTGAAGTGAATGTTTATAATCACTTAACGATAATTGTTCATATTAGGGCAATTCGAATCAGGACTAGGAATCTTAAGGGAAGAAAGTCTTTTTACAATTAATGCCTTCCAAATTGTTGAATCCACTGCTTGCCTATTTTTAGTATTTGGTGGTGGTGGGGAAGGGTATAAATAATCAGCCCTGTCCATCTACTCTGTCATCAATGATCTGATTATCTATAGTAGTACAGGGATTTGCCTCCCCTCGCACCTACATCCCAATAGCCAGCCCATTTCTTGGTCTAGATGCCCCCAACACCTGACTAGCACCAAAAGTTCTGTAATATTTGATGGGATAATTTCAAAAGGAGAAACCTGGGTAACTGGGTAATAGGCACTCAAGTGTTATGTTATTCTCTATACTGTTCTGTATGCTTGAAATATTTCATAATAAACTAAATGGTTAACAATAACCAGAAGAAGGAACCCTTCCAATAAATTACACAGCATGCTTCAAGCTGTAGGATAGTTGAGTGTGTCTTTGAAATCAGAAATTCCTGGCCCGCAGTCCCTGAGGACATACTTAGACCTGGAAGCAATGGTCCTGAAGTTCAGGGTCAAGAATATAAGGCATGAAGGAACCACCAGGGTACCCATGACAGAGTTTTCCCCAAAAGGTGGTTTAACTGCTTTTCCTTCTCTAAGGAAGCTATCAACTGCCATTTTGCTTTCTAAATTAAGAATCTACAAGAGTCCTCAATTTAGATCAAGTGCAGATTCCTCTCCCCTAGAATTCCAGGCTGTCTACTAAGTGTTTTTTTCCTACTGTAATAGAGAACATAGGTTGGTTTGGGGCTGCCTAAGCATCTTTACACATCTTTGGCAGTAATACACTGATATCTTTTTCAATTGTGTCTCCTCCACCCTGCATAGTTTTGAAGGGCCTATAATTCAAAGTACCCTATCAGCTACCAGCAGGAGAGTGGGCATGTGCCTTAAGCCAATTGGACTCTGAACATTAATTCAAATGAAAACTAGAGAGGAAAAAACAAGTGATAATTCAAGTGATGCAAGAGAGAGAAAACCTTGATATATACTAGTGATGCCCAGGTATCATGGCAAAGGAGTTTGTGCTGCCGGGACCAGAAATGCTCTAGTTCCTGTCTATTTCTAAATCTGATTCCTGTCCATTTTAGGAATAATCCAACAACCCAATTAGCTTTAAGAAAATTCACTTTTTCATTACGCTAGTCAAAATCAAATTTGGTTGTTTACTGCTGAGAGCTTAACTCATATACCATCTAGTTCTCGAAGTGTGGCCCCTGGACTTGTTCAAAATGTAAATTTTGAGGCCCCAGATCATCTCCTGAATCAGAAACTCTGGGAGTGGGATCCAGTAATATGAGTCTTTAAAGTCCTCCTGATGATGGCTAATGTCTGAGAAGCAATAAAATCCATAGCATTTGTAGCCTAGACCCTCTGTTCTCACCAGAATTATTGTCCCTGATGAGCACCTTGCTGTTGGGGCCCATCTCTCTGTCCTGATGCTCCTGACTCTGAGAAACATCCCCAGGCCTGGTTCTTAGCACAGGACATTTGTTCAACTAATGAGCCCAACAGGAACGATCTTCCTGCTTCTTCCTCTCTAAATCTCATACCTCTACAGGCTTTAGCAGTATCACTTCATTCCCGAAGCTTGTCATGACTAATTCTAAGGTCAAGTGACAGTAATTAATAACACCTTAGAGTCATATAACAATTTACCATTTCCTAAATACTCCCACCCACATGACATCATTTATTTTTCACAACAATCCTGTGAGGCAGGTATTACTCCTTTTCTATCAGATAAAATGAAAGTCAAAAAGACACCAGTAAGTCTGCTCAGTGCAAACAGCTAGTAGGTAGCAAAGAAAAATTCTAATGTAGGTATTCTGACTCTAGGGCCCTTGTTTCATAAACTTGATTTCACTCTTATTTCAAATTTTTTGTTGAATACCCAACACACATGCTGGTTGTGTTGATTATTTACGATCTTTTAACTTTATCGTAATCTACAGACCTCATGGCAGAGTTACTCAGCCTGAGGGACTTTGGTAGTAGGAGTTAATAGAGTCTTGCCTGGAGCCAATGAAGAATGGGGAAATTTCTTCCCAGAGAGCCATTCTTTTGGAGCCAAACATGTTAATCTAAATGAAAAATTCCTCAGTGATTATTTATGAATAGAACCTGTTGGTACCAAATGGCAGCCTATACAATAAACCTCAGAAATCTTTTATTGCACTAGTTGATTATATTATAGCTAAGCCCTTTCTATCATCCGTCCTCTTTTGTTCATTTATCTGGACTAGATGATTATTTGGCCCTTTATTTTAACCCTTTATGTGGTTATATCGTGGCTCATCTCCTACATACTTAATCTGGAGAAGCTAAAAATGGAAAAATAACAGAGGCTTTTGAATCTTATTGGTGAGTGTTGCTGCCAAACTCCTTTGTAAACTTGGAAAGGAAAGGGGTCTGAGCTCGCACTGCACACCAAGTTGCTCATAACCCAGAGTCAGTGCTCTCTAAACTGTAAGCTATTAGACAGATCCTGCCTAGTAAGGTGTGGTTAAATAACTAATCTTTGGCACATTGATGAGGCAAAATAAAACTTTGGAGCTCCACCAGGATCTTATTTAATTAATCTTATCTTTTTTTTTTTTTTTTTTTTGGCCTCAAAATGCCAAGGCACAATAATTTGCTATGGGAACTACTAATCTTAGCTACAGAATTATCTAATGAAGGCAGATTGAGGGGCAGGGACCCAACACATGAGTTTGGTCAGCACATCAGCCAAGCTCAGATTCTGGCTCATACCCAGGAAGCTTGTTTTTCCTTCTCTGCTCAGAGCTGAGTCCTGTTTCTTCATTTTCTATAGATGATAAATAAGTTTAAGCTGAACAAACACCCAAGGACAATTCCTGCCACCCCAGCTACTTTACCATCACTGCAAGTGTCTGAAATTTGTTTAACCACCTAATTGTACACATGTTCTAATCCTTACACTTTTTTTTTTTGTAAATACCTATTAGCAAACTATTTATTTTTTCAAACATATATTTCGGTTTCTTACTTGATAAGTTTGGACTTCTCACATCAACAGCCTATCAAAAGAATATACAGGTTAGAGGCTCAAACATCCCAATACGGACTTTTGGTATAATCTCTACCTAATTGTCAAAAAAATCAGGTGAGAATAATGTAGAATTGTTCACATCAGTTTTTCCTTTTGATCCTGAGCTGTATTATATAAACCACTAGCAATAATGCTTATGCTATAGTATTATTACAAGAATCTAATCGAAATCATTTTTTTAAATCATTTTTTTTAATAAATCAAAATCATTTAAGATGAGTGAGAGTCATAGCCTCTCATTATGGAGAATAGAAAGATGAACTATTGATATGAATCATGGGGGTGGGGAGCAGGTTTAATTGGCCACTGGTCCTGCTACCTAATTAATTCCAACTAGGGAGAAGGATAATAATGGAGAGCTAGGCACTGGGGTTGACCCTCATGGCCTTATGATAGTTACTAAAATTCCATTCCTCTTATTTGTGAAAAGACACTAATAACATTACTTAGCTTCATAGGGTGTTTTGGAGGGTACATAAACTTGTGAAGTAATATAGAAAGTAGTTAGCAGATTGTCTAACACATACCAAGGTTCAAAAAATTTATTAACAGTTATTCCAAAATGAATGGTTTCAGTAACTGCTCTACAATTTTTATGGGCTTGTGGTTAATAATCTGCTAGAATAAAGTACCTCATTTCAGCTACCATTTTATTTTATAGGGGGCACTAGGAAGCTGATTAATCAAAGACTCAAAATTACTTTCTGAGGGGAATCTTGTCCTGCCCTGCCTTGGTTCATTTTTTCTCCTGGAGAACGTCTTTTTAAGCCTTTGGTAGAACTATCTAGGTATAATTCATCTGTTTATTTGTCTTTATTCCCCATTAGCTTATAAGCTTCTTGACAATACAGCTGGGGTTTAATTTGTGGTATTTGCTACATAGTAGGTTCTCAATAAGCCTTTGTTCAATAAATGAATCAATAAGTCAATCAATGAGTAAGCAAGTGAATAAATGAAGGTGAACATCCTTTCAATTCAAGAAATATATTTTGGGTCCCACAATTTCTAAAAAGGGATGTCGTTTCTGGCCCCATCTCAGCTGACCATTTCTACCAGAGAGCTCTGTGCCTAACTGGACTCCAAGAACTAACCATGAGTATTGTCTTGGGCTCAACACTTAGCTTTAAAAAGAGTGGCTGAAAAGAAGCATATCATTTAGAAGTATCTGAAATACGGTCCATTTTCCCTCTCAAATATATATCCCAATCCTTCCTGAATAAAGTGAGGTCAGCAGAAAGCCACATTTCTAGACTATATTGAGTCATCCTAGAATTGCTTTTATTGAATGGTGGGGGTGGGGAGGGGTTTGACATGATGCTAATGACCTAGTTTGGGAAGATTTTATAAGAAACTATCTTGTGAAGCTTATTACAGTATTTACTGTCAGATTACTATTGAGGATATTTATTACTATATCAGAGAGGATATGTTTCTGCATCAGGAATATTGACTCTTCCACTGAACACTGGTCTTGTTTTTACTCCATGGATTCTATGTTCTATGAATGGTTGTTTTGACTACCAAAAAGGCTAGAGCCAAGTTCTTTGTGCCTCACCTCTAACAAGTGATTTTGTTGAATGTCAGGGCATGAATAGTGCAAATCAACCTTCCAACTTGCTTCCCTTAACTTCCCTTTACCCTATCTTTCTGGTTTTTATTTTAGTGGCTTCTAACAATATATTTACCTTTTCAAGCTACCCTAATTTCTTTCTGAAATGTGTCAGTACTAAATTAAATCAACAAATCAAAAGAAAAGTAATCACACTGATTCCATAAAGGTCCTGAGCAGTATTTCCAGAGTTGGTTCCATAGACCATAGATTTAATTTTGTAAGCCTTAAATACTTCTGGATACTTCTAGAGCACTTAAATCTCTAAACAGGCTGCTCATTGACTAAAAGAGAGTAAATAATATTATGGCAAGTGAGGACCTTGATCAGGTCTCTATTACCTTTCCTTTGACAGCTTCATTACCTGACATTCTCCCCTACCCCTACTTCCAGTAGACACACCTAAAAGTGGTTCTAATTTGAGGATTTGAGAGTCACTAAGGAATCCTCCAGGCTCAGGCCTCCATCCCTTAGCAAACTGGGCCCTTCCCCTCGCTTCAGCCCCTACTCACTTTTCAACATCTACTGCTCGTGTCTCCCAGGTGAAAAGCTGCTCTTGACTCTTCAGGCAGAAACTGTCCTCCTCTCTAGTGCACATTCTATGGATCCCTCTTTTAGTCTTTATGCTACTCCATCAGTTGAGTCTTCAAGTCCTGGGACTTGGCTTTATTCACAGAGTTCTTGACACAGAGTAGTTGTTTAATAGATGACTTGTTTAGTGAATGGACAAGTAAATGAGGGAATGTATCTATCTATATATGCTGACTGCTATTTAAGGTTCATTTCTAAAAATAAAACAAGTTAAGCATGTCCCACCAGTTTATAGTAAATCATCCAGAAAAGGGACCAAGAAATCATTTATTTACAATTTTATCCTACTTTAAAAGGGAAAGAAACAAAATCAAATAAAAATTTGTATCTTAAATGGATATAGCCTGGTGTTTTATTAATATTAAACATTATCTGTTTTCTTGCTATAATTTTATATTATTATTAAATATTAACTATAATATTTCATTTAACCATATTTATATTTATACTCCAATTTCACAAAGAATTTGTATGAAATAGTTGAACTTTTTAAAGTACATAAATAATTGAGAATATATATCAAAATAAAATAATAAAAAGAGAAAAAATAGAACATGTACATTTTAAGTCATAACTTCTCATACAATACAGTTGAAACAAAAATATAGCTTTGATATTCCCAACAGCCAAAAGCAAAATGGGGAAAATGATCAGATGAATAGTTCTTATATTAAGGGACGGGATGTTACTAATTATTTTCTAATGAGTTAATTCTGAAATGAGATTTTGTGTCGGATTTCATATAGAGAATATTGAGGGATACAGTTGAGAGAAAAACCCATCAAAATGATCAGATCAGCAAACGCAGTAATGGATTTTACATGCTGTTTCAGTAATTTCAAAAAAAGAAAAAAAAGAAAAGAAACCAAGAACATGACATGTAAATAGTTCATCTTTTCTTAATGTAATTATAGTCTAGTTGGTTTTGCATATTTTTAAATCTCCAGCTCTTTATGATAATCTAGGGCAAATGTATTTGAAGGCCACATTCCACATAAGTAATGTGGCAGAGGGAAGATGGTCAAAACCAGTAACGTGAGTCTGGAGAGTGCATGACTTACATAAAATAGAGAATAAAGCCCAAGTCGTTCAGATTTTTCAATTTTTCAGTCAAAATTTTGCGTGAAATTTTCTCATTTATAAATGGTGGCAACTAATTCAAATAAAATAAAATGATCCATGTGACAAATAAAACACATTTATAAGTAATCTAAATATTAACTACACTGGATTTTAAGCTTAGAATGCTATTTTCTTACACCTGTTTTACCATTTGAAAGATATTCTTTACAAAGGACAGGAGTATGTGGTGATTGTAGGTAAGGGGACTTAGTTTGTTTTAGTGGTGATTGTTTCAGTCTCTCTATGTTTATTAGTTAGAATAATGTTAGCCATGGTAACAAGTGGATCCCAGAATTTCAGTGGCTTACCAAAATAGAAGTTTATTTGTTGTTCATTCAAGTAAGAGTTTACTACGAGTGTTCCTGCTGGTGAGCAAGCTCATCTCATTCATCATTATTCAGTGTAATTCAGTAATAAAAACTGAAAGAGGCTCTGCCATTTTAGACATGTGGATTCCCAGATTACTTGGGATCATCTCTATTCCAGTTGGCCAGAGGGGAAGAGGTTTACAGTAGGGTATATCTGGAAGTAGTACCTCATGTTTGTCACTTTCTGTTGGCTAGAACTCAGATATGAGGCCACATTAATTGCAAGGAATGCCAGGAAAGGTAGTCTAGCTGTGTAACCAAGAAGAGGGGAGCATGGATTTTGATTGTCTTCATCTTATCTTGTATCTGTAAATGTTGAAAACTTATCTCAAAGTGAAGGACATTAGACATTGGTTTACTATTGTTATTATTATTGTTATTAAACCAGGTGAAACTTGACGTTAAAATTTATGCAATAAATGCCAAACAGCATGAGAGAATGTACAATACCTCTTCATGTCTTGTTCCATAATATTCAATGGACAAAAATACAGCATTCCTTCTTTCTTTTCTTTTCTTTTCTTTTTTTTTTTTAAATATATTAAATCCGACTCCAGCTTCTTTTGTTATTGTTAGAAGGAAATTTGGTCTCAGTCATTTGGCAGAAAGAGTGGTCTTCTCTCCTGTCTGGGGTTTGCTATCCAAGAGTTAAGGGACATTGTTTTCTAGTCAGTTGTGGCTGCCCTTCCCTCTGCTCCATGCCCATGCCTATGGGCCCATTCAAAGACCTGTGGCTCTTATTTTTCCATGCTAAGCCTTAACAGAAGATTTATGGGAGCTCCTACTTTAATATATAGTACTCAGGGTCCAGCCTCCCTCCCATACCTGCTTATTTGAGGTCTTATTACCCAGAGGACCTGCATAAAAGTATGGTCCTTGCGATCTGAAGAATCCCCAATATTTCATTGTCTTTGTTTTGGATGAACACACTTCCTCCCCTTAGATTTGTTTACTATTTTTTCCTTTTCAAAGCACCAAACTCTATCTCCCTCTACTTGAGGTATTTTTTAGGTTGTTTTATCAATGAGAACAGACCTCTCAACCAAAGGCTTTCCAGGTGCTCAAAACTTCATCAAAGAATGCTAATCTCCATGGCCATGCCACCCTGAATCTGGTCTGAACTCAGAAGCTAAGCAGGGTTGGGCCAGGTTAGTACTTGGATGGGAGACCACTTTGGAATACCAGGTGCTGTAGGCATTTAAAAAAAAAAAAGAAAAAAGCTGATTTCCCTTTTTTTGCACCGGAGTTCGAGATGGTGTCCGTGTTGGAGTAGGGGCAATTTCCCCTCATGAGATTGAACTTTCCAGGTTGAATTTATTTGAACCTTAGGGACTGTCTAAAGAGTTATATAGAATTGTATACTTGGATAGTTGAGTAGATATATAGTATATTTTGGATTTTATTTTGTTGATAAATGTGAAGTATTAAATTTATTAAGTAAAATAAAATCTGAGCTGTTAGTGTTAGCTATTAGCATGGAATTTGATTTTGATCATTTATTCACATGTTAGATCACGTCTAATCCCCAATGGTCAATCTGTCATCATTACTAGGTGTACTAGGTGGTAACATCCATAAAAGGAAATGTGAGCTCCTACACCAGTCATCATGAGGTATAAGAGAGTCATCGGCAAGTTCTGAGAAGAAAAAAAAAGAGGCAGGACAAACACCTGGCTTTCCCCTTCTTAATCTCTCCTTCGCAGTCCCCATACCCACACACACACCCCTCCCCACATCAGTACATTGGGTAAGTTGACTAAATTTAAGAAACGCTTGAGCATCAGCTTCTTATTTAAGACATTTTTCTCTCTGAACATTAAAGAAGAGAATGCCTGGGGTTAGAGCCCTGCTCTACTAATCTTACCAGTTGTGTAGCTTTGGTTGGTTGCTTGATCTCATTGAGGCGCAACTTCCACATCTTCAAAATGATGATAATAAATGTAGTTTATGGGGTTGTCATGAAGATTAAATGAGTTAATACTTATAAAATTCTTAGATCAGTACTTGCCACATAGTAAAACTTATATAAGTGCTTGCTAACTAATAAAACAAAACAACCAAAACAGCAAACATTCCTATAGCTTGCTCAGTGCTAAGCTTTAACAGCATTCTTGGTTAGCAGAGGTTCTGAAAATTTTAACATCATGGTTACCTATAAAATGGGATAATCACAGAACCTGCCTCATTAGGGTTATTGTAAGGATGAAATGAGACAATACAGGTAAAGGGCTTAAAATAGTGCCTGGGACATAGATAACCTTGATTAATGTTGGCATTAATTACTGCTGCTTCATTATCCAGATCATCATTTATAATACATGCTTTGAGATTTATCTAACAGTTTACAAGCATGTGTTTTTCAGTACCAGACTCCATTTTATTTAACTTAACACTAAAGTACTTCACTATTGTTTTCACAATAAATACATGTTCCGGTTGAACCGAAAGAATTCCTAATTCTTGTAAGTACTTATTCTTTCTGCACATGAGAAGAGACTGTCTGCACCTGCCAAAGGAGGCCCAGAGGAACCAATACGGGTGTTTTTGCTTAACTTCGCCTAAGTAAGAACACAAAGATTGCATTAGGCAGCTGTCAATGCCACAGGGAATGGAAAATTACCGCTGAGGAGTCTGCCAACTGGAAAAGATCATCTTCACTGCTCAGAGGCAATTCTGACCATACTCCTGTCCCTCCACCTTTGCCTTCCTAACTTTTACGTTCTCAGCCCCTAACGAATGTCATTCTGCTTGATTCTCTCCAATGCTCAATTAACTGCATAAATAAACATCCCACGAAGAGTCTTGATGATGCACGTCCCCCTGTTGAAATGAAATGCAGCTGCGTTAGCCAGTTTCTTGGACATTCATTTTTGAATGCACATTACTGGAAACATTAGTGCATCTTTAGTAGGAAGCCACTAAAGAGTGGAGGGAGTTGCCTGGCATAGACTTTTCCATGAGATCTTTTTTTTTTTTTTTAAGACTTTATTTTTGTAGAGCAATGTTAGGTTCACAACAAAATTGACAAGAAGGTACAGAGATTTCCCATAGACCCCCTGTCCCCACATATGCATAGCCTGTCCCATTGTCCATGAGATGTTTTTTTTAAACGCCTACAGCACCTGGTATTCCAAGGTGGATATCTTTTTGATGTTATTCTTCGCTTTCCTGATTTCAGAGTCCAAGCTAGGGCTTAAGTTGTCCTTATTTTATTCTTCTGTCCTTTTTCTGTTTTAGCTTTCCCATCTCAAATACTGTCAGGAATGCCTCTAGAACAGAAGCACCTCAATTGAACGGAAAGTGGAACCTCAGAATTGTCAAGAATTTACTGAAAAGGCAACTATTAATAGTTTCCTAGAAATCATCAAGACTATCAATCTCTTGAAAAATTTAAAAAGGAAAGTTGTTTCTAATTTTAAATGTTAATTTAAGTAACTGCTTATGTGCAGATGTTTATCACTTCTAGTGTTTCAAATATAAATAATTCTATCTTTTGCCTAATCTCTTCTCTTTGTTTTAAGTGCCATTTATTAAGAGCTGACATAAACCCCACTGGGAGACTGCAGGGAGAGAAAAGGGGTCCAGGAGAGTTCTCTTGAGCCTTTATAAATGAAAAGGTATTGTCATAGTCTCACAGCCTGTAACAATAATCAGCAACCATATAAACAGATGATTTAGACAGACTTGTTTAAACGAGTGTGATTTCTCAGAGGATAACCAGGTCAGAAAGTCAACAAATGATTTAGATATGAGTCACCTTAAAATTTTTTTTAAAAAAACCTAAAATAATAATTCTACACCTTTTAGACATTTTAACTAAAAAATATGTGGCAATATCGTATTGTGGGAACTAAGAAGGACCTGAGTTTCTCATAGGAATCAGATGATTGCAGAAAGATGCTAAGGAACGCAAAACCAAAAGAAATAGTTATTAATTGTTCCCTCTTCAACTGTTTTTGCTGATCCTAACAAGCCTGTCTCTTATCCTTCAGGCTTAATGGGTGCTGGGAGCCTTGGTTGTGAGTAGTTATTGTCTGTGTCATGGAAGAACCAGTGAAGAGGAAGGATTAAGAGAAGTGGGAGGAGGTGGTTTGGCGGTCACACAGGGAAGCTGCTGCCGGTGTAGGGAGGATGCAGAGCAGTGGTGTGGGGGTGGGGGTGTGAGCAGGAACAATGAAGACAGTCAGACTGGAAGTGCAGAGGAGGGAACAGGCGGAAATGAGAATGGGAGGCATTCTTGTGCTTTGTGGAATCTCTAATGAGAATACAGCTAGATGTTTACATTAAGCATTAAAACAAGTTATGCCCAGTTTGAGTTCATGAAATTGTTTTCCCCTCAACACTCTTCCATGACTGAAACACACCCATCCCCAGAAATAGAGCTCATGAGGTAACCAAAGTAATTAAAGAGCTCTATCAGAGTAACCCCTCAAAGGCTGCATTGTTCACCTAGTCATCGCAGACAAAAGCTACACTAGATGGAAACCTAGGGTTGAGGTGGAGTGCAGCCTGAACACCCAGCGTGTTAAATGCTCCTAAATGTGTAGTTTTCAGTACACTGTAATAATCAACGTATTGTTGGGGAGAGACCCAGTAATATATTGAAGATAGTCCTATGACTTTTCCAAAAGTGTGTTGCCTGGGGTGTTTGCTTTTTGGCCACAGATCTTGGATAAGGTCTTAGGCTTCAGGATGACTTCCTAGCAAATCAGTCTTTTCCTGGTCAGGTTCAGATCTTACCTTTCTGGAAATTCGGGCCAATGAAATTATATGCTATTCTCTCATTCATGCCTTATGTGTCTGCATCGTCTTTAACATTGTTGAGGCTAAACAATTGTACACAAAAATTGTCTTTTGGTAAATTGAAATCAACTGGAGAGCTTTCAAAAATACTGAATCCTGGGTCTCACCTCCCTGAGGCCCTGATTTCATCAGTCCAGAGTGCAAACAGGTCATAGGACTTTAAACATCTCCTTAGTCATTCTCATATGTAACCAAAATTTAGAACTACTGCCGAAAGAAAGTGATTAACCATATGTAGGTTATATTCTACATTATACCAAATAGTATGATGGCAGTGAACAAAAATTACTGTCGGAACTGAAAGGAGCCATCCCTAACCCAGGCTGGAGGTGAAGATTGCTCAGGGAAGCAGCCTGTCAAAGGCAAGGAGAGGTGAAAGGGCCTAACTGTTATCTTGAAGAAAGGACTAAGAAAAGCCCAATAGACATGTCACATATTTTGTAGCTGGCTGCAATCTGGAAGTTTCTTCAGAAACCAACTTGCATTGAAAACGTTGGGACTTCAAGGTCATAGCATCTTCTCACTTTCTTGCATTTGAAGAAAGGCAGCAGTATCCTAGTACACCATACTATGGACTCACAGTGGAAGAAGAAAATCCAGCAGTGCTGTGCCTTTCCAGTGAACTTATTAAACATTGAAATAGATGCTGGAGTTATTTGTTTTGTGAAGTATTTAATACCTGTCTACTCATATCAATTGCAAAGTCAGTTTTCCAGAAATGCTTTAGCTCCTGGTCCCAGGTAAAGATCCTCTCTTGTCCTTAAATTAAGTAGACATTGAACAACTGAGAGGGCACAAACTAGGCAACTACTAGGAAACAAACTGAAAAAGAATTTCCTTACAGAGAAAGAGGCGTCTATTTCTTTCTTATCCCAAAAAGCACGTTAGGGGTTGGACAGTCACCACCCCAATTGTCAACAGACCCTGCTTTAGGTTCCCAGTCCTGTATTCTTACTATCGCTCAAGTCTGATTGCCGTACAAATACAGGTGGTTCTCAGGTAGGGTAAACACTCTGTGTTATTTCCAGAGGACTATTTGAGATTGTAGGGAGATTGCCTTTATCTGATGTGGTGGAGTCAATGATATGATTATATATAAATGTTCTCTTTTATTGAAGTTGGGTAGTCACTTCTATAATATGATTTTAAAGATATGATATGGAAGAAGCTTACATCTTGACAGACCTCTAATACCACAGTGAAAGTAATCATAGGAGCCACGCCTTAGATAGCTTCACAAAATGTCTATACTGTATATATGAAGTCATGGCTTCTGATATGCTTTCACACAAAAGTTCCCTCTCTGCATGGATCCTCACAATTTACAGGGAGATTCAACAGCTGATCCAAGGTTGAGGAGTCAATGGTATCATACTTGGAGTAGGTGGAAGAACAAACAGGCTCCCGCTCCTCAGGGCAAGTGAATAGTCCATTGTCTGCAAGATGCCTGTGCTTAATCAGGCAGACTGCCTCTGTTTTCTGGGATACCTTTATTCTTTTTTGCTTTCACAAAATATTATAAAATCCGCTCCCACACACACACATACACACACACACAAACACACATACCCTCTAATATTTGTAACATAACCTTAGTATTTTATGTACAATCATCAGCATATTATCATTGATTTGTGTTGCTTTACAGTTTTTTATATTTTGAGTAGCTAATGCTGTAAATTTTGTGTGTAGAACTGAATGATGATGATTTCTTTCAAAATTTTTCAAGTACATCTAACAACATTTCATTCATACTACATTTCTAAGTAAGTCATTCTTTAAAAGTCATTTTGCTCAGCCTCTGCTTTGCAATTCCAAAATGTAATCAATGAATAGCTGGCCAAAAGATCAATTATATAAAAGTTTATGAATTTTAAAATTTCCTTCTCTTTTTACCTTCTTACCCCTTATGTCAATAGCATGCAATTTCAATACTCTATAATACAGAAACACATACACACATACATATATTTGTTTTAAGTTGAGATGATTATTTTTTGTTTTAATAAAAATGTGATCTTGTATAGGTATCAACTTCAAACTATATGTATTATCTTTTCCTCTTATCAATAGGTCACAGGCATCTTTATAACATTATTTTAATGGTATACTCTTAAACTATTGAAATTTATAACAAATATTATTTTAATCTAAATACTACCCATGCCCTGGTGTTCGCCATCTGGATAATACTTTTCCATACATCTTTTTTCCCCTCCTATAATATACACATACTACAATGTATACGTGCGTGTACACACACACACACACACACACACACACACACACACACAGCCCAGGCAGGCAAAGTGTTCACAGTAATGTTGGGTAATGACTGAGGGCTAGTGGTGTGTTGGAGAATGTTTAACAACCAGCTCTTTGGTTTTGGGGAGGAGCCCTGATTTAGTGTTTGCCTATTTCAGTAGTTTAAATACTCTCCCCCTTTTAAAGCTAACAATCTCAAATCCACCAGTTCCCAACTTTCCTGACATTTTAACACCTTGCTCTTATGAGCCTGTATGAGCTGGCTCCAGGATGCCTCTGACTGAGGCTGCAGTGCCAACAATAGAAGGTGCTGTGACTTAAACAGGGCATTCCGGAGCTGGTGGAGAGACTCATCTAAGGAACGGCCTCTTTTTCAAGAAATCCAAGAAGTCATTTCAGCCCCTTTTCTTGATCCAAAAAGTTGAAAAGAGATCGGAAAACTCATCTTTCTAAGGATCCCATGAATCTCTTCTAAATTCTCTGGGGATCTTTAATGGGGGTTGGGAAATAAGTGTTTATGGACTTTATTTATGGGTTATCTCCATTTTATCAATGTTGAAGCTAAGAGTTTATCCAAGCAGTCTGACAAAAAGTCTAAAAGCCCAGTTCAGAACCTATTGTCCCTGGCATCTGGAATTCAGAGTTACAGAGACAGGAACTTGAGAGATCAAGTACCTCTTCAGGAGGTCCTTAACTCCAGTGATGTTTGAAGAACCTTTCCTAATGGGCGACTCCTTCCTCCATGGCAGCATGACTGTAACTGCCATAAAGGCTGTCAGGAACAAGATGGAGCTAAGAAACCGTGGAACAGAGGGGTTAACAAAAAAACCCAATTAATTATGAACCTTCCTACATAACTTAATTTTAAGATAAGTACAAATATTTTCCAAGCTCTATTGGCTACTTTTGTTTTAAAAACTTAAATCAAGGGATGGTAAGGGACGATTTAAACAAATTAAAATATAGAGAAAAGTCAATAACTACTGGATTCTGGCATTTTTCCAGGGTCATGTTTGAATCCGTTGTCTTGATTCTTTTTCCCAAAGGAACAGAAACTTGTCATTGACACTCCAGGGAAAACATTCTGGTAGGACCCTGCCTTAGAACTATAATCAAGAAACACTGAAAACTGATTGTCCTCATATTGAAGAGGCTTTCACTTTGCACCTTGTGTACGCTGATTAGCCTTGGGACCCTGGCCCCATTCAGAATGCATTCTTTGCAAAGAAAGCCTTTTCCATCTGTCACTCACATGTGGGTGCAAACTGCCCACGGGTCTGAAGAAATTGAGAGATATCAGAAAGAGTTAAAAGCTTTGCTGAAGCCTCACTTATTCATTTCCCAAATATTTATAGGATACCTATGGTGAGATATAGCAGTAAACTAAACAGACAAAATCGCTGCCCTTATAAAACTTATATTCTAATGGGGCACGAAAGATGATAAGCAACTAAATTAGTAAGTACATAAATGATCAGATAGTGAAAAAGGCTAAAGAGAGAAATAGAATATGAAAAGAAGTTCAGCATCCTAGGAGAAGGGGACTATTTGAAACAGAGTGATGAGGAAAGACCTCACTGACAAGATGATATCAAAGCAGAGATGACAGGGAGTGAGGGTGTGAGCTCTGGGAATGTCAGAGGAAGGACATTCCACCAGAGACTCCAGAAGGGCAGAGGCCACATGCTTTGTTTCAGAGCACAGATCTCTGCAAATGAAGAGTCCCCAAATGTGACAGATAAAATGACCCTCAAGAGTGAAGTCTTGCTGCTGCAGGGTCAGGTACGGGGCCTCAAGCCCCTGAGACCCAGTGAATGACGCCTAGGTTCTAGGATTAGACTCTATCTGCTTTGCAGTCTGGATACATGCCTTGGTGTCAGGCCTGAAGGCAAGATTTCCAAGAAGAGAAGGAGCCAGTGGTTTTCAACACTCCTTAAGAAGTGCCCCCGATCCAGCAAAATACCTTGCCTATCAGCTCTGCACTGCAAGAGGGAAATTCAGGCAAACCTGTCTTTTTCCTAAAGGTACCTATTATGGTGTTTGGTTAACTTGGGCTTGTCCTCTGAGAGGCTGCTGACAGCAACAGTGCAGATGGTAACCTGATGGTATAGGTGTCTCTCCCACACTTTGTACGGATGGGTAAAGTCGGACTTCTCTGTGGGTGCAGTTAATGTTGACAAAGCCTGGGTTGTTTGAAACCACGCCTCTTTCCCTTACCATCTGCCCAGGCCTTTGGTCAGAAAGATCTCTCTGCCAGATTGATCTATACACCCTTGGCATAGTCCACATTATTGGAATTCACAATTTTACATGTCCTTATCATGTTCTCAGTCTCTCTATATTGATTTCCAATTCAATTTCCCACATTGAAGATTATTTTACTAGTTAACTGGTAAACTAGTAAAATATGGGCTCAATATGGCAGAGCTATACTGGACCAACTTTCCCTCAGGCTAGTCAAGAAATTCTATTCTCAAGCCTTGAGGTCTTCGCCTTACTTCTAAAACAGTCAATGAGAAACTGTAGAACTGCTCTTGTGGGAAAAGGCCATCCCCAAAGCTCCGTTCCCTCTCTGACCTCTAGAGTCACCCTCAGAGTCCTTCTTATATGTTTCAAAGAGTCATAAGATTTTCCCCAGTGCCTCCTTACAATCATGTTATGGAGGCTTTATTAAATTTGGTGAAAGGCTTTTTGTTCCAATCGTGCCCACACAAAAAGGATCATTATTGATTTGACTCTAGTTGCCTACTAGCCATTTTTTTCTTTGCTGATGGAAATCATGGGCATTTCCAAAAGGCTCAGTCCTCATGCCACCCAGCACACCAGGCCAACCAGTCTATCACATCAGCTGTGTGCACTTCCCCTGACAGCAAGATTCCTAACCATGATCATACTCAGGAAAGAAGGGAGGGCAAACTAATGGAAGATTAAAATGTCTAATACCACCCTCACCCTTTGAGAAATAATAGCAACACCTAGAAAAGCCCACCTTCAAGGACATGACCAAGGCTGAAAGCTCTGCTTCACTTAAAAAAAAAGTTAGTGGCTGTAGTTTCTTTTGAAACAATAACAATAATATCAACTTCTTTCTCAGCCTCTTGAAAGGGCAGAGAGAATAATATAACCTTTAGTTTTGATAGAGAAGGGTACCGGAATTGTTCAGTGTCCCATGAAATTTATTTGAATGGATCCTGTTTAAGTGTGCCAGCTGGAGGAAATATTATTATAAAAGCAAACAAGCAAAATTCAGTAAGGAGACAGAACCTG
Source organism: Eonycteris spelaea (assembly GCA_003508835.1). Classification (NCBI taxonomy): domain Eukaryota; kingdom Metazoa; phylum Chordata; class Mammalia; order Chiroptera; family Pteropodidae; genus Eonycteris; species Eonycteris spelaea. Next base: position 1,878,294 of record PUFA01000175.1, read on the forward strand.
TGAAATAATGTGGAAAAATTTTTATTTCAAAACCCTGTTCTTAATGCTTTCCTCATTGGGGGTTCATAGAAATTAAATAAATTTTGTTTCCAAACTCCCCAAATCTTTCGCTTAATGGAGTTCTTTCTGAGCACTCTTCTCGTGGAATTTCACAGACCCAAGGACAAAAACACCGTTGCCTAGATCTTGGATAGCATTTAATTTCAACATTTTCTTGCATAGATCAGGATGAAATCAGAATCTGTGTTTTAAAAAAAAACAAACAGCTGTGATTCATAGAGATGGGAGTCTGTGTGTTACACAGAGTGCAGGATCACCACGTAATTCACCTGCCTTCCCTCCTCTGACCCCACAGGAGGTGTTGTCCTCCAGTCAGGGTCACTCCCTTCTGAAAAAGAGAATGTTCAGGAGATCACAGAGCTCCTAAAGAAGTAGCCTCTTTGTGCATCATCTATGTTAAGATAAACAAAATTATGTTGGTACCAAATCTTTGAACCCAAACACACTTGTTTCAAGAGAAACAATGCAAGTTTTTATTTAAAAGTTTTAATATAGGACAGGAAAAGTTTAATAGTTGTTCAAGCACGTGAGCTGATCATTAAGATAATCTGTATATCTTGACAGGAATACCACAACAGAGCTGTCCAGCTCTTTGATCAGATTTTAATCCTCTTATAAAACTAAAAATGTAGGTATCTTCGTTAAGTGTTTGCTTGAAGAGCTTTGTGGAAAACTAAGAATAGATAGTTGTTTGGAAAGGGATTGCTGATAGCACTTATTTCTGTTTCATTTATTAAAACTCATTCTCAATTTCAAATGAGTATAAAAAGAAGTTATTCGCAATGGATTGAGAAACAGCGCAGAAGCCAGCAAGTCTTATTAGCGGTCTCTCTCTAGAAGATAGAGTAGTTTTTGCGATGAACTTCAGTGATGGGAAATAGAGGAAAGTTGGCCAAATTAAAAAAAAAAAAAGCAGAAGAATCACTGCTTTAAACCGCAATATACTCTGAAATGCATTAAAGTCAGAGAGGTATGAACATGAGCCTTAAAAAAAAAAAACCCAAAAAACTGAAGACGTACTCAGATTGTCAAAGAAACTATTTTAGCGTAGGTAAAAACTAAATAAGAGACAAAATTCTTATCTTCTTTTGGCTACCCTATTCCCAACCTGTGTGTTTTCTGAAGCACAGATAAAACGGGCTGTCCATTTTCTTTTGAAAGTATTTCAAGACTTTTCTAAGGATTTAGCTTCAAGTAAGTTTAGAAGTTGTGTCTTCTAGACAACTGTTTCCGGTTCTTCTGACATTTAAACTTGGTCAATCTTTTTCTTGCTGAGTTTTGGCCCATAGTGATCTTGAATTCTGTAATGACTTAGAAATAAGACCCTTCTACTACAACAAGAATGAAAACTCTCTGAAGTTTTTCTACCTCCAATGTCCTGGTGACATCTTGGTGATAACTTTAATACAGTAGTTTTCTTTAAAGAATCATGTTTGATCAGTGTACTTTTCCTACAGATAATTTAAAATCAAATATTAAAACATTTATATGCTTTTAAAATATGATAAATCAAGATAAAATGGAAATGCTTAATAAATCATTATTCGCAAAGTGGATGAGTTAAGTCACCTATGTAGTCTTTCCGTGGTCTGTGTTCGAAGATATTGGTGGTAGGAGAAGCAAGATGTGTGCGTGGCTGGGCAGTCTCCACAAAGCAAGCCATGAACAGTCCCCAAATGTAGAGCCCTTTCCAGAAAAGTCCATGTGCTTCTTCATTTCTTCTACGAAAAGTAAAAGGAGTACAGGTTTCTCTGCGGGCACCAAATGCCCACTGTCAAGACACTGGATCCTGTTAGCAAACTTCAAAAAGCAATTTCTAGTGCTCTATTCCCGCATCTGCTTCTGGGCTTCATATTACATCGCTGTGTCCTTTGGGAATAAAGCCTGAAAGAAGAATGATGCCCCGGAGTACTTTCCACTTCAAGTGTTCTTGACAGCTGCATCTAAAAACTCAGTTTCAGCACTTACGCAGCAGGCGTAGTGAAAGTAACTCCCGAGTGTTCTCCTAATCCTCTCTGGAGACGCGATTGCTGATGGAACCGCCACGTGATCGTGACGTCAGCTCACCTGCCCATCGTCCTGCCGCGCTCAGCTGAGGTGGGTTAGACTCTCTGTATCACTGTCTTGTGGCATCTGGGGTCTTTCCCTCCAGACTTCCGGGGCCTGATCTTGGATATGACAATGTACCAGGACAGCAGCCGGAAGCGGCCCTGGACTTCAGCCAGTGATCACCGAGCAGATGGCACGATTGCGGGCGGACACCAGCCGCGAATTCCAATGCAAAGCAGTGGTGAATGGGAAAGTTCTTTCTTGAGCCTCGTGTAGAAATGACGCTCTTCAAAAAGATGAGAAAAGATGATTGAAATTCTGTTCGGTGTTTAAGCCAGCAATGCCAAGGGTACAGCTTGTATGTATTTCAAGCATTCTTATCTTAATAACTCAGTAATTATTAAATTATTAAATACTCACTTGTGCATTTTTAGCCTGCATAGTACCTGAATTCAAAGTATCTAGTCCACAATTTGTTGGGCTGGTACGGGAGAGTCCTCTTGTACAGGAGAAGTCACTCGAACAGATTTTGGAATAGGAACTGCTTCTTACACAGCAACTTAATTTCCACTGTATTGTCCACAATCCTTATACAGCGTTTAAGGGCTTCTCGTTGACTTAAAGAGCTGCTATCCCACACTGGAGAATCCAGAGATTTTGAGGAAAACAGCTGATGACTTGCTTAATAGAGTTGCGTGGTCAGAGGCTTACCTTTTTTAAATACACCTTTCCAAATCGTGCTGCCATTTTACCTAGTGCATCCAGAGCAGGAATTACGATGGAAAGTTATTTATCAGAAAGTCTGATGCTGAAAGAGAACAAAACTTGCTTGTGGCAGTTACTAGATACAATGAAAAGCATGAGAAATGTGGTTAAAATAATAATAATAAATGAAAAACCACCAGATCTGAAGAAGTTGCTGTTCTGAAACAAGTTAGAGAGATGCTGCGTTTGCACTTACTGTGGTTACCAAGAAGAGGAAGGCTATGAGGGTGATGATCGTGTCTCAAAGAAATCCAAATGCGAGGAGCTTTGTTCTCCAAAGGAAGAATGGACTGATGATGAACTGGAAGATTCTCTCTAACCACTTGAAACTGATATTCGTCAGTGCTAACAGATCTACAGAAGGATGAAGCATTTGGCATTTCAATTTGTTTAAAAGTGAACTAATGTGAAAGCATCAAAATATAGTGAACTTTTCTATCTATTTAAAAGTTTTTCCTTTCAGAGGAAAGGAAATATCTGCAAGGGACACCCCCACCCCCCGCCCCAAACAAACAAATTCAGTTTCGGTTTAGAAACATTATTATAATGGTGAATGATTAGCGTAAAGGATTGGAGATGTCTGACATTTTAAAACTTTTTGATTTATACTGGCATGGTTTATTGTGTCTTTAAATACAGAACCTTCCTTTTCTTAAATATTTAATCAGTGTAAAAGAATTAGGCGCGGTCAGCAGAACTCCTTGTGCTGCTGACTGTCCTTAATGCTGGGAAGTGGCCCCAGCACTGGACACAGCTGTGCAATGTACAAGGACCGTCCTGAAGTATGGACCAACATATAAAAGTGAAAACAATAAAGAAACTCTTGGCTTCAACTTATCTTTCTATCAGATAGTTACTTCCTACTCCTTTGGAGTATTCCCAACTGTTCCTGGAGAGAAAGACAAGAAGTGTATTATATACCTGGACTTTCCCTGGGTAAAATCCTTGACCAAGGTTGGCCATTTCTCATACACTTATTTGCTAAGAATTTGCAAGCTTGACTCATAATTCATTTTTAAATCTCTATCAAAAATTTTCAAGACATTTCGAGTATCCTTCACTTTCTATACTTGTATTCTGGAAAAGAGACCACACTACTTTTGAGTAATTAGAAACCATCAGGAAAAATACATTACATTTGAGAAGAGCAGTGAGTCATGGCACTTACTTAATTGCTCTATTATTTATCAACAGGAATGGCCTAATGAGTCAACGTTTTGATCCATTTGGAATCAGTACCATTTAACTTTCCTTTACTGTCCATGAGAGTTATATGAATAATAAGATAAAGGTTCACTTAAGGTAACTTTTGAGTTTTTTCAAGCACATTTGAGTGATCTGTTATACTTCTAACACATTCAAACAAAAAGACAAAATAAGGGGTCCATCAGAAATAGTGTAATCTTTGTTTACTAATTGCTTTTTATTTGTTCATTTAATAAATACTTATTAATTACCTATTATATCTCAGGCTTTGTGCACATGTAACAGTGAACAACATATAACAGTGGCACTTTCAGACTGGTGGAAGACACAGTCAAGTTAGAAGGCATTTGCGATGGACTATGAAAAGAGCTAAGTCTGGGTAAATACACATCTTTGTGACAACACCTGGGAATAGCCCTTAATGGAGGCTGAGAGCAGATTAAGAGGTTTCTCCAAAGAAATAATACATAAGTTGAGACTTGCATAGAAGTACAGGTGAGAGAGAATATCAAGCAGATATCATTTCTTCGAAGAGGAACATGGGCATTTTCTGCAACAGAAAAGTATCTAGAAATAAAGCTAAAGAGGTAGGCATTGCCAAGAGCAGTGGTAGCCTCTGAAAGGTTTTTAGATAAAATCAGATTGATATTTTAGAAACATCACACTGGGGACAATGTGGAAAGTGACCTGGAGAAGATGGGCCAAGGACACTGATGGCTGTAACCTGAGAGGGAGGTGATGACTTTGCCAGGACAGAGGCAATGGGGATAGAAAAAGGAAGCAGCACAGGTGGGACAGTGGCAGACCGGAGATGCTCAGAGGGAGCAGGAGAGAGCCTGGCACGATGCAAGAGCTTGAGCAACGGAGTGGAAGGTGGCACCACTCACCAGAGGAGGGAATCTGTTGAGGAGCAGGCCTGAGGCAAGATAATTAATTTGATTTTGAACACATTGCCTTTCATTTGCCTGTGGACATGAAAGGTGCCCATGGTCAAGAGTAAGTTTAAAATGCAACTCTGAAGTGGAAAGTGAGAACAGGGTTGGAAACTTTTAAATTCAAGTAAACAAAATAGAACATTTAGATCCCCTTTTACATTTTTTTTCCTGAATTATTTAGGGGTACTTAACTTTATAAACATCTCTGGAATCTGCAAAGAAGAAAACACAAACCCTCTTCCACCTTCGTCCTTCTGTGACAGCACTATAATTTCTAAGGAGTTTGTTTATTTTTAACATCATTGCTGGCAACTAAAGAGAAAACGTAGCAAGGAATAAAATAAATTGCTATAGGAGGAGCTAGGTAAAGAATAGCGACACCGTGAAATGTATGTTTAAAATACAAAAAAATGAAATGTTTCCAATTCATAAACCATTTGCAATAAAAATTAGATGCATGAAATGTAATATTTTACTGGGTTTTTTATTTTTCAGTTTTTTAAAGGTTACTTTACTTCTCAGAGTAATAATCCCCAGAATCAGTGCTTTGTGTCTTTGTTGATTTCTATGGAGGCAATTAAATACGCTTAAATACGGTTTAGGTATTCTTTTCTCAACTGCAGCCCCCACAATTGCTTGCTAATGGCAAAATAGACACAGACAAGGATCTTTGACAAGTAAGAATAACATACTGGTGGTTTAACTAGGGTAATGATGGAATTTTTTTTTCAATAAATTACTCACCTTTCTGAAGAATTAAAAAACTGCATTATGGAATAGAAGGAAAAATAACATGTGAATTCGTATGTCTTACCTATTTTTTATTCATTCCACATTTATTTCTAAGATTCAAATGGTTTTTAAAGCAATCTACATTTTCAGATCATAATACATTCTATATAGCAAAGAAGCAAAAAACAGCAAAATGCTCACAGTCAAAAGATATACAGATACCTCCAGTATTCTCAGGAAATGAAAGGATTCCTCTAGTGTACTGTGTGTTTTGCCTTAATTTTTTGTTGAAAGTTTGGTGAATAGATTCATGTCCTGTCCAGGCTTCTAAAGCCAGAAAAGAGAGTGATCCATTTATTACTGGGAAGACTGAAGAAAAGGAGTGATTCCTGGGTATTACTTTGCTAAGGCTGCTATAACAAAATACTAGAGATTGGGTGGCTTAGACAACATAAATTTATTTTCTTGTAGTTCTGGAGGCTAAAAGTCCTTTGAGATTGAGGTGTTGGCAGGGTTGGTTTTTCCTGAGAGTGCTCTCCTTGCCTTGCAGATGGCACCTTCTTTCTCTGTCATCTTGAGGTCTTTCCGTTTCATGAGTGCACTTTCTTCTTATAAGGACACCAGTCATATCAGGTTAGGGTCCACTCTAAAGATCTCATTTTAAGTTAATTACCTCACTAAAGACCTTATCTCCAACTATAATGAGGTCACATTCTGAGATACTGAGGGTTAGGACTTCAACTTATGAATTTTGGGGGGCGGGCCACAATTCAACCATAAAACCCTGTTTGCCTAAAATTCACAGGCGGGAGGGTAAGAACAATTCTAAAGAATTTAGATGCAAAAGAAAATGGGCACCGTTTCCTCCTATCCCTATGACTCTAAAAAATTCTTATGGAAAAGTAAAAATTTTAATTAATTAATTAATTTATTAATTACAGAATGCAAAATGATAGCTTAAAGACATAGTTTGGCAACCTATGGAAATCATAATTAGTATCTGTTAATGCACTGTTTTCAGCAAACTCACCTAGCAAACCTGGCAATATATGAATTCCTATAAGTCGATAAACAAAGGTATGAAAAAGTAAACTTAAAGTAAAACTGCATGGCCAATAAATATATGAAATCATCTTTAATCTCACTAGTAATCAGAAAAACAGAAATTAATATAATAAGGTATAATTTCATACTCATTTGTTTGGATAAAATAGAAAAAAGCATCAAATACTGAAGAGGAGAGAAACAGGAAGTCTCACAAAATGCTGGCAAGAATTTACATTGGTACCTTCACTCAGAGCCATCAGACAAGACCAAATACAGATGAAAATGCACTAGTCCTATATCCTTACAATTTCATTTCTGATTCCCGGAAGAAACTTTTGTACCAGAAAAGTCACCGAAGACTAATATATATGTATATATATTAGTATAATATATATGTGCATATATATATATATATGATATACAGGTAGTATCATTGTATTAATAATTTAAAAAACATATAATAAAGGCATAAACAAGTCTATAGTAAAAGTATATGTAAAAGAATCAATAGAACAAAATAGAATTAAAAAATCTTAAATCTGAAGGAATCACTAAAGAATTCAAAGTAGTAAGTAGCTGGCTCTGAGCCTGGGCATCTCTGAATTATCTTGGGGAGCATATGTGTCATCTTCAGTTGCTGCCCAAGCCCCAAGCTACTATGGGCTCTCTTGGGATTTAAACCTCCTGCTTGTTGAAATAGAAACCAAAATATCCAGGCTTTTAAAAGCAATTATTCTCAACTTAGCCAAAGAAAGGGGTTATTCTGCAGGCTGATAGATTTGAGGAAAAATTTTAGTTATGACCACATTAAGAAAGGCTTGTCCATTTTTTTTTTTTTTGAGAGATAATCTTATTCTTCGGTGTCCCTTATGTAGTTCTTACTCACAAAAATGGCTAAGAGCAAGATTCAAGTGTTAACATTCTCTCGTGTCCTTTCTTCTCATTTCACAGTTTTGCCTCCTTCTCTTGCACTGATGGGTTGATAGCAGATAATTAGCTGATTAATTCTCCCACAGCACATACTTTATGCCTCTATTCTAGCACTTTTATTATTTTAATCGTTTTATTAAAATTGTATTTTGTTAGGATTGTTTTAAGTGGTCATCACTTTCAAAATTATTTAAGCTTCTAATTCACTGCCATAACATAGAGTACTGGGCACATTAGGTGCTCAATAAGTATATAGTGATTTTAATTTTCATTTATTTTTTCTAGATTCTGTTTATACTATATTATAAATATAAAATAGTAAACTTCTTGAGGGCAGGGTCATTATCTTCTGTGTACTCTGCTTACATATGTTACTACTCCTACTTACATATACCAATTGCTTCATATTGCTTGATTGATTGTTTAGGTAGAAGAATATGCTTAATGGTGTTTTCTTTACTAAAGCAAAGCTCTATATCTATAGACCTTCAGAAAGTTCCAGTGCTTGAAATTAGTACTTTCTTGAAGATAACCTGTTGTTTGTGCTCTTAGAATTAATAAACCTATTAATAAAAAGCCGATTTCCTAGATATGCAAGGTCAAATCACTGCAGTTAGCCATAATCGTGTTAGAATACGCTGTATAAAGACAATTAAGTTGCATTTTTGTCTCTCAGGAAAAATCTTAATTTCTAACCAAGGCCTCTAGAGATCTTGAACATTTGCATCACATACCAAAACACTTACCCATATTTTACTATGCATCCAAAATTAAGAGAAAATTAGAGACAAAGGCAAGAAAATGGAAATCACAGTCACAAAAAGTGAAATTTTTTATATATCACTTGTTATAGTACTTAAACAAATTTTATAAATCATACAAATTTGCTTTATACTCTAATAAGCTATAATCGTAGTATCTTTGCAGGCAAGGATTTTAAATTGACAAACAGCCGAAATCATCACTAGGAAAAATTTTTTAAAGGGAGCAACTGTTTTGTACAAACAACTAGCTCTCCTGAGTAGAGGCAAACAAGACCATCCCTGAGGGTCACCTGCTAATTGCTTAAGTCTCCAATGCAGTAAAACAACTGTGAGTGTCTTGAACGTATAATAATAACATTAGATCTAATGAGTGAAGAAAATATGTTTGCACAATAATAAAGTGGGGGTAAACATGGTGTTAGGGACTCCTCTAGCCTAAAGGGGTCAGTGTATATTTTTCTTTCACAAAGCAAAGCAGTTTTAAATTACTGGTAAACTTGATATAAAAAATTAAAAACTACATGGTTCCAAAATGTTTTTTTTTCTCTTCAGCCAAAGTCTACCAACTGTCTCAGAAAGCATCTGCAACTTGAGGGAAGAGATAAATATGATGATCAATCCTTTAAATTCTCTTTAAGCTAATATAGTATTTTTTTAAAAGGTCAAGCTTAGTTCTTTCTATTTGGTCCTATAGTTATGAGTATGTATTAGGTATGCATATACCCCATGTCATTCCACAAGAAATTCAGAGACATTCCCAAATAAGTGGCAATTTACTAAATTAAAATATTAAATAATTGGTCTCATACACACATCAGGAAGTATTCCATATCATTCAAGCAGTCCACCCAGAATTTGCAAAGATTCCCAAATTCTCTCTGATATTTTCCCTTTTGGAGTCTTTTCTCATCATGTTCCTTTTGCCAAATTTCTAGGGTTAAATTCTTAATCCACTTTCACAGTCAAGTTTCACAGTTTTTTCTTCCCATGAAAGCTGGATCTCTCTTATTGGCCTTTCAGGTGATAACCTGGGTTATGGTGATTCCAGAGAAATCTTTCTTCCTTTATTAGAATGTAAATGCTTTGTGCACAGGGATTATGCTTTAGCTATGTATGAGACCAACCTGAAAAATAGCACCCATTAGTCTGAAAACTTTCATTATTTGATAGTGAATGATAAAAATTAGGCCAGAATCCATACTGCAGTTTCTGAAATGTGAACTGTAGAAAGCCTTAGTTATACAAATATATGTTATCCATCTGACTCTCATTCCCACATTCACTCTTCTACTTCATCTCCCTTATCTCTAATATATGTTCAAACTTAGCCTCAGTTGATAGCCTCTGGGAAAGCAATACTTGTACTAGAGTGTCTAGGACAGTGTCACACATATTATTGACATGTGGCAAGTATCAATGAAGACAAAATAGAGGTAATGGGGTGTTTTAGTTTCACTCACAGAAAGATATGGATCCTTAGAGAGTTCTAAGTTGTTCAATTGAAAATTTAAAAATGTTACTGAAGACTTTTAATTGGAGATACTGAGAAAATATCCCTTAGTCTTCAGGAGACATTAATTTTCAAGACACATTTTAATCACAATAGTAAACATGAATATACCCAGGAAATAAAAACCACAATACAGTGGTTATTTTCCGAAGGTGGGACTATGTACAGAATGTCTTTCTGGGCACTAGTGGAGGGCTATCAGGAATGTGCAGTCATCCCACAGGATCTCCTAAATCTCCCCTTCTTCAGTTCATTGTGCCCCTTTTTAAAGACTAAGCTCTGCTATGATGATTACTTGCTGACTTTTCCTCTCTTGTCAGTACTGAGAAGAGGTTAAAAGAAAAGTGAGACTAAGCAAATGAAAAGCCCCAAAAATGTTTAGATCAGATTTCCTAGTTACAATGTCCATACACACTGCCCAGGTCCAGTTTGTAGCCTCCACCTCAGTAATGTGACCATAACTGGCATGGAGCAAGGCCCTACTGCCATCATAACTCAGCCTTGAATACATTGGCTGTGTAGGACTTCTCTAGTGAAGGTAAAATCCCCTCCCAAAGAGGCTGAACAATGCCAAGTAGCAGCTCCAGAGAACATCGCTGTTGTTCTCTATACGGAAATGTTTCTCACCTGAGCTCTGGATTTTCCAGACACTTCACACTCACAGTTCTTCTTCTATATCAGAAGCACATACTGTTTTCATTCTACTGAGCAGCTGAGGTGAACATGATAACTTACAAAGAAGAATAAACAGTCCTTGGAACCTTAAGGTGATAAGAAGGCAGTCCACTGCATGTACCTACAGTGAAAACTTTGCAATAATTTAAATTTTCAACATTAGCACAACTCTATGATGGTAAGTTAGATAGCCATTTGAAGTCTTGTACTCATAGAACTTATAATAACATGAGAAGATGCCCACCATATAATAAATGAAAGAGAGGGATGCAAACTGAATCACTGGTATGTTACCAATGCTATAAATATATATGAACATGTACAAGGGAAAAAAGCCAGGATGAAATATACAAAATGTTGGCAACAGTAGAATCTTAGTAAGATGCAAGTTGATTTACATTTCTTCCTTAATTTTCCACTTTAAAGATTTTTACAATGAATCCATGTTTATTTTTAAATCACAAAATGAAAATAATCATTGAAATGGTACATTTAAATATGATGATGAAAAGGAAACTATGGAAAAAAGAAAAGTAACAAGGATCACTTCCCAAGTTGCAAGGTAGAGGTCAAGAGAATGGGCTCTGGAATGAGACTATATGGTCTCATGGCATGCTTAACTTCTCTGAGCTTGTGATTCCTTGTCAATAGAATGGGAACATCATATTTCATCAAATTTAAGATTTCATGGATTTTAATATGCATACACCATCAGTTTATATGCTAATAAGGTTTTTCTAAGTGTTGCCAATATTCCATTTTAAGCCGCATTACTATTTCAGAAATGTGAAATGAAAGTGTCAGAGAATCAATGAAATATGATAATATTTGTACCTACTTCATAAGCTTTTGTGAGGACTGAATAAAATATGTAAATTTCTTGAGACAGTCCATGACATTTAATCGATGCTTAACAACTGTGAGCCATTATGGCAGACTCACCTAACGAGGCTGAGACAAAATCTAAGGGTGAGGCAGAGATTTTAGTTTGAGAGGCCAGAGGATGGCAGGTAGACTGACATGGAAAAAGGGTAAAGGTGGTTGAGCATTAGCAAAGGCCAATTCCGGTCATGAAGACCTGAAGCCAGAGTGCCCCACCTTTGCTTGAATAGGTGTGGTAACCACAAGCAGAAAATAGAGTCATTGTTTTAGAAAGCAATATTACATAGAGTCCTACAATTTGAAATTCTCAAATAACTGGGTAAGAAGTTAAATGTTGAGGGTTGAGGAGAGAAAAAGAGGAAGAGGAAGAAAATTTGACATTGAGTGGTTTAAGTATTACAGTTATCAAATTATCTCATTCATTTCCAGTATCTGTTGAGTAACATAGGCTACAGAGTACCCTGCGGTCGCATGGGTGTCGTGCAGATGAAACTGCAAGGAAAAAACACATTCACAGTCTCTTTTCTTAAAGACTTTCCAAACAAACGAACATATGCGTAGGAATAATGGCAATGTACATGCCTAGAACAGTAAGCATAAATTGCAGTAAAACCAAATAAAGATAAATACAAAACTGGAGACATGCTAAAATATATATTTTGTTAAATTATTTCGCATTTCTTGAACTGCAACAGGCTCTAGGAAATTAATGCTCTTCTTCAAGCACTTTTTGAAAAAGGAGCTATTGTGACTGAACATAAAGTATTCATAATTATCTTGCTTAAGGGCAATAATAATGAAAGAGAAAGTGTTATTAAAAGCATTAAAAAACAGTGTATTTCATCATTGGTCACTTAAAGGATAAATCTATTATGGTTTTATTTACTCATGTATAAAGCACTTACCAATAGTTATCATGTGGGTGCTTAAGGTAGATGAGTGCGAAAGTGCAGGCAACAGCTACAGCTAGGAAATGAAATAATACTGACAAAATGGGAAAAATCTGGCAGAATGAGTCAGCCAGAACCCTGACCATTGAACCTTTTCAGGCTCTGTATAGAACAGATCTTGTATCGAAACAAGATCCGGCTTGGAACAGTCCAGAAACTGAAATTGCAGAAATTGCAATGAGGTCAAACAAAAAGGAAAAGGAACTATCAACAGGAAGATATTCCTTCAGTGTTTAGGTGCTTTTAGCAGGCCAATCCGTTTCAGAGTACAGAACAGCGACAGTAGCGTCCATAATGAACTTCAAACTGATGGTAAATTTTGAGGCTCAAGAGAACAAAGTACATGGTTTTGGAATATATTACCATTCAGGAAGACCTAAGCCCTTCAGATGTATCCTCCAAATTGCCAAAGAGCGCCAAGTCTTGTCTTTCAGAGAAAGTTTCATCAGAGCACATCAGGGTCAAAAGGAACGACTGATATTCAACACTTTGCATGGGTGTTGATTTAAGAGACTGCTTTTTTAAACGAGCATTTGTGTTTGCCAATTTTGTGCTTTGTTTTCGTTTTTAACACAGAATATTTCAGGTTTTCATAAAATGACAGACTTTTTTCGAATCCTAGAGTGAAAGAGGCTTCGTCCATCTTCCAGTCTTGCCTCATTCAGTGTAAGTCCCCTGGAGGAGGAAAGCACATTGCAGCCATGGAAGAGGGCATGCTGAGCTGCTTTAACATATGCTCGCCCTCCCCCCGTGGTTGCACTGTCTTAGAACAAGAAGTTCTCCAACCTATGGGTGAGCGACTTCCACTCTCAATGATCAGTAAAAGCCTTAAAGTAGGTTGCTGCCTCCAATGGGTGATCAATAAGCATGTCTTCATATGGGCAGTTTTAACTTTTGGACCAGAGGGCACAAATCCATATTTCTATAGGGGCCAGGCAGATGGTATAAATAAGCTCAGTGAATTCAGGGTGAAAAAAAAAAATTGAGCAAGTGCAATGATGAATGTTGACTGACTTGTGGCCTCAGTGTAGGAGATAAAGGGAGTGAAGGAGGTTGTGGTGACCATGTTCATTTTATTTATTTATTTTTATTTTATTTTATTTTTTTTAAATGCCTACAGCCCCTGGTATTCCTAGATGGAATCCCATCCAACTACTAACCAGGCCTGACCCTGCTTAGCTTCAGAGATCAGATGAGATCGGGTATGTTCAGGGTGGCATGGCTATAGACTACTATGCTTCATTTTAAAGGGGCAGCCACCACTCAGCTCCCACTGATTGCTATCTGAGAAACATGAGCCTGCTTGGCAGCCACTCTGAATTTTTGACTGATGCTGGCTTCATGGGCATGCAACCCATGCAGTCACAGCAGGCTGCACTTAGAAGGGCCCATATTTGCTTTAATGCTCTGCTGTCACTGTCATGCAATTCTTAATAATTTTTAAACAGGGGTGTCTGCATTTTCATTTTGCAATGGACTCCCAAAATGATGTACCCAGTCCTGTTTCCGTAATTTCTGTAACATTTTAATTTTTAAATATTGACAATTAATTCAAATTTTAAAATGCAGTGAACGCTATGCACTTGCCAGCTAACTGGTCTGGAAGCAGGTAACAGATTTTAACTCTATAGATCGTCTCAGTAGATTATCCTAGAATTTTGGAACTCAGAGCTGTGAGTGTGAGAGCTTCAGTGCAACCTGGCTAATCCCCTTATCCTCCAGATGAGGGAAGAGTCACAAGGGCTGAAAATAGAAACGAGCTGTCATATATTACACCCACTGTACTGGGCCTGTAGCAGCAGCTTTTCCTGGACATGTTTCCCATACACAAGGAATCTGAGTTTTGTCGCATCTGTGACAGTGCATTCTCTCTGCTTTATCGCCTCCATTTCTTGGATGGTGGTCCTGCCAAGAAAGATCTTTCAATTTTTGGTGTCTGATATATTTTTTTCCCAATGATTTTATTATGATCTCTACAGAATTATCCAAATAACATCTCTTGATTAGCCAGGGGTACGGACATGTCTAGGGCCCAGTGAATAGCAGGAAGTACACTACCAGATCCCACCCCAAGGGCTGCAGGCTTTGTGGGGCAATTTCTTTCTTTCCTCTTTTCTTTATGCCACTGGGTTTGGTGACATTCTATGTGACGTAAGGAGGGAAAAATAGCACGTACAAATGCATCATCATATTCTGGCATGACTGTTTTCATCTCCTTTATCATTAGTGCATTAGAAAAGGGTGCATTCCAGGGTTACAGACATTACATAGACTGGCTATTTGTATGAATGTTAATTTTCTGTTGGACCTAGCCCTATTTTTTAAGAATGTGAAATAAACAACATAATCTCTTTTTAAGAGTTCCCTAGTTTATACTTCTTTACCTGTATGTCCCCATGCTGTATCTTTCTCCCTGCCCTGTTCTTTGGCATCCTATTCCTAAGAAAACTCAGATGGGCTGTTAGTAATTGAATATGTACTTCGACAGATCCTGCAGTGGGCAGTGATTATATTTCTAACAGTGAAATTTTATACCCGAAGCCACTAGTATAATCATTTTATCCCTGTGTGCCCCAAAGTCTCATTTTTGAAGTAGCCTGAACTTTTTAATGGAGTAGTAGGGTTTGGAGACAACTTAATTAAGAGCTATTGTATGAATCAAACAGTTTTCAGGAATGGATTTGACAGACTACAAAGTAAAATGTCAAAAACAAATAATCTGTGCCTTGAATATAAAGAAGTCCTCGTCCCAGCCAGATTAAGAGTGTGATGTAATTTAAGCAGTTTTTCTTTGGAATGCTCACCCTGCCTTGTGAGGGTATCCATGCCTCCCCAGATCACGCTGAGTGATCCGGTGGATCTTTTATACCCAGTGCTAGACTGGGGTTCCCTCTCACAGAGACAAAGGCTGGGAAGGAAAGGCTGTGTGACAGACAAGTGGGATGTTTTGGGGACGCAGCAGGATGTGAAGGTGTGGCCGCTCTTTGTGCATTCACGGTGGCAGCCTGCCGGGCCGCTTGGCCAACAGTGCCCTTTGTTGTCTTGTACCATGTGGTGCCAGCAATATTCTGGCAGCTGGTACCATCAGCAAGTGCCCCTGAAATACCAAGTAGCCCTGGGAAGACAGGAGGAAATAAGGTTTGTGGCCACATAAGGCCTTGTGCCATCATTTCACAGGGCATTGGCTTTTGTTATTTGTTTATTATTTTGAAGCCAAAGGGTGCCACCCTTCTCTTTGCGGTTCTTTGAAGACAGCAAGATTCCACTGCTTTCCTCCATTCCTAAGAAGGGTCAAGTGTGAAAGATGAATAAATCCAAGATAATAAGAGGGAGCTGGACTGACTTGAAAAGGCCACATTTGGAATAAAACAAATGAATGCCACTGTCCAAGCAAAGCAGGAAAGATGGAGTTTTCAGTTTAAGAAATAGTTGATACTGTCCAAAGACACTATGTGACCTGTGTAGGAGTTCTCGGTGTGTCCAGTATGTTATTCCTGAAGGATGTATGATGTTCACATGCAGACCATGAGAAAAATTGCAGTCAGGGTCCCGCCACATAAGCAGACCTATGTCATTGTGCGTATGACCGGAAAGCTCTTCCTATTTACCTACATATTTCATCCTTGTTTTTTTTAGTGAAAAATAATGTCAAACATAAGAGTGCCCTTTAGGCATATCTGTGACAGGCAGTGACTTCTACTGGGGAGGGAATGCTTGAGGTGGAAAGCAAATTCAGCCATTCATAGTTTAATTCCATCTCCAAAATATTAGGTATGGAACAGAGTCATTTTTCAGTCAAATTCTGATCAAAGGAGAGTATTTCTTTTCCCCTCCAAATTCTATTAATAATCAGTTCTGAGAGGAGAAATGCTTTAGATGAAAAGAATGTAATCAAGTATTTAGGATGACTTACCTAATGTAAGCTTTCCCCAAGGAAGACCAATATCATATCCTTCATATGGAAAAAGCTGAGAATCTTACAACTTAGTTAAAACCTGCAAGTTACCTGGAATTTTATTCACTTGGTTAAACATATTTTCATTTACTTGCCACCTTCGGATCGGTCATGGAGAATGGAGCCATTCTGGAGAGAGTCGAGGGGTAAGTAGGAGATGACTGATAGAAATAGCGACAATAGGCAACCCTTCCAAGAAGTTTGTTTTGAAAGAAAATAGAGGTGTGGTAGAGGGATATGTGAGAGGAATAAGATGGTTCATTTGTTATTTGTTTTTAAGAAACAAAAGTCTTGTGCATATTTACAGCTGTTCAGAATGAACCTTGACAGGGACGTTTTGAAGACACAGGGGAAGGGATGCTGAGAAGGGAAAAGCCCTCATTCATGAAGGTAGGAAGAGACGTGATCCACAGTATGTAAGGGCAAAGAGGAGGGTTAGGCCACATGCAGGTGGAGGGCTCCTCTTCCACCGTGACTGCAAGGTGCGGATGAAAGGATGGAAGCCAAGCAAGTAACCATGTGGACTTTGGGGCCTGAGTTTGAGGGGGCTCCTGTGTGAATTGTTGTTGTTTTTTGTTGTTGTTGTTTTCCCTCTGTGTAGTAGATGAGCAAGGTTATCCGTGGAGGATGAGAGGAAATTAATGAGTTTAGGAGATTTGGGAGTAGTAATGAGGGCCTGACCCGGCCGCCGTCGAAAATAAGAGCAAGCTGAAAGAGAGGCTTAGAAGACTTGCAAGATCATTTTGGGAACTCAGTTGAGACTGGAAAGCAAGACTACATGGTATCATTAAAATGTAAGATTGTGAGGTTTTCTCCCACAGAACTCAGCAGCACTAGTGCTGGTCCCAGAGGGACAAGGATCAAGGGAAACATGGCAGGAGGCGAGGGGAGTTAGACAGAGCAAGATGAAGGAGGAAAACTGAGAACGATGTTGAAAAGAGAGTTGAAGTGACAGGACAAAGACACCACATTGGATAGACTTGACTTAGCCCAGGGACGTGGCATCTGAGATCATTTGTGCAACCTCCTTAGTTAGCAAATAAGGAAACAGAGGCTTAGGGAGGTTATGTTTAATCACTGAGTTTTCTGAAGACTATGTAACCAAACAAATTGTTAAAATGTATTTCCTACTTTCCCATGTGACTTTGTAATAAATAAGGGTGTCACTGCTGAGCAAAACCTTGAATTCAAATGGATAAACAGAAACAACAGTACATAATAAAAGAAAACCATAAATCTTTATATAACATTTTAATATATAGAAATTATACTAAGTAAAGAGGGACATATATGTGCTATCCATATTAATTGTATAAAAGACTTCCATGGACCTCAATGTACCTAGGAAGTAAAATATACTTCTTGTGCCTCTGAAATTATTATTCTAGCTTTTTTCACTAGGATATAACCTCTGTAAAGGTCAAGACTTTGTCTTTCCTACAGCAGTATATCCAGAACCTAGAACAGGACCTGGACGAGTAATCATTCAATAATATGTATTGAATGAATGAATATATTAAACAAGCTGACTCTTTCCCCTTGACCTCCTACAGGTAACTTAAAGGAAAACTGGACTTATTTTGCACAGCTTCTCACCTCACATACACCTGTCCCCCCTAAAAAATACCTGAGTTTTCTTTTTGTTCCCTAGTTTGGTTAAAGATGTTTCCATCCACCTAGTCAACAAAGCAAATAAATAAATAAATAAATAAATAAATAAATGAATGAATGAATGAATGAATGAATAATAAAAAGAAAAAGAAAGAAAGATGGGGGAGCAGCAATGACTCCTCCCTCACCCCCATTTCTAGGTCTAGTTAGTTCCCATACCCTGTCAATTCTGTCTTGGAAAAAGTATGATTAATCCTTCCCCCACAGAACATTCCCACAGTCCTGCTCTGCGTAGGCCTTCATCATTTCTCAATTTGATTATTACATTGGTCCTAGATTTAAGTTCCCTGGCCCAAAATTTACCCACATTAGTCCAGTGTCATTTCCAAATGCCCATCCACTGGATATTTTCTACATTATTTTCTGCAGAATAAATTTATTTAGTGTGGCCTTTAAAAATTTGCATAATCAAATTCCTTGCTATGCTTTGGCTTTTATCTCTTTCTACTTTGTAATTTTGCCACTCACTTATTGATCCATATTTTCATAATTCTATGCCTTTTTTCACACGGGCTTCCTCTGTTTAGGATATTTATACCTCCTGGCACATCTGATGAAATCATAATCATTCTTCACATTTTCCTCTATTATGAACTCATCTTTCGATGAGCTGCTTCACTTGAAATTTATGTAGAGACTACTCGGTTACATTTTTGCTACTGATGGTGTTTCTCACAAAACCTCCCACTGTTTTTAAAAGATATAGAACAATATTAGTGAAATGAGATTAAGGTAAAATGGCAATTTCAAACAAATATTTGAACTTAGTATAATAGTGGACATAAAATATATATAGATAAGATGTCTGACTTTCTTCGTAATTAGATTAAAATAACTATAAGTAAGAGGTCATTTTGCACCTTTCTGGTTGGCAAAATATAAAAGTTTGATTTAAAAAGCAAGATAGGTTCAGAGGTAGGCACTATTAAAAACCTTATGAGATTGTAAGTTGGTATAACCTTTGTGAAAGGAAATTTAACATCCTTCACATTTTTAAATTCGGGTCTGATTGGTGTTTAAGAGATTGTTTCTTTTGCCAGCCTGCTTGTTCCTAACTCCTCAGTTGCTCCCCTGCCCCCTTGTTTTTCCATTAGAAATTGAGATTCAGACAGGACTGGGATCCTAATGGGAATGAGTAGGTGTTTCAGTAAATAAATCTTGTTCATTTTGGTTGTGTGCCAAGAATTCTCTTTTTATGGACAATGTGGTTTGTGTTTTTGAAAAAAAATGAAGAAAAGGCCCATTAAGGGTTCAAGTGAACAAGCTATCTGCTGCAGCAAGAAGATTTGGAATGTCTGGTCAGGAAATGTGAAACAGGATTTGTCTTCAGGCAACGTGCATTAACATATGTGCTGACCCTGTTTGAGAAGGTTTGAAGGAAGTGGCTGAGAGACTAAAGACATTCCTTTTGCAGTATGCATATCAGTGGTAGCAGCGAAGGGTAGCTCCCTCATAGCCCAAACTACCTATAGTAAAAACATGAACTAACCTTAAACAGTGTGCTTTCTATGCAAAAGCAGGCCTATACCAGTGCCCTGGCCACACCCTTCCATTGGATTACTGACCCCAGATCCTCTCATCTAGAAATTCTGGAGCCTCTATTGTGAGGTTCATTAAGGCCTGAGGCTGGCATCTCTAACAGCATCACTGGAGGATCAAATCATAGGACGTAACAAGAACTTAAGAAGATCTGACTCTTTGGATTTTATCTTATTTTTAACCTGACTGGAACAGAACTCAGGGATTTGAACTCAGGAAGTAAACATATATCCACTGGAATCAGTCTTCCTTTAATGACTCCACTGTAGAAGAACAATTTTCTTTTATTCCTCTCTATTTTAAGTCAATTTTCTTTTTCTACATATTTGATGGCCAAACTGTTGAGTGACTACTCTTTTTCTTGTCTTTGCTGCTCCTGAGCATGAACCTGATTCTTTCCTGTGGTAATGGTCTAGGACACATTCCTATGTCCTCCTGGAATTGTCCCGTAGTAAATCCTCAACGAGGTCACATACTTTCAGTCCCTTCATTCTGAGGATCACAAGACAATGTCACAGCAGATGGACTATAGAGGAATTCAGCCACTGTCCAACTTCCTTAGTTCCCTCAGTCTGATTCCTTTTCCACACTTTTCTGGACCCACATTTACATCATGCCATTTGGCTGTACAATATCTGAACTTACTCCCTCTAGCCTTCATTTTCTCTTCTTGGAAAGCCTGGGTTGCTTTCCTGCTTGGACCCAGTATGGCACAGCAATTAAAAGCCCAGACCTGGAGCCAACATTCTGGGATGAAAACCCATCTCTACCATCTCTACCAGAGTTTAGGCATGACATCTAACCTAAACTCTGCCACACACCTTGGCCAATCGTCCGTGCTTCAGACTCCTAAACTGCAAAATGAGGATGCTAATAAGAGTCTCTACCATGTAGAATTCTTATGAGATTCTTATGAATTAATACATATAAGTAAAGTGCTTAGAACCATACCAGACACAGAAAAACACTGAATAAGTGTCAACTCTCATTATTACTTCAGAGACACTTAGTTCATTCTGGGAAGGAAAGCAGTATCTATTTTTTAAATTAGAACAACTCTAATTATATATATTTTACATGGAAGAGAGAACATACAATAGGAGCAATGTACCAACCCTGAGATAAAAGCTTCTGTATAAACTTTAGTATTTATCTACCTGGTATCTTAAATTTGGATGAAATTAATACATATAGATTGCTGTATTGTGCCCTCATACTGTAGCCATAATTTCACCTATGGTTTCACCGCTATGGTACTCCCAGCCCAGCCATAGCCCTTAACCCACAGGGCTGGTTACTGACTGCAACTGGCTCATTGCCAGGGGCACACTCTGATCTAGGTCCAACCAGCCCTGGATCATTTCTGTTCTAGAGAATTTCTGGAAGATAGATAGGTAGCCTCAGCAATACCAGAATATAGAAAGAGCTGGCTTTCCTGAGATGTGCGGATGATTTCTTTGTCTCTGAGAGAATTTTTCTCTACTGCCTACTAGTACCTAAATTCTACCATTAAGAAATTCATCCTTTTTGGCCTTAGGCTTCTACAAGTTGTGAAAGTCAAAATGTCACTAAATGATTCATTTATACCTGACTTGGGTTAAAGACACACAGACTCACAAGAGGTAGGGAGAGATACAAAGTGTGGAGGGAGAGGAAATGAATCTTCAACTTCCCAGTAATACTTTTTCCTAAAACCAGTTCTATTTCCTAGACTGAATCAAAAACGATGACTAAGAATTTTCTAGGCTAAGAAAAATTCCTTGTGAAGAAGAATCTCTCAAGATAGGACTCAGAAAATCCCAATAAGACCTTTCAAATCTTGAGTCAAAATAAGATCACTTGAATTTATTATACTTTACTCAGATCAGGACCTGGAAAACAGCAATAACAAAAGAAAAAAAGGGAGTTTATAGCCTCTTCTGATAAGATCTGCCAATTGACTGTGAACCAATAGTTTATGGCTTTATGGCCAGTTGTAAAATAAGGCCTTATGGATGATAGCCTTTGGGATCAGTGCTGCGGCCCAAATCTGCCACTTCTGTGCATGTGGTTCATGACTACATTTAACCCCCTTATCTTTGGCAGGTGCAGAGCCATCAGGAACACTGCATATAGTTGGGTAGCTTATACGGTGAATAAGAACACTCATCTGAGGGGCAAGTGGGAACTAATATCCGGATACATTCTGCTTCCCTAGCTGAGCTTTTTGACTCAGGAAAGGATCCACCTGGAGGAAGGGTACTTAAAATTCTTTCAAAGGTACTCCAGAAGCTAATGCACAAAGATGCATTTACCTACATGGGGCATATTTTACTAATTCCCACAAAGGAGCTCCATGGGATGCAGCAGTAATCTTGGTGGACGATTTTAGCTGCCCAGAATTACAGACTCCTTACCTATGATGGGGGAATGCTCTATTATACAGGTCTTCAAGAGAAGCAGAGCCCACCATATAAACCAAGCAGGTCAGAACACTTTCTAACATCCCTTGCAGCCAGGGTAAATGACCAATCAAATGCACATTCCCTGGACTATGAATTGAGAATTGGAGATGCTCAAGAGATAGCATGGAGAATCCCTTGGGGCAGCAGCAAATTCCAGTTTCCAAAGCAGCAGAGGCAGGAGTAATGGGAGCTGTGGGAAGCTTGCAGCACCCAGTGTCACAGTGCAGCTGGGCTGCTTGTGACTTGAGACTAGTCATTGTATTCCCTTGTGTCCAGCCTGTTTCCCAGCCTGATTCTCTAAGTTTCTCAGCAGTAAATTCTTTCTGTATTTAAATTGGTCTCAGTGGCTTACACATAGAAATCCTGAGCAGAGGTTATGTTAGGAAGTGCCTAGATGCTGATACCTCTATCATTTAGAGCTAAGACTTATTCTAGAAATGTTATCAGATAGGACCCTTCACCTTCCTACCACCACAGATACAGGTGTACCTACTTCTGAGCCAACCTTCACCTAGCTTTGGATCCAATTCTCTCCCATTATCTCAAGAATCTTAGAACATCAACTATTTCTTTCTTTCTTGTATATTTAAACCCCCATCCATCCACCCACACACTTCAACTAGATCCTTCCTGTCAGCATTTGAATATGATCACATAGCTCCCATTTAAGAATGACTTGCCTTGAGCCCATATGTTTATCTAACTATTGCTCTATCTTACCATTTACCAACTGGAGTGCCAGAGTACTGTATGTTCCAAGAATGGGTTATAGGTGTGCCACAAGATAGTGATGGTTGTAAATGCTCATGGTAATGACTATTTGGTGAATTAGACTCTCTAGGAGTAAGACCCAAGGTGCTCATTTTAAACTTTTCTTGCTAGCACAATGTAATTTTTAAGACTGAGGAATTACATTGTTATTTATTCTGGAAATTCTCCACCATTTTTACCTCAAATATTGCCCCTCCTTCATTCTCTCTTCTTTCTTTCTGCAAAGCATGTTAGACTTGCATTGGAGATTCTCCTCCTACTCTATGCCTCGTAAGTGTTCTTCCATGTTTTCCATCTCTTCATTTCTCTAGGTTCTCATGATTTCTCCCAGATTGTCTACCAATGTCCTAAGTCTCTTGTCTACTATCTCTATTCTACAGTTTAGCACATGTATTTTTCAATGACTATAGTTTTTATTTTCAAATGTTTACTTGAGCCTCTGATAAGGGCCTAATATCCAAAATATACAGAGAACTCATACGGCTCAATAATAACAAAAAAGCACAAATAATCCAATCAAAAATTGGGGAGAGGACCTAACAGACACTTCTCCCTTAGAGGACATACAAATGGCCAACAAATATATGAAAAGACGCTCAACATCACTAGCTATTAGGAAAATGCAAATCAAAACCACAACGAGATACCATCTCACACCTTTTAGAATAGCTATAATCAACAGAACAAGTAATAACAAAAGTTGGAGAGGATGCAGAGGAAAAGGAACCCTCATACACTGCTGGTGAGACTGCAAATTGGTACAGTCACTATTGAAAACAGTATGGAGTTTCCTCAAAAAACTAAGATCTACCATATGATCTGGCAATCCCTGTACTGGGTATTTACCCTAAAGACTTGAAAATCCATATCCAAAAAGATATTTGCACACCGATGTTCATAGCAGCACTATTCACAGGGGAGGCAGGAGTGGAAGCAACCGAAGTGTCCTACAATAGATGATTGGCTAAAGAAGCTGTGGTACATATATACAATGGAATGTTAGCCATAAGAAGAGATGAAACACTGTCATTTGCAACAACCAGACAGAAAAAGTTGAAAATCACATGATATCACTTATATGTGGGATACAAACCTAAAAATAACAAATGAACAGGACAAACAGAGACTCAGGGGCATGGACAATGATTACCATGGACTAGTGGTTACCAGAGGTAGGGGGTGGAGAGGAGGGTTGAGGTGATAGGGTAAAAGGGGGTCAAATATATGGTAGCTGAAGGAAACTGTACTCTGGGTGGTAATCACACAATAGAATATATAGATGTCAAATTATGTACATCTGAAATGTATGCCTGAAAATTATATAATTATATTAACCAATGTAACCCCAATAAACAATAAAAAAAATGTTTACTTGATTCTTTTTAATTTTTCATACTTGTTTGTTCTTTTTTTTATCCATAATGCCTTATTCTTGTCTTCTGATTTTCAAAGTTATTTTCGAACATTAAAAACCCTTTCAGATTCCTCTTATTAGTAGTTCTTGGGTATGAGCTCTTCTGTTTGCTATGTATGCTGATACATTCGCTCTCAGCAGTGTCAACATTTGTGCTCTGTAACTTTAGTCTCTGAACTTATCTTCGCTGGGGATTGTTTCCTTGGAAGCTCCTAAGACTCAGTTCCAAGTGTACCTCTCCTAGAAGCCTTTATGTTTCATTATATAAACCATTTAAAAAAATTTTTGGCTCATAGTTTCTGTATAAAATAAATGTGAATCAGAACCATAAACCATACATGACATGGACTTGGGTTTCAAATTTCTCCAGGGTGTCTTCTTTGTCACCCATTTTCTGCATTCTTGCAATATCTCTGAGTTGGTGGGTTGTATGTCTTCAGCCATTTTTCCCAACTGAAAATCCTCTTCCCAACTCAAGGTTACATGCAGGAGAAGGACAGCCCCATCTCAGTCCCTTACTATGCACAAGGCCAAAGAGATTTGACTCCCATTCCAACTGACCATTATAGCTCCCACTTTAAGGTTTATGTCTTCTCATAATACCCTTGGCAGGCCGTTTCATTTCTATTCTTGTTAAAGATTGCAGACTTACTTTGAGTTCCCATTGCATTTTTAATATTCAGATATTTTACTTTCCTGCTTTGGAGCTTTTTATGTATGTTTTTAGATCTGTAGTATATGTTTTTGTACTACCATATGACTTGAGTAAAAAAGGATGTCTTTCCAAATCAATCAAATCTGTCATCTTAATCAACAATCTGGATTGACATTTTAAACACTAAGTAATTCTCAAAGACATTAAAGTTTAGAAATCATACATAAAAGTTTTAAAATCACTGCATTTACAAATTTAATACTTTTTTTCACCACTGCACCCCACTCACCACCCCACAAACACAAGCCAAATGCTCAATTTCAGTTTTACTTCCTACACATTTTCGTCTTCTTACTACTATCCAATTCACTTGAACCATTGGAACCTTTTCGAACTTAAATCTCTGTATCTAACTTTCTCCCTTAAAATTCTACCCACCTTATACTATCAGGGTAGTCTATCTATAGCATGTATTTGTTCAAGCCTAAAATCCTTCCATTCTCTGTAAGATAAAGCCCAAAGTTCCAAGAACTATGTAAAAGATCATTCATGATCCAGCCTTTATCCATCCTGCTTTTTATCTCAATGTCTTGAACTTGACCTCATGAGGTTTCCAACATAGACTATGTTTATGAACTTCAGTCTCGTGCATACTAAAATGACCTTATTCCTGTACCCCTTTCTTCCTAAACTATCTAACTTCTATTCATGTTTCAAGATTCAGCTCAGGCATTATCTCCTCTAGAAAGAGTCTTTGACCTTCTAGGCAGTGCAAAGGCCCCTCCTTTGTGCTCCCAGAGGACCCTATACATACTGTGCCTTAAAACATGTTGTCACAAGACAACAGCTTCCAAAAGGAAGGGATTATCTTTTATCTTTGTATTCCCAGCATCTGGCTCAGAGGCTGGCACATTGTAGATAACGTTTGTTGAGCTTAACTAAATTATTAAGAATCTCAGAAAACCAGCTCTCTCTAATGAGCTAGATTCTCTCTTAAAATTTTATCTGCTTTGGAATGTTTAACCTGGTCAGAAAAACATGTCCTCAAAAGTTTTGGACTAAAAAGTTTTTCAGTAGATTATGTGCTTGGAAAGTTGGGATCAGTCCAGTAGAAATGTTCAACCCTTGTTGATATGCTCATTTGGCTCTCCCAGGTTGACAGAAATACCACTTTAGTATAATTCCTTAACAAATTTACAGATTTTTCCCATTTACTCTAACATAGAAGACAGTAATAACAATCTCATTGAAAAATAAAGAGATTGACAAAAGAATAGAGAACCAATTAAACATATTTTCTATTGTTAAAAATATGCACTGTGACTCCAGTTTTGGACAGGAAAAAAAAAAAAGAAGCAATACAAATGATCAAAAACTGACTAGTAACTGTACTCCATATTAAACCTTTTCAGATGACTTAAGAGTCTTCCTTTTCATATATTAGAATACCTTGTAGCACTTTGAGTTTCCATAAAAATTTCCCCCTTATAATGGACAAAAATTGGGCTAGGCAGCAAAGACCTTTGAGATATTTTATGCCACAAAAATGACCTTTATTTTTATTTTCTGCTGTGTGAGTTAAGTGCACACAGGGATTATGAAGGGATTTAAAATATTTAAAAAGGGTGAGTTACTTTTTAAAAAACATCTTATTACTTTTTAAGTAATAAGCTTAAAAAAGCTTTAAAAAGGAGATTTCCTTGGAGTATTCTTTTCATTGTCTCTGTTCTCCACCTAGGTTACTTTGAACATTTGAGGCTCAAAGGATTTAATCAGGGTGAGTTAATTCATTCATATGTAAACCCTGAGGTGCTTTCAAAAATTCCATTTTTCATTAGAGAAAAGGAACATCAAGGCACTTGCCTCAGATTACTATATTGTTGACAGAGTTGGGAACAGTACTTAGAATTTTCCTACTAGATTTCTTTGAAGCTTATAAGTCATTAAAATAACTTTGAACAATGCAATGAGTGTGAAAACAGGTATGGGAATTTTTCCTAGCTGTTGTGACCTGCAAAATGTTCCCAGGGAGTTGTGGGTGGGAAATAAGGTTCAGAAGGACTGAGATGTTCTTCTCCAAGTAAGAGGTGGGGGAGTGCTGGAGCTTTGAATGACCTGGTGCAGTTTGGCACTTTGATTACTATTTCTTCATATTCACCCTAAGAAAGAGAGTATTCCCCAAATTCCTTTTTTTTTCCCTTCTTTAATTCTTCCCGCCCCGACATACATACACACTTCCACCCTGACCTATGAATGTTGCCATTTCCCCTTAAGAACTGGATATCTGAAGGCAGAGCATCTCCTCCCACACACAGCCTGCACTTGGGCCTGGCACACCTGGGATATGGTCCATGGCTCCACCTGGGGCACGAACCCTGGACCGTCTGCGTGTAAAGCAGACATGCTAACCCCTACACTATGGAGCCACCCTAGTATTCCACAAATTCTTTAACTGTACTGCCATACCATAATATAATTTCCAAAACCTAAGATTCTTTTATCCCACTAAGTCTTTTCTTTCTGCAGCTGAAATTAGCAGTCTATGTAAAAAACGCGGACATATATATTCTTGACAGACCATCACAGAAACCTCCCCATCTGCAACTTCTGGAGTTGCTGCTGTCTGCACTTTCCCAACTCACACTCATGCCTACCTAAGTGCCCTCCTGTATAGAAATAAACATGTGTCCACAGGACTCTCACACTGCTTTTGTGGTCAGCACCTGGCTCTTCTCTATAGATACTCCTCTAGTCTACCTTTACAGGTGTGCACATCAGGACCAACCAGAAAGCTTAAAAGCCGATTACCAGTCCCACAACCAAACTCTCTCAAATTCTGATTGAGCAGGACTGGAGAAAAGCTCGAGCTGATGTATTTTTAAAAAACTTTTCGTTGGATCCGATGTGCAGATGTCAAACTATAGAACAGGAGAGGAAGCCTTAACAACCTTGTTTTAAAAAGGGCAGGTGAAGGAGAGAGAGAGGTTCATCACTGTGAATTCACTTGTCTGATAATAATCTATGTGTTTCTTTTCTAATAACCACTGGATATCTATCAAAATTTACCTATTTCTTAGGCTATTGTATTCTTGAGCTATGTCTGCTTGATGCCCCCAAGCCTGTTTGTCTGCTAGCAGGGTTTTGCATTTCTAATTGACAGCAGACCTTTTCTTTATAGAAAAGAAGGAAGAACCTATACTAGACATAAAAAGAACGCCTAATTTAGAAGTCTGTGGTAGAAATTATCTTACCAAATTTATTTAATAAAATATGAGAAAGCTTCTAAATGTTTTCCCAATTTGGAACCAACATACTTGGCTGACAATAAAAATAACAAGTAAACCTTTCCAGAAATGAAAATGTAACTTGAAATTAAAAGATAAAAAGTTGCAGTTCATCTAGGAAAGGCAAGTGCTACAATTGCAATTGTTGTACTACTATGATCACTGTTTCAGGAAATGTCTTCCGCACAATAGCCAAGAGGTAGAAGCAGCCCATGTGTCCAAGAATGGATGAATGGACAAACAAGATGTGATACATACATACAATGGAATATTACTGAGCCTTAAAAACGAAGGAAATTCTCACACATGCTAACCATTGGATGAACCTTGACGACATTCTGCTAAGAAAAAGCCAACCAAAAAAAAGACTAATACTACTTGATTCTACTTATATGAGGTACCAGAGTAGTTGGATTTATAGGAACAGAGTGTTTTCCAGGGGCTAAAAGGAGGAGAAATGGTAAGTTGTTATTTAATGGGTAGAAAGTCCCAGTTATCCAAGATAAAAAAAATATTCTAAAGATTGGTTGCACAACAAAGTACATATACATACTTAACACTTAGAAATGTTTATGATGGTAAATTTCATGATATATATTTTACCACAACTAAAAAGGGAAAAAATGTCTTCTGGTTGAAAAATCAAGTACAGTACATTTGTGACTAGGTAATTGGTATTGTCAGTTTAGATAGGTCACCA
Source organism: Eonycteris spelaea (assembly GCA_003508835.1). Lineage (NCBI taxonomy): Eukaryota > Metazoa > Chordata > Mammalia > Chiroptera > Pteropodidae > Eonycteris > Eonycteris spelaea. The sequence goes on from PUFA01000175.1 coordinate 1,907,232, forward strand.
TAGAATTGAAATTAGAAAAAGTATAAGTCAGTTTTGACTTTAACACATATGATACTTGGTCAAAATTAGGGAGCTTCTTATTTATCTCTTCATTCTTTTAAACTCTCGAAAAGTATTTGTCGCACATCTCCTGAGCTTTAGTTTCACAGAAACTTAAATGGCTTTGGTCAGCCTCGTTCTTATTTGGGGGCAGGATCAGATTCTGTCTAGGTTGTCCCACGGCTGTATTTCTGGTGACCTGACACTTCCAGATCTGGGTCACCTCCTGTCCGGCCAATGCTTTTTCCACTATTACTAAAGATTCCCTAAAAGTTTGAGTCTAAAGCAGAAGGCATCAAATATGGCTCCTATGGGTTTTCTGGGTCAAGATCAGAACAGGTAACTCATCATTTGTCAAACTTGGGATATCGTCAACCTATTCCTGATGAATAACTCATCTGATTATTCCTCAATCTTATAATCTCAGACTCTGGGAAGCTGTGACACCACAAGTCACTAGCGAGAGATGAGGCAAGTGGCTTTAAGCCCAGTTGGCATGTTCCCCTACCCACCAGTTATCCTTGCATATCTTAGAGACCAAGGGCGTATTGATGGGAACAGGCTTAAAGGTCTACGAGACAGGACTTTGCAATCTAAAAGTTCCTGCTTAGGAGTTCAGCTTTATGTGTTATCTTTTTACTGCTAGCCTTCTTAAGGAAATTAAAGAAAGCACTTTGCTAGAAAGTGAAGTAAGAGACAGATTCCTGAGTCCAACAAAACCAAGTTACAATTCGAATTTATGACTTGTTTTGTAGCAAGGACATTTGTCTAGACTTGTTAAAATATGCAATCTGAAACTTGCTAATATCTACATAGCAAAAATTCACATCATCACCACACCTTTTCCTCCCTGACTCTTTGCATGCATTTACAAGTGACAAACACTTCTTTTGTTGGATTATACCTTTGCAACCTCAACTTGCATGCACATAACCCAACTCACATGCAGTATCAGATTCAGAAATTAAATTTTTGTTTTAAGGACTATCGAAAATAATGATATATAAATCCAAATATCCTTGTCTCTCCGCCTACGAAATGTGGCTTCATGGCATGAATGAAGCAGCTTCTCTAAACAGTAAGAAGGACAAGACAAAAAAATTTAACTAAAGTTACAGCTGGAATGTTGAGTATGAAGAATGAAACTGCTTAATATTCAGACCATTTCCGCAGGCGCTAAGCTGCCTCCACGGAACTGGGCTGACAACTTTTAGTGCGGAAGTTAGCAGGTGTGGTAAACCACTGCTATTTCTACCATCATCTTTAAAGGTTTGTGATGTACTTTTTATTTAGTATTGGTGACGTTGAAATCTGTGGCCATTTGATGACAAGATAATCAGGTTTCTAATATTGCAACAAAATCACCCCCTGTGTTTCTTAACTAAAATCTTACAATCTGACAATCATTAGCTTAGTCTCTCCCTTAGAGCTTTCCTGTATTCCATCCTTGACCACTGGCAACTTATACTATAAATCTTTTTTTGTTGTTTTAATTAAAAAAATTTTTTCAATTACAGTTGACATTCAATATTATATTAGTTTTAGGTGTACAGCATAGCAGGTATTTATATAACTTATGAAATGATTCCCTCCAATAAGTCTAGTACCCACCTGACAGTTATTACAATGTTATCTACTGTATTTCATATTTAACATCCTCGTGACTATTATATAATGGAGACATAATGTCACACACGCATCATCAGCACACATTGATAAAAAAGCATGAATAAGAACAAAATTGTGGAGGGGTTACAAAATGCCTTTGCAGTTAGATCCCCCGAAGTGACCTGGCTGGCCTTGTAGCTCTTGGACAAATAAACTTTAAGGTAATTCAGTTTTGGTCACTCTATTATATTTATAGTAGTGAAGACTGTACGTTTGTAATTCATTTGAACATCAACTTTTTTCTTCGCTTTTCTTATATCATTTGAAAAACTTGGTTAATCCAACTGAAGGCTAAGACACAGTTTCAGAGGCATTTGCTGTCCTCTCTTAGTCTTTTTTACAATACGATTTTCTCTTTATTGTAATGGATAGCTGAGAAGGAACTGAGAAGAGGAAAAGCAAAAAGGGAATTTTTAGGGTAGCAATAACAACTGAACCATTAAATATCATTGAGCTTCTAGATAAAAGTAGCTGGTCTCAGCATATACAGACTGCATAGCACTGGTTCTGTGGCTTGGTAGTACTAAATGGTTGTGACTTCCCACCATCTGCTTTATTAACTTTTTCTATCCACTTGAATTTATATTGCCCAATTAGTTTAATATTCGAGTGAATCTTCCCTTTCAAGTAAGAGTCAAAAAGGCAAATCACATCTTGAGCTAGGAGTCAAGTTTGACTTTAATTTCTGGTGGTTTCTTCAAATGCATTTCACCATCCTTAGCCAAATTAACTGTCAAACATTGCTTGCGATGAACCTAATTAGAAGCTTTAAATTTCTTAGGGGGAAACTTGACTAGAGATTCTTGCCTCTTATGAAACTACTTTTGTTTCCAGACATATACCAGATTAAAGCAATTGAAAAGGATTGACAAATTACTCATTTAATTGGAGCTTATATTTAACTAACAGATATTACTATAAAGCCCTGTGCTCAAATTCATTGCCAAGAACCACTGTTCAGAAGTCCTGCTTATAAAGAATAAAGGCCTAACATAATAGCAGTAACAATATTAACTAATATCATTCCTCTCAGCAGTTTACAAAACATTCACCCGTACCTTTACTCTCTTACTTTTAACACCATACTTCTTTATATGAAATCAGATCTATTTCACTTTACACTTAGAAATTTCTGCTGTAAAATTGTTTCAACTCTGCATTAAGAAAGCAGCAGTTTTTATAAACATTATATTTCATTAGAAAAATAATACATATCACAGAAAACTTTCCACTTTGCTTTCTCTAATTTCTCTTGTATGCTGTCCAAAGCCATTCAATGCTAAATAAGAATCATTTCTCTTATGATAATTTTCCTTTTCTTTACTTATATTTCCTTATCATTTGTTGAGTTGTTTTAAGGCCAGCTCTTTATGCTCACTGAGCCTGTATGCTCTTTAATTTGCCTGTTTTCCTGCCAAAGCAGAGTTTCTGAAGGAGAGCAATATACTGAGAAGATTAACTTAGATTTTCTTTACCACTAGAAAACCCTTCAAAGCGATTTAAGCACTGTGGTGCTTCAGAGTCACAATTTTCCCATTCTCAAACATGTGCCTTTGTTTTATGATTCAAGATAAGTTACAGATGGCCAATAGCTGCCAATCTCCTCCCAGAAGGCAGCCTCAGTCAAGTTCAAAAGGATCAATGGGCACAAAACAACAACAACAATAAGAACAAAAAGCAAATATCTACCCAATTATAAAGTTTTTGTAGAGAAAAAGCGCCTTGTTTTTATAATCATATTAGAGGAGCTTAGCAGCACGTCTACCAGGCAGGTATGGGAATTCTTTCTCAACACCTGTGTATTCCGTCCTTTCTGGTTTCTGTTTTTTGCTTTCTTCTGCCCGCGTCACTTCTTGTGGCTGTTTGCCAATGATGCCAACACTTGTTGAGGTGGGGCTGAGAAACTGAAATTGCTTCATATACAGCTTTGGCCCTTTGGGCTCTCTCTATCCCCCAGGGAGGATTGGACTGGAAAACAGCTTCATATCAGGCTCTGTTAGGTGTGACAATGCACTTCTCTCTGTTCTCAGCGTGTGCTTTGAGATTGTAAGACCAAAAAATAGATTTGGCTTTATCAGGCCTTACTATTTTTCTTTTCAGAAGACCTTGGTATTGAACGCTTGGGTTTCTTTTGTGCCATGCTTAGCCGGTAACAGAAAAACTTATTTATTGCACTGTAGCTCCTTTCTTTCTCGATTGTAAGCCTGATTAATATTTATGGATAAGAATGAGGGTTACACTAGCACACACACAAAAAGAGCATACTAGCAGTAGCCCTTAATCTCAGAAATGGCTTATATACTGAGTACAGATATTCTAGTGCTGTACGAAGGCAGGTTGGCTGGTAGACATTGATCCAGCTTATTTCTTTGAATTTAGCAAGATCTCAATTACCGAAAACCTCTTCACTCTTTCAAATATAACCCTGATATGTACTATATAGAATGACCCGAGGCCAGTCTTCCTTGGTTCTCTGTGTGCTAATGACTTTAAAGAAAGGCTGCCTGCCTAAATAACTTGTTTTTAACACTGAGACCTTAGCCCTCAGGGAACTTAGCTACTGCTCCAGTTTCCAATCATGTATTTATTCCACTGAACTTCAGCTCTGATGGCCAAGGAGCAACACGATACAGTAGAGAAAAAAGAAAAAAGAAAAAAGAACACTAGCTAGAGAGTCTGAAAACCTGGCTTTGAGTCCTGCTTCTGCAGTTTTATTAGCTGTGACTTTGGGCAAATCATGTCATTTTTCTCTGCTTCCACTTTTATATATTGAAAATGCTAAGGTTGGACAGTCTGGTTTTCAAAGATTGCACCCAATTCTGCGTCATCTGGGATCTAATGATTTTTGTTTTGATTTCCTAATTTGTACTGAAGGTCAGCCCATGCTCAAAAACTTCATGATTAGAAGTGAGACACTTCTTGCCTTAAGAAATGGATTTATAGATGAGGGACTGTCATCTTATTCAAACTCCTCACAATGTAGGACGCTGAGTGGGATGAGGTATGTGCAAGTACAGCATGGTGTTGGGCTGCTCATATTCGAATTGAGTCCCTAATTGATTTGGGGAAAGTTACTTAAAGCTCTCCGTGCTTCAGTACTTGCATCTAAAAATGGGATTAATAATAGTCCTATGGCATTAGTTTGCTACAAAAATGAAATGAGCTAGTACATATAGAGTTATCAGAACTATGCTATCACATTACAGATGGTCAGTAAGTGTTAGCTTCTCTGGATTTTTTCCCAGTAATGGTCTGTATACTATATGTAAGGAAGGGTAACTTATTGTCGTTCAGGGCAGAAATTCAAATTTTTGGACAATTTTATTGTTAGAAAGTTCTACCTTATCGTTGGAATTCATCCAAGGTAAAGTTTATCTCTTTATCTTGCATTAATTTGTAACTTCTCTTACATAAACACTTACACAGGCATTTCTGGAAACTATTCATAGAGGAAAAGAATGGAGCCTTGACCCCAACTAATAGTAAACTCTTCCCTTGTAGTGAGTGAAGATGTTTGTTTAATTACTGGGATTTTGTCTTATTTTTATAGAAAATCCAAACCTTCTGGGTGGGGGGAACAATTAAATTGTATTCCTATAGCATATTATAACATAAAATAATCTACTTATAAGAAAGGGATACTGCAAAGAACTGAAAAGTATCAGCTGTAATTTTTAAAGTCTGATACCCTTGGCCATTAAATATGAACAGTGGTCACAGGGGGCCTAGCTCTCGGTCAAAGTTGCAATGAGGCCTGAGAGTTTGTGTATCAACTAGTTCCCCTATGACTTTATTAAATGAAATAAGACTAAGCTATATTTTGCATTTTTTTTTGTCTGTCATTCAAGGCATTTTGTAAGAAAGATTCTTATGATCTACTCTTTGTCACTTCAGATGACTCAGCTGACTAGAAGGGTCACAATTTTCAGGTTTGAGTCAGGATCCTCTGAAGAGAGACATTAAGAGGGCTTGGAACACCTGGCACAGGTAGTCCTTTGCTGGGTTCATCAAGTCTTTCCTTTATTTCCAAGGTTCTCTAAAGATATCATGACAGCCCCTGCTATAAATGCCTTACCATCACACTTCAGTGGTACTCTTTTAAATCCAAGTCTGCTATATTGCCTTTCTATTTCTACTAATTAGAGCTACTCAAACTCAAATATCAAAGAGTGCCTTTAAGTAAATTAACAAATTAATGGTGCTATGTATTAGTGAAGCCTCATGTTACCACTGAAAAGAAAACTAAGCATTTAGAATCAAAAGACCTTTGTTCAAATCAATTATCTACTTACTAAGAGACCATGACTAGTTTTACTCAAACTCTCTGGGACCTCAGCTCTCTCGCCTACAAAATAGGGCACTAACATAGATGGTAATTAGGTTTCATCAATGAACAGTGGCTGCTGGGAGTGTAGGTTAAAGATTGTGAAGCCAGGTGTGCAACCCAGGGTGAAAGAATCCCCAAATCGAAGATCTGCCACGGAGAAGGAAGAGCACACATGGCACAATATGTTAGCCATCCCTGGACTTTTCAAACATTCGTCTGAGGAGAGTATAAATATAAAACAAGAAACACAAAATTGATTTTTTAAGCCAAGTTTTATTCAAATGCTACCATCAGTTTTAGCGGTTTTATTATTAATAATGAGCTACTAGAAGAGAAATGAAAGGAGAAATCTGCCTGTGTCTTCTGTATTCAAATCAAGTTATTTTTGTTTTGTTTTTCGTTCGTTTGTTTTGTTTTGTGTTGTTGCTGTTGTTTTGTATGTTATTAGTAGCATTATCAGTGGCCCTCTGAAGATAAAACCATCTTTATTCTACATGTTCTCTAAGTGAATGAAAGTGGGCCGAATGGGGTAGGTTTCGGACAAAGTGGGAAGAAGCTATCATGTGCTGGTAGGCCCAAGACAGAGGTGCCACAGGAAACAAGAGGTAGGGCCTTTCAGTGTTTCTCACATCATTCCACACAGGCAGCCACTTACTTTGCCTAGGCATTGAGCCAACCCTGGCAGGAGATTGGATCAAGGCTATTTGCATGTCTCTTTTCAGAACATTAAGTTTAATCTATCCATACAAAATGAAGAGGAGATCAATGCAATCATGCAGATAACTTAATTTAGGTGGAGAAGGAAGAGGAAGAGGGAGAAGAAAAGAAAACAGATTGCTTTCAATAAAGTACAAATCTTATTTTTTGTAAAGTATAAAGCGTGACATCTTTGGAAAAGATACTTTAGTGTTTTGATGGAGAGTCGAGAATTTCCCTGATGGGTTTCAAGGAATAATAATGGTAAAAACAGAAACACATATCTACTACATTGCAAACATAGTACTTGGTACTGTCATTTATGTATTATGTCATTTAATCGCCACCAGCTCCATGAAATGTGATCTAGGGCCTAGAATGTCATGTGCCTGGTCCTATTGCTCATGGCAATAACAGACAAAGCCCAGCCTTAGAATCTGAGGCCATGATTCAAAGTATGTGGAAAGACCAAGAAATTTTAAACGCACTGGCAATTCTGTGTTGAATCTCTTTTATATATAGTCCCCTGATTAGTTCTAATTCCCATTGACTTGGTATAATACAAGCTATTCAGCAATGTGATACAGATAGATATTTCCTTTTCAAAATATTGCACAAATAATGATTTCCTCCTTCTGTCCACCATGCAGGAGAAGGAGGAAAAGAGCAAGGTAATAGGAATTTATCTGCAAGCTATAAAGCCTTCCTATCCTTTCAGTAATCACCGAGGGGGAACTCCTAGTTACTAAGGAGACCATAACAGACTCCATTAGGTTCAAGTACAACACTTTGGTTGCCTGGCTAGGGAATGCCAAAAAAGCAAAGGAAAATATTATCATTGCTGAAATCATTTGATGTCTGTGACTAATAAAAACATGTTGGCAAATTGAATTTTTAGAAATGCCCAAAGGGCTTGGTTTGAGCTATAAATTAGTAGCATACAGCAGTTCTGTCTACAGAAAAGAAAAAAAGACAAAGATGTCAAACTATTTTAAAATTTATCTGAATAACCAAAAGTGCCCAACAGAAGCCTTAAGCAACCAATCCATGTCCTTTATTCAATTTTTTTACACTTAAATTTTTTCTTTCTCTCCTTTCCCTTATAGCTAAATAATAAAGTCTGTACATTTTGAGTCACATTATCCTTGAATTCTAAGGGACCTAGAGGGCTTCTGGACCTTCTTATTTAATATCTCATCAATACCAGAATTATCCTTAAAGAATCTCTGAGAAACTGCACCCACCTTAGAGACTATGAGGACTAAGGAATCCATTCATGTATGTGCTGTGCCCATTAGCACGTGGGGGAAGCCAGAGGTAGAAAGAGCTGGGGGTAAGCCAGACTTCCAATTACCTCTTGACCCAGGTCCCAGAGGTTACAGTGGGCCTGCCTGAAGATGTTCATCCAGCCTCTGCTTGATCATTCCCAGAGCTCGAGGCCTTTGCCAGAACCCATCCTGTCTTGTTATGGATGCAGCTCTGACTGTTGGAGGTTGCTTTCTCATGCTTTGCCAAAATCTACTTCCTAGTGTTTTCTTCCCATTGTTTTCATGGTATTTCTAGAACAATGCTATTTGACTTAACTTCCTCTCCTCTGGAATAGCCCCTTGGATAATTGAAGCCAACTGTCATGCCTCCCCTATATACTGTCTCCTCCAAAATAAATATCCTCAGTTTCTGAGATCATAAGACAAATATATAACAATTATAACAACAATAAGAGGCAGAGCATAAAATCACCATAAAACAAAAAGGCGGTTTGGAAATCAGAATTTTAAAAATTGAGGTTTTTTTTTTTTAATTTAAAAACTAAAATATTTAACTGATATTGAGAAGCACTCTTTCCACAGAGTTCCTGCACTCTATCCAAGTCCTCCTGTCAAAATGGACAGGCAGTTTGATAAGGCTTTTCCTTAGGGACACAGTGCCAGCACCTAGAGATCATTCAGCAGTTCTTGCCAAGTTGCATTTATTTTTGCTCTTGTTTATTTACTATTCATGACTACTTTGAGAAAAGGTTCTAGAAAAATACCTATCTGCATACAAGTAGTTGTGACATAATTTCAAAATTTGAATTCCATCTATTAAAAGTAGGGGCATATTAAGAAAACTAAATCTTTAGTTCTTTTAATTCCCTATATTTTGTTATAAAAAATTCTAAACATACAGAAAAGTCAAAATAACTTTACAGTAAACACCCTTATGCCTAATACCTAGATACTAGAATTAACATTTTTGCTACCTTCGATTTGTCACATATCTCTCAGTTTTTCTACCATCATCAACCAGTTTTAATTTTTTACGCATATCAATATAAATTGCATTCATCAGTACACCTAATCCCTACACTTCAGCATGCATATCATTATCAGTTCTTTTCTGATACTTTAAATTAGACTCTCTTCTGAATCCCTTTTCTATCCTTTTCCTCATTTCTTCCACTTTCTTAACTTCTGTACCCTTCTTCCCACTTTCTATCCCCAACTTCTAAGTGATAAAAGGAAAGTGAAAAATCTGAGCATGGTGCAGTCTTGAAGTAGCATCGGGACAGGTTGCTAATGACCACACAGGGCCTCATACCTGTTATCACCACAGGCCTGGGATGGACAAGGTTCTCATGAATAAGCTGATGCAAACCAACTTACAAGAGAGGAGGTATAGATTAGCATGACAACTTAATAATTTATTATGAGAAACACAGCTATCAAATTCCCAGGTGCGTACATTTCTTTATCAGTTCAGTCTCTCCCTGAACTAATGAGAGGCCAACTTGTAAAGGATTTTGGTGGATAGAGACACAAAGGAAAGGAATTAGTTAGAAGGTCTTAGCGGCATGAAGCAGAGACCTTATCAGCGTTGAAGTTTCAACAGCTGGCCAGCACGGTGCCTGACACCAAAGGGGTATTTCATACTTAGTACAATGATGAAATGAGCATGTGAATACTAACTACCACCATAGTAGAGCTGCCACACAGACCAGGCATTCATGTTATGGCTCTGGGCACCTCTCACCTGGATTGCACAGGGTGAACCCTGCCCAAGCCCACCCCTCCAATTCCCTTTAAAGAAGTTCCATGAGTACAATTCTCCTTTGAGTAATGCATTCTCTTTTAGCCCTTCTGTATGTCATGTAATTAGCTTTTGTGAAGTCCTAATCTTCCTGTTTGGGTCTGGAAGACAACCTGTCTTTAAAATGGGAGATCGGCGTCTCTAATCCCATCTTTGATAAACTGATTTCACTGGCTTTACTCTAAAAAAAGGCGGGGAGTGATTCCCTAGTGCCCCAGTGTACTCCTTTCAAACACTGGAGAACACTGTCTTCCCTGATGAGTGAAAATCACACCTTTTCCTATCTTTGAGATTTATGTCTAATAAAAGCTGTGAGTGATTTATTTGCTGGGCTTCCTAATTACCTGCCCACAAAGACTTGGCAAGGTGAGCTCTTCAGTGGAAAGGCAGCAGCACAAACAGGCAGATGCCACACTTTTCATCATAGATAACTTTTCCATAGTTGCAGATAAATCCAATTTTGACAAATCAAATTCACTTTGAAATCATAAAAGGAGACTTCCAGCTGTAAAGTCTCAAGGTGAATCCTTTGGTTACATAACAACTTCCTAATAAAGCTGTTTCAAGGTTTAGATATCATCGATCGGGTTGTTTTATAACAAGGAATTCCTCTCCCCTATTGCTTGAACACCATTCCCAGCCCTGATCACTTTCCCTACGTGGATACATGATAAATATCAATAAACATCATCATTTCATGGTAGTATCACACCCTTTAGAATTTATTTGAATGAAAGCCATTACGGTATTAGAACGAAAAATGACAGAATCAAGTCTCTGTTCTGTGTGAGTCTACCTACAGATTGGAACAAAAATCAGATCCTTTTAGGCATTGGTACCTCAGTGGCAAAATGCCAACTGCCAGCTAGAGTTTTTCTCTAATTGCCTCTATTATAACCAAGCAAAACACAAGGTTCAGATCCAGATAAAAAAAAACCTTCAAGAGGATAAAAAGATACTATGATGCGGAAAGTAGGCTTTGCTCACTGGGGATTCGAATGCTCTGACAGCATATGTGCTCAGTTTCATGACCGAGGATAGGACTCAGTCTAGATAAACAGAGAGCATTTCATCTAAGCCTGGCTTCAAAGGCCATATTAGTTCAGACATCATTTGTTCTTTTTATTCCTTTTATGTTTCTGTCTCCAGAAACTTTTATTATTATTATTTTTAGAAACTAAAGCACAAAAGGAAACTGAAAAAGCTACAAACTGATTTGGCAACAGCTAAGCAAGAGGCTGCCATCACAGTCCTGGAACTCAATGAGAAGATAAAGGCTCTATTTGAAGGAACGCCAGCCCCTAGAGGTCAGTATTAGCACGTGACAGTTGCACTGGCCTATGGTCCTGGGTGATGTATATAGTTTTATTGGCAACAAAGCAAAAAACAAGGTCACAGTGCCAGGCGGCACACTGGCCCAGCAGCATGCTGACCTGGCCTGACCTCCATTCTGCATGAATGGACACAGCACGAACTACTAACTTTATACTGAGTTCACTTTCACCACAAGAGAGACAGAGAATGAATGAATAAGCAGTTCTTTAAAGGAAAGTCTGAAGCTGAAGAGCTGGACTGAAATAGATCTGACAAGTGTCTTTGCACAAACCGGGTGGCAGTGAGGGAAGTGCAGGGACGAAGGAGGAAGACCTAAGGCCTCCAGGGACGGGGCTCTGGAGTCGGGCAAGGAGAGGAGCTCATCTAAAAACGTAGACAGGCTTAAAGACTAAGACACAATAGGCAAATGAACCAGTAACGAGCAGGTAAGTCTGGTTAAAGATAAAATCTGATGGGTCAGAAAAATTTTAACAACCACTTTGGTTTGGATTTTTTTAAGCCTTCTCTAAAAGACTCTTAGCAATAATATTAACATTTAACACTATGTTCTAGGCATTTTGTTAAGTACTTCACGTGTATTTAATTCTCAGAAGTAAGTACATTTATGTAGTCTACAAGAATAAGCAGCGGCTTAGAGACGCTGATAACCTTGCCCCAGGCAAGATGCCTGTGAGCATCACCTGGGCAGTCAGCCTCCAGACAGGAATTTACTCTACCCCATGGTGCCTGTGCAGTTCTAACACAGTCAGCCTATTTCAATCTCTGCTATGCAGCAATGATATCAAACCACCTTCTGCCTGGTGGATCTCTTGCAAAACTGTGGTTCCCTGGGATAAATGTCTTCCTCTGATGTGTGGCATTCTTGTAAAGCCAGGAACATGCCATTGTTCTTACACTGGCTTCCTTTATTACTCATAAGTAAGAGGAGGACCATGGAAATAAATAGAGGAGGAGGAAGTAGGCGATGGGGTGGCTTCAGAAAGTGAGACACTCCCAGCATCCTGACCACACGGTAAAAACTTTTAATATGAGTTTGGTTTTAATTTTCAGTTTTAAATAGCACTTTCCCAGAGCTGAAATGGCATGTAACATAGTAACCTTGAGACATATACTGAAGGTTAATTTGTTTTTCTCTTTCCACAGAACAAAATATAGTTTATGAATTCACCTTCCCCACCATGAAACTTAAAAAATTAAAATCCTTGGAAAATATTATCCATTTAAAGATCTTTATAAGACCTTTAGGCATCATAGCCAGATTTCAAATTAGTTGTATAAGAAGCTGACACTGACTTTATAGTACATTGGAGAAAGTTCCCTAGCTCACTTGAAAGAGGCTTTCAACACCTACTCTGTATTTGTAATCTTGTGAAAAAAAAATTATTGCAAGATATCTAATTCTCGTTACTCTCACTCTACAAAAACAATATCATTTGCTGTCTAATGATAATTTTGTAACTTTGATAGGTCAAAATTAAAATAATACTGAAGTACCAGGACTCTAATAGTTTGAGAGAGTATAGAAAACATTAAATTCCACCTTGCCTTCTTTGCCCATTTTTTCTTTATATTCCTGTTTTAAAAACAACCAGTATAGGGGGAAAACAAAAAACAAAAAACTACTGTCTTATGAACAGACAAGATTTAAACAAAATAAGTTTTCCAAGGTCAATTATGGTTAAAAACAGTGACTCCCTTGTGGACCTACATGTTGCTTTTCTTATTTGGTGGAGAACTGAGTCAATAGACTGACATATTGGACTAAGTAAGGTCTTAAATCAGGTATTTGTACATTCTTACCCTCGCCCGGGTCCCATGCAGCCTCACCCTGAATTCAATAGCCCAGGAGATTGCCAAGGCCATTGTGGCCCCAGAGTAATACTAGCTCTCATTCCCAGGGACTTTGGTCACCTTGCCCTACCTCTCAATTCACTTGAGAGTCAAGTCTGAAAAGCTGTCGGTAACTTTAACACATGACCCCCATTTAACCACAGAACAATTAGGGTTAACCCACCTCCCACACACATTCCTCAACCAGAACACTACCCCTCCCCTAGTTATCTTGTGTCCTTTTATAAAATGTTTGTTTTTAGTTCTCAGACCTTTGTTTGCAAATGACAGATGCCCCAGTCATAATAGCTTAAGGAAAAAAGGTGATATTGGCACAAGTGTAACCGAACTAGGAAAGGGCAAGTTATTAGTCTTGGAGTCCAATGGATTCAGGGTCTCAGGTATTACTTGGTGTCTCTCATCTCTGCTTCTCTCTGCATTGAAACTTTATTCTCTTAAGTGGATATCAGAAGAGACTTGGAAACACAGCAAAAAGCAGCTATGGGCTGTTTTTTGTCCTCCAGAGAAGAGAAAAAAAATTTTTTTCCACCAGCTCCAGTTGGAAAAGTATAAGGAAGAACTCTGTCCTGGCTTAGGCTGGGTACTAATGCAGGCACATGAACTAATCTTTGAGGCCAGGGAGAGGGACAAGTTTGGACAAGCCTTGGTCATGGTGGGGTCAAGGGAAATAAGGTTGGGGGAAAAAGAATGTTCTGATTGATAGCTTCCACCAGAAGCACAGGGCTGGATCGGGATAAAAGCACTCCCTTAAAGGAAGGGATAGCCTATTACTGGAAAGAAAGAGTGAAGGACAAACCCAACACATACAAGACATTCTCACCTAGTGGTCAAATATAATGTAATGCTTAATGAATTACCCATCCATGAATATTTGCAGTTTTTAAGTAAATGCTTCTTGGTGAACAAAAGAATTTTATGATTCAAGAAATAAATGTCCAGTTCCAGACCCCATAATAGATTGAGAGTGAACTATTTTCGGAAGAGTCCGTTCCACCCTCCATCAGGTGACATCATAGTCGTCTACTCTAAAGGCCTGCCTTATTGTAACGATTGAAATTGCAAGACAGGGAAAAAGTGTTGATTCTAAATGACATATTAACTGGATTAACATAAGCTACTTCTTCTCTATTATATTTACAAACTGATGCCTACAATTCTAACAAGCAGATTAATGAGATATTTCCAAATAAATTAGAACTTCTTTTTACCCAAATGGGATAAATCATTTTCCTTGTTTGGTTCATTTTCTAAGTCTATATATATTAGGTTGCCATTTAGTTCTTCTGATCAGAGGAATGTTCCAAAATATTAGGAATACTTTTAAGTATATTCAAATTGATGAAATAGTGAGGTTTCAAACTTTTTTTTTTTTATAAACACAGTAAACGATTTCATTGGCTATGTACTTAAATTACCTCCAGGAAAATAAATGATTTAAGTCAATGTAAGTTCAACTGAAAAAGAAAAACACCTTATTATAAAACAGGCATAGCAGGAAAATTTACTTACAGCCTGAGTATTATTTGTTGATTTTACTTGGTGCAAATAATCACAGCCCAGGGTAGATTCTTTACTTCATTTCCATAGCCTGCACCTGAATTGCTTACAGCTTTAGTTACTAGCAGAATTCAGTGAAATGCCTATTGTATCCCTTCAGAGCTTGGTTCTACCTTTGGGTAAACCTTAGTATGCAGGAACTTAAGGTTAAATTTCAAAATCTTTTGCTTCCTTTGGCTTAGGAGGACAAAGTTACTTTGCAAAAGACCTTATTGACTAAGTCTTTTTTATGGCTCATGAGCATTAAGTCACTTGCTATAATGAAAACTCTTATGTTTGACTAGAACATCAGGGACCATGTTTACAGATTTTTAGCTAGCGTATAAAGGGAATGTACGTTTCTGTATTTTTTCTTTTAATTTATTTATCTTAATATGTACAGCTAGTATACCAAATAAGGTATTTAGTCCCTGCATGCATGTTCCAATTGTCCCAGTGAAAGCCATATAACTTCCAAGCCATCTCTTTGTTTTATTCCCATTAAAAAGACACTCCCAGGTAGTGCAGGTACAACCTCGGGTGGGCTTATCCAGGACTCAGTGTCTGAATTGATCCAACCACATTTTGAGACGAGGGTTGTAATAGGATTGACATCAGTAATTTTCAGTGACACAAGACTATTTTTAAACATTATCCCCTTACTTTTAAGAGTCAGGCTATTGCTGTCCTATATATTTTTTAATAAGAATTTATTTGAGCCAAATTGATGATGTATGTTGGGGAGCAAGATCTCAAATGCTTCTGCCCTATACTCTTAAGAAGTATTCTTAAGAATATCTTTGCCAACACCCCAGAGCCAACTCCAATCAACATTTTAAAGAACATTTTTCATCAAGACATCCATCCTTAGGTGTTAAGCCCAAACTTTCTATCCCTCTTTTTTTTTTATCTCTCCCCTTGCAAACTTCCTCAAGATTAAAGCTTCCATTGCAACTAGATGTTAAAGAAACAGGGATTTGAGGGTGATAATAATGTTCTGGAATTAGACAGTGACATTGGTTGCCTAACATTGTTAATAAACCTACTGAACTGTATGCTTTAAAATGGTTAGCATGGGAGTTATGGTCTAGATAGCAGGCAAGGTAAAAATAGGGTTCACCTCCTCCCATGATCACATTAAATTTACAACCAAATTGGCCCAGTGAGATCAGGCCACTCAATCTTGTGTCTCTCTGGGACCCTACTCCACCGTCCCACAAATTGCCCATAGCATGGCTGTTGCCAGGCAGCCAGCACCACCGTGCACTTTCCCTGGGTCACGTGTTCATGGGCAGGCAGCAGCCTTCAGCTCATGCCCGTGCATGGCCCACACATTACAGGAGAGAGTTTTGATGGTGGGTCACTGGCGCCAGCCCAAACTGCAGTGTCTCTTGGGTGAACCACTGGGATCTGTGGGCCCGAGGTGGATGCTGGCCTCTCTGTGATTGGTGATTTTTGCTGGATCCCAAGGGTTCAGCACTGGCCACAATCTTTATTGTCCTGATGGATTAGCTTGCTCCACCCCATGTCTCCCTGAGACCCTCACTACCCAACCCACAAATTGCCTGCAGTGGGCCCATTGCCAGGCAGCCAGCTCCCAGCCTGTGCTTCCCTGGGACATGATTTTGACAGTAAACAACAGCCCTCAACTCACACAGCCCACATGCAGACCATGCATCCCAGAAGAGACTTTTGTGGGAGGCCATAAGCCATGCCCCAAGCTATAATATTTCATGAACAGATCTCAGGTGTCTGTGGCCTAAGGTGGGCAGTGGCTGGCCTTGCTGTGACCTAAGATGTTTGTAGGAAGCCACAAATTCAGCATGGGAGAAAACCTGATTCTGTATTGGCTGGGTGAAATCTGCAGGCCTTATTTGGTGACTCCCTGAATGCCCCCCCCCCCCAACTCCTATACCAATCAAAGTCTCTTACAGCTGTGAAGACTTACAGGCAACTGACAGCCTTGGGACTTGAGGCGCATTGGTCCTTTTGCTGAGCCATCCCAAGGCCCGTACTGGGGGTAACCCACCTCGACTTGTAGCATGGCTTCTCCCACTTGCCTCTAGATTAGCACAAGCAGCAACTATCTGTGGATTGCTTTGTAGCTCCTATTAGGTAGCCCAAAACAATCAAAAGCTGAAGCTGAATTTGACCTACATGGGAGCCCTCCCAAAGGGCCCCAGAACCAACACACCCAGAGGCTGGTGCAGATCACAACAGAGTACCACCTGACTAGCCCCATAAGTGTCACCCCTAAAGAGTGGCCTCACCAGGTACATGAGCCTGCTGGAATGAATCCACTCAGTGGGGTCAGTCCCCGCATAGCAGCTCATTCCCCATGGGCATGGCCAAACTCCACAGCCAGTCAGCTTGAGAGTCAATCCCACTCACTGACATGCTAACAGCAATCAAAGATTAGCTACAACAGAAGAACACACAACCCACACAAGGAAATGCCCAGAGCCCATGGTGCAGGTGATCAGGGAGACTGCACCACTGGGCCACATAGGATATTAACTACATAAGGCCCCCTGGCCAAGGTTAGGAGACATAACGAATCTTCCTAATATGTAGAAATGAACACAGAGAGCCAACAAAATGAGAAACAAAGAAATATGCTGCAAATGAAAGAACAGGCAAAAACTTCAGAAAAAAACTAAATGAAATGAAGGTAAGCAACCCACCAGAGACAGAATTCAAAACACTGATTATAAAGATGCTCAATGAACTTAGTGAGAGAATAAATGATCTCAGCGAGGACTTTGATAGAGAGATAATAAGCATAAAGACAGACATAGAAATCATAAAAAAGAACCAGTCAGAAATGAAGAATACAATAAATGAAATGAAGAATACACTAGGAAGAATCAGCAATAGATTAGAAGAAGCAGAGGATCAAATCAATAAGTTGGAAGACAAGGGAGCAGAAAACATCCAATTGGAAGAGCAGTAAGAAAAAGTTTTAAAAAATGAAGATGGTTTAAGGGGCCCTTGGGACAACATCAAACATACCAACATTTGCATGATAGGGGTAGCAGAAGGAGAAGAAAGAAAGCAAAGGATTGAGAACTTATGACAGAACAATGACAGAAAACTTCCCTAACCTGTCAAAGGAATTAGACATACAAATCCAGGAAGCACAAAGAGTCCCAAACAAGAGGAATTCAAACAGACCCACTCCAAGAAACATTATAATTAAAATGCCAAAAGTCAAAGACAAAGAGAGAATCTTAAAAGCAGCAAGAGAAAGACAGCTAGTTACTTATAAGGATACCCCTAGTAAGAATGTCTGGTGATTTCTCAAAAGAAATTTTGCAGTCAAGAAGGGACTGACAAGAAATAGTTAAAATATTAAAAAACAAGAATCTACAACTATGGATACTTTATTAAAAGGAAAGCTTTTAATTAAAATGGATGGTGAAATAGAGAGCTTCCCAGACAGAGAAAAGCTTGAGGAATTTATCACCAGCAAGCCAGTAGTATAAAAAATGTTTAAAAAGAATTCTGTAAAAAAAAAAAAAAAAGATAGAGAAATAAATAAATACAAATAATAAAATGGCAGTGACATATATACATATCAATAATCACTTCAAAGGTAAATGAATTAAATGTTTCAATCAAAAGACATAGGGTACCTGAATGGATAAGAAAATAAAGACCCATGCATATGCTGTCTACAAAAGACCCACTTCAGATCAAAAGACACACACAGACTAAGAGTAAAGGGATGGGAAAAGATATTCCATGCAAATGGACATTTGAAAAAAAGCTGGAGTAGCAATACTTCTATCAGACAAAGTAGACTTTAGAACAAAGGCTATAATAGAAAGGAAGAGCATTACTTAATGATAAAGAGATCAATACATCAAGAGAACATAACCCTAAATAAATATATTTGTGCACCAACATAGGAGCATGTATAAAGCAATTATTGACTGACGTAAAAGGAGAGATCAACAGTGATACACTCATAGTAGGAGACTTAAAAACCCCATTGACACAAATGGACAGATCTTCCAGACAGAAAACCAACAAGGAAATAAAACCTTAAATGACGGACTAAACCAGATGGAGTTAATTGATACTTTCAGAGCATTTCACCCTAAATAAGCAGAATATACATTCTTCTCAAGTGCATATGGAACATTTTCCAGGATAGCCCATGTGTTAGGTTACAAAACGAGTATCAGTAAATTTAAGGAGAATGAAATTATATCAAGTGTCTTCTCCAACCATGATGGTATGAAACTAGAAATCAATTACAAGAAAAAAACTAGAAAATACACAAACACATGGAAGCTCAACAACATGCTACTAAACAATGAATGGGTTAACAATGAGGTCAATGAAGAAATCAGAAGACACCTAGAGACAAATGAAAATAAAAACACAATGCCTCAAAATCTTTGAGACACAGTGAAAGCAGTCCTAAGAGGGAAATTCATAGCATTACGAGCCTACCTCAAGAAACAAGAAAAATCTCAAATAAACAATCTAACACAACACTTAAAAGAACTAGACAAAGAACAGCAAATAAAACCCAAAGTGAATAGAAAGAAGGAAATAATAAAGATGAGAGAGGAAATAAATGAAATGGAGTGAAAAAACAATACAAAAGATCAATGAAACCAAGAGCTGATTCTTTGAAAGGATAAACAAAATTGTTAAACCTTTAACCAGACTCATCAAGAAAAAAAGAGAGAAGACCCAAATAAGGAGGAGAAGTAACAACGGACTCCACAGAAATACAAAAGATGATAAGAAAATACTACGAGTCATTATATGTCAAAAAATTGTACAATCTGAAGACGTGGTACATTCCTAGAAACTTATAATCTCCCGAGATTGATTCAAGAAGAAACAGAAAATCTGAACCAACCAATTATCACCAATAAAATCGAATCAGTAATCAAAAAACTTCCCAAAAACAAAACTCCTGAACCAGATGCCTTCATAGGTGAATTTTACTAAACATTCAAAGAAGAATTAACACCTATTCAAGAGGAGAAAGTCTCCCTAACTCTTTTTATGAGGCCACCATTACCCTGATTCCAAAACCAGACAATGACAGGCAAACAAACAAACAAACAAACAAAAAACCTGTAGGCTAATATCCCTGATGAACATTGATGCAGAAATCTTCAACAAAATATTAGCAGTACATTAAAAATATCGTATACCATGATCAAGTTGGCTATATTCCTGGGATGCAAGGTTGGTTTAATATCCACAAATTAATTAATGTGATACATCACATTAACAAACTAAAGATAAAAATCACATAATCATCATAGATGCTGAAAAAGAAAAGCATTTTCCTTAAGATCAGGAACAAGACAAGGGTGCCCACTCTCACCACTTCTTTTTAACATAGAATTGGAAGTCCTAGCTACAGAAATCAGGCAAGAAAGAAATAAAAGTTATCCAAATTAGAAAGGAAGCAGTAAAACTGTCATTATTTACAGATGACATGATACTATATAGAGAGAACCCTAAAGATTCCACCAAAAAATTGTTAGAACTGATAAATGAGTTCAGTAAATCAACAGGATACAAAATTAATATTCAGAAGTCAGTGGCATTTTTATACACCAATGATGAACTTTCAGAAAAAGAAATTAGGGGGAAAAAATCTCATTTACAATTATCAAAAACAATAAAATACTTAGGAATCAAATTAACAGAACAGAGAGCCCAGAAATAAACACCTATATGGTCATTAAATCTATGACAAAGGTGGCAAGAATATAGAATGGGGTAAAGACAGTCTCTTCAAAAACTGGTGTTGGGAAAACTTGACATTTACATGCAAAAAAATGAAACTAAACCAATTTCTTATGCCATATACAACAATAAACTCAAAACAGATTAAAGATTTAAATGTAAGACTCAAAACCATAAAACTTCTAGGAGAAAAACACAGGCAGTAATCTCTCTGATATTGTTATTAGTAATTTTTTTTCCTGGTATATCTCCTTGGTCAAAGAAAACAAAAGAAAAAAATAAACAAATGGGACTACATCAGACTAAAAAGTTTTTGTACAACAAAGGAAACCATCAACAAAACAAAAATACAACTTACTGAATGGGAGAAAATATTTGCCCATAATACATCTAGCAAGGAATTAATATCCAAAATACATAAGAAACTCAAATAACTTAACATCTCCGCCCCCCCCAAAAAAAGATTAAAAAATGGGCACAGTACCTAAGTAGACATTTCTCCCAAAAAGACATACAGATAGCCAATAGACATATGAAAAGATACTCGGGGTCACTAATCATCAGAAAAATACAAATTAAAACCACAGTGAGACATCACCTGACGCCTGTCATCAATAAATTAAAAAACAAGTGCTGACGAGGATGTGGAGAAAAGGGAACCCTCATATACTGTTGATGGGATTGCAAATTAGTTCAGCCACTATGGAAAACAGTTTGGAGGGTCCTCAAAAAATTAAAAATAGAACTACCTTTTGACCTAGCAATTGTACTTCTGGGTATTTATGCAAACACAACTAAAACACTAGTTCATAAAGATCTATGTACCTTATGTCAATGGCAGTGCTATTCACAATAGTCAAGATATGGAAAGAAACTAAAATTCAAGATATGCAAGCAACCTAAATGCCCATTAACAGACAATTGGATAAAGAAGTTATGGTACATATATACAAAGGAATATTACTCAGCCATAAAAAAAAATGAAATCTTACCATTTGCAATGACATGGATGGACCTAGAGGGTATTGTGCTGAGTGAAATAAGTTGGAGTAAGATAAATACCATATGATTTCACTTATATGTGGAATCTAAGGAACAAAAGAAACAAACAAACTAAATGAAAACAGATTCATAGATACAAAACACAAACCCCGAGGGAGAGGGGTTGCAGGGTTGAGTGAAAAGGTGAAGAGATGAAGAAGTACAAATTAGCAGTTACAAAACAGTCATGGGGATGTAGAATACAGCACAGGGAATACAGTCAATAGTATTATAATGGCTGTGTATTGTTCCAGTTGGGTGCTCGAGTAATTGGGGATATCACTTCATAAATTATATAAATATCTAGCTGTTATAATGTATATCTGAAACAAATAATTTAAAAAAATCATTAGGACACACTCCCCAAAATTAAATTAAATTAAATTAAATTAAATTAAATTAAAAGATTAACATAGTGAGTTTTATGTTTTGTGAATTTTATCTTAATTAGGAAAAAAGTTATTAAAACAATACTCACTCAGATTCAATGACTAACATCTGGTCAAGTGTCTATTAATGAGTGTGCTTTGGGCCTAAATAAAATCTTGACTTGATAGAATTTCAAGCATTTAGAGAGAGGTCATATTAACATTTATTGGAGTAAGGCCGGTCTTGAAGAGTCCTGCACTGGAGTGTAGGTTTCTTGAACAAAGCCATCCTTTCTTCTTCTCCTTTCTCTTAGCTTCGTTCTTTGAAAGGCTGCTGTTCCACTGTCTAGGAAACAATTATTTGACCAATAGTTCTACACACAACCATCTTTCACCACTGAACACAGATATTTATTTTACCAGTCTACCTAGAGTGTCCTAAGAAAGTGACAAGGGCCTGGGATCTCACCGTTTCAACTTTATTTAAAAGCATCACTCACCACCCACATCATCAGACTGCAAGGGCCTCAGTCTGATATTAGGCAAAGCACGAGCAGGCAGCCTGTCCTCTCTTCTGCTGCTAAGAGTGTTATAACCTGGACAGAAAGTGATGAGAACTTTAGGAAAACAAAAGATGGAGATTCACCCCATCTCTGCCCTGCCCAAGTGAAGCCAATCACATTTGCTCTTTTTTAGGAACTTGAATCTTGAGCTGAGTTGAGTGAAGGAGGGCAGAAAAGGACTAGAGCTGATGCATCCTGGAGGTGGGGCCCTGGCCCCTGAAGAAATTGTCTATTAGCTTTTGATATCTACATCCTTAAGGCTGCCTTTAGGAAGTCTGGTTGTTATGCTTTCCTTCAATACTGAGTGCTATTTTATATCATTCCGATAAACTCTTTTTTTTTTTCTTGCTTAAAGCAGTCAGCACTGACTTGTAATACTTTCAACCAAAGAACCTAATTTATACACTACTCCAGGGAATAAAACTTCTTTCTCATAGAACTTATGTAAAAATTTTAGGGAAGGAAGTTGATCAAGCCTGCTTGTATCACATTCTCACCCATGGATCAATCTTTGTGGCCAAGGCAATGGGATGTTATCATGGACCACACCAGAGTTATGTACCAGAGGCCAAGGGTTAGGGAAAGTTACCAGACAAAAGATGGGAAAACTTTCTGGACAGAAGACAAAAAATACCTCTAACTGCCCTTTTTAATCTATTTTAGTTAAAACTTATAAACTTGGAAAAGACAGCCATGAGCAGAAGATTGGTTTTATCTTGTCAGGAAAGTACTGAATCTCTCTTCATTCTCACCCTATCATTTTCAAACTGCATATTTAGGCCCTTCCTTTGCAAAAAGTCTGGAAATCTATTTATTTATAATTAACAAAGGGTAAGAAGATCCATTCTGAAATTTTTGGTTAGGGTCCAGTATTTGCTAGCTACACCAGCTGTGGGAATTCAATGTCAAGGTCCCCTCCCTCCTTTGTTTATAAGGCTAATTTTGGAATTATATGATTATCAGGAAATGGTGTTCCCTTCCTTCTGTCTATCCCTAAGGAATGGGGTTTTCGTTTGTTTTTATTTTGCTGTGCTGTGTTTTGTTTTATTTTTTAAAGTCTCCTGGCTTCTGAATCCAGAGAGGTTGGATGAAAGGGCAAGAACCAGCTAAATGTCAGACAAGGCACACGAGAATTGGAGCTTGATCAATTTCAAAGGTTTCTTCCCTAACCGTGGAGACTGCTGTGATCACCAGAAGAACATGTGCTCTTTGAAAATGCTATTAAAGAACCTGGACTAGAGCTGAGAAGGAAGATGCTTCCTTCCAGGAAATTTGCAGAGAAGCAGTGAGCGCTCCTTTGCCAAACATCAGCAGAGGCATGTTTATTTGTCAACATAAGATGAATTAGAGAAGTTGGGGTTGCAAACAATGGTCAGCCAGCTGTCGATACATGTACAGCTATTTCTGGTACAAACCTCTTGGTGCCAAAGGAGAAAAAATGAATACATTTTGAAAAAATGACACAATGTTTCCTGATAGGATGTTGAAATTAGAGGTTAGCTACATTGATCATATGAAAATTTTTGGAACAATGAATGGATACTTAGGGGGGCCTGAGCTCATCAAATCAAATTTAGAAAGAATGTCATAGAACAAGATTCTGCTGCACAAGTGAGTGCCTTCTGTTTGAATTCACAGGATTTATTTCTGGCCAGTGGGATAGTGTTAGATATATGCTCTTACGTACATATTAGATAATACTCATATGTGCATTGTGGTAGTCTGGAAGAATATTTATTTTTAAAGATACACTGCCTTGGATCAGATTACCCCATAATGTCTCTAAATTCCTCTGTCAAATAAAGCCACAATTGATATTGAACAAAGGACATATAACTGAGAAGAAATAAAGAAAATATAAGAGGAACAGAATTATTCCTGATTTGTTTAATATGCAGTTGGATCCAGGAGAAGTATGTTAACAGTGCTGGCATAATATCAGTGCCTGCAAGATCTGAAAATGCTATTGCTCTTCTGCAGATGTTTTCCTTAATCACAGAAATTATGGCTGAGAACATTGCTCTGATTTTTCCAGTAAGACCTGGAAGTCCTGCCAAGCCAAGATGTCACCTCAACCTGGGCATACTGTTAGAACACCTGTTCCACAAAGATAGTCTAGACATAGTCCAAGGGCCACTTTTTTCCTTTGGACATACCTCATGAATAAGGAAGGAACTCTGTTCCTATTCCAGGGAATTTTGAATAGAACTTGGCAAATAAAGGAGGGAAGAGCCCTCAGCCACAAATCGAATTTGTATTCTTAAAAATTGATCAATTTTATATCTCTAAAAGGTGAATTTCTGAAGCCAAGGAAATAAAAGGATACATGTCCATTCATGTATTCTTCATGAATGGACAATAACAAGAATTCTATGAATCCTCAAAGGCAGAAGAAGCACTTATAAGACTTAGGTCAATAAGATAAAACTTACTTAGTTCTATAGAATTCTAATATTACCCTAATTCTTAACTCTTAAAAGTTCCTAAACTTATAATAGGATGGCAAATTTTTTGTCACACTGAGCTGTCTTATAATAGGATTCTGACCTCAAGTAATAGTCTCTTTCTCTAAGTTGATCCATAATATGTTGACTCATTTGACAGTCTCTTACAGTTCCTTTATCTCAGCTGACTAGAGTAACAAATTTAAGGTGAATAGGTCTTTCTAACTCTGGTTAAGTGTCAAAATCTTATCACAGACTGCTAAGTAAATTTCTGACAAAAAGTAAATAAATTTCAATTTCCTTTTATTTTATTTTTTTTTGTAAGGTATACCACCACTAGACACATTTTTATTTAAAGTTATATATGTTAGTTAATTCATATATAATTTTTATTTACTATTTAAAAAAATTACTTGGAGATTTAAAATGAGAACTTAAAAGAAAATACTCTTTTCACTTCCAAGTTTTAAAGTCTCATATACCTATAGTGACACTATTAGAATGAAAAATCAAGACACTGCCTGACATAAATTCTAATACATAAAATTACATTCATACAAAAATATTTGAAATCAAGACCAAGCTACAGAATCCTAGACATATTACTACTCTACTTATAGTTCAAATAGGATTTCATGAGAGAGTGGAAATACCACATTTATCTGATTTTACTTATGGATCATAACTAAGAGCCTTGGGGTCTTAGAAGCAAATGTTAGTAGAATGTAATTAATGTCAGAAATCAACAGACTGTCAGGAGTCTCTGAGGGAAATACAGAGCTGACTACTATGAAAGTGAGAATCAGTGTTTACCTTCATTAATTGTATCAGAAGAGAAAATATTAGAACGGACATTGTATAATTCATCTATATTAATGCTATGAACAACATTTTCAGATGCATATGGTTGATCTTTTCTTTTTCATAGCCATAACTTTCCTGTATGAGTCCCAAGAGTCAGTAATTGAACTTCAGAAAAGATGTCCTTCTTTTGAGATTGCTTTTGATCTGAAGCCAAAGGGAAGTAATTTATTTAGCAGAAGCTGTGGGTTCTAAACAAAGATGTGTATGTGGGAATACTGGAAAATAAAATTAAATATACCTTAATTTATATGTCAATAAAGCAGTATTAAGATTCTAAGATTTCACTACAGGATAAATCTTTAAGGAAATAGAAACTGGTTTGAGGTTTTCTTCCCCCCCCACCCCCATGAGCATATGCTGATAAACACTCTTATTTATATTATGTGAAGAGGCTTTGATTCTTCTCGGAACAAACATTCCTGAAGACAACTGATAGATCTACCAATTTTTATTGCCTCAATTACACCAGATTTCCTTTTGGTTAATTTAATCAAATAAAGTACTAAATAAACATTCTTACTCTTTTTTTAATGACTGATTTTACAGGTGTATTTCTATTTTGGTTAAAGTTTATTCGTTTTATTCCTGGATTTTACATGCATCCATTATATTAAGCACTATTTGGTGCTTTTGAAAGTAAGCAAGAATGGGAAAAATCTTGATTAAACTTCAAATCAAGGGAGGGAAAAAACAAATATGCGAGAGAAATAAAATCCACATGAATGAGTAAAATCTAAACCTAATCGAAATATTATAGTGATATGCAACTACTGGGGATTTCCCCCAAAGCGCCACTCTGCTCAGTCTTTGAAGGCATTGTACCAGTTATTTCCTCTTCCTAAGGTCCTGAACCCTTTACCCCTATTCACAGCCCTGCCCTTTTCTTCTTCTGATCTTTGAGAAAGTCCTATGGAACTACCTCCATCATCACTTCGTCTGCCCACCCACTCTCTGGCCTTCCCATGAGTCATGTAGCCATAAACCTGTGCACACTGCAGTCATAACAACTATTATAAATATTTCTTTGCTTATCTTTCTTTACTAATAGACTCTAGGTTTCTTGAAGAGAAACAAAAATGGTGTCTTTTCTTTGTATCCACAATTTAGCACAGTGCCTGATGCTGGATGATCACAAAATATTGGATGGATAGATATCGAATAATCTTAATGGGATTCTGTCTTGATGTTCTGTTGCTTAATATGCTTATTAATTGCTAGGTGATGGAGAGATTGCTTATTAAATTAAAAACTGTAAAGTCAATCCTAGTGGCAGGTTTACCAGGGAACAGATTATGCTTTCAGATTGCAAGTGATCCATGGGATCACGAGCACAGCTACTGGCTCCCAGGTTGAAGATGATCGAATCCTAGGGATTGATTTGAAGTGTTACTAATTCTTCTGTGCAGTATAGTAAGGAGCTGATTATGAATTATTGACAATTGTGTTATTTTATGGATTTTCACTTCACCTTTTCAACTCATACTAACGTAATATATTGAGATGGCATAAAATTTAGCACTCAGGTTTAAAGCAGAGCTTTGTCATTAAATTTTCCAATCCTGTAAAACAAAACTGAACATTAGTTCCAAACTCCTTTCTATTCTCTTTAAACTGGCTGGCCCTCCTGCCCTATGTAGTATGTTGGGCCAGCACCCAGCGTCCTCATGTTGGCCATGATCTATTTTCAGCCACTTGACACTACTTGTTGTGCACACCACTTCCTAAACTCCTCCTCACCTTTTCTGACCCTTTTACTGGAGAATGATTATTCATTTGGTTCTGATACTCAAGGTGACTTCTTGGATTCTCACTCTTTCTGTGATTAATTGATGTGTCCCTTGATGTATGTCTGCTTCCAACTGCTTTAGGTAACATCCTACCTAATTCTAGTCCATCCAGCCTTTTGGATTCTCTCTCCTGTGGCCTCATGTTCCCATCAAGTTGGTCTGGTTCCTGTAGATACAAAGATCTCTTAGGAATTTAACCTTCAACGGCCTGGAGGTTGCTGTTGCTTACTTTCATTTAGATCTTGATATCTAATCCCTGGTCCTTCACAAATGGTCTTCTCGTTTCTTTTCTTTAACCATATCAGTTCTTTAAAGGCAGGTTAATTATGCAGGAGTACAGTTTGGGTAATGTCACTTTCAGAGTCACATATACTTCAGTAACTTCTCATTGCCTGTGAAATAAAGTTTACATTTTTCGGTCTGACATTCAGAGCCCTCTATGAACTGGTCTCAACATATCTTTCAATATATCTTTCTAGATTTATTTCTTAAAACTTCCTTTTACATATTTCTCCTCTCTATCACCTGCTTGGCAACACATCTGATGGAGCCCTCTATCCTTCTCCCCACTCCTGCTGACAAAATAACAAAACCCACTTGATTGGTTTCACTTTGCATGGTTATAGACCTCAGATGAGCATTTAACTCTGCCCAGTGAAACAGTCATGATTTTTTTTCCAGTAGGTTGCTGTCTTACTCTCCAAGGCAACTATTCTGTACCCTCATATCTCTTCTCAAACTTCCTTCTCCTCCTCCACAATTACACCCAGCTAATGAGCTCACCTATAATTCACTGAGAATACACAGGTTAGTTGTCAAATGGAGACTCTCTCATCTCATCAAATCTAAATTCTTGCCTCATGTTGTCACCTGTGTTCTCCTGATTGTCTTTTGTTGCCAGTGAAGTAAGTTTCCTTCCTCCGTTCAAGATTTTATCCTTCTGCTAGTCCTCCAGACCCTGTGGTTCTCACTTTATTACATATTTCACTGGTTTACCCTATCTCACACTTGCATCATATACACAGGAACATGTTAGTCTCACATCCTTGCAAAAACTTTCTTCGATTTCTCATTACTTGGTACCTTTTCCCCACTCTTATTCTAAGGTAAACAACCCCACACAATGTCTTCATTTCCTCGCTTTCCTCACATTTGCTGTTTAATCCACTTCAATCTTGTTCTTTCCACCCTATTTAGATGATGTTATTTGACTGGAAGTGCTCTAATCAAGGTCCTCAACAACCTGCATGATGTCAGACCCAATGTTAACTTGTCTGTGTTCATCTTACTTGATTTCAGAGCATCATGCAACACAGAGGGCCACTCCTTTCTTCTTGCCACATTTTCACTCTTGGCCTGTGTCAAACCACATGGTCCTTGTTTTTCTTCCTTGTTAGCTACTTTTATAATTTGTTGAATTCTACTTTATAAAACTTCTAAAGATCTTCAAAACCTAATCCAGAGTCCTCTCTTCTGAATCTTCCATTTTTTCCTGGATTGTCTCATTCATTCTCATGGCCTTAAATAACACCTGGAGTCTAATAATTCCTAATTTGTATCTTCAGTCCAACTCTCTAAATCCAAATTCATATGTTTGCAGGTGAACTTTATATTTCTTCTTGTTTACTTAACCTTCCAGAAGAGAAATGTTCAATATGCATCCCAGTTTTTGAGAAAAGAGGTGCCAAGGAGTGCAGTAACTACAGGACCTTCTCTCTCATTTTCCATGCAAGTAAAGTGATGCAAAAAAGGCTTTTACTTTATTTGGAGCAAGAAATGCCAGCTGTTAAAAGCTGGATTCAAAAAAGAAAGAGGACTAGATATCTAACTGCAACTATTCCTTGAATACTGAAGGACTCCAAAGAATTTCAGAAGATGATTAGTCTGTTTTATAGACTACAGTAAAGCTTTTGACTGTGTGGGTCATAAAAAGCTGTGGGTTGTTCTGGAAAAAAAATAGGTATACCTCAGCACTTTATTGTCCTGATGTGTAACCTGTAATGTGGACAGAAAGCCACTGTCAAAACAGAATATGAAGAGACAGAGAGGTTTTTAATAGGCAGACATGTCAGACAGGGTGCATTTTATGTCTCCATTTGTTTAATCTGTATGCAGAACATATATGAAACACTGGGCTAGGAGGAGTGAAATTGGTGGAAGAATCAGTAACTTAAGATATACAGATGATACCATTTTACTGGCCGAAAGTAACAATGATTTGAAATGGCTTCTGATGCAAAGCAGGACTGCACTTTAATATCAAGGAAAAAATTGTGACTACAGAAGAAATACACAACTTTAACATAGACAACAAAGGCATCAAAATTGTTAAGGATTTTGCTTACTCTGGTTCAGTCATCAATTCAAGGAGAGATTGCAGCCAAGAAATCAAGAAAAGGCTTAAACTTGGAAGGGCAGCAATGAAAGACCTAGGAAAGATCTCTGAGAGCAAAGGTATGTCATTAGAGACCAGGGCTAAGATCATCCATGCCCTCATTTTACCAATTAGTATGTAATGGACGCAAAAGATGGACAGCAAAGAAGGCTAATAAAAAAAATGAATACATTTGAAATATGGTGTTAGAAGAGAGTTCTATGGATACCTCAGATCTCCAGGAAGAAGAACAAGTGATTCTAGAGCAAATTAAGCCTAAAATATCACTGGAGGCAAAAATGACAAAACTAAAGCTGTCCTACTTTGAACATATCAGGAGAAGGCAGAGTTATTTGGAAAAGACAGTGATGCTGAAAAAATAGAAGCGAGCAGGAAAAGAGGAAGACAAAATATGAAATGAACTGACTCCATAAAAGAGCCATAGACATGGGTCTACAGGAGCTGAGTGGGGCTGTCGAGGACAGGACATGTAGACATCGCTTGTTGTTGGTCGACAGTGGTCTAAGCCAACTCAGCACATAACACACACAACTCTAATATTTCACTTGGCAACTAGTAGTGTGGTCCTCTGACACCATTTTGTTATTGTTGTCCAATTTCATGAAGATGTGGTATTGTTTTATATGATGTCCTAAAGAGAACCTAGATAATAGATTTCAGAAGGACTTTGAAATCTGCATTCTAGTTGGTCAAATGTACAAAAAATCTCAACAGTCTAGTTAAATATAAACCCATTATTCAGGGTTTGGAAAAGAAACAGTATAGAGTAGGTTTATGTGAGAATAAAATAACAGAGAAGATAATGCTCTTCATTGTTTCGAGTGACAAAGAATTGGCAGGAATCCAAATACCAAGGGAGACAAGATTCATATTAAGTATATCTGTCAACATCCTGTTTGAAAATCTCAGCCAGGATCAGAAGTATCTGAAAATATCCAAAGGGGGTTTCACCTAAGAGTGAGTCACATTCTCTGCAGCAGCAAGCCCTGAAACATCAGTATAAGATGTTAGAAGTCAAACAGACCTTAGTGACCATCTTGTCCAACTTCCATGTTTTACAAATAAGAAAAACGGGGCCCAGAAAACCCTCCTTCCACTGTGCAGCACTGGGAGGCACCAGGAAGTAATGGACAGAATATGGAATTTGGAACCATACAGAATTAGTTTTGAATCCCAGCTCGGTCATTCAAACAAGTCCCTCACTACCTCTGAGCCTCAATCTTCTCAACTGTAATATGAGGATAGCTACTTTGCAGAATGATTATGAGATTAGGAATAATGTACATGAAGTGTCTGGCTTAGAATTGAGAATTGCTAAGTCTTGTCTCCCAAAATCCTGGGGTTCATGGGAAAACAAGGAGGCCTACCTCAGTCCAAGTATGTCCTCAATATACCTTTAGAGATCCCTGGTCAGAAGATCTCTTCCCCCAAAAAAGGGTGAGCAGAGAGGGTGGTACGCTTGTCTATAAATACTCAGGCCTTTAATAATCTTGAAATATCAAATGAGTCAGTATTATATAAAATGCCAGATGGAACTTCCAAATTTTTCCAAGACTTCCACACAGCAAAGAATAGTTCAACACAAGGAGCCAAAATCTAATAACTTTAGGAAAACACTTCTAAATACAACTGAAGGAACCTTTCTAAACTGAATCTTCCATACTTAAGTATGTGTGGTGAGGGTGTATCAATGTTCCATGTATGTATGCCGAAGTACACTTTGTACATTATACAATAGTCTAGATTTATCTAACATTTAAGGCAGAAAAAAAACAGGCTAAACCTTCAAATATTGAGTGAGTTATACAGAGAGGTAAAGGAAGATTCCTGAAGGCTATGATTTGTAAAAGAACGAGACGCAACTAAAATACGTATTTGTCCTAGTTAGCTATCTCCATTGTAAGTATACATGACATGGAAATATAGGCCCTACCACTTACTGGATAGACTTCATGAATCACAGGAAATCTGATTGCTCAGACCTTTCAGTCCTAGCTATTTCTAACTCACTTGTATAGACATAGTCATTAGCCATAACATGTTAAATGAGAATGGACGATTTAAGTTTCTACAACCAGGTATCTGCTCTGCTAATTATCATTTTAGGATTATTGCTTGGGAACTAATATGAATGTTTTAAATGAGGCAAGATTAAGTCTACAAGGAAATACCCTGTAACTAGCTTCTTCTGGTTCCTACTTAGGTCATCTCCAGGTGCCTACAGTTGCCAATATGGTAACGTAGATCTGGAAAGCTGAGAAAGGTAGGAGATGTATATATAGGATTTTCGGAACTAGAAAGGATCTAAACAAGGCCAAAATTAGCCTACAGGCTAAATTTAGCCAACTAAAGTGTTTTAGCTGTTCTTTAAAGTTATTGGCCCATGTTATATGTTAGAGATTTTGCATTGGTGGCAACCATATAACAGTCAGAGTTCCCATTACCAGTGGGATCTCCAGCTTTTTATTACAAGTCGGACACTGGCAATCCCGTGTCTGAATTTTTTCCTGGCAACATTCGGTTAGAGCAGAACAGTGACAGCCCCCTTAAATGCAATGAGTTCTCTTTAGTAGCCCCATCTCACATCACTCCCGATGTGTTGCCCAGGCCAATTCCACTCATTGATCTTACCTGCACAGTTTCTGATCCATTCTAAACCCGTATTTGACAGAAGAGAAAAACCAAAGCCCAGAGAGATCAAAAGACTGAAGTTAGCTCCACAGATGTCCTAGTCAACTATGCCTTTTCCCATTTTAGAAAGTCTTTAATGAGTATTAGTCTGTTGGCCACTTTCTAAGAGGTAAACACAAAAATACAACCTAGAGCGAGATTTATAACAAGTGAAATACTTAGTAAAAATTAGTGCTGCTTCATATAGAATATTATTGATCACTACTTGCTAATTAGCTTGATCCTAGGTTACAAACATTCTTAAAAGGAGGACTAATTATTATCAGGCAATTGGCTTTGTATGATTTCTTTTTAAATTTCTTGGCTTTATTTGGATTTCCACTATTAACATACATAGGAGTCACTTGGAGAATTAATGGAATTTAAATTCCTAAGCCCTTTTTTAAAAAAGTTCTGATTTAGTATGTCTGTGTTGAGAAGCAGGGATTTGCATTTTTGATGAATATCACAGGTGATTTACAACACTTACTCATTAAAGTAAGAGGTCACTTTCACTTCTTCGGTTCTGGTCTTAAGTTCCAAACTTTAATCATGATACTCTGTACCTCTTCATTCAAAGACCAGAAGTTTCTTGTCCCTGATTCTCTTCCTTCTTTTTCTGTGTTCTCTGCTTTGTGGTTTATGAAAGAAGATATCATGACTTGTACAGTATGAAGGATCTAAATGTAATTACCTAAATGTAATTGCTCAATCCAAATATTTTTACCATGGTAACTAGGTTACTAATATACAATATCTTCTACGCACTCCACTGACTTTGCTCTTTTTTCCAAAGAATGCTTCCTTTGAATTGACAGAATAATTCAATTCAAATTGAAAAACAATTTCCTTTATAAAAGAAGTCTACCAGAAGTTTTGTAACTTTAGTTGGATCAACTCCTATTGTGTTTTTTCCTTGAAACTTGTGGTCTTTACAGGTTTTCTACTTAATCTTCTATACCTTTTAAACAGACTTTTAATATAACCAAACATGCAAAACAAACACTATTCGACAATAGTTCCCTCATATATGACCATTATTTGATTCCACCTAATTAAGCTACATCTTGTATACCATATTATATCAGAATCAATTTAAATTTTTTTTATTTAAAGCAATTTTTAAAAGAAAATGTCTATATTTGGTTCAAAAAAAGTGAAAAAAACAAAAAAAATTAGTTCAATTCAGACAGAAAAATTTGAGAACCATAAGATTTCACTTATATGTGGGTTATAAAACTGAAAGCAGCAAACGAACAAGACAAATAAAAACTCATAGACACAGACAACAGTTAAGTGGTTACCAGAGGGAAAAGTGGGGACGAGGCGAGGTAAATAAGGATAAAGAGAGTCAAATATATGGTGACAAAAGGAGGTTTGACTTTGGGTGGTGAACACGCAATGCGACACACGCGTCCCTCGATTTATGCAGTATTTTCTTTTACACAAGTTTTTTTATATGCGGTTACTATTTTCCCGTTTATGCAAACTTTTTATACGCGGTTTCCATTTACGCAGTCTCGTGTTGCGCGGTTCTTTTTTTTCATTTCCATTATTGGCGATTACTCTTTCTAAAAAACAATAGCTTAACTCAGCAACAAACAAAGAACTAATACTTATTAACGCACAATTATTAATAATCTTCCCTTTCATTGGATGACAGATTAAAAGCATGGGTGACTACGGTTGTTTTCCAGGGTTGGTTTTTACAAATGTTTTGCTGTAGAAGCTAAAAATTATATGAAGAAAAAATGTATTCCTTTTAAAATACATTTACTCATGGACATGGACTATAGACTAGTGGTTACGAGAGGGTAAGGAGTAGGAGAGGAGGGGAGAAGTAGAAGGTTAAAGGGGGTCAAATATAGGTGAAGTGGGTAAAGGGGATCAATATATGGTAGCTGAAGGAAACTGGACTTTGGGTAGTAAACACACAATAGAATACACAGATGTTGAATTATAATGTACACCTGAAAATCGTATAATTGTGTTAACCAACGTTACCCCAATAAACGTAATTTAAAATAAAATGAAATT
Organism: Eonycteris spelaea; assembly: GCA_003508835.1. Classification (NCBI taxonomy): domain Eukaryota; kingdom Metazoa; phylum Chordata; class Mammalia; order Chiroptera; family Pteropodidae; genus Eonycteris; species Eonycteris spelaea. Next base: position 1,941,646 of record PUFA01000175.1, read on the forward strand.
AAAAACTAAAATAAAATACTTTTACTTTTGGTTAACATACCTGGTCATCCTCATAATTTAGAACACCCAAATATAAAAGTTATATATTTGCCACCAAATGCAATTAACTTCCTTGATCCAACCTTTAGATCAACGCATTATTTCCACCTTTAAGATTAATTATATTAAATGGAGTTTTAATGATATTTTTAATAAACTTGAAGATAATAAATCACTTATAGTTTAAAAAGCCTGGAATAAATATACAATTTAAAATTGTATCAAGAATATCACTTTAGCTTTAAGTGCTATAAAGACATCATCTTTAAATGCTTACTAGAAAGCAACATAGCCAGAAGTGGTTATACCAGGGAATATGGTTCCAGCAATGGAAGAGGGATTAACTGGTATTATTAACTTATTAAATAAATTTCAAGAAGAAGGCTCTGACAATTTGAATGTAGATGATATTAATGAATTACTGGTTGATCACAAAATAACCAATAATGAATTAATTCACTTAATATTTGAAGCCCATCCTGCCAATAAATATGGCAGTAACCTTGAATCATTTTCATTCACTGCAGAAAATATTTACAAAGAAGAGCCAATTGAAGACAATTGGCCACAAAACTGGAAACTGCAATTCTATATATTGATCCAAATATCCAATGAGCCTTATTTTGAAAAGATCTTTAAAAATTTAGCAGTGAATATAGAAGAACGTATGAAAACTTAGCAAAAGATAGATTGGAAAAAGATCATCCAAAAACATGAACATAAATAATGAAACCAAAGTAGTACTTCCAAATATTTTGAGTAATAAAGATAGCGACTTTTTGCCAATTAAAAAGAGAAGGTTGGTTGCTTTAGATTACAGTACAGACACCAACAGTGAATAATACTTATTTTGGTTTTTCTGAATTTTCATTAGCATATTTTTGTGAAAATATGTGAAATAAATATTTTTTTACTTATATTGGCCTATCTCTTTAGTATTTTTTTTAACTGATGGACCCTTTTTACACAACTTTCTTTAGCGTAAAAAAAAAAGACATGTAATTGACAATCCGCATACATCAAGGGATGAGTGTACAGATGATGTATTATTGAATTGTACACTTAAAACCTACATAATTAATTAACCAATGTCACCCCAATAAACTTAATTTTTTTAAAAAAAAAGAAAAGAAAAAAGAAAGGAGAGTTAAGCTTTAAATAAACTACAGACTCAACAGAAAAAAGTTAGTTCCTTAGAGGGACAAGGTTGCCAAAAAGGATGTAATGTCTGTCCTCAATTAATCATATTGGAACTCTGCAGAAGTAACACTGCATTATAAGAGATAAAGAAGAAAAACTTCATCAAAACATTGAGTTGAATTTCCAAGAGGATAGATAGTTCTAAATGTGAAAGTTAAGGCTCTCAGGTTATGAGTGCTTAAGATAGAGCAATTCTTGATGTGAAAGCAGACATATCTAATCAGGCCACTTTAAAGAAGAGGTAAGGCCTTGAAGAATTTTTAGCATTTATGGAAATCAAAGTTCTGTATATATGGAATAATACAATTTTAGAAAAAGGGCATATGTATATAGAGTGGTTTTTTCCCCCCAGTTTTCCCACTAGGAATTAACTTTTAGAGAATTTTCTCATTTATTTTTTATCTTTCAAAATTTTGCATTAGAGCGAGTATTCCACTTTTTTAAAAGTCATTTGAGAATGTAAAAATATTTAAGAATCTTTCAGCTTCTAATGTATTTTACTTCAAAAGTAAGTTTTATCTCACTAGAACATAGGTTAACATGCTACAGATGCAATTGACATAATTCTATCCAGTAATTAAGACCCTCCCTGATATCAAATGAGAAGCTTAATGTACTTGGTAGTCTAATAATAACGTCTTAAACGATTTAACTTCGGCTTTATCATTAACATAGGAATTTAGTAACTGGATAGCTTAGAAAACATGCTAGAGAATATTTTAATGGCCTGAAAGGATTCCTAATATGACCCACATATTTATTAATAGAGAAGGAAAGCTTGATTCAGAGTTCCCTATATAATATAGCTTGTCTATATGTGCAATAATCTAAGGAAAGAGAAAAAGAACTGAAATCATGCCCCACTTTAGGTCACAATAAGTAGTTCTGCTTAACAGGAGTGAAGAGGTGGGACAAGTAGGATAGAGAGGAAGGAGATGGACATGAACACAGCACAGAAGCAAGAAGGTTGTTTGACCCCACGAAATACCCAGGATAGGGAAGGTTCAGCCTTCCCGCTACCAGCTCTGCACAGCACACTCCTTCCTCACATTTTCCTGACTGAAATGGTTCCAGGGTAAAGCCGTAGCGATTTTGTACTTAGGACAGAGTTATGGTTTCTAAATAACTCCAGGGGCCCTGGCACACATGAGCCAGATCTAATGAGGACAGATTTTCACTGTGAACAAAGGTCCCTGACCTCAGTTAGGCTTTCTCTGTGGTGCCTGTGCTGAATTCCAGGCTAGTGATAATAGCCAGAGACTGTATTTCTTAGAGTCGACTAGCTTTTTAGGAACTAAGTAAAATTTTTATGAATAAGAAATGAGTCACAGACATGTTTTGAAATTTAGTTCCAAATATTATAGAATGCTGATCATTTTAAACTCCAGAGTAGAAGTTAGAAGTATGTTCTGTATTTGGGGTGGGGACTTCTTTCCAAAAACAAAAAACAAAAAACAAAAGAAATGCTTTTTCACAGAGGTGCAAAGAGTACCAAAAAGCAACCTTTCTAAATAGACATTTGCCTGAGGAGAGGAAGATGTGCAAGACAAGCACTTCAGAAATGGAAACATGGGCCCCTCTCCGAGGCTGAGCCCCGTTAGGCACACATGTTTGTGGAGAGAGAAGAGAGAATGTTTGAGAGAGTTTCTGGGACAAAGAGGGTCTAGCTTAGCCATAAAGCCGCCCTGTCAATAAGCCCAGGGCCTGCTCCTGAACTTAAAGGGTATAAACACAGCCTTTCAACTGCCAGCCATATGTGCAAAAAGTTCTCACATACACACAGAGAGTAGGTGGGGTAAAAGGGAGGAAAGAAGGGAGGGAGAGAGGAAGAGAGACAGAGAGAGACAGAGAGAGAATCTTTACACTGTAGTTTATTCAAACCCAGTTACCCAGCAGAGAATCTGTAGGGTCAAAGCTCATTTGTGGGCTTGGGGGAGCTCAGCTTAGACTTAGACCTTATCTTCTTGATCTTGCAGGACCAGACTCCAATTCGTAGTGTTTTCAAAATCATAATAAGTTCTCCAAACAATCTTCACATTTATCTTCGAACATTTGCCCAAATATCCTGGATGTGTGTATGTCCCACAGGAACAGCAATAGGCATAACAAGGGGGCATGGGCTCCGAATTCTGGATGGGACAGCAGGTCTCCTCAGTAAATACCCTCAAGTTCACGTTTCCATTGATGCTTAAGTAATGGCTTCAGATCCCTCTAGAAAACTGCCCAGCCAGTTCTAAAAAAGCACCTGCATTCACAGCTGTTTGGTATAACATGCAGGTTTACGTTACTTGTCAGAGGCATTTGAACGTCTGCCTTGAATATCTAGTCATCAAGAGAAAGAGTGGCGATAAAAAGAAAAAAATGAATCAATCCCAGAATCCTAATATTTGGTATCTTAGTTCCTTTATTGCTCTAAAACTGGATTAATGACGTAAAATTTTGTTGAAAAAAGAAAACATGGAAACTCCCGCACCGTGAGGTTTTCATTCCTTCCTTTTCCTAGACGTGTCTGTTCCTTTTAGAAATGCTACGCACGTAAAGCAGGGTTGCATATTTCGACTCATCCTAAACTCAGATGTATAAGTAAAACGGAATTATGGTGATTCTACTGGTTATAAGACAGTATTGAAGCCAGTCCATAGTCAAAAGGAAGGGAATTCCACCTCTTGGTGGGGTGCGGCCAGTTCACATTTCAGAACATGTGGGGTGAGACACATTGCTGTGGCCATTTTTGGAAAATCCGGTCAGCCACACATGGCTTGCTGCATAACCCAGTTTTGAAGGTCAAAGCTGAGTATAGCCTGTCGGTATTTTCTTTGTAACAAATTCCAATTTCTCCTCAGGCAGACAAATGCTCACAGTGGACTAGTACAAAGGATTTTCGGATTCAGGAAAACAAAAGAGAAAAACACATTAAGTATTGTAAAATATTCTCACAAATGCACCTATGACTCAGATAAATTGACAAGGTTTCTGAGCCAGGACCTCATGGACAGAATTGTTTGGCTTCCTGCAGGCTTAGCTTAGTAAGAGGGGTAGAGCAAATGCTTACATTTAATTTGGTTTTCTTTAAAATTATTTTTTATTAAAGCAGTACTGTATAAAAGTCGATATTGCTTTGTGTCTCAAGTCTTACTAGATAGTTGGTCTCTCTTCTGAAAAAGGAGTGATTTGAGAAAAAAAAAACTTTAACTTTGGGGTTCAGAATAATACTTTTCCTCCAAAGAACACATCATTTGGTTTAAAAATGTTTAAGCCTGTATAAGTTACTTTTTAAGCAGAATGTAAATTGGTCTAAATAATGAAACATGATTTTGCACAGTGAAGGAACAATAAAAAAAAAGACAACTGAGTGAATGAGGGAAGTTACTTGCCAATGATACACCCAATGAGGGGTTGATATCCAAAGTATATAAGGAATCTATACAACTTAACACACACACATACAAACAATCCAATTAAAATATGGGCAAAGGGCCTGAACAGACATTTCTCCAAGAAATGGTCAATGGCCAATAGATATATGAAAGATGTTCAACATCACTAATCATTAGAGAGATGCAAATTAAAACCTCAGTGAGATATCACCTCACACTTGTCAGAATGGCTTTCTTTAATAAATAGACAAATAACAAGAGTTGACATGGATGTGGAGAAAGGGGAATTCTTGTGCACTGTTGGTGGGATTGAATTGGTATAGCCACTGTGGAAAACAGTCTGGAGGCTCTTCAAAAACTTAAAAATAGAACTACCATCTGACCCAGCAATCCCACTTCTGGTTATTTATCAAAAGAAATCCAAATCATTAATTCGAAAAGATATATGCATCCCCATGATTATTGCAGCATTATTTACTATAGCCAAGATATGGAAGCAACCTAGGTGTCTACTGATAGATGATTGGATAAAGAAGATGTGGTACATATATGCAATGGAATGGTAGTCAGTCGTTAAAAATAAGAGTAAAATCTTACCACTTGCAACAACATGGATGGACCTAGAGGGTAGTATGTTAATTAAATAAGTCAGACAGAGAAAGACAAATACCATATGATTTCACTTACATGTGGAATCTAAAGAACAATATAAACAAACAAACAAAACAGAAGCAAACTCATAAATACAGAGAATAAACTGATGGTTGCCAGATCAGATCAGTGTTGAGGGGATTGAGTTAAAAAGGTGAAAGGATTAAGAGGTACAAATTGGCACCTTTGAAATAGTCATGAGGATGTAAAATACAGCATAGGGAATACAGTCAATAATATTGTGATGACTGCGGTGCCAGGTGGGTACTAGATTTTTGGGGGATCATATCATAAGTTATGTAAATGTCTAACCATTGTGTACACACTTGAAACTAATATAATATTGAATGTCGACTGTATTTGAAAAATAAAATATTTTAGAAATAAAGTCCATAATAAATTTAAAAAGTGAGATATGACTTAAATTATAGTCAATTTTATTCCACACAGTACAATTGAGCATCTACTTGCAGTAAACAAAAAAGATGTGCTTCTTGCTTTCATGAAGCATAGGCAACAAAACATTCTATATTGTTTCACTGATATAGTCCTCAAGAAATTAAACTGTTTTGTTAAATCATAACATTGCTAGGTAATGGAATGAAAAATCATTCTTTTCCCCGTGGCAAAAATCAATGATTCCAAAAATCGGAATTGCATGAATAATCATCAGTGATATGCGGTTATTTTGGATGGGCCTGGGCTAAATAAGGAATGCTTGGGAGGGTAGTACCAAACCTATCTCTCATTTATATTTTTATGAATTATTAGTAAGTTTTTGCATATAAGTATAGTTGTGCTGATGGCGATGGGCGATGGGCGTGTCATAAAACTATATTCAGGCCCCTACTGAATTTGACTGATTAAGAAAGTGAACAAATATAAGTGGTCTGAAAATTAATAGAGAAAATTGGAGAGTCATTAATGTGTATATGAAAAGCAAACACAACCAAAATTAAACCAAAAATAATTCAATAATTACTGAAGCACTGAGAGAAGAAGGTTGTTTTTGTACCAGCTTCAGAGAAATCTTAGAGAAAGGACAGGGCATCCAAAAATCTTCCTCTATGTTCCAAATTAGTCAGGTCAGGTCTTTTTTTTTTTACTTTTATCTAACCCCATCCTACACATTTTTGATGGTTCATCTCAAACCCCAATACCCTGAAGCTATTGCAATATTTCAATCCTATTTTAATGACATCCTTTACTGACCTACCATAGCCCAGATCATGTGCTTCCTACTTTGGCCATTGATTCTGTTTTATTTTGTATCATATTCTAATTTCATGTTTATAAACTTTGTCAAACCAACTCTCAAGTGCCCAAAGTAATCAGTCCACCAGCAGGACTATTGGTCAACAAAAGATAGTCAGAGAAGAAATTAGTAACTTTGTTTTATAAACATGAGAACATGTCAAGTGAAATGAGGTACAAATGAGAGTATCAGGGTGAGCTGGATGAAATCTGTGAGTTTTCTTCAAGGTATTCTTTTTATAAAGATTCTTGAAGCACGTTCCTGCACCAAGGCCCAAGTCCTAAGTGGGCAATACTAACCAGACACCATACCCAGATTTAGTCCAGGAAAAACAAACAAAACTCAGTTTTCCCCGACTCCCCTGCCCACACACATCTTGCCCAGGGAGATGGAGGCCCAGTCCTTCAAAAAGGTTTGGCCTTTTAGGCACAGTAAATTGAGGGAAAGTAAATATATAGGGAAAACTAATAAAAGATAAGGGTCATTTAGTAAGGTATGTCTATATGAATTGATCTTGGCATCAACTCCTTGTCTCCAGTGATAATAATGGTACAGAAAGGGCACCTCTCTCATGGGAAATTTATGCTCTGCTTTTAGGCAAAAAGGAGGGTGAGCAAAGTGTCCTTCTTGCTTCTGCTGTTTCTCAGTTTCCTTCAGCTCAAAATAATCAATATGCCAAAGTGACATATTTTGGAGTGGCATGTTCTGATCCCCTTCACTAGCTGTAGTTAAAACCTGAAAAGTTCTGTCTAATCATTCATTTGATGACCTTTGAAGAGTGTTTTTCAAAGAATATATCTTGGGATCTGCATCAAAATGATCAGACACAGATTCAAGAATCCCAGGCCTACTGCAGACAAGCCAAATTGGAATATCTGGGGTGGGTCCAGAACCCACATGTTTAACAAGCTTCTAAGCAATTCTCAGGCTTTTCGTTTCTTTTGTGGATCAGGCTGTTCTTATGCACAGTGAAGAATGGCCAGAGCTGTGTGGCCTCCTTTCAATGATGTGTATGTGGCAGAGTTCACTATAGTCCTCACTAGCCCCCTCACTCACTCACATTTCCCTGACTGGCCCAAGCAGGAATTTGTATATTCAACGCCTAGTTGAGAGCCTTCTGGGTTTTGTGCTAAGGGAGTACCAGCAGCCTCCAAAATAGCAGACTTGCTTACAGATGTTTCTGGAAACCTTATCTGCCTAATTCACTTCAGTTTAGAAAAAAATTTAAGTTAGAAATGCAGTGACTCTAATATGGTAGATGGCTACTTAGTCTCCTGGGACTTGGGGCAAGATTATGGCCCTTCTCTCTAAGTACACCAAGAGCTGTCAGCAAGCTGTCCAGACACTGATTTCCAGAGCTTTATTCCTGTTTGATGGCTGGAACAAAGGGATCAATACGAAATGTCTTTACACCACCTCTTCTACAGCTGCTGAGAAGTCATGAGGGAATTTAAGAGGCAAAACTAGGACAATTTCCCAAGATCAAGTTAATTCTGACCCTTGGAAACAGAGGTCAGGGAAAAATATCATAGGAGTAAGAGAAAGGAAACTCTGATGGAAAATTAATGACAGTCTGTTCCGAATCAGTGAGTCACGATGAAACTGCTACATATGCCCACATAATCAGAGCATAGTTTGATAAACATTCTTATGCATATGCCGATTATTCTTATTTCTACAAAAATATAGTATTTATCAAATATTTCATTAATAATATTAACATTTTGAAAAAAGATAAAAATTACCCTTAATCTTATTGCCCCAACAAAATGTTACTTTTCCAAAGCATTTCTCTTCGTGCATAAATATATTTTTATGCATACATAGTTTTATAATCAAAATACTATATTTTGTGTTCTGCTATTTGAATAAGGTCTTCTCAATTTTAGTACTATGGAGATCCCAGATATGATGAATAAATTGTATACATAAGGGAATAATTATTGAGAAATATAAATCTTCAATAATAATAAACAAATAATCTAGAAAGACCACAAGAGCAGGAAGCTATAAAGCAGTTCTTTCCATTCTTGGATCTGGGTCCTGACATCCACAACATGCTTGTTAAAAAAAAAAAAGAAGAAGAAGAAGAAAGAAAAAAAGAACACTTCCTGCCCTCATTCAAAGTTTATTAAATGCTCTTCGGTTTATTTTCATAAACATTCCTTACTTGATCTTCACCCCCGGTTTTCACATACCTCCTTCTATCTGTATGCATTCATGGAACATGTGTCATACTTGGCAGTGAAAGTCAAGCGACGTACCTGTGGCTGGACTGGTTTTCTGCAGAGCACTGTATACCAGCATGACTGTGAAGTGAGAAGTAAATACCTGCAAGATTTCTGCCTGCCATAGCTGTAGACTATTTCCTGGTTTATGTGGCATCATAGAGGGAATAACCTACTGAGTACTTAGCAGTGGTATTTTTATACATGATGGCACCAGTTATTCTGGGCAAGTAGAGCCTGTAAAGGACTCCAGTGCTTCAGCAATTAAATTGAGTATGGGGGTCAAAATGCTTACTTAGGTGGAGTTTTTCTGGAGCACGAGAATTTAACTTTTTTACCTCCGTTTAACTTTATTGCCTTTATCAATCCAGCCTCATGAGGTTGTAAGTGTCAGGAATCCAAAGTTCCTTAACGTTGCTTACACAGAAAAAGAATATAAACTTTTGTAATAGAAATCTCAGGCGTGAGCAGGTGCAGATGCTGGGACTCTGCTGTTGTCCCCCACCTGCTTTCCTCTATAGCGGGTTCACTCTCAGGCATTCTTTTCCCTCCTGGATAGAGAGGCACAGCAGCAGCTCCACACTTGCATTGTACACACTTAGCGACACCTGTGGGGTAAGAACTCCTCTTTTAGAACATCTCACCTAAGTCCTGCAATTCACTCTCTTGGGGGGATTTTCTGAATGAATTGTTGGGATTGGATGATGTAAAATTTTGGATGGGCATGCTTGGCTCATGTGGGCGCCAGGCAAGCCTTGACAAGGTCAGCAGCACCTAAGTCATACAGCCTGAGAGCAGAAAAAGGTAGATCATCACTCAGCAAAATTGGAATGGTCTTACTGATCATTGTACTATCTGACAGGAACAAATGAAAAATAGCTGTCTACTACAAATAAGAATCCTAAAAACTTCATCTCAAGTCCAGTCTTCTGGATTATTATAAACCAAATAATAAACCAATAGTGTTTAAAAGAAAATCCAAAGAAGTAGAAGCTTCTATTGAAAACTTTTTCTCTAAAGTGGCAGCCAGTTATTAACATTATATTTTAATACATGAATTTCATTATAATAAAGAGTAGCTGTGATAGAATAATGACCACACATATTGCTCCACCACCATCCAAAGATGTTCTCAGTCTAAACCCTGGAACCTTACATGAAAAAAAAAGGATTTTACAGATGTGATTAATGTTAAGGACTTTGACATGGGCATGTTATCCTGGATGATCCTGTTGGATCCCATGTGACCACACGAGTCCTTAAAAGCAGGCTCGGGTCAGACGGAGATGTGATCATAAAGGAGGAATAGAGAGATGCAACATCGCTGGCTATGAAGATAGAGAAAGGGAACCAGGAACCAAGGAATGTGGACAGCCTCTGGAAAATAGAAAAGACCCGAAACAGATTCTCTCCTAAAGCTCCCAGAAGGAAGCAGCCCTGCCATCTCCTTTATTTTAGCCTAGTGGGCCTTATTGGGCTTCTGAACTATAAAACTGTAAAACAGTAAATGTGTGTTGTTTATGCTGCTGTTCGTGGTGATTTATTAGAGCAGTAATAGAAAACTAGCATACCAGCTATTTTCATATATCCTGTGGCCTAAATTCTTGGGATTTCGCTCATACTGAAGAACCTCATTGTGGCAGAGACATTTAATGCCCACTGAATACATGTATCCCCACCTTTCTCAGCCTCCATGCAGTTAGGTAGGGTCATATGATTTTCTCTGGCCAATGGGTTGTGAGTTTAAGTAACATATGTCACGTCCCGGGCTGAGACAATGAAATGCTCCTGCCTATACTCCTCCACCCAACCCCAGCTCCTTTGTTGTCTGCCTGTGCAAACTGGAGGGCTCACACTGAGATGGTGATGAAACGAGATGCAAACATCCTGGGTCCCCAAGACTCTGCTGAAAAGAACTTGCCTGGAGAATCACTGAACTTGCAAAAATTTGGCATGAATAAAAAATTTTTATTTTTTTATGTCATTGATGTTTTTAGATTTATTTGTTTCTGCAGAATCACCAAGTCTATCCTGAGTAGTATACTTACTCAGAGTAAGGCTGTCCCAGGAGACAAATGACCCAACCTACCAAGTTTAACATGGAAACTACTTTCTAATTCTATCTCTTATTAACCTATTAAACTGCATCTTTAAGCTTCAATTTTCCTGTACATTCAGTTCATAGATAATATTACACAGCACTTCAAAAAATATTGAATATTATAGAAATGATTTTCTTTTATTCGTGTTATTTATATCATATCACAATGAATTTTAGTTTAGAAGATAAAACAGCTTTAAATTTTATTAAGAAATAATATTTTTGTTTTTCTGTCATTGACTGGTAATGACAATGCAAATATTGTGCTTTCATGTCAAGTTTATCTGATGAAAATCCATATTTAAATGATGAAAATTGCTTTTTCAATAAATATTTTACATTTAAGACATTTGTCAAGATATTCATAAATTGTAACCAAACAGAATGCTTATGTCCATCAAAAGGAAAAGCAAGCTCACAGTCTGTGATGCTTTTCAAAGAGAATTAGAATGTAAAAAAGTAAACTGACAGTATAGTCTATTTTAAATAGAGTAATAGCTTACTGTTTTCCATTTAATCGTCCACAGTGATAAGAAAGCTCAAGGAAAGCCAGAGATTAACCAATTTCTCTCCTTCATTCGATGGAAGAAAAATTTCAGGACTACAGAAATTAAGTGGTAGTTTATGCCAAGTAGCCAACAGGGAGACAGAAAATACCTGAGGGCAAATTCACGTGCAGGTAGAAAGCAGCTACTTTGTTAAGGGCAAGCTAGATTTACATGATCCAAAATCACATCTTTGTATCTGTGTGTGTGGTAAAATATACATAACATAAAATGCACCATTTTAACCATTTTCACATGTACATTTTCACATGTACAATTTGGTGGCATTACATACACTCGTATAGGTGGCATTGCACCACCACCATGCATCTCCAGACCTTTCCCCTCATCTCAAACCGAAATTCTGTGCCCATTAAACAGTAACTGCTCTCCCATGACCCTGCGTAACCACTGTTCTATTTTCTGTCTCTATAATTTGACTATTTTAGATACTCCCTATAAGTGCAATCGTACAGTATTTGTCCTTCCGTGACTGCTTTATTTCACTAAGCATAATGTCTTCAAGGATCATCCATGTTGTAGCATGTCAGTATTTCCTCCATTTTTATACCAAGTAATATTCCACTGTGTGCATACACCACATTCTGTTTAACCATTCATCTGTCAATGGATATTAGGGTTTTTTCTACATTTTGGCTATTGTGATTAATGCTGCTATGATCATCAGTGTGCAAATATCCATTCCAGTCCCTCCTTTCAGATCTTTTGGTATATATCTAAGAGTGGAATTGCTGAATCATATAGTAATTTTATGTTTCATTGTTTGAGAAACTTCGATTCTATTTTCCAGAGGAGCTGAACTGTCTTACATTCCCATCAGCCATGTGCAAGGAGTCCAGTTTCTCCATATCCTGGGCAACATTTGGTATTTTCTAGGATCTGGGGGGCTGTTTTGTCTTTGCTTGTTTTTACAATGGCCATCCTAATAGGTATAAAGTGTTATCTCATGTCATTTTGAAAAAAAAAATCACATCTTTTACCACTGAGAAATCCTAGCCCTACCTTTTTTTTTTTTTAATGTGACATTGTTATTGAATTTGAAAATATTTGACTGTTACTTACAAGAGGAGTCATACCAATGAACAAAGTCCAACTAACTCACAAGTTAGCAGTCATTTCAATCCTTTTAAATCAACACAAATAGATAAAATAACTCATTTGTTTAAGAGCTAATTTTTGTTCAAATTGTCTCTTTTAGAATAAATCAAAGGGTTTTGTCTAACTTAAAACCTCAGATTTAGGTTATAAATTTAGCTCAAGAAATTTAAATTATTAAATTAATTGAAAAAATTATGGATCTTATGTTTTTTAGCTTTTATAATTTAGTGTCGGTATCACAGTATTTTTAGATATATAACAAAATCTTTTAATTATTTTCCTTCTCAAGACACTGATACAGCACATGTTAAAGTCTGAGGACTATTTCAAATGTTTACTTTATATTGATTTTATCTTAATCAGCTATTTTAAGTAATTAAAAATGTTATCTCAATTTTACTTCAGGAGGTTTTGTGTTTTCATTAAGTACACAACCAGCAACTAAAACTGGTAGACACAACATGAAAAATTAAGTCACCAAAAATTTTTGGTGACTCTTCTCTAAATGGCACAACCAAGGAAACCTCTAAAAATCCTTAGCCCTTCTGTAATGAGCTGAATTAATATGAAGTGATGTGTCCAACATTTAATTCGGCAACCCATAGTATTCTGCCTTTCTAGACACAGTAGTAATGACGTATAAACTTTGCAGATAAGATAATCAGGTTGTAATAAACAGGAAGTATATTTTGTGAAGGAATGTAAGAGATTATTGTCTACTCAGGTTTGGCACTTTCTAAGAATATAATCACAACTCAGAGTGGTTTAATGCTATCATTTTGCTCTCCTGTCAAAGAACTAAGCCATCTGATGCCTCATGTTATACACATGCTGACTACACACCTCACATTGTATTCAGCTGTGGGATAGCTTTAGGGTTCTTTTCTAGGATGGGTGATTATTTTGAGGAAGGAAATACAAAAAACATACTAATAGACTAAGCCCAGTCATGTAATTTAACAGCTCCTTAACTTGGGCCAGATCAGTTTCTCCCTTAGAGACTTAGAGGCTTACAGATTTTTACTAAGAACTAACTAAATGAAATATAGTTTGCATGTAAAGAGTTTTTTAAATTATAATTTTTGGAGAAATATAAAGAAATATCATTCTTATAATTATATTACCAGTCATTCTTGTCTCATCTTTCACGTTCCCAAAACAGAATAAAAAACTTGAAAAATAAATTAGATCATAAATAACATTTAACATCACTTTTTTCCTGATAAAATATAAGCTCATTAGTGCTGTCATATCATTTTCTTCAAGAAAACTTAGAATTATTACATGGATTTCTGACTTGAATTTTTGTAGTGGTAGAAGAATAATATTTTGAAATATCCTCTGATGTAATTTCTAGTCTCTGTAATTTATTTTTATTTCTCTCTCAAATTTTCTTTTGCCATTAATTCTAGGCCTTGAGACTAAGCTTCATTTTCAGGATGGGACAGAGTAGCAACTGTATAGTACAAAGAATAATTGTTTAACTCTGGCATTAAAATTGAGATTTTTAAGCTCCATAGAGAGAGAATAGTTTTAAATATCAGGCTTTGAGGAGAAAGAATAATTCTCTCGGGATCTCAAAATCATATTTTTATAAGTTAAATCACATGAAACTTCTAATATTCAACAATTTTTAAGCCATAACTCACTACTTTCCCGCACAGCCTGAGGAGTCTGCCCTCCGAGCTATCCCATGCTCACTGGTCAGAAGTAGGAGCACTTCCGGTTCCCCATGTTTCACACGTATCATCAAGGAAATACAGAAGTTCTCATGTGCCCCAACTGGGGTAGGGGTGAGAGGCAAAAGAGCTGAGACCTAAAAAGGTCTAGGGTTGGAATAAGGAGATGGCATTAACACCTAGAGAAGGTGGGCCATGTCAAAAACCAGAGTAACATCTGAAAAACAGGTAAAACCAGCCATAGCTCAACAGACACCAATCAGCAAAGGATACAGGAGAGCACTGGGACAATACTGACCACAGCGGGACTACCTAAGTATCAGGCATCTTTCTGTTATATATAGCAGTATGGTATATGAACTTCTGAAAGGCTTTATCATGCAAAAGTGTAGGAGAAGATGGGTTCTCAGAACTGGCTGACTTAGATCCTATAGGGGGATTGGGAAGTGACTGTTTTAAACTGCAAGGACATAGTTACCCTTAGTGGGCAAGTTCAAGTTCACATTTTTCCCCTGCTAACAAGTGAGACTCGGAGATTAATAAAAAGAAGAAATCAATTAAATTTTGAGATATACCACATTAGATTTAGATAAATATGTTCTTTGAAATAGGTTGCATTAAGAAACAATTTTTTTTTTTATTTTTAACATGTCTGAAATGTTTATATTTGCCGCCTAATTTGTGGTCTTTTGTGCCCTTAGTATATAATGGTCCCAATCTCAAGAGCTATAAAAGCTACAAAATTAAATAATTTGTCCGCTCTCACTAACTAGTTAATGAAAGAACTAGAAGCAAACTCATATTTTCTGATGTCTGCTCCAGGGAGCTTTCAAACAAAGAGAGGGTTTTTGTTGTTGTTGTTGTTGTTTGTTGTTGGTTTGTTTAAGTTATAAAATGCTAAGACAATCATGCACTGAAGTTTACTAAACTAATGATAAATGGCTTTTTTATTCTGGCCAATATAGACAAATAGAAAAGTTCAAGACTTGATAGAATGATAAATATACACACCTTACTTCTTAGAGGAGACCAGAATCTCAATTTGACTCTAAGATGGTTTTTAATGCCTCTCCTGAAAAAGAATCGATACAAGGATCAAATTTCAGTATTTTCGAGTGTGCTCATTTTAATTCGGCACAGTTTTTTCGTTACCACTGTGTCTGCCAAGAGAAATACATGTAAAGGTTATGTCTAACTTATACAAAACAGAGGGCTTGCCTACAAGAAGATGAAAACAGTCCAATGCGTTACAAACAAAAGTTGACCTTTCTGAGGCTCCAAATCCTCAACTCCTTCAGTTCTGCATTTTCTGCCTGAAGGTAAGGACTAAATCCTTCCTATCTTGTTTGTACATCTGCAAAATGATGTTTTGCTTATGGCTTTCAAGGTGGTGTATTGTAAAATCTTCTATTTACCTTTAAACTGGATCACCGTGTATTGGGTCCCTAGAAGCCTTTGGCATCCTCACTTTGCATAGAAAATGCAAAAGCTCAACAGACACGAATGGGTGGCAGCACTTTATACTGGATTCCTACAGAATTAATGTTCAGATGAAACCAATACTCTACTTTTCTCAGGTTTGTTAGTTAATATAGCCATCTTTTTAGCTAGTGATTGGTATAGAATGATACAATAGAAAAGGAGACTTCCAGTTGTGCTTCTAAAGGGTTGGGTGTGTAACAAGGAAATTCATACAATAAGCTCCCAGTGTTGAACTAGGAATTGTTCAGATCTGAATAAATATACAGGAGTTTAAATAGTTGTACGTAGCACAATTCCCCCAACCATTCCCATTGTTTTCCCATTGCAGTAAACATGAAGATTTCTTTTCCCATGCAGGAGCCATAAGAAAGGTGGTATCCAGTAGTAAACACTGACTGTCCAGATCACAACATTTCACATGACCCCATACACAGGCTAAGAGCAGTTTCTGCCAAACCACAACCCATGGGGAATAGGCCTTTGAGGTTGCTTAAAAGTGGCAGGCTATGAGAGAGAAGCTTATTTCCTTTCTTGGAGCCTAATTTAGCTGGAAAATGAAGATAGGCAGAACGTGAGTTTCCTGTAGCTTCGTGCATTGTGTAATTTTATTAGACATAAACAAACGTGCTCTGAATGGCTTATATTAGCCAACCGATAAGTTTACCTTCATGTAAAATGTGCCCTTCAAACTACATAGAGCGCATCACCCAAAGAGAATACAAAACAGCTCCCAACGATGTCCCTTTACAATCAGTCCTATCATCAGATCCTGGCACAGAGATCACTTTCTTTAATTTGACAAGACATATGTTGAGTCCCACAATATTGCTATGATGTCAACAAACATTTGTGGAACACCCATCGTGGGCCACATAACTGTGGGAAAACTGGAGATAAGAAGCCAAGTGACATCTGTCTCTATTCCCAAGGGTTTTACATGCCAGAAGAGGAGACAGAGATCCAAACAAGCAAATATTAACAATAATCCAGGGTGTTCTGATGGCTGAAGAAATGCTGGGAAACAAACCTATTGTGCTGTATAAACGTGGGAAGGCCTCACGATTCTGGAGCTACTACCACTTACTCATATCTAAATGCACATATCTTACATCTTCTCCTATAAATTGATCACAGGGAACTAAAAATATGTATACGGTATTCCTCTCAGCACCTCAAGTAGGTATTCTCTATAATTTATATGTATTTATAGATAGATATGTATATAGAGAGAATTTTTCTTCTAGGTCCATACAAGGGGTAACAATGTACAATAAATGAGAAAGAGGGAGAGAATTGATACCACAGTTCTCTATTTTTGCCTTAAGTTCTTTACCCTTTATTTTAAGTCCTATTCCCACTTATTCCCCACCCCCTGCTGATCACCAAAAAAAGGTTTTGTCAGGAAACAACATCAAGTAAGGAAATGCCACTGACCTCAGATAGCGTGTCTTCAGGCTGTTCCTCCAGTAGCCTCCCTTTAAAGCATAAACTGTGTGTCCAGTGAGTTACAAAGCTGTTTTCCTGTCATTTCCAATGAGAGCAAGTTCCTGGATTTAGGAAAAAAAGAAGTTGTACTGTACACTTTATTAAGTGTGGTATTTAAAGGTTATATCAAAGAGATTTGGAAATTTAAAGTCTTCCAGGAAGCCGAGGGCTTCTGCGTTTATAGAAATCACTGGAGAAAACTAGCTTCTAGAAACTGGGAGGCTTCTAGTAACAGATGCAGTCTGTGTCTAGAACAGATTTCTTTTGGTGATAAGGTGTTCATTGCAGCTATCATATCCCACACACCCAGAATTGCTCAGGAAGAGGGACTTCTCACTCTCTGTTTAGATTTTTTTAAGCAACTGAAATTTCTGCTGTAGTTTCTCCTCTTCTCAGCTCTCAGTGAGCTCCACAATGCTTCCAATAAGACTTTCTGAGGTTTGGTATGTGGTACCACATAACTAGGTTTACATATAATGGTAGAAGAACCACAGACAGCTTTGGATTGCCCTTCATGTCACCCTGTTACTTAGGACAAGGAAGCCTTTTAAATTTAATACTGCAGCCATGCTCTACATGTAGCCCTGATCAACACCAGATCCCATCATCAAAAGTTAAATTGTCCAGAAGTTCTTCCACACTGTATTAATAGCTAGCTAGCTGTGGTGATTTAGCAGCAGAGGGGACATTTCGTTTTACGTATGAACTTTCTAGAGACAGCATGATGGAAAGGACAAGATCAGTGTTTTTGGAGTCAGATAGATACATGTTTGAATCCCAGCTCAGTAATTTTCTGTTGTGACCTGGGGTAATTCTAGAAAAGCAGGAACCATGATGCCTATGGTACTGACCAAGAAAATGAATTCCAAAGAAGTTAAAGAATTTGCTCCAAGACACAGAATGATGAGTAAATGACCCAGGGAGAATTCAAATGCAGATACCACTTTACCATATTTCCTTCAAATGAGGTCTTCATCTCACTAGAGCTAGAAGGCTCTGCCTGTTGGGATTGATATCTGTTATAAAACTATATTTACCTCTTTACTGTTGGTCACCTTGGTAATTAAATAATTCTACATCTTGAGGCCTCTTTGACCACAAAAGAGAAAGAAAACATTCTGAGTATACTGGAAAAGAGGTTTTCAGGGTCAGTTCTACCTAAACTGCTGCTTTCTATTAGTACTGTGAGTGAGATGAGATTTTTAAACCCAGCTGTAGTTACTGTGGTTAAATCTGATGTGTAGATTAAATTTATTTGGAGAATTTTAAAACATGTGACTTTAGAGAGGAAGGAATCTTAGAATTTTCTCCTAGATAGCTCTGGAGATCTTAGGCATCTTTAACAAAAATAGGTATTTTAGATCGTAATCTACTGTCAACTTCCTGAGATAAAACCAGACGAACTGCCTGAAGACTAGACAGTTCTTTTCAACCAGTGGCTCAGACATAATAGGACATGTGCTGAAGGGAAAAATGGAGTTAATATGCTTGGCAAGACTCATCCTCCTTGATTCCTTGACTTACCCCAGGTGGGGGAAAATGGAAAAAGCTGTCAAGAACAGGGTTGAGGGGTTACATACTTCCATCCAACAGTTCAAATTTGTTTGTCAAAACACCATACTTTATGGTGTATGAATGTGGACAGAGATTGGGTGAATGGGCTAAGGCATTAAAATAATTGGAGGAGAAGTATAATTATTATAACTTGATAAATGTTTCAAAATCAAAATAACTGCTCCTTGAAAATTATAGCAGAGAGAACAAGTAGGAGGAAAGATTGACCTAGTGATAATAAATGTCATGGGGAAACAAGTTTCACATTTTTTGGTTTTGGAGAGCTGATTGGTTCAGGATGTTTATAATTGAAAAACTCACATCCCTGCTTAATAAATCTTGCTTATAGAGCCAGCGATGGAAATTTCTTCTATACTGGCTAGTATAGATCTACATTTTCTTATCTAAACCCTGGAGGTCAAATATGTTTGAGAACAAAGAATTTTTCACATTTGAAAGGTAATCTCAGTAGGGTGTGGGACAATATTCCATAATCGAATATATTAATACTTACACCGAATAGGGTATATAAAACCCTATTAATAGCTTTCCATTAGTTCAGATCAGATTTTGCTGCCAAATAAATTCAGGTCAGATCAGGTTAGATTTTGCTACCGGATGGGCCATAAAAAACTTTAATTTTGCAGAGCTTTTAGGAGTTTGAAAATAAAGCCGTAAAATTGTGAACCTATACAAATGGAAACTTCTCCTTGACCATGCTACTAAAAAGAAATATCAGTTGGTTTACAGAAAGATGAGGAACTTAGATTTGGGGAATGTGCTTAGAAATAGTAGGTAGACAATGGTAATAATATTGGTAATATTTCTTGCACAATATTATGTGCCAGGCATTATTGTTAGAGCTTAACATGAATTAACTCATAAAAGTCTCTTACAATACTATGAGGTACTGTGTTGATGTGCTTAGAGGCCTATTTACAGAGAAAGAAATTGAAACACAGAAAGTTTAAGTAACTGCCAAGCTCACACAGCAAGTGATTGGAGGATCCCTAGTTTAAACACAGATTGCCCCATTCACTGAATATTAATATTATTATTTTATTTTCTACACAAAGAAGACAGCTCTTATATATCATTCTACTCACATTCCTTTTATTTATAGGAAACTAAGGGACATGTTTTACATTTAAAGATACTATAATACTTCTTGAGATGCTTGCTTTCTTCATGGAATGTCTTTGGTATTAAACAACATCTGTAATTCTTTAGCTTGAAACTGGGCTGATTAACAGATTATGGAAACAAACAAGCCTATTATAATATAAGAAGAATTGAGCATTAAAATTTTTCCCTGGTTTATCATTACTGTGTTATTCCCAAGGCCTAACTTAGAAGCTTGTGTATAATAGGCACTTTGTAGGATGAATGAATCAGTCTTAATCTCCAAAACTCCCCAAAATAAATGCGTGCCATTCAGAAATGCTAATTTGTACTATTTCACTTATTTACATTTTTCTGTTAGTTGGTGTTAATTCATTAGAATTTTTTATGAAATCAAACTTTTATGTTTTTATATAAAAGTATAACATTGATGGTGGGAAGGTTAACCACTTTGCATTTGGTTGAATGTATTATTTTAGCTGGTTTCCAGTGACTCCTGATCATGCCTATGTGTGTGTTTATAATTTACTTAGAATGTGTGACACATCCAGATAGCATCAGGCCTTACTCAAGCAGTACTTTGAAAATGATGCTGCTTGTCCAGTTTTACCACTCCAGGTACTTGATTGCTAAGGTCAGGTGCTTCCATCTGGTTCCCATGTCTATCTCTAACAATATCTGAAGAGTTCTTTGACTAAGAACTTTATAAAGATGAAAGGATTGAGAAGGCCTGAAACTATACTATAAAGCATACTATATAAAATTTTCTAAATTTGTCGTGAGTAAACCATGTACTTGTATTAATATCCAATCCTATCTATTAAAGAATTTGTGGATTAAAAACAAAAAACAAAAAACTTCTTTCTGCTCCTGTTCATATTTTATATCATTATCATGGTTCTGCAGGATTCACTGTTCTCTCCTAAGTCTTGCACGGTCCCAGTTTCAGACAGTATATGCTAGTCAGGCTCATATGAGGCTTCTGTGCTAAAAGCAGAGAATTCTTTATTCTCTCTATCTTTAGCTGTGAAAAATTCTCCGTCAAAGCACACAATCTCACTGAAGTTCTATAGCAGATTCTACTATGTTACTGCACAGGACAGAGTCACTATTTTTCAAAGCATCCTCACAAAAATTCCCTAATGACTGCTCATTCCTATAGCTTTTTCTCTACTATGCTGCTTCACTAGACTTCTCTCTCCCTCTCTCTCTCTTTCCCTCTTTCCTTCTCTCCCTTTCCTTCCCTCTCTCTTTCTCTCTGACCCTCTGTTACTTCAATCTATTCTGTACTGCAGGAGCAGGATGGGCCATTTAGACACAGAGTGCAACTTTCAGGTGGGGAAGCCCAGATAAAGGACTCCTCATTGAACAGTAGCCACTGACCAACCCGCTGTTACTTCCTGTGCCACATTATCTACTTCCTCTCAGAATATTCTTCAACCACATCGACATATGTTTACACATGCGGAGATACACACACCTGCCATCCTTTCAGAGAGATGATAATGTGAGGATTTAAGTTGTCCTATCAGCTTTTCAAATATTTATTATACCAGGTATTAATATAAAAATAAATTTAAGAATATTTTTCCCATTTTAATTGAAATTCTTATTTGGCAGTATTCTGATTTTTCCCACTGGGGAGACTCATGCCCATATGAAAATATGTACTTTGTGGTTGATTATCAATATCATCAATTGGGCTCATAATTTCCAAGACGCTGAAAAAGCTAAAGAAGTGTCGACCAAGCTATTTCTGCCCACATATAGTCCTTTGGGCTGTTTTTCTATATGTGAGGTCATAGTGACATTAGAAGAATGATAAATAAACTACCCATTCTTACCCACCATCTTTTGGAGAAGGCAAAGTCATAATCATAATCATTGTCTCCAATTTAACTCAACAAGAATCAAACACTTACCATGTACCCACTACTTGGTAATATAGATGTAAAATGGGCTGTTAAACCAGGCATAAGAAGCTTAAATGCCAACATGTAAACTGACATCACATTATATTAAGTACCAAAATAGTTTAGAATATATGGTCAGAAGTCTAAAGTCCTTAATACAATCATAAAATTATAGTCAGAAGATTTTTTATTGATTATATAGATTAATGTTTTTTTGCAAATAAAGAGGCTGACACACAGAAGCACTGATTTGTTCAAGATTTTAGGAAATTACTGTAGTGGCCATACATGTGACCAGAGGCCATGAACCCTCCCTTTGTATCTTTTGACTGCTGTCTTCTCTTCTCCTACCGAATAAAATAATTCATTTGCTTACTCTTAGACACTATTAATTTGTCCAAGGATGTATTTAAGAAAGTCAATATATTCTTTTACTTCGTGATGTATATAGTAGCCATTTTAGAAATGTTAACATTTCTGGCATTAAACATCACTGTGCACTAAAAAGTGCAATGTACTAAAAATATTTTTTCTTTATTTAGATTTTAAAAGTCCCTTCAAATGGTAACCATCAGAACCAAATTTGAACCTAAACTAATTGAATTCTGTGTGAGTTTTTTGACCAAAATATTAATTCAATTTCCCCAATATCAAAATGTCTCAATGAATAACTTCTTAGTCTTTTTTAAACCAATAAATTATATACAAAACAATCATCTTATTCTGCTAGAATTTTGATACTGGTGTGGTTTTACCAGTTATTTTTTATAAACTTGATAATTATGATTTGCTTAATTTAAGCTATCTTCCAGAAAACAATTATTCGATGTATTGAAATTTGCTAGAAAAAAAATGGCTACAATATGAAACTCATAGCAATTGGAGAGGCCTTCCTTTATTTATCATTCATTCACTCATTCACTTCTCTTCCTAACTTCCTTTCGCTGCTGTCAGAAGATTACTGTTCTAAATTGCATTGCTTTAGATGTATGACAATGTTATTAGCCTAAACATTAATTGCATAGCCCATCCATTGGTTCATAGATAAGTTTGTAATCTAACATGAATCAATGGAATGTGAGGGATATTTGTTGACACTTATGGGAAAGAAAAGTCTCCAATTTTTCTGTAGTAGATAAAGATAGATACTCTTTGACACTAGATAGAAGGACAATTGTCCCTGGAAGACAGTGGCAGTCATGTGGCCACCAGGACAGTATCAGGCTTAGGAAGAAGCTGTCATTGTAAAGAAAGAGCAGAGATACCAAAAGATCTTCGTTACGTGTTTAGGTCTACTCGTTCAAGGCAGGCCTGAAAACCCTATCTCAATATGTTCTCTTTATAGCTATGGGGGTTCACGGTTAATCACCCCCAAATGTGCTTCTGTGGTATGTGAATTGTTTGAGCTAAGGTGCCTTTAGCTGCTGACTCAGGAGAAACTGCTGCCCCCTCCCTTGACCACACAGAAGAACTTGGATTAGGGTCCTTGCCCAGAATGGAAGATTATCAAAGATAACCTCTTTTGAGGGCAGGACAAACTTCTATTTACTGAATATCTGTTCCTCTTATCATTCTGTAATGACATTTTGAAGCCTCCAAGGCACCTTACTGCATCCCGAGCTCAGAATGTCTTATGTACCCATGTTCCCTTCCTGTCTCTGAACATTTCATGTGTCTGGGGTCTCTGACTCTCTCATGTATGCGGGGGTCCCATACATATGTATGTATGAAATTTGTGATTTTCTCTTGCAAATCTGTCTCATGTCTATTTGATTATTAGACCAACCGAAAGAACCTTGAGGATCAAGAGAAGTTCATTTTTCCCTAACATTACTTAAGCCAATTAGAGTTGGGCTTTCAGGTTTTTTGCAACAAAAAATGGTACCGAATGACACACTATTTTTGGCACTTTTGCATAAAAAAGTTTTGTTCACAATGGCAGACAGTATGAATCACCTACACAAAAAACATTGTTCTTCCTTCTTAATGAGAACCCCAATTTTATTCATAATTTAGGCAGATAATGTGATTCAGGGATCCTCCCCAATCACCCCAGAATGTTAACGTTTATTAGTCTTAACCAATCATAGTGATTCTATTTCCCTGTCAAGAGCTGCTTTAGAAATATGATATAACCATGGACGAAAATATACATATAAGGTAAATTCTGCTATGATCATCATGGAAATTTTCCTCATTCTTAAAAAGGGGAGACTTGACAAGACTTTCCTTTCTTTTCCAGCTTTTAGACAAAGGCCTGGGAAGAATACAGCCACCTTGCAATTAGAAAAATCAAGATAATTTAAGAGAAGCTAATCTGGCTTCTTTGAGCCACAGAATGAGCTAAGCCTGGAATTCCCCAGACTTTACCTTATGTGCAGTAATAAACACCCCATTGTTTAAGTTGCTGATAATCACATGTCCTGTTATTTGGAGTCTAAATCATCCTGATATATTCACACACAATATTGATTCTTTGAGTCCAATTCCAAGTAAAATCACAATTACTCAACTGATTAAACCCAATCTGGGTCTTAAAAATACAGAGCCTTGTACAACTTTAAGCATACTTTCTCATTTGAAGATTTAAGTGGTTAAAAGAGAAATGATCAGATAATATATAATACAGATTAAATTTAAATAATTCCTATATCTTAAACCAGAAACAAAATGAGAATTTGGCCAGCTAAAAATCAATGTGTCCCTAAGCCTTTGTTTATTCAGGTGGTTAGAATCAGAAGACACTGGGAGAATCATCTTGGATGGTAGCCAGAACAAATGCTCACAAGTCTTAATGGAAATCTTGCTGCCAATTCTAAGATTCCTATTATCTTAGTATTTTCCAGAACAGAAATTAATAATAGGAACAAAAAAGAATAAGACACCTAGTCTATTGTTTTATTCTTTTAAAGCCAGGAATATTCCATAAACAATTGAGAAACGCTTGAAATATGACCCCCATGGATATGTTGTGGCCCAAAATCAGGATAATGCTGGTGAGACAGGCTTACATGGGCTTACATGAATATCTGACAGTGAGGTGGGAGTTTGGGGGGGGGGGCAAATGAAGTTGAAAAGTGGCCTACGTATTTCAGACCTATACAAGGATGCTGGTGGTATTGGCCATAATAATAGAAACAAGATGTGAACAGTTTTTCTGCTTTGGTGTGATTGCTAAACAAGTTCTTAGTAAAACGACACAAAGTACATGCTCTGTAAAAGTTCATTTCTTTCCTCGCTTCCCTTTCTCCTTCTCTTTTCTCCTAAGGACAGAGGGAAATCATGGCTATGGAAGTTCTTTGATATCTCTTATAAATATTCTTTTTCTAATATTTTTGTATAATACATCCAAATTACAACAAAATTTCTCAGTATCAGAATGGAAGAATTTTGTTAAGTATTTCACTAGTCCCCTAGACAATATTTTGTGCTTCTCTAGCGTGCATTGGATTTAAGCCCAACTTAAAAATAACTCCTTTACCATTAGCTTTAATAATATTCTCAAGGCATATAATTTACATGATAAAGTAGTCAACTAATGGGAAACCATCTACGAAAATTAACATTTGTACCAGATATCAGAAGATTTCCTAAATAAAGAAAAGCTTGTTTGAGTTCTCTCTTGAGAAATTTCTCTATTGTTTTTGAATTATCTTTTGTAATTTCAAGATGAAATTACATCTTGAAATTTCAAAAAAAATATAATCAAGCTGATGAAAACTGAAATGGCATTCCACTGAGAGGAAGAATTGGAAGAACTGTATTCCACAGGCTATCCTCAAGAACAGGGCATTTTTACGCTGCCAAATTAACAACATAGCAGAGACATCTCTGGCCTTCACCCATCCCAGAGTCTACTTTTTACTATTGTCTTAGTACTATAAAATTTAAACTAATAGCAAGTTGCACAAAATAAAAGTGAAAGAGTGAATAAAAACCAAGTTACATATGATTGATTACCTGTATAGCAGGTAAGATTGATAAGCAGTCTTCGTTTCTGTGAGCTATTTCTCTCAAGTGTGCAAGGGCCCTCCCACTTCGACGTTTTCCTTCCCGCTTCAACTCTGCTCTTGCTTCTTAGGCACTTAAACCACTTTTATGGCTTCTTCTCTAAATTCTGCCTTTCTCTTGGTTTCTTTTGAATTGAACTCTGAAGATTCCAATGATAAATGTCCAAGTCCTCAGGTATGCCACTATAAAGATCATTTGTATCATCTGATAAAGGGTCCCCACCAGCATGCTAGTTTCTTATGGCCATATATTACATTTTCATAACACAACTAATGCTGAGGAGGAAGTAATAGAGTTTGGAGAAGTCATCAATGAAATAGTACCCCCATAGAGGTTACGAACAGAATTTTTGAATGAGAATTACAAAGGCACAGAGGCAAAGGATGCTATAGGAGGCTGACCTAATGGGTATGGAGACAATTAGACAAAGTTAAGGGTTTAAATCAACAGGACTGTGTGATAAGACAGTTGAAAGAGCATAGAAGAGCAAAGGACAAATCTAAAGTAAGCCTCAAATTTCTGACTTTAACAAGTTAATGCATGGCATGTCATTTTATTCAGCTGGTGAACACTGGAAGGAGATCAATTTTGGAGGTTAATAATGAGATCAGTTCTGTATATATCGTACCTGAGTTATTTATGAGCTATAGCAATGGAGGGTGCAGGAACCAGAGCTCAGGTCTAATGTAGAGTTGTAAATATGGGCATCAGTCACACAAAGGATTGCAATCAAGGCTGCAAGGGCTAATGAAATTACCTATGGAGAGAAAGATGAAAGTTTAAGGCCAAGAATGTAAGGATCTCCATGTGTAACTGCTCTGAAGTGGAGCTCACAAAATGAGACTCAACAAGAAATCAGGAAGTTTGGAGGAAAAGAGTGTCATATCACCAAAGTCGAGAAGGGTGTTTTAGGGGGAGCTGCCAACAGTGGCAAATGTTCAGAGGTCATATAAGATGAAGACTGAAGTAAGTCCATTAGATTTAGTAACATCAGCAATCTCAGCAAAGCCAAGTTTGGAAATGTAATTGGAAGTAAAAGCTGGAGTGCAATGGGTAAACACAAGAAAGCATGAGTAAATGGAGTTAGACTATAGACAACTCTTCCAAGAGATCTGACTATAAAGGAGAGAAAAGTGGATGAGCAATAGCTGAAGAGGCATTAAGTAGTGAAAGGGTTTGATTTCTTTTTAAAAATGGTGCCCATTGAGTAAGTTTCCATGCTAATGGCTTGGAGTCAGTAGAAAGGTTAACATTTACCAGAAAGAGGGACTAATAATAAAATGAGATTCTAGAGGCTGCGGAAGGGCCGGAATCCAGACTCCCCTGGATGTTTGGAAATCAGTTGTTGTTATTTGAAATCCAAGTCTTTTGGCAACATTGCACCAAAATGAGCTTCCTGAGCCTCCTGTAAAGGATAGATTATTTTCATCACTCAGATATTAATTAGTTTTCCCTTCTGTAATTATTTTCTATTACACTATAACAAATTACTGTAAGTTAATTTGATTAAAACAACACGAATTTATTGTTTTACAGTCTGGAGGTCAGAAATCCACAATAGGTATCATTGGACTAAAATC
Organism: Eonycteris spelaea; assembly: GCA_003508835.1. Lineage (NCBI taxonomy): Eukaryota > Metazoa > Chordata > Mammalia > Chiroptera > Pteropodidae > Eonycteris > Eonycteris spelaea. The sequence continues at coordinate 1,968,987 of PUFA01000175.1, forward strand.
AAGGCTCAATAGGGCTGTGCTCCTTATAGCAGACCTAAAGGAGAATCTATTTCTTTGCCTCCTACCATGAGCATGCTTTGACTTGTGGCTTTTTTTCTCCATCTTCAAAGTCAGCAGTGCGGCATCTCCAGAAATTTCCTCTGACTCTGACCTATTATCTCCCTCTTATAAAGGACTCTTATGATTACATTTGGCCCTTCTGGATAATCTAAAATAATCTTCCCATCTCAAGATCCTTAACTTAATCACATCTGCTAAGTCCCTTTTGTCCTATAAAGTAATATATTCACAGGTTTGGGAAACATCTTTGGGAGATCATTATTCTGCCTACCCTATCTTCCTATTTCTCAACAGCCAGGGATAAGAAGCTATAGAATTCATAGGTCTGACAACTTGCTGAGAATTATGGATGAAGCCTGAAGAATTTCCACTACTTGATGTTTTAAATAAGTAAAAATCTCAGTAATCAATTTCAGCAATGTCATTCTCAAATGATAAAGTGTTAAACACTTGGAGAATTTGATCTAGGTAATGTGAAGGTCCCACTTGGCCCAGTCTAGCAGTAGTTGATGTCATCATTTTTAGCATTTCAGGGCAAAATAAATGAACAATCCAAATAAATTCTGTGAGATCTTTTAGCTGCTATTTTTAAAGAAAATATTATTCTTGTTGAAACAGTAAAGAAGACTTTACTTAGGACTATCGTGATAGGTGTCAAGACTATCACAATACGGAAGAGAAGTTGGCTCAACTCTGAATACAACAGGAAAAGTGGGATTTATAGCAAAGGATCAGAGTGGTGGGATGAGTGAATAGAAAACGACGAGGAGAAAGCAGGTAGGTCAGGTTGATCATCTATCACTTGAGGGGATGGTGGAAGATGAGAAACTGGTCAGATATTGAGAGCGATCAGATACCAAGGGTGGGAAATTCTCTCTAAAGTGATTTGGCAAGATCTTGCTACAACAGGGCTCTTGAAGATTAGTCAAGAAATGGGCTTGGAGGAGCCCAACTAAAGTTTGGTGAAAGAGAATGTTTTTGTAACTATAGTTTTTGTGGGGATTTTTTTTTTTTGCAATTTATTACATTTTATGCACAGACTCCTCAATTCCAGCCAAGAAGTACTGAATCTATAACTAGCACTGTATCTAGGGAGCTGGTAAAATTCAATGGTGCTATCACTGTCATCCTGGGGCTAATCAAAAGGAAAAAAATGAGGGACAGGGTAAGATTTAAGGAAGTAAAGGAGCCATGTGTTGTGAGATATAGTTGCCCTTGTCACTCAAAATTTTGCAAACAAAAATGAGCTCATCCAAGTGTCCTTATTGTCGGGAACATAACATAGCAGTGTCAAGTCAGCAAAATCAAAATGACTTGTACCCCCTCTTCACAAACCACATTCCCTTGCATAGTTTAAACAAGTAAATCCAGGTCAACAAAAATGATGAATTCTTTATCCCATCTTTCTCTCTCACACACACACACTTAATTTTGATTGTCATTATCAAAAAATTACTAACCTTGCCAATACTATTATTACTACAACATCGTTGTATTTCTCAATGCCATTCAATACTAGAAACCCTAACATCTTCTGAAGAATTAATGCAAATAAACCAAATTGACATTCCTTATTTTAGAAGAACTTAGTATCACATGACCTCTGTGCATCAGAAAGAAAAGCAGGGACAAGTCTGTTAGACACTCTAGTGCAACATGCAGTCCAAATGATGTAAAATAATCTCTACTTTTATTCCTCTAATTGACTTCAAATCCGTGCTGATTCCACTTCAGATAAGCATAGAAACAGTCCTTATTTATTGTCTCTCCTTTTCATTCCTTTCTCATAATCTCCTGGGTCTCGCCCTCTCTTGAATTTCATGTTTTCCTACCAGAGCCCATTTTTACCTTTTGGCCTCTGGCCAGGCTGTCAGTCATTGCGTTCATCCATCATTCTTTTCAAAGGAGCCAGACCTATTGGAAGGGACTTCAGGTCCTGCTAATAGGAAGAGGTAGGAGAGCTTCTAAAAAACCTTCCTTCTGCTTAAATTGATTCCCTCCCGGCATAACTCAGGTGCATTGCTATGCTAACAGTGTTCGTGTCATTTTTCAAAGATCTCCTGTAGCACAATCTGTTGTGATCTGAGACCCTGAAGTGGCTGGGAAGAAACTTTGCCCAGAAAGGGAGCTGTGAGCTAAGTTAACCTATGCTGTTCTACTCTCACCCTAGTAAAACACTTTGCCCCAGTGGCGTACATAGAAGGTGGAAAACAGCACTGCACTCTGCCCACCAAGCAGTATATGGCCACTGGGGGTTTCCCCCGCCTCCCACAACATCGGTCTATATTCATGTTGTGCCACCATCTTTGAGATGTCCTCACTTCTTCCCCCCACTCCCACACACACACCTCCGCAAGCTACTCCCAAGTTTTCACACGTCTTTCTGTGATAATAATCTTATGAGTCTTTGTGGACATATTAGCTGACTCCAGCAAGCTTCAAGAAGAAAACCCTGGACTCAGATCCGTAGAAGGGATTCACTCTCTCCCTGAGTAGTGGTGGTAGCTGTTAAACTCCCCTGGACGCTGAGAAGTTACTGTGCTTCCACCCCAAGGCATGATCTCTCCCTTCCTCTTCCTCTTCCTCTCACGCACTCCCTTTTCCACTCACTTTTCATGAGAAAGGAAAGAGAGACTCCTCTCCAGACCACTTGTGAGGAAAGGGGTTCATCTATCCAGGGGGAAACAGAAACAGAAGCAGAAGCAAAAACAAATTGCTCATTTTCTCTGGATATTCTGGAGATAATTTAACCAGGTTAGAACTGGCAAGATGCTGCTGAGCTTTAAGCTGATTAAAGAGGAGTGGGTGTCACGAGGAGCATGGGTGCAGTCAGTCAGCGAGCAACATTTACAGGCAGAACTATGTCAGATAAAAAGGCAGAGGTACAAGGAGTGCATTAGATGTGCTCTCTATCCTCCTGCTGTGAATACTGCAGCCTTATCAAGAAGAAGCTTCCCTGGGAGATTTCTGGTCTACATTTTCGGATTTAGCCGAAAGCTTAGTTCCCCATGCCTATAGTATGTCAGTAGAAATTCTCTTGTAAAAACATGGCTGATCATCAGAATTATCTGGAGAGCTTTATAAAAATCTAGATTTCCAGATACCCTCCTAGATTCACTCAAGCAAAATTTTAGCAGTGAGGCCTTGGATTCCCCATAGAGATGAAGTTTCCAGGTGCCCACTTGGAGAACCATTTTCATAGCTAATAGAATCTAAGTCATAGATGTGGAAGAGACCTATTCTAAATTTTCCATTTTTCTATTAAAAAAGAAACCTTAAACTCAGAGTTAAGTGCAAAGTTATACAATTAAATCAGTTTATTATCTGAAGAAAAATGCAATAGTGAAAGCTTTGAGTGAAAAAAAAAATATGTGCCTGTAATTTGTATCATATATGCACTTAACTTTCATTCATTTGTTCACTTAACAAATGTGCTGAGCACCGCTTTAGGCACAGAGGATACAGTAGTGAACAAAATAATCAAAAAGTTCTGTCCTCATGGAGCTTTCCTCATTCTAGTATGAGTTAGAGTCTACCAACAGAGTAGTCAAATACAGCATGTCAATAAAAACAAAGCAGGAAACAGGATTCGACATGCTTAGCAATGGAGGTCAGGTTGAAGTTGTAGGCAAGATGGCTGGGAAAGGCTTCATTGTGTGAAGGTGACTTTGACAAGGCCTATAGGAATCAAGGAAGCTAGCCATGGATGTATCAGGGGTACAATTATCCAGAAAGGAAATAGCAAGTGCAAAGGCTCTGGCGTGGGGATATGCCTGGTCTGTTAGGACTGAAGATAGTGGGAATGTAGAGAATGAATGAGGAGAGGAGGAATAGATGTGTCAGATCACATAGGACCTTGCAGTGTAAGCACTTGGGTTTCTAGTCTGTCTGAGATGGAAAAGTATTGGAGGATTTTGGACAAAAGAGTGCCAAGACCCAACTTATATTTTAATGGGACCTGTCTGTGCAGAGTTGAAATCAGACTGAAAGGGCAGTAACAAAAGCAGAGGGGCCAGATATGAAGTTACTGCAGTGCCTCAACCACAAGGTGAGAGAATTAACCACTTCAATATGTGTTGAGCCTGGCATCACAGTGTGTTTAAGCCTCGGAGTGAAGATAGGAAGGAGGCTAGGAATCTGCAGTGCCCTCAGTCTCCTTAGCTCTCATGTCTTACAATGAAAGCATCCTTCCACCCACCACAAGAGTGATACTAACGGTTAGAGATGAGGGATTCTCATCCTACCTGGTCTCCAAACATTAAACAAGTCCTCAAAGCATCCACACCAGCCACACCCCTCACATTGGTTCTGGAGACTGGTGAGGGCACAGCACCTGCTTGAGGCCCAATAAACTTGAAGCAATAAGCTCTTCCTACATAGTTTTTCTCTCTCTCTTCTTGTTTTTTCTAAGTGTTTTTGGTTGTTGTTGCTGTTGCTGTTTTATTTTGTTTCACTAAGTGTTCTATAGGCTCTCTGATCTCATTGCTCTCCAGGGCACTTACTTCCCCATGTCATTAGGGCTGCAGCCTTTCCATCATAGTTGTAACTAAATATCTTGCTTCTTCCAAAGCACTTATTAAGATAAACGATATTTTGAAGCTCTTAGTTATGGGGCTGTTGGGCTCTTGCTAGGTGAAAATATATATTTTCTTCAGGTGCCACTGCACCTCAAATTTTTCCTCTTAAACATAATCCTGTTATAAGGATGGTCATCATTATGAAATGGAAAATTTTGTGACATATATGGAAAATTTCTAGCAAATATCACCCTGTATTTTAATTCTTTTAACTGGCCAAACTTATTTGCCAATTAAATCTGTTCTTATAACGCTGCTTATTTTTTTCCAAATCAACAAACGCTTGCCAACTTCAGATGTATTCTAAGTGTTCACAGCATTCGTGGAAAAAATTGAAACCCTTCAAACTCGATCATTTGACACCAGAGAGATTGGTCTCTGTACAAATAAAAACGTTGATGCAGGAGGGTAGAGAAATCTTCAAGAAGTAAGACTACTCTGATTTTTAAGAAGTAAAATATTTGTGCTATAAGAATGCAAAAAATAAGTGAATCATTTATTCCAGAGAATTATTGTTCTCAAATGTCATCATAAAAGTCTAGAGAAGGAGAGAAAACTAGGAAGGGTTTTGTTGTCAGTTTTTTATGCAAGTAGTGAGAGGGATGTATTTACAAATGCCAGTTTTTAGGTCCAAGTATGGCAATAGATGAAACTGGGCTCCCTGTGGTTACTGAGAAATATACACAGCTTTCAAAACCAGCATGAAGGTGAGTCAGAGTGATGGGCATTTGTACAGAGGAGGAAGCTGACATTAGTCTTTTAGGTCAAACAGTAATCCTGGGTGGCTCTGGTGGAACGAGGTATTTAATCACCTCACCGGTAAGAGTCTTTCTTCTCGAGTAAATAGCTGGCAATCTTGGTCATTTTAGCTTGGAAGGTTCACAAGTGAGTACCCAGCGGAGATGTTTGTTTGCTAAGCTAAATCCTGAATGTCCTTTAGGGCCTAACTCAGTGCTGCCTCTTTCCTGCACAACTGTGGAGCTGCGACTGTAGGAGCCAGCACTGCATCTGATTCATCCTCTATGTGTGTTCTAATGTCCCAGTGACTAATTACCGAGTGAACGAACAAGAAGATGACCATGGAGGGTGCTTGAGGCCACACTGGGAACAAGTATGCTTCCCGTTTACTAAAGGTGTGTTAACAGAAACGAGATCAGTGCTTCTGCGTTCTCTGCTCAGTGAACACATCTGGATTGTAGCATGAGTGAAGGGATAAAGATGGAACACCCTTTGTAGAAATAAGTATTTTGAAAATCTAAATAAGTATTTTGAAAATCTAGCCATTCACTGGGCCACCCTTCAGCACAGTAGCTCTGTTTACACTAAACTACTAACTTCCTGGATTCACCAGGCAGTATTTTCACATGTTGTATTTTCACATCTCCTCTCTCTGATTAGCAAGTTGTAGCCTGCTCTCCTCACAGTCTGACCATCACAACCTTCCAATCCTATTTGATATCTCTGTAACAACATGGAGCTGCATGATGACAAAAGGCAAATTCTATTCATTGATTACAATTGGCAGCTGACCTATAAAGAGCTTGGGAGACACAAATGTCTGAGAGCCACTCACTTAGAAAATCATCAATTAGGGACATTGCAGAAATAATTCCTGTCAGGTGAGACCAAATCACTCCCAAAATGCACATTCCAACTCCAAGTTTCTAAGCTACTCCTTAAACTATAATTACCTCTGCTGTGAACTCTGTTGTCATTTTTGACATAACTCTCCTGTGGCACTTTGCTGAGAGCATAAAGGAACTTAGGGTATGAAGAATGAGAATCTGGAAATGGCCAAAGGCAAATGTCATGATTTTTCTGGGCCTTTCATCTTTCAAAGCTGACATAGAAAAGTGAGCCCAGCCTGGCCCTGCTGCAGGTAGAAGTCTCTTCTTATCTGTCTTCTTTCTAAACCTTTCTAGACCTGCACAACTACCACCACCTCTTCTTCCTGTCTCTTCTTTGCCGTGCCCCTAAGCCCTCATTCTCACTCCTGCTTCTCACCTATTTTAAGTGGAAGCAGGAAGAAGGGAAATTATGAAAAATGGTGTGTGCTTGTAAAACCCTCCACAAAAGCAGCAATTTTAATGGGTTCATATGTTGACTGTGGTTAATCAGATTTGCCCCCTTTCTCTGACAGATAAGAGGAATCTCTCTTGTCTCTGGTTCTCCTTGAGCCTCTAGGTACAAGGTAAACTTGAGATTATCTGTTCAGATGACAAAACCTCATACCTCAAGCAGCCACGTCCCTGGCAAGAATATTTGAGCTGCTAGTGAAAGCCTAGGAAAGACCACAAGTATTTGAGATTTGGGGACACATAGAGCTGTCAGGACCTGAGGGACACACATACCTTCCAGATGAGGGAGACTGAACTAGGGGAGAGTAGTTCAGAACAGGTCGTGTGAAGGTTACCGGTAGAATCTGGAAAACTGTGGCCTGGGCTATTTCCAACACAAATAGGATGTGAGACTGCTGGAGTCCCCACTTTGTTGAAGTGTTTAAAACACTTTCGATATTTGTAACGTTTTAGGAACGGAACAAAAATATTTTTGTTTTATGTGTAAAGAAGTCATTTAATAGTAAAATGTACTTGCAGGAGAAATTTCTTTTTTGGTGTATACATTCTTTAGCTTATGTCCTTATCAACATTTTTATTTAATACATAAAAGCAATAGAGTAGGAATCAAAGGCCTCATGCCATGTCTCCTTTTTCAGCTTCATCTTCCTTCTCTACTCCTTTTCCAATTGTCTTCTCCCTGTGCTGGGGACTGAATTGTGTCCCCGCTTCCATTCATGCGTTGAGTCCCTAACCCCCAACATCGCTGTATTTGGAGATGGTGCCTTTGAGAATTAATTAGGTTTAAATGAGGTCATGCAGATGGGGCCCTCTTAATATTAGTGCCCTTGTAAGAAGAAACATCAGAGAACTTGTGGCTCTCTCTCTCCATCACATGAAGATATAATAAAAGGGTAGCTGTCTGCAAACCAGGAAGAGAGTTCTTACCACACTGGCCCACACTGATCTTGGACTTCTAGGCTCCAGAACTGTGGCAAAAGAAATTTCTGTTGTTTAAGCCACCTAGTCCATGGTATTTTGTTATGGCAGCCTAAGCTGATCAAGATACACTGTCTTTCCTTCTCTATTACTACTGTCTTCTGAGAGGGCAGAGACAGAGGATGGAGACCTAGTGACTATAATTGCCCATGTAATACCACCCTGCTGCATTTTTGCCCCTTTATCATTAGAATTAGATGAAGACAGTATTATACTCATATTGCATTATTTAAAACAAAAGAACTTGTGACCAGTGTGCCTTCTAGAATGACACTAAACTCCTTTCTTCATTGTGCAAATTGGTAGAAATAACTTTTTCTGAAAAGAAGAAGGAAACTGAGGAAAGAGAAAACTGAAGGAGAAGTCAAAGAGAAAAGAGAAGGTGACAGACAAGCACATACAAGAAGCTCCTGAGGAAGCCTCCGTCTCCGAGCCTCTCCGAGGCCCAGCCTTCCCGTCCCGCATGCCGTTCCTTTCCTTAGCATCTTCCCACTGACTCCTGCTGCCACTGCTCATCTTTCCCTTCCTCTCCTGTTGAAGCTCACTTCAACCCACAAGAATTTATTCTCCCAAGTCCAGATTTCACTGCCTCCATCTTCTGGGGTAACAGAAAGATGATCTGTGTTAATGGTTGAGGATCAGTGATCCTCCCTCCCCAATAACAATCGTCCATGTTAATTAAAGGCATGTACAAGGAACACATCCACTTTGGCTGCAGAGTGTTCATTTAAAAGGAAACTCTTACCCAGTACTATTCAGTAGAAAAATAACAAGAGCCACAAATGCAAGCCACAAATAGTATGTTTTAAATTTTCTAGTAGTCATATCTTTCAAATTTAAAAACAAATGATTGAAGGTCATTTAAAAAATATATTTAACACAATATATCCCAAATAGTATCATTTTAATATTTAATCAATTTTTTATATTTAATGAATATTTCACATTTTTTTCAAACTAAGTCTTCCAAATCAAATATGTATTTTATATTTACAGCACATCTCCGTTCAGACTACCCACATTCAATTGCTTAATGGCCACATATAGCTAGTGGCTATCATATTAGATAGCCCAGCCCTAGACAGATTAAAGGAAAGATGAGCCCCTGGCGTACCAGCAGATGGGTAAGGCTTGCCACCATATAGACTCCCCATCCAGGGCCTGAAAGCATAGGCCTATTGCAGAGGCAACAAACTAAATGCTCCTTTGAGATCTGAGATTGTTTTCCTTGCTTTTTAAGAAAGGTACTAACCACCATCTCCTTAAATAGTTAGAGTTCAAATGTTAAGAACAAAATTCTCCATGGATTCTTGAAAGGTAGTATATCGCTAGTAATAATTTCTAAGAGCAAAGTCTGATCTCTCCCATTATCCTGCCCACTGTGCAATTCAGTGCACAAACTTTCACTCTGTGATCCCTCAGGAAAGTGATGACTGCAAATTGGTCTTATTTGCTGAGAAATGGGTGATTACCTGCCTGCATGGATTATCACAGCAAAGCTGTCCCATCCTTAGCAGGTGCGTAAGTACACAATAGTAGCAGGTTTTTGTATCCTGGATAACAGTTAGGTTTCTCTCAAGTGTAGCTGTGGTTTGTTTTCACTGGGGGTTGAGTAAATGCTGAAACCTTCTTTCATTGGAGCAATCAATGTCAAGACCATGTGTCAGATTCATCTATATGCTATTGGCTCGATTGTTCCTACAATTGTACCCAAGTTCTGATGTCCCTTCCTTCTTAGAGCTGAAGACTGCCTTTTACATAATCAGAGAAGTGATTTTAATGGTGGACATATCAGAATAAGAGTGGTAAGGAAGATGGGACTACTAAATCCAGAAGAATGGGCTTTGCTTTCAGCAGCTAAAATTTGTGATGATCTAAGTGAAGTTTATTTTCAAGCGTTCCCTGCTGCCAGCCACTAATCTTTTATCTATTTGTAGGAGCCTCTCTCTCCTTCCTCATTCAGGTCTTTATCCTTATCTGAGAGATTAGCTGACAGAAATTGATAAAGGATAAGCTTTTATTTCTAAGAAGTTTTGGTAATTTTATTAAGAAATGGTGAAAAGACTTCAGACTTTTAAAAAAATGAACCTCTATGGGAGATATTATGCTAATAGAGTTTTCCTAAATCACCTCAAATTACACCCCTGCCAACTCTAAAGCAGACTCGAGTTAAGAAACTAGTCTTTTCTCATTCACTTCTCCCAGAAAGAGCAATGACCTTTTTCTTTCTTTTTTATTTCCAGTCTAATTAAAATTCAAATTAAAGCATACTTCTACTTGATTATAGCTCTTGTGAAAGATTCTTAGGGAAAAAGATAACATGAAACTTGGAATGGCTATTATTTGTAGGTTGGGTTTTTAAGGACAGCCCATTCCCATGGTTAATTGAAAGTTAAATATGTATAAAAAAGAGTTGGCAAAGGCCGATTTTCCTCCCTCTCCAGAGGCTTCCAAGTTCTTTTTTCATGAACACCCAGAATCTCCCTTCACTGGATTCAGATTCCATTCTCAGTATATCTGACCAGATGATGCAACATCTGTGTTCTCTTTTAAGAACGTGAGAATTGAAGTTTTCATCTTCTCTCTCTTTGAGTTCTGAGAAATTCAATTAAAACTGCTCAGCTTTTCCTTTTCTTGTTTGCTTTAGAAAGCAGCTCACCAGAAGAGTCCTGTGGCAATCTCCAAACTGTGGAAGAAGGTGATCGAAAATTTAGCCTGATTATGGAGTTGTCAACTCAGGTTTCCCTTCAGACTGAGAAAATAACTCAGCTGGAAGAAGTTTTAGAGGAAAAGGAAAAGAGGATTCAGCAGCTGGAAGCCGAACAGGGGGCCCTTCCTTTTCACGAGGTCAAGGACTCTCCAGAGTGTTTACGAGAAGCCCCAATTTTCTTTAATAACACTATTACTCCTATGGTCTCTGATGAGGATATGTAAAGATTCCCAGTATGAAAATAATAAAAGGTTTTTAAGTGTCATCAAGGTAAAGTCCAGAACCTTGGTAGGCTCCTCATTAGCAAACTCAAGTCCGCATACATGAGTTTGAATAAATCTCGCAGCGTTCATATTGGAAGGAAATAAAACAAAAGGAAGTGTTCAGAAACAAACATTGAATGTTGCCCCTTTATGCATCAAATCTGCACAGCTGTATGTTTTCAGACAGTCCTGGTAATAATGGGAGAGGGAACATCACAAAACTAGAGAGATGGTCAGAGAAATTAGCATCATCCTCTTGCCAGAGATTTGTCACACTGCAAAGGAGGGGTGGCACCAATCTCATTTTACTATGCAGCTCAATTGTGAACAGAAAGCTGTCACGGAGAGCAAGCTTCAAACTGGGGAACGTTAGGTTACTGAAAAGCAGAATCATTGCTAGCAGAGTAAATAGCCATGAGGTCTGTTCTTTCTTGTGCTCTAGAATATATTTCTTTACCGCATGTATTTCATTAACATTTAGCAAGAGTGGAAATGACATAAAACCAAAGCAATCAAAAGAAATTTAAAAAGTGGATGAATCAGAGCTCCAGTCCTTTGGGAAAAGTGTCCTGGGACAGCATCTCCTTGGGAAAACACAGAACACTGATTTTCCCCTTAGGAGCAAGACTAAGACCAAAGCAAAATACACTTTTTTATTCTGATTGTACCGAGGAGCTGTGAACAGCACAAAATAATGTCAGAAAAAATAGAGAATGGGCAAAGAAATTAATGGAATAGAATAGAATATTCCTCTCTATGCATGCCCCTCAAATAAACTATTTCCCACTCAGAGAACACAGCTAGTCACTAACTTTAAGGAAGACTTTGGAACTTAATTCTTACTGTCCTGATACGGCATGACACAGTCAAACAAATCTAGTTCTCTCATGACTCTAATGCTACTTCTTGATTTAATTCAACCAGTTCAACAAATATTATTTAAACTCTTCTACCTACCAAGCACAATAATAGATGTTAGAAATATCATAGCAAACGTGAGAATCACAACTTTTATAATCCAGGGATTCACAGACACACAAGAGTCTCCTTAAATGTAGACACTAGAGCATTTGTAATGGCAGATGGGAAATAGAGGAGAGAACTTGGGTGAACGTAGGTAAATCTGATTAGCACAGCTTTAGTAGAGGTTTTCAAATTTACTAAGCCTGAGTGATCGGTAAGAACACATTCATGTGCTTGGGTGTATAGCCCAGGAATATGCATTTTAATGAACATGTGTGGTATTCCTGATGGATGCATTCCAGGAACTATACTTTAAAACACATTGGTCTAGAGCTGGCTTTAAATTAAAAGACTATTCCAGAAGTAGAACTGCTCCTTACAAGTCAGGGTGAGAAGTCTTCTATGACAGTATGTAACTAGTGTATATATACTCTGATTACGGATCCTGACTATCTACAAAACAAAGTTTCTAAACCTGACTCTTCTTATTTTTTTAAGGAAGTAGTTCAGTTTTGGACTCAAAATATGTTTGCCAATTGACTACAGTCAATTATGTTGACTCTAGTGGTTCACCAAAAAAGAAAAAAAAAAAAAAGACATGAGTTCTTCCTTCCAGTAGGTTCTGTTTTCATACAAAACTATAATCTTCCCATATTTGTTTGTAACCTCAGTTTAACCTGAAATGTCTGTATGTACAGTGCAATCCATTATCAGAAATGAAGCCAATGTGCAACTACCTGATCATGAACACACACCAACCCCAGAAAGTGACTGAAAGCACTTGTCTATGGTTCCAAAAGAAACTTTTCCATGGAATCTACTTCAGCCCTTACAAAATCTACTTCAGAAAGCCCTTCTGTCTGGTTCCTCCGTTTCACCTCCTCAAATTCTATAATCTCCCTTGCCCTTTCTAATTTCTCTGACACCAACTAGGTCTCCCAGTTTCAGTCTTAAAGTTCTGCTCATTGTTTCTGACATCATAGTAAGGCTGAGGGTTGGCATGTCCTAACTGTATATTTCTGTGAGAAAAGCTTTAAATCTTTCCATTTGTTAAGAGTGGACTATCTCCAAGGCAATCTATCACTTTTGCAATTTTGATGCTGTTATGATCATCAAGTCTCCATCTCTTTATTTTACCAAAGATTGTTTTAATCCCACAGAATATTAAGGGTGAGCTACATGGAAAGTAGGGAGGAGAGAAAAAAAAGTTTCATCATATCCCAGACAGGATGATGGTAACTTTTACATCGATTTCCCCTGGCTAATGCCCTCACTAGCCCTCATCAGGAAAGCAGGCTTTCGGTGGAGATAAAATAACAGACAGAACTGAAACTGCTGTTAATAATTAAATGAGCCTATCACCTCTGAATAGTCAAAGACCAGTCACTGAAGAAGGAAGCCTTGAGGGTAATGTTACCCTGAAAAGCCGTCTTTACAACAAGCTGATCCTGTTTCAGGTCTAGGTTATCTCCAAATCGGAAGTGGGAAGGAGGTTAGGCCCAAAGGTGACTAGACTAATTTCTATTACTGACGCCTTAATAATAAGAATTCTTTTAATATCCAGGTTTACTGAGGTGGGAGGAGAGGGTAATAAGAGGCGCTACTGGACTGCAAGACGTTTCTAGGTGGAAAATTTCACATTCCCAGCTGAATGTTTATGCCATTGTAGGCCCCCAAGGTTTGGTTCCATTTCTGCCATTCCTCCAAAAATTGAGGAGTATGCCTCCAATTGTGCTAAAGGCCTGATTCAGACAAGGTGAAAATCAGATTATAGCCTCTACTCCAGGCCAAAGTCTCATTTTCTCAGAAACAAGTTAGGTTGTTGAAGTATTCTACTGATCTTTAAAATATCTGGTGTATATCACAAAGCAATTAGCTTTCTAATAACCCTGTTTCTTTAATAAAAATTTAGCAAATTATCAGGTTATATATCTGATTCAAAAACAACTGGCAATCCAGAGAAACATTTAACAAGGACTCAAGCTGTTCTCTAATATTCTCAAAACATTTGCATAGATATATGTAGAGTTTTAATCTTTTTTCACCAGTTAAATTAAACATTTGATATGTATAACCAATTTAAATAAACGTTGGACTTAACAATTTAATTTTACTATTGTGTATATGGAAAGTTGAAATCAAAACAACAGACTTGTTAAAGACTATCAAGAAAGCAAGTCATTTGAGAAACAGGCCAAGAAATCTGAAGGGGGTACCCTAGGATTCAATGAGGTTCAGCAAAAGCAAAAAACTATAATTCTTCTGTCTAAATGCATTTCTGGGAAAGAATGAACTCAATTAAGTTTTAATTATCTCCTAAACTCCTCTGTGCTTATCCCAAGACACAATCATTTGTTTCTACATCACACATTACACTGAAGTAAAGAATTTTTGCTTTAATGTAACAAATAGAGAAGTGTTCATGAATGTTGCAGGCCTGAGTCAAAAAATATTTATTTGGCAATTATCGAGTATATGGACTACAGAGATGAAACCATTCCAAAAGATTAAAAAAAAAAAAAAACACCTTTAAGGGACTATGAAAATCAAATGCCTGAGATTCAAAAAGTCTGACTCATAATTTGAAAAAATTAGACAAAAATCATAAAAATAAAAGAAAAGGTAAATTGTAAAGAATAAATAATTATAATAATTTTCACCTGCTATTACAACAAAATCTTAAAGATTACCCAGATATAAGATAGCTTTTTTGCTAATAGAGAAGAATCAAGTTCAAGAAGGAAATAACCTTTTAAAAATAAAAATACTAGTATACTAGGACAAAGTTCACAGCAAAAAACCAGGGTAGCCACAAGATTTCGCATGTCTAATAAAATTAGGCCTATTATGGCAAAACAAAACAAAACCAAAACCAGTTTTTATTTCCAGCTTCCCAGAGAAATTGATCATCTGGAGTCAGATACGCAATACATTTCCAATAATATGAATCTGTATCAAGATGACATTTAATTGTTTGACCATGTCTATCAATAAGATTTACATTTGCCTTTTGTTTGTTTAACAAAGAATGACCCTTATGCTCAAATCCAATACTAAATCCTTTGTTTTTGGATGGAAAAAATCACACAACATATAGTCTAATAAATCTTGAGTCCATTTTTCCAAATGTGACAAATAAGTTTCACCAAATTCATTATCTGATGTCATCTTTTTCATAGAAAGATGATAACCCAGGTAAAGGATGACAGCAGAATGGGAAAGAAAGAACTAGCTCAGCACCAGTTTTTTGTCACGTGGGGTCCAAACCAGGACAATGGTAAATTCTAGTTAAATTAAAAAGCTGATAATATAATCCGTGGCCTTGTAATAAAAAGGTGTGCCTTTTTGGTTAGCTCCTATTTGAATGAAGTTGGTATGGTAATGGTGAAAGAAACAACAAACAGCTACAGTGGACGCCCTATAATCTTATTAGAGATTTGCTAATCATCAGTTAGGCATATAGGAATATAATTAATATTTCCATAGCAATTTATAGTTAATTAAGGCATTTTCAAATTATTATTTTATTTATATAGATTATTTATTTTTTCATCCTCATGAGGTAGGTTTTAGCTGGATAACTAATCCCAAGTTTATAACTAGGAAATTCCAGAACCAGGGCTGTGACCCTCAGGCTAGTGTAACTTTCACAACACCTCCCACCCCTGTGCAGTTATATAACAAAGGTGTTCATTGTCTACACCTATCTCTCAGGTCAGCCTTCATTTACATTTACAGGAAAAACAATTTTTCATAGGTGCCGTCTTTCTCAAGCTTATTCTACAACAAGAGTCATAAAGTTGTCCAGATTCAACTGGCCAACTTAAGTGGTTTAGCCAGTACAGCATTTTGGTTTTTGTTTTTGTTGTGTTTGTTTTGTTTTGTTTTAAAATTAATGTCTTTTTTTTTCTTTTATAACTAGCCATTTGTACTTATAAAAATAGTCACAGGATATAAAGTACAGCATAGGGAATATAGTCAATAATATTATAATAACAATGCATGGTTTCAGATGGGTGCTAGATTTATTGGGGTGATCACTTTGTAAGGTCTAATGACTATGTTGTACACCTGAAACTAACAATATTGTACATCAGCTGAAATTAAAAAATAAATTGAAAAAGGTAATAAAGTAAATGTCTTTACAAAGGATGGGGCTACATTCTGCAGCTTGCCTCGGGCCTTACCATTTCCTATTGTCTTATGCCCAGTTGCTTAAGACATTTATCTTACCCGTGTGGCCCTGTAGGTAAATGGGTATGGAATCCCTGACTCACAATGTGTATACCAGGTCTGATTCGGTATGTTGTGCTTGTCACCATAAATTTTAATGTCTTGAGCTCTTGATTGATCATTTAATATATACATTTAAAATGAGTACATTACAACCTACAGTCAACGTTCACGCATACTCCCCTGTGCATGACAGAGATCTAAAGAAAGCAACTAACTGAGTTTGCTGCATCTTCTTCATCAGTTCGGGCACTTCTAAATCTTTCTTTTTTAATGTGTGTGCTGTATACGAGGGAATTCTGATAGTAAAAAGTGATTTTATCCAACACCACAAGTATAAGTTGGTAAATGACAACTACCCAAACTCATTTTCTAAAGGAAGACATCCCACACAGAGATGTTTTACTTACTTAATCTACAAAACTCCCCTTTGAGGTCAGCAATTCTATTTTACAAAGATGGAGAAGCAAAGACAAGCAATTAAGTGATATGTGCAAATGTGGTTAATTCCAGCTCTAGGTGTTTTTGTCTTTTACTTAGATGAAAATGTCGGCATTAGGTCTCCTTTGAACATTTAGTGTGTATGGCAATAATGCCTTAAATTCATAAAGCAAAGTAAATTATGCCATCACTTTTTGAAAACCCTATGAGTTTTTTGTTTCCTTTTTACAGGTGGGAAAACTGAGCTTTAGACTCTTAGAGTCAGACTCTTAGAGTCCAAAACAGGTACTAAAACAGGCCAAATCTGGCTTGCATGTCATTTTTGCATGGCTGGTAGTTTAGAATGGTTTTACACATTTAAATAGTTGAACAATAACAACAAAATCAAAGGATAATACCCATGACACACATATAAATTCAAATTTTGCTATCTATAAAGTATTATTGAAATGCAGCCATGCTAATTGTTTAGATGTTGTCTCTGGGCCATTTTCTTGCTACAGTGGCAGAGTTGAGTAATTGTAACAGGAACTTACGGCCAGCAAGCCTAAATATCTGGGCCTTTATGGAAGAATTTGTCTAGAGTAAACTAAACGAATTGCTTGGAGTCATATAGCTAGTAATTTTCAGAACGAGGCTTGAGTGTGGCATTCTTATTTCAATTTGACTACTCCTTGTGATCAGAATACAACCGCTTTTACACAGATTTTTCTCACCTTGTCATCATAAGGATAATATGTTACCCAGGGTCCCCAAATCTCACCAGGCTATAGCTAAAATATAAGCTCATATGACTTTTATTATCATGTAACAGAATCCTTTTTCAGATCATTAATACATTTTTCTTCCTGTATTTATCCCATTCTCTTTCCACATTGGCTTCTTACTATGTGTTGCCATGCCTATGATCCAGGAGCATTGTGTAAAAGGAGCAGAGTCAAAGGAGAAGCTGACCAGGAGATACTTCCTTTCTAGACTTTTACTTCCATAGCCTAAATCCAGTGAGGAAAGGAGGATTGGAAAAGTGCATCTGAAGGGAACTTGAGAAGACAGAGATGGACTCTCTCCACCCTTGAGGAGATATTGAGAGAGGCATGTGTGTCCCATCAGCAGCCAGAGCCTGTCCCTGATCCCTGGCACTGCTTTAGGAATGTAGCAGGATCTCAGAGGGATTAGCCCCACGAACCCCAAGCAGGTTAGATTCTGAGGCCTAGGACTTCAGGCCCTTCCAAGAGCCCCATACCCATGTGTGGCTCAGATGTGACCAAACAGGAGACCTGAGGGGAACAAGCTGACTAGACAATAGGGGCTCAGCATCAGATGACAGAAGAGTCTCAGAACCAAGAATCCTGGCATGAAGCCAGAGGAAAGGAAGACTCAGAATGAATGGCGTCAAACTTCCTGCCTCCCCAGTGGGAGAGGGGCTCAAAGTCAATATTTAGATGATTTATAGAAAATAAAAGGAATTCCTGCAGCCTTGAGTTTACAGATTGAGATTCACATGAGTCATACCATTGAAAGTCCTCATTAAAAATGTAGATCATAAAGCCTCCACATCTCCATCCAGAAATTCTTGCTGGGTCCAACCTTCCATTGAGTTCTACTCCCCAAGAAGTATGGAAATCCCACCGTGTTAATGACTCAGCACCTCAGCCTATCTTTCTCACTCTGAACCACTGCAGCTTCAGAGAAGCTGTCATCTCCTGCCACATTCTGGGTGCCCCACCCCTGCCCCTCAAACCTCCACTCTGATACCCTGATGAGCCTAGGCTGCCACCAGAAGCATCTATCTCCCTTAACTCCCTGAAGCATAGCCAAACCGTGCTACAGTGTTTAACAAAATTTTATTAAATTTTTGGGAATAATGAAGATATGGTGCAAAAAATCACAGTTAACTTAAAGTTACTCATAGGCCTAAACTTAAGATCACAAGTTCTTCTTTGTTCTCAGCAGACACCAGCTCCGCTAATACCCTTCACATTTCACTATGGATACCCTACCCCTTCCTCCAGAGAGAGGTACTACTTCCCCTCCTAGTCCAAAGCTGTTCATTTTGAATCCCAGGATGATTAATGGTGACAATATTCTTCTTCAGGGGAGAACTCCACCCTACCCACAGGGTGTGATCTGACTTCATGAACTCCAACCATTTGTCCTAGACCCTGGGTTATTCAACCTTAAATAACACCCTCTGTGGGAAACTGGCAGTCCTATAAATATCTTTACTTAGGAGGAAATGTTCTCAATATATACCACTTTACAGAATGCTAAGTACCAGCCTGCACATCTGCAATCATATATATGGCAACTTCGTCTTTAAGAAAGAGAAATAGGTATTTGCCTCACATCCTGTAATTAAATAACTATTTTTTGTGATTTTTCTAATATAAAGGAAGTCTTCCAAAGATGAAGTAAAATCATGACTGTAGAAATCCAGCCACCAATAACTTATATGGAGTTCTTAGGGAAAACCAAGTCACTTTCTCTGCCGTACCCTCCTCTACCACTCTGAAGACTATACAAGAAGCACCACTATAATTCAAAGTAGAAATCTCTCCACAGTCATTTCTGGTAAAAGTTCCCATCAAAAAAAAAAAAAAAAAAAAAACAGATTAAGAGCCAGAGTATACGTTTCCTCATTCACTCAACAAATATTTACCGAGTACTTATTATGAGCTTGTATTTATATGCTCTATCGGTCATGTCGGATGTCTACATTTAGCCCAAATTTAT
The DNA here is from genome assembly GCA_003508835.1 of Eonycteris spelaea. Lineage (NCBI taxonomy): Eukaryota > Metazoa > Chordata > Mammalia > Chiroptera > Pteropodidae > Eonycteris > Eonycteris spelaea. The sequence goes on from PUFA01000175.1 coordinate 1,988,023, forward strand.
ATGTAGATAACAGAGAGTTATTGCCTCAGAGATGTTTACTACACCTTTTAAGCTTGTTAAACAATAAATTCAAGAAATGGCAGGTAAAAAGGAAACAAAGAGGAGGAGACATTTTCTACACCACAATTCCTCTTATAAATACATTTGAAAATGATTAGAGAGATTTTTTAAATCCTACATGGACTTTCTTGAGTAGATGAATGCTTTGCAGAGGTGAATGACCTTCAGAGAGACAGGTTATATACAATCTGCCATAGATTGCAGGTTCAGATGCCTGGAGGAAGGTCTAGGGATGGAGAAGGGCTGTGGCTCCCCTTCTTCTCCACTGTACCTCCAGCTCACAAAGATGCCAAAAATTCAAATTAACCTGATTATCCTCTGGGAGTAACTCAATCCCACTATTTCACTGCAGGAACTTAGACCCTTGCCATGAGGTTGTTTCTAGATTGCTTCTTGCTAAGAACTTTAACAAATTGAGATCCTAGGGGAAAATAAAATCCATCTTGTTGTTTGCTCCAAATTTTTAAACAACAGAAGTTATCTCCTAAGATATTAGAGTGACTTTGAATCAGGAAGTCAGATTGTGGAATAGTAGGAGTTGTTTCAAGCTTCAGAACACACTGATGAATCCCCTATATCTAATCAAATATTGAAATTGAATAGGACCCTAGAGTGATGTATAATTTCAGGAAACACATTTCCATCTGCTACTTTTTTAGTAAGAATTGGAGAACTCAATACGTATTAAGAAAACAGAATTAGACTTAAAAAAAAAAAAGAGCATGTGTTTATACTGAAATTTCTTTTCTTTAGTAATTAAAATCAGAAAATAAAATACTTGCATTACAAATCAAAAATACGTAATGTTCTTCTAGAGATTGAACCCCAAGACACCCCATCTTTTCTCTTTAGTAATAGTGTTAACCTTTAATGGGTTGGAATATTTGTGAGATTTTTTTTCCCCCAGGAAAATGTATAGTGAATCTTTGAGAGATTTAAGTCCCATCACGCAAATGTTCTATTGCTTTAATAAACTCTCTAGAGGAGTTATAAATCCTTAGATGTAATGAAAAATTCTTTACTAAGTGTAAAATAAAGACATAATTTTTTTCTTGGTACTACCATAGTTTGTATTTTATGTTTGATTAAATTATAGTTGTTTCAGAAGTGTCTTTAGTTTTATTAAATTATGGTTGTTCTAGATGCATCTTGAGTAGATTCATAATAAAGACTGAATAGGGAACTGTCAGTCTGAACCTCTCAGTACTTTGCCAGGCATAGGAAAACAGAGTTTAATGTTTTGCATTATTTCCAGCCAGCACTAGTGATAGTGAGGTTTGTTATAAGGTGAGTTTGGTGGAATTTTCACCAAAATAAAGTTGAATGTTCCTAAAGTGAGACATCTGAAGAAAGTGCATGTCTTACATGTTATAGTTGCTTACAGATGCTTCTTCATTCTTCCTGGTAACCTAAGGCTTGTTGGACTAAACGGAGTATTATGAAAGCTTTATAAAATAAGCAACTTAATTTTCCTCCCAGTTGGAGAGCACTCCATCAGACTTTTCATTCTATTACATTTCTTTGAAGAATTTCACAGAATCAGAGTAAGTTGGATAATGAAATGGCACTAATGTACCTTTCGCATTGAAAATAATTCACACATGATTAAGAAAATGATCATTTTAAAGTGTTTAATAAACAAGTGAGACATCAAACTTAAAAGCTCCTGCACAGCCAAGGAAACATCAACAAAATGAAAAGCAACCTACTAATGGGAGAAAATACTTGCAAATCACATATCTGAGAAGGAGCTAATATCCAAAATACATGAAGAACTCTTAACTCAATAGCAAAAAAAAAAAAATCAAATCTGATTAAAAAGTGGGCAGAGGAGGATCTAAATAGACATTTTTCCATGTAAGACATACAGATAGCCAAGAAGTACATGAAAAAATGCTCAGCATCACTAATCATCAGGGAAATGTGAATCAAAACCACAATGAGATACTACCTCATACCCATTAGAATGGCCAAAAAGACAAGAAATAATACCTGGTGGGGAGGATCTGTTGAAAAGGGAACTGTGGTACACTGTCAGTGGGAATATAAACTGGTACAGAAGACTTTAAGTCTGATGCGGCTGAGAGAGTGGGGGAGGGGGTATTTTAAAGAACTGATTCATGTGATTGAGGAGGATGGCAAGTGCAAAATCTTCAGGGAAGAGTTAATGTTGCACTTTAAGTCCAAAGTCTGTTAACTGACAGAATTCCCCTCCTTTAAGGGAGGTCAGTCTTTTTCTATTAAGGCCTTCAACTGCTTGGATGAGGGCCACCCATATTATGAAGAATAATCTGCTTTACCCAAAGTCTGCTGATTTAAGTGTTAATCTCATTTAAAAAATACTTTCACGGAAACATCTAGAATCATGTTTGACTAAATATCTGGGTACTGTAGTTTAGCTAAGTTGACACATGAAATTAACCATCTCAAGGAGAGAACACTTTCGAACTCATTTTATAAATATTATCCAATGTCAAAATCAGACAAAGAAACTAAGACCAATGTCCCTCATAAGTACAAACTCGAAACTCCTTAACAAAATATTAGCAATATAATATTCAACAATAATGAAGAATAATTATACATTATGACCTAATGAGAGTTATTCTAGGGATGCAAGATTGGTACAATATTTAAAACCCAAGCAATAAAATCTATCACATTCAGCTAAAAAACAAAAATCACATAACCATATCAACTGATAAGGAAAAAGCATTTGACAAAATTCAATAACCATTTATGATTAAATACTTTCAGAGAAATTGTGATAAAGGAAAACTTATTCAGCTTATTCTCTGATGGAGAACTTATTCTCTTGATGAAAAGCATCTACAAAAAAACTTACAGGTAACATTATAGTTAGTAAAGAGACACTAAATATTTCCCCCCTAAGATTGGGAATGAGGCAAGGCTGTTCAGTCTCACTCCTTTCATTCAACATAGCCAGTGCAATAAGGCAGGAAAGGAAATATAAGCATACAGATTGGTAAGGAAGAAATAAAACTATCCCTATTTGAAGAGTTTTAAAAATCCCAACGATCTACCAAAAAAAAAAAAAATCTGATATAAAAAACAGAATTCAGCAAGGTCTCAGGATATAAAATAAAAATACAAAAATTAAATTAATTGTATTTCTATGTAGTAGCAATGAATGTGTAATGAACACTAAAATAAAAAATGTATTGCCATTTTATGTCACTTTTTAAAAAAATTTTTTAAAAATTCCTCATTGTAAATCTAACAAAACATATACAGGACATATAGTGAAACAACTTAAAATGCTAATAAAAGAAGTAAAAGAAGATCTAAATAGATGAAGAAACATATTGTGTTCATGGATTGAAAGACTCAACATGGTAAAGACTGACCCTTTCCAAATTAATACACAGATTAACACAATTCTTACCACATCTCAGCAAGATTTTTTAGATCTATAAAAAAAAATTCTAAACTTTATATGTAAAGGCTAAGAAATTAGAATAACTAAAAAATTTTAAATATTTGAAGTAATAATTGCTGAGAATTTACCAAAATTAATGATAGACACCAAATCACAGATCCAGGAAGCTCAGAGTATAGATAAATGTAACACACACACACACACACACACACACACACACACACACACACACTTATGCATATTGTATTCAAGCTTCAAAAAGCAATCAAACAGAAAATCTTGAATGAGCCAAAAGAAAAAAATCTTTCCTATAGAAGAACAAGGCTAGAATTATATTGGACTTGTCAGAAACCAAGCAAGTGAGAAGAGAGTAGAGTGAAATATATAAAGTGTTGAATGAAAAAGCCACCAATATAGAATTTTATGTCATCATTATTCCTCAAAGGTGAAGGAGAAATGAAGACTTTCACAGAGCAGCAAAATAACAGAAATAGAAAACAGATTAGTGTTTGCCAGATGTTAAAGGTTAAGAGGAAAGGGTAGGTATTAAAGGGCAACATGAGGGATTCTTGTGGTGATGGAAATGTTTGGTATCAGTGTCAGCATCCTGGTTTTGATTATACACTGCAGTTTTGCAAGCTGTGGCCATTGGAAGACTTGCGGTAAAGATTACAAGATATATCTCTGTATTATTTCTTACAACATCATGTGACTCTACAACTATCTCAAATGAAAAATTTAATAAAAAAATAAAGTCAGTTTTCTCAAGAACGTTTCTTCTTTATCCTCGTCCTGGGTTGGATGCTAATAAGCTCTGAGAGGATGGAAGCAGATGGCAATCCTTTACCAGCCAGCAGGAGGTGTCTATTTCTGTGTCAGGTCCGTGCTGGCCTCCTACTCCAATATGACTCATCCTATCCTATTCCCGTGGCGCTTGGAGGGGCTGCAGACTTTGACCTGGCTCCCACATAGTAGCACCTTGACATCCATCTGCTAACATGTGGCCTCAATCCCCTGGTGGTGATGTAGCCTAGTGGTCCCCAACGTTTTTGGCACCAGAGACTGGTACTCCTATGAGAATCTAATGCTTGATGATCTGAGGTGGAGCTGAGGCGATGATGCGAGTAGTGCTAAGGAGCAGTTGCAACTTGCCTACCACTCACTCTTGCTGTGAGGCTCAGTTCCCAACAGGCTATAGACTGGTACCGGTCCACAGCCCGGGGGTTGGGGACCCTTTATGTAATCCCTCATTCCTGCCACAAGACCTATAAAGCCCAGAGGCTCCACTCAGCTTACACCAGTGACCTGCTTGGGGGACTTTTGAGTGCCTTCGCCTACAACGTCAAGTTCACATAAAGTTGAGGAAACTGTCTCTGCCCTCTACTGCCTGCATATACTGTGCCACCAGTTCTCATCAATACCTACCAGCTGTCACATCAGAATGGCATAGGAGGGAGGGGTCATTTCTCTGAGAATCACTATCCCCTCGTCCAAATCCTGGATACAAGTTTCTATTTTCCAAACTGCACACATACTCAAGTCTACCTTCTTCCAGACTTGACCACAGGAGAAACTGGTTCTACAAGGATGCTTGTGAATTTTCCTCTCTTCCATCTAAACCAGCAGCTTTGAACGTAAGAACCCAGAATGTGCTACCTTTGTTATTCAAGTTCATAACAGCTACCTTTCCCCAAGGCAACGTACAACTTAGTATCTAACTTATCCAGGCTGAAGGGAAATCTCTGGGTAAACAGGTGAAGAAAAGAGAGTTAAAGAGCCTGGCAAAAAGGACAAAGTACATCAATTCATTCACTGGGGGTGAGAGGTTACACCATTATAAGAAAGTATTTGTATTGTACAACAAGCACACATCAACAGTGCTCCCAAGATACCATCCCTCAACAGCACGCAGGCCTTTGGCTGCCAGGCTTCGGGTACCAATGCTGCGTACCATTTATCTTCCAACAATAGTCCGATCCTGCCGTGGACTTTAAGACTCAAGAAGCTCTTCGGAAATATTTTTAATGTGAATGTTTTCATGTTTCTTAAAAAAGGGGGGGGGGAGGGAATACGTGGAAGAAAAAAAAGTTAAAAAACCGAACACAAAACCTGAGAGAAATGGACCATTTGCAAACCCTTGTCTTAATTTTATCTTGACAATAAGGCTTTCCTTTTCCTTTTTCCTCTGTGCCATCCTCCAACTTCCTGATGCTTTTCACTGCCCACTGAACCTCTGTTTCCATGCAGACCCATTGTAATGCCTTCGTGCTTCACACACACAAAGGTCCTTTTCAGAAACTCCAGCAATATACTTGTTTGATGCTAACCAGCTGCTTGCTAAGTCACCTCACATCCTGGTGTACAGAGCACTATAGATAATTAAAGTTGTAAATTCCCTATAAAAATCCAAGCCAATGTCCTCTTGGTCAAAGATTTGAAACACAAGAAAATCCTTTGTGTGAACAGGAAACTGCGTACTTACTGTTAACTAGACAAACAACTTGTAAGTGAATTGCATTTGTTCTCTTGGCAGCTGTTTGTATAAAGAGGCTTAATTGAAGATTAAAACAAAGTCTATCTTAAAATATTGTGCCATAAAGCCACACACCTGCCCAGAGTTCAAAGGACTATCGTTATTGTAGGTTGTATAAGCATCAGGAAAAATTTACTCGAAAAAACAGTTCAGAGTAACACATCTGGACATCTAAGGCAAAACCTTCCAAGTCCAAGGTTTCTTGGGCTGGCGAATTGAAACGAGAAAGCAAGACTTACCAACTTCCTGAAGGAAAGCCAGCCAGACTGATAGAGTGGAGCTTGAAAACTTGTAAGTACTGTTGATGAGAGGAACTGATGAGTTGTAAAGGGCAGAGAAAACATAAAGCCATTTTTGGATTCTATGACAGAAGGCTTTTGTTAATTCCAGAATAATTATGACTATGAAAAAATGTTATAACCTATGTGGTGATTACCCCTTATTTTCTACAAAGATAGGTGTGGGCTGAGAGAAAGAGTAGATAGGAAATATAGGAGAAGTTTTAGAGAAGCAAAAGAATGCTCAAGCTTTCACCAAGATTTAAACTTTCTGGAAACTACCCCCACACAAGCTAATGTTAATATAACCCAGGTGTGCAGTGGCTGATGCAGGGAGAGGACCATTCACCTAGGCGCTGAGAAAATGGCTGTTTTTATTAGTACCTGCAATTTTCAAATTAATGACCTAATGCTGCACAGGATGAATAGACCACCTCTTAGAGAATAGTTGGATTGATTTTTTTTAAACTCCAAAGCAGGAAATGCTCTTTCTGGGCTCTGTCCATCTCCTGAAACTGTTCTGGGCACCCTGCCAAGGATTGCTCACCAGGCCCCTACTGCCCTTTTTTGATCTCATCCAATCTTTTTTGCCTATGCTCTCACTTCTCTCATTTTTCTCTTTATCATTTCTCCTGCAAATTGGGAAATAGAAGCAACCTGCTTTCTCTGGCTACCTGCTTAGAACAGGGAAAGATCAGCTCAATGGGTGAAAACTCAGTTGTTGGCTTTTTCATCAAGACCCTGGGACACATAAAAATCCACTAAAAGTTGAGAGTATACTAGGCATTCACGGGGCTCTGGGGTGATTGCCTTTTTCTTAGATGAAACAAAGGGTCTCTGGGTACTTGAGTTATTCCTGTGGCCCTTTCCTGTGCAGTGTGCAAACAGGTAGGTCACTCATGGGCTCGATGCCAATGAGTCTTACCCCAGGGGAATTCACAGAGTACCCGGTGGCAGCTTTCAATCTCTGGTCTCTTATAGAACAATGTACCCAGTCTCCCGGTAAATTAGGCTATGTTTCTTTCACTTTAAGAATTCTCTTAATTATTTACTTTCCAGAGAAACTTTCTTTACAAAAGCTCCTAAGTTTAAGCCTCTTAGCAGCCTCTTGTCAGTTTTAGCAGAGGTATCCAATGAGCCAAGCTCAGAAACACATTCATTATTCAGTCTCTCTCTAGCTCCCTTTCTTTCCGATTGCCTGATTTGCTTCTGAGTAACTAATATATTTAATTTTATGAATCCAACTGAAATCCCCTAAAAATAAAACTTGCATGAGTTTAGCTCAGGTAGGTGGAATCAAGACAGGTACATAGAATGCCACCTGTTGGAGTTTTTTTGCTTTCACTGTAGAAGAAACCTGCCCTGTATGAGCTGTTCTGCAGGAAGCTCCCTCAGCATAGCATCACACTGTCCGCACCTTTGTTTCCTGCTATTTCTAGGGCAGCAGAGCACCAAGGTTCAAATCTCGATTGCACCACTTCCTAGCTGTGTAACCGTGGGGATAGATCTCCTTAGACAGCTAGGCTTTGGTTTCTGGCTCAGCACCACGACAAACAGTCTTATCTGGTCTTCCTCTCTGGATTTTCCCTTGGAGTCCGAGGCCATTTCCACATTAACTGAAAAAGACAAAGTGTTGCTGCACAACTAACAAAGAATTGATGGCTTTTCCTTTACCCTCCCTTTATAAGATTTCCTATTTCCTGCTTCAGTTACTGAAATGAGGGATTCACTGATTTAAACAGTTGCTATTGACTCATTTCTCGTCTTCCTGTTATGATCACAATACTTATTTTATACACATGTAAATGACTTTCCTACGTTGCGACACTTTGTAACCAAAATTGCGCACCAAACTGACCACCTGACTTCACTGAAAAGATTTAGTGTTTGAAACTGGAATTTTCCTCAGCCATTAGGTTTCTCTATCAATACTTTGACAATGTTTGTTCAATGATATATCCAGAGAGGCCTGATTTTCCATGTTGAAGAAAGGTCAAGTTGTCTTGTCTATGACATTTATCAGATGTTTTCTTTTGCCATGTGTCAAAGGCTATTTTTATGCAGGCTCAGAAGTCTTTTGTTGTTAAAGAATGATAGAACAAAATCCCAAACATGAAATGATTTAGAAAACACTAAAAGTATATAAACTGCAAACAATAGCTACCTCATATGGTCATGGTGAGGATTAAATGAGATCGTATATGTTACATATTGAACACAGAGCCTAATACATGGTAAGCACTCAGTAAAACATTAGTCATTGTTATTTTTACCAAAGTGTAAAAGAGCATTTTGAAATCTCACAGAAACTGCAACTAAGCTAAAAATATGCAACTATGCTTATAAATATGTACTAATGACTAAGTGTCTGCTGTCTTATAATACCATATCATCCTAAAACATCCTTCTTAGTAGGGCTTCCTGGGTGTAGGGCCTGCATCAGGGAATTGGGGTCTGTGGATTACTGAGAGTGTCCTTCAGAAAAAACATGTGAAGGGGCAAGGAAAAAGAGCGGAGGGAAGAGTAAAAGCAGAACAAAGGTATGGTCTCAGATTAAGTCTAGACTTGCCTTGATCCACAAGGAGGCTCTAGAGCTTGACCCCTTGAGACATGAGGGCTGGCCAAAAGGCCATGTCCATCAATCATTTGCTGTAAAGTACATCTCCTTGCCCTCATATCAAAGATGGGGCATAGTCCTTAGGACAAGGCAGCCCTCTTTGGCTGAGGATAATTCACCAGAATGGGGATGCATTTGCGAGCCTTTAGCAGCTAACACACAGCAGCTGAGGCATGGGAGCAACAAACAATTTGGTAAATTGTTTGCAAAAATGAGGCAAATTTTTTCCTCTCTGTATCCACGCCCCCTCAAATATGACTTTGCAGCTCTCTACCCTTTGTTGCTGGACTGGTCTTCTGACTTATTTTGGTCAACAAAATATAGTGGATGTGAAATTTTGCCAGTTCTAATCCTAGGACTCAAGAGGTCTGGTGAGCTTTCACTCACTCCTCAGAACTCTGGTGCTACCACATGAACAAGCTTGGGTTGACCTGCTAGATGATGAAAGACACTGCTCCAGCCAACAGCCAGCCAGCCAACCATCAGACACATGAATAGAGTAGCCAGCTCCCAAACAACACTCAAGCTGAACACAGATACTTGAGGGACCCCCACTGAGATCAGCAAAACTGCCAGCTGACTGATAGACTCGGGCGGGAGCAATAATAAATGGCGGTTGTTTTAAGCCACTGAGCTCGGTGGGAGGATGCTTTTAAAAACAACAAAAGATAACTGATTCTCCCAATAAAGGGAACCTTGACATAAATATGGAGTTAATGCAGATGATCAAGCATCTTAAAGCAATAATTTCTATAATCACGCTTAGAATTATTTTTCTCAGGGGAGCTTTTTAAAGAAGTAATTAATTCTATGACTTTTTAAAATGATATAAAAATCTGTCACTATCAGGCACATTTTTTTTTCAGTAAATACTGAATACAATCCCTATAGTCTAGTTTAATTCCTGTCTAGCCTGAGGGATACATATCTAGACTTGAAATTAGTTTTTATCTGAGGATACTGGCTCACCTCAGTCATTAAAGAAAGCCACATGAGACATATTCAGAGATAAAATTTCAGGGTTTGATATTTCATTTGTACCATTTGGCAAATAATCTCTCCAAATCATGTGCTACATTGGGATAATACACCATAACTACTGAGAATCTTTGTCAAGAGGCTCAAATTAAATATCAGTGTGAAATTCTAGGTAAAGTGAAAACTGCTCCACAAACATAAGTGAATTCAAAGGGACCAAATTTGTGTAACCACCTCAGAAAACGGGATGAAAAGATGAACATCCTTGTTGTATGAAGGTATTGAAACTTTCTTAGATCAACGTAAGGTAGATTTGCAGATGTGTTCTAAGTTTGAGCCTTTGTAATTATATCCCCTAAAAGATGAAACAAAGGGGTCTCCCAGTTTTAACCCCGAGGAAGAGAACATGTAAAATGTGCTTTAGCAAGAGACTCTGATGGATCATGACCAGGGAAGAGCCTTTGGGGCAGAGTACCTCAGACCTGCCTTTAAGACATTTGTTCTAAATTCTTCAACAGAGGGACCAATAAAATTGAAAAGTCCTGGTTACACATTGAAGGCTTAAACAAAGAGTGGACTTTCTAGTTGCTAACTGAATAGAAGGTTTACCCTCAGGAGGGGAAAAATCCTACTAAAATGACAGAAAAGCATATATTCATATAAAAAGAATAAATCTTAGCAGAGTAGTAAATTTGAAAGAGGTGCCAATAACTGAATTTCTGGAGGACATAGCTAGCCGTTCAGAGCAGATTGAAAGTGAAACCTAAGAGAACTAAAGAAGTCACGACCTTATACAGAAGAAATAGTCAAATATGGTGTATTTTCCCAGCTGTGCCCCGAAATAAGCCAAATTGCAAAAACTAGAGAGACAAAACATTTACACCAGTATCCACGCACATCCCTGTTGTTCTGAAGGGAGTGGTTACTTAGAGCTTTGAACTCTTGATTGGTCCGCAGATTCAAGCCATGAGGGCAGCTCTGTAAAATGGGAGTTGACGCTTAGGAAATTCCAGAGGGGCTGGAGCTGGAGAAGCCGAGCAAGTGTTTTGGACAGCCTGTGCTTACTGAAGGGACTGGGACTCCTGATGCACTTTCCCCCACAAACTGCCAGGCCCAGCTCCTGTGATCAGAACCTGTTCTGGTGTTACATGAATAGTGTTGTTCGTTTTGGCTAGGAATCACATCTACAGCAGGGAACAGATACCTAGAATGTCTAAATATTTGAGGAAAACCAACAGAAAAAAATCAAATGTAATTTAAAAAAATAATATCAGAGTTCCAAACACAACAAGTAGAAGAATTAACCCCTGGGAAAATGATGGAATCACAGCAAATGAAAGAAAACTATAAAATGATATAAACATAAGAAATTAAATAAAACTACAAAATAAACAATTTCTTCAAATCCGTTGGAAGGAGATTGTGTTCAAAAGAAAAGAATAGATTGCAATGAAAAATGAAAGTTAAAAATATGATCAAAATATGATGGGGTGAAGGGTTAAAGAAGTACAAATTAGCAGTTGATAGATGGTCACAGGGTAGGGGAGCATTGCATAGGGAATGCAGTTGGCATTAATGTACTAGCTAGGTGGAGAGCCAGAGGAGAGAAAGGGGAATTGTTTTATAAACTATATAAATGTCTAACCAATATACTGTAAACTTGAAACTAATAAAAGAAAATTTAAAAATAAATAAATAAATAAATTTTTAATAGATGATGGCCCAAATACACATGGCTGAAGAGTCAAATAGTCAACAGGAAGATAGAGATGAGTGATTCTTTTACCATGTAGTGCAGAAAGCTGAAGACGTGAAAAATGTTGGGGAAAATCTAAGAAACATGAGGAAAAGACTGGAAGAATAACCATCCATTTAGTAGGAATTAAAAAAAAAGAAAGAAAAGAAAATCAGAAGAGAGAGGATGGAGGGGAAGAAATAATAAAACTAATAGAGAAAAAGGCTCTTATTTGATCTTCAGAAGAAAAACGTCAAATTAAATAACAAAACGGTAGCTCTTCCTGGTGAGATTTCAGAACCCAAACAATAAAGAGATTATCTTAAAACACTTCAGAAAGACAAAAAGTGTACCAGTAAGGAAACAGAAGATTAACATTGAGCTTATCTGGAAGTAGGGTTGCTAAAAGGAAACAATATCATCACAATTTTAAAAGCCATTCTGAACTTCAAGTTCTGTCCTCGTCAAACTCTAACTGGAAGAAAAGAACAAGGGAAATATTTGGGGAGCCTGCAGTTAGTCAAAAAAGGTAGCACTGAAAAAACTCTTTCTAAAAGAATATGAATGTCACAATAAATGTGTTTCATTTAATACATGTGGAGAGAATAATATACTTAGCAGTAAGAGAATACACATTCTTTTTGAGCTCCATGGACTATTTACAAAAATTGGCTGTGTATAGTTGACACATCTACACAAATGCTCATTAATTTCAAAATGAAAAATTTACTTCAGCCACATTTTTCTAACTAATGCATAAAAAATTACCAAGAGAAAAATAATCAATTTACTTAAAAATTGTTAAGCATCTTTATGTAATAGATTCTGAATAAATAAAATTAAAAACCAAAAATATAAACAAGTGAGAGCTAAATGACAAGGAGAACATGACCTATAGGATGTGGCCAAAGGAATATGCAGAAGAAAATCCAAAGCCTTAAGAAGAGTTATAAGAGAACACTGAAATCGAAAATAAATTATCTAAGTATCAAATTTAAAAAGTTAATAGAGAAAAAATACAAAGGAATCAGAAGTAAAAGAAGATAGTTATAAAAAGCAACAATGCAATATATTGTGACTATTTGAATAGTACACTTGAAATCTATTTGATTTTATTAACCAATGTCACCCCAATAATTTTAATTAAAAAAATAGAAAACAAAAATTAGTAAAGATTTGGTTACTAAAACACACTAATGTTGTCTTTTTGAAATACAAATTTGTGAAATCTTCAGTAAACACACACACACACACACACACACACACACACACAAAACAGGAAAGAAGGCAGCACCACTGGAAAGGTAGTCACAGATGAATGAAAAGGATCTTAAAAGCTGAGCTAAGAGTCTTCAAATGCATTGTGAAGGCCATGAGGGAGCCGCTGTAGGGACTTGTAAAGAGAGGAATAACATGGTAAGATTTGTGGTTTCAAGAGAAATCCCTCTTAGAGCAATGTGGAAGGAAGAGAGGACAATGAAGTCGCAGATACCAGAAAGCAGCTTTGCAAGAACCCAAATTAAGCGGAGACAATAGGGGTAAAATGTACCAGGTGTCAACAAAGATTCAAGAACAAATAAAGCACAGGCTTTGGTGATCTGTTGGATTCTTCTTAATTAACTAATTGGATGGTAAGTATAAGGAAGACAGAAGAGAAGGAGGTTTGGGGGTAAAAGTGAGGGTTTTTGTTTGGATATGTCGAAATTGAGGTACTCTTAAGTCATCTAAGTAGAAAGGGGCTGTCAGATATTCAGATACATGGCTTGGAGGAAATCTGGATGAGATATGTAAATTTGAGGTTAATCTGGGTCCGCGATTGATTAATCATTTTGATCAGTCTGTGATATCAGATTGAAAACATGTATTCAGAAGTCAAGTTAAGGTTGAGCAGTAATGAGTATGAGGACAAACCAAGGCGAGTGGAGATAGTGGACATGCAGTACATTCGCTCACCCTGTTATAGAACACTAGTTGATGTCACGAGTGAGGATGAGTTTGCGCCCAGACAACAGATAGCATGAGAAGAAAATAGTGATTAAGAAGAATCCAACAGATCACCAGTATTAAAGAAGCGTATAAAAGGTTTGCCTTCACACAGGTTCAGCAAGTTTTATCAACCTGGGTTTTTAAGAATTTCTCCCTTACCACAAGGATCCACAAGGAGGTGTGCCTATAAATTAATGAGGTATCAATTGACTTCATTGCTTTATAGCTACATCCATGAGAATTTGCTAAAAGACTGTTAATAATAGTGATTGGGTTAATTGTCCCAACTTTTATTAATTTCAAAATGAATGGAACAGAATTCTTATCCATTGCCTTATGTCTTTTATCTAAACTTCATATATTTTAGATCCAATAACTATGGCCCCAAATGAATTTCCAAAACACATGCTTTCTTTGGCTATCTCAATATACTTTATTGATTTTTTTCTCTATCCAGTGAACACAGAAATAGCCTACTAGCCTTAGTAAGTTTAAATTAGGTTAAAATTTTATGTGCTAATGCTGAGTTCTTAGGTATAAATCGTATAAATCAGAATTTGGAGAAACTTTCGAAAATATCCTAGAACATAAAGTCAAACTGGTATTACACTATTCTAGAATCTTAATATGCTGCTCATGGATGAAGAAATACTTTTATTGCATTATGCTATAAGGGAAAAGGCCTTATACTGGAAGTCAGAAAGCATGGCTTTCAGTCTGTAATATATCAATAACTACTATGCAACTTTGAGTTAGTTAATTGGTTGTTGGGGTGACCAACTTATTCCCATTTTCCAATTTTAGCATCGAAAGCTTTGCGGCCCAGTGTAAGTTGGGCATCGTATTGGTTGCTATCTCTGAACCTTCATTTTATCATTTGTAAAATGGATGACGGAATGAATGGCCTGTGAAATCTCAGTTAACCCTAAAATTTTAAAGACAGATAAATAATATGTCCCCCCCAAAAAGTGGCTGCTTGCAGGGTACAGTTTTCCCTGCATCAAAAGGCCAGCCTATTTATATATACTGCCTCTGCCATGTAACACAGTATTTTAAATCCCCAAGATTTAATACAAGATTATATAGATGGGTCACAACCTCACTAACAAACAGAAGGATTAACATTTTTCAGAGACCTAAAGCTAGGAGAATCTAGGAACTGTAGAAGCAAGGGGCAATGCGTGGGCCAGGCAAGTGCCCAATTTGAGACTAAGAGGCTTCCACGTCACAGTTCTGCCTATCCTGGCCCAGCCAACATCAGATCCCTTTCCTTTTATTTGGTGGTCATCAACAACAGAGGTCCTGAATAGAGATCAGCCTCCAATTAGAATGAAAGCAGGGCTTTTGTGAAGCCATGAATACAGGGTGCGGTGACCTGGTTAGCAGAGGGCTGGTCAAAATAAAAGCGGGAAGCTTTCTCTAGCCCAGACCAAGAGGTTACTTATCTCTGTGACTCCCAGTATTGAGTCACTCAGAAAGATAGAAGGTCCAAAAGAGCATATGTGGTTGTTTTCCTGCTCCCCTTTCTGTGAACAGCCACCTTCAGACAATCTTGTTCTTCTGAGACAGCAGCTCTCAGTGGGATCACCTGAGTTTACTAGTATATCTCTATCGGAGGCATTTTACAGCACCAAAACTGTCCTTTTTTTTCCAATAAAGAGTTAATCAAATCTAAATTCGTTTTCTGCAGGAAGAATGTAAAGAAAAGTTAAATACCAGATATAAGGGTCCTATGGTTTATGTCTCGCAGCCCCTGATTTGTTGACTCAGCTTAATAACTGAGATTTGAGTCAGATATTCTTACTTAAACATCTGCAGCAGCAAAACAAAGCAACAGTGTATTCTCGAGTCTCTGAATTACAGTGAATATCCTTTACAAAAATGGGAGATGAATTCAGAGATGTATCTAATTCCAGGAAGAGACAGATATCATTTAATAATTAACATCTAGTAAATTAAAATTTTAGTACATGGGAGACAAAAGCTAATAGCAATCTTTTGTCTACTGAAAATCATCTAGAAAGCAAATTTAAATCGGTCATGTTTCTTTCCTGCTTAAATATAGCATTCTATCTTTGCTAAAACAAATTCCAAATTCCCTGGACAGGTAAAAGTCAAGTTCTACCACCGTTTATTCCACTCTAGATTTTCAATCTCATCTCTCATCTCTGAGCTCAAACCTTGCTGACTACTCTGTTCTAATCATCATACATCTTAAAGTCTCTGTGCCTCACTTGTAGGATACCTTCCACCTGAACTGCCCTCCCACTCTGTCTTCCTCTTGGAAACCTATTTATCCTTTAGTCTCCATTCCGTCACAAAATCTTTCCTGAGTTCTCCAGCCCACAGTGATTTCTCCTGCTTCTGAATTCCTACAGCACATATTCAAAAGCATACATTAGGCACTTAACAACCCAGCGTTGACTGTTTTTACACACACACATGTGTCTTACCTCCCCATCTAGATGCTTATGGCCTTGAGGGCAGTGACTTTTGTACCTTGCATCTCCCTTCACTACTATTAAATTGAAACAACGCAATTTACCGAGTCCTGGATTAGGTCTTAAGAGCATGTCTTACCCTGGAGATTAAAGACTTTCCCTGGTCTGAAACAATTTAAAGGAAGAATAACTGAAGCTAGAAGGATAACAATAGACTCCAGAAGGATAATATATGATAGATAGATGCTAATAAATAATGATACTAGACTCCAGAAGGATTCTAAAATTCCAAAACTATATAGATAGATGATAGATAGATAGATAGATAGATAGAGATAGAGATAGAGATAGAGATAGAAAGAGATAGAGAGATAGAGATAGAGAGAGATAGAGAGATAGAGATAGACATAGAGATAGACATAGAGATAGAGATAGATATATCTGACAAGCCACTTGTCGTAGGCCAGACAGAAAATAGGATGGACAAATCTGGTTTACATGACAGTACTCATTGACTGAGAAATTAAAATACTTATCCAAGGAATCTTTTGGGTTGTCAAACACTGATTCATGGATATTATTAATTTTTTTTTTTTGGTAGTGAATGACATAGTCAACTGGTAATAAAGGAAAATCAGATTGAGGGCTCTATTGCAAACCAAGCCAAAGCTAGAGTAAGCCAAATTTCCTCCTTCTACTTTTCTTCTTATTAAATTATCTTCACAAAAGACTGTGTTTTGGCAGAATAATTTAGTGTATTTATTGCATGTTTGAGGAGAAATTAGAATCTGCAAGCAGATGATGAAATTTGCTCATTCATTGCCTATTAGCAAATTTCAGTTAAGACACGAACACATGATGTAAAAGATACTAAAAATTTTCAACCTTCCAATAGGGGCTCATTATGAGATATGTTGCTTCACCTTGAAACCCATTAAGATCTCATGTCTTGCTTTCTCTTTTTCTCCCTCTATATTTAGTATCTCATTTTCTACAAGAAATATAGAGCTGCGCTGAGAAGCAAGAGTAAATTTAATATGCAAGCTCAGAAGTACCAAATATAAAATAGAATTACCTGTGAGAAAGAGCTTTTCAAAAGGAAAGTGACTTGATGATGAGCAAGACAGAATCAGTTTCAAGAAGGCACACTTGATTGAATTTTTTAAAGACTTATTTTTTTAGGGCAGTTTTAGGTTTACAACAGAACTGATAGGGAGGTAAAGATATTTCACATATATCCCCTGCCCCCACACAGGCAGAACCTCCTTCTCAATTTAATCTAACTACATTTTTTTGAATCATATATTTTTTTTTAACCAAAGATAAGCCTACATTGACACATTATAATCACCTAAAGTCCATAGGTTACTTTAGGGTTTACTCTTCACATTGTACATTCGATGGGTTTGACATATGCAGAATGACATATATCCACTATTATAATACACAGTATTTTTACTACCCTTAAAATCCTTGGTGCTCCACCCATTTATCTGTCCACACACCCTCCCTGCACCGGCAACCACTGATCTTTTATTGTCTCCATGATTTTCCATTTCCAGAATGTTTTATAGTTGGAATTATATAGTATGTAGCCTTTTCAGATTGACTTCTCTCACCTAGTAATACACACTTAAGGTTTCTCCATGTTTTTTCCTGGTTTGATGGATCGTTTTCTTTTAGCGCTGAATAGTATTCCGTTGTCCAGATATACCATGTGTATTCACTCATCTACTAAATGACATCTTGGTTGCTGCTGATTTTTGGCAATTATAAATAAAGCTGCTAGAAACATCCATATACAAATTATATGTGGACATAAGTTTTTAGCTCCTCTGGGTAAATGCCAAAGGAGCATGATTGCTGATCACCTGGTAAGAGTACGTTTAGTTCTCTAAGAAACTATCAAACTGTCTTCCAAAGTGGCTGTACCATTCTGCATTCCCACCAACAATGTTCTTTTGGTCCACATTCTCACCAGATTTGATGATGTCAGTTTTCTGGATTCTGGCTATTCTAATAAGTATGTAGTTATATATCATTGTTTTGATTTGCATTTCCCTAATGACATGTGATGTGGAGCATCTTTTCATATGTTTACATGCTATCTGTATATCTTCTCTGGTGAGATGTCTCCTAAGGTCTTTGGCCCTTTTTAAAAAATCAGGTTGTTTTCATATTGCTGAGTTTTAAGAGTTCTTTGTATATTTTGGGTAACAGTCATTTATCAGATGTATCTTTTGCAAATAGTTTCTCTCAGTCTGTGGATTGTCTTCTAATTCTCTTGATAGTGTCTTTAATAGAGCAGAAATTTTTAATTTTAATCAAGCCTTAGCTTACACATTATTTCTTTCACAGATAGTGTCTTTGGCATTGTATCTAAAAAGGCATCACCATATCCAAAGTCATCTAGGATTTTTACTAAGTTGTCTACTCAGAGTGTTATAGTTTTGTATTTTATTTTTAGGTATGTGATTCATTTTGAGTTATTTTTTGTGAAGGGTGTAAAGTCTGTTGTTTCTTTGCATATGAGTGTCCATTTTGCTTCATTATCTTGCTTTTGCTCCTTGGTCAAAAACCAGTTGATTATATTTATGAGTTTATTTCTGAGGTCTCCATTCTATTCCACTGATCTGTCTATTTTTCTACCAATACCATACTGTCTTGATTATTGTAGCTTTACAGTAAGTCTTGAAGTTTGTAGCTTCAGTCTTCCATCTTCAATATTATGTTTGCTATTCTGGGTTATTTGCCTCTTCATATAAACTTTAGAATGACTGTCGATATCCGTAAAGTAACTTACTGAAATTTTGGTTGGGTTTGCACTGAATCTATAGATAGTATTGGGTTTTTATTTCAAATTCTACTTGTTCATCATTGACTTTTTAATATTAACCTTATAGCCTGCAACCTTGCTAATAATTACATATGAGTTCCAGGATCTTTTTTTTTTTTCAGTCAGTCCTTTTGTATTTTCTACATTAGACGATCATATAATATACAAAGACAGTTTTATGTCTTTTTTTAAATTTCCTTTCCTTTCCTTATTGCATTAGACATAACTTCTAGCACAATATCAAAAAGGAATGGCAAGAGGGACATCCTTGTCTTGTACCTGATCTTAGAGGCAAAGCTTTGAGTTTCTCACCATTAAGTATGATGTTAGCTGTATGGTTTTTGTAGATAGTCTTTCAAGTTAAGAAAGTTCCCCTCTATTACTAGTTTACTGAGAGCTTTATCATGAATGGATGCTAGATCTCATCAAGATTTTTTTTACATCTCTGATATTATCATGTGACTTTTTCAGTCTCTTGATGTAATGGATTACATTAATTTAGTTCTGAATGTTGAATTAGCCTTTTATACTTGAGATAAGTCTCACTTGATCATGGTAATAATTCTTTTTTATATTTTTTTGAATTTACTTGATCAAATTTTTATAAAATTATTAGACTTATATATAAAAAGTATATAGAAAAAACTTGGGACTGTAGAAAAATTTCTCTATGTTTCCAAAAATAGATTTTTGATTTCTCTCATGAGAAATCGAATGTCTACAATGCCCTACTAAAGGCTAGGTTAACTATACCTGCATAAAAATTCCTATAGAAAAAGAAATTGGGCTTCAAGACATATGGTTGCTCATAATCAGACTAATGCTAAGATAATTTAACACATTTTCTCTCTGAAGCTCCATATTCTTCTGCACTATCACCTTCTCCTGACTTGACCCTCCTTCTCAGGAGAGAGGCAGACTTTTGTCTGCCGTATAGTGATGGTTTTTCAATGTCTGATATTTCTCACCACTTCGCCCTACTACTTTGTCTACTTTTTAAATCCCCAATTCTATACTAACTCCTTTTCTCTTGCTTCTCTGAAAGGAGCTGTTGCAGATGATCTGGCCAGTGACCCAATGGGTCACTTTATAAATCATTGCTGTTAGTTTCCGATTGACAGTTCTTCCCTATCTCTTTCAGACTCCCATTGTAATATATAATCTTCAAGCTCCCAGGCCAGCTTCTTCTTTTTCAGCCCCTGGAGTGAGTCATGCTGTACTGTACTTAGATCAAAGCCATTTGACACGGCATCCTATAAATACCCATTTTTCTCTCAAAATATTTCTGTATTTTCATCCCTCTCTCCCTACCTCTCTCTCAGATAAAGTGTCGGGTATTTTTCTTAAGTGAACCCCACCCCTTGTCTTCTTGATTTATCTCCTCTCATCTCTTCAACAACTGGCTCCATTAATCATTCCCTTTTGTACCTCTCTGGAGCTCCTTTCAAATCTCTCTCTCCTTCTTCTCTGCCTACAGTTGTGCATATGTCTTTTTCATTCCCTTTTTTAAAAAAAAAAAAATATATATATATATCTATATATATCTTTCAACACTGTGTGATATGGAAACATCTTTATTGTTATCTCCTGGTTTCTTTATACTCCCTGGCCTTTCTTCCATTAATTAGCAAATGCATCCTATGTTTATTTCTTCAGAGAAGAAACGCTGTAACAATTTTAAAACAGAAAAATAGATGGAATTCTTAGCTTTTCTACTTCAAACGTCTAAATTAAATGGGGATGAAACATGAAAATAAATAGAATGTAGCAATAGGTTTGGGAGAACACTGATGAGAAAATCCACAGATTTGGAGAAGATACTCACATAAATACTTCTAACTTAGAATATATGTCCATAATATGTGAAGTATTCATAAAATTTCTAAAAAAAAGACTGGCATACAAATTATTGGTGAAGATGTGGAGCAAAAAGAACTGTTATACGTTGCTGATGGAAATGTAAAATAGTAAAACTATTTTGAAAAATTGTTTGGCAATTTCTTATGAAATTAAACATAAACCTATTCTATGACCCAGAAATCCCATTCTACTTCTTTACCCAATAGAAATTTTAAAAATGTCCACAAAGAGACTTGTATAAGAAGCATTACTATAATAACAAAAACAACTCAAATGTCCATTGATAATTGAATGGGTAAATAAATTGTGGGGTAGCTATACAATGGACTGCTGTTCAAAATTTTTTAAAAAACGAATTATTGATATACTCAATAATATGGATCATCTCAAAAACATAATTTTAGGGGGAAAAAGGAAACCAAAAAGTACATGCTATCTCATTTTATTTATGTAAAATTCAGGAACAGACAAACCGAATCCATGATGAGAGAATTTGGAACAGGGATTGTGTCTAGGACTGCAGGAAAGAAGGACTTAATTGGATGAGGAAAAGGAGCTTTCTGGGATGATAGAAATGTTTTCTCTCTTATTAGAGGTGTGTATTGTATAAACATATGCATTTATCAAAATTCATTCATCGAAAGCTTAAGATCTATTCATCTTATTATCTATAAATTATACTTCTATTTTTAAAAAGTTTCAAAACAAAGCTAACTTAAAAGTTTTTTTAAAAAAAAGTGAAAATGTGTATATATGCCATATATTCCTCAAAGGTTGCATCTGGGTTTTACTTGTGATAGATCCTATATCCAATGATTCGCACCCTGTGGATACTTCACAAAGCTTGATAAATTATTAATTTCAAGGTACATTCTTACAAGCCAAACTGTTTCTGCCTTCAAGTAGTATTCATCATATTTGGGAGACTAGCACTGCTATGTGTGAAAGTATTCATATCCAAGTCAAGAAATGAGCTTCATCCTTTGAAGTCATTGACAGGCTGGTAAAACAAACAAACAAACAAACAAACAAACAAAGTACTTAAGGAAATACATAGATATTAAGTTCTACGATGAGCTAGCCATGTCTGTCTGTTCACCACTGTTTCTATGGATGTTTCTAATGCCTAGAACATAACATTATGTGCTTGTAGGTACTCAGCATTTGTGGAATAAGTAAACAAGCCAGGATGGGTAGAAAAAGAAGTGAACAGGATGATGTGGGAAAGAGAAAAGGGCGTAATACCCAAAGACAGTTACTCAGCCAAGGAAATAATTAATATTAGATATGCATTATATTACATAGACTATGTTATGGATTTTGTATCATTGTCACTTTCCTAAATATGTTAAAGAAGGAGAAGAGTGCTAGATAACAGGAGAGGCCCAATGCTTTGGTTTAACAATGCAAGAATAATTTAAAGTTGATTTTAGGCACTCAGGACTGAGACATGTATAATAAGACCTTTAGAATTCTTATTAAACTTGATAATCATACTGTGAAGGTACAGGGTTGACAATTTCATCCACTATCATCCTCACAGAAAATGTGTTGAGTTATCTCTAAATTATACTTTGTCTTCTCTAGGGCTATCACGGCACAAAGACAAGCTTATCTTGCTTTGCTTGGGTCTACCAAGACCCCAATGCTGGGACACTCAGCCCTCCTTTTGCTACACCCCAATCTGTATCGAATTATCTCAAAAGACATTCTAATTTTTTAAAGTTTTCAGAGAAATATTGTTTTAAAATAACTTGAAAATAAAAATCTCTTGCATTTAACTCAATGGGAGAGGTGTAAAACCTAAACCATCACTAAACCTATCAAGCTCAGAAAGATTTGCATGAATGTATTAGAAAGAAAAAAGGAAGGAGAGAAGACTGGAAATTTAACTAGCTGGAATGGTCGTGCAGATAAATAAAGACAAGAATAAAAGAAGATAGCAGGCCAAAGGGAAACATATGAAGTAGCCATGGGAATGACATGCGAACACAGCCAACATCCCTCCCCATGAAGCTACTTAAAGCAGCCATGCAGGTGATGACAGAGATAAAAGATAAGTGGGACTTTGTATTTACTTTATCTTTCCCATTTCTAAATCTCATTCTAAATCTGGCTCTATGACCCATCATCTTAAGGGGAAGACACTTCACGAAAGTCTTTCTTTCAATCGTTCATATCTCCAAGACGATTTGCAGAGATCAAGCAGTGGTGCTAAGCCTTTGGGTGACCTTGGTCAAGGAAACAGGAAAACGGAGGAGAGCTCTCTTCCCAGTCTGGGGAACTTGGCATTGGTTCCAGCTAAGTATCTTGTTCGAAATGTGACATCTCTTTTCAATTCAGAATGCAATACACCACACACTCGGAGCAACTCACTGTGAGCTGAAGTAGCAGCCCCTAAGCTGCGGCTCTTCAACACTTATCTTTTTTTTTTCTTCTTAAAAATTAAAGCTGATTTCCAAAACTAGCTCCTGCTGCAGGTGAGCACAAGACCCAGGGCCAGGTAACACAGGAGACCCCACCCTTCAAGCGAGCTCCCCATGTGGCTCTTTTTTCCCCCAATGATCCCTTCCTCTTCAGTTCTACACAGGATCCCAAATTGTATTCAAGGAAAACCTTCAAAGGCATTTCAATTAAATTTACAAAGGCACTCCTTTTTTTCTGCAAGAAATAGTTTCAAACAAATATTTTATCTCTGTATGTATATTTTTTTAATTCAGATTTTCTTAAAATTTGAATCCTTTGTAGTGTTTATTTATACTCACTTCTTCTCTTAATAAATATTCTGAAAAGGCTGCCTTCCTTAACCTCCTAACAGCTACAGCCTTAGCATATTACCTATGGCGTTTTGTAACCTATTTAATTAGGTCTATTTTATCATCCACAACCCCTCGGTCAATTTGCCTTTTTCCCCCTATGTCCATGAATGCCAGAATTATCTCAGAGTATTTTACACACGTGCTGAAATATCTGCAAGGGAATGTGTTTACATGCAGTAGAACAGTCGTTACAAATTGCGTACATTTGCATTCTCTATACCCTAGGGCAAGCATCCTTGTTCAGGCTTTTTTTCCTCCACATTTTGCGTGAAGAACAGAGAATGTTGCTGCTGTCCAAAAATGGGTGACACAGGCTCAGATTCAACAGGAGAAGGAAAAAGGAAACTATTACTGAGTGCCAGCTCTATGCCGGACAGTGGCGCTAAGTGTTTTATCTACATTTTTTCCATTCAGTCCTCACTCTACCTATTAGATAAATATACTTATTTCTATTTTACAGATGACAGAACTGGAACACTGAAAGGTTAATAGTTCTATTGATTCCATAACACTATGTTACTTCTTCAGTTCACCAGACTGTTTATATATAAACCCAACAAGTAGCAATAACAGCCTTAAAGACCTAAATTTGGTCCTTCTTTGGCTGGTGATTTCCCAAAGGCTATAACAATGAGAAGATAGTCACATTTTCCTCTTCTAAGCTGAGTAAGGTCGCAGGGTAGCGAACTGCCTGAAACTTTGCGCTGAGGATTGGAAGGCACGGCGTCAGGTCAGACAGTGGAGTCTGGGTACCCACTGGCTATGTGACCTTGGGTTATTCATTCATTCATTCATCCATTTATGTTACAGGTATTTACTGAACACCTATTTTGTGCCAGGTATTCCTCTAGATGCTCAGAATATAGCAGTGAGCAAAATAATCCAGGCTCTCACAGAACCCACACGCTCAAGGAATGTAAAACAAACATTATGCCTCTGCATTCTTCCTGTGTGAAATGGGAGTAATAGTGCCTCCCTCATGGGGATGTGCTAAAAATTAAATAAGTCAATATGTATGGTGCTTGCCCCAATATAAGGCACACACACTCAATAAATGACAGTTGTATTCTTATTTGTAAATGGAAATTCTTATCTCTGTCATAAATTGAGCTAAAACCAATATGGGTGACAACAGTGGGACTTTTATATAGAGAGACAGGGTGGGGGTAGGGAACAACTGTGCCTTGAAGTGTCAAGAGTAATTTCCTGTCACATTAGTTGAGATGAGAGGGCTCTAATATGAGCTGCTTGGCTATCATTCATTTGAACACTAATGGAAATGTCAGGTTGAATTGAGAGTCTTGTTGCCTTGCAAATTTCACCATACAAAGTGGTCCTGGGGTTTATTTTTGCTTACTACAAAAAAAAAAAATGAGTTCTCCTCAGAGAAAGCAAAGTGCAGGTGTTATAATTATTTTAAATAATGCAAGCAGAAGAGGGAGAGCATTTCTATAATACCTTTTGAAAATTAGACATTTTTTCCTCTCTCTCTCTTTTCAAAAAGCTAGAGCTGTTCCTAATCTGCTTTATAAGCTTCGGGAGCTAATAGGAGTGCACGGAAAAATTATCTGATTGGTGAACAGTTTCCTAGCCATTCCAAGGACTTCTTAGACAATACAGCACCAGGAGCCTGTGGGAGTAAATCCAAGTTTCAGATAATCGACTTCCTGGAGTCGGGGGCGGGGATGGTGCACGGGGAAGAAATGAGCCACAGCTACAAAAACCTTATTAATCTTCCCAACACCTCCAGCAGTAAGATATAGCCTCCTAACTGCCCAAGCAGTGATCCCAATTTCTCCCTTTGATCACAGACCTGAGAATTAAAAATTCATACATTTTATTCAGTTTATTTCTGAGACTATTTTGATGTTCTTGAAATAAAAAGAGAAAAAAGTTTGTTTCATTTCTAACCAATTCATTGGCATTTCGAAAAAAGAAAGTTTTTTTTAAAACCCTTTCACTTAGCCTGTGTCTTAAATCAATATTGATTGATTGATCTATCTTTGGTTCAGGGTTAGCAAGTTAGTCTAGCGTTATGGTTTTGATACAAGTTTCGATTCCCCAGAGATCTAGAAAAAGACACAGAAATGAAGTGAAATCAGAATAGGAACAATTAGGAAAGACATAAAGGAATCCTTCAAGCGACATTTTCTATCAAGCATTCCTGACAATAAAAGTCCTGGTTATAACTTACTAGTTATAGGATATTTCTAGTCATAGGAATTCCCTTTCTCCTTATATAAATTAATGCAACTTTGATTTTCCTACTCCTCAGAAGTCTCCATGATAGAGCCAAGAGCCTTGTCCAGTTTTCTGAGGTCTGTAGTCCAGACCCTCCAATGAGGTAGAAAATATTTGGCTGAGACTTGAGAAAGGCTCAGACCTCCCATACAAGGGACTCTGAAGGATTATTTTCACCTACTATGCATCTCTTTTGACTATGCCAGTGCAGTTTACTAGTTCCTGACTGGAAATTGATGCTATATTGACTTTCAACCTCAGTTTTCTGAAGAACAGGTAGTGTTCACGGAAGTCATCTTGCTGAACTACCCAAGCTGAGTCCCATGAGCACTAACTACCTGTCATTTGCACCAAAATCTGGATGCCAGCTAGTCTGCATCTTTGATAGGGGCTCAAAAACCACTGAATTGCTCTGTATATATATGTGCGACAGCACGATCTAGCTTCTCTGCCAGTACTCCCAAGAAATAGTCCAGCATTTTAACAACATGTAAAGGGAAAGGGAAGGTATTGAGCATGAAATTCTATGAGGTCAGCTTATTTTAAACTGTGACTCTGCCCATAAACGGAAACTGTGAATACACAATAGAATTCAACACAAAGAACAATTATTTGCTCAGGAAAAGTACACTCACATATTTGCCAAGGGCGAAAAATAAAGATGGGATTTTTTTTTTTCCTACTGAATAAGAAGACATCATAGTTTTTCAGGATGACCTTTAGAGGTCGACATAATAGAGGGCAGCTACCAGGCTAAGCCACAAAATCGTCTTTGCGTTTATTGTTCCAGAATGTACTCTTCCAAAGTCGCCAATGGGAAAGGGGCTGATCTCAAGCTGTGAGGCCAGGCAATATCTTTAGGGCCTAACTCTAACTGTCGCATGATAAGTACAAGACCTGAGTTTGAATCCTGACCCTGTGATCTTGGATGTCATTTAACCTCCTCCCTCAAGGTAAAATTAGGTAATATAGGTGAGAAACTGTATGTGAGGTGTCCCAGGAAGTCCAATTTGCAATTCAGGGTCTGGTTGTGCCTGGGAACTGGGGGGGTCTGGAGATTCCCAAGTCTATTTCACGAATGATTTGCATACAAGCAAGCGGTAGTTATTAACTTGAGCAGAAGGTAACTCAGAGGGAGAAGGAAGATAGTATTATAAGAAGAAATTATGTCTAATGTCCAGCCTGAAGACTGTGGGGTGAGGGACTGTTTTATTCTAAACTTAATGAGGCCTAAGACCATGCATGAGCACGTGTAGTAACACCTGGGAAGTTTCAGAAATACCTGGAGGAAACTGGAAGGAGAAGGAGTTTGTTGGGATGCTCAGCAGTAATGTTTCTAGAGGATCTTCCAGGGAAGCTGGGATTAAAAGGTCAAAATGACTTTGTTTCCCAAACATAGAGGCCGTTTACTGTCACAATAACATGAGGAGGTAAATTTTATTCCCATTTACCCCATTTCTGAGCTTCAGAAAGTTTAAGTAGATAGCTGAAGTTAATGCTATTGATATGCATACAACGTTTTTAACCAAAGTCTTACTAACAAAAGAAAATGTCCTTTACAGTAGATCACATGGCTCTTAAGCCTTAAATCCTATTCATTTGCCAATTCACAGCTATAAAATTTTTAAAACTGACAAATGAAAAGGATGCTGGATTGTTTTAGATGCAGTAGAATTTATTAAGAGTCAAAAAGAGGGTGAGCAGAAATTGGTTTTGAGAACACAGGCATACAAATCAGGAAGCTCACATCTTTATATTTTTTGCATAAACACTTTTCTTTCTTAGATTCTCAAGAATACAGAGCGGAAATACTGAGAATGAGATCACTGTGTCACTGCCCTTCTAAAGGTCAAACACTTCCTTTATCTAACTCTGATTTTCTTGGGTTGCATAGAAATTGCTTTTCCTTAATCACTGAAGGTTCTGGCCCCTCATGTTGGAGATTTAAGCCATTTTGGTTGATGCCCTGGTTTACCTTGGAGTAACATGGTAAGCTCTCCCAACAAGTGTTTTTGTTTTTGTTTTGTTTTGTTTTTGTGGTTTTGATTGTTTAATGGTGACCTTAGGTTGTAAAGAAAAACCTCAACAAAGGAGAGATTGTCTCTAGCAGCTTTAGTTTTACCTAGGTCGTGTTGAGCTATCAGATTTCTTGAATCCCAAATGCAACCACACAATCTTGCCTTTCCCTGAAGCAATTTCAATCGTTTATCATGAACAAGTAGAGAGTTCTTTTCATGTTTCAGATATACTGCATGCACTTCTCTGAGACCAGAACCTCCTTTCCTGCCTTATCAGGCTAGCTCTGCCCAGGAAAATCACTAAGCCTGTTCAGCCTTAGAAAAAATAATATAACTTACTCAACAGTTAGCCTTTATGTTTATGCACCTCTTCTTATTTATGGAGAATGCTTTACATTGTCACATTTATCTTTACAAAGCGCCTTCACATTTATTTCTCACTCAATTCTTTGTGATTTCAGAAAGGCAGATATCACTGCCTTTACAGGTAAGTCCAAGAAAGCTTAATGACTATGACAAAGGTCTTAAGGCTAACTAATGGCAGAGGTCTTACTTACGACTCTTCATTCTACCTGCTGTTTCATGACTGTTCTGCTTACTTATTGCTGTGCAAGAAACAACTCTAAACCTAGTACTCACAGATTCAGAGCATCAGGAATTTAGACAGGGCACAGTGGAGATGGCCTGTCTCTGCTCCTCAGCGTCTGGGGCCTCAGAGCTAGGAAGAACACTGGAGGTGGCTCAAACGACTTGGTGTTGGAATTTTCTGAAAGCTTCTTTACTCACATGGCTGTCTGGCAAAGATAACTAAAACTCATCTGGGACTGTAAACCAGAAAACCTACGTGGTCTTCCCACACGGTTTGGACCACTCACAGCATGACGTCTATATGAGAGCATCCCAATGGGGAGCGTCCAGAGAAGGAGTGTTTTAAGAGAACTAGGCAGAAGCTGAATGGCTCGGATATTACACAATATCCTTTCTGCTATTAGTTATAAGTGAAAGGGGAGTCTTGGTGGAGAAGAGGCAAAGTCACATTCAGAAGAGCACATGGAATGCAGATGCTATTGTAGCATTTTTGAAAAATACAATCTTCCACAGTGAGTACAACTATATTTTTAGTAGAATGTGGGATGGAAAAAAAAATCTGAAGTAGAGCTCTAAGTGGTTATAACATAAATAAGAAAATATTAAGAGCTTTCCTACACACCAACAATAATAAGTAAGGACATAAGGTAAAAAAAAAAATGCTCCATTCACATTAGCATAGTAAAATACAAAAGAATTTAGAAAAAAGGTTAACAAAAGTTATATAGCACTCAAATGAAAAAAAAATCAAGTATTCTGAAATATATTTAAAAACTGAAGTAAGGGAAGAAAGATATATTGTTTCTTAATAATATAATTTCTGACCAAATGCAATTATTATCATGCTCCTGAACAATATTATTTCTGCTTCAAATGTAACAATTCTCAGAAAGAGCCCAACATAGAGTCATGTGAATTTGACAATACTAATGTAAATTTCATTTTAAAGAATGAGTGTTTCAATCATCAATAGTTTCATTAAATAAAGAATGAAGAAGGAAATAAAAAGCATACCAGTTATTAAAATGTAATGAAGCTTCAATAGTTTACATAAAAGAACGTCTGATAATTAATGGGGTAAACGTATGCCTGAGACAGTCCCAATTTACACCTCTTGTCCCAGTGTAATTATAGTTTCTTTAACTCTCAAAAGTGTCCTGCTTTGAATGATGAATTATTTGGCCATCCTACAATTAATCACAAATATTTATTTCTATTCCCTTCCTAAACTCTACTTAAATGACAGTGATATATTTTGAAAATATTAGCGACAAAGTCAAAGAAGAGATAGTTGAATGAATGGAAGAGTGGATATATATATTATGTAGGTGGATAGATAGGTAAATGGATGGCTGTATAGGTAGTTGAGTGGATATATAGATACTAAGTAGATTGATCATTCAACCAACAACCAGCTAATAAAAAGAAGATCAACCAGTGATGTGTGCTGTGGTGAGATTTAAAGCTGCATGTGATGATCAAAAGTTACATCGGCT
Source organism: Eonycteris spelaea (assembly GCA_003508835.1). NCBI lineage: Eukaryota > Metazoa > Chordata > Mammalia > Chiroptera > Pteropodidae > Eonycteris > Eonycteris spelaea. The sequence continues at coordinate 2,017,909 of PUFA01000175.1, forward strand.
CTCTTTGGAGGAAAATCTCTGAAGAGATTAAATTTAAATCATGGTATGAATGCAAGGAACAAGTCATTCAAAGAGCTGGAGAGGATGTTTTTTCCTCAGGGAGAATAATTAGTGCAAAGGCTCTAAACTAAGAATAAATTTAGCTTATTTGAGAAACTTAAGTGCTTCTGTAGCTGAAGCATTGTACCCATGTAAGATGAAGTCTGTGAGATGGACCAGACCATTTAGGGCTTTGTAAGCTAGAGTATGAAGTTTGGCTTTCATCCTAAATGTAATGTGAGGCAATTAGAAACTTTTAAGAAGAGTAACATCTGATAGACACTTTTAAATAGAGGAAGGGAAGAGACTACATTGTGGAGATACAAGAGCAGAAGCCAGCCGATCAGTCAGAAGACTCTTGCAGTGGTCCCTACGGGAGGGAATAGTGTTTTAGGCAAAAATGGTAGAAAGAAAGGTGGAGAGAAGTGTTCCGACTTGGGAAAAAGAGTTGACAGTACTTGCAAAAGCCATAAAGAGAAAGACTGGCGGATATGTCTATATGGAAATGTAAACCTTGTATATCAAAAGGACCTTAAACAAATTAAGAGAAAAATAGGTGTAACATATATAACGAAGACTTAAAGCATACATGGTATATATAAAAAAAAGATTAATATCCAAAAATATAAAGGTATAAACTAATCAGAAAAAGACAACCCAATAGAAAAATGAGCAACAATATAAACTGGTAATTTACAGAAAAAATACAAAGGGAAATTACATATGTAAAAACATTCAACCCGCCAATAAACAAAATGTATCAGATATTACTTCAGTTTTTCTGAATACACAAATTAAGATATAAAATTAAAAATTAATAAAAGAAAAATGTACAATTTTAAATATTTTGTATTGGTCGACATTATGAGGAAATGTACTCTCATCCTCTACTAGTAGGAATTAATGAAAACTGAAATTCAGATATGTCTATGTCTATCAATGTTTTTAAATGATGTTGGATTTTCCAGGTATTTATTTTAGAGAGATACTTTCAAATGCAGACATAGAGGTACATAAAAGAATATTCATTGCAAGGATATTTGTAATGAGACAAAAGGGAAACCATCTACTTGACCATTTTTAGTGACGCGTCATGAAATATAATGAAAATACTATGACAACATTTTTAAAAGTGGCATTTATATATATTTACTTACTTGGAATCATCTCTATGATGTTGTTGAAGGAGAAAAAGCCAAGTCATAAAACAATACGAGGGGTCTGTTTTTATTTACATGGAGAAAACTAAAACTATATGTGATATACACAAATACATAGAATAAAATCTGGTAGGCCACAATTTAGACGCTTATCAGTGGTTCCACAGTGGGCCACGAGCTAGTTGGTCTTGCTCAGGGCAAAGCTGATGGCCAAAGAAGCACTTCTGCTTTTACTCCACACATTTCTACATTGTCTGAATATATTTAGCATATATTTATGCATTACTGAGTAATCATCTTAAAATATTTTTGAAGGTTTGTTTGCTTTTTGAAATCTAAATATATTGAGTAATGAAACTTAGAGTCTTGGCAATCACCCATGCCTTAGAAAAATTATGGTAATACTCACAAAAGAGGCTTCAATGCTAAATTGTGACACTTTGCTAGGGGAGGGGTGGGGGACAGAGAATTTAGTAGATCTTTACTGACCAAGGTTCACATGAGTAAAACGTAGAGTTTGGACAAGTGGCATTAAAGAAGTGCTACAGATTTGTCCAGGAACTTGGTGGGTGGAAAGAGAAAGGCAGTGATCTCTAACCTCTCTGGGTCTCATTTTCCTTATCTAGAAAACAAAGTACCATGCTTGCTTCTGCAGCACATATACTAAAGCAAAAGTATTGGCCGAAGCAGCTTTGTAAACTTTTTTTTTATTAAAGAACAGTTTTGCACTCCCAAAATGAAACTTTATAAAAATCTCACTATTTCAGACTCATAAAGGCAGCATTTCTCTGGTGGAAGAAGGTCAAGGGCCAGAGTCCCGCCCCCTGGGCAACGTGCAGGCGTCCCCAGGGTAACCTGAGGCCTCAAGAACACTGCCTGAAAACCTCTAGCCCAGATCACTTCTAAAGTCTTTTTTTTTTTTAAGTGCACAGTTTTCATCTACTAAATGTAATTTATGAGACCCAGCCAAATGAAAGCCCCAGTGAGTGTTCTGTCACATATAGGTAGAATTGGACTGAGGGATAGGAAGAAGGAGAAGCAAAAAGAAGCAGCATTTATTACACTGTTAACATGGACTAGGCATTGTGTAAGGCATTTTAATACCCTCTTTTGCTTAATCCTCAGAACCGCCCCATATTTTTAGCCTTATAAAGATGAGGAAACCAGGAGATAAGGAACTTGCCGCAGGTCACACAGTAAGTGCTGAGCTGGAATTCTAACCATATTTGCCTAATTGGAAAGGCCACGCTGTGTAGGCCTAGAGCACAGTGCCCTCTTAGAGAAAAGAGGACACAACTAAAGATAGCCATTCTGGGGACCTCAGAGGGTGGCGAGGATACCATAAGAGGAGGTGGGAGGACTGCCAACACCAGCTCCTCACACTCCCAAATTGTGCCTGGGACTATGCCTTTTACAGTCTATTTGGGGAGCTAAGACTATCATATGTGAAACAAGTCAAGGAAAACATGAGGCAGCATGTAATTAGCTGTTCAACCACATGGTATCTTCTTGAATTTGGGGAGCTTTGAATTACTTTTTTGGGACTGATAAATTTAGACTATGCTCATTCTGCCCTTTCCAGATACCGGGCAGAGCTATGGTTGTGGTCAGTGCCTGTGATCAGGGCATCACAGTGTGTATGGAACACCTGTGAGCGTGATACACTCACACATGCACGCCACAATGATCCCATAATATCTGTCTCCATTACATCACCAATTGACCTAAATGCCTAACTTAATAGGCAAGGCTTTTCTGAATGCTAAATGAGCAGCATGCTAGTTGTCCCTACTTGTAATTTACCATTATAATTTACATTATTTTCCAGGTAACTGATTTCCAGGTAACTCAGCCAGTCAAGAGCTGAGTCATATTGGAAGAAAGCCCAAAAGGCTTTCCTGTGCAGCAACCTTTACAAAAAGATCATCCTTTATAGAATGTAAACAAAATGGCCTCTACAGTTTACTAATGTTCACAAGAGTTATTATTATAAATGCAGACATTTTTATACTCTAATGACTCTAATGATGCCACATGAACATGGTATCTGCCTACAAGTTACTTAGAAGCAGCCTGAGGTGCAACATAAGCTGCCAGGTCCTGTCAAATATAACTGGAAGCACTTTGTCTTCTGAGCTGGAAGGTCAGGCAAGATTCTACACAGAGTGCCGCCAATGACTGTAACTACACAGTAACCAATGATTGACGCTTCGCTAAGCCAGTGTGTACATTTTTCTGAGTCCTCAGATTCTATAATTCTAAAAGGAATAAATATTGGCATATCCCTGATGCAAACCATTCATTCAACTGCTGTTTATATAAAAGGCAATTTAAAATAATAAAGAAGGAATTCACTAAGGCATCGAACATAATTTCAATTTTAATATCACCATCAATTTCACAGGAGAAACAGTAGATGTAGAAGTTGACATGATTTTCTTTAATTCAAAAAAGTAAATAGAAACTACATACGTGTATGTCCCCATGGCTAGTATAACCTGACATGTAGTTGATGCTCAATAAATGTTGATTATATAAATAAAAAATATTTAGTTATGGGATGTTGTGTGATTAGTATAATATACAGCTTTATTTTAAGACAAACTGATTTTTCTGTCGAGGTTTAAAAGTTATAGATGTTTTTCCATTGTAGCAGAATACCCACCCTATACCAAATTTATATCTCCTTTTCCTCTCTAATAAAAGTTTATAGTAACCAAATATCCTACTCTGCTTCATTTAAGAGTTCTGATGTAATTATTAATAGTGCTTTAAAAAAATATTTCAGTTCTGGAAATAAATTAAACAAACTATATACTTATCTAGAAAAGTGCCATAAAATAACCTTTATATCATTGGAGATTGTCCCCAGGAGACAATGATCACCTAAATGATCAACTAAAAGAAGAATAGCTATGAATATCTTGGAATCACTCTGAAACCTTCTTAGAGGATAAAACACCTTTGAGTTACTAAGGTATCGTCCCTGAGAAGAGAGATTGAGCAAGTTTTTTCTTTTATTATAGAGAAATCAGACTCTTTGATTCCAAAGGAGAGGCCTAGGCAGGGTATCCATCGGTCTGGAACCATAGAACAGGTATAACAAACACCACCTCCCTTGGGATCAGTCTACACCAGTGACATCATGTGACAGTCAGTAACAATGAGAGCTGATCAGATTCATTTTCTCCCCTTGCTTAGTTGTAAAAGCTAGGCTCTTACCTCTCACTTGTTCCCCAGTATTCTTGGGGACTCAAAAGAGACAAATAAAGCAGAATGGGCTCAAGAGATTATTTGAAAAGAATAAAAGGAAGGCGGTTTTAACTTAATACCAAGTTTGCAGAGGAATTCATCCAAGACAAAAAGCATAGGACCTAAATGACAACAAGCAATTTTAGGTAATATTTTGAGAAGACTGTCTTAAATATAGACAGAATGTCCACACCTGGAGTTCTTTAAGACCAGAGTGGCTCATAGTCAAGTAAGCACATGATGGACTTGAGTCCCAAAGTGAAGGAATGATAGGGATCTTCTGCTTGTAAACAACTCACTAGAAGTTCTCTCTGGGCTTGATAACAAAGAACAGAGGGTGATCTTCTCTGTCCAAAAAGAAATCTAGGCTGATGAAGAAATATTGGTTCTTAGAAGTTTTAGGCCAATGACGTGATTTATAAAGCTTAGAATTGTTTTGAGGACCATCTGAAATTAAGAAGTTTTTTTTTCTTTCCCCTATACATAGAGGTATAATCAAATGGCTACCAGAAAAACTAAGACTCTGAAACCCAAAATCCAAACTTAACAGTGCTATTGGGAATAAGTGCCTCTCTTTATCACCACTTGCCATTCCAAAGAGATCTCCTAGAGACACCATAAGACTCAGTGAAGAATAGATAGAAACCAAGAGCTCTAGCAAATTTATAGAAAAGACACATGTAAAGAGGAGTGATAAAAAACAAAGACAGAAATGCAAGGTAAAAAAAAAAAGAGAAGGAGAGAAAGAAATATAGGACAAGGAAGATTCAAAGAACCTAAAAAGCACTCCAAATATGGCACATACATTGAGAAAAAATCTGATATTATAACATGATTTCAAGGGGAGTCTCCTCAAAACAAAAGGATCACCAAGAGATGTGAATGTGTTTATATTGGAAAAGAAATGAGTGAGGCTCTAAGAATAAAGACTCTAAATGTAGAACTAATATTTTTCCTTTTCGGTAAAGGCCAGTATTTACATAGCTCAATGTCTACATTTACAGTTATGTAACAAGCAATGTGGCACATTGAGTTACCCATGTAAACAGTCAGAGATCTGGTGGGGATGTGTAGTGAATTCTCTGATCTCTAAATGAACAGCTCCACAAGATGGCATATAGGAAATTCCCACTGCTTATAGACAGGGCCAGCGCCTGACATCCATGAAAAGTGAATTTATTTCTCTACAAAGAGCGTGGTGCTTCAAAGGGAAACCTATAGATTAAATCTCATCTCTTATCTCAATGAAAATTGAAAATGGTTAGTTGCTGCCTATTATGAAATACTTCTATTGTTGGCTATTTGGCGGTGAGGTGTCATTTTTAAAAACTGGTTTCACTGATGATTATGCACCATAAGGTTTATGTTCTAACTTCTCTGAGATTTGGTCAGCAGTTTCTCAGGTTTGAAATAGAAGTAGAAGTATATTCTCAAGTCCTTACTCACTGCATCAAGTTCTGATTTGGGAAATTGAAAACTCTCAGGAAAGAAATCACGATTGATTTAATTAGTGAATTGGATCCCTTTAAGAATTGTTTTGAGTAATACTTAATAAAGAATGAATCATTCATTAATAGCCAGGCAAAAGAGCTTGTAGAATTTCCCTCTCACCACCACCCCACAATCCTCTGACTTGATTGGGTTGTTAAATACAGTTGCGAAACATATTTGCAAAAACTAAACAAATTCAAACATTTGAAGAATGTGTTAAGCATCCGGTGAGGTATGAAAAAGTAACCCTTGTGTTATAGAACAGAAGACAAAAAGAATAATTGTGGACTTATCCAAGTAAACAGGATGTGCTGTCATAATCAATTTAAAGTCAAATACAAGGATCTGGCAATCAGATCAGAAATGAAAACAAGGAAAAACTAGTGCCAGCCCTTGTAGATGAATGTCAAGGGAAGCTAGGCAGGGGGGCCTCACTGTTGCACAAATCTTCATTTCTATTCCTCACCTTGTTAAGGCTTTACTCTATGACATGGGCAAGATACTCATTCATTCAACAAATACATATTGATGCACACACTGACCCAGGTTCCTAGCACACTGAATTCAAATGCCTTTTTGCCTCTAATCTGAAAAACAATAAATACCCCTGCTTGCCTTGATTTAGCAACATATAGGGAAAGAACCTCTGATGAGACAAAACAACACAGTTCTAGTTCATGTTCGATGATTTATTAACTATGTGACCATGAGCAAGTTAGGTCCTTCGTCTCATTTGTAAAATGTCTTATAAACAACCGCATTTGTATGCCCAATATAAACTCTTACAAAATTATAAGTGATGATAAATATTAAGCAAAATGCTATGTTTTTCACCTAGAAGGGCTCTTGAAAAGCCTTCCCCCACCCCTTGACAGTGATGGGCACACAGTGCAAGCCAGGCCTGTTGTGTTACAATCAGAAAGCTTTAAGATGGTGAGTCTGGAAGTATGGTAGCCATGTCCCTACCACATGAAGAAAGTTGGTCTGGGGAATTCTTTATGTCTCATCTCTCCTGGAGAAAGAGATGAGAGACATAAAGAATTCAGATGAAATATGAACTAGTTCTAGTCTTCTGGAGACCTCTCGGGGCTCATTTCTCACATCTTCCTTCAGTTCTATTCTTTTTGTGCATACACTAATTTGGACTGGTTTCTGTCACCTTTGCAAAGGCTGACCCATAGAAAAAGACAGACACTCACTCATATTTTCTTCCCTCTTGGATTAATGCTTGCTCTAAGAATGCTTGGGGCTGGGAAAGTGGCCAGAACTCTTTTATAAGGAAGATTCAAAGCCACCACCTCTGGCTTTGGTGGAGAAGGGATGAATGCTGATTTTTGGACAGAGCAGTGGTGGTGAGGAGGGAATGAGCCTGGGGTCCTCTGGCCTAGATTTAAGCTCAGATCCCCAAAGCTACACAATCCTTACCTTTAAGCCACAATTAAGAAATTAGAGGCATAAACAGAATATAAACCCCTGGCATTGCAACTGACTAAGTTTTGACTTAAAGCCATTCATATAGCCTTTCTGGGATTGATTTTCACCTATAAAGTAAAATCTCACTTTGCAAAATGCTATGATTCTTGAAGCTCTTGTGAAAATTTACTTTAAACTTAACAAAAATTAACTGTGAGAAATGCTGTATGAAGAGTGGATGGGTAGAGATTTAAATAAAAATAGCTCATTGAGATTATATTTATTTTTAATAACATTTACAAAAGCAATAATAACTAAAAATATATAGCATTACTACATGACAGGCACCTGTGTTAATTCATTTAATCCTTACTTCAACTCTTTGAGATAGATATTACTATCCCCATTTTATCCTTGAAGAAACAAAGGCACAGAGAAGTCAAGTAATCTGCCCAAGGCTACACAATTAGCATGTCAGAAAGAGGAACTTAACTCATGCAATTAGTATCCTAAATCCAAGCTCTTCACAACGATGCTACACATCTGTTAAGTGTACTTGCTGCTCTACCCGGCACAGAGTAGAATTCGACAGTGCTTATTAAATGTTAGCAGATGAAAAAAGTGACCTTTGTGAAGGCATTAATATTTTTAAAGTTACAGTGGAGGTAGTGAAGGTGTCCATGGAACAAGATATCCTCTCTTGGGGATACTTTACAGCCACACTCCCAAACGCACAGTCGTTTTTGTCATGCTCTGCCTAGAGTTGTTGGCACATTCTGTGTAAGAGCTAAGTGAGTTCGGTTAAAGGTAGCACAATCTTTGTGATTTCCTTGGAAACTGAGTTAAACCAAGCAGACTGGCTTTCGACAGGCAGTCCTACCTCAGGCCACTGAGTAAAATCATAGAAAATGAACTATTGGAGACAAAGAAGAGCAGAGGAAGAATATGGTTACAAAAAGATTCTATTTTTTCCTCCCAATTTTTAAATAAAGGTACTATTTCCTCTCTCATCAGAGACCTACATAAAAACAGTCCTTTAAATCATGAGTTTCTTAGCATCCAGAGAGTGGACAGAAATGGCTTCGGTAACTAGAGTCTATAATTTGAACAGTGTCCTTACAATAAGGCTTATTAAAGACTATTTAGTAAGTAAATTGGAATTTAGATCAGAGTAAAATTTTGATAAGTAGTCTCACTGCCCCTTTAAACGAGAATCAGATTTTTCTACACTAACTTTACTGTGAAGAATTATGTTGCCAGAGTCAAACTCGGCAGTTTAATAAAACCACTCCCTCATCGGAATGCTGAGATCAAGTTTATTAATCCGTACCAGCAAAGCTTATCTAAGCAATGGAAAAGGCCATTGTAATGATTATCTACTATGTGGTTTTACAAAACAGCCGAAGTTTAGCAACTTGCACTTTTATTGTCTAATGGCTTCAAAGATCTAAGGAACCAAATGGCTTAAAGATTAATTCAAAACTCAAATCCGGACAACTGCCAGGGTTTGGAAATTTTAGATTATAAGGACTAAGGATAGATCTCATGTGAACAGAACAATAACTGTGGAAAAAAACTATTAGGTCACTGTATGTACCGATCCCCCTGCCGGTTCTAGAGAAGCAATTAAAGACTCCCTTGCTCCGATGTTGTTTGGCTCCGTGCAGAGAGACAGCTTTAACTCCTTGTGGAGTAGCCAGGTTGGCCGAAGTGCGACATGGGACACTGCCCATCCGGACAGGAGGTGGGGCGGGGCGACGGGGCCGCCTGCCCAAGCTGAATCCTGGACTGAGCCCAGGCGTGTGCTTAAACAAGAACCTCCAGCAGGACATCCTGGGACTCTTATTTTGCAGCACTTTCCCCCTTGTGGAAATGCAGCCTCAAGAGCAACACCTCGCCAAGCCCTGAGAAGATGGAAACACTCCTCGCAGGGGACAGCCTACTGAGTTCAGCCCATGGAAAACCCCTGCCTGTTTGAGCTCCATGCCTCCCCAGTTGCACCAGGACGCAGGTGCACGTCCTCACTTGTCAGATGGCTTTTGGATTATTTGCACAAGCGGTTGGACTGTGTGGACGGAACGCTTTCTAGATGGAAATACGGCACTTTTTTTTTTTTAAGTCTGGACTAGAGGTTTGGGGAAGCCCTTACCGTGAAGATAACGTTATGTCAAACAGAGATTGTACAAGCCAGAAAATGAAGTTTGGAATGACCCAAAGAGCTTATCTTTACTCCTGCCTAGAAAATTAACTAATAAAAGCTGAATTGAAAAAGATGACTCCCTCTGCCCCTTCTGACAATTTGCGCGAATAAGACTGATCTAGAAACTCTAGACTGAAATAAATTTCTGATCTTGGGCCCCAAATCAGATGGCTTCAGATGTGTTCCATATGCTAGCCTTCATACGATAGCAGAAACCTATGAGAGAGAACTTCGGATTTCATTTTGAACTTGTAGATAACTTACTTAAAAAAAAATCATTATTCAAATATTTCTAAAGTCCACATAGACTATAAAGTCTTTGAGGGTTGAGATTAGGCCACTCCTTCCCCTGTAGGGTCACACACTCCTTTAGAACAGTGCTCACAGCGGTGATTGCAGCCAGCCTCTAAGGCGGCACCCAAAGATCCCTGCCTCCTGATGGTCACACACTGGCACGGTTCTCTCCCAAACTGTTCCGAAGTCGGTTTGTGTGAACAATAGAGTATGGCAGAAGTGAAAAGATGGCACTTCTGAGGTTAGTGAATATAAAACTGTGGCTTCCTTTTGGCTCTCACTCTCCCTTTCCCTCTTCCACCTCCCTCTCTCCTCCTTCCTTTTTCTCTGCCCCTCACCCGCAACCACCCCACACTCAGGGAAAAGGCAGTGTATCGCGTTTGAGCAGCCTCACAGAGAGGTTCGTGTGACCAGGACCCGCCAGCCTACCAACAGCCAGTGAGACACTACGGTCTAACAGCAACCACGCGAGTGAGCATGGAGCAGACTCGCTAACCCCAGTCTGGCCTTGGCATGACTGCAGCCCCCTCCGACTGTTTAGCAGTGTCCTTGCGAAGAACTGAGCCAGAACATCTAGTCCAAAATAACACCTAGTTCAACACCTGAATTCCAAATAAGGGTCTACATTTTAGGGTAACTTTGTTACTCAGCAACAGGTAGCTACTACAACTACAGAGTCTGCACCCCTTCTTCCCACAGTAGCTATTCTAATAAAACTCAACTATAGGCATAAAGGAGGCAACCAGGGACATAAAGAGACCAATTGAGTTTCTGGTCCTGATCTAAATGTTTCTGTCCAGCTAACCCTGGACCAAAACCATCTTCCGTGCCTCCTAGGGAAGACTGCATGGTCCTTTGAAGATGAACTGTGCTCATGTAGTTTGCTTTCAGCTGGTTCTCATAACCCTCTCCCTACTCCCCCCCCCCCAAGTTACATGAGATGCCCCCATTACATGTCCATTTATTCATACATTTAACAAATGTGCCACTGTTCCCGGTGCTGGGGCCACAGCAGTGAACAAAACTAAGAAGGTCCCTGGCCTCAGGAGCTTACATCTAGCATATCTTCCTGATAAGCTATGTCTCCCAAAACCCCAGAGCTGTCCTTTTGACCTCTTCTACAGCTGCTTGGGCTCTGATCCCCTCTAACTCTTGCTTACGGGACCCAGCACTAGATAGCCTTTGTAATGGAAGCCTGAAAGATATACTTCTTCTATAAGAGGCAGCACTTATAACAACCTTTAGCAATGACTAGTAGTCATTTAGCCCATAATCAAGACAACTGAATAACACAGTTATGGGCACAATCAATGGAGGTAGAAATTTGCCACACATACCATCCCTCTAACGTATATGTGTAATGGCATTTAACAGTGTTCTTTATACCATAAAGTTTTAATAAACAAATCATATTCTATCAGCTGATAAACTCCTGATGTGACATTTCCTACCCAATAGCCAATTGGACCTGGACAGTGCAGATCAGTGAGATACAGCCAATACACTTAAATAAAAATTAGATAATAAATTGTGTCTAACATGCATGTATAATCACATGTCCATGCTTTAGATGCTTTTTCCACTTACCTGGGCTCATTTTTATTCTAGCACAAACTCTCAGTTGAAAGACAACTCATATTTCCTAGGTCACTGCAGCCAGAAAAATCTGTTGTCAAAACAATCATCACAAAACAGTATTCCTGACCTGCCCAGTCAGCCTCAGTTCCTCCCAAGAAGTATGAAAAATTTCAAGAGCTGCTGTTTCTGTGTTCTACAAGCCAGTCTTTATGGTGGCCTCTGGCTTGTGCTCTTCTCCTGTCCTAGATATAGGATGATATCTGTCCCTACCATGGATTCAAAAGCAGCAGGCACTACCAATGCCCACTAAAGGAGCAATGCCCTATACTGAGTGTAGAGCTCTGATCCAACGCCACAATCCCCTGAAGTCACATGCCTCTCTTTGGCAAAGTTGCTAGAACTGGTACATAGAAACCAGGGATTAGTCTTGGTGTTAGGGAGTAATTTGAAAGGGCAGCCACAATGGCCCCTCTTCTCTAGCACTAGTCCCCCTTTCTTTCCGAGAATGAAATTTTGCTCAAGAGACTCATGAACACAGCACATTCCCTACCTCCTCTTCACAAAATTTTCAGACTCTTTCACATGTGGCTGGATGCTGGGTGAACTTGGTTTAGGCTTAAGCTAAGACCCTTGATTTAAGGGTATCTTAGGAAACCAGTTTGGGAGCCAGACTAACCTGCATATTTCCAGAATAACAGTTATTTGTGAAAGTCGCCAGAAAGCCTGGGAAGTCTAATTTGGAAAAAAGTATACAGGCCAAAAATTGAATTTTTCTTATTTACCCCACTTGAATTCAGAAACAAAAACAAAGTTCCATTTTCTACATTTTCATTTCAGTTATAAAATTTTCAATCAGAGTCAAACAGATCAATCACCTTATTCAGTAGATTAATTTTTAGAAAGCCTTTGAAATTCCTGATGACAAGGTCAGCCTATGAGAAAGAAGCAAGAGGAAAAACTTTTTGTTTGGAGAAACTGGATTTTTTTAGTTGCTAGGAATAAAACTACTTCATTGGTATTAGCTTTAGCTGTGATTTTAAAACAACAAAAAATAGTTCCTTTCTGTGGTTGAGAGAGAAAAGAGAGTTTTAACAATAAGTTAAGATTGTGAACTCAAACAGCTTTTTCTTTTATTGCTTATTCATTGCTCAAGTGTGTTCTATTTATTTCATTAAGGTTACATTTTACAAAGAAATTTTTTTCATAAAAGAAAATTTTTGAATTAAATGCGTTTCAAGATAAGATAAATTCATTAAGATAATTACAATATATAACCCAGAGCTAGGAAAGAGAAAATTATGGGAATTGGTTCAAAATGAAGGTGTACATGGTATTTTGACAAACCTTAAAAAAATAACATAAAAATCAGAGAGCTATAATGGTATTATATTATGCAACTAATGGAATAGATAAACAATTCTGCATTTTCACGAAAGGACCATCTGTAATCTATATGCTATATTGACAAAGTTTGACTTTTAACTAGTCCTTATGGGCTTGGAACATTTCCTGACTGATGAACATATAAGTTCCTTTAGATAATTAAATAATATATAGAGAAGAATCAAAAATATAAATAATAAATCTTGAAAAAGAATAGATGAAAAAATTGCAAAGCATTTATATCAATTATTCAGGGTGGGAGAAAAGGTCCTTTTTGTTTTCTTCTTTATACTTTGTCACTACAGATTTTCTATGACAAATAGATTTGCATTAGAGGAGAAGGGAACAAAGGAGAACGTCTGCCCGCCCCATTTGTGTTTGTCCCTGTCCTTCGGTAGAACACTGTAATAACGTGCTTACTCAACACTGGTTCCCTTAAGCTGATTTATTCAGGTGTTGATACTGTGTGTCCCATGGGAGTATCTGGAATGTTACACACCAAGGGGCCAGGAAGGGCCACGCAGGTTTTTCTCTTGGTTTTGTACACTGACAAGTACCGCAAGCAATGGGTGTCCTTTTTCATTACCAGAAGATGACATTCACCTTTAGAATGCAGCGAGCAAAGTGTGGCTTTAAGCCTGACTTTCTTTAAGGAGGGAAGGTCACAACGCCAGGATGGACCGTGGGAAGAGAGGCGCAGTATTCAAAGGCAGCAAATACACATCTTCTCCAGAACTTTGGACTTTGTAGTAGGCAGTTCTGTGAATAAAGATCTATGTATTGCTTTCCAAAATACCTCCATTTTTACCTTATATTCCATCTATGAGCTGTGGGTTCACAATACAGCCCCACAGTTCACTAGTTTTTTTTTTTTCCCCTGCTTCCAAACAAAAAAGAATAAATGGAGGCATTTAATGCCTGTGGAAAGAAAAATAAAAATCTACATGTACAGGCATGTTCTATATAAATGTAAATAGCAGGATATAGGAATAAAGAAGGTATAAGATTCTTTCAGTAGGATCCAGACATTAATGAAAGCCAATTTGCAATTAGGTGATTAACATAAGAGCCAGTGGTAACAAGCAATGTGCTCTTATTCCAAACATCTTTGCTACAAATTGCTGTTAATAGTTTCTCCCTGTATTTTCCCTTTGTGTTTCCACCACATGGTAGTGATATAAAGTAATTGTAGTGATATAAAGTAATTGCACAGCAACTGCAAAATACTACATGTTATTTCATGAAAGTCATTTAGTAACTGTGGCAGGGAACGATACAGAAACCCTTTTAATTGTAAGACAGAACAGCTTGCATTACCCAGCTACAGTCTCTCTGGTTAAACCTGAACTAAATGTTCATTTCTAAAGCTCCCATTTGTTCCAGGTTGTACCCTACCAGCTACCAGGGTTGCACTGACACTGGCTGACTGCTCCTACAGCTTTAGGCACACAGGGATGCTCCCTCATTTCTCTGTGCAAGGGCTTGGCTGTAATTGCTACTTGGATCCACCTGGTTCTGGTTAGCAACACCCAAAAGATTCTGCTCGCCATCAATTCTACAAAGATATAAAAAATATAATAATTCAGCCCCAACTGAGGAATTAACTAAATAGTTTCCTTAACAACTAATTTAAGCAAATACATGCATACCTAAATATATTACTGTAAGTAATATCAAGTTTGGAATTACTCCCTTTCAGCATTCTTTCTAGTTTTCCTCATTAAAGAATGGTAACTCATTTTGCTACGTGTGGCTGAGAATAATGTACACGCTATGACCTTACTTGTATCCTTTTTTTTTTTTTTTTTTTTGCATCTTGGTTATGTGTTATCTGCTGATATTCCTCTGTTTTGTGCTGTTCCACTTCCTACCCTAGTATGTGTCAGAGCTGTTATTTCCTTTGGCAAGGTTGACTTACTAATTTATAGTGCATTTCAGTATCTTTGATGATAATTGCTCAAAATTCAATTTCTAAATCTACATAATGAATTGTATTTATAGCTCTAGCTGCTGCTCTTCCTAATTTGCTATGGAACAGATCCTGAAACTTAGAGACAGAGATTCTCCCTTCCCGCGGCCTTTATAAAATATCTGCTTCTGTGAATGACTCCCGTATCAGGCACCCTGGCTTTCGGTAATGTAAGAATGACTAACGTTCTCTGACAGGCTGGAAGGTACTGTGAGGGATAAACTAGATCCTATTGTGCATAAATGGATCACCTTATTGAGCGCTTTCTCTAGCTACAGGAGGCTTGTTGCTTAACTATTTCACGACCACAGACATGTCAGCTACTGCTGTTATGTCTGAAAGAAACCTCAGTCTTTTTCCAGGGGCTTGGGGATATGAACAATGACAGTTTAAGTGGAACTTTGAGATCAACATTATAAAGCTTTTATTTTATCTGAAAATTGCATTCTAAAAGTTTATCAGCTTAAAACATTTCACATTGAAGAGAAACAACAATGTGTTTTTTCTGGACTCCAAAAACTTTGGATCTTTGTTTTCATAAGGGCTAATTGGTAATGATATCCTGCCTTGGGGTCCTGAATTAAAGAGACATCCCACAATACCTGTCCTAATCCACCTCACCTTCAGCACCAACCCTGCCCAGTGAGACCCTTCTCTGAATTTCCTGCCTTGGTAATACTCCCTGCTCCTCCACAATGGCCATACCTGAACCTAGAGAATTTTTCTTGACTCCTACTCACAAGCACCCATACACACTATCAGGTAGCAAAATCCTGTATTTTTAGAACCACAAAAAGGAAAGATACATTCAGTTTTTCAAATACCTGGTAGAAATTATGTATTTACCCATTCAACCACATGGATTTCTTTGTTTTGGCTGGAATTATTATTGTACATTAGTATAGTGACTTATTACTATAGTGACTTACTAATCTCAGGATTAGTAAAACATTTCACTGGCTTTTGATGGCATCAGAATTCCTGAAACATGCATGTAGATCAGACTTAAATTTAAAATGTTCATCACATGATTTATCTTGGATATGGGCATAGTGACATTTAGTTCAGGTTTAACCAGAGAGACTCTAGCTGGGTAATGCAAGCTGTTCTGTCTTATAATTAAAAGGGTTTCTGTATCGTTACCTGACACAGTTACTAAACTGAAAACAGTAAAATATTTTAAAATGTCTGCTCACTTGCTCAAATTTGGTGCTTCTTATCACAACTAGGACAGTGCTGTGTTTCTGAGCCCTTGATGATTCTGAACTGTTGGTTATAATCTGGATGTGTTATAATGGGAAAAATAATGATCTCATGTGGAACACATTTCTCTTTGTTTAGTTAAATCCAGTTTGCTTCATAAACCAATCTTTCGAATAATGAAATCACAGTTGGTAGAAAGATGGGGAACCACAAGTATAGCCTACTTACAGATTGCTCTTACCTTCATCTGCTTCACCCCATTCCAACTGCACTTGCCCTAGTGTACTTCCTTTCCTTTTACTTGGGCTGTTATAAAAGATTTCTAACTAGGCTTCCCTCTTTCTGCCTCTCTTGATAGTATATATTGCTACTCAATTATCTCAAAAATTATCGAAACATCTCTATTAACCCCTAAGTACAAAATCCCTTACCTAGTCATTTAAGCTCTGAAAAATAGCGGCTACCACCATACTAAGCCTTAATTCCCATTACTGCCCGAGAAAATGCCTGTGTCTGTCAAGGTGAACAGCTTCCTACTATTAATCATAGCAATTAGACATAATGTTCTGAGTTGCTGACTCCATGGGTTCAAATCCTGACTCTGGGGCTTATTAGCTCTGTGACTTTAAGCAAGTTATTTAACCTCTCTAAAATTAACTCTCCTCATTAGCAAAATTGAAATAATTTTTTTTAAAAATGGGCATTGTTAACATTATTACTTAAAGTGCCCTTCAGTTTCTTGCCTCTCAAATTTGTTCATCCTCTTGCTCTGCGTTAAACTCTCTCCATCCTTTTTAAGTCTATCTCGAGCAATGGTTTTCCATGTGTTGTCTCTGAAAAAGCAGTATGAGGATCACCAGGGAGCTTGTTAGAAATACATATTTTCAGCCCCCATTCAGGCCTATTAAATCAAAAATATTGAGTGCAGGCCCTCACAACCAGTGTTTTAACAACTTTCCCAGGTAATCACGATGCACACTAAACTTTGAAACTCAAGATCCATGTCAGCTGCTACCACTAAGATTTTTCCTTATCTCTCCCGGGGTACTTGATCTCTTCCCCCGTTCAAACCTTCAGAATACTTTGTACTGTCCCTTAGCATTTTTCTTCTTTGCATTGCCTTAACCACATGTGCATATTCACCTTTCCCACCTTACCCTTGCCAAATAATAAACTTTTTACAAGTAGGAACTTGGCTTTTTAATCTTCAAATAGGAAGTGAGCCTTAATAAAGTTTCCTTTAAATATTTGTTTTACTAAATTGAGTCAAATTATCTTAGTACTCAAGGTATTAGAGACTGAATAAAGAACTAAAAATAGAGGGGAAAGCTTCCTTTTTATTACCTCCAGGCATTCCTTGTTTTATTGCGCTTCGCTTTATTATGCTTTGCAGGTATTGCATCTTTTGTAAATTGAAGGTTTGTGGTGACTCACCATCACACTAGGCTATTGGCTCCATTTTTCTAACAGGGCTCGGGTGATGGTTAGCATTTTTTATGAATAAAGTATTTTCTACTTAAGGTATGTACATTTTTTAGAGATAATGGGATTGCACACTTACTAGACTTCAGTATAGTTTAAACGTAACTTTTATATGCACTAAAACGCATACAAATTCATTTGACTTGCCTTATTGCAGTATTTGTTTTACTGTGGCCGTCTGGAACCAAAGCTGCGGTGCCTCCGAGTCATGCCTGTGTTAAGAAGTCCCATGCTGGAAGACAGCAGCAACGCACACTAAATGCTTCGAGTTCTTCACTGGGAGCAGTTCCAAGATAGGCAGAGGGGTTTTAATGCCATTCTTAATAATCACCTCTTCTTTCCTTGATTCTGTAATGCAAGCCATTTTCTGAACATAATTTTCTGAATGCATGATGATGGTGGGGGAATGTAACACCAAGGGCTCAGGCAAAATGAATATGCAAGGCTGATGTCTCTGTAAAAAGTGCTTTCTAGTTTATCTGCCTACAAAAGGTATAGACAATGTTATTTCTTTTCCTCCGTTTGCTTAAATAAATTCAAACTTGGAAATGAAGCCAAATTTGGCCTATTAAATTGAAAACCCAGCATGAACAACATGTAGTCTCTATTCTGAATGCATGGAGTTTGTCATACACCAAGGGAAAAAATGAGTACTGTTTGTTAAGACATCATTTTATTATTAGTATCAACAAGCAATTTTTTAAAAGAAAAAAAAGACTTTTTCAAATTATGTATGCACAGCCGTATATACATTAATAAAATCATTTTGAGCAAAAATACTTTTGAATGCTTGGATGCTTGATATCATCCAACTGATAATTGGGCAGTAGTTGAGCACAAGCCTAATTTTCAAGCAGTTTATCAGTTAGTCTGACTTTCAAAATAATAGAAAAAGTATCCATTTTTACCGGTAAAAACTTGATTTCTTTTGATCTACTTTTGGCTGTACTATTTACTTTCCTTGGAAGCATCTTTAAACTCACCACAACTTTAACAAATTAATGCACAGCCTGAACTCAGACATACTCAAAGCCCATGATATCACCCTGCTCTAATCATATCTATCAGATTGTTGTATTTTTCCACTCTGACAGAGTCATGTGCTGCTGCATTGTTAGGTCTAAGGCCCCAGCCTATGAAACGAAATACAGTTAAGATGATTAAAAGGTGCTTTTTAAACTCTTTCACAACCCTAGCATCTACTCTCTTCAATAATTACTTGAGAAAAACATAATAGTCATTTTAATGACAGAATGCTAAAGAGGCAATTGCCTCTCCAATAAAATCCAAGCAATACAACTTACAGCAGGTACTTCTATTGTTTCCTATTTCTGAGGCCCTCAACTTTAAAGATGACTCCTAGGAGGATCTAGAAAGAGAGCTCTTGGCAAATTTCTAAGAGACACCCTAAAATGGTTTGGGAAAACTACTTGCTGTGGCTGGTCATGGAACAAGATGATAGCACAGATTTTGTGACGCCCGCACATGAGTCACAGAGTGAATAATTGGCACACAAAACTCTATTCACCTGCTAGTAAAAGACAAACAAAAGAAATAATTCTAGAATCCTTACCTTCATGATAGTTATACTTCGTTTTCAAAAAAAAACAAAGTGGGAAATGCGGTCATAAAATAAAAAACTTTCTCATGGAAAGGGCACTAGCAAATGCAAGTTCTATTGCAGAGATTTAAGAGGAAACACAGATGATAAAAGCAAGCAGGGATGAACCTTGACAACGTTATGATAAGGGAAATAAGCCAGATACAAAAGGACAAATATCACATATCTGAGATATCTAGAGTTGGCAAATTCATGGAGACAAAAAGTAGAATAGAGTTTACAAGGAACTCGGGGAAGAGGAGAATGGGAAGTTTAACGGGCACGGAGTTTGTTTGGAATGATGAAAAGTTCTGAGAATGGATAGTCATGAAGGTAGCACAACGTTGTAAATGTGTTTCGTGCCACATAATTGTACACTTTAAATTGCTTAAAAGAATAAACTTTATTTATACTTTACCGCAATAAAAAAATATAACGAAAACAAACAGGCAAACAAAAACAACAAGCAGGAAGATCCTGTGACAGAAAGTGATGGATGCTAAAATGTTATGAACATGGGGAATAGAGAAAAGAATTTTCAGAACTAAAAAAAAAAAAAAAAAGGAATTAAAGTAGATTCTCATCTGTAAGAATTATATCGTGTTTTTCACAGAGGAAAAAAAGCAATAGTAGATCAAATAATAGAACAGAATATCAGCTAGGACTGAGTAGTGCTATTTCTGAGATGGGAGGTGACTAGAAGTAGGACCAAATAATATCATGTCTATTTAGTGTTTTTATTAAAGTCATGTATTCCTTAGATTTTCGTCCTTACCTGTGAAGAGGAAAAACAGGGAAGGGACTGTCACTGATAAACAGCTGACTAAAGGGGAAGACAGAATCTTTACTACAAAGCACAACAATACTACTGAGGGAGCACAAAGAGTAAAATTGAATTTAAAGCTCAATGAAGACAGGAAGAAAAGAAGGAAGTTAGAAAATCCAGCCCTGTCCAACATTTGAGATTGTGATTTGGTGATGTGGAGATCTTCAGAAATATTTTTAAACACCAACATCTAGCAGTAAAAAGTAATTGGTAAACAATCCAGGATAACAGAAAAGGATTCATTTTTGTTAATAAATAATTTACCATAAAAAAATACTTCTACTACATATGTGAAAGCAATGTTTCTTCAACACTGTTCATCAGACCAGCTACAACACCACCTCCAGAGGACCTGTTTGAAAGGCCAGTTCCTAGGCTTTATACCAGACCTTCTGCATCAGAAACTCTGGGAGCGGGCAAGCATTTTGTGTTGCAACAAACCCTCCAGGTGACTGTAATGGTAAAGTGTGAGAACCGGCACTTTAGGAAAGAACTGGAACAGATTTAGTTAGCAAGGCCTGCCGGTGGTTAGCCAGACTGAACCCTAGGGAGAAAACCACAGGCAGGTTTCTTGCGGGAGGCAGCTGCTCTGGAAAGTGGGATAAGCACTGAAGGCCACAGGGAGGACTTTCTTCTCCTTTTCCAGGAGGTTTTCTTATTTGACTCAGGGGAACTAATCGTCTGTTGCTAGAGTTAGTAAACCAAAGCTGTAGAGAAATCTGAACAGTGATTCTGCTAATGAGACAGCACAGGGACTCTCCCTGCTTTCTGAATACCTGCTCCCTCTCTTTTTTTCTGCATTTCTCCTTTTTGGGAACAGATCTGCAACTTATTATGTAGATTTTTTTCAGATCTTTTGGAATGTGTATTCCTATCTTACCATTGTCAGGAAGACTTCAAATTAAGCTAACTCATTAAGACTATCCAAGTATAGGCGTACCTCGTTCTATAGTGCCTTGTCTTATTGTGCTTTGCAAATGATGTTTTTACAAATCGAAGGCAAGATGTTCCACCAGCAAAAAGGTTGCGACTCGCTTTATTGTGGTGGTCTGCAAAGGCATCCGCAATATCTCTGAGGTACATCTGTATTTCTACAACACAGTGGTTCAGTTACAGATTTAAGGCGTCTCATTAGATGTGTGGGGTTTTTTAAATTTTTAAAATATTTGCTCTGCTTTCTGCCATAAAATATCTGAAAACAAAAGCCATATATAAACTAGTAGTAAAGCCTCTGTCCATACTTAGACTAAGGTTATGACACCACCTTAACCTCAATATTCTATCGAATGTTAATATATTTTTAAAATCCATGTGCACATATATTTCTTTTATAAAGTTTAATGAATATTATTAACATTTTTCCTTTGTCTCAGAAGCATTCTCACTTTTCTCAAACTGGACAGGCAGTCGAACTTAATTCCACATTTTTAAGCCTGTCCCTCACCTCTGCTGCCTGCGTGCCCCATCCCAACTATATATATAGGCGGCATTCAAAAAGACCCCGATCTAGTACTCTTTCTTGGTTCAGGGCCTACTTCCCTGAACCACCTTGTGTCCCACCCTACTTTCCAACTTCTTGACCTATGGCCTTATCACCTCTCTAAAGCTTCATGCCAATTTCCATCCTGACTTGGTATTATTTCTTTGGTACATAGTGGAGGAAAAATCTCCTCGACTCATTTAGAGCCTCTGGCTGGGAATAAGAATTAAACTAAAATGGGCAGATTAACAGGAGAAAAATCATTCAAGTTTTATTAGAATTTTACTTATACATGAAAGCGTTTACAAGAGAATGAAGACCTGAAAAAGTAACTAGTGCAGAAAGCTTTTATACCTTTTAGACAAATAGCAAACTGTAAGAAATAAAACAAAGGGTTTCGGATAAAGGCAGTAAATTGTGAGAAGTCACTAGGAGATATATAGAGGGGTACAACTTGAAAGATAAGGTTATTTTAGTAAGTTTGTGTGATCCATTTCGGCATTGATTTCCAGTCTCTGAGGATAAGGACATTCTTCTCTTCCTGGTAGAAGGAAGGCATCTTTCTCGTGGAAAATTATGCTCTGCTTTTAGGGAGAAATAAGAAGTCAGAGAGCCTTCCTGCATCTGCTATATCACAAATGCCTTCAAGCTTAAAATAGTCAACATACCAACCTCTTCAGGTCCTAACCCTTGCCATAATTTTCACTGGTTGCTTGCATTATATCCACTTCTGGAAGCTCCTGGTAACAATGGCACAAGATCTAGAAAACAACCCATCAAGCTAGCACTTCTACCAACCTTTCCAAAGAGAGCTGAGCATGTGGAAGCATTTTTAGAGTCACACCATTAGGGAAAAAAGTGGTTAAATAGAGATTTTCCATGTAGTTTAAGTGGTGGTTCATACAAAAATAAAAATAGGGATATCCACTCTTTCCCAGTGCCTGCTGATGGCTAAACTCTGAAGGCAACCTACCAACTGCCTACCTAAGCATCTATGAATTATGGAATTTATTCCTAATGGAGAACATGATGCAAAACACTCTAATTAGACTTTTTATTAAGGCATGGAGGGTTGTTGAACCAATGAAAATGATAAGAAAGAAAACATAATTTCTAAAACTACTTTAGAAAAGGACATTTTTTAATGTCATGAAAATATGCATTGACTCTAACAGGTTTCAAGGAAATAAGGTAGTCTGAATAAAGAAGATTAGCTGGTGAACTAAATGGAAAATTTCATGGACTGTTTTCTCTTTACTATTTTATTTTAGTGTGACATTTTTGGAATCCATGTTTGTGGAAGAATTACAGGTTTTACATGCAACAGCAATATTTTTATGTCCCTATTACTGAAGGCAGAAGCCAATATTTTAGCTCAATGTACCACTAAAAGTGCCATTGTTTGGGAGTAGTTCTGTTCAATTCAATGGTAGTAGTAATAATGACAATATAATGTTAGGCTAAACTGTAGAAAGAAAAAATCATAGTGTCTTAAAGCAATCAACTTTTATTTAATGTTCACACAAAGTCTGATATAGTCCAGAAGCTCTCTTGAGAAATTCTCCTTTGATAGTGACTCAGAGTTCTAGGCTCCTTACACATTATAGCTATACTATCACCAAGGTTGCTACTGCAGGAGTAGAAGATGCAGGAAGTACACAGGCTTTTAACTGTCCAGTCCCTCACACTTCATTGGCTAGAGCTAGTCACATGACTCCAATCTAACTGCAAGGTAGGCTGGGAAGTATAAAAGAGCACATTTAGTGATCCTTTTCCCCAAGTAGGTACAATTTATTGATCAATGTTATCTACATTCTAAGCACTGTGCTAATTTACATGCATTATCTCAGATTCTCAAAACAACCCTGTAAGATATGTTATTAATTTCACTTCATAAATGAGTAAACAAAGGCTCATAAAAATAAACCAATTTACATGTATTATCTCAGGTTCTCAGAGAAACCTTGGTTGACCTCACAGATTACAAGGAACTTGTCAGCTTACAATCCCTTATTTATTTATTTATTTATTTTTTTTTATGCCTACAGCACCTGGTCTTCCTAGGTGGTCTCCCTTCCAAGTACTAATCAGGCCTAACCCTGCTTAGCTTCCAAGATCAGACAGAATAGGACTTGTTCAGGGTGGCATGGCCATAGTCAGAGAAACCTTTAAAGTGTATTATTAACTTGAATTTACAATTGAGGCTCATAAACATAAATGAATTTTCCAAAAGTCAAATGGCAAAAGGGGGATTTGAACTCTAGAATGGGCCCATCTTCTTGCTTCTCCATGTGCCATGTGCCAAGTATAATGCTGTGCTCTGGGATTACCAAAAACAAAGAGAAATATGGGGAGGGGAAAGAGAGAGGTCCATTTCTACTACCATGACAGTAGAAACTGCTGTCTGAGTCACTATCAAAGGAGAATTTCTCAAGAGAGCTTCTGGACTATATCAGACTTTGTGTGAACATTAAATAAAAGTTGATTGCTTTAAGACACTATGATTTTTTTTTCTACAGTTTAGCCTAACATTATATTGTCATTATTACTACTACCATTGAATTGAACAGAACTACTCCCAAACAATGGCACTTTTAGTGGTACGTTGAGCTAAACCATTCTCTGGTGCCTCCAAGGGATGTTCACACCTGAAACGGAGATACAGAGAACAGTATTTGCAAAGACAAAAAGCGTAGCACTTGGTCAGACAGTCAGGTTTTCTGTAAAGTTAATAACACTTAAGGTTCAGAATCCTCATTTTCATGGGCACCTTCCAAGACCCTAGGAGGAAGACAGCAATGTACTCAGAGGATATTATATTTATGTAAAATATGGAAAGTGAGATCTTATAACAGCAATAAGTTAAGACCACTGTCTCTTCCTGTCACTTAACTTTTCATGATGGTGACAGTAACCTGCCTGTAGGCATGTTTAAGATTCATTAAGGAGAAATTAAATAGAGTATACATTTACTTTGGCTCGAAAGAGATATATCCATGTAATTCACTATCACTTCTATGTATAAATAAGTTATCGCTAGCCATCCCGGTGTAAGGAACGGCTGTCAGGAGTATCCCTAATGCCCCCAAAGCTGACTCACCTGGCAGCACAACACAACTGTGCAGAGCTAGAGATTTTACTATGACATGTACATGTCCTATGGCACCCAGTGACAGTAGTATGTGGGTGAAAAAGGAAACAGGAGTCAGAAGCTAATCTTTGAAAAATTCTCTCAATCATCAGACTAGTAAATTTGTGAGTAAAGGATGCAGTTCCTTTAAATGTCTAGTCAAAGTAGAAGTTCTCTCTTTGTTAGGAAAATACTTTTAATATTGCATATAGAATTATAAACACGCCATAAATTTTTCTTCTGATGGCAATTGCATAAAACAAAACTTATTACAATCTCTGTGCTTGGAGGAATACTGCAGAGAGGACGTATGTGCGTAAAACTTATAGAGGTTTCCCAAATTTGACAGTCTGTAATTTTCATGACTAATAATGGGTTGTGGAAATGAAACAAATTTTTATAAATTATCAACAATAAAAAATAAATTTCAACAAACCATCCTAGTAAAAAGATTAATTTATTCCATTTTCTCTACAGAAAATGACATAAAAATTTTTAATTGTTGATATACAAAGAGGTATTCAAAAATATTGGGAAAAGGGCAGTTAAATTTCAGGTTTTAATGTAATTCAATTTGTGATATTTGTCAGCTCTTTAAAAATTATTTTTTGTGTACGATTTCTTTTTCTAAACATATACTCACTATCATACCTACTTTGTTATTTTTCTTGAAGAGTCCTTCAATTACTAGATTGAATGTGTTTGTATCCTCCAAAAAGTTCACATGTGGAAATCCTAACCCCCAAAGCAATGGTATTAGGAGGTGAGGCCTTGGAAGGCGATTAGGTCATGAGGATGCAGGCCCATGAATGAGATTAGTGTCCTTATTAAAGAGACTCCAGAGAACCCCCCTTCCCTTTCCACCATGTGAGGACATCATGGCAAGATAGCCATCTATGAACAAGAAGTAGGACCACTGCTGGTGCCTTGATCTTGGGCTTTTCAGTCTGCAGAACTATAAGAAATAAATTTCTGTTGTTTATAAGCCACCCAACCTACGATGTAGCAGCGCAAATAGACTAAGACAGCCCCTCAAAACCTGGATTCACCCTTGTAACTAACACACTTCAGCAGGTAAAATACCCATCCTACTGACCCTGTAGAACTTCAATCAATGTAACATTCCAAAATCATGAATAAATAAAAGAATAAAAGTCAAGGTGACAATAATGTGTTTAGTTCACATGCCAGCCATTTCAAAGCAAAATAAGTTTTTGATGTTTCAAATTATTGATGCCAGGAGATAAATATTTAATCTGCAAAGACATGTGGATTTGAAATT
Organism: Eonycteris spelaea; assembly: GCA_003508835.1. Lineage (NCBI taxonomy): Eukaryota > Metazoa > Chordata > Mammalia > Chiroptera > Pteropodidae > Eonycteris > Eonycteris spelaea. The sequence continues at coordinate 2,043,691 of PUFA01000175.1, forward strand.
CTACTACCCAAAATAAAATAAAGTCTCTAGATTGTTACTGGTTATATCCTTATACAGATTATATTTATCAATTGTTTGTACGATTCAACTTTAAAAAATGACTATGGCTAAATTAGGCCAGGGAATAAAGGTCCTTGGAGGAAAGTGGCCTTCATAGAACTAAGAAAGACATCCTCCTGATCTACGGTACACAAAATTCTCTAGGGAGAATTAGAGTTTCTGTCTGGCTCAAAGTGAAGTTACACTCTTGTTAGTGGATATAGGATACTTTTAATCACCAAGATACGCAAGGAAATTGGATAGTCCCTGAACAAAAAGTGGAAACTTAATGCTAATGATTTGAAGCTTAATAAATAATATGAATGCTTATGCTTAATAAATAAATATCTGATTGATTTTTCTGGAAAACAGAAATAGCATTTCTCATGTTGAATGTTTTTAATAGCATGAAGAAGAAGTGAGACTAAAATAAAACATTGTCTTTATCATTTTTTATTGGAACACCCCAAAACATGTTACAGAAATTAACTCAGCAACCCTTAGGTTCTAGACAATTCTGAAATCATACCACTGGTCATTAGGTGGGCAATCTGCGGCCTAGAGAGATAAACATTAAGGAGTAAATGATTGCGAAAATAAAGATGGGGGAAGAAGAATAGAAGCTCAAATCTTGAGCGCAAATTCCCAGACTAATCCATTCCAGCAAGTTTTTTCCTAAGATAAGTGATTGTGTTTCTTCTTAAGGCCCTGTTTTCAAAAAAACTGATATAGTTATAGAAACAATTTTATGGTCAATCTGAGAGTCATCTGAGTGGATCTAATTATATTCCAATGATTCTAAATATACTGTGAACTACAGATAATTGTGAAGAATTTGGTTCACAGAAAAATGGATGACAAATCAGTGGAGAATGTGTTTCTGGTAGAAAATCCTTACTATATAAAAATAGTCCTGTTCACGCTTTGTACATTCTCTGAATTCTATTTCACTCAAATTCTGGAAAATCTTTTTTAAAAAAGTAAAATTAGATGGAAAAAAATCCAAGATTTTTTTTTTTTAATTTGAAAGGGACTTCAGGAATCATCCAGATAACCTTCAACTTTCTTGTTCTACAGACAAGATTGAGTGGCTTGTTTGAAATAGTCCTTTAGCTAGAGGCAGAGCTAGGACCAGAAAACTAATCTCTATTCCTACTGCCACAGGAACATTACATATCACACTGCCTCTTCCCCACCCTCCCACGCCAAAAAAAAAAAAAAAAAAAAAGTAAAGAAAAAAGTGGATGATTATATTGAAAAAATAGTCCTAGGTTACATAAGCATAATTCCTAAGAGCCTAAATTGGCTTTTAATTATTTTTAATCAAAATGGAACTCATAATCCCAAGAGATAGACAACGGGAATGACATTTGGCTTTGAAGATAAGGAACAGTGTTCGCACAGAGGTGTGAGAGAAAAACTAAATGGAAGGGGGAACTACAGGACTATGTACTCGGCAACCCTATTTGAGCCATATGCTAGGTACAAAGGAAAAGGAAATGAAAAGCTTTGAAATGCAGCTGTCCCGCTCCCTCCTATTTTCCACTCAAATCCAACTATTTTTCCACCAGGATCTAACACATGTGCGGTGACACATGGAAACAGGGTGAGCTCATGCACCCAGGGGAACAGAGAGTCCAGCATTCCCAGTGGGGCACCCTGGAAGCACATGGCCACTCCTAGCCTCCACCCTTAGGATGGTAAATGTGGAAGAAGATCTAGTGATGGAAAAAAACCACTTCACAGCAGAAAAAGGAAAGCCAGAAAATAACTTAGACACCTGCTTGCCATTTATTAATTATGCCAGCAGACAAAAACGTTAGATCTAAAATCGGTCTAGCTGAACAATGTCCTTGTTCATGAAAATCATCGTAAGGAACTCCTTTGAGACATTGGAAGATAATGGTGCCCAACACTAGTAATCAATGAAGACTATACAAACAGAGAAGTAAGTCGTTCTGTCCATTTTCCTTAGGTAGGACTCATTTAGCAAAAAAAAAAAAAAAAATCTCTCATCTGAAAACAGGGCACAGCAAAGCTCAATCTGTACATGGAATGAAAGCTTCTATTATTCCATCTTCTCTTCATATTTGTATGTTTCTGATACTGCAGTATTAACGTTTTAAATTGAATCTTTAAATAATCATTATGATGAGAACCACATTATTGGGAAGCCAGGCTCAGTAGATGACCTTACGTGAGGTAGTCAGCTGCATGGTTTCCGGTAATTGGGTTTTGTGATATATCCTTCTTTTCCTAGGTATTAAGGTCTGGTTTGAATTAAAGTATGCAACATGCTCTGATCTGTGAGAGTAACTGAAAGGACTTGTTTCTATCTGGTAGCCAAAAGGCTTTCTTATAGTTCATAGCATACAGTTTATTCATTTAATTACTTACTCATTTGATGAGCATTGTTTGACCATCTCCCACACACGTCTCATACCAAGCACCGAGCTATGAACACATATAAAACATGACCTAGTTTCAAACTCTGTTTCTGCCAAGTATTTATCTTATGGTTGGTTATTAAATTTAACCTCTCTGAGCCTCTGTTTCCTCTTAGGTCTATTGTAAGAACTGAATGAGATAATATATGTAAAATAATAAATAGTGGTTTTAAAAAGACAACCTCTGCCTTTGAGTAGCTTAGTCCAAAAATATGACAAGTATATAAACAACTAAAATGTAATAGGATACTTGCTATAGCAGGCAATGTATGTACTAAGTAATATCAGGATACAGAGAAAGGAGTAGCTAATTCTGTATGGAGTGGGAATAGAGGGAGGTCACCAATGAAGCATCAAAGAGCAGGTAGCCTTGAAGTGTGAATAAGGGGCAGGAAGAGACATTCAGAATAGCTAAGACTGAATCCACCAGGTCCCTGGAAAGTGAGAAGCTCCTCCAAGTAGCAGCAGAATCATTCATCCCCTCAGGCTGGCGATGCTCCTGGTCTTGAAAGCTGGAAGATGCTCAGGTATAGAACATCTACAGCTTTACCCGACACCACCTGGTACTGATGCCACTTCTTCTCATGCCCAAAAGCACTCTGAAGGGCTTGACCCTCCCAAGGCAGCAATTTGGGGAAAAGAACAGCTTGAAATCAGCAGATGAGTCATAGAGGAAGCAGAGGGAAACTATTAGATAAACTTCAAGTTTAAAACAAAATAGTACACAATATTCTCGGGCACTTAGGACTTAGCATGCATTCTACAAATAGAAAACATTTTTAATCATTGAAATATTAGAGTGGCTGTTTCTTCCAACATGTAAGAATAGTAATGTATAGTCACAAAGCGGTAAGTTTATCACTAATGAAACCATAACTAAGTATAAAGATGGCAAACAGAAGGTACCACTGCCCTCTCCCCATCCCTGGGCAGACATTAGTAATCAATCTTAGTTAGCATGCTTTTCTATTGAGCCTGGACATGACCTCAGAATTTTGGCCCTTGCTGTCACACCTGAATTAGTAGCCGTGGAGAGTATGCTAAGAACAAAAAACAATGAAGAACATTATATCGTACCTATAGAAAGATCAGGATTGCAGACTCGTCGGTCTCATTAAGAGACTCATACAAACCCAAAATTCAGCTCGACTCTAGATATTTACTGTAAAATGGAACTGAGATACTGTGTGGGATATTGTAGATTGGCTCATTCAACATTTGTGCCAACTCCCTTCCAAAAGGCTGGAAGCTGTAAAGCTAAGAAAGAATATCTCCTGGTCCCTTTAAATGCAGCGTTTCTTTTGGATTCTGATTCAGAAAGACCCTCATGGACAGAAGGGCAGGGTTCTGTGTACATTTTCTTGGCAAGGCTTATGACAGACAGCATTGTCCCATGGTCAGCAACATGACAGGAGCCTCCTGACCCAGGGACTCTCTGGAGGAAGGCTGCATCATCTCAACACTCAGTTCTGTAATGACAAGTAGGGAGTCATTCCTAGAAGCTCAACCTAGGGTCTGCTTCTTCAGTTTCCTTCTCCACAATAATTTCACAAAACTTTTAACAGCCAAATATCTTTCTGCTTGCCTATAACAGAACTCTGACTGATAAAGAAATGAGAAAAAGAAAAAAAAAAACCTACCTTAAACCACGATTGCTGGGAGAAAAATATTTAGCAAAAATAATTCAGACAGAATTATTAACAGATCCTATTCTTATAGCTCAGCTATTAGCTCTGTGAAAATAAATTAAAAATCTCTATGTCCACCTCCAGCTTCTGACCTTTTCTGCCTTGTCTTATCTCAAATTATTTCCTGGACTTCTAAAAAGGAAGTCATATAGCAATAATTTACTTTTCATCTTCTCTTTCGTTATCCTGGTCAATTGAACTCAAAATTTTAGCATATCTGACTTTCTTCTTTCTCCCTTACCAAGCCTTGACAGTTGCCCTTTTGCATAAACTCGCTTTTCCTTTTCTTTTCCACTGACAACTCTCATCAGTCTAGTTCAGGCCTTTTTCAGCGCATGCTCGCACTATTATATTAGTCTCCTATCTTGTTTCCCTGCTTTCAGTATTCCCCCAACCTTCTTAGCCCTCGAATTACCCTAGCTCTGGCAACCCAATTAATACTCCTATAAATCACTCTCATCTTGGTACTTCCTGCTTAAACATTTCTAGATTCCCAATATTTTGAAAATAAAATTCAGAAAACTTAACTTGGCACACAGGCTTCATCGATCTGACTGCCAACTATCTGCCCAAGATTATTTCTCACCACTTCCCTCTTTGAATCAATACTATAGCCAACTGCAGCCAAACTGGCCTCTTTACTTCATCTTCTCATTAACATACTATTTTGAAGAATTATGTCTTGTATAGCATTTTCTCTTCTTTCGCTGATTCTATTCTCTGCATTTCATGTGATGTTGAACAGAAAATCCTAATCCCTCATCCATTCAAAGGGAAAAGGGAAAGGGGGAAGCAGACTCCAGAAGTTATCTGAATGACAAAGAAAACAATTTATTAAATGAGGGAAATAACATTTTAGATTATTTTCCTTGTTTTAGTCAATTGACTATTAGACATAAGTTTTATTCAGATTCTGAGAGAACTGTAACCTTGTGTTTGTCTTGTGGTTCTCCAAGTAGAAAAAATTGTTCCAATCGTCTGAAGCCATCAAATTATCCACACTGGATGGGAGATAATACTGCTGACTTATAAAAGTGACTTTTTGGGTAAATGTAATTGTCAATAAAGCCAGACCAGGACTTGGTTAATTTATCCAAGTGAGACATCCAGGCAGATGACTGGGTAGCTGAAACCCTCATCCCCATCTATTTTCTCTGTGACAATTTTAGGACCTGCATCAGGTCCTAAAATTTATCTATCTATCTCACTAGGTGGCTTTGACTCTACTCGCAGAACAATGAAATGCTTTTCTTTGCCTTCATCCTCTCTCCTCTCCTGCAGTATGCTTGCACCAACAGGTAAAATGATTCTATCCCAGGTTTGTAGCTTCTTGATACACATCACCTCTACTCTCTTCCCACTCTGCCACTACTGGAGGCTCTGGCAGAGCAGACTGAGTGATGCATCTGAATTCACGCGTGTTAATTACAGTCTAGTTTCCCTTCGTTGACTTTGTTTGCTATCTGCATCTATACAACACAATGGGTGAATGTCTAAGGCTTCATGTGTAATTTTTGATTCCTGCCAATTGTCACTTGTCAAAATCTGAGATGCTCCCACAATCTTCTTTCCATGTCAACCAGCTCTTTGCCAGAGGGCTTTACCTTCTCTTCATTGCCCTCCGTATGTAGTTCAAAGAACTCTAGACCAGGCAAATGCGTGCTTCTCAATTCTAATCAAATGGGTCCCTACCCCTAGCCAAAAGTCTATCATTATTTGCAACCATAATTTAGACACCTAAATTCCACTCCCAGACCATCTCAGTAACCGGTTCTTATCTTTTAAATCCTTATTGCACAAGTGTGCTTCCATATCCACTCCTTTTCCAACAGGGGGCTCTATTCCAACTATTGTACTGGGGAAAGACAAGCCACATCAAATCTACATATAGTCACATACGGGAAATCACAACTTCCATTTGTTCACTAGTGGATCACTCAAAAGGTTCATTTTCACCCATTACTTAAGGTCCTCTTTGATAAATCACGATTCTTCCCAGGTCAACATTCCACTCTTTATCCCATAGCCTTTTCCTTTTTTCCCTTCTCCAAGTCACATTTTTCCATCCTCCTTTCTCAAGAGCCAGATATCAATTCACCATTATTCTTGAGGTGTGCATGTTACTTCTCCAGACAGTCTAGTTGTCACATACCTCTCAGTATGACAAGGCTCTCATTTATTGTGTTTACCTCTCCTTGCAGTAGATTTTATCTCCTCTTCCTCTTGTCACATTCCTCTACTTTTTATTCTTCTGACTCAGGTTTCATTCTGTTCTATCTTACTGGAATCCTGTGTTTCCTTGTTTTCTTATTTCCTCAATTCTCTCCAAGAAATTCACATCTTTTTTTTTTTCCATTACCCAAGTCCCTTGACACTCTGCTCAAGCCAGATTGCATTTAATTCTTGCATATCTGTTCTTTTCCTCTGACAAGAAGATAAATAGCACACATTCTCTACTTTACCCTCAGCTCCATGCCTAGGAGTTCAGGAATTCTAGGAGTTTTAGATTGGAATCTGAAATGGAATCCTTGTTCTTTGTGACTCCTTTCTATAATTGCTTTGTTTGACAAAATGATTAATCATATATTTCCCTGCCAAAGAAGCTGATAACTGCTCTGGAAATAGCCCATTATACTTCATTTGCCAACTCAGCCACAAAGCTCAGGAGAGGTGTCTTGGGCCCCTTCAGAAATGTAAAACACTCCCTTCCCAACTTATAAACTAGAATGATTAAAACCTTGGATTTTATCATTCATCAGACCTACCCCAGTAACCCCTGTTATGTAATCTCAAGGAGTGCTGTACCTTTCCTTTATACCCCTGTTCACAGCTGTTACCAATTATTTGAGTGATTTTCTGCTTAATCCTAATATTGACACCTACCATCACCCTCCAATTTGATACTTGTTACCAAATATGGATCATAGGCAATGGGTTTCACAATCATCACACAAAAGAGTCAGCAGTCTACAAAGAGCTAACATTTCAACTGGCAGCAAAAGCAAACAAGAATGATGATGCGCTTATAGACATGTACTCTAAATGCCGAGCGGGAGCCAGTCCACAGGTGCTGCAGGGCGCAAACAAAGTTGCTACTGCTCAGCTGCAGAATCACTGTAGAAGATTATAAACATCCTTACTCGTGCCGAACCTCCTGGGTAACAGAGTCACAAGAGACATCTCAGTGGAAAACACTGCTTGGCTTCAACTCTAATAACCTGAACACGATGCAGGGTAATTAGCCCCAGGCCATGGCCCCCAGGGTATGCTTCTGGTCACTCTGCAATAGGCACGTCTTCCCCATATGGTCCAGAGCTACCCCACATCGCTCTGCCATCCATGTTCCCCTCCTCCCCCGGGAAGAATCAAGTTTCTTTTCTCTTACCCCTAAACTTTAAACATTAAACAAATTTTTTTCTCCTGACCATTTAGCAATTTTTATGACTTCTTACAAATCTCTGTTGTGCTTCTTCTTAGGCTATGAAAATCACAAGTCGAACAACAAATGAAGTGTCCTATGAGAAAAGAGAACTGAATTCTAATTCTGACTTTTGTCATGGGCAAATCATATTTCTGGACCTGTTTTTTCAGACGTTAAATAGGGGAGCCATCTGCTTCAGGGTTTAGTTTGATTTTATTTTTACGTAGTGTATACCCTCTAGGACAGCGGTCCCCAACCTTTTTTCACCCGGGACCGGTGCTCTTAGGAGAATCTAATGCCTAATGATCTGAGGTGGAGCTGAGGCGGTGATGTTAGTGCTGGGGAGCGGCTACAAATACAGATGAAGCTTCACTCTCACACCCGCTACTCGTCTCCTGCTGTGTGGTCTGGTTCTTAACAGGCCACAGACAGGTACTAGTCTGTGGCCCAGGAGTTGGGGCGCCTTGCTCTAGGACAGTGTTTTTAAAAGTGGGGGTTGTAACTCACTCGCTAGTGGACCATAAAAATCAGTTTTTATAATGGAATGGAATATATCAGAGTATATTATACAGAATAAGAGTATTGTTCTATGAAATTTTTTATGTCTACATGTGCCTCTGAGTTGGATGCTGAACATATTTTTTATTGTGGATAGAAGTAAAAAGAAAATTGTAACTCTGCTCGAGAGAGACCGAAAGTAGATCAGTGGTTGCCTGGGACTGGGGATATGTAGGAATACGGAGTGGCTGTAAATGGACTAAAGATTTCCTTTCAAGTTGATGGACACATTCTATAATTAGTTTGTAGTGGTGGTTATACAAGTCTAACTATACTAAAATTCATTAAATGGGACACTGGTGGGCAAAACCTTTAGTACTGAAGGTAACCGGAATATGTCACCCCAAAATATGCCATTTTGACATATTGATTATTTCAAATTAAAGGCACTTAAGAAACAATGGGTGCAAGAGAGACACTCTGACCCTCCTCTTACTTCCGGAAAGCAGGAGATAAAATTCCCATGTGAAAGGTACCCTCCCATACCAGGAGGAAAGAAGACATTCATATCAGCCCAGAGATGGCACCAGAGGAAGCTGCAAACAACCTTAGTCCATTAATTTCCTCCTATGTATTTACCTTCCTACAGTTAGTTGCCCTTGGAAACCTAGAACTATTTTCCTTTGTCCTGTCATTACACTACAAATTTATTGTTCATTATTGAAGATGCTATGTAAACTGGAATTCTATGCCACTGTTTTAAGTTACTTTTGGGTTAAGCTGCTCCCCCATGATGTGCACAGCACGTTAATAAAATGTTTGTTTTTCTCTTGTTAATCTGTCTTTTTGTCAGCATCTTAGCTGAAAACCTCAGACAGATAGAGATAAACTTTTGCCTCTCCTGCAGTACCAAAGATAAAGGAGAGCCAAGAGAGATAAAGGGACCGAAAAATGGGAGGAGGAGCTCTGTGTATCTCATGTAAAGAGAAAGACAGACTGGGATTTTTTTTTTTTAAAGCAAAGTGGCAATATGGACACAGGAAAACACATTTCTGGGTAAGTGCAATATTTATGCAAGAGGTTGAGTTGGATTCTTGTGTACAGACTATGAACTATTAGCCAACTATACTTACTAGGTTAAGAGTTTCTTCATGGCAAGGAACATGTCTAGTTTATCTAATAATGCTAAAAATAGAGCTTTATACACAGTATTTAACGTTTGTTAAATTGCAATGTAATTTTACACTGTATACTGATGAGTAATAAATGAGAGACTGGATATAACCTAAGTTTCCATCAAGAGAGAACAAGTTAAATAAATGCATACTTCGAAATCAGTTTAATGAAGTGTGTTTATATGTGCAATTATAAAATAACCTCCAGAATATACTACATGAACAAAGCAATATATATAATATCCCCATTGAAGTAAAAAATATAGAGAGATTTTATATATAATATAATATTTCTAGAAGGATACAGGAGTCTTTTTATGGTGACTGCCTCTAGGAAGTAGGACTGAGTGTTATAGGTAAATAGAGAATTGCTTTTCACCATATACCTTTTTATACTTTTTGAATCTTTTAATTTATAAATTTATTAATCTTTCATTTAAAATCTTTTAATGAAAATAATTCAGTATCATCATGTGTTTGGCTATTTCACATACCTTATCACATTTAATGCAAACAACTTGTCTTATGGATGAAGAAACTGAGACTCAGAGACCGTAAGTGACTTGCACAGCATCTTACAGCTTGACAGTAAACAGTTTATCCAGTATTTGACCCCAGTCCTTAAGCTCCATGTCCACTGATGCTTTTTTTATAACTCCTACAGACCAAATGCATATTTATATAAAACCATAGTACATCTTAACATTGTTCACTCAGTTTAATTCCATGCTCAAGGATGTTGCTTTTGCTACAAGATGGAAGGTCAAGCTTAAAACTACTACATAATATTTCCTACAAACCTCCTCCTGCTACTTGCCGTTATAATTCTATCACATGGGGCCCATGTTCTTCATTTAACTGGCTTTTATCTCTAGTTTCAACAATAGGGGACTGCATCTTTGTACCAACTCTTATTTCCAGCTTATGTATTATTTCTATTCCCCCAGCTTTAATAAGACCCCGAACTCCCAATTTGCCATCTTAGTTCTCCCATGATACATCCATCATTCCTCTCCAGGATCTTTAATTCTCTCTTTTTTTACTGAACTCTAATTTCTACCTATTTCTATTACTTTTTTCTAAGCACTACATTACCTCCTCTTTATTCTATACAGCTTCTCATCCTCAAACTCATTCCCAAATCCCCAAAATAATCTCTGTTAAAATTTTTTATCCTTCACCGAGCTTGGCTATTTTGATACCTTTCACCTCAATACAATTATTTTGATATTTTTGTACATTATCTATTTTACAATTTTACTACCAGTTTGAGCAGCAACTAAATTGTACTTCCCTGAAATTAAAATGGTAAATAACATACCTCAAGAATACTTTTTTTAAACTGACAATTATTAACCCCATAGTAGACATCATTGCACAGTGGTTAGAAGCATGGCTCTAAAATTAGTTAAATTTGGTCTACCCTGAACAACACTTATCCTGTCTGATCTTGGAAGCTAAGCAGGGTTGGGCCTGGTTAGTACTTGGATAGGAGCTACCTAGGAAGATCAGGTGCTGTAGGTGTAAAAAATTAAAAATAAGGGATTGTAAACTGATAAGGTCCTTGCAGTCTGTGAGGTCAACTAAGGGTTGCCTCACATAAACAAACAAACAAACAAACAAATAAGTTGAATTTGCATGTGAATCCAGCTCTGACAATGAATAACCATATGAGTGTGGGAAATTTTCTTAATCATATATATTTCCCCATTTGTAAAATGAGGATAACAGTACTTACTTTATAGGGTTTTTTTTGGTAGTGATGGTGTGAGATAATGCAGGTAAACTGCTTGAAATATTAGTGGGTTCAGTGTAAGTGCCAAATAAATGCCCCTCCTTTTGTCCTCATATATCCATCAGCTCTCTAGACCCTTGCAAAACACATTTTCTCTTCCTCAACCCCCATTCCACCTACTTTCAGCCTCAAAACCCACCAAGAAAGTTAATTTCATCATGCCATTTACATTAAGACTTTCATAAGAAAAATATAAAATGGACATCTTCTGGTAGATAATATTTTGTACCTTACCCTTTTTGTGTAGGCTAAAAATTGTATCCTAAATCATAAAACTTTAAGTTCTGATCTCAAAGAGTTAACCAATTTTTTGGTAAACAATTAAAATCTTGTGCTGCATTAAAATTCACACAAAAAAAGTTATCCAGTATTCATTTACATTAATTATAGTGGTGATTGCCTATGGCTCTGCAAGAGAATGTATTCCAGGCTCAAGTTCTATTTTTAGACAACGCTCTGAGGATCATCAGACACCTGTCCTATTTAGCAACTGGAATATTTAAAGACCATAATGCTTTCAAAATAGCAGACAAGTCAACTACAAAGTCATATTTTGAACAAGAGCTTTTAGTATTAAAGACCATAATTTGAATTCTTTCAATGCTTTCTTAATAGAAGTATATTAAGATGAAGGTAATATAAGGCTGTGACTCCAAGCAAAGTCAGGTGGAGAAAAAACAATAAATTTGCCAGAAGACAGATGAAAGGAAAATTTTTTCCCCACCTCTCCACTTCTGTACCTTGACTGCAATTCCTGAAATCAACTAAGAACAGACCTGGGTCCTCTAAAATTTCCATTGGAATGGGGAAGGAAAATTGAAAAGCTATAATATGCTGAGGTGTTTTATGAACTGGAAGGAATCTTTGGAGATTTCCCTAACCCTAGTCTAATTCCAATCCCTTGTTTTACAGAGTAGGAAACTGAGGTTCAGAGAGTTAAAGTAACTTCCAACATGGATTCTAAAGCTTGTCAAAGGAATCATTGTAATAGTGATATTCAACATAACATGACCTGTATTTCTCACCCAATGCCAGGGTATAAAGCATAACTGGTCTAGGTGAGCATGATAACCCATTCTTATTTGGCAGAGACTGAGTTAAGAGTAGGTATGTAACCCAATATCTACTGAAAAAAATACTGATGAGGTGTTACATTACCAAAAAGGATTTATTCAGGGAGAAAAGAAAAGTTTGCAACCCAATGCATGCAAACATGGCAAACCAGTGCACACACTGCTCTGCATGCCAAGATGGAGGGGTATTTATAGACGTGAAAAAGGAAGTTAAGGGGAAGGGTAGGAAAACCATAGTGCTTTATTGTAAACATAGGATTCTTCTTGTAGAGTTTTCCCTTTATAGAGTTTAAGAACGACTCCCATAAGCTCTAGCTCCTCCCATAGACCCTCCTGACTATGTTCATTTAAAATTTCAGTCAATCTTTATTACCGTTATCAGTCAAACAGATATAAGAGAAATTTTATTGTGGGGGAAGATTTCTGGAAGAGATTTAGATCCCGAATAAAAAGAGAACAGTGCAGAAGACTACACCTTCCTTGGACTGTGAATGCAGTAGTTTGAGGATACAATTCCTGGAGCTGCAATAGCCATATGAAACCTTGCTATGACAAGCATTAGAATGACATCAATCCATGGAAGATGGCAGAGAGGAAAGATGCAAAGAATAGTGGTCACTGATAGTATTGTTGAACTTCTGCACCCACGTAGAGATAATTTTCCTTAGACTTCTTATTATCTGAGATAATTAAATGTCTTTAACATTGAAATATTAATAATTTGATAGTCAAATATTATGTGACTTTCGGTCAAATGCATTCCTGTCTTCTACAGGGCCAAAAAATCAAGTCTGTGATAATTTACTACATTCATGCCAGACTATGTCTCCCTAGAAAGCAGAGACTATGGCTTGATTTTCTCTGAAACCACAGAAGCCAGCACAGTCTAGAAAAATAGTAGACCTCAGAACATTGGTTGTTGTGAGATTAGAAATGGCACAGTCACTTTGGAAAATAGTTTGGAAGTATTTTTTAAAGGTTGATCATAAGCTTATTACATGACCCAGCATATTCACTCTTAAGAATCTACCCAAGAAAGTCAGACATATATTCATACAAAGATTTGTACACAAATGTTCACAACAATATTATTCATAACAGCAAAAACTAAAAACAATCCAAGTGTTTTTCAACTGGTGAATGGTTAAAGAATATAGTATGTCAGTATTCAGTAATAAAAAGGAACAAAACACTGGATATGCTACAATACAAACTTCAAAAACATTTGCTAAGTGAAAGAAGTCAGAGACTGTGTAGTATATAATTCCATTTATATAAAGTGTCCAGAATATGCAAATTTATAAAAACAAAAAGATCAGTGATAATCAAGTAATCAGTATTACTGGCAGTAGGATTAGAGTTTGGGGTGGTAATTGAAATGTTTTAAAACTTGATTGTGGCAAGGGCTACACACAACTCTATAAATTTACTAAAAATCATTGAATTATTCTCTTTCAATAGAAAAAAATTTATAGTATGTAGATTTTACTCAAAAAACTGTTAAAAATAAAAATGTGTCAAGTTATTGAAATAAAGCAAAAATTTGTTGAGTTATTGAAATACTTAAAATAACCCAATCAAGGATTTGATGTAGATAAGTGTCTACCCAATACTGCACCAGAAGGCATAAAGATGTAAAGATATTGCCTTGGGGTGGGTTAAGAGACATTGTTCTGGTCGATAATTATAACAGTTCGGTCTAAAGGGAATGAAGCAGATAAGAGTTTCTAAAGCTTAAAGCAGGAAGCAATCATTGAGAGCTGGATTTTAAAGAAGATATTCTGAAGAGCAGAACTTCAACTGAGCTCAAAGAAAAGGAAATATTTCCGGGCAGAAGGGAAAACTGTTTAGCATATTCTGGCAGTGAAAAACAAATTAGGAAAAGAAAAATGCACAATGTTAAGGTTAGGCTGGGCATTTCAGTTTTTGTCCATTTACAGTTATTTAGTTTTCAAGTTAATATTAAAATATTTTAATTTAATTGTTTAAGACTTTAAATTGACATCTAAATCTTGTACTTAAAAATCTATTGTTCTATAAAACAAAAAAAGTCATTTTCAGATATTCTTTTATTAACGTTTAACTCATGTTGAACAGATTAAAATCATGTAAGTATTCTGTTTAAATACTTAGTGAATTATATTTTATCCCACATTTTAAATTATACATTAGAGATTTGATTTTTTTGTAAATATTTCAAATCTTAAGCAGTGATTTTAACCTTAACAAGTAAATTCTCCTTAGCTCCTGCATAACTCTTATAGATTTAATAAATTACACCTTTAAAAATGTGAGTCACAAATGTTCTTAAATATTGCAAAATGGATTTTTAAAACTATTCAAATTCTACTATACTTTTCCACTTATGTCACATGTCTAAACCAAATACATTTCAAATGAAAGTCACATGTTAATCTCTAGGTTAAATAACAAAAACACATTTTCCTAATGATTGTATAAAATGTTCTTATATAAAAGCATAAATTCTATGGGCTCTATTAACTTCGTTGTATTCATATTTAATTCTAAATCTTCCTGACTATCAAGACATTTATTCAATTAATATAGATTTATCATCTCAGGTAGAATAAAGTTATTAATCAAAATTCTAGACCTTCATAGAGTTACTTATTATTCAGAAATTATTCAAGTCCCACTTCCTGGGACTTGAGATCTATGTCACCATGATTTTGCTGGAATCAGAAATGGACTGCACCTTTTTTATATAAACTGTGTCAACAAGCCCATGCCACTCATCAAGTTAATAATCACTTAACTGGATAGCTAGAATTCCATACTCTCACCCTGGTTACAAATAACTTCCTTCGTGCTTTGATTTGATTCCATTCATCTCTTTACTGCCTCCTGGGAGTCTGCAAACCTTCTTATTCTTTTAGTCTTGATTGGATCTTGCATGCCTCTCATACTTTGGTCTGGCTCTAGACAGAACCTATAATCTTTTTAATGACATGATTGGCATTGCAGGGGATCTAGCCCACAGTGCCCTATTTCCTTCAATGGAGATCTCTTGCCAAGAACAAGTGCCAAAGAAGAAGGTCTGTTACATCATAAAACGGATGTTCAAGTGATGGACAGTTCAAGATGGAAGATAATCTACAACATTGAAATGGTCAGAATGGAAATCAGGCGGAGAGTCATTCAAGGGGGTCAAGGAAGAATTTACTGACTGGGTGAATTGAGAGAGGAGGTGCCTGAGAGAGGAGGAGTCGAGAGGATAACAGCTATGAGAATGTGTCCTGAGGGAGAAACGCTCTGTTCAAAGTCCCTGGGAAAATTCCTGATGGTAAAACCCAGGGAAATGCCATGCCCACATGTAGAAACTGTGCAGTGAGGTGAAGATGTTACAAAGATTGAAATATTTAGAAGGAGCCTAAAGTTAACTAATGAAGATGTAAAAAGCATTAGGGTTGATGGCAAAGGTAAAGTAAAGAAAGAAATTTGAATCCAGAGCTCCAGCCATCTAATAGTAGAGGGAAACCCATGGAAAAAAGTCCTTTTTCGGGGGGTGGCTCCATAGTGTAGCGGTTAGCACATCTGCTTTACACGCAGAAGGTCTTGGGTTCCTACCCCAGGTGGAGCCACGGACCAGGTCCTGGATGTGCCCGAGTGCACGCCAGGCCCTGGTGCGTGGCCCAAGTGTGTGGGGGAGACTCCCTGCCTTTGGAGATCCGGTTCTTTAAAAAGGATGACAGCAACATCCATAGGTCAGGGGTAGAAGTAGGGAGTGGAGATTAAAGAGGGGAATTAAAGAGAGGAGGGGGGAAGTCCCTATTCAACTCATATTCTGGACAAGCCAAGGATGCCTAAGCAACAAGGCAGCCGCCCCTTTATTTCTATCAACATCTGAAACATCAAAATTGTTAACTAAGAACAAAAACAGAAAATACAGTCACTTTAGAACTGGTAACAATAATAGAATTTAATCTGTGGCAACTTGAAAAATAGTTTTTTGAAAATAAAATTATGAAGAAGTGATAAAAGCGACATCCATAGTCTTTTATCACATTATATTAATCTTATCCATACTCAAAATTAAATTCTAAGGTTGGTCTTCATTGTCTTATATATACTTATAAATGTTTCTGAATTAGGTGGCCTATGTTTCAAACAGAAAAACTGAAATGGAATAGACTGGGAAACTTCATTTGCCATAGAATTTCTAGCAGGAAAGACTATTGTAAATAGTAAAATCTATTGATGCTTAGCTGTTCCCCTAAACACTGTATAGCTTCACCACTTCATTCTTAATTCTTAGAGATTTAGTGGAAACAAGAGAAGACAAATTTAACCTGATCTCTGTTGGAGATATCGACCACATTTTTGGTGAAAATTTTAGTTCCAAATACAGTTGCCATATTTATCTAATAAAACTACAGAATACTCAGTTAAATTCAAATTACAGAGAAATACTGCTTTTTTGGTGTAAGTATGTCACACAAAAAATTATTCATCATTTATTTGAAATTCAAATTTAACTAGGTGGGCTGAATTTTGTCCAGCAATACTAGTTCTAAAGTGAATACAGTTTAGTGACTTGAAATCAAGGGGTCATGAATCAGGAATACAAATATCACTAATAAGGGTAATTTAAATCTGATTTGAATCACAATCTAATTCAAACCACAAACCACAAATCTCCTTCCACTTCTATCCCTGTAATATATTTTAATTTTAGTCCATATTCTCATTTAGCCAATCAGAGTCAAGTGAGTAGTAACTTTGAAAAGCAGTTTGGCTCTAACAGAAAATCAGTCCTTTTATCAGTCAGAAGAAAGCATTCTAGATTAAAATTCCTCATTTATTTATGTCCGCATTTTTAGTTAATAAGAAAATAAGCATAGTTTGTACATAGTTGTTATAATCTACTAAATCAGCTAAAACTCTGTTTAATAACTAATTTACATATCATATAAATGGAAATAAGTATCAGTAGATTATTGATGTCACATCATTAATTGAAATTCAAACCCCAAATGTTCAATTCATTGTGTGTCAGCAATAAAAAATCGTCCCCATTAAATGGGTGTGAAATGCATAAGAGTAAATGAAATTCTTGGTGAAGGGAGTAAAGAGAAGACAGAATGTCTATGATATCAGTACAAATGTTGTAGCCACCAGCCCCCGAAAGACACATGGACCACGGGAGCTCAGTAGTTATAGGGAACACACTCTTTATTCAACTAGCTGGGTCTGTCAGGGGTATGCAAACCCCAAATTAAGCAGCCCCAAAATGCAGAGGTACAAGGTTTTTAGACCCTAAATCCCATTCTTCATTCTGTCTGAACACAAATGTCTATTTTTCTTCTATTCACTACCTGTCGACCCACAGGTCGGGTGTGCAAGCGTGGGTACAGAAACAGAAAGCTTATTGTTAGAATGTTATGTTCCCATAGGTAATAGCCTATGTTCCCATGGTGATAGCCAAGTAATAACTTTCCCAGCCAGCACACAAACAGGGAAAGGAGAGGAAGAAAACATGTTGGCAAATGAATGTCCATCATAGTGTGGTAAGCAGAATAATGATCCCCAAAGATGTCCACACCCTAATCCCCAGAGCCTGTGAATATGTTAAATTGCATGATTAAATTTAAGGATCTTGAAATGGAAAGGTTATTCTGGATTACCTAGGTGAACCCAAACTAATCACCTGAGTCTTTAAAAGTAGAGAAGCTTTCCTAGCTGCACAGAACTAGAAAGATGGCTACATGAAGACTCCGCCATTTCTGGCTTTGAAGATGATGGAAGGGGCCATGAGCCAAGGAAAGTAGACGGTCTCTAGAAGTTAGAAAATGGATTCTTTCTTAAAGCTTCCAGAGAGAAACTCAAAACTGCCAACACCTTCATTTTAGCTCAGTGAGACCCGTCTGGCTTCTGACTTGCAGGACTGAAAGATAATAAATTTGTATTGTTTTAAATTACTATATTTGTGGTGATTTCTTAAGGCAGCAAGAGAAAACAAATGCATAAGTCTTAACTATCTCCAATCAAAACACTCATAGAATTTGAGAATGGGCAGCTTCACAGGGAAGGTCTTAGGCAGGGATCTCTATAAGAGAATAAAAGAATTTTCTCTTGATATCTACATGTGAATTTGCATGCCATCTCCCACCCTTGGACACACCTCCTCCTCCAATTTACAAAGTTCCTAGGGATCCTCAAAATGCTCGTTACCCACCTTTTTGCATTAGAATCTACACATGTGGCTATGGTGACACAGATACTATTTTTAAGTCATAAAATAAAATTTAAAAAAAAGAGAGAGAGGATTCCAACCAATATTTAAGTTCTGAAAATAGAAAGTATTTCAAAATTTTGTTATTCCCTACACAGGAAGGCTGTATGCTGTTAAGCATATATTCGGAGCGCTCAGCTTTAAATGATGTTTGAAGTTAAGATTTGGGTATCGGTATAAATCGTTAAGGTCATTTAAAGTGTGAGTAATCAAGCAAGTCTTACTTTCTTATTTTTTTAAAAAATATTAACATTTTTGTTATATATTATGTTTTACACAGGATCTTAAAATAATCCAACATCATTTATTTATTACATAAATGCTTTTTACCCATTCTTCATGTGAATTGCCTCACAAAATGAAGCCAGAATTCTAATTGGATGGCAGTAGTGTGAATAATTCAGTAGCACATTGACACATTTATAAAGCTAGAAAAACCTTGTCTGTTGCCTATAAAATTCTCAGGTAAAATTGGAGAAAACCTACTCATCAATAAAATGAACATTTAGCACTTTAATCTCAAATAATGAATTGGTTAAGGAATTTGGTGGCAGGTTATTAAATAATTTGCATTCACTAGCAGAATATAGCAGTACTATGGCAAAAATCTGACTTAAAATTAAATGTGATGCATTTGCTAACAAAGAATGATCATGTAATTTAAAAGCATGGCTAGAAATTAGCAGGTTCACACTATATCTTTTCAACATTTTGAATTCTCTTTTTATAGATAGATTCGGCATAGTTTTTTTAAAAAGCCCCCCAAACTTGACTTCTCTCTTGCTTCTTCTCCAAAAACAGGCGATTAGATCATGGCAGTGTTTCTAATTATGTATGACCGTCACATATAAAATATGATATTCACCAATTGAGACTATATACTTTTCATGTACATCTGGAAATTACACAAACAAAAAAAACAGCTAGTCGGGAAGTCATGCTTTTGAGTAATGTTTCGTCCACACATTTGGGTTTTTTGCTTACCTAACTTTCCTTTCTTGTCTTCATTTCTCAACATCACAAGATTTTTCGTTTATTCTACAGCATTTTCATCATTGCTCAACTTACAATTACAAGCCAAGCATAATTCAGAATGCCCTCGATTTTCAGCCCTCCACAGCCTTTAGCTACCTTAAGTTTACCTATCTCTGATGTTTCTATCAGTCAGCTAAAGTCCGGAAACTATGATCATAAATTGAGATGATTTTCCACGGAAAAGTGAAGACAGCTGCTGGATTGTCAGTCTGAAGCACTTGCTTTTGCATATAAATCAGGTGCTTCTGAAATTTCAGTTCTTTCTTTTCTTATCTGTATTCATTCAGCAGCTGATGAAATTATATGTATCTTCCAAATTATTTGGCACTGTCTCTTCAGAATTGTAAAGTTAATATAAATCAGCCAAACATTTTTAGATGGGGCAATAAAAGTCCTAAGGCAAATTCAGTGAATTATATGGTTTCTGATGCATGATTCTGATTTAGGTCGGCTTTTAGGTAACTGCCCTTATCTGAAGGTGAAGGAAGAATCCATGTGAACTGATGCTTTCACTGGGTGAAATCTGTAATAATTGGAACCTGAAGATGTTAACTATATTTATTGTGTAACATAAACATCAACACCTTCCAAAGACAAAGATGAATGCTTTGCAGCTAAAAGCAACCAAGAGAAATTTTGTGGATAGACAGATTGCACTGAGTCCATGGGCCCCCAGGATTTTGCATTCACTTGAGACGTCTCAGTGCCTGGTTGGCAGCTGGTGGAGGTAAGGCCAGAGTGACCTGCACCATTAATCAATAAATAGTTTAGAGACAGCGTGGGTGGCTGGGAGTGGGGCAGGGAGAGGAGAGAATAGTGAAAACAAGAAGAGGAGTGGGTTCTGAGAAGATAAATTAATGGGTTCTGAGTGAGAAAAATAACACTGGGGGTTATAGGAATGGCTAATGTCCAAACTGAGTTCTGATGAAATCTAGCTCATCCTTGGAATGGTTTTATTTCTATAATTCTGAGAATCTGAATAAAGATTCCTGTAATTCTAAATTTCTTCTCCAAAAGTTTAACCATTGGTAAAACCAGAAGGTATATTAATAGAGTTTGCAAAAAAAAAAAATTTTAGTAATGAATTTGCAGAATTATGCATTATTTAATGTACTCAAAGTATAACTTTGGGTTATAATTGGTGGTTCTATATTTAAATTATCATCAAATATAAAATAATCATGTATAATCCACTCATTTCAGAGAGATGATATGGATAGTGAGCTTTTAAAAAAAAAAAAACCTATAAAGATCTACTTCAGATTCCCACAAAAATTGCTGCATAGGTGTTGCAATTTCTAAGGTTTGCAGTTTAAAAGCAAAAACAGGGAAATTTTATAAGTTCAGTATATCAAGTGAAGAAAAAGGTATTTTTAAACATTGTAATTTAGAGAAAAGATTTAGAGATCTTTTAGTCTAATTCCCTTTATGCTACAAGTGAGGTGATGATGCCTATTAGTATCCAGGTTCACGCTGTGGATTGAGGTCAAAGTCAGAAAGTGAATCCCGGTCTCCTAATTCCTGGTCCACCTTCCTTTCTATTGTATCACACTTCACCAGAAAAAAAAAATTATTTTTAAAAATCAGTAAATACTATAATGCTAAGATATTGTCAGAAATGCTCCATTGATAATATTATGTTCTATCCTGGTCAATGTTCAGTATAAGCAGACTATAATTAAAATGAGAGAGAAATAGAAAAAAGGAAATACATGCTGGTATAGTTACCATATTTTGATAACGTGTTTGTTAAACTTAGGGGGAAAACTCTGGGATTCAGCTGCCCAGATATGCTATAGTTAACGAAGCATCACTATTCTGAGAGATTTTTTAAGCAACAAGAGAAAATTAGGATCAGTTTTGCTGTTATTATAGGAGTAACAGAAATTCATCAATTTCTTTTTTTTAGCCAAAGGATATGGCTAACATTCAAGACTTTGCATAAACCACTATAAGAAAGTACACACTTTCTCACATTCTGTTCTTTTCTCATGTTCAAGAGAATTAAGAATTGCTTAGGCATCTTTTTTATCCCCAGGGCATAGATGACAACTGATTACAGTGATGTTTGCCCCATTGTTTTCAGACTTGATTAAAGAGGCTGGTGGAATAAATGTGTGTTATAGTTGATAGCATTCTAAATTTGATAAAGAAAACTATAATTACAGCCAATCTTACCTGATGCTCTAAACATAATATTTACAGCATGCAATGAGTACACTTTGTCCTATTTATGACCTGTAATATGGCTTAGAAATTATAGCTTAAATGGATGCTTTGATACAATTATATATATATATTTAACTAACTTCCTAAGGCTTGGATGACAAAAATAAAATGTAAGCCAGTGTTTTTCTTTTTCTTTTCTTAGTTTTCCTAAGAATTACTTATGTTTGAGTCAAACAATTTTTTTCAAGTGATGCTTATAAGAGAAGTGGAAATAAAAGATACTGTACTTTTTCTCAGAAGAGGGAATCTATAATTTGAATGCAATATTCAGGGGACTTACATAAGTCCACATCAGAAAGAGAGTTGGAGAGACTAGAATAAAAAACTGCAGCTGTTTGTCCTATTTCAAATATAACCAGAATTAAGATCTTTTACTTAGGGTTTTTTTTTTCTTCACTTTTTATCATCTTTAATATGCTTAAATTTTTCCTAGAAACTTTCTTTCTACCACAGATCTCTCTTTCTGTAATTTGAGACCAATTCTCATTTTCCACCTTCAGCAGAGATAGAACCATTGGGTGGGGCCTATAATATAGAAAAGTAATTACCAGTTTATAAACAAATGTTTTGTACTGTTAAGGTTGGCTTATAAAGACATTGTTTCTACTGAAATTAAGTGTGCTGGTGAAGGCTTAGGACTGTCACTGTGCTCACAAATTGAGGTATAGTTCCCTCTCAGGATCCTTTATTTTGATTGTACCTACTGAGAAAGAACTCACTTTATTTTCACCTCCCAGGATCACTTTATCCAATGAGAGACAGGCAGGTAGGCAGGTAGGGGTACTAGTGGTTTGTTTCCCTTGCACCTAAAAGTTCAAAGAGAGTCACACGTAACTGCCATAACTGCCACTTGGATCCCATTGTCCAGAACTGAGTTACTTGACCACATTCAGCTTCAAGGGAAAGAAAGAAATGCAGCCTTAATTTGGGGCACCCACATGCCCAGATGAATACTACAGGTTCTATTAATTGAAAATAAGTGGAAAACGGATTTGGGGGAACAATTAGCAGTCTCTCCATACTCCACACCATACATATTAACATTGTATTAATAATCGAATCAGTGTATCTAGGATCTGTCAGGAATTCCTTTAATTTTAGTTGGACCCTCACCCAAACTAACATTATTCACAGTTTTCAAACTACTCAATTGTACTTCGTAAAGAGAAAAATAAATTGGCAGCAAGGTCAGTATAAGAGAAAAAAGTAAAATCTCTAAGCATCAGGTTACCTAGAATTTACAATAAGATATGGACATCATATATTTTAGAAGGAAGAAAATAATTATATAAATAGATGTCGGTATAGGGAACTCTCTTATTTAAATTTATTTTATTACGTGCTTGGCTCTGAATTTTTTTATAGTGACTCGCTACAGGTTCTCAAAATAATATGAAGTGTTATGTAAAGGGACAGGACTTAGTCACAAGACAGCTTTGTTTGGGAATTCTAACACGTGGTCAATTTATTATCATGCCAGAAGATTTTAAGGTGCTTCACAAAAGATGTACAATTACTTACCAACTGTAATGCAATCTGTGGTCTCAAGATAAGGATTGAAAGCAGAAGGAAACAAGTGAGTCATTACAACTATTAGCTTCTATTTTTGATCAGATTATAAAGGAATTGCCTGCCTTCGGTCTTAGCTGCTTCCTATGTGAATATGCACGAAGAATGTAGGTGTGGTAAATAAACCAGAAGAAGCTATTTTAATATATTTTTATAACATCTTGCACATAGTTTTAAACTGAATTCATTGAGTGCAACCTAATCTTTAGAAAAATTATGTTACTTTAAAAACTGGAAGGAAAAAAGACAACTCTTCTTATTTTTGCTAAAATAAGGTCCTGATTTGGTGTCCTCTAAATTTTTATCTACTTATATTATATAATATGATTTAGGTTGTCTACATTGACTTTTTCAATATTAAGTATTTTTCTTTTCCTTTATGGCTAGTATTATTGGGTATACAATCACCAACACTTCTGGGTTTCTGGCTTTGTGTAGGAGTTGGGAAAAAATTAAGTAAAGATAATTTTTTCTTCAAAATTATATGCTTTTCTGACTTCCTATAGCCTCAAGCAGAGAATCCCTCTCTGATCCCCATTCTTCCGATGGGTCCACAGCTTCATCACTGACACCTTGGTCTTCCTGGCCTTTGTACACTTTTGACATAATTCCTAGTACCTATGGTAAGAATACACAAAAAACTGAAGGAATACCTTGAAAAGATGACTAATGGTCAGAATGGTAAAAACGAATTTGGGATTCCCAGTAAGGATATTCTATGATGAGTTTAACTTAATTTCAAATTAGGGATCTCTAGCATCATCTAGCAAATAAATCTTACAATGAGGGTTAGTAGAAATCACAAGTACTATGCTGCTGAATTTTTATACTCGGTGTTCAATATATTTTCTTTAGTGTAATAACAGTATCAATAGCTAACATTTATTGAGCATTTACTATGTATAGATACCGTTGTATGTATAGTATATATTATCTTATTAAATGCTCACAACAATCTATGAGGTAGGAGTCATTTTCTTTCCAATTTTACTATTAAGGTAACTGGACCACAAGGACATCAAGTATTTGCCCAAGGTCACACAGCTAGGATGTGGGAGACGGAAGAAACCTACAGAGGCAGTCTTGCTCCAGAACCCATGCTTCTTCTCCTGACATTAATTCATCTTCCTCCTTTGTTCACGATGGAAGTCATAGTTGCAAAAAGGTATTTTTCTAAGCAAAATTAAAGATGTCTGAGAACCATTCGTTAAGTCTTGTGGCTCTATGTGGACAATATTTAGGTTGCTGCTTCCTCTGACAAGTACTCTCTCCTCTCCTTCCATGTGGCTATAGCAGGAGCACCAATTTGACTCTGTCTCCTAGACCGCCATTTTCGATCCATGGGTGAGAACCTGACGCAAGTGAGCCACCAACACTTTTTCCAGGATATAAAGAGTTGGTTTAGGTACCCGTTTCGGCCCGGCTGTCTTCTTGAATAGTGAGTGTATAAACTTGGAACCCGGTTTCAGTGGCCATTTTCTATCACACAAACCAGGTAAGAGGGAAAAACTGGTATGCTGTGCAAGAAACACAAAGCAAAACTTCATGGCAAAACAGAAATGGCTTCCTGGGTTTACCGTAGTGGTGGACAGATTGCAAAACTAGCCCCAATTCTTCACTCCCCTTCCTGTATACCACTTCCTTCACAGTGTGACTTTGCAGCTCTTCCTCTCAAGAGGTGGAGCCTAGTATCTCATGTCTTAAATCTGAGCTGGTCTTAGGACTTGGTGAAAGTGACACAGAGTGCCAGTTCCAAGCCTGGATCACAAGAAGCCTTGAACATTTACACTTTTCCTTTTTGACCCATACGCTCCCTGAGAATATGCTCGGCTAGCTTGCTGGAAGGATAAGAAGCATAGCTATGGGGCCCCATCCAAAGCCATCCTAACAAGCCAGCCCCTAACTACACACCAGTTGACCAAGCAGACATTAAGACACTCAGCTGAGACCATACAAGCCCAGTCCAAATAAATAGAACTACCCGACTAACCCATAGTCTTATGAAAAATAATGAATGATTATTATTGTAAGCCACTTTTTAAGTCTGGGGCTGTTATACAACACTAAAACTTGTTTTGTTATGCATTATTACCTAACTGATAGATACCTCCAGTGCTTCCATCCATAATTCTAGAGGACTGGGTATATCCCAGCACTAAGGTTCCATGGCTCACACCTATAGTCCTATAAAAAAATTTTCCAATGTGTCTTGTTTCCTCAGTTGAGTTTCCTTTAAGAACAACCAAAAGAATCCTAATTAACTGAGGTTCTTTGCAATAGCAGGGACAACATTATGCTCTTACACAAAGTCCCATAAAGGCTCAGTGATACTTGGTAGGGGAAAGAAGGGGACTGTTAGAGTCTAGTCAAGAAAACAAAAACTGAGTTAAAAATTCTAATAACTGGAAATTCGATTCAAGGAATTGGTTATAAAAGTAATAGAAGACAGAAATAGGGGAGGAGTAGAGGATGAAAAGCAAAAAGGGTGATACCCAAAGAATAGAAACTGTCAGAGCTTCCGGGCTGGCGTTCCCCAGCCTGTACCTGCCACTGTAGTATGAGAGACGCTAGTGCAGTCAGCTCTATGACGAGTGCCACCTTAACCAGGAATGGAACTTTGGCAACACTGTCACTGCAGTAAATACTATCATTGCTTCCTGAGACACTGTCAGAAACCGGAAGCCATAGATGAATCCCTTTTCCTCATTTCCTGCCTTCCAGTATCCTGTCAGTGACTCCCATTACGTGCCCTAACCAGAAGCCAGCTGGCAAGGAACCCCGAGAAATGTAACTTGCAAACTTCCAGCCCTAGAATATTTAAAAACGCAAAGAAAAGCAGCAGGAACACAGCCGCAAGCAAACAGACAAATGACCGGTAGAGGGGAAGTGGCAATAAACTTTAAGAGGAGTCTCTTAAAGGGTTGTTAAAGGATCCTCGTGGTTAAAATAAGGTCAAAAGAGGCTGCGCTGCCCGCATCCAAGACCTTGCAGAATCGGAGAAGGAGCATACCAACCGCGCTTAGTGTCGAAGATTAGCAGGTCCGCTCCTGGATGTGCGCTCTGCGTCGGACTCTGACAGAATCCGATAGCAGGGAAGGGAAATCTGAAAGAAAGGTTGACAATGAATTTTCCCTCAAACCAGTAAAAGAGAAATCAAGAAGATTAAATTTCATTTGGAGAAATAAAACAACATGACATTTTTTACAACCAGAGCATTCAAGCCAGAAATCGCACGCACTATAGAATGGTGGAGTTCCAAGAAATCTCATCGCTCCACATTAGATGGGATGGGTAAGGAAATCAGAGTATTTGGGATTGCTCAAGGGTTGCACAGTTGTCACAGAGCCAGGCGCACTGATTTCTGAATTTGTCTTCCCAGTATGCCATGCTGCCACCACAAGTTATATGTTAGTGCAGTAGAAGTAGATATACCATGAACTCCATACTGAATACTTCAATGTGTTTGTGGCCAGTTTTCTACTTTTGTTTCGTCAGTGGTAATGTTGATAGTTTTTACAAATTTTATAACTAATATATAAATATATTCTTGTAAAAATTTAAGAGTAACTATACACCTGAGCATGAAAAAAGAGTCCCCCTTTGCCACCTCCCACCTATAATTGAGACCCTCTTTGGAGGAATCAGTGTAGGATCTAAGACTGCTGATCAAGAAACAAGAACCTTGAACTTGTACTTCTATTAAAACTTGGCTAACTGAAATTCGAATGGAGAAGATAAAAGGCTACAAATCTGTTTAAGAATTGAACTGGTTTTTTACTGTTTGTTTTGGAGTGTTGAATCTACTTTTAAGGCAGGCTGTTTCTTTGATCTAAAAATCCCAAATAGGTTGTTGAATTATGTAAGTATTAAACTGATCCCTCATCTGAATAGAAGGTGTTTGAGATGGTGAGCCCCCCAAACTTGAATGTTTTAGTACAAAGAGGCTACCTATATGAGTTAACTAAGCATGTATTTGGTGTTTACTGTGTGACAGGTATTATTCTATTTGAGAGAAATGTTTCGTTTTATATGTTTGGCTTGAGATCTCACTGTCCTAAAAATGCCACTTGTTCTTATGAATAAGTGTGCAAATTCATTTGCAGGCTTACTGACAAAAAACTGGGAGCTGAGCTTTGAGAAACAGAAAAACCTGTTTGCTCTGGTTTTCTTTAGAGTTGTGGCACACGTCAGTGCTGCTGTGAGGTGCACAAGAGAGTTGGCAGCCTTTTAAGCACTGTGAGATGGAGAGTCCTTTCACACAGGTAAGAGGCCCTGTTAGCGATGGTGATGGTGAGGCTCCTTCAGGGGCTGTTATAGTCCATGAGCGTGGACCCAGGAGAGCCAGGGCAGGGAGCAGGGAAGGTGGGAGATGCCTCCTGCAGATCAGAGCGGACCAACTGCACAACAATTAGAAATAATCTGGGTGTTAAATATTAATACAAACCTAGTTTTGAATCACAGATCGTTAAAGCTTGCAATGTCCTGTTTACAATTTATATAAATATGTACCCCTCCAAAATTTGTTTTTGGAAGAATATATACCAGCGTGACAGGATTATGGGTACTTTTACATTCTTTTTATACTTTTGCTTTTGTGTATTTTCTATTTTTTCAGTAATGTACATGTACTTGTAAAAAAATTTTTTTAAGTAGTAATTATCTCGAAAGAGGGAAACAAAAAAAAAATGCACTATCTAGTTTGATGATGTCACAGCTAAAAATAAAAATAAAAATAGAAAAAATACGTACTTCATTTTGGTTAAGAGCAACCACTTATTTATTTTATGCTTATGTGATAGTTTTTGAAGAGCACATGAAAACATCTTTTACTTTCTGGAATATCATTAATTAAAATATAATTTCCATTCATTAGTGACCAGATTATCTGGAGCAGCAGCATTTGGGTACATGCTGATAATTTGGTAAAAAAGAAAAAAAAAATGTCTTTTATAGTCACTTGGGCCCTGGTTTATTTATCTGTTCTTAGAGGAGAATAATAGGACTGTGACTGAAGAACTTATCCTACTAAATGTTCTTCCGACCAATGAAGTTACTCATTTGGTCCTGTCTGTTACATAGTTAACACCCCTCAAAGTTTTCCAGAGCTTTGCAGAGCAGGCAAAAGAAGAATAAATAAGACTTCTGAGTTTTCCTGTTTGTTCTGGTAGAATCACATGAAGTCTCAAAGTTGGATCTTCTTATTTAAGTACACAGAGGGTAGCCAAAAATATCTTTGCTCAATTTTAGATACTCTCGGGCCCTTTGTTTTTAAAAATATAGTTTTAAAATAGGGACTTTGCACTTTAAATGAGCAAATAGTATGATACATGATAGATCAATAATTATTTGTTAAATGAATTAATGAATGTGGCCTAGAGAGAGACATTTAATGACACTGTTTTTAATAAGCATTATCTATATACAATGTTTTATTTATTATTGGTAAAAATGTAAAAATATGCTGGGCCCCAAGCCCTTAGCATTAGGAACATTGGAAGAAAGTCTCTATATGCAAACTGAAGAAATACAATTGACTTTTAGTATTATCGTAACACACACAACAACAAAAAAAATAGAATGGAATCAGAGTTCTAGAGATTCAAATATAAATCAAGTTATGAGGGTGACTTTCAGATCTGAGAGTGGTATATGGGATATGCAGCCACCAAGATGGCCCTTGGTGACTCCCACCTCTTGATATTCATGGTTTATGTAACCCCCGCCCCCTACATTATGTTGGGGTTAGTTCTGTGTGGCCAGTAGCATACAGCAGAAGTGATGGTTTGTCAAGTCCAAGGCTAAGTCATAAAAGCATAGTTTATACCGCTTCCTACAAATTCTTTCTCTCTCAGATAATTTGCTCCAAGGTAAATGAGCTGCCATGTCATGAGCAGCCTATGGAAAGGCCTATATAGTGAAGAAATGAGGGTTCCTGCTAATAGCCATATAAATGAGCTTAGAATAAGAGAACTGAAAAAAATGTAGAAATTCCAGACTCATTAATTATATATTTATATACGTAACATTATGTAAGATGTAGACTTACATAACATTGTAGGCTTTTCTAGAAAACACAGAACTGATGAAATTCTATAATACCTAGTTTGCCTTGGGTCTTTTATCCTATTAATTCCTCCACTTCCAAAAGTTTTCAATACACTTGACTGGAAGATTTCACTCTCCTGAAAACAAGCAATTAGAAAACATATTTCTAATTGCACAATGAAAGTCCACAGAAAAGTTTGTCATAATTTTCCCCTATAAATATTAATACTTTATTTTTAAATGTTAGATGTATTTTTCTTATAATAACTATAAAATTCATTACGTGAGAAACATGATTTTATGATTTTACATATATTAAAATGTTGTCTAAAAAGAGAACAGTTGACAAATTGTAAAGCTGTTTTCCATCATAGAATTTTCTTAACCATTATGATTTTGACAATAGATAATTTTCCAGGTGAGGCACCAACATGAGTGCTTGCAAAGGATGGTATCTCCTTTTTACAGATGTGTAGCTCAAAAACCTGTGAAGGTGTTGTGACCCACTATCAGATAAAACAAACTCAGTTAGAAAAAGCTATTCTTACTAAAGGAAGAAAAAAGAATTCCCTTTCTTTTACTGGTATAACAGTGCCAATTTGTTGCAATAAAGGTCTCCAAACACAAATGAGTGTGATGAGGGATGAGAATGTGATGGTATTCGCAGATGCTGAGTCCTCTTTTCAAGGCTCTGGGGTGACTCCTGGCAACCATGTTCATCAAACATCACCCCGGCCCCACTGAGTGTGCACGGTGAACATCTACAATCCTGGAAATCTGGAGTGGTGAATGGGGTAGGGAGATAAGAAGTAATTGGAATTGATTTAGTTTTTCTCAGAACGGCTGACCTGAGATATAGAAACTTGGTTCCTGTGTATGGCCATGTTTTTACCCATGTAGTATAAAGCAGAGGAAGACTGTTAGGTGAGAGGGAGGTAACAAATCAGAGGTGCAGTGCCTAGTACACATGGGAGTCAAGAGAATGTTTCTAGCACCATCTTTGTCCTTAGATTCCTCAAGATACTCCTGTGTTCTTCTAATATACTCCTCTCTTTGTTGAACTCAAATGCGTTTTTGTCACTTAAAAATAAGAGTTGTAGTACAGAAAAAAAATGTGGTGATATATTTTAGTTAAGGAAATCAGGAAAGATTTAACTAAATAGCTATTGATCACAACATTGAAAACACTAGTTAACAGAAAGGGATTAGTACATCTATAATGTACCCAATATAAAATCATGTTGTAGGGTAATATTAGTGTAGGATTATATGTTTCTGATACATGTGAATGAAAAAAGTTTGGTAAGGTTATGTCCAAATGTTCACATTTTTTTAAACTATTCATATATAGGCATATAAAAAATTATGGCACTCTATAAACAAAAATTTCAAAAGTTTTTCTCTCTAATGGTGGGATTGCAAAATTATTTATTTCTCTTTTTTTAAAAAAATCTCATTAATAATAATAAACTTGCACTTTTGTGAATTAAGAATAAAGTTTCCTACCAAAAGTAAATTTAAAATAATATGTGGAATGTTTGTCACTCCACACGTTGAATAAGTAAAACTAAAAGCTGTAAAACTTAAAAAAGAGAGAGAACTCAGCAGTAGCTTAATATCAATTGAAACCAGGTAATATGATGGTCATGAGAATGTGAAATAAAAAAAAAAATGAATTATGGTTTGATTGTCACAGTTACATTGTATGGATAGATAACTGGATTAGAATAACTAATTAAGTAAATAGTATGTGGTTCGTTAAGTCTTACTCATTCTCTATAGGCAATTAGCCACTGTCTCAAATCTCACTTATACAGTAACGATTTGATCCAAAGTCCAACAGGTAACAAACGTACTCTAGATGGATGTCATATGCTAAAATCTAAGCACACTGTGATAAACTGTCATTTAGATTTAAAGCAGGTGATTTAAAAGGACCCCCTCTAAAAAAAAATATTCAACGAAAAAGTAGAAAATGATCAGATCGCATATTGAAAACATTTTTGCAGAAAATAGATTATCTAAACCATGACTCATTCAAACATAAAACATCAAACTCAAACTCTCTCAAAATACCTGTTTGGCATCTCACCCCTCTAACCTGTTTTATACCAAAGAACTCCAGTCACGAGATAGAGTTGGCAGTATTTCAGAATGCTTTTCAACTGTACAAAACCTTTTTTTAGAAACTAGGACTAGCATAACACAAATATGGGTATGTAAAAGTAGGCACTGAGTTATGCAATATTTATTCAAGTGGAATTCTTCCAATGTTTTCTGGAAAAGAGGTACTTTTCAATAATGCCATTCTGTAAACCAACATCTTAGGGAAAGTACTTGTGAGTATTCATATTTAAAAAAATTCATGTTCTTAAGAATAAAAAGGCATACAAGTATGAAACTCAGATTTTCTATGTAATTAATGATGATTTCAATCAAATTTATTTAGAAATCAAATAAGTTCAGGATTTTTTATATGGACGTTGTCTTCACTACCTTTTTTTCATTTTTTAAATCCTGGGGAGGGAGGAAAATTACTTTACTTGGATCCACAAACTTCTAGCTTTCTCCTTCAGTTTACTTAGAGCTGCTTGTATGTCAGGAGTGAACTATCTCCACCTATATTATCTGTACAGTAGCTATCTATATTACTGCCTCTTCACTGCATATTACCTGTTTTCGTCTTATGCCTCGTCAGTCTGGCCTTTGACCTGATGGTGAGATTGTACCGAATGTTCTCTTCACTCATCCATGACTACACATAATCCTAAACTCTTCTCTTTCCTGGGTGCCCAGGAGCTGCCCTTTCTTTTTTTCTTGACTCTGGAAATCTGATGAGTATCTATCTGCAATTCAGTCTATAGCCCATTGATCATCTCTTGATTAAAGTCTTCTTTTAGAGAACTCATTTACTTTCAAGATTTCAACTCTCACTTGATTCCTAAAGCTTAGTACCAATGGCCTGCTGGGCATTAAGTTGCGCCCTCCTATAGAATAAAACCTATCGTTCGGCCCTTCGAGTCGACTGTTCTCATTCTTCATTGTTTTATTACTACGTTTCATCAAGTCTTTTGTAAAATCTCTGAAATCCATCTCTTGTTTTCTCTTTGCAATTACATTTCTTTGACAATGGCCTGGTTGTCGCATTAAATTCTCCCTGCCTCGTGTCTGACATTGGTTGTCTCAAAAGAGGAGTTAAGACATAGGCTTGCATATTGGTGGGCAGTGATCCCAAGAAGCATGACTGAGAGTGAGTGGAACAGAGAAGGAGGGAGAGCCAGTTCAAAGATATCTTACTGAATTGACCACAACTAGGAGCAATTGATACCAGGTCTCCCCAGGTTCCTCTAATGAGCCTTATGAAATACTTCTCCGAAAATCCACCTAGAGATAAAAAGGAGGAAATATTTATTTATGACCATGGATGAAAAATGGCTCGCTGGCAATAACTCTCCTGCACTTCCTGATTGCACATGCATGAGTCTGTGAGTTCCTCTGGCCTTCGTTATGGCATTAGAGAAGCCCCACGCAAGAAGTGATAAGTAGATGTTTTGAACTTAGGTAAATTTTGTCCAGTTGTAACTCTAAGCGTGACATAAAGAGGACTGAGTAGCTTATAAAAAACATATATCTTATTATTTCATTTGCTATGGATATCTCTTGTCTCTTCAGAGGGACTCTAAATGACTCAGTGGCATAAATCCATTCAGTAGAGAATTTCACCAATAACTATTACCATCCCTCCCGGGTTCTGCCCTCAATATTGATGTGGTACTCCCACCCACTGTTTTTAAATCTTGAATTTTGAATTATTTTCTCGTGATGCTACTATGTTCCAATTATCAGGTTTCCTTAAGACCATGGCACATCTGTGTAGAAAGGCTGACCAGTTTGGCAACAGAGTCACTGGCTAAAAAAAAATATAGTGAGTGGACTATCTGAAGTTAGAACATTGAACTCAGCCCTCACAGTCCAGCCAACTAATCTAAACTAATAACTTATGTTTTGAAATTTTTTACCCCTGGATCAATTTGTTCTAGTAACTTCAGGTTGGTTTTCATTATACTTACTTATCTTTATACCCTGCAACTTAGATAAAACATTTTTTGCATTCTCTTCTCCAATCTATTCCATTAGGATAGGTTGGAGCCTTTAACAGTTGTGAATTAAGTCCAAGTTATGATGACACTCAAACTATGTTTATGTCCTACACATAGCATTTATTTATAAAATATTCTAAAAGTGAGAAAACAAATTTATCATTTTTATTCTATGGGTGCAATATAACATCCGCAGAAGTATCTAGCTCTTTACATACTTGATAGTGGTTTTCAAATGTTGAAGATAAAGTTAGCAGAATACCTCCCCTTTGGAAATTTGGGGAGTTATTTGATCTGAAATAAATGTATTTCATGTTTTTAAAGAAGAGTTTGAGAATTCGAGAAATGTACTCACTCACTTAACAAATATTTATTGAGCTTACTATCATCAAAAAAAGCACTATAAGATCTTGTTCATCACTTTAAAAACTAGTGGTTCTTTTTCCACTTATAAAACATTAAATATACTCTATGCAAAACAACAAACAAATGAAAAACTTAGAAACATAAAAGCACTTACAGTCACACAATTCAAAGATAAGCACTATTAACCTCTGATAGATGACTGTCTCTATTGTTTCTTTGGTGGACTCTCAGAAACACTTTTCATAAGCACAAATTGGAAGTTAAAAATATTCAAGGTTCTCTATTCATGTATACTCCACGTTTTCCAGGTACTGGTATTATGTCTTACTCTTCATGGTATCTTTAAGGGTTGACACATATTGTGTGCTAGTAAAAATGTTAGGGGAACGGGGAAGTTCTTGAGTCTCATTAAAAACTAAGCCAAAACAAAATATATTAGGAAGCTCAATTCCCTACCATTCCTGCTACTAAATGAGACATTTAGAATGCCTAGTCACATTAATTCTTTCTGATCATAAAAGGATGTTCACCAACCTTGCAAAGTTTCTCTATATTCATCACGGAAGATAAGCTTTGGTGTTCAATTAGGAATGGAATTTGTAGCACAGGCAAGAAAAGTCTATATTACACGGTTATTGAAAAATCAGGACTGTGGTATCATTTGGGTTACATGTGATAATGGTGTCAAATTCTCAACACTCCTTCATCTCACCTCAACTAGAGGTGAGGCAAAGATTGATTTATCATATCAGTGACTCATTTTGCACGTGTGATAAAGCTGACTATACTGGTAAAATTATCATTTTAATATTTCCTCCAGAAGGCTCACGTAATTAGAAAAACTAAGCAGAAAAAAAAATTAGAGAGAATAAGCTCATTATTTTTCCTTTGTTTAGGAATTACATAGTATTGTCCTTCAGAAAAATGTTTCTAGCAGTTATTTGCATGTTGGATATGAACAATTAGCCTGTTTTAATATAGAATTATTTTCCCTTTTGTTGTTAGAATTAAAAGAATTCTAATAAATCTATGGAGAAGAGTATTTTTCCCCCTCCCTAACTTTTTGCCCTTAGGACATAAAACAAATATTTCCAATCTCTTTTAAAGTGTGGAGATGGGGCCAGGCTTGTAAAACTAAGTTCTTTTTGCCCTTAAGGAAATGAAACCAGCTTTTATGTTGCTAATTTTTTGCTATAGTGTTAATATGCAATAAAGCTGTATCATGAAAGAAGAGAGACCTTTTGAGTTGAGAAGTAACAGTTCTGGCATGGGAGACCTGGGGTGGAATAATTGTGGTACCATTTGTCGAAATGGAGAAGGCAGAGAAGTGAGCTTGGGGGAGTTGGAGAATCAAGAATTCTGTGTGGCTATTTGATGCCTGTGATGACAGAATTCAACTTTGGTACTGAATCCTTGGTGCTGGTTTGTTTCGCTGAACTTCTGCATTGGTCCGGTTCTCATTTTGCTCCAACACTCAACAAGAAATAAAAATCCCACCTAGCCCGTGCCAGGCTGCCTTGCTAGGGCTTGGCATCATCTCTCCTTGAACAGCAGGTCAGTAGGGAGGATCACGTGTGGGAACAGGCCACCCAGGTGTTACTTCTGGTCTATCTTCTATGGCCAGGTAAGCAGCTTTACCTATACCTATAATTCATGTTGAGCAGTTTTTATATGGAACCCTCTGTACTAAAATGATTGTCATCAGTCCTTTAGAAGTCAGACCTCTTCCTCACTTCACTGCCTTGTAAATAATTGGTTTTGTCCCAGTGAGTCCTGAAAGGGCCAATCGTTCAGGTAAGAGGACAGGTTTTCAGACTATTTATGTTAGCTGGAGAAAATAAGATGCTCTGGGATGAATGGACAATAGTATAATATGAGAAATTAAGAATAGTCATCCGGATCTTTAAGATCTCATCAGGCAGAAAAAAACATATGCTAATTATCTTTAATCACTAATTAGTGGTAGTTTTCCTAAGGGGTAACTCTGTTTTAAATAATGTATCTCAAAACTGGATTAAAGTTCCTTTTTCAAAGCAAGCCTTAAAATTATGAAGTATGGAGTTAGAGTTATCAAGTTATTTGAATTGTCTAGTTAACCACCAGGCTAATTCAGGCTAACTGACTGCATAACCCCTCAATTATCTTGGTAATTTAGAAAAATTAGTGCTTTCTATCCTGAATTACCCAAGTAGTTATGGTTGTAGACCTGAGCTATTGTCTTTTTTATTATAAATGAGGTTCTGATTTGGGTTGGCAATCTTTTAAGTGACATTTTAGGGTACAATTTCCTTCATAGGAGACAGAGAAAACTTAAGAGATCTTCTAGAACCCCTGCATTGTAATAGATGCCAGTAAAACAAGAATTAATTCCACATCCACAAAGCCCAAGTCTAAATTTGTTGTCTATTCTGACATTCCATAGTCACAATTCTGGTTTTCTAATATGAAAGACTTAGTCAGATTAAAATACAACTGGTTTTAAGAAGTTGATGGTTTACTTAATTGAAAATATTGAACTTATTTGTTAATATCATTATCACCAAGGCTGCCAAACTAGTTCTCTCTTATGCATTTTGCCAGGCTATTTGGTCAACTAAATGGATGTTAACCTTACTTGATTCAAGTCTACTGTAGAATCAATGAGGTATTCTTAGCTCTAGAATTCACTCCCCCTGGTGGTCCAACAAATTGTAAACTTACTAGCCTTCAGGGAATAGCATTAAATATCTTTTCTTGGCATCTTTGAATATATAATGAATAATGCTTCCATGTCAAATGACCAATTCAAGTGTTTCTAAAATGCATTTTATAAGTAAGATATAGTATATATTTTTAGAAACTAGAAAATAATTCTAATATATTTATACCAATTTTCAATATCATCATAATAAATAAAAAATTTATTGACAAATAAAATAGCAATTACCAATTTAAAGTATTAAATTAATAAGCATGTTTATATTCCATTGCATTTGTATAAAGGACATCTAAAATATTTTTATTATGAGTAATGCTTTCCCAAGCAAAGTAAACCAAATATTTATCTGGTGAATTTAGGCAACAGAAGATAACACTGGCAATTTATATGTTTCAAGCAAATTTGAAGAGAAGTTACATATCTCCTGCAAGCACTATAGCCTAATATCTAAATCTTCTGACCCATCCTTAAATATATTAGGATTTTGCTCACTCCAGCTACAGAGATCTTGTGTAAAAATCCATGACATTATCAGATGGCAAAAAAAGATGATATCTATTGATAAGGTACATTTTTCCCACTAACCCATAGTGACCCTATAAATGCTAAGCATTTATAAACAACTGATGAGATGAGAGGATTATAAAAACAAAGGTATCACTTTTCTGTTTCTCCTATGAAGGGCAAGAAGCCAAATGAAATGAAGATGAAATAGATTTTTTAAAAAAAAAAAAAACACCCTGAGTGACATTACAGAGCATCCATGGGAAGCCAGGAAGAAGTTAGGAAAGAAAGGAACAGATGTTAGCAGATGTTAATTTCTTGAGTCATCTAAATGATTTAGGACAATTGCAATGAATTCTAAAGCAAATTTAACAATTAGGAAAAAATGGATTTTTGAAAAATTAGGTTGAGAGTTTAATTGAATCTAAGCAAAAAAACAATGAATCAGCAATTGAATAACTATATAAGAAATGCTAATATAGGAGTTAAGTAGACTGGCTGATATCTATTAAATACGTCAAGCTTAGAACTAAAAATCACCATGATTCCCATCTGCTGCTGGTGTCAAGGCAGAAAGCTAACTTTCAAATATCAGTAATAACAAATTATTTTGTAGTGCTGTGCTAAGAGCTTCACTGAATTTACCTTAATTATTCTCACAGCAACCTGTGGGGACTCGCTCAGACCCCCAGAGCTGGTATGAAGACTATTTTCAACTGAAGATATTTTAAATTTAACAGTTGCAGAAAGAATACTTTTTGAAACTCCTCTTATGCAACTAAGGCAGAAACTTCTAGAAGTGTTGCCACTATAAATCTCTTCTCAGGGGATTTTATTGGCCAGAAAGAAAACAGTCTTACACCTGCATAAACAAACATTATCACAAACTTTTTTTTTATCTCCTATTATTTCCCTATAAACCCATTTGCTCTTCCCATAGAAGCTTTTTTGCCCTGCTCCTCTCTCTTATTGTATTAGGTATATACAGGCATCCCTCGTAGATATTGCAGTTCATTTGCCATAAAGCAATTCATAATCTTTCAGCTAGTGGAGGATCTTGTCTTCAATTTGCAAAAAGCAACACCTGTGAAGGGCAATAAAGCAAAGTGCAATAAAACTCCCTGCCTTTAACTGTTTGGAGTCACATTTTTCAATGAGCTCTCACTATATAGGTGAATAAAAGATGTCCTTTTCTTTTGCTAATCTGTCTTGTCAATTTAATTACCATGTCCTCAATTCTTCATCTTTACTGTACACATGAGAACACTTAAACTCACAGAAATTAGGAAACTTGCCCAAGTTCACTGGAACAGAGGAGTCAAGATTCAAATACCAAGCTAAATTGTCCCAGAGCATGTGCACCAGTATCAATTATACATTGTTTACATTGGGTCTAGAGGCTCTACCAGCCTGTGTGAACTGTCAAATCGTAAAAGCAATTACTCCAAGACCCTACCATCAATATCTTAATTCTGAATGCTTGGTATTTCCTAAGAGGAATATTATTTGGGTGACGACAAGGTTCACTCAAATTACTTGGTAAAAGCAAGGATAAATGAAGCATTTAATTTTATTTTACTTCCTTCACAAACTAGTTTCTAAGGTTGGTATTATAAACCAAAATTAAT
The DNA here is from genome assembly GCA_003508835.1 of Eonycteris spelaea. Taxonomy (NCBI): domain Eukaryota; kingdom Metazoa; phylum Chordata; class Mammalia; order Chiroptera; family Pteropodidae; genus Eonycteris; species Eonycteris spelaea. The sequence goes on from PUFA01000175.1 coordinate 2,082,254, forward strand.
TGTAGACTGTAATAAAAAATAATAAGCACTTATTTGAGTTAAAGGTGCTGTAGCCCAAGAGGCACAGATTCAGGTAGCAATCTAAATTACATTCCGCTGAGATACAAAGGAAGCTGCCTTTTATAGGGTGAGATCCTGCCCAGGTTTTCAATTAGGTCCATTTTACATAAATGAGGTATCCAAATTGTGCAGTTTTGATTGGATGGGGCAGAACTCAGTACATTGGGAGAAAGATGGAACCAGGGAAGCCAATTCAAGCTGAGATTCTTCCCCGGTATAGAGTACATGAGGATCTCCTGTCAGCAAATGGTCGCCAGACTCTTATTATTCATAAAATCTGAGCCTTCAGTTGAGCATGGGGAGGCCATCTCAAAAGATAAATTCCTTTTCAAGATTTATGTCATAGGAACCTTTCCTCTCAGGTTGCACATTATGTTTAATTCATTGGAATAAATCCCTTACATAAAATTGGAAAACTGACTCAAGGTGAAAGAATCTGACACAAGTAAGACTTACATTTTTCATATGTCAGTAATGAGAAAGTTGAGCAGATGATACAGAGGACCTGGGCCAGTCAGAGACCAATATATCTGAACCCCTAGACATGCCCTGAAGAATCAGCCCTAGAACAGCCATTACTAGCTGCCATGAAAGAAGGCAGTGTCAATGTAAGAAAAGTCCAAACCTGTAGAGAATTTTTATGAGTTTACTTGAGCCAATCTAATGACATATGCTGGGAAGCAAGCTCTCAAACACTCCAGAGAAAAACATTTTCGAAGCTTTTTTTATGCATTTGAAATTAGGAAAGGAATGTAAGGAAGATTAAATGCAGGTGAGAGAAAGCAAGGCAGGGATTGGATTACAGGATAGTTCACAAGATTATGTGCTGTCTCAATGGTGGTTAAGGCTTATTTCAAGGTGTGTCAACCTTGATGCACAGAAACAATGAACAGGGCTTGCTTAAGGAGAAGATAAACCTTTTACTAAAAAGTTATATGCCTGGGGTGTGACCGCCCAGTTAGGAGTTTATGATCAGATCACCCAGTGAGGTTACTTTCCATAGAACACGTTTTTTTCCATCCACAGCAGCCAGTCAGGGACACAAAGAACCAACTACAGCTCAGAGGATGAGGGCTAAAGGAGAAGTGGCCTGGGGATGGAAGTGGATGGGAAGTGGAATGGGGTGCAAAGGTAGAAAGAAAGGCCATGTGGTGAACACAGGAAAGCAAGCAGCCTGTAAAGAACTGGAGTACTTAGCACCACAGAGCTAACTGCCTTACAAGAAGTCAGGATAAAAATTATTACCTCCTTCCAGTGAAAACAATTGGGATGAACTAACATGGATAGATTTCCAGGACATTTTTAATTAAAAAAAAAAATCACGTCACAGAAAAATATGTATAATAGAACACTACTTTTTGTTTTCTAAAAATCTATAAAGTGGTATATATTTCCCAAAGATACATACATATGAATGTCCATCTGTAAATGCATAGTAAAAAGACTGGAAGGATATTATGGAAATAGAGGCCACCAAATGAGAACAATCAGAGGCTATTCAGGGAATTTGGAGGAGAAGATATTTTCATCTACCCTCAAGGCTCTTTTTGGCTGATCTAATAATCAAATAGATATGAGATAGATTAGTAAGAGAAAATTACTAAATGTAATACATTGTATAGGAACCCCACATACATGAGAGAGTTAGAGACCCCACATGCATGAGAGTTTCAGAGACAGAAAGGGAACAAGGGCATAAAAAACATTCTGAGTTAGGGATGAGGTAAGGTATCTTGTGGACTTCAAAGGGTAATTGCAGGTTGATTAGAAGAGCAAATGTGTCAGTAAATAGAAGTTTGTCCTGCCCCAAAGACAATTCAAAAGAGGTTTGATAATCTCTCCTTACGGCAAAGCTCACTAATTCAAGTTCTTCCAGATAGGCAAGGAACAGGCAGCAGTTTCTCCTGAGCCAGCAGCTAAAGTTGCCCTTAGTTCAAAACAATCCACATACCACAGCACAACTAGGGATAACTAGATCTGAACCCCCACAGGTGTGAACCACCATCACTGATGTTTGGCAGAGGCTCAAAGACAGGCAGAGGAGCGATGAAAAGAAGTGTTTTGGTGGAAAAAAAGGCTTCAGCCATGCTACGATTGAGAATTATTGGCATGGGAAGCTAGAGGGGTTAAATAGTAGTGGTTAAATAATAGTATCTTATGTGATTGGTTTGGGGAGCACATCTGACTTTCTTTGGTTGCTCCTAAGTTAGAAGCTGGCAGTCATTGACCAAGCTCTGACATTTCTGGGCCAGCTGCTATAGTGCTTGTGTGTCGGAGTTCGATTGCTTATAGAGTCTGGCCCTTGTTCATTTGTATATTCAGTCTCTCCATGTGCACCAGATTGATATTGGTGGTACCACTGGCAAGGAAGGAAGGGGTTTGGTCTTCAAAAGCTAACTTTCTTATCTATAATATATTATTATTTTATAAGGAGAATACATTTACTCATTTTTTGTACAATTTTTTTAAAATTCTGAAGCAAAATTACAGAAGGATCATAGCTATCATTCTTAACCCTTATAACACTATAAAATGGATCCTATTTTTATTTTATAATAGAGAAAACTGAGGCACTAAATTGACCCACTAGAGGTCAAGTTGACCTACCCACACAGTTAATATAAATAGCAGACAGAATTTGGTCCCAGGTATTATTTGATCCTAAAAGTTACTTCTCACTATGCCATACTGCTGCTTACATGAGTGTAATGATTCTAACATTAAAAGAGAGAATGGTCATTTGTACTTCTTACAAAGGGTAAGCATAGACATGTTGGATTAGAACAATATTAGCATCTACTAGTAATGCAGGAAGGAGGCAAGAGAATTAAAATATTAATAAGCTACAACCAGAGACTGCAATATGCTGATCAGCCAGGAGGACACCTTCAGAACAAAGGAAGATTTCTGCTGGGATTGCTAACAGCCCATCCCCACACCTGTGAAGAGGAAACAGGATCCAAGGTTCATTCCCTATGGCTAAAACCATGGGGAAACTATGTATTAAAGGTTGGGAGCTGCCAGCAGGCCTTTACTGTACATAATCTTACCTTTTCATGTTACATACTCTTCCTCTTCCTCACTGTATGTCCATACCAAAGGAAATGGGAATGAAAGAATGACATATAAACTGAATTCTCTGAACACTCAGGGTCCCTCTCATTGCCTTTGCTCTGACCCCCTCTGTCACTTACTGCCTTTCCATGTCCCGCTCAGTGCTTTTACTCCGTCTCTGTCTCTCTCACTGTCCCTCTCACTCTCTGCCTCTGAGAGGAGACCACACTCTGTCTGTGGAGTGTTACTCCTTTTCTAATAAACATTCCTTTGACTCTCACTTTGGCGTGTGTTGAATTCTTTCCACACTCTCTGCCAAAGGATCCTTTTCTTCTTTTGGTGCAGGGCTTGGTCCCCCTCCCGCCAACTCAGGAAAATTTGCCTTGTCCTGTATCATTAGTGCAATATTAGAACCTATCTACAAATAAGATATTGGAACTCAAAAATTGTTGGTGCCCTTTCCAAATTGAGTTTATAAAACCATCACATAACAGTCCTGGCTGAATTATTACAAGTCTGATCTTTTACATTTCCAAAAGGATAGCTTTGGCTTTTGAAAAAGATATTCAAAATGCAGTTATAACTAACGAGGAAATAAGGTATTTTGGAAACTTTTTGTATCTTTCAGAGAATTCCTTGCAGAGCACAATTAACACCTATATGCTGATGGGATGGTGTGCCAATTTATCTTCTAAGAGATGCTAATGAATCTATTTCTTGTGAGTTTAAAGCAGGATGTGAACCAGTTGATGTTTTTCATATGCTGATATAGCTAACCTAATTTTGATTGTCTTGTTGATCAAGAGCTTATAAAGGTGTTATATTTACCTCTGCCTTAAGAAGTACATATCAATATTTGAATAAGTGAAGGGCTGAACTTTTCTCTCATTTAAAATCTTTAATTGGAATCACAGTTTGTGATGACCAGTGATTTTTTTTTTAATGTTTGTTAGGTAACTATAACACTCAAATGACACAACAGATTAATATCTAAAAATATTTTTGCCCTTTTTCTGCCCTGAATATTACCTCAACAGTTTACATAATAATCCAGTAGTTCTCAACACTGAAATAGCACATTAAAATCATCTGGAGAACTTAAAAAGTCATACGGATGCCTCCACACTCCCTTAATCCCCTTCCTCAGAAATTCTGATTTAATTGGTCAGCATCAGTATTTTTAACAAGCTCATTAGGCTATTCTAACCTGAAGTCTGAATTGAAAGACCACAGCTATAGACCAAGATGGTTAAAATGAAAAGAATTTCATAATGCAGTTATTCAGTTTGTTTGCCGGCATCCCTCTCTTTGGGGAATCATTGTCTCCTTCCTCTGCTGTAAGGTCCTGGCGAGGCTGACTCTACCCCCTATCCACCCACACAGCCAGTCCTAGTGGTGTGCACATGACCCAGTTCAGAGCAATCCAGCACGGTGAAGACCTCCCTGAGACGTTTCCATCAGTTAATGGGAAATGTAGGGGACAAAAAAGTTTTTCCTCTACCTATCTTAGGTTTAATGGCTGGGACCCTGCAAATAGACTGACAAAAGTCATGTTAGGTAGTTAGGGAACCATGAGCGATGGGAGCGGAAAGCCCAGTTCTGTAACCAAAGAAATGACAACATTGATGGCCCAACCCAAAGGACCACCCCTAGGACCTCCCAGAAAAAAAGCTCATTTTTCAAATAGCAATACCCCTACATCCTGGAGTACAGAGAAATAAATTGCCATAGCTTAGCAACCAGTGTAGGCCAGCTGCAAACGCTTGTGCAAGTAAAGAGTACTCTGACCTTCTTTACACCTCAGCCTCTTAATGTCATACATATGCCCGGGAGTTCACGAATCTAATTATAACAGACTAAATTCTGGGAAGGTGCATGCGCAGTTGACAATAGGTTGTATAACAGCCAACTGTCAATCAAAATGACCTCACACATCAATTAGCAATAGCACCACCCTTGTAACAACCCATCACAGAATAGATATAAGATAAATCTCCTCACCTCTACAAGGCTACAACCCTCTTGACTGTTTCTCTCTTGAGACATAGTTCAATAAATCTTATTTTTCCTAATCTTCGCTAATCTGTAATTCCTTACTGCATGTAGTAAAGAACTGAGGTCCCCAGTACCACCCGGCAATAACAGATTTAGATCACCCCAAATGGTGACAGTCAGATTAACAAGAAAAAGCCAAACAGGTTTATTAATGTATTGTGTGTGTCAGACACATGACTGACATTGAGCCACTGGATCCACTACTAGACTTTCTATTAGATGGTCTTGTTAAAAAAGAAATAACACAGGCCCCAAATGGAGTCATTTGTACCAGGACAGCTAACCAAGACTTAATTGCAATTTAAACCCCTCCCAAGAATGTGTCCTTCGGAACAGTCAATCTGAAATTCCTGCTTATCATTAGTGCGGTGATTTGCATGATAGAACCCCTGCTGCTCCCTTTCCCCCAAAAGATGTCCTGGCCTGAAACAATTCTTTCTTTCCTTTTGCAGATAACTTCCTTGCCTATCCTCCTTCAGCCTATAAGAACCCTCCATTTTGTACAACCAATCAGAGTACCAATCTGCTTTCTAGATGGGATGCTGCGCGATTCATCAATCATTCAATAAAGCCAATTAAATCTTCAAATTTACTTGATTGAATTTTTGCTCTTTAATATTCTATTGAAATAGCTTAAGCTATTTCATGCCGGTTTGAGTGGGGTTTCTATTGCTTGCAACCAAAATGTCTTGAAAAATATAGTATTTAACGTTTTTCTAATATCAAAACCAATTTTTGAAGTCATGTCTTCCAATTGTGATTTAAAAATCTTGTGTATGTGTGTGAAGTTGTGTGAAATATAACATACACAGAAAAGTGCATTAAACAATATGTGTTACTGCTACTCCACTCAAGAAATAGAATTTTATTAGCAACCCAGAGGCCCATTTGTGTTGTATTCCAATCACTAATTTCTATGTACCTGCTGAAGGTAACTGCTGTTCTGACTTTTATGGTTATCAGTTCCTTACATTTCCCTTGTAGGTTTATCAGTTAAGTATGCGTTCCTAAAATATAAAATTTTGCCTGTTTTTGAATTTTATATAATGGGAATTATATGTATTTGGCTTCTTTCAACATTACACTTGTGAGATTGTTGAGGGAGGAAAATTTTCAAATGACCAACTTCTGCTTAGGAGATATTCTGTGCAAAGATATGCTAATGACCAACTTATGCTAATGTAAGGGTGTAGTTACCCTGTGTAAAGATATGCTAATGGCTGGCCTCAGCTTCTGTAAACCTGATTGCTTGCTGGAGGGGTTTGGGGGCTTTTTAAGCTATCCCCTCTGGAGGCTCAGGACTGATCTCTTCTAACCCTGCCTGATAGAGAGTCAGTTGCAGGAGGGCTGATAATGGCTTGCAATTCATTTCAATTGGCTCTGTGCATCTTACATTTTATCGCACCACAACAAGATTATTCCATGTTCTTCCATGTAGCCATGCCTCATTCTTTTCATTGCTGTTATAATATTGTATTGTACGAATATGTAACAAGTTATTCATTCTACTGTTGACAGATACATGAATTGTTTCCATTTTTGGGCTATTATAAATTATAAATAAGAAGCATTATTTATAATAGAAATGTGCAAGCATTTTTGTTGGTTAGATACCTAGCAGTAGAATTACAGATTATAGTATATAATTATGCTTGACTTTAATAAATACTTAAAACCAGTTTCCAAAATGCATGCAACAATCTATATTCCTTTCACTGATGGGGAAGAGTTCTTTTTGCTCTATATTCTTGCCAAGACTTGACATTAATTGCCTTCTTAAGTGTGCCTACCCAGACAAGTCTGTAGGAATTTTGTTTTAATTGAAATTAACACAAATACTAATGAAATTAAGTACCTTCTGGTATGTTTACTAGCCATTTTAGTAAAGTGTCTATTTAAGTCTATTGTCCATGTTTCTATTGTGTTGTTTTGTCAATTTCATATTGATTTGTGAGAAGATTCTCTGTGCATCTGAATGTAAGCCCTTTTTCATTATGTTTATTGCAGATATGTTCTCTAAGTTTGTCTTGACTTCACTCTCTTAATGGTGTTTTTTGATGAACAAAAGTTCTTACTTTTAATGTAGTCTTATTTACCAGTCTTTGCCTTTATAATTAATGTTTTTTGTGTCTTGTTTAGGAATTCACTCCCTACTGACTTCATATAGATATTATCCTTTATTAGCTTCTGGGAAAATAGTTATGACTCTCACGTTTAGATATAATATCCAACTAAGTTAATTTTTGTATAAAATGTGAAGGAAAAGTCATTTATTTTCTTTTTTACTTGGAAATCCAGTTGGAAAGTACCATATAAAGTCATACGATGCAAAACAATGTTTCAGTGAAAGAGACTGAAAAGTGATAGTGGTCTTATAAGATTATAATGAAGTTGAAAAATTCCTATCACCTAGTGACATCATAGCCTTTGTAAGTGGTGATACTGGTGTAAACAAACCTACTACGCTGCTAGTCATATAAAAGTACAACACATACAATTATGGACAATATATAATACTTGATGATGACATTAAATGATTAACAGTTTATGTATTTATTATACTATACTTTTTAGCATTATGTAGCATATACTCTTGCTACTTATAAAAAGTTTGCTGGAAAATGGTATGCCGTTCTACACCAGCAATAGCCTCGTATATCATCACTTGATTATAACATTTTCTCTGAGCTTGGTTTAATCTCATGTTGTTTTGCACAGTAACATGCTGTACAGGAGTAATAGGCTCTACCATATAGCCTAGGCATGTTGTAAGCTATACCGTCTAGTTTGTATAAATACACTCCATGATGTTTGCACAATGAGAAAATCACCTAATGATACATTTCTCAGAATCTGTCTGCATTGTTAAGTGGTGCATGACTGAAACTAGAGGACCCTTCTTTGTTATATTGCAGTTTCATGTCTTTTCTAAATCAAGTACACACATGTGGGTAGGTTAATGGGACCTCATTCTGTTTCATAGGGCTATTATGAGTCAATATATCATAGTCTTAATTACAATGGCTTTCTAATAAGTCAAATATCTATCAAATAAGTTCTTCTGCCTTGTTCCTCTTCATTTTGTATTTTGGCTATTCTTAACCTTTGCATTTCCGTATATATTTTAGAATCAACTTGTCATTTGTGCTGCTTCCCACAAAGTCTCTCCTAAAACAAAGCTGGTAGGATTCTTATTGGAATTATATTGAATCAATAGGCCTATTCCAGAGGAATTATCTTCTTTACAACACTGTAGTCTTTCAATCTATAGATGTGGTATATCCATTTCTTTGGTCTTTAATGTCTCAACAAAATGTTACAGTTTTCTGCATAGGAGTGGGGGCTTGCATATCTTTAGCTAGATCTAGTCCATGGGACTTTTTAATGCTGTTTTAAACTATATATATATTTTTAAAATGTTTCTTGATTTTTGCCAGTATATAAAAATACAATTGATTTTTACATATCTAGTGTATATCTAGCAAAACATACTAAAATCACCTTTTGATTCTAACATATCTGTAGCTCCTCTTGGGCTTTCTACAATCACATTCATTTAATTTATTATTTTACTGCACTGGCTAGACCTAATACAATAATGAATGAAAGTAGTGATGTTCTTGTTTCCTATCTCAGAAGGAAAGCTTTCACAACTTTAAGTATGAATATAAGTACATATTTAAGTATAATGTTTTATGTAGATTTATTACAAATGTTTTATCATGTGAAAGAAATTCCTTCTATTTCTAGTTTATGAAGTGTTTTATTCTTAAATAAATATTAAAAGCTTATTAAATAACTTTTCCACATGTTTTGAGATTATTATACAATTATTCTCCTTTAGTCTGTTAATTTTGTTAGACTGATTAGGTTCCTAATATTAATTCAATGTTTAATTCATGAAACAAACCTAATTTTGTCATCATGCATAATCTTTTGCATTAATATTGATATATTAAGCATATATGCGATTGGCTTTTAATTTCCTTTATGATTATATCCTTATCAGGTGTGAATTCCACAATTATTCTGGCCTCAGAGAGCAAGTTGATGTTTCCTCTTCTCTTCTCTGAAAGAGCTTGCATAATATTGGCATATTATATCCTGAAACTTTTAGTGGAAGCCTGGCCCTAGAGTTTTCTCATCAAGGTTGTTGTGATCTATATATGTCATTAATTCATTTGCTAATCTTGTTTACATCTTCTATACTCTTGGTGATTCTAACTGCACACATTTTTAAATCTGCTTGCTCTGTTACTGAAATATGCATTAAAATCTTCTGTGATTTTGAATTTAATTAGTTACATAAATTTATATATTTTGATGCTATATAATTAGATATAAATAAAAAAGATTTTATATCTTCATGGTGGATTAAAACATTTATTATTATGAAGCACACATTTTATTTCTAATAATTTTTACCTTAAAGTTTGCTTTCTCTAATATTAATATCACTGCCTTAACATCCCTTTGGTAAGTGTTCACATTTTTTTCTATCCTTTTACTTTTAATCTTTTTTGCATCCTCACATTTTAAATACAATACTGATAAATAGCACAACATCAAGTTTATCTTTTAATAAAGCATTTCGTTCTTTTACATTTAATGTAATTATTGATACATTTGTGTTTAAATCTACCATTTTATGAAGTACTTTTTATTTATTTCATCTCACCTTTTAACTTTCTTTTCCTTTGGATTATTTTATTGCATTTCACACTCTGTATTAACTTGGAGATAGATAGTATTTACAATCCTCTTAATACTTGTCCTAAAGATTGCAACACATATCGCTGACTTATCAAAGTCTATTATTTTATTCAACAGATTTACCTTCTTCCCAGACCAGATAAAGTCCTCAGAAAATCTTACCTCACTTTAAACCTTCCTAATTTACATGTCATACTTATCAGGTATTTTATTAAATTATCTGTATATTTAAACCCAAGATATTATTATTATTATCATTATTATTATTATTATTGGTTTATACTGTCAATATTATTTTATATTCTCCCTCCACCCACAATATTTACCACTATGTTTTTCTTTCCTTCTTAATCTGCAACCTTTTGAGATTATTTCACATCTTTCTAAAAAATTCCCCTTACTATTTCCTTTAGCTAAGGTCTAATAGTGATGAGTTTCCTCAATTTTTGTTTGTCTGAAAATGTCATTTTGAAAGAATATTTTCATTAGATATATATAATTCTAATAGTTTGGCGTTTCATTGTTTTCTGGCTTATTTTTATTAGGAGTCAGCTCTGGAAAACAGTTGGGTGGTTCTGCAAAAGAATAAACAGAACTATCACATGACCCAGCAATTCCACTCCTATGTATATATCCATATAATTGAAAACAGGAATCCAAACAGATACTTGCACACCAATATTCAGAGTAACACTGTTCATAATAGCCAAAAGATAAAAACAATCTAAGTATCCAGAAAAAACATGGATAAACAAAATATGGCATATTAAATATTATGCAGTCATAAAAATAAAGTTCTGATATGCTACAATATGGATGAAACTTGAAAATATTATGAACAAATAAACCAGCACAAAAAGACTAATATAGTATAATTCCATTTATAAGGAATATAATAGGCAAATTCATAAAGACAAAAATAGAACAGAATGGAGTTATTGTTTAATGAGAGTATGGAGTTATGGTTTGGGATGATGAAGAGTTCTGGAAATAGATAGTGATGATAGTTGTACAATGCTGTGAATGTACTTAATGACACTGAATTGTACACTTAAAAATGGTTGAAATGGTAAATTGTATGTTATGTATATTTTACTACAGTAGAAAACAGAATTCGGCTCTCAGACCAATTGTTGCACCTTTGTGCATTAGTTTTTTTCTCCTGACAGCTCTAAAATTTTCTTGTTTTTGGCTTTCAGCATTTAAACTTTTTATTTGTTTTGCTGTAGAGGCCTGTTTTTATTTATCTTCCTTATAGTTCCTAGGCACCTTAAAAGTGAGGTTTTGTCTTTATTAACTTTGGAAAGTTCTCAGTCATTATCTCCTCAAATATTTCTTTTGTCCTACTTTTCCTCTCCTTGTCTTCTGGGACTCTCCAGGAACCTTAGACCTTCTCACTAGATTTTCTAAGTTCCTTATACTTTCTTATCTATTTCCCATCCTTTTCTCTCTAAATTTTATTTTGGATACTTTCTTCAATTTTACTAATTTTTTCTTCAACTGTATCTAAGTTCTCTATGCTTCGTTCTGCATATTTTGTGATCTATATTCTACCTCACAAATTCTCTCCATGATGAATCTGTCCATTGAGTTCTTAATTTCAGTTATATTTTTAATTCTAAAATTTCTACTTGTTTCTTTTTGAATTTTAACAACAAATTTTTCAATCTTTTATCTTCCTGCAAAATATTAAGTATAATCTGATAAATAAAGTATGTCTGGTAACTGCATTATGTCAAAATCCCATGTGTCTGTTTGTATGGTTTCCGTTGCTTTTATATATATATATACACACATATATATATATATATATACACACACCACATATATATATATATATACACACACACATATATATACATATATATACATATATATAAACAATATATATACATAGTCCATTTTGTCTTGCCTTTTTATGAAAAATTATAGAAATAATTTAAGGCTAGAAAGTTATTATCTTCCTCAAGAGGGGATTTTATAATGAAAACTTCAAGTTTGTGGAAGTACCAGCAGCAATCCAGGATAACCTTAAAACAATCAAATGATTTAAAGCTGGTGGTAATCCCTGAAAATGCTCATCTTCTCCTAGTTCTCTTTTTCTTCTAACTGTTGGAGTGCTAACCTTGTTGGACAAAGAGTTCACCACAATCCCTGCTTGGTGGGCCCTGGATTCTCATCGCTGCACCTCTGCTTATTCTAGGCTTAAAAAACATGGGCCAGCCTCTTCATTTCTGTCCCTAGGGGAAAGCAGCCCCAATTGCCGAGCTATTTCCCTAGGCCTCCACCCTTCCCCAGATCCTGGCCTGCTAATTCTTATTTTGCTAATTTTGAGATGCTCTCATGCATTTTTAAAATCAGCTTTTTAAGTTGTTCTAGAAGGAAAGTTGATTAAAATACTAGATGACAATCTAGACCCCAAGTTTACTATTCCTTGAGAATTTCTGTTTACACAAAACTTAAGAAGAACTTTATGAGGAAAAGCATGACTGTTTTTGGAGGAATACATTATAGTTTTGAATAAATCCTCCCAAAAACTCAATGTAAATTTTTGTGAGCAGTGTGTTATAGAAGGAACACATTGCCTGTCACCTACATTAGTATTAAATGAATTAGAGCTATCTGGCTCTCTGATCAACTGATTTCCAAAAGTGAGAGTGAGGATGAAAATTTTCTAGAAAACCACTTAGGAAGACACTGCTTTTCTTTTTATTACCTAATTAATTTTCCAGATAGTGATATTTTATTTACTTCCAAACAGATGTGCTTCATTTTATTATTACTCTCATGAGAAAATCATGTGTGAAAAGCAAGACATAATGTTTTTGAGAAAAGTTCTGGGCAACTTGCTAGTGAAACGGAATAGCCATTTGAATTTCACCTGCTATATCAGGAACCTATCAGGGATCCCATCAGCAACCTATGGCTATAGGTCAGATCCAGCCAAAGATTGTTTTTGGCATAGCCTGCAAGCTAAGAATGGTTCTTATATTTTAAAAGGTCACACCCACACACCAAAGAAACATATGTGGTAAAGATCATATATTGTCTATCTAGCCCTTTACGGCGGGGGGTGGGGGGGTGGGGAAAGTGCTGATCCCTGCTTTATATCATCTTGACAAAGCCTGTAAAGGTTCTAAGAATTTTACCCTACTTGCAAGCTAACATGTTAGCTTGCTATAGTTTCATAGATGCTGGTAGAAGACATGAGACTTCAGATCAGAAACAAAGGACTTTATTACTGATGGCGATATCAGTCAACAAAATGTCGGCATTAGCACCAGTTCACTAAGACTCAGTTCCTACAGGGCAATGTGAAGAGAGCCAGGTAACACATGCACAACAGTGGTTTTAAGGTTGTAGTTAAGGGAACCTGAGCTGAGGGAATCTGAACCTTCTATAATGAACGGTGAGATCATAACTACTCTTTGCTTCAGAGAAACATTATCTCAGCCTTCCAAGACTGTTAGCTATACATTCAAGAAAAGATAGCCTGGAACAAAAGAAGTCAATGTCTCTGCTTGCAAGACATGCAGAAACACAACAGGCACATGGAAAATTATCTCCCAATAAATATAAACTTGTATCTACAGCTACCACCTTTCAGTATGTTATGATAGCTAATTCACTCCAAAAATTGATCTAAACCAAGAAAGTGTAAAGTATTTTCAGTATTCTCTTAAGGAGTAGGGAAAAGAATATATAATTCCTCATGACTATTTCTAAAGGCAGTTTAAAATCCTAACATTTAAAAAAATATTTTCACTTATATGTGGAATCTAAGGCACTAAAAGAACAAACTAATCAAAAACAGATTTGCAAATATAGTGGACAATTTGGTGATGGACAGAGGGAAGGGGGTTTGGGGGACTGGAAGAATAGGGTAAAAGGTTAAAGAAGTACAAATTAGTAGTTGATAGTTGGTCATGGGGATGGGGAGCACAGCATAGGGAATGCAGTTAGCATTAATATGTTGGTAGGTGGAGGGCCAGGGGACAGAGGGAGCAATTAGGGGGATCGTTTTATAAACTATATAGATGTCTAACCAATGTACTGTATACTTGAAACTAATTAAATATTTATTAAAACATTGTTTTCAGCTATTTTTAAATTTTTGCTATTTAGACGGGTCCAGGTAATTGATAACTTATTCTACATTCATCTTCTAACATCTTTATTGATTTTTACATTTTCTTTAGTGGAGGTACAACACTATACCATGCTTAAATCAACTTTTAATACTATACTGTAAGTGTTTTTTTTTTTAAGTTATCCTAGAATTTAATGAGAAATATACATTTTAGAGAACTTTAAATATTTTAGAGACTTTTTTCAATGTATGACTTAACTGGTATTACAGTTTTATTTAATTTCTAGAAGTAGAGCCAGCTAAACATTTCTTTTAAAGCATTATAATTGGGACAGTGTTTAAGTAAAAATTAAAACAATTAAAAATACTTTTTCAAAAGATAAAGTTTTACAAGGCTATAAACTAGCCTTTATTTATTGAAAACAATAAGCTTTATAAAATTGGGACTCTTTCAGAAAATCTGGATCATCTTTGAACATCAGATATGGGATAATTAGAATTCCCTCTGTCCATTGTAAAAGTATCTTAACCCCGCAAACAAAAAGCTTGAGGTCCAGTCTAAACTGGCCAGATGCTACTATTGGATAGGCCTGAGCTAAAGAACTCTGGAGAAAATAAGATTAGTTTGAGGGACAATGTGGAATCTCATGTTTTCAACTAAGCCTTATCTGGTAGCTTTGAGCTCCTAGCCTACTGAGCAAAAAAACACTAAAAGATTTGATGTTACACTAGCTTAATTTTACTCAGTAATTTGTAAACAGCTTTAAGACATACAAAAACAAAAATATAAACTAAAAAAGTTTTGCATGATTAGTTCCCCACTACTTATAAGTGTTACTATTTATACTTATCCAGTCTCTTTACTTATTTGGGTTAAAAAAGAAGTCACTTTAACTGAGAAATAGTAAGAGCTAGGTTCACATGTATCATTTTCATATAGTCAAATACACATTTTTATGTCCTTCAGTGTTTTGATAATCTTTGTAAATCTATCATACTTTAACTTTTCTATTAAATTATCTATTACAGGTTTTCTATGGCAAATTTTGACTATGGAAAAAGGCCATATAAATCAATTTCATTCATTCATGGCAAACCAAAATTTATCCATGAATAAACTGTTATAAGAAATACTGGAACTTCTGACAAATTTTGATACAGATGGGGATCTGTTGTTTGAAGGTAGGTAGGAGAAAAGGTATTCTCTACCTTCTTAGAGAACATACTTTAAGTCTAGTAATATAACGTTCTTTACTAATAATACTTGCCTATCCATCGACTTTTAGGACAACTGAAGAAAAAAGGAGGTAGTCGTCATTTAAATGTTTAACACATTTTTGTTTTGTTTTGATAGCCAAAATTCATTAGATTCATTGTATACTTTGAACTACAGCAGTTCCTTCTAGAATCTTCTCACAGACTTATTTGCACACACACAAAAAAGAGGCTGAGCTATATGTGAACTAAATTTAGCTGTCTTTATAAAGTTATAAAACAAATGGCAACATATGAGAGCCTTCTAAGTAATTTGAAAGTTATATACAACACAAATATCATAAAGACTATTAAAATGTATGCACAAAAGTTATAAACAAAGTATAAAACTTAACAAGAAAGTAGGTAAAATATTTGCAGCACATAATAGACAAAAAGTTAATTTATAATGATATTACAAGTCATCAAGAAAAATTCAATTATCCAATAGAAAATAGGCAAAGGGTATTAACAAGCAGTTAATGGGAAAATGGACTCATGCTCAACTTCACTCACAATTAATTAAATGCAAACTAAAACAAATTATATTTTTCAACCAGCAGAATGGTAAACATAAAATATCCTGATAATACACACAATGTTGGCAAAATAGCAGTTAATAGAAATGCAAACTGATACAACTTTTTGGAGGGCAATTTTGAAATATCTATCAGAATTTAAAATGCTCATACATTCTGAACTATAATTCCATAGATTGGAATTTATCTAATGAATACATTATCAAAAATTACAACATGTATGTTATAATGTATGTATGGATCCATCATTGGTAATAATAAAAACCTGGAGATGACCTAAAATCCATCAATTAATCTGCCTGATTAAGTAAATTATTATATACTGAATTAAGTTGATATTATTTAGCATTGCAAAGAAAGAATCATATATGCTGTTAAAGTAAAAAAAATACCATATGCATTATGATCTATTTATGAAGGATACAAAAACTGTTAATTAGGCAGTCAATTAAGGCAGAACTTTAGGGAGAGGAATAGAGACTTTGTTTTTCACTTTATATCTTTTTGTCTGATTTAAAATTTTATTTTACCATATATATCGATGCATTATATATTTATATTCTATATCTATATTATATATTTGATATACATCATATATCTCTATTTATATTATTTTATAAATATATTAATATAGATTTGTATAAATATTAGATATTAATATAAAATGTATTATCTATTATTGTGTTATTAATATTGCATAATTTATAACATAACATATATGCTATATATAGTATATAATATGTAATGTTTTCTGTATTATATTATATATTAATATATCTCATCTACATTGAAATACCTTTTTAAACCAAAGACTGGAAAAGAATGGGCGTCTATCTTTTCTAGATTATTTAAAAATTATTTTATAACAAAATACAATATCATATCGTAGCTTACTAAATTTGTTTTCCTCTCTCGACACTTTTAGCAAATATTTTAAGACATGATAAAGAACCTTAAAAATAATACCATTTTTGATACGACCACCGGAAAACTGTTTGTCATCTATGGTTTGTCACCTTCTACAGATAGTCTGTCATCATGTATCAAGGATGAAAACATACCCTATGAACCAGCAATACCCTCCTAGATATATGCCCCATAGGAATTTACATACATATTCTCAATGATATATAATGAAATGTTCACAGCAGACATGCTCAGAATAGCAAAAATAAGAAAAAACTGGAAGCCACCAAAATATTTACCAACAGTAAAATGGCCACATCAATTGTAGTATATCAATACAAGGTAATACTATAATGTGGTGAAAATAAATGCACTATGACACATAAAACAATATGGATTAACTGCACAAACATAATGTGAAAAGAAAAACACAAAAGAAACATACCGTATAAATCCATTTATATTATGTTTAGGGGTATATACACAGACAGTAAAACGAAGGAAATGACTATCACAAACCGAGAGTGGTATAAAAGGGCTATGAGCCGGAAGGGGCACTCTGGGGGCTTCTCAGGCCCGGCAATACTATGTTTCATGACCTAGATGCTGATTTGTAGCAATATGTCAGAATGTAAATGTATGTTTTAAACATTTCCTTGTATGTCATGCATAATTAACATCACAAAAATAAAACAAATACCCAATACCATTCTGTTTCAAAACCATGGTTCCCAGAGACCAATATCCTATCATTCCAAAGGCTATCTTTATGCAAATTTCCAAGGAGTCATCCTTATGCTTGCAGGATGAATTCTAAGGTTAGGCATTTATAGCACCAGAATAATATACAGAGAGACTGAAAATGAAACTGTGTCCAAACAATCACAATGAAAACCAGTACCAATACTGAGAATAGATTCTATATTTAGATGAGAAGATAGAACTTCTGATTCCTTCTTATTAGATATTTAATATTCATTATTCATTCCTAAATCAGATATAGACCATTCCTTTTCAAGAAATTATGTTTCCTGATTAACTTACTTCATAAATCACAAATCTTCTTAAAGAAGCATATGAAGATACCCTTCCTATCATCATTGTTCATATTCACCTAGCCTGCACAGAAAGAATCAGAGCTAAACAAAAGAAGTACATGAAGCAAGTCAAGAGGCTTAAAATCATGTACTTAAAAAAAAAAAATCTCGACTCATGCTCCAAATCCAAATATATGGTGGTGGTGATGGAGAGGAGAAACAGAAGCTTTGAATGGCTGTGGTACACACACACACACACCCATTTTGAAAGAGGTGAGCCCCTTTAAATGATAGCTATGTGTTAATTTACACTTAATATTTTAGGTTCATTTTCTGTTCCATGTTCAACATAATTACCATTTTAAGGCTAATATTAGAATGTAGGTTTCTATCTACTGGCAGGATTCATCTTCACAGGGAATTCCAGAACCCCATGGGTTTTGACTATCCTCATGATTGCAAGGTAAAAGATTATATTTCCTAACCTGTTACACATAGCCAAGTACCTACATTTTGGCCAATGAGTATGTGTGTGTGTGTGGTGTTAAGAAATTGTTTTTTTACACTCTCTAGTTCCCTCTTCCTATTGACTAGAAAATAGCAAGAAATGAAGCAATTGCTTCTGACCCGGAGATGAGAGCCTCCTGATGAGAATGGCAGATCTGCTTGGCCAGCTTGAGAAGTATCATTCCTGGACTGTTATCTGAGTAAAGATAAACATCTACCTTATTTAAACATTAATATTTGAGGATACTGTTAAAGTAGATTTTAACATAAAAGCCTAAATATTCAGTTAAATTATCTGAAAAAAAAAAGTCAAATCTTGCCTCATACCAAAGCAAAAATAAATGTCATAGGAATTAGAGGATTAAAGATAAAACCTTTAATTGAAACATATATACATATTAATTTTATATACATCATCTTGTGATGACAAAGGCCTTTCTAAGCATTACATCAAAGGTAAATATAATGAAGAAAAAGATTGAGATACTTGATGGCAATACATGTTAAAAATAATTGAATTTCAACAATATGATGAACAAAACTACCATGAAACTTTGACAAACTGAAGATAACCAATTTAGTTTAAGTCTGTGATACATAAAAAGCTAAAAAATTCTAAAAAAAACTTTAGAAAAATGGCAAAGAACATTGTATTAATACTGATTCTTGGCTGCAGGCCATAGGAACTAACTCTGGTTAACAGAATAAATTACTGAGAGAATATAGGGAAGTTAAAAAATGAAGAACTGGATGCAAAAAGGACAAGAGAAGTAGTTCCAGAGGGTGTTGGTAGCAGGAGCACTTAAACAGTTTTCCTCGAGTGTTACCACTGGAATAAACAGGCAGTTTTCTGGAAACAGACTGAGTGGAGGATGGCATATGAAGGTTTGCTGGGTAGTGGTCTCAGGACATATACACCTGTAAGGAAATGAGGAAGGCAGGAATTGGGCAGAGAGCAGACCCACAATGAGGATGCAGCTGAAGCCTGGGCCAAACCTACAGGGTGCTCTTTGGAGTATTCCCAAATGGAGGCAAAGGCTTTATATTGTCTCTTTAGCTAGTTGCTTTGGGCTGCCAGAGGCAAGGCAATTTTCTAGTGAGGTATGAACAGCTATTAGTCCCAGCAACTGGACTTATTTTCTGACTTTATACCATTCAAAATTCAAAATTCTTAGGAAAGCCAGACTGGCACATTTGGCATGTGTTCACAATTTGGCTGGGGTCAGGCAAGTCCTTCTATGTCTTTCCACAACTGCACAGACAGGTCATTCCCACACCCCACCAAAAACAAAACAAAGCAAACAAACAAATCATTTGTATGCTATTACCAAAACAAGGCAGAATGGAAGCCAGACTTTCAGGATACAGCAAATGTCTGCTACAGCTATCAAAAAGCAATTCAGAAATAATGATATCTAAATGATTTATAAATGTTAAAAAGCTCACCCTCACTAGCAGTCAATAATCTGAAAATTAAACCATCTTTTGCTAATCAGATTGACAGAGATAATGATCTTTCTTAAAATTTGTAAGGAGATTGTAAGATAGGCATTCAAATACAATGCCAATAGAATAAACTGATATAACCTTTCTGAAAATCAATTTTACAACATACACCAAATATTTTAAAAATGCACATATCCTGCAATTTCACTTCTAGGAATTTATCCTAAGGAAATAATCGATTATGAAGAAAGGTATATGCACAAAGATATTCAATGCAGTATTGCTTACTATAATGATAAAGGAAATAAATGAAACATTCAAAAATAGGTGCTAGATTCAGTAAATTATGATAAATCCAAATGATGCAATATTATGCGGCCATTAGGAATCATGCAGTTTCAAGACATTTTTATATATACAGAAAGATGTTCATGTCACTGATGTTTTAAAAATTACAAAATAATAAGTCATTTTGTATTATCATAAACCAAAAAGTAAATGTTATTTTAGGGTATGGCATAATAAGTGCTACTTCCCTTTGATTTTTTTCCCTATGGCTTATCTATTAAATGTGTATCACTTTTATAATTCAAAAATAATATCAATATCAGATTCATTGCTCTTATAAATACAAAAATTTTGATTTATAGTCTAGTAATTTTATGTCTTTAGAAATGGGTTGATATAGAGGTGGATTTGTAGCTCAAATTTCTTTAAAAAAAGAAGAGTTGACACCCAGGGCCATATCTGAAGTCAGATGTGGAAGCCCAAAGTGAAAACAATTACTTCAATGATAAAAATCTATTTTACTGTTATAATCATCAATCGTTGTTTCTTTAACTATTATATTGAACCTAATAGTTTTGGGTGCACATTTAAAGGAAGATTAAATTACTTGGAAAGGGTCCAGAGGAAAGTAATAAAATAATTACATACTTAGAAATTGGGCTCTATAATGACATGCAAGAGGAAACCATTTAGGAAATAAAACCAAAAATAACCTTACATTTTATGGGTTACCATAACCTCTGAAGAATAGGACAAGCAGCAGAAACGTAAATTGTTAGAAGAATAATTTAGTTTAGCCATTGAGAAGAATGCCCTGTTCTCTGAGTATTTTTAACATGTCTGATACTATGGCTGTAAGAACTTGTAACCATTAGAATGTTACTAAAGGAAAAAAATGTTTTGTACAGATAGAATAATTACTCAATTTTTTAAAGTAGGGGCTTACAACCTAATACTTTAGGATTCCATGTTTATGATTTTTCAAATTTCGGTCATCTTAAACAATTATAAAAACATCTCAATTATATTTGTAATTTTTGAAAGTGAAAACATGAGTTAATCACGAAGGAACATAATAGAAGATTTAAAAAATAGATATTTTTCATTAATTGTGAAGAAAATGTGGTATGGAATTTAGTCATGGGATACATTACAATATTTACTCCATAAAGGAGTGGCAATTTAACTATTAAGGTATGTGTTTTGTAAGTGTTGGTGTGTGTGTGTTTTAAACCTCTATTTTTAATGCAATACAGTGAATGCAGACAAAACATTCCTAAAGTACACCTTTTAGTATATAATATAATTTAGTATGTAATAGTTTTAGTAACATATCATTAGTTCTAAAGAGCCTGGTAGGAGAATAATGGATTTAAGGTGAATAAGAAAGAAATCCTTAGTCTAGGCTGTCATTCTATCTTCCAAATAAGTGGCAGTAAAATAATGACATTAACAACTGTTTTAAGAGTCCAAAATTTGTAACAGAAAAAAATAGCTTATGTGCTACTCAAAAAAGCACTGAAATGTCTCTCAAAAAAAACAAAACAAAACACAAAATTTGAAACCTAAATAGGTCATAAAAAAGATACAATTTTAAAGGTTTGTCTTAGCATTTTTAAAAATAAAATATTAAAAAATTTAAACATTTAATAATTATATACATTAGGGTTTACCATGTATCAGGCACTGTTCTAAGCACTTTACTGATAGTAATTCATGTAATCGTTGTAACTCTATGAGGTAGCTAAATTATCACTATTTTTCAAATGAGGAAACTGAGGCACAGAGGTCACACTTGCCCAAGTTCACATGACAAGTAACTAATGAAGCTGAGATTCAAATCTAGGCAGTCTGGCTATGGAGACCATGATTCTACTATTTCGTAAAAAGTATACACTTCATATATTAATATTTGAAAACAATTTTGAAGTTTGCAAATGTTCACGGACTGCAGAATTAGAAGTATAAAAGTAAATCAGTGCAGATGGAAAATAACTTTTCCAATACAAAATGTGAAAGAGACTTCCTTGATTAGCTTTATAATATACATTCATAGGTGGAAGTGGGAAATGAGAAAAGACAGAGGTTACATTTATTTTAAATGCATTCATCATGAACTTTTCGCTTGGATTAGCAAAACATAAGGTTTAAATTCAATAAACCCTTGGGCTGTCTCTTTTAAAATATGATTTTAAATATTAGAGAAAAAGGACAATCAGATTTTGATTAATTCTATGACTGACTTGAAAATATTTGTAATATTTTTAATTAAAGAAGAATGTGATTGGGACTTGGCAAGAAAACAAAATTATGACAGCCTTAGTTTTTCTCATCAATCTTTTTTTTTCCTTGATAGGATAATTACTTTATTTCTCAATGAAATACCATTGACCTAATCTGTATGCTAGTAAAAATAGGAAAACCATAACCAGGTAGAATATGAGCACAGAAAATCTAACTAAAACTCACTGTAAAAAAAAAAAAAATGGAGCTGATTTTAAAGGCTCTACGTGGTTCTCATATGTTCCAATGCTACAGATATGAAAAGTTGTAGGTCTAACATAATTTATATCTCCTTTGAGCATTTGTGAAATGAAAGGCTTGGAATAACCTAAGTCCCTTCTAGTTATAAAATTCTAAATATATTCAACACATAGTACTAAGTACATTGGAACCTAAATTGCCAAAAGCTGACCTTTTGGAAAATGAGCAAAACAACTTAGGTACTTCATTATGGCACTGACAATGAGTCTATTCTCAAGGTTAGTCTCTAAATTGACACATGGTAAATCTAATAACCAAATGCTTGCTGAGTAAAAAGGAGACCTCTCCTGACAGTGTTTCAATTAGTTTCACTTGCATATTTTGATTATATCTTCTGGAATCTTTGCTCTCTCTCTCCCATTACTCTCCCAGTACATAGGTTAATAAATATCACTAAGTTCAGTATTCTATATTCACCTCTCATCTTTTTCCACCTCTTGGTTCAATTAATACAGCTAATTTTACTTTGAAAATGCCTTCATCTGGTCTTCTCAACCCTCAGGCCTCTCCTTCTTTTATTTAGTCATTAAATGTTGGAATTACGCAAGGCTGGGCTCTAGGCTTTCTTTTGAATTCTATTCTTATGCTGTTCAATATGGTAGCCACTAGGTCATGGGGCGACTCTCCAATTTTCCCCCACAAAATAACTAGAGAGACTTTTAATAAATGTAAATCTGATCATGTACCTATCTATTTGGAAACCCGTTAATGGTTTTATAGGGCTTTCAGTATAGACAGACTCATCTCATTACTCTTGCCCTTAAATCACTATTTAACAAAACTGGCTCCAAGCTTCTTAAGACAGCTTCTCATTCCATGAGGGCTTTTGCACACAATATTTCCTTTTTTTGAAACTCCCTTGTTAAGTTATAGTTTAATCTTAAGCATCCTTCAGACTTCAGCTGAAAGTCATTTCCTCCCTAAGTCTAGTCCTTCTATTTTGCATTCTCATTGTACAACGTTCCTCTCTTTGTCCTAGAACTTTTCACTATGCACTTACACAATTATCCCTCTACATTTGTTTCCTTCAACAAACAACTCAGGTTGAGCTCTGATTTCCCTCCCAACGAAGGCTGCTTCATTCACCATCATCTCATCTAAGAAAATAGCAACACCATTCTTTTATTTGCTCAGGCAAAAACTCATGGATTCTCTTTCATAATCCATTATCCATCAGCAAATTCTATTGCTGCCTCAGAATTCAATCATTTTCTCACCATTATCACTGCTACCCATCATGGTCAAAGACACATCATCACTTCTTGAATTTTTGTATTACTTCTTAACACTTCTCTTTGCTTCTTTCCTTAACCCCACCACTTACCCCTTGTATATTTTTTAAAAGGCAACTAGACTGGTCATTTAAATATACATCAAACCATGTCACTCCTCTACACAGACCCTCCAATAACTTGCCATCTGTTGGGGACAGAATGGTGTCCCCACCCTCATACCCCCATCCATATGTTGAAGCCCTAATCTATGTGACTGTATTGGAAATAGTGTCCTTAAAGTGATTAAGATTGAATAAGGTCATAAGCGTGGAGACCTGAATAGACAGAACTGGTGTCCTTGTAAGAAAAAGAGACACTAGAATTCTCTTTACCATGTGAGGACACAAAGAGAAGGTAGAGGTCTGCAAAACAGAAAGAGACCTCTCCTCATCAGAACCTAACCATGCTGGCACTCTGACTTTCCAGGTTCTAGAACTATAAAAAAATATATATATCTGTAGTTTAAGCCACCCAGTCTATGGAATTTTGTTATGGAAGCCCACTCAAAGTCAAAGTTCAATAGCCAAAGAGGTCCTACACATTTTGGTCTGCCATGCCCCCAACCTGTAAACTCTCTGACCGGATTATCTTTAATTCTCTCCATGCTTTAAGCAGCTTCAGCCACACTGGCCTACATGCAATTCTATGAACACATTAGACACACTCTCACCTTTGGGCTTTTGTTTTTCCTCTGCTTGCAATATTTACCCAGTTGTATCACTCACTTCCTCACTCAAATGTCAGCTTCTCAGTGAGGCTATTCTATGAAAAATTTTACCACCTCCATTTCACATATCTTATTCTCCTTTCCTTAGCACTCCAAGCATGCTCTATAATTCCATTTTTATGTTTTATATTCCTCTAGCATGCTATACATTTTATCTATTTATCTTGTTTATTGCCTCACCCTCTTCCTCCCCTCCCTTCTCTCCCTAGACTACAAACGCTGTAAGAGAGGGATTGTTTTGCTCACTGCTACATCCGGAGAACACAGAGCACCTCATAGTAGGTGCTTACCATTTGTTCAGTTCAATGAATGTTGAATTCCAACAGCCACCTAATTAGCTCTGGAGCTAAGAGGCACCACACAGATCAGCTACTAAGGCCGAAATCCCTTAGTAGAAATAGAACTGCTTAAAGGACCACCTGATTTTTCTGGCCTCTTCTGGTTTTCTTAGTATAACTACAGCTCAAGAGGAGATTTAAAAACTGTGGCTACATGATCCAAGAGTGGTCCCTTCTTCTCTTCATCTTTACAATAGAGATAATAAACTGAGATGAAAGATGGGCAAGACAAATAAGATCACGGTTATGACAATTTTTTGAGACCTGGTTGCAGCTTTCTTCACAGTACTGTATTTCAAAACAGTTCTGCAAACTCTGGGGCTGTCTGATCATATTTCCAGGGTTCGGCAAAGGATGTTTATCCACGTAAATACAATTTAAAAATACATAAATGCAAATACATTCGCAAAAGACAAGTGATAGAAGAAGCCATCCATTGTTATCTGTTTTCATGTAGGGCTGTGGGTAAAATTTAAGTTAAAAATGGATTCTGCTAAGAAAGTTGCAGAATAACTGCCTCTTCCTACGTTTTACACTAATAGACTTGCAAAAGAGCATCAGTTTTAATGAAAACAGAGGAATTCTTCACAACCTAAACCACGCTGAAACTTCCCGGATTGTTACTGCTCTCATTAGATCCATTTCAGAACTTCCTATCATTTTGGAAACGCCTCAAGTTAAAAATTGTCCTGAAACAATAAGGTATCACAACTACGCTCCTTTCTCACCTTCAAACATCACAGCTTTAAAAATAAATGTGTCACTGTAAGTGTAGACACACCCACTGCATCACGACTGCAATTAGTCTCTGGTTATGCAAATCTAACGCTGCCAGGCGGGTGAATTTACCGCCTCAAACGCGGCACAGAGGAAATCCTGGTTTCCCCTAGGCTCCGGCCTGTAATGGGTGCGGGGAGTCGCGGCGAGCAGGAGCTCGGAGGAGGCCTCACCGAGGGGCGCACCTCGCCCGCAACTCCGGAAGCACCAGAGAACGGGACAAAGCCCCCGGGATCACCCGGAGGAGCCGGGCGCAGCCGGCGGCTACAGCACCGCCGCGGGTACCACGCGCCTGAGGGAAGCGGCCCTGTGGCCCTGCAGCATCTCGCGAGATCTCGCCGGCTCAGCCCAAGTATTGCGAATCCAGAACTTAAAAAAAAAAAAAAAAAAAAAACCAGTGGCTGAGCTCCCCAGAGCCGCCGCTGTGGTGGCAACTGCCGCGGGAGCATCAACAATCGGCGCGCGCCGAAGCAGGTCCCGCGCGCCCCGTCGCCAGCCGTGCCGGGAGTCATCCGCAGACGCGGCTGCAGTGGCCTGGGTTGCCGGCCCAAAGACGTGCAGCCTCAGGGGCGGGGAGAGAGGGAGGCGGCAGGGGGCCTGCCCCTCATCACTGCAGAGCCGGGCGGGGGAAAGAGGTGGGGTGGGAGGAGGGCGACGGAAGAGGAGGTAGCGGCGTGGAGATCTTCCCGGCGACGGCGGTCAGGCGGCGCGTGGCCGCGCCCGCTCCCTTGTCCCGCTGCTCGCGCTGTCCGAGGCCGCGCGCAGACTGGCCGGACGCAATCCTTGCGCGGGCCGCTCGCGCGTAGGGTCGCCAAGCCCCCCAGCGGGGCCGGGGCGCCTGGGAGCGTCCGCCGAGCGCCACCGCAGGACCACGGGTGGGCGGGCTGAGGGGCGGAGGAGCCTCGGGCCCCGCCTCCCGCGTGCTGCAGCGGGAGCCGCCACCGCCGCGGCCCCGCCGAGGCTTTAAACAGCCGGGCCCGCCCCGCTCCCGCTGCACTCGCGCGCTGACTCTGCTGCCGGCAGCGTTTGTGCCGGCCCGGGCTAGCGGCGGACAGCTGGCGGCCGGGAGAGCGACTCTCTCCGCTGACGTTGCGGCCGCGGCCACCGCCGGCCAGGGGCGCGGAGGGCGTGCAGCCTGCGACGTCCGCCAGGCTCTCACGGTCTGTCGGGGGTCGGGCGGCGATGGAGCCGGGGCCTACGGCGCCCTCCTCTGGCTCCCCAAGGCTGGCCGGGGTCGGGGAAACGCCGCCAGCCGCCGCGCTGGCCGCCGCCGGGGTGGACCTGCCAGGCACGGCGGTGTCCTCGGTGCCGGAGGATGCTGCAGCCGCTAGCCAGGGCGGCGGCGGAGTCCGCGGTGAGGGCGCCGCGGCGGCAGGGGACGGGCTGGGCAGACCCCTGGGGCCCACCCCGAGCCAGAGCCGCTTTCAGGTGGATCTAGTTTCTGAGAACGCGGGGCGGGCTGCGGCGGCGGCGGCGGCGGCGGGTGTTGAGGCGGGGAGGAAGGAGACCCCCACGGATGGGAAAGCCAGCGGCGAAAGCGGGCCGGCGAAAGGCAGCGAGGAAGCCAAGGGCCGCTTCCGTGTGAACTTCGTGGACCCCGCTGCCTCCTCGTCTGCGGACGACAGCCTGTCGGATGCGGCGGGAGTCGGAGGTGACGGGCCCAATGTGAGCTTCCAGAACGGCGGGGACACCGTGCTGAGCGAGGGCAGCAGCTTGCACTCGGGCGGCGGCGGCGGCAGTGGGCACCACCAACATTACTACTATGACACTCACACCAACACCTACTACCTGCGCACCTTCGGCCACAACACCATGGACGCCGTGCCCAGGATCGACCACTACCGACACACAGCAGCGCAGCTGGGCGAGAAGTTGCTCCGGCCCAGCCTAGCGGAGCTCCACGATGAGCTGGAAAAGGTGAGCTCTCCCGGCCCTCTCCCTGCGGCCCTCTCGCCAGCCCTCCCTCCTTCCCCAACCCACTGGTCCGCGCTGACCGCGGCATGTGGCCGCCAGCTCCACGGGTGAGGTGGTTGGAATGGACGTGCACGACCCGCTGGCATCTCTGGATTCAGCTGTCAAGAGTGGAATTGCAGAGGAATGTAACTTAACCTCTTAAAAGTTTGCAGCGGGTTAGGCTAGTTACGTGATACAGGAGAGGCTGCATTTAACAACCTTCCTCATCCAGTTATATATCTCATGTATGCTTTCTCATCCACGCTTAACAATTACCAGTCCTTTGAATGACAGTCATGCTTGTGGGCCCCGGGAGGGGACCGTGCAGAGGTTTAGGTGAGTACTTCTCTCGGAGAGGGTGGCGAGCACCTACCATCTGTGTCTTTTTTAAAGGTTGTAATATTTGACTTATGTACACCCATTAGGGGTCCCAAGAGTGGGAAACTTTAGTGTTGAAAGAAAATTTTAACAGGGTGTGTTTGTGGTTTATGAATTATTAAAGCTTAATTCCTGCAATCTTGAATATACAAAGATCATAAATCTTGGGACATGCTGTTACTGATAATGGCATAAATCCATCTTTTAATGTAAACCTTTTGGGTTTACAGAAATAGGCGGGTGGGGAGGGCAGAGTCTAGAGAGAGAGGAAAGAGGGAGGGAAAAATAGAATTGTTTTTTTCTGTGGAGGAAGTCCAGAAAGACTTTCTGGGGTCTTGCATAAGTAAGTAGTGATTATACTCTGTGAACAGAAAGCCAACCCTCTAAATTCTATTGATTTCTGTGATTCTGTTATGGCCATGTATGACATGTTTCTTTAGGGTACAAAATTGTCATTTTGTGATAACATAGATGCTTTTGAGATTCAGTTAATATTTAACTTTTTTATCAGTTAGGATTACTTGAAGTCTGCTTTTACAGTGTGTAATGACTACATGATGGAATTTTGTGAATGCAAAGAGTTGGTACCATACAGGTGGAAATAATCATAGCGAGGAAAAGTTTATGAAAGTATGTAATTTATTTTGGATATGATTATTTTAACTCATACAGTCATTTTATACAAGACCGTACTTGTCCCAATGTTTGAATGTAACATTCATACAGTTTGAAATAATTACATAGGTCCTAACCCTTACAGCTTATCGATTGTTTAAAAGCTTGACATCATTTAGCTTTGGATAATACCACTCCTGTTATTCCATTGTGGTATTTTGTCATATCAGAAGAAAAACAATTTTTAAAACACTACTTTCATTCATACTTCTGTAGTTTCTCTCAAACCTATTATTCCTTTCAAAACTCAAAAATCTTTGTAAAGTAGATATGTAGCTGGCAATATTCCTTTTTTAAGAGAACATTTATTATTGGAACTAGTATACGGATACATTTCATATTTATTTCAACAAAGCCAAGTAGTTTAGCAGTAAAGCACTCTATATTTACCTATGAGTTTTAGTAAGGCTTTTTTAATAAAGATATTGTATTTCTTAAACTTGTATGTTTCATAGGAAAGGTTTTGTTATTTTAAATTTAGTAACAAAAAACTTCAGTTTTTTTTTTTTATCTGCTTGTTTGTTTTGGCATCTTGGGTTAGTTTACAATGTCTAAAAAAGAGCACCGGTATTGTTAGCTGTGTAGTAGCTGAAGTCACCCAACTTGTCAATCTCAGCTTTCAGGGTTATTTTGCAGAGTAGGAAAAAAAAATGCTCATAAAGGCCCATATTCAGTGCCTGGAAAATAATGGCTAGGGTAGTTATTTCGATCTTATATTGGCCCTTCAGAAAGTACCTAAACTCTAAGATTTCACTTTTAGGTTCTCTTCTTACATTGTTAAATGAATATTTATAAAATGTTATGTTCAGAGTTTCATTTATGGGACAGGTAGTATAATGAGTTCTTGGTAGCTTTTTATCCTCTACCATTTGGGTTCTTTATGGCCAAAAAAAGGTTATTAGGTTAACTAAGCATAGAACCTCACATTAAAGATAATTTTGTTTAGAATTTAGCAAATGAATTAAAGAAATATTTCATGTTTTGGAGTACAATACAAATCGGGCTACATAGA
Organism: Eonycteris spelaea; assembly: GCA_003508835.1. Taxonomy (NCBI): domain Eukaryota; kingdom Metazoa; phylum Chordata; class Mammalia; order Chiroptera; family Pteropodidae; genus Eonycteris; species Eonycteris spelaea. The sequence goes on from PUFA01000175.1 coordinate 2,111,881, forward strand.
TATACCGCTGTTAGAGCAGGAGAGATGATTGCATGGGTTGGCCAGATCCCCTAAGTTATATTTCACCCTGTCTAGATTGATTTCTATCTCCTTAAAACCTCTTCTAATGCTTCTAGCCCTCAGTGAACCATAATATTTAGAATTTTATAACATTTAATTCCAGCACTTTGAATGTCAGTGTACTTTGGTCACTAAGTGCTCAAGTATCTACCATGGATCTTACTCTGTGCTAGGAATGAACTACGGAAGAACAAAGGAAGTAGAAGACAAGCACTCCAGAAACTGTATTGACTTCCTTCTACTTGAATTCCTTTTATTGCCTGGCACTGTGACTTTATTTTGCCAAAAAATCCAACAGGAATTGTTAAATGTCTACGGTACAACTTGCTGTATAATGTAGCCATTCTAGGGCCAGGAGTCATGAGTTCTCTGTTTATCATATATTTTATTGGTTAGAATAGTTTCTTAAGTGTTGGGTGCATGGCTATGGCACTATGGAATGATGCCCTGATTAGTAAAACAGATAACTCATTCAGTTTAGACATATGTTCACCAAACAGTTGTACAAATAACGTAGTTACAAACTTTTTTCCTCCAGTGCTATGCAAGGAAAGTATAGGATGCTAGTGAGGCTATAATAGGACCTAATTTTAATTGGGGTTGGGGAGGCCTTTTTAAGAGGTGTGGCATTGAAGCTGCTGAAACCTGAAGACAACATTCCAGGTCAAAGGAACTGCATAAGTAAAGGTAGTGAAGTGGGAGAGTGGTGTGCCCAAAGAACTATAAGGAGACCAGTGTAAGATTTCACTACAAATGTAGTCAGAGGTGATTGCAGGATTTTGTGCGAGGTAGCAACATGATCTGTTTTGTTTTAATGTCGCTGGCAGCTGAGTGGAGAATAGATTGGCAGGCACAAGAACGGAAGCAGGGAGACCCAAGCTATTACTGTGGTCTGGGTAACAGATACTAAGGGTTAGTGGTAGAATGAAGTGGATGTAAGTGGACTGGACGTGGGAGTGAAAGAGAAGCTGATTCCCAGATTTTGGACTTGAACAACTGAATAGATGGTGGTACTATTACCTGAGATGGGAAAGACTGGAGAAGGAATAGATTTGGAAGGGGAAAGAAAGAATACTGTTTGAGTAGTCTGTAAACTATCTTAGTCCAAGAGTTATTGTGGGGCAGGGTGGGGGGACAGAATACATTTTGTATGTATGTAAAACGTACATATTAAAAAAGTATAAAAATAGTGTATATGTATATATAGTGTCTTTAAGGAGAGTGGGCAGACAACAGAAAGAGGGTCTGGGATTGGGCTTAGAGAATATCTTTTAAAGGTCTGTTAGAGATTGAGGAGACACTAGCAGAAGAAATAAAAAGGAGCTGCGGGCTTGATGAGAAATAGGCAGGAGAGCAATATCAGGGAAGCTGAGAGAAGAGTTTTAAAGAAGGCAGAAACTCTTCAAAGGTGATGCCAGGAATTGATTTTTTATTAAGTACTCAGAAGAAAAATAAAACCAAAGTAGTGATTCTTGCCCCTACAAGAAGAAAAAGAGTGGAGGGAGGGTAAACAAAGAAATAACCCAAGATGCCAAAACAAATAAGCAGATAAAAAAAAAAAAAACCTGAAGTTTTTTGTGACTCTCTTTCATTTGATGGACAACTTCAACATGTATTATGGAAGGCATTATTATCAAATGTGGAAAAGTATAGTGGTAGATAGTTCGTAATAGCGCCTACTGGATTATTAAAATAGTTTTAAAATCTAGCATTACCTTTGCTCAGTTGTCCTTAGGCCAAGGCTTGGAAGCCTTTTGCTGGTGGTATGTCAAGTCTTTGTATATGGCCTCTCTATTTTAGTCTTTTTTTTTATTAATAAAAAGGGAGAGGTATAGAGAGCAACTATATCAAGTGTCCTTTCTGTCTCATTGAGCTTGTTGGATTTTTTTTTTTAACTTAATTCCTAAGAACTAGGTCTTAAACGCATTTTGCTGATGATAAAGTTGGGCTCATAGCAGGTGAAGAAGTTGCTTAATGTCACTGTCATAGAAAGTGGTACAGGTGGAATTCATACTCAGATTTTTCTGACGCTATTGCCAAGACATAGTAATTCCTCTTTCTTATTACCTCTTCTTCCATCCCCCAGACCTGCTCTGAGGAGGCAGGAATGTTGAGGGGACACGTTGGTGATTATCACCATCACCTCTCTACCATGACCTCCTGAGTGTGGAATGGTTATATAACTGAGAGAAACGAGGAGGAATTCTTGTGATAATGTATACTGTGACTCTCTTTCATTGGATCTGAACTTGTGTCTCATTCATGTTCATACAGAGAATAGTTTTATTCATTAGCTGTATCAGGGCGGGCAGTTCCCCCATTTAACAAAGACTTCTAGTTAAAGCATCAAGTAAGTATCTTATTTCCTCTAACTCCTGTAGCTGCTTCTCCTAATGGACTATGTTGATTCTTGGACAAGAAATTCCATACTACTAATCACTAAAGTGCATAGCTTGAGTCCTTAATGGTCATCGTGGAGGGACAAGAATGAGTCACATCCCTGGGGTTAGAAAGTAGAGTAGTTCCAGGATTGAGTAAAGGTGGGACCCCGCTAAAAAAAATATTTGCATGTGGCAAAGTCAAACTTGGACTATTTAACAATTTTGTCAGGGGGTCCATCCTGTTATACCCATGCCACCAGAGCTGGAGTCCAGTTTATTGGTAATACTGGATGCATTCCCTAGGTATAGATCAACTGACTGCCTGGGTAGAAGGACAGAGACGTTCTGGGATTTAAAATGCAGCAAACAGTCTGTATACTGCTATCGTAATTAATGTCTTCTCTATATGTATTTGTGTTCATACTCACAATCCCAGTCCTGTGAAACTGGAATCTAAAGGACCAAAATAGCATTTATTTCTTGGTTCTTATGTACTGTGTTTATTTGCATTAATTTTTAATTACATACTTCATATTTGTGTTTGGAAAGTCTGTAGTACTACTCAATTTGTTCTATGCTGAAACGAAATGAATAGGGATTTGGTTATTCAGCAGATCATTATTGAGCACCAGCAACACTATTCTAAGTATTGAGGATAAGCAGTGAACCCAACAGAATTATGGAGCTTTCATTCTAGGGGCAGGAGACAATAAATAATAATTGCTGTGAAGAAAGTTGAAGGTGGATAGATAGTGATGGCTGGGTTGGTTCTGTTTTAGAGTAGTTAGAGAAAGCCTCTCTGATAGGTATGAGCAGATACTAGAAGGGAGTAAGGGATCACCCCATGCACATACCTACGGGGAAGAACACTCTAGGTAGAGGACTTGCAAACACCAAGACCCTGAGATGGGAGTGTGCTTGGTGTGACTGAGAAACAAGGCCAGCATGACTGGAGTGTGACAAATGAGAGAGTGATAGGAGAGATCAGATCAGTAATGAGGAACAAATAGTGTAGAACCTTGTAGATCATGATAAAGACTTAGGATTTCACTCTGAGTGAGGTAGGAAGCCATGGAGGGTTTTGAGCAGACTTGACGTGATCTGACTTATGGTTTTAAAATATCACTGATTGGGTTTCATTCTAAAAATTAGTTCTACAACGGGACAAACACATGAAATTGCAGCTGCTGGTTAGTAAAGAAAAGGACTTCAGGGGGTTTTAAATTGTAGCAAAAAATGTGCTTTAATGCTACAAATTTTAGGGTAAAGCCATGAAAATCAGTAGTTTTTCAAATAGAGTACAAAGGGGTGGGGAAACTAGTGGGTTGATTCCACAAAGTAAAAGAGTTAGAGATGGACATCAGGGACAACTACTTAAAATACTGAAGTTAAAAACATAATCAATGGTTTCCTATTTAAAATAATAAAGCTGTCATCTGCCAGTGGCTTTATTATTCTTTGATCTTTCACTGGAACCTGTACCGGTGCTGTTAAAGCTGTTATGAAAAATGTGGAGCTGATAAAGAACTTGGGGATTTCTGATTAGAAGGGGAAATCTGAAGAGCAAAAATAGCTTAATGGAATGTTGTCTCTCTGCAGAAGCTAATTATGGCTGCTCTGTTTGTACTACCCTTGGGCTCAGAAATGTCTCTGCTGTAAATGCTCACTATACTGTTCCTGAATATTTACAAATTAGATACTCATTTGGTTAAGAATTCTAAAATTACGGCATGGTCTTTGTTGGGTTGATGTGAATTAGTTCATTAGTGTAGCTTCTAATAGAGTTTAATATGCAAGTCATTTTAGAGCTTTTTTGCAGGTAGGTGGCTTGGTAGGGTGGGCTCGATCACTCCAGTGAAGGAAGATTTAAAGCACCTGTGACCATCTGGAATTCTTGTCACTTCCTTGGTTTCCATTATACCACTCTTTTTATTTTTCTTCTCCCTCTCTGGTTTTTTCAGCCCAATGTCTTTTGCAATTTCCTTATCTCTAAACTGACCATCCTCAAAGCTTGATTCTGTCTTTTCTTCTTCCTCTCTCTTATTTCTTTATATTATATTATCTGTAGACTAATGATTCTCAAAATTTTGTCTCCTCTCAGACCCTTTTTCTGAGTTCTGGGTATCTAGTGCTTACTGAAATTTTGCTTTATGTCTCAAAGGTACCTAAACTCAGATTTATGATTGAGTTCCTCTCCAAAAACAAAACAGCCCAGGCTTTCTTCTAGTGTCCCATGTCTCTGAATTGCTACCACTATTCAGAATATTGCACAAGTGAGAAATCTATGAATCATCCTTGACACTTTCATTCCTCCACGTCCAGTTATCACTGAGTTCTATCACCCTTATTTTCTAGATGTTCTTTTTATCTTCATTACTATCATCCTAGACCCAATTGCAGTCTGTCCCTCTACAGTAACCTTCTTACTTGATTTCCCAAGTTCATTATGCCCTCCCATTACTATTGTGCCCAGAACTATCGTCTCAAAAAAAAAAATTTTGATCGTGTCATCCCTTGGCTTAAAACTAGCCTGCATTGTCTAGCTCTGGCTTACCTTTTTCATTGTTAAAATGACTCAATGGCACAATACTTCCTTTGGCCATAGGGTCTTTGTACATGATACTATCCATGAACTCTTCTTCCTCCCTTCCTTCCCTTAAACATAGTTAGCTTTTTCAGTTAAAGATTTCATTTCAATCTTATTTCTTCAGGGGAAACCTTATTGTCCTCCAGTCTAGGACAAACCTACTTTTGCTCAAAGCCCTTATTTCAGTTAATGATAGTATATTTATTAACATGGTTATTTGAGTTATCTTCAGTTGACTTCAAGCTCCATGGGAAGCAGACTATGTCTGTTGTTATTTAGCATTATGTCCTAGAACCTTGTATATGGGCCTGACAGCAGACCTTCAGTCAGTATATGTCAAATATAGAACTAGTTCTTTATAAATTAATGTGGTACAAAAGAATCTTAAACTCTTTTAAGTACCTTGTATTTGTTATCTAGACTCTCTGGACAGTTGACCAGTAAATAGCTCCAATTTTCACATTTGAAGTTTGAGCATAAAAGAGGTAAGTAACCTGTACAAAGTCATAGGATCTGTAACTGGCAGTAGCAGAGACCTTGGAACTTGCAGCAAATGTTCTGACTCCCAGTCGATATTACTTCCAATATCCTACATTTGATACTGTATAAGTTCTTATTGCTTTGGTGACTTTTTTTTCCTTTTTTAAGTATCTGTGATAGTTGTTTTATAGTCCATTGAAGATAAAGTAGAAAAGATTTGGACTCTTCAGTTTCATTGTGTGGATATAGCTTTTCCTAGTATAAAAATTTTCAAAAATAAATTAAATGTAAGAAATCTTCTTAAAATAGAATCTTACTGGTTTTTTTCCCCCATTTCCTCTGCCTTTCCCTATCCATATCTCCCAACCTAAATTTTTAAATATTCTAGGGTTGAGCTTTTCAGTACTGTAACCACTAGTCAGTCACATGAGGCTGCTAAACTCAGTTTAAATTAAAGTGAAATATTAGGTTCTTCAGTTACTTGAGCCACATTTTAAATGCTCTGTACCCACATTTGGCTAATGGCTACCATAATAGACAGTGGAGATATAGAATATTTCCATCATCAGATCTATTACACAATACTGCCTTGGAGTGATATTTAAAGGAACTTTTTTCCTTCCTTCATTCCCCTTTTCTTTCTTCTTTTCTTCCATATTAAATGGTTACCACTAATTTAAAATTAATAGTCAAATTTTCATCTAGTTTTGCATGGGATTCTTCCTCAAAGGTGTCTAGAACATATTAGGCCCTCAGTGACATATTTGTTTAATCAGTGGAATTTATCTTTTTCTATCCAAAAGTTGAGAACTGGCTCTTTAATTGAAAAGACTGCATAGAATTTCTTAACATATATAAAGTGTTAGAGTTTCCAAAGCACTCTTAAGCTACATATCTGTATTTGGTCTTCAGATCTGTCTTTGGAGGAGGTGGGTTTTCAAAATGTATTGGAGTAACAGTCTCATTTTGTAAGACTGTAATTTGCCTAATGCCACATAACAAATACTTGGTGAAGCCGGATCTTTTTGATGTTGGGGCTCTTTCCCAATCCTTTTCTTCTGAACCAGTGATTCCCAGATTTCTAAAAGAATCACCTGGAGAAAAATGACAGACTCCTCTCTCCAAAGAATATATATGTAGTTTTTGAAAAGCTTTCTGATGATTCCCAGCTTTCTGGGAATCATCAGTAGTCCAGGTCTGAGAACCAGTGTCACAGATCATGAAGGTCTTAATACATTGGTTGTCCCTGTGACAGTAGTACATAGTTACTTTCTTTGATGTGCTGATTCTCAACTTTGAAATGTCCTTATATAGACAGGTGTTAACTATCAGAGATCTGGCTTTGATCATTAGATATGCTAAATTGCATTAAGTCACCAATTATCGAAAGTCTGCCATGCTTCAGGAGCTCTCTTGTCCTGGCACAATAATCTTCCAAACCAGGTAGTTTACAGATAGACAAACTCAGAGGCTAATACAACTTGCCCAAGACTCATAACCAGTAAGTAGTAGATGCAAGATTTAAACCTAGGCATGTTAATGAAAGCTTACATGTGAGGTATTAGGACAAACATAAGTTGCTTATTAAGTGGCCTATTTAAAGTCTTGTTGGAAATTCAAACATAACAGTACTGTTAAATTTGAATCCTGATAAGTTCACATGGAATATTTGGGTCTAGATATTACTTCTTTTTATAGAACTAATGTTTCAGATATAAACAATCAGGCTTTAATATTCTAGAAATTAAGCTTTATGATAAATTACTCTCTATATTGGTTTACCTATAAATTTCTGGAATAATAAATTTGGCTTTTAGGCTTGGAGAAATTACTGTTTTACCTACTTCAATCTCAATTATTTGGTAGATTTGCTGATCAGAAACAAAGGTGATCCAGTAATTAAGCAAAGCAACAATGATGACAACAAAAAGTCTTTTGCTTGAAAGATTCAGCACATCTGCACTTGGGGACTGTATAGTTACGCTTTATACATAGTTCTAACACATATAGCTATCTTTTTTAGAACCAGGACAGGTTAAAAGGGAAAATGAACACTGGCAAAGATGAGTTCAGAGATAGTCAGCATGTTATAGAAATTAAGAAAATCATGAAGAGGAAACTAAACAAAGTTCTCAGAAAATAGCCTAGAATAGCCCTTTACAGTAGATACAAAGAGAGGTCCTGAGTTTTGGTTGTCGTAGCATCTCCATCTAGCATACTGCTGACACAAAATAACAGTGGTTTAAATCTTAATTACCAAAACCAACATTTTAAAAATTTACTCTCAAGAGTTTCATAGTACTTTATTTAAAATATTGTTATTTCATTATGAAGAGAAAGTAATATAGAAAGGTTGGAAAATAGAGAAAGTTAAACTTTAAATCCTTAACATTTTTGCATTGTATGTATATTTCTAAACTACAGTTTTATATTATATTTTCCTCACCTAGCGTTAAATAACTGATTGTTAGTATATAGCTAATCAAAGCTTCCTATGTCACACTTAGTAATCTACCTAAGTGAAAGCATTCACTTAAGCATTACTCATACATGTACCATATGATACAAATACCACAACTCTAATTTTCTCTTTATAAACTGTTTGGTCCATTTACTTTTATTGTGATTTGATCATAGTCAGGCCTGGTATTTTGCTATTTGTTTTCTGTTTTCTGTCTGTTTTTTGTTCCTCTTTTTTTTTTTTTAATATTCCATTTTAATTCTTCTGTTGACTTTCTAGCTATATATCTCTTCATTATTGTTTTAGTGGTTACTCTACTTAGAATTTGTTAAATTTCAGCTAAAATATAGGAACCTTAAAATACTTTCTTTTCCTTGTCTTATAAATTATAAACCCAAAAATACAGTGTTGTAGTTTTGCTTTCAACAGTCATGTGGCTTTAAAAGAGGAAAAAAATGCATAATAACATTTTATACTCATTTTATTATTTCTTGTAGATGTGTGTTGCCATTTAATACCGTTTCCCTTCCATGAGTACTACTTGTAGTGCAAGTCAGCTGGCAACAAAAGTCTCACTTTTTGATTATCTGAAGATATCTTTAATTTCACTTCGTGTTCAAAGGATAGTTTTGCTGGGTGTAGATTTCTTGGTTGACAGGTCTTCCTTTTTTCAGGCCTTTAGGTATGCATTTCCAGTGTCTTCTGGCCACCATTGTCTCTGAAAGAAGAGAGCTGTTAACCATAATTGCTCATCTGTATATGATGTGTTGTTTTTCTCTGGTTGTTTTCAAGATTTTCTCTTTCTCTGGTTTTCAGCATTCTGTGCCTATTCTCTTTGTGTATATCCTTTTTAGGTCTGTCAAGTTTCTTGTATCTGTAAGTTAATGCCTTTTCACTGCTTCCTCCTGCCATTTCCATTCTGCTCTTGAGACCATGTAGTGAATTTTTAATATCAGTTATTGTGATTTTCAGGTCTAAAATTTTTAATTTTAAAAAATAGAGCTTCCATATCTCTGTTGAGATTCCCTCTCTGTTTTTCACTGATACCATATTTACCTTTAATTTTTGAACATGTCTAATATACCTATTCTGAAGTCTGTCTATTTGCAGTTAATTTCCAATGATTGTTTTTTGTTGTTGTTTTGATTATGGGTTATATTTTCCTGTTTAGTAATATTTTTGGTTGAAAACTGGAAATGTCAGTACATTGTAGCAACTTTGAGTTATTTATATTCTTCTAAGGATTATTGTTTTTTGAACTAACATGTACTTGCCTAGGTTCAAACTTCAAACTGGGTCCTCTACCCCCTATGTAGTAGCTGATATCTCTGTTCTGTTTCATGGTTTCCAACTCCCATTTTAGCCTGGCTCCGGGGGAAGAGGGCGGTTTCCCCTACACCTATGTAATTTAGTTGTTGGCTGAGATATGGCGCTTACCCTTGCTTCTCCTTCCACTTTTTCCTAGAGATTCTCACTTAGTTTCCAATCACTCTGCTGACTTTTGGGCTTTCTGCTTTGATATTTCAGGCTAATATGGCTTCACTTTCAGATTTCCAAGTTACACACATTTGGGAGACTCTCTCAGTTAAAAAACACAGCAGGCAAACTCAGGGGTCTCACCCAGAGCAGCTCTAGTAAGAGTATTTCCTTTCTGGTCTTTGCTTTTTTCCAGTTGTCGTAGGTTCTTTTCCAATCATATATATTTTAGCTGTCAGTCAGGAATTTAAATCTTGGCCTTTCCACTTAATATTTGTGTGACCTACAGAAAAAGGACTTGCCACCTCTGATCCTCAGTTTCCTTCTATAGAAAATGAGACTTCATAGTGAGAAATAATCATATTCATGCGAGAAATACATGAAATATCAAGTGCATGTCATGCACTAAATATAATTTTTATCATGATTCACCATGTATATTGCTTTTATAATATTCTACCCATTTATGATGCCACTTGCCATGTATTTGTATTCTTGACAACTAACTTTTGGTTCTTCTTAATTTAAAAATAAAACAATTTGAAACGTAGATAACATCATATTATTGATACTGGAAAGCATAAGTTTTCTGGTAATTTGGATTAAAATATTTTAAGCTATTAGTTTGTTGACATTCTCAAGTTATATGGGATTTGAAATGAAATTTAATTATGCTATTTTTAATGCGTTTTTGTAGTAACTCCATCTTGAATGATTAGTAAAGAACATAATGGGCTAGGTGCTAAGTAGAGGACTGAATTCTTTGACTGCAATCAGCAGTTCTGACTTGGTTCATTGTAAAGTCACATGGCTACACCATCCACTTTTATCTGTGGCACTTGAGTTTTGAGCTTTGTATTAATGCCACTAGATAGTAATAGACCATTGTTAACCAGAGCAGATTGGATTCCTGTAAAACAATACTTTGTTTTGAGAGAGTAGTCTGTATGGGGAGCATTCTACTGAATACACCAATCACCGACAGCACGGATAGGAAATGTTGGTAGCTTTGCGATGATATAATTGGCTAGTACTTGATGAAAAAATTGTTAGACTAAACCCAGCCACTTTGGCTTCTGGATTTGCATATATATGCCTCATTTTTAGTTACTAATTTGGCTGTTTTATGATATTAATGTAGTAATTTGGATTACTTTAGCATTAAGCAAGTGCTATTAAACTATATGAGAAATTTTTATCTTGAAGGTATCTTTAGTAATATGTTAGTTCAGAGGTTAGTTTTTAGGATTTAAATAGCATTTAACATTTTTAAAGTGTAATTTTGGGTTTAAATAACTTTGGATTTAAATAACTTTTGGATTTAAATAACTTTAACATTTTTGAAGTGTAATTTTGGGTTTATTTAAATTAGTAATAAGTTGCTTGTAGACAAGCGAATAAATTCGTGTACATTAACAGTGCCCTGAAATAAAGATCTCCACTCCTCTGGCTGTCATGACAGTGATTTCATTTGCTTAATTAAAGCTGGGCCCATAAGTTTTGCTTCTGCTCTCAAGCTATGCAGTCTGACATGAATTCCAGCTAGCTCTCCTATAAAGTCAGTTGCTACTAAGAAAGTAGAGAAGGGAGGAAGTGATCATTTACTAAGTATGTTTTTAGCTCTAGAGAAGACACAAAACATTTCTAGTAGTGTGATGTTTGATCATCAAAGCCATGTACTTTACACTACACCCAATTGACTTGCTGATTGTGTAGGTGATAAATCCTTTCTCACCAGGCAAACTGTGATGCCATGTTTGTATGTAAAGGTCATTGTTTTTGTTTACTCTTTTAAAAGTTTTTCTTGTGGAATATAGCAGATGCAAAGAAAATATATAACTTAATCAAGCGATCACTACTACCCAGATCAGGAAATAGAACATTGCTGGCACCCCAGAAATCCTCTGTGCCCTCCTTTCTGATCTCTCCGCCCTCAAAGTAGACATTGTATTGACTTAATGGTGGTAATTTCCTTGAGCCTTGGTCTCAATTTTTTTTTAATGGATTTTGTTACTTTTATGTATTCCTGGAGAATATTATAGTTGACTTTTGAACAACACAGGTTTGAATTGTGCCAGTCCACTTGGGTTTTTTTCAATATATACTATAAATGCATTTTCCTTATGATTTTCTTAATGATATTCTTTTCTCTAGCCTACTTTATTTTAAAATATATAGCATATAATATATATTACATGTAAAATACATGATAATTAAATGTGATTGGTAAGGTTTCCACTCAGTAGTAGCCTATTAGTAGTTAAGTTTTGGGGAATTAAAAGTTAGATTGTGTATTTTTGACCTAGAGACTGTTCATGCCTCCTAATATCTGCATTGTTCAAGAGTCAACTGTAGTCTAGTTTTGCCTGCTTTAAAATTTTATATAAATGGAATTGTACATACAGTATGTTTTTATCTGCCATCTTTTGTTCACTGTTATAGTTGTATTTGTAATTCATTCATTTTTATTGCTATTCCATTTTTATTTCATTGTATGTGATGCAGTTATGGATGTTTGGATTGTGTCTAGTTTTTGACAATTTTTAATAATGCTAATATGAACATTGTTATACTAGTGTCCTACTTTCATGTAAATATGTATATGTGTAGGGATATATCTAGGAATAGAATTGCTGAGTTGAAGAGGATGCATGTTTTCCACTTCAGAAGATAATGCGCAAAGTCGTTTACCAATTTATATTTCCACCAGCAATGTATCAGAATTTCTGCATTCTATTTAATCATCGTATTTTCTCAGTTCATCTCAAACAGTATGGGGTAGGTAATATTATCTCCATTTTACAGACGTGGAAACTGAGGGCCAGAGGGATTAAATAACTTGCCAGAGTTCTCATAGCTGGTGAGTAGCAGAGCTGAAATTTAAACCTAGATCTGACTCAGGAGCAGACACTTTAAATTTCATTTCTATTTTGGATAGTATTTGCAAAACAGATTGCCCATAGAACCTCAATATTTATTCACTATGTCTTTGATAAAAATGACAGGAAAGATTTTTGTCCTGGTGGGCCTTCCATTTTAATACATACTGAAGGAGTTGAGGGGGGTGCATAGATTACAAAAACTAAGTAAATATAAAAGATAATTAAGAGTGTGATATATGATATGAAGAAAATAAAAGGGGAGGACACAGATGAGAAGAAACTATATGTGGCGTAGACTGGGACGGAGCTAAGACCTAAAGGACGAGAAGGAGCCCGGCCCTCGCTGTGTTACAGACAGGAAGCAGCAAGCAAAAAGTTCCTCGGGAGAAAATACTTTAAAACCAGTATTTCAGCAATAAAGCAGTATTATCTACTTAAATATTTTAGTTGGAGCTCTTTTAGTAATTTTCTTACTTAAAGGATAGAGTTTGAGGGTGTATAAAAAACTTTAAGGAAAGTTAATAGAAATAGGAAAGTGGTCTATAATTGGAAAAATACAGAAACCGCACCTCTAATATTTACCTTTTCTTTAATCGTTCAAGTTAAATCTTACTATGTGTGGTTAACAAAACATTGATGACGAATCTCAAGAATTTTATGTGGATAATTTTATTTTTTAAGCCTTCCTGAAATGGTATGGTGGATATGTACGTGGGCCCAGTGGTTAAGAGGTGGCAGTGGTAAAGCATATAAGGAAACAAAGAAAGTATGACCTTGGAACATTTGATTAAAAGGAATTATTAGCTTGAACAGCTAATGTGGATTTTTAATTGGAAAAAGAAAATCCTAGGTAACATAGAAACCTATCCTCTCTACCATAAGAGCCTCCAAATAAATTTTCAAAGTTAAATAACATTATCTAGTGCACAATTTTATACCTAAACATTTGACAAGCCTTCCAGAAGGGTTGTGTCCAGACACAAGCAATTCCTTCTCCTCCATTGGTGGTCCAGTGCAGCTGTCTGTAAGTATCCTGTAGGGCAGAGAGTTCCATAGACACTAGACCCTGGAGTAATTTCTACAAAGCAGAGATTTTTAAAAAATATCCCCTGTGGTGCCAGGCAGTGCAGAACTTCTGTTGTTTTTATGAGGACTATGTCAGAAGCCCTTAGCTTCTGTAGTTTTGGAAACGAAGGAGAGAAAGATGAGCAAGGTGAAGAGTGAAAATAGCAGCACCGTTTCCTGAATTGGGTGATTTGTCAATCTTTTATCCTCTTGCCTCAAAATAGATACCTAAAATAATTTAGCCTGGTGCACTGTAATAAGTGGAATTCTACCATTTAGAAGAGTCTCAGCACTACTGCATTAATAGCTGCATGATTTGGGGTAAGTTAACCTATCAAAAGACTGTTTCCTTATTTGTTAAGTGGGGATAATGATACCTACCTCTCACAGATGTGCCAGTTCAGGGAAAGAGGACATGTAAGCATTTAGGGAAATGTCTGACACACAGTAGGCTTCCAGTAAATGGTAGCTGTTATTCAAGTAAGCCAGACAAATTATGAGGGTCTCACATACTGAGAATTATTTGTTTATCCCATAGATAATGGGTAACCAGACCTAGATTATGTACAGCTATATTTTATAGAAAACTCTTGTTTCTTGAATGTTAGTACAAAAAAATATGGTGTGTATCACAATAAACTTGAATTGAGTTGGATTCTATGCCAGTGTTCACATCACTCCCAAATATGCAAAATCAAATTATTACCTACCCTACAGACCAATTTTTTAATCAAGAATTGAACTCTTTAAAAGTCATAGGGAAAAAAATCATCCCTTTCCCCCTTTCCCTGTTTTCTAAGTGTTCGTGTAGTTATAGGAAGGAGTAAGGGAATTGCTCAGAAACAGATGGAAATAAAGTATATTTACTAAGGCAGCTTTTTACACTGCTATATAGGCTTTTCCATCTTGTTTTTCATTTAGTGCAAGTATTAATTTGGGTAGAATTTAAAACTTCTGGAAAGGATTATTGGTGTATGTGTGATCTTTCTTAATGTTGGACTCGTGACTTTTTTGGTGGTTGTAGTTACCAGAATTTTTTAGCATTGAGATGATGTCTGCCAGAATAATTTGAAGTTGGATATCTTGAATGAGGTAAAAACATTTTTGTGTATTTTTAAATTTTCGCATTCTCTACCATAGCTTCTACCCTGTACGTAGCACTTCTTCTAAATAAGCAGTTGAACGCATTAAAACGTTATATCTATGTGTCCCCCCATGTTTTGCTTTTTATGTTTTTTTTTTTTTCTGTCACTTTATATTATTTGGTAAGGTTGATTTACTGTATAAAAATATACATCAATTGTGATTGGGATCCAAATTTTATTTCCCATATCAGAATGATAGAAAAAGTATAGTTCCCTAGTCTTCGTTTGGCAAGGTTAGTCATTGTTTGACCCATATTTTGTGACAGCAAGAAAATGAGTAGCCAATACATACAACTTTGTCTTAGTGAAAAACTAAAATGATCTCTTCTCTTTCTTCTTTTGCAGCTTTATGTTCTATAAATAGTCACCCTTGTTATTTTTTTTGTAAGTGAATACCTTATCTTACACAATCCTCACATTAATTATGTGAGTTCGTGTATTAGTTTAAGAATCATTTTCTAGGGAGAGCTCACAAGATGGTGTAGAAGGTAGAGGCAGTGCACACCTCCACTAGTGACCACACCAAAATTAAAACTATACAGCAACCAGTACATGGAGTCGCCTGAGGTCTGACTAAACAGAAGCCCTACAACTAGTTCACCTCAAATGACAGGTTACCCCCAAACAGTAGGAAGGGTGGAGACACGAAATAGCCCAGTCCCACAACCGCACACGGCAATTGAGACTTGAGAGGGCTTTCTTGGCTGCAGAGTCACCTACCCAGCCTGAGGCTCCCCAGGGTTCCAATGCCGGGAAGAGAAGTCTCCATAACCTCTGGCTGTGGAAACCAGCAGAGATCGCAGCTGAGTCTGACAGGGGGCTGCAGGCAGCGGAGGCCTTTCTCTTAAAGGGCCTATGCCTGCCTTCTCACTGACAGATTCGTTTGCTCTGAGCTCCAGAGCTGGGGCAGCTGCTCGAGGGGTGCCGGGACATAAGAGGAGGCACTGAGCTGTCAGGCTTCAGGGTGAGGGCTGGAGGAGCAGCTTTCTCCCAGAGAGATTCAGGCAGAAGCCATTGTCCCTTTTTTGAGCCTTCTCTCCTCCCAGCCTATAGACTCAAGCACCATAAACCTGGATAACAGGTTGTTCAGCCCAGGAGATTCCCTGAGACTCTGCCGCTCCCAACTTGTGGGCCCACCCAAGCCAATTCCAATGAGTTATTCGTACAAAGGGCTGTCTTGGCCCCTGCCGCAAACTTAGATAAATCTCTCAGAGGCTCACAAATCCAAAGAAGCAGCATCTGGCTTCAGCGTACCCTGTAGCTCTTGCTGAGCAGCCCCAAGCCCCACACTAGTGGCAGCCAACTCCGTTTCTGACTTGGCTCATTGAGGCATCTGTAAGCTCAGCACGGTTGGCAGTTATACGTGCATTGCTTGGTGACACTGGGTGGCCCTGAAGGTACACAGACTGCCGCTGGACCCCACAGCACACCTACTGCATAAATCCACTCTACTAAGACTGGGAGACTTAGGAGCCCTACCTAATGCAAACAGGAGGCAGCCTAAATGGGGAGACAAGTATGTTCCACATGAACAGCAAAAAGCTCCAAAAAGAGAATTCACCAAAATGGAGACAAGCAATGTGCCAGATACAGAGTTCAAGACCAATTAAGGATGCTCAAGGAACTTATAGGAAGAGTACATGAACTCAGAACTTTAATCAAGAGATGAAAAACAAAAATGGAGATGGGAAATAATAGGGAGCCAATCAGAGATGAAGAATACATTATCTGAGATGAAGAGTACATTGGCATCAACGATAGATGAAACCGATATCAAATCAGTGACATAGGGGATGGGGTAGTGGAGGACCTCCAATCAGAACAGTGACAAGAAAAAAGAATCCAAAAAAGTGAAAATAGTTTAAGAAGCTTCTGGGACAACGTCAAGCGTGACAACATTCATATTATAGGGATACCGCAGGAGAGGAGAGAGGAAGGAATTGAAAACCTGTTTGAAGAAAGAGTGACTTCCCTAACCTGGTAAAGGAAATAGATGTACAACCCCAAGAAGTTGAGAGTCTCAAACAAGATGAACCCAAGGAGACCCACACCAAGACACATACTTAAAATGCCAAAGGTTAAATTTGAAGAGAATCTTAAAAGCAACAAGAAAAAAGCAATTGGTTACATACAAGGGTGTGCCCATAAGACTGTCAGCTGATTTCTCAAAATAAACTTTACAGGCCAGAAGGGCTTGGTACAGAATATTCAAAGTGGTGGAAACTAGGACCTACAACCATGATTACCCAGCAAAGCTATTATTTAAAATCAAAGGACAGATAAAAAGCTTCCTAGAGAAGAAAAACCTAATAAAGGAGTTCATCACCACCAAGCCAGTATTACAGGAAATGTTGGGACTTCTTTAAGAAGAAAAAAATATGTATGAAAGTACAAAGAATGGCAGTAACTATATCTATCAATAAGTACTTCAAATGACAAAGAATTAAATGTTTCAATCAAAAGATAGCATGCTGAATGGATAAGAAAACAAGACCCTTACATAGATGCTGCCTATAAGAGACTCACTTCAGTTTAAAAGACAGACTAAAAGTAATGGGATGGAAAAGATATTTCATGATGGACCTATAGGGTAGTATGCTGAGTGGAGTAAGCCAGAAAGAGGAAGACAAATGCCATATGAGTGCATGTATATGTGGAATCTAAAGAATAAAATAAAATTTTAAAAACCCTCATACATATAGAGAAAATTTTGAGGGTTGCCGTATGGGAGGGGTGGAGGGAGTCAGTGAAAAAGAGAAAAGTGATGTAAGTACAAATTCGTACTTACAAAATAGTTATAGAGGTAGAAAGTATAGCATAAGGAATATAGCCAATTACATTGTGATAATTATGGACAGTGTTGGCCATTAGGTTTATTGGAGTGACCACTTTGTGAGTTAGATAGAGTCTAATCACTGTGTTGTACACCTGAAACATGCCAACTATAACCGAAAAATAAATAATTAAAAAAAGAACCACTTTCTAGTTGCAGAGGTGATACTAAAAACAAATTTTGTTCCTCTAGATAAATGGACCTTTACACAGAAACACAGTAGGTCCATAAAACATGATCAAGATGTAATGATATATATATCTCAGTGAGAGGACGAAGGAGGAGGATTTCTAGTTGCAGAAGGAGTTGGCTTTGGTCCTCCTGTAATATGATAGAGTCTGAGTTTCTCAACAGGTGCCACAGGAGCAGCATTGATTGGGCACTGAGAGCAGTTTTCAGAGTTGGGTGATTTGTCAATCTTTTGCCCTTTTGACCCAAAATAGATGTCTAAAATAACTTACCTTGGCACACTGTAATATGTGGAATTCTACCATTTAGAAGATTCTCTGCCTTGCCACATTAATAGCTGCATGATTTGGGGCAAGAGAAACTGCTGCCTTTGCTCTCATAGGGTCCGCTGAGTATATGGACTTGCTCTTGTTGAAAAATGACCCGGCGTTGCGAAGCCAGACAACCTAGGAATGATTCTACTGATTCTTTTGAAATATGTAACTATAAGTGAGTCATACTCTCACATTTCTAACGTGGCACTGGCACTCTAAATTGCTGTGTAATAATCAAGTTTTATCAGCTTGCTATATAGATAGGTGCTAGAAGCCTCAGCTGTTAACGTGGCCATTCCATTACAAATCAATCATTAAAAGAGCATCAGAACTCCAAGGGAATGGAACTGAAGATAGTAAAATCTTCATTTACAGATTAGGAACCCGATTTTCACAGGCTGACTTGAAAAGAGGGGTATTAATGAAAGGGCATTCAACCTTTTTTTGACTGGCTAAGCATTTAATTTAATAGAGGCTACTTAGTAGAGTGAAAAATGCCCTGGCTTGAAGTTAGAAGACCTACCTTTCACTCTAGAGGCTACTATAAAAATGACTCCAGGAGAGCTGGAAAGTACCTGGTATGATAATAATATTGATTAATATTTGTTTAATGAGTGGAAGGTTGAGATTGCAGTTTATGCCCGAAAACATTTTTTTTTTTTTTTTACAAATTCAGAATCTTCAAGGAACAGAACATTGGAAGTTACTTTAGATTTTTAAATATATTAAATAAAGGGATTGGAACATTTTCCTCTTCAAAGGATATCCATATTTGAGTATCTACCTGGGAACAATACTGTGGCAACCTTAAGGCTTGAAGAGAGACTTTGGTATAACTTTGCTCAATTGTTCTTTAAAACAGTAAAACAAAATAAACATTTTTCCCTTTGTCCAAATTTAAAAAACGCAAAGGTTGTCTTTTGCCCACTATGGCCTGAATTTGCTGAACAAAGACTTCTGCCCAACCTTTACCAGTTTAACTATAAAAATAGCATAAAATGGATAGATTGGTAATTAACATTGCCGGAAATGTTTTAGTAGTATTCTAACTGTATTTAGAAGTTGCACTGTTTAAATGGTCTTGAGTTTTCCTTGCACAATGATAAATACCTTTTTTAACTTTGGGGAAAAGCATGTGATCATAAGTTATTTGATTACTGCACAGTCATCTTTCATGGATATTAATGTCCTTGGCCAGTGACATTGGGAAGACCACCTATGCTACATTGTACAGTTGAGATGAAAATTTTATGAATTTAGTAACTGGGATGTTCCAAGAAAGAAATAACAGACTTAATGTAATGTCTACTTAAAGTATGTAACAATGAGAAGCACATTGGTGTGCACATTTAGGGACGTATAAGGATGTTCACAGAAGGCAAGTCGGCACTCTGTTACAGCTTGTTAAAGCAGTGTTAAGGTTTTTAATTGTTTTTTTTTTTTTAACTTGAATAAATAATTTTTCCTAAAAGGTTAATCTTTAACCATTATTTTAAAAGGAAATCTGATTTCATCATATATTGTCACTAAAATACTGAAGAAAATTTTGTGTTTGGGAAGAAACAGCTTAATTTTTATGTTTATTTTTTTAACTGAAAAATTATCATTAAACCAAGTCAGTATATTATAAGTAACGTTTTCTCTTAAGTCAAGTAGAATTGAAAGATGACCTTTGCTATGTTAAAAAGATAATTTAAATCAGTGAGTTTAAAAATGAGTTAATTTGGGGGTATTGGAAACAAAAAACTTTGTAAATTTGTGAGACGGGCATTGAGGAATAAATCTAAAAACATTTACATAATAAAGGATTTTAATTAGGTAAGAACTTACTATCTTGTTAAATACTTTTTTTGCTAGTTAAGTATTCACTGAAAATTTTAAACAAAAAACAAGAAACTCCCTTTTTTAATTTAGAGGAAAGTTGCTGTTTATCGCACATTGACAATTTCTTTTTCTCATTTAGTTAGAATTAGAATAGTTAACATAATAAAACATCCAAGTGGCAACATCAGTATTTACACACAGGGCTGAAATTCAGAAGAGAGGTCTGATCTGGACATGAACAGGAGCCATCACTTACTAGTTACCACATTTAGATAATATTTAAAGCTACGGATCTAGTGAGAGGACCATAGAAAGAAAATAGAGAGTGAGAAAAGGAGATGGGGTCTGGGACCAAGTGTTGGAGGAACTCTTACTGTTTAATTGTTGGGCAGAAGAGGCTGAGAGAAAATTTCAAGAAATGTTTTAAGAAAAAGAGAGTGAGTGGTTAATGGTATCATATGCTGTTTTAAAAATCCAATGAGACAGGGACTGAAAAATGTACATTGGATCTGGCAGCAGAGAAGTCTTTGGATGTCTTATAAAGTTATTTCAGTGTTGTGATGGAGCGAAGCCAGGTTGATGTGCATTGAGGAATGTGCTATAGTATTTACAGCAAGTTTGGCTGGGCATTTGGTGAGGGAGCTGTGTGCAGTAAAAAAATTAACTGTGATTGAAGGAAAATAATGATTGAAGTGAAAGTTGAAGTGGAAACGAATATACAAGAAAGAGAAGATGTCTACAATGTAAAAATTCCTTTTCTCTACTCCCTGCAAAGAAATAATGACCATGGAGACCAGAATTCGCTTTCATTCTTATATTTTCTATATCCTCAGAAAAATGTTCAACTCCTCATGGTTTTTTTTTTTCCCCTCCTCTCTGTTAGTTTCTCTTTTCACTGTTTCCATAGCTTCACCTACTAGGTCTTTATCCTTGGCCCCTCTCCTAAGTTCCAGTCATGAATTTTTTAACTGCCTGATAGAACTCTAATTGTCTCATGGCTCCTCAAATTCAACATGTCCAGCTGAATTAACCATTTCCATTTCTGGCTGACATAATTTACTGGTATCTCTATTTCTCTCATTAAGAAATCCTTCTAGTTGAGACTACCTATCCGGATCTTCCATTATTTCATCTGTTTCTTCTTCTCTTCTTCATTCTAGTCTCACCCGTACCTTCAATCCCTGCTTGGTAGACTCAGAACCACAATGCTACTTTTTGAAAGATCATTTCCCCAAATAAATTTAAATGTGGTTCACCTCATTTCATATGGTATTATCTGTAAAATAATTTATATATTGTTTTTGATGTTTTATCCATTATGTGAAAAACAGTAAAGAACACAAACCTACCACTTATGTAAAAAGAGGCAGGTAAATTGAAGATTTTATTTTATACCTTTGTATCAGCTTTATTTATAGTTCATAATTGTGTATGTGAAATTTTCCTGAGTGTAAGGTTTTCAGGCAGTTTTTTTATGTGTAGACAAAAATGCCATACCCAACAGTTTACATATTTTTCTTAAACTGATGTATTTAAAGAAATAAAATACAGATATCGTCCACTTCTTGAAAGCTTGTCTTATGCCATTTCCTTTTCACAAAAGACCTGTGTTAGTACCTATTTTCAGTAACTGAACGAAATCCAAGGAGAAGTTTTGCTTTTATGAAAAAAAAGTGAAAAGCGAAAATAGCATTCAGCATTTGTTTTGCAATAAGTCAGTACAGAAGCATTTTGCACCCCAAGCAGTGAGAGTGACACCAGCTAGCTCCTTCCCAGGGAACTACACTCAGCATCAATTCACCAATAGTTTTGAATTATGTCTGTGAGGATCTGTGCTTTATCTCAGTTTATTTTGTACAAATAAACTGACTTGTCATAGCTTTACGCTATTTCAGCTTATGAAAGGTTTCATAGGAACGCTCTACTTTTGGATAGTGTGGGGAACCTGTATGTGTATTCTACTTTGGTTTTGTCTTCTGGAAATTAATACAATTATAAACCCAATTTCATTATATTTAAGTCCATTACTAGAACTATAAATAATAGCATACTTATTTGATTTTAATTTTTAAATTGTATTTTAGAGATTACTAATGTACTTTTTAAAATGGAAGCCATTGGATCATGGTAAGGAAGATAAACTTTCATTTTATGTGGATCCATTATATCTTAAAATACTATTTCATGCACACTGGAAAACCTGTTTTTTTGAATATAGTTGTTTGTAGTGTAGTAGAAATAACATAGTTATTGCTGAATATTCAACTGTGACATGGAATTCTGATAAACACCCACAGCAAAAATTTTAAGATGCCTGCGTGCTTCTGCATTGTTAAAAAGACACCCACATCAATTCTTAGTCTTGGAAAAAGTAGCCTATTAACATACATCTTTAGTTTTCTTTGAACAGAGATGGGAAAAGAGAAGTCTTTTTGCATGTATTATAGACATTTTCTTGTGATCCTTGGAGATTATATAATTAAAGTCTTTCATAAATTAACTGAAGAGCACTAAATAGCCTAAAGTGAAAATTAAGGAACTTCTGTCTCCTTTAGAGTCAATTGAATTAACAAGTATCTTTTTTTGTTGTTTTAATATAGGATCATTACTGATGCTCTCTACCACCTAGAACACATTCAATAATAGGAGTAAAGGAAGCCAAAGTGGAGTGCTCTTGTGATTGAGCTATACTCAGCTTTTTTTTTCTGTTTACATATATTTCTAACCAGTTTAATGATTACTGGTTTCCTTGTTATATCAGATTCTAAGCAAGGAAGAAGGATAACAATAGGTAGACACATTGACTGAAATGAGGAGTGACAGTCTGCAGTATGATAAAAAAAATGAAATGAGAAAAATTACCAGAAGTAGTCGTTTTAAAAATGTTACCCAGCAATTCCATTCCTAGGTATATACTCAAGATAAATAAAACATATGTCCACACAGAAACTTGTAGACAAATTTTCACAGCATTATTCTTCATAATAGCCAAAATGTAGAATCAGCCCAGTTTATCAGCTGATGAATAATAAACATAATATCTCTATACAATAGAATATTATTTGGCAATAAAAAGGAACGAAGTACTGATACTATAACATGGATAAACCTTGAAAACATGCTACGTGAAAAAAGCTACACGGCCACGTATTGTATGATTTCATTATTCCATTTATATGAAATGTCAGAATGGCAAATCCATAGAGACGGAAGGTCAAAAAGTGCTGGGAGCTGGAGGAAAGTGCAAACGGGGAATGACCACCAGTGGGTGTGAAGCTTCTTTTAGGGGTGAGGGAAATGTTCCAAAATCGATAGTGGTGATAATAGTATAAACTTTGTGAATATCCTAAAAATCAATGATTTGTGTGCTTTCAAGGGTAAGTGGTGTGGTATGTGAATTATATCTCAAAGCTGGTTAAAAAGTATAACACATTGGGGTAATTAAAAATTTTTTTCTGAGAGTGGTTTTTTTATACCATAAGCCTGGAGCATCCCTCATATATAGTATTGTACAATAATCATTGATACAGTGGATAGTAGTTTTGAAACTGTGATGAAAAGGAAATTATTGTAATTTATTTTTCTTAGGATATGTTTTCAACTTGTGAACTATCAGAAGTGGTTAACATTGAAGTTTTTAAGTTCTTAGTGATCTTCGAATGACTTATTTTTCATGTATTTCACATTGTTGAAGTTATATCTATGTCTGTTAATAGAAACATGGAGATTAGTTGAAAATTTGATTATTTTTTTCTTGACATTATTAAAAAGCCTAGGTAAAATAATTTTCAGAAGATATACTTAAAGGCATTATTACATCTAACATAATGTTTCTTCTATTGCTTAAAAATTAGCACTAGTTATGTAAATGTGGACTTTAAGAGCTAATCCGGGTTGATAGAATTTTGAAAAAGCATATAGCAATAATGCATTGAACAGAATGAAATTAATCTACTTGTTTAACCAGAATTGGTAAAACAAACAAACAAACAAACAAACAAACAAATAAATAAATAAACAGGAGTTTAAATTATGACAGATTTTGCTCTGTGGTAATACAAAACACTACAGTTTATTTCTATGAAAAATAATAACATTCAGAATTCACTAGAGGGTATGAACCACTGAAAATGGTTTTTTAAAAAGTACTTTAGGAAATCTAGATCAGAGTTTCCAGGATTAAATAATAATTTAGTTGGTTCTTCTGCATTTAAAGAATGATGTTTGAAATACAGCTGTTTTTTTGTTTCCTGCTATTGAAAATATGGATAGAGGAAGAAATATGGGCATAGTGTTAGAGACATGATTCAAGGTCTAGAACATTTTTATCTCCCAACACCTCCCTCTACCCTTTATGACCTGTTTAAGGCACCATTTCATTACTGGTTTGGAAATTTGTCATATGCCTTGGATGTGATGGAACCGAATAAAAGTTGAGAACTAGGGAGAGAGGGAGAGAAAGAAGGTAGAGACCAAAAAACTTAAGATTATAGACTCAGGTATGAAACGTAAAAATCTAAGGAGGAAACATGCTAATTATGAAAATGTGTTGTGTCAGCTAGTTCCTGTCTAAATCTGAGAAAAATTACAAAGGAGAAAATGAGGAGCATTGAGTGACTGGATGCAGATAAGGAGTGAATAAAGGGAGGAGTTAGGAGTGAATCGCTCTCTATGGAAACCCTACTGTCGTGGACTATAAGGGGAGACTTCATTGGTGAAGAGGCGTCTAAAATTGTTACGTTGAAATGTCAGATGTGGAAAGGGTGTGCTAACTAGGCGATTTGAAGTTGTGGCTGGAGAGACGTGGTCTGAATTGCCTGGCTGAGCTAGCCTGTATTTAGCACACAGTATTCATTGTGTTCTCCAGATACCACCAACGTGTAATTAAGATGTAAAGTTATTAAAATGGGTTTACTGTCAAGGCTGAAATTTTTAAAATTCAGTAATTTTCTTCCACTTTATTTACTTTCCATTTTCCTCAGTTAAAATACTCAGGAACCCTTCATTTTTGAAAATTGTGCTATGTCCTTCTGAACATGATTAGTGTATTTAGTGATATTTATTTTTATCAGGTGATTTTAAAGTTTAAATAATTCTAAGTGTAATTTACATTTCTTTTTTTAACCAGGAACCTTTTGAGGATGGGTTTGCAAATGGAGAAGAAAGTACTCCCACCAGAGATGCTGTGGTCACGTATACTGCAGAAAGTAAAGGAGTTGTGAAGTTTGGCTGGATCAAGGGTGTATTAGTATGTACATACAGACTTTATTTTAGAGTTAATCAAATTATACTTGATTACCTCAACTGTATTTTATTGCTTTTTGTAAGTCCTATATTGTCACTTTTCAATAATTCAGTGAAGCTGTTAAGTTGATGAGAACATCAGAATCAAGAAAGCTGAGCAGGCAATAGAGCTAAAATATGTTGACTTTCTTATCTGCTACCCCATTATTTTTTGAAGAGAAATGTATACAAGTTAACAGGCAACAGAATAAATCTTTTAAGTGTTGAGAGGTCACTTCAATAGAGAGTTTAAGGGATTAAGGTTCAGATTTACTTCTGTTTTTCTGTGTTCAAATGGGCACTAAGGATCTGACTACAGTAGACAGGCTAACGTGACCTCTCATTGGGACTTTGGAAGCACTTATTTGGAATTGTATTGACATTTAGGAGAGAAATAGAGGGAAGGTCCCAGTTTTAATAGCAGTTTTATTGCCTGATCAATAGTGAGTTGAAGCTCTTGATTGTTGTTTGCCTATTCTTAGATTTTAGTATTTTAAAAGACTGTGTTCTATGTATGAGCATAATAAATAAAAATAAAAATAAATTGGGGAAA
The DNA here is from genome assembly GCA_003508835.1 of Eonycteris spelaea. NCBI lineage: Eukaryota > Metazoa > Chordata > Mammalia > Chiroptera > Pteropodidae > Eonycteris > Eonycteris spelaea. The sequence continues at coordinate 2,137,414 of PUFA01000175.1, forward strand.
CTGTCACAAATAATTAGGGGTTTTTAAAGATATGTGAACAATTGGTATTTTGTGTTGACAAATATATAATACTTAAATCTCTTATATAAATCATGACATGAGGATATTATAAAAGAATAAGCAAAAATTAAACTTAATTTGCAGTGAGAAAGAGAAAATTAACTACTTTTTTAAGGATCGAAGTATTAATATTCCTTATACTTTCCTTGTTCAGTGCTTCTTCTGCTTCAGATAATTGTGATGGGTATGTGTATATTTAGATATAGACACACACTCACATATTACATTATACTTACATTAGCTCGCTTTAAGCTCTTATTAAATAAGCTTTTTTAAAAAAACTATTAGTTTGATATAGTCCCATTCATTTATTTTTGCTTTTACTTCCCTTGCCTTTGAGGTCAAATTCATAAAATCTTCTCGAAAACCAAGATCCGTGAGTTTAGTACCTATGCTTTCTTCTATGCGATTTATCATTTCAGGTCTTATATTTAGGTCTTTGATCCATTTTGAATTAATTTTGGTGTATGGTGACAGATAATCATGCTAAGCAAAATAAGTGAGACAGAAAAATTTGAGAACCATATGATTTCACTAATGTGTGGGATATAAAAACTGAAAGCAACAAACAAGCAAGACAAACAGAAACTTATAGACACCAAACAACAGTTTAGTGGTTACCAGAGGGAAAGAGGCGAGGGTGGGATATAGAAAAGGGTAAAGGGGGTCAAATATATGGTGACGGAAGGAGGTTTGACTTTGAGTGGTGAACACACAGTGCAATATACAGATGATGTATTATTGACTTGTACACGTAAAACCTATGTAGTTAACCGATGTCACCCCAATAAATTTATTAAAATATATTAAAAGGTGTGATAAGAGTTATAATTACTTTCTGTAGTTGTAGATGTATGCTGTCCTGCTTCTGGCTAGTTTAGCATTTATTGCTGTATTATACTCGATAACATTTTTCATCTGTGACTTGGCCTCTTACTTTCCTAGGTACGTTGTATGTTAAACATTTGGGGTGTGATGCTCTTCATTAGACTGTCATGGATCGTAGGTCAAGCTGGAATAGGTAAGTGAAGTTCATATTTCTTGATTCCTCTGAGAATGAATAAGCAAAGTAGCTGTGTACATTTCTAGGCTCTAAACCTCATAAAATACAAGCAATTGGAATCATGCTGTGTTCTCCTTTGTATAAGATTGTTGTTTTAATGTCACTTTTTTTATAATTCATAATTGATTTTTCTAAAATAGGATAAAAGTAAGGTAACTCATAAGTTATAATACAAATTCAGTATACTCAGACTAACCAGTTCTAAATACGGCAGGTTTAAATAAGCGTATAAGTATTCTCAGTCTCTGTTCTTTTTCCCTAAAGGTCTGTCGGTCCTTGTAATAGTAATGGCCACTGTCGTGACAACTATCACAGGATTGTCTACTTCAGCGATAGCTACCAATGGATTTGTCCGAGGAGGTAAATTCAGTTTTTTACATCATTGGAAAGTTGCTACTGAGCACTTTTGACCTACTATATTTTAATATAAAATTTTGTATTGACCAAGACACAGAAACATGTACACTTTAAGTTATTGAGGATGTTCACTGTAATACAAGAATAGAACTTCTAAACTGGGTTTCTTCCTCACTAGGCTGCCTCTTGTTGCCTCCTCCCAGGCTTCAGCCTTTGACTCAGTAGCATGCATCCTACCTTTCATGGTATTGTTCAGGTGTAACCTCATTCCTCCCCATTGAGGGAAGCAGGCAGAGAGAGTTCTTGCCCCATAATCTAACAGCTTTTAAGAGTTACACCTAGGACTCTCAACTAGCTTTCTTCTGTGGGTGCCCTGAGGTCTTTTTCAGGGGGCTTCACAAGATCTGCCTTGTGAGATTTTACCCTCCCCAGGAAGAGCACCCAGACCAGGAGAATGGCCCTAGGATCCCTGAGAGTAAGAAGAACAGAACTCCATTTTCTAAACCAAAGTTCATCAGTTAGCTATACTGAGAAGATCCCTTGAGAAAGGAGAGAAAATGTATACCAGCTTCTGTAAAGTCATCACAGCAGATAACTGAGAGAAGAATCAACCTGTACCATCTGCCTCAACCAATTTTCAGATTTTTATTGAACATTACATACTTTGGACATGCAGTCAATTTCTGATTTATCTTCATCAGTATTTGGAGAGAGAACCAGATTGAGCTTTTCATTTTTTCCGTCTTTTATTTCTTACATACTGGAGGATTCAGATCACTATGGCCTTGGGAGAAAGCTGGTAGCTCACATCCATATGACTGTGACTATGCTGAGCATGCATCACTGTTTGCTGAGATTTCATGTGTACAGGAGCCTGGATGGAACTGTGTTGAGATGTAAGATGTGGATGTGTCTGACAATTATCAGATAACACCAAAAGATTCTTTATGGCTTCTTGTGTACTAGGTGCCCATATTTCCTTTCTTTCTGTTACTGTTGTGGGGCGGAAGTGGAAGGAGAAATAGCACAGTGTTTGGTAGTTGAGGGAATCAGGAAATCATCAAAGATTTTCTCCTTATCTTCAACCCTTCAAATCTAGGTTGTGAACCTCAAGGAGAATGGGACATGAAGCCACAGGCAGCGTGAACTCTAGACTGTTCTCCATGTGAATTCAGACTTATGGGAAGTGTAGATTTTTTGCATTGTGACTAAAAAAACATTTCATCTTTCAGCACTACCAATGATTTTCATATATATTCACAAATACATCTACCTCAGAGACTTTGTGTCTGATCTTCTGATCTGGGATACTAAGAAAGTATGAGAATGTGGAATGCATGAAGATACGTCCCAACAAATTACCATATCTCACGATTTTGCCTAAGTTCTCTCAAAATGATAGCTCACAAAGGAAGAAACTGTAGAGGGAAAAAAGCCCATTAGATGATATAATTCTGAATTCTGTTATTATCAGATATGCGTACAAATGAAAAAGTAAATATGTTTGCTGAAATGATGAAACTTAAGGAAGAAAAAAGAGAAAGGCATTAATTTAAAGAAATAAGCAAATACTTTGAAGCTTTGCCATAGAAAGCAGTTATTTTTCACTTGTCAGTTGGTGACTTTGGACACCTGGATAATCCTTTACGGAATAGAAATGGGGTGCATCATCTGCACTGAACATTTCTGGAGATTCTTTCAATGAATGTACCCCTTCTGTCTTCTCGGTTATATGCTTCATGGACTTGAAGACCACTTCATCAGGATTTATTTTGGTTTCCTGAGAAAACAGTGTTTTCCTCATGGGAAAAAGTAGATACAGGTATAAAATTGATGAGATTACATTGCACCCTGTAGTCATGATTCTAAATTGAAAGTGTCAGATAGTATGACTCATAAATTTTATCCCAAAAGTACACATTTCTTAACTCTATCCACAAAATTCACCTGTACCAAATGACCAACCCAGTAGCAACGAGCACCCCTAGTGCCCACATTGTGTATTTCCATCAAAGGAATTAGGGAAACTTGGAGAAAAGATTTATTCCAGATCTGGGCCTCAATTGTCATTGAGGAGCCCAGACATCCTCCCACATCGGAAAGTAGAGAAGGTGAAAAAGGCTGTTTTTAACAGTTTCATGTCAAAAATACCCAAGAGCTGACTTGAAGAAGCTAATAATGAATGAAGTTTGGATAGTTTAAACAGCAATACTACTACTACTACTAACTGATTTGAGTGAAAACATATGATAAAATCCATACGTTCACGGACACCACACACACACAAAACTAATTTTTTACCTTTGAAGAACGGTAAGGAATGTTATGAAAATTGGTAAATAAAGGGAAAGAATCTAATGTTGAATAAAGCTTTCATGAATGAAAGTTTCCTTATCTGAACTTAGTGTAACCAAGAAATTAATAAGAGATTTTTTTCTTTAGATAAGTTATTCTATATAATAAGTGAAAGAGCAAAGAGAATTAGAATATTCCAATTTTTGTAAACTCTTTACTCATTAAGGGTACCTGAGAAGTTTTGTTTCCCAATAAATTGAATCTGAATCACATCATGCCAGCAGTTCCAGGAAGTTTTTGTGGAATATGCAGGGGAGAGGGGAACTTATTAAATGACACTATAGAGTGACAACAGCAAATTCCAGACCGGGAATCTCTCTGGACCAAGGGATTTTTATTCAACAAAATTTTCCAAGGAGCAAAAAAGACAGGGTTATCTTGAACCTTAAAAGAGGTGTGACTTTGTTTGCTGTTCTTAACAACAAACTACTTTATGTTTTAACAGGGTGGGACACAGAGTGCCTAGATTGGGTCTCTGTCCCAGCTACTGAGAACTTGATTTGGACTGCCCCCTTGAAATGGCATAGAGAGGAGTAATAGAGCGAGAACTACCCAAAGGATCAGGGTGCCAAAGGCTTAGGGAGGAGAAATGGAGGGATGCTGTGGGAATAGTGATGTCTGTACGCCCATCTTGATTTTCTGTGGACTGAAAGTTGATTAATAATGAAATTAATAAGGAAATATTTTATCTAAATTGCTTAAAGGTTGCAGTTGCTCTCTTTAGTAATTTCAATTTAAAGATCCCCTATTAAACTTGTGTAGTTACCGTATTAATTTAAAGAACTATTTTGAGGTAGTGCTTGATATTTTACTTTTATTTAACTGGATTCTTAACTGAGTTACAACATAGTGAATATTTCAGTAATAGTGAATATTTTCTCATTTCGTGTAAGATATGTTTCCAGCCCTGTGGAAGTATAAGAAATTCATACTTTTCCTCGTGCTATTTCCATTTTGCCATAGGAGAGAGATTTAATATTACTAAGTAACTTTAACATTGGTTCTAACAGAAGCTTTTAGAGATTAAACAGATACCAACCCAGAAAAGTGTAGGTTGTCTCCCCTCTTTGCCCTCCCCTGGAATCCCCCATTTTATCTTGGCTATCATAATCAGACGGAAAGTGCAAGTACCCTTTTTTCCCCTCGCATCTGCAATGGAAGTAGTTTTTTTAAAATATAAATTAACTGCCAACTTGTAAACAAATATAATAATGACCAATTATGAAGTCTAGGACAGAAATAAAAGGACAACATTGAGTGTTTCTGGAAAAAAAGAGTCAAAACAGAAAATTAAAGATCCTTATTTTCAGACTAGATTAGATATTATTAATGTTTTTTGAGTACTGTTTAAAGTTACTAGGGGCAAGTTAGAGAATCATTCCCTCGGCTCTCTGCCTGCGCGAGTAAGAATAGCAGTGCCAAGTAACTGCAGTCACTCCCTACCGTCATCTCTGACATAGTCCCTGCCCTAACAGATGCAGTCAGGTTCTGTAGACTGTTGCAGCCTGGTAGGAGCCTAGAGCTCTTTCCTGTTCTGCAGATCCCAAGGCACCCTGTTCTTGAGAGCTTGGATTTTACAGAATACACTTCAGTTATAGGCAGCATTTCTTGCAACTTACATGGTGCTGGCCAGCAGATCCTCACTTCCTAGATTCACAGACCAGAGTTTTCCCATCTCCAATTAAGTGAATGGGAACTCACTTATGAAATAGAGAACAACCACAGGAAGCTTTTTATAAGATGAAAGTGAAACTTTTGGTTTTAAATCACATCGTATTATATGAACTGAGCAATAGAAGGGAAAAGTTCTTCAACCACTTTTTGTTTTGGAGTATTAGGTCAAAAGCAGAGGTCAGTGCACTTTTGAATAAAAATCCAGGTTGTATCAAATTTCAGACAGGTAGTTCTGAGAATCTGAAATCAATATAAACCTGCCTATTCGTGACTAAGATGAGTGGTTTTTTTTTTTCTTTATAGTAGTTGAATAAATGGTTTATTATTCATTGCTGTGAGAGAGAATACATGTCACAGGGAACCATGTTGTATTTCCATGGTTGAAAGGAAAGATGTTTCTTACTGTATTTCAGTCAGTCAACAGGTAACTGATCACTTTGTGATAGGCACTGACTTTGCAACAATGAGAGTTAGACAAGATCCTATTGGAGCTTATGTTCAGATAATAGTGGCAATTATTTTTTGAAACTTGATTGCTAGACATGATCCCATGGTCTTGACATACATGATATGACTTAATGCAACATTGCTATTAGCCCTCATTTATAATCTGTGTAGATAATGAGAGCAAAAATAAAATAACTATGCAATTTTTTTAACGAAATTGAATTTTATGCAGATTCTACTGGTGAATCTTTTAAAAATGTCTGCAGTATGTCAGAATTATCTTTATATACTTATATCTTTTTTTCCCTCAAATAATTGAAGATCTCTAACTTCTGTGAGATAAAAACAAACATTGAACGTGAGGGAAAACTAACATTTTTCACATGTTCTAAATGACAGAAAGAGCTTTCTATATTGGTATAATCAGATGATCATTGATTGCCAAATTTGTTGTTTAGTTGGTTACATTATCTGCAGCCATAGAAATGCCTTTCCTTTCCTTCTAATGATGTAATTGTTCCCCTTCTCACAAATGCCCATTGCCATTGTCTTCTAATCAGAACATTATTTGCTCTTCTGCCTGAATCAGTACATCCTGAATAGTTCTTGATCTGAATAAATACTTGTTGCCTCTCAGTGAAATGTTTCAAAAAACTATAGAAGCAGTTCTATGACTTCAATGTTATATTTTCAGTTCAGTAAAACGTATTTATATGCCATAAGTAGCTCCAATGTGAATCTGGTAGGTAACTGTAAATAATTTTTGACTTGTATTTTCTCTTTGACTCCCTTAATGGTGTCATTTGAAGAGAGTTCTTAGTTTAGATTACATCTAATTTATCACTTTCTTTTTTGGATCACACTTTTGGGTTGTACTTAAGAAATCTTTGCCTAGCTGAAGATCCCAAAGATTTTCTAATATATCTTACTCTAGAAGTTTTATAACTTTAGGTTTTCAGTTACATTGATCATTTTTAGTTGATTTTTATATATGGTACAAAATACGAATCAGGATTCATATGGATATCTAGTTATTTCAGCACAATTTGTTGAAAAGATTATTTCTTCTTTATGTACTGGCTTTTGTACTCTTGCAAAAAATTAATTGACCCTAATTACTCAAAGCCACCTGTAGTTTCAGTGCAATTCCTATAGAAATTTCAATGGCATTTTTCACAGAAATAGAAAAAAAAAATGCCCTAAAATTTACTTGGAATCACAAAAGACCCCGAATAGTCAAAGCAGTCTTGAGAAAGAACAAAGCTGGAGGCATCAGACTTTCTGATTTCAGATTATATTATAAAGCTATAATTATCAAAACAGTATGGTACTGTCATGAAAATAGACACATAGACTGGTGGAATAGAGTCAAGAGCCAGAAATAAACTCATGCATATACAATCATATGATATATGACAAGAGAGCCAAGAATACTCAATGGGAAAAAGATAGTCTCTGTAGACAGTGATGTTAAGAAAATGATATTCACATGTAAAAGAATGAAATTGGACTTGTTTTTTTATGCCACTCATAAAAATTAACTCAACATGGATTACAGGCTTAAATGTAAGACCTAAAGCTATAAAATTTCTAGAAGGAAAAATAAAGAAAAGGCTCCTTGCCATTGGTGTTGACAGTGATATTTTTTTGGATATGATACCAAAAGCATAAGAACAAAAGCAGAAATTAACAAATGGGACTACATCAAACTAAAAAGCTTAAAAGAAACAACAAAATGAAAAGAAGACAACCTGCAGAATGGGAAAAAATATTTGCAAATCATATATCTGATAAAGGATTAATATTCAAAATAGATAAGGGGTTCATATAACTCATAGCAAAAAACAAAAACTAAAACCCAGTCTGATTCAAAAATGGGAAGAAGACCTGAATAGATACTTTTCCAAAGAAGACAGCAAGTTTATGAAAAGGTGCTCAACATGACTAATCATCAGGGAAATGCAAATGAAGACCACAGTGAGTTAATCACCTCATACTTTTTAGATTGACTATCATAAAAAAGATGAGAGAATAAAAGCTAGTGAGGATGTGGAAAAATGGAACCCTCCTTCATTGTTGGTAATGTAAATTGGTACAGCCACTGTGGAAAACAATATGGATGTGCTTTAAAAAATTAAACTAACATATAATCCAGCAATCCCACTTCTGGACGTCTGTCCAAAAGAAATGAAATCATTAGTTGGTAGAGATGTTTGTACCCTGTGTTCATCATGTTCATTGCAACAGCATTCACAATACTTAGGAAATAACCCAAGTTTGGATGAATGGATGAAGAAAATGTGATATATAGGTATATGCACATACACACACATATGTATATAGGAATATTATTCAGCCATAAGAAGAAAGCAATCTTGCCATTGCAACAACATGGATGAAACTTGAGGGATTGTGCTAAGTGAAATAAGTCAGCGAAAGACAAATACTGTGTAATCTCATTTATGTGGAATCTAAAAAAGCTGAATTCAGAAAACAGTAGAAAGTGATTACCAGGAGCTGGGGGGGTGGGGTGGGATGAGAGAAATGATATGTTGGTCAAAGGGTACAAATTTCAACTTATGAGAAGAATAAGTTCTACTTATATATATATCTAATGGATAGCATAGAGACAATAGTTAACAATATTGTATACTTAAATTTGTTAAGGGAGTAGATCTTATTCTATTCTTACTATAACATCAACAGAAAAATGGTAATTATTTGAGGTGAAGGATGTGTTAACCTTATTTTGGCAACATTTTGCAATGTATTCGTGTATCAAATCATCACATTGTACATCTTAAACAATGTTACATGTCAATTAAATATCAATAAAGCTGGGAAAAAAGTAATTGACCCTACATGCGTGGTTTTATTTTTGGACTCCGTGCTCTTCTGTTATCTATAGATCTATCTTTAATGCCATACTATCTTGGTACTGTAGCTTTATAGCAATTCTCAAAACTGGGTAGTGTGTTTTCCAACTTTGTGCTTTTTCAAAATTGTTTTGGTGATTTTAGTTCTTTTGCCCTTTCATATAAAATTTTAGAATCACCTTGTCAATTTCTATGAACTATCCAGCTGGGATTTTTGATTGGAATTGTTTTGAATCTAGAGATCAATTTGGAAAGAATAAATATCTTAATTATGTCTTCATTTCATAAATGTGGTAAATCTATTTAATTACTTTTTTTTAAGTTGTCCGTATACAGATCTTACAAATATTTTTTAGATTTAGACTTGTGTTTCCTGTTTTTGAGTGCTAGTGTAGATTACTTTTTAAAATTTCAGTTTCTAATTGTTCATTGCTGGTATATGGAAATACGGATTTGTGTATGTTCACCTTGTTGCATGTCTGTATTAGTGTTCTCCAGAGAAGTAGAACCCATAGGGTGTGTGTGTGTGTGTGTGTGTGTGTGTGTGTGTGTGTGTGTGTGTAAAGATATGAAAGACTTGATTCTTATGATTATGGCAACTGGTAAGTCCAAAATCTGCAGGGTGGGTTTGCAGTCTGGAGACACAGAAGAGAGCTGATAACTGAAGTTCGAGTTGCAAAGCTGTCTGCCATGGAATTTCCTCTTGCTTGGGGGAGGTTTTTCTTTGTTATATTCAGGCCTTTAGCTGATTGAATGAGGCCCACCCACATTATGGAGGAGGACATTTAAAATCCTAACTGTAGTATTTCTGTTGTTTTTTTCCTTTTCTTTAGGAGGAGCATATTATTTAATATCTAGAAGTCTTGGGCCAGAATTTGGCGGTGCAATTGGCCTCATTTTCGCTTTTGCCAATGCTGTTGCAGTTGCTATGTATGTGGTTGGATTTGCAGAAACTGTGGTGGAGTTGCTTAAGGTAATCACCTTTCTTTTAGTCATTTGTTTCCCAAATCTTTGTTGAGGGCTTATATGCCACTCACCATTTAGATGCTAGGGAAGCAGTGATGAATACAAAATTTATCCTTCAAGAAGTTTAGTGTATGATATAGACAAAAAAATTATTTTAGAAAGTCAGAAGTAGATAACTAGGAGGCCTTGGTTTGTGTTTTTCTTCTTTCTTCTTTTTTTTTTTTTTTTACGCCTACAGCACCCAGTATTCCTAGGTGGTCTCCCATCCAAGTACTACCCAGGCCCAACCCTGCTTAGCTTCCAAGATCAGATGAGATTAGGCACATTCAGGGTGGCATGATCATAGACACTTGGCAATACAAAGGGGGATCATTTCTAGATAACTTACCATCAAGAAATGAGGGTGGAAGACTGTCAAGGAGGGGAGTTTAAATGTTAATAAACTGATAGCAGAAGTGGGGTGTGGTATGAGGGAAACAAGGAAGAAAACAAAACAAAGGCCTGGAAAGAGTAGAGTATATTATGTGTTTAAAAAAAAAAAAACCTAAATATTTCTGAATGACTAGAGCACAAAGTGGCAAGAGATTTAAGACTAGAAAGAGGAATCAACTCAGGAAGGGCCTTGTTTACTAATAAATTTAGGTCTTACCTTGAGTAAGAGTTGGGGAGCATTAACATCATCAGATTTGGAACCTAAAGAAATGACCACAGTATAGAGAATGGATTTGAAGGATCACGACTGGAGATGAAGACCTTTTAAAAGATGGTTTGTTGTAGCTGTCCTGGGAGCAGAGACATGGCATTATATTAAAACAATGACGAGGTCTTTTGAACCATGCTTCTCTTGCTCAGGCCCGCTTCCATGTCTGGAAGTGTACTTTCCCTTCTAATAAAACTTTACTTTTCTACTGCAAAAACAAAACAAAAGAAACTGACGAATGGGGCTGAAAAGGTGTTGGCGAATATGAGAGATTTTAAAAACATTGAATAAGTAGACTTGATTAATGGGTAGTGGGAAATTAAAGAAAAAGAAAGGAGGATGTCAAGTTTACACATAGTTGGGGATTTAGATGGGAAGTAATGCCATTCACTTGAAATAAAAACATAGGACAGTTTAGTTTTAGACCTCTAATTTTAGGAACTAGAGATATATCCAAGCAGAGCTGGCTGGAAAGTAGTTGACAATAATACTCTTTGGGAATGTAGATAAGAACTTGTTTGAAAAGAGTCATTGAGATGTGTGTAGTTAATTAAAGTATGAAAGAAGTGAAGTAAGATTCAGTACTGTAAAATGAAAGGAACCTCGACTGACTCATAGTTGTTCATGGTAGGTTAGGTTGTAACTCTTCTTCTGCACTAGTGTTTAGTACATTAATTAGCAAGTGTAAAATTTGAAAATGACTGACATTTACATTGCATTGACCTCATCTTTGTAGGCTAAAAGGATAGAGAAAAGGAAGGGCTGTAAGTAAGCAAGTACTATAATCATTAAGAGTTTCTATTCTTTCATTGTTTAATTTAGTATATGTTTTTAATTTCATTGATATTAAATCAAATACTTTTGCTCATAGAATGGGAATAATGTATTTTGGACAACTGCATGAAAGTATATCCATCTCTTTATGCAAACTAAAGACCATTTAAAGCATGAGTTCACTAATAAATATACATCAAAATATATTTTTGCTATATAATTAAGAAAATCCTATTAGTACTATTTAGTCATATTATTTTTATTTGCTTGTTAGCAATTCCCTTTTTGAGATATTGTGTCTGCATTAAATATAGCATTATTCTTTTGATCATATTTTTGATGTCATCAGATACCTGGATGGCATCTCAATAATAGTTATTCATTCCTTTTCCTTAGGTCTCTCTATTCTTAGTTAAATAGGCATTTGTTCAACTTCTACATGTAAGGCACTGTGCTTTCTCTAAAATGTTTAAAAAGAATTAGACTTTAACTAAAATAACTAATATTGCTTATTACATTTATAATTCTCTTTTCCTAGGAACATTCCATACTTATGATAGATGAAATCAATGATATTCGAATAATTGGAGCCATTACAGTGGTGATCCTTTTAGGTATCTCAGTAGCTGGAATGGAGTGGGAAGCAAAAGTAAGTAATGGTATCATTGGAATATCTGTAAATATTTAATATATGAACTTATAGAGCTTTTGTTTTAGGAATGCTATACAGTGTGGTAATATTTTTAGATTTTGATATTTAAATATTTAGATTCCTAAATGGCCACTTTCAGAGAAATTTATGTATAAGGTTATTTTCTAATCGACAAGATGGGAAATATTTGGAGATAGCCTATCAGTTTAAATACAGTATTTTCTAAATTTTTGACTCCCTACATCCCCTCCCGCCCCCTATTCTTAATTTACATTATATAGAAATGTCCACCACAGTATGAGGTAGGCCAAATTAAATTACTGGCTTTGTAATTTATTTAAAAGTTCATTTAAATAAATATAGAAGCAATAAGTTAGTGCCCATTACGGATTAGAGAAGCTAATCTTGCTCCTTACTATTGAAATCTCAGAAATCATGACTACTAAAGCCAATATCAGTGTTTCTGGGAAAAATTGAAGTCACGTGTTAACATGTAAGCAGAGCCCAAATATATTTCTGTGTTTTTGAGAGAACATGTCACAGTACAGCTCCTGTTTCCTGAGTAATACATATCCACAAAGATGCTTTTGAGCAACTCAAAGTCCCTTCCAGGGTTTCTTCGTGTTTACTTTTGTAGAGTGTATAAAATCACAGATTTCTGCTATATGTGAGCTATGATAATATTTACCAAATCAAAAATTAGGAAAGTATGAAAGAATTATTTTTCTATGGTTGTTATTTAAGTCATTAGTATAAAATTAAATCATTTACTTAAACATTTAACAACTTGGCTTTACTGAAAAGAATAGAATTTCATACTACCTGGGACATGATTAGATATCATTTGTTCTTATTACCGCAAATGACAGTTTCATGAGTATCTGCTCAATTTTATTGGCAAGTTAAGAGTAGAGGAGGAAAGGCAGGCGTGGGCAAAGTGGATGAAGGTGGTCAAAAGGTACAAATGTCCAGTTATAAATAAATATTGGGATGTAATGTACAGCATAGTGACAATAGTTAGTAATCCTGCATTGTATATTTGAAAATTATTAAAAGAGTGTATCTTAAAATTTCTCATTACAGAAAAAAATTTATAACTGTATGGTGATGGTGTTGACTAGACTTATTATGGTGATCATTTCACCTTATAATCAAATATCAAATCATCATGTTGTATACCTGATACTGATATATTACATGTCATTGTGTTCCAGTAAAACAAAACAAAATGAAAAAAGAGTGGAAGAGGAGAAGTAGTAGTTCTTATAGATTGTTCCTGTCTCTTTCAGTTCCATTGCTCCTTGGAAGTTATAGTCTCGTGAAACTGAATCAAAATATAGATATAAGAGATTTGATTTTGATTTTTAATGTTCAAAATTCCAGGCTCAGATTGTTCTTTTGGTGATTCTGCTACTTGCTATTGCTGATTTCGTCATAGGAACATTTATCCCATTGGAGAGCAAGAAGCCCAAAGGTTTCTTTAGTTACAAATGTAAGTAAAAAAGATAGAATATTTTTAAATGTGTGTATTATACAATACAATTCTATTAGTAAATAAATTTAGTACATTTTAGATATTTTATAATGTAATTGAGTTTGGTGTAGTGACTTGTACTAATTGACAATTCAATTTAGTTTTGTCTTTATGTGTATTACAATTGGAGTAAAAAGTCACTTTCATTTATGCCTTTCCTTTTTCATTATTAACGACAAAAGGTAATAGAATGTACAAAAAATCAGTGCTACTGAGGAAAGGTACTTCAATTCTCTACTAATTTTGGGAATTTATAACTGAAAGGTAACTTTTGTTCTGATGTGGCTTTTTCATTGTTTTAGTTGTATTTCAGCACAAGTCTAAAAGTACCTGAGACTGTGAGACTGTGAATGTAACTAGAAATGTTAGTTTCTTTGTGATTGCAGTTTAAGTTTTTCTGTGGTTTGTATTAATTGTGTGAGAATTTTCTACAGTTTTCATCTTCTGTGACCTTTTCATTCTGCATCTAATTGTCACTACTGGTGCAATTTACTGTTTATTATTTCCTAAAGGATCTCTCTGTATCTTCCCCACCCTCCCTGTGCCCTCACTTTGCATCTTCTCCCTGCTTAATTGAGCAACTCTGAACGTATCTCCACAAAATAAAATGAAAGTGGGGAAAAAATAGTTGCATTAGCATCAGAGAGGCTTAGCACTTAGGGTAACAGGTCTGTTTCAGTTGATAAAAACTCCTTGCTCTGAAGCCCTGGAAGAAAAGACCTAGCTTTACTTCTCCTTAGCTGTTTAGCCCGGAGTACTTATAAAGATATAGAAATAAATAATCAGTGTACTTCTTCAGAAAATCATACTGGGGAAAAAAGGAAGTTGAAATTAACTGTAGGGCCTATAGACCTAGTTGAGTCACATTCTGGTGTAAACCCCTTGATCCTGTTGCTGACTGGTAGGTGACAGCATACAGTCCTTGGGTCATTTGTGAGTAGTACTGATTTGGCCTATACCAGACCCTGACTTAGTTGGCTGGGCAGTTTTCTGATACGAATTGTTTTACGGAGCTTTCCTTAACTGACACCCACCTATTATTTGTGCCTACTGGTCCTGAGTTGATAGTGTAATGTCCGTTCTGTCTACTAGTGCTCATGTGTACATCTAAACTGGGCTTTAAAGTCCTGAATTCCTGGACTGGGAGAAGCGGTGTCTACTAGGCATGCCAGAAGTGAAAGTTAGTAGCATCGGTTAGGTAGATAATTTCTGTATTTTGTGCCCTCATAAATTATGACTTTTTACTTTAGTGTTTTTAATATGTGTTTTTGAACATTTGTTTTTGACACTTTTATTTCTAAAAGAAGTATTAAAAATATAGTGGGTGATTACTTCTAAAAATATTTCTGATAATTAAATATTTTTTGTTTATAACTTTAATTGATTTAAAAATATCTAAAAATACCTTCTAGGCTACATTTTTCATTTTGTTTTATTTGGATCCTTGGCAACTTAGAAAAGTATTACATAGCTAGTGTAGTAATTTATATTGTATTTAAGTAGTACATCTGGGTTTATCTCAATTGGAGGTAAATAAATCTAAATATACTTTGGAATATGACTTTTCTTTTTTGGTGGTTGATACTGCTTGGCTCTTTTCTCATTCTTTGTACTAAGGCAGTGTCAGTAGTAAATAGGCTAATATTGATAAACTTGTCAGGTCAAATGACTACCTAATAGAGGGTATTCGTTTTTTCCTTTTTCCTTTTTTCTTTTTGGTATGAGATGTATTTTCACCAATGGCCAATGCTTCTGCTGTGTTCTAGATCACCTTTCTTTTACTTTATCAAAGCCATTTATCCTATAATAATCGAGTTTCTTTCTGCATCAAAACTGTCACATATATAAGTTGATGCACTTGTTCTAGTCTCATCTTGAAAATGCTGTCTCTTTTATTCTCCTCGAGCTACCACCTCATTTCCCAATTCCCTTTAATAGACAAATTTCTCAAATCTATACCTCTCATTTATTATTTCAAAGTAATTTCAAACTTACAGAGATTTGAAAAATTTATACAATAAATTTCTTAAACCTTTCACAGATTCGCCAACAATGAACACTTTTTTATTGTCTTTTTTTTTTTTACTGCATTGTTTTCACTCCATATATATCTAATTATTACTACGATTGCTAAACCTTTTGGGAGTACTTGCAGATATCATGACTTCTCATCTTTAAACTTAAGCAGGTATCTGCTAAGGAAAAGGACAATTCAGGAAGTTTAACTTTGGCACATATAGTTCGTATACAAATTTTTCCAGTTGTCCCTATAAAAAATTTTATAGCAACTTTTTTATTCCTGTTCCAGGGGCCCATTCATGATCATGTGTTATATTCAGTCATCCTATCTCTTCATTCTCCTTTTTTTAAAAAATAGCCTTTATATAATCTTCAATCTCCTTGAATCTGAAATAGCTCTGTAGGCTTTTTTTTTTTTTTCTTTCATGATATTGACATTTTTCAAGAACAAGTCCTGACAGTTGAGTTTGCCTGATTTATTTCCATAGATTCAGTTATTCATTAATTTTTTTAAATCTTTTGGTCATTCAAACAACATTTTTACTGAATTCTCATTATGAGCAGACTCTGTATAGACACTTTGCTTAATGTAAAGATTAACACAACATAGTCCTTATCTTGGTAAGGCTTATATTCTAATTGGGTAGATACATACGTAACTAAATTGATAATAAAACATGATAAAGTGCCAAAAGAGAGGTATAATAAAGAGCTATGGGAGTCCACAGGTTATTCATTTTTGCCAGGAACACCACCTGGATGATGTTTCCTCCTCAGTGCATCGTCACATTAGGAGACTCATATGATGTCAGATTTTCCCATCACTGATGGTTTTAACTTTAATGACTTGGCCAAAGTGGTACCTAGAGGTTTCTTTTTTGTGAGGTTGTCATTTTCTTCTTTGTAGTTAATAAGTAATCTGTGGCAAGATACGTTGAGACTGTACAGAGCTTATTCCCCACCAAATAGTTTGATTTCATTCATTCTTAACCCTTCTCTGGCTTCTGTCTGTCAAAGTCATGACCACATGGTGCTAGATCCATTGTGCAAGCCATATACTTAGTTGTCCCATTCTCCTTGAAGTACTTTTCTTGTTTTGTTTGACATCACATGGTCACTATGTCTATTACTCTACATTTTAGTGTCCTATATTACCCCTTCTTTTCTTTTACCCTCTAAAATGTCAAAGTTGCACAGAGTCTAGCTATATTCTTTCCTTTGGTGATGTGTAGTCATGGTTCCAGATGCTATAAAGAGACTGACATGTTTCTATTCCTGGATCTCTCCTTTAAATTCCATATATAGTTGTATGTCCTACCTAATCCTTCTCAGACTTTTCTATTTCAGTATGTGGATGAAACCAGGATCTCAGTGTTTCCTACCTGCCCCCTTACTTTCTAATCTTTCTCTAATCAGTACATTATTCTCCCCTCACTAGACTGAGGCACTGAAGTAACTTTTTAAGGTCTCCCTGCTTCAGATGTTGATGCCTTAGTCCATTGCCCACACAGGATCCACAGAAGCCTTAATCACATCATCTTATTTGCATGTATCTAAGCCTATGTTGGCTTTCCATTATATTTATATATTTTTTACTTATATAAATAAATATAAATATGATATATTTATATTTATTTAATTAAATATATTTATATAATCAATATAATATAATTATATATTTAATTAAATATAATTATATTTCCATTATATTTATATATAAAATTTAAATTTTTATATTCTATATATTTAAAATTTTATATACTTTCACCCCCCTTTCAGTTTCATTTCGTTCTCCCTTGCTGTGAGGTCTTTACATTCTTCCTCAAAACTGTTAAACCTTTTCCCACCTCTGGGCCTTTTTTTTTTTAATTCTTGGTCTAATCTTTTCTCTGATCATCACATGGCTGATTCTCAGAAAAGTCTCTGTTTAAGAATTATCTCCTTAGTTATAGCACTTCAGCCTTCTGTAACCTCTTCGAATTAGAGTCTCTCTTTCATTCTTTATCACAACACCCTGTTTCCATCCATACATTTACTGCTGTTTGTAATGATCTGTTTCTTAGTTTGTAGCTTCCCATTGAGACTCTTAAGTTCTATAAAGGTAGGAACTATGTCTAGCTTTTTGCTATTGTATCTCTAAGCACCTTGAGATACTAAATGGCTCCCATACGGGACCTGGCACATTGTAGATATTCAAATATATTGGGTGGGTGGGTGGGTGGGTGGAAGGAAGGAAGGAAGGAAGGAAGGAAGGAAGGAAGGAAGGAAGGAAGGATGGATTAATTGATAGAATGAAGGAAGGACCGAAGGATAGATGGATAAATGATAGTTAATTCACTGTTTTAGTGTCAGGACCTATAAGAATAGATGGAAACAGTAGGACTGGTGGAAGCTTTCATTATTGTTGAAGTGAAAAGGGCCTTTACCTAATTTATCTTAGCTAAAATTATCCGGAAGCCTGATGAATGGCCTCAAAAATCAAATGGGTCATCACTACGAAATAGAGAAAAGTATACATATAGAAGTTGGATGGAAGGAAAAACTGGTTCATGTAGCATGATATTCCTTTTATTTTCTTCTTTTCTCATTTTTTGACCTCTGAAATTGAGGGGGTTTATTCATGCTTTGCTTTACATTTTGTCTAGTGACAACAATCAAATTAGAGGTGCTTGAAACTTAATTATTAAGGTCTACAAAATAGTAGGGGATGACCAGGTCAAATCGTTTTTGTTTTTAAACTGTTCCCTTACAAAAAAAGAGGGATACTAATACTTGAATTAGGAAGTTTTTAATTAAGAGTTTACCAGTTACTTCAAGAAAAGATAGGGATCATACTTAACATTTACTCTTGACCTAAATGATTATAGTGTAATCTGCTAGTCACTAATTGCCAAAAAAACATTTCATTCTCTACAGCTGAAATATTTAATGAGAACTTTGGACCAGATTTTCGAGAGGAAGAGACTTTTTTTTCTGTATTTGCCATCTTTTTTCCTGCTGCAACTGGTATTCTGGCTGGAGCAAATATCTCAGGTGATCTTGCAGTAAGTACTGTATTGATTATATATTAAGAAGTATTGTATTGATTATTATATATTTAAATGGTATACATATATTTATTTTTAAAGATAGACTTTAAAAATATCTTTTTGTCTTCTAGGATCCTCAGTCAGCCATACCTAAAGGGACACTCTTAGCCATTTTAATTACTACGGTGGTTTACATAGGAATTGCAGTATCTGTAGGTAAAGAACTTTACATTTCTTTATGTGTTTCAGGACTTTTTTGATGTACGTACTATAAAGAGTTATTTCATGACATATTTCTAACATTTAAATTCAGAAATATTTTAATAAAAAACATGGAGTTGCATATTTTAATTAAAAAAAAGGTTTAAGTAAACTAGTAATGATTTATCAACATCTAAACCAGCAGCCTCCAACCTTTTTGGCAGCAGGGACCGGTGCTCCTATGAGAATCTAATGTATGATGATCTGAGGTGGAGCTGAGGCGGTGATGCTAGCGGTGGGTACAGCTGCAAACACACATGAAACTTCACTGGCTCATCTGCCACTCACCTCCTGCTGTGCAGCTTGGTTCTAACAGGCCATGGACTGGTACCAATACTCAGCCCAGGCAGTGGGAGCCCCTGATCTAAACCACCAAATGCTCTGTGACTCCTCCAGGATTTTTATTAAAGTAAAAAGGAAACTTATGTGAAATTTTAATTGCAAACTCTTAAATTTCACTGAGTATATTTATAGAAAACTTTATAAGTAAAAGTAAATGCTTTGTTTATGGTAGTTATTTAATATTTTTATGTAATTTTATTATAGGAAGATTATTTCAAGGCCATTAAGCAGTATCTGGCATTTTTTACCATAAAAACTGATTTTGATGAATAAGACATACTACATTGAGTGAAAAATCTTTCTAAAGTCTTACTAAATTGAATGAAAATGGTTTTAAACCATTTTATTACATTCACGGCTCATAGCATTTTAGAACTTAAAAGGACTCAAACGGTCAACTAGTCTCTAAATCCCTGTTTTATAGATGAAGGAATTGAAGCTTAGAGATTTCGATACCAAAGGTAACTCGTACTTGCTTTAAAGAATTGTTTCATGCCAAAGTGGATTTTGGTTTGTTTTTTAAAATAAAGTCTTAAAAAGCTATTTATAATAGTAGGTTCTTTACCTGAAACATTCTAGTCCAGAAAAAATTTAATAACTATTAATTTGCATGTAATTTACAAGTAGAAATTAGATGAATTGTCTCAAATTTAGTACACTTTCATAAAACTGTATACTTTAATCAGAATACATATATTTTTTGATAAGTCTGAACTCTAAAAGTCAGGTTTTACAGTTAAATATCTTAAGCATACTATAAGAATAAATCTTAGTTTAATACCAACCTAAAGAATCACAAACTCCAAATTCATAGACTACAGAGTATAAGGTTCCCATTGTATTTCAGTAAGAAATTTTATTTTTGCTGTATATTCAGCGATTTGTTGGGAGATAATAACAGAACTGTTTTTATAGCCTCTGCTGCTAATTTGCATCAACGTAATTTTGAAATTTCACTAAACATAGAGTTAGAAATGCTAATAATATTGTCATGGTGAGCTAAATTAAAATACAAAAAAAGGAATTGGATTTCATTTAGACTTACAGTCTATACATAAATATTTGAAATTCATTTATATATAATCTTACCAAAATATTTTTATGTTCCCTTAAAACTCCTAGCATGCTTATATTTATCATACATAAGCTAACTAAAGAAAATTTAGTTTAAATTTAAAGAATGATATAACTGATTATGTTTCAGATTGGACAATAATCTGTAAGAGCAAATAAACTTTTTCTGTTTTTTATCGGACCCTCTAACACTGCTGGCCCGCATACTCATTTTATTCTGTCTGCATGAGCCGTTGCAGCAATAGGAATAGCCTTTTCTCCTTGGGTATTCAGTAGCTGAACCAGTAAAGATGGTCAGTACACGAGTGGTTGTATAACTAGTTTGAAGCAATGGAACTTTGTCTCTCAAATATATTTTGAAATATGAAACACATAAAAGCATAACTGCTTTAGGGCTTGACACAGCTCAGTTCTCCCTTCACACCCCAGTGCTTTCGGAAATACCTTTAAGGAAACATGGTTTGCAAACACTGCTCTGAAAGTTAGATGAAGAAATTTTAAGAATAAAGAACTATAGGTGTCGCTCTAGTAATTAGAATATACTCCTTATCAAATTTAATTTTCCGTTTATTCAGTTTTTGATGTCACAGCTATAATTTTTACCTCCTATATGGTGAGACGGTAGTGTTAAAGGGCTTCAAAAGTAAAAATACACAAATACAGTCTAAAGAATGGTTAATTACTATTACTTGTACATCATAGGTTATTTCAAATAATGAAGTGCTTTCAAGAAAACTTTCAAAATTTTATTATACAAGTTTTCAGTTTTGCACAAAAGTAGAGAGCATTTTCTGATGAGCCTAACAACTTTCACCCAGCTTTAAAAAAATTTTCAAGAATTATCAGTACATGGTTAATCCTGTTTCATCTATACCTATTCGGTCTGCCCCATAAGTTATTTTTAAGCAAATCTCAGATACCGTATATTTTATTATTAGGGTGGACTTAGATGTAAGTAGAATTATATTTCATTAATGTTCAAATTGTTTTCCCTCACGGAAGATATTACCTGAAGTCTGATTTTTGACAGGTTTCAAATATAAAATAATTGGAGCATAGAAAGCATTTCTGCCACTTTGGAACTCTTTCAACACAATGTTTTCATGTTTAGTTAAAAAGACATCTTAACCAAAGAGGCCAGGAAATAGTTTTGTAAATATACATTTTTCACAACTTATATTTACAAGGTTGTTAAGTATATATGTATAAATACTACTACTTATAAAGTTCCATTTTACTACTTAAATATTAGGGACCAATACTGGGGACCGTGATGCTTTCCCAAATTCTGTTCCCTGTAAAGCTATCTTAACTGTAAATACAGTATATGTTGTTATAAGCAAGTATATGCAGTCGGTCCCATAATTTCTTTACCGTCTTGTAATTTTGAAATGAATATAAATATTAGCTCTATTTTTTGTTCTCATTGTCATTTGTGCTTTAGGTTCTTGTGTTGTTCGGGATGCCACGGGGAACATTAAAGACACTATTGTAACAGAGCTAACAAACTGTACTTCTGCAGCCTGCAAATTAAACTTTGACTTTTCTTATTGTGAAAGCAATCCTTGTTCCTATGGCCTAATGAACAACTTCCAGGTGAGCATCAAATTTATATTATAACAGACATTCTGTATTTATCTAGAGGTCAGACTGCTATCAAATCTGACCATTCAGATTACAGCAATAACTTAGAAAGGAGGACAGTTGTTCTTTATACCTAGATGTCTTTTTTTAAAGGCTGTAGATAATTAATTGAGCAAACATAAAAATATAAAAGGGTAAAATCTGAAGCCATTTAAGAGCAAAAAGGCCTCCAAGGGTAACACTTTTTATAATAGAGTATAATATATGTAGTATGCTGTTTCAGAAAGCAAAGAAGCATCAGAAGCATCTCATACATGGTCATATTTGTGGGGTCTATTTCTGAATTCTCTTTTTCATTGATCTTTGTATTTGTGCCTCCACCAATACCGTACAGTCTTGATTACTGTAGTAACATAATAAGTCTTAAGTCTCGTAGATTGATTTTTTTCCCATTTTATCCTTTTTCAAAAATATTTTAGCTGTTTTAGTTTTTCCATATAAATTTTAGACTAATCTTATGTTTATCTATAAAAAATCTTGCCGGGATTTTGATAGGGAAGTGCCTTAAACTTGTATGTCACTTTGGGGAGAACTGACCATTACTATGTCGAGTATTCCAATCATGAACACAATATGTTTCTCCGTTTTCTTTGATCTTTTTTCTTTCATCACCTTTGTATGGGTTTCAGAATACAAGTTCTATACACCTAAGTATTTCATTTTTATTGTGAGCAATTTAAATCCATACTAATTAAAATGAGTTCAGTTTTCTAATTAAAGGTGTCTCCATAATTGTTATATATATGTAAATATCCTTTTGAAAAGTTTTGATTAGTATCAATAGTGTTTTTTATTAGATATGGCCCATATGGTCATGCTAAACCATCGTTTAACAACAGAATTAAATCCTTAATGGATTCTTGAAAGTTTGTAAACTTTTAAAATATGAACTATGTAAAAATAAGTAATCTCAGATATTGGAGAATATCAGTCCTATAGGGTACTGAAAGTGAAATGAAAGTTTTATAAAATGTGTTTTTAGAAACTGAGCAAAGATTATATAAGGGGAGAAGGAATTACTAAAATTGGGAGGGTAATTTTGAAAATTACTTGATAAGTCCTGGGATGCCAGAAGGAAGAGACACAAAGGTATAGATTCAGATTAAAACAAAATATTCTGTGGTAAATCTACAGATTGGATGGTTCTACTAATTCAAAGTAAAAAATAAAAATGTTGCTTCCTAGTGTTTTTCCAGTATTGTATACACGCAATAAACAAAATAGTTGGGAATTTGACATACTCAGAACACTATAGATTTTATGTAGAATACATAAATTTTATAATAAAATTTTGTAACTTAAATTTTAATGGCATGATAATTTTCTGTTGTAGTTTTCAAGCAGCTACTTTCAGTGGTTCTAAATATTGAACCCAATTATGTAATAGGAGTTTGTTTTTTCTAGTCACAAGACTAGGCAAAATCATAAGAATGAAAGAAAGTATTCATGGCCAGCTAATGATTCGGGCCAATTCTGACATTGATATTGTGTATGAAAGGCACAAATGCTGGTCTCTACCCAGGGACTGAAAATACCAATCAGATTTCTGCATTGTTGCCTCCAAATAGAGAAGTGAGTTGTCTTTACCAAGTCTAGTATGGACTTGTTCAAGTAAAGAGGAGCGTGGTATACATAAAGCTGCTTTTCTAATTTAAGTAAATACATTAAAAAAAATTCTTTGTAACATGATACATAGTGTAGAAGTGAGGAAATCCTGTGAAAATATAAATTGTTATCTGGAGAATGAAGTATGGCTATAACTGAGGAGCCTGTAAGTTGGAGTCTCCACCATGAAGCCTATACAAAGTCAAACTTTATACTGCTGTTTTGCATATAATTGACTTTTCATATTTCAGGGGGAAAAGTGATTTGGTCTACCTTATTTGTCTTAAATTTTTAAGTTTATACATTATATTATGTATATAAGATACATATAGTCTTATGTTTCTTATTGTAGTTTTATATTTTAATGTCCTCTGAAACCTTTGACTACCCATTGCTTACTAAACAAAATGTGAGCACCTTTGCTCTGTCAGTCAAAGCCTTTCATACCCAAACTTACGTCCCACTGCCTTCTGTTCGGACTGGACTTCGTCTTGGTGTGTTTGTGTAAGTACACATGACACACATTGACCCTACTCTGTTCTATATTTGTTGTTTCACTCTACTTGGAATGCACCTCCTTCTTCTTCTTCTATGTCCAAATATGTTTGCTCTGAAGATTTTCTTGAACCTTATCAACACATGTACCCCGCACACAAAATTTCACCAATCATTTTAGTTGGCCTTGTTTTCACCTTTTATTAGACTTTTGTCTTTTTTCCTTTTTTTAGAGACAAAACTATCTTTTTCTTTTCTTTGTTTCCACTATATATTGTGGACAACACTGATATTACCATTACTTATGTTATCATTATCCTTGCTACTTTTTATATTTTACCAGAAATTGGTGGGAAATGCAAAGGTTATTGGGTAACTAGAAAACAGGAAACTTGGCAAATAATGTTTCCAGATGCTAAACAGGGTGTATTATTTACCTTAATTTAGAGATTATGGAAGAGAGAAAATGTAATTTTTTCCCCAAAGTATGCCCAGCAGAAATGAAGTCTGCTCATTTTTATCTTGCCCCACCTTCTGTATCCTTTACATCTTATTTCCTAAAAATAGGGTTGGGAATGCTAGATAATCTAGCCTGGTAACTGTGGAAAATAATGATCCTGAAAAATGCATGGCATATATGTAACTACGAAATTGTTATTAAAGGGCTGAATAGAAAATCATGTTTTTAAGTTTTCTCTCCCTGAGATTCTCAGAGAAGTCAATGCTAATGTTTGTAAAACACTTAAATGTATTCTTCATTTTTAACTTTAAATCTTGTGAAAGATACAGGGAGAGACATTTAAATGAAATAAGTGGTTTGTATACTGATATTATGGCCAGGTAATTTTACATCTGATTTAAAGTATTACATTACAGTCACAGTCAAGTGTGTGATAGTCATAAATAGCTTAAGGCCTCATTTCCTCATCTCCTTGGTCTCAATTGACTTGTTCTTGGTCAAGAAAAATGGAAGGTAAATCTCTACTAATGAAGTAAAGACTCTTATGAATGGTCATCATTCACTACCAGTGAAATTTATAGTGGATGGGTTAAGTTGACAGTATCTGAATCCATCAACAGCTCTTCTACCTCAATGTTGTATTTTGCCAGATTTCAAAGATGCAGAAAGAACAGTGCAGTGAATACCTGTGTGCTTACTCTTCACTTACATTGACTAGTTATTTATATTTTGCCCCATTTGCTCATCTTTCTATGTACATATATTCTTTTTTCTCCTCAAAAATATAAGAATAAATTGTAGACATCACAACATGACAGTTTGAAGTATTTAAAATATTCTGCACAAGCACAGTACGGTTATCCCACTCAAGCAATTTAATGTTGGTGAAATGCTGTTATCTAAATATATTCCATATTCATATTTTTCTGCTTGTCCTAGTAATGTCCTTTTTAGCTCTTTTTCCCACATCTAGAATTCAATCTAAGATCACACATGGCAGTTAGTTATCATGTTATTTCAAAATCCTTTTATCTAGAGGAGTTCTCAGTCTGCCTACTTTTAATCTTTCAGAATGTTGACATTTAAAGAGTTAAGGCAAGTTATTTTGTATTGTACCCCTCAATTTGGATGTATCGATTATCTTCTCATTATCTAGGTAATCAATCCATTTTTTAAAAACTTCATCATAAGGAAATATTTGAACATGTACAAAGATAGGGAAAGCAATATAGTGTACCCAGTATATACACATTTTCCAGCTTAATCAGTTATCAGTGCATGATTTATTTTATTTTATTTATAACCCCCACTTCCTATATTATTTAGAAGCAAATCCTAGACTTAATTTTTCAGCTAGAAATATTTCCACATTTAGCTCTAAAAAGTAAGTACTCTTTAAAGAAAAAAACAACGCTCTCCACCCCCAGTATAATCACAATGCAATCTACTATCTTAACATCCCCAAAAGAAATAACCTTCCTGATGGAAATTTATCACACCACCTTGAAATATGCTTGCCAGGAAACCTGTACTTTAATGCAGTTAACTGTCTAGTTCTACCTACCAGTTGACTGGCAATGCAGAGGTGAGAGGAACAGATTAAATAGCACAGTGGAGATGCAGTCAGTAAAATCCAGAGTGGGGTTTTTTTTAAGGAGAAATAAAAATAATAGAATGTAAAGGAAAGGGTGAACCTGTAGATTGAAAAAGACCTTTAAGAGACGCATCAACCAAAATTAAAGTATAATCTTTTTGTGGATCTTGACTTGAACAAACCATTTAAAACAAAAGTGGGACAGTTTGAGAAATTCTAATACTACTTGGCTATTTGGGCTGTTAAGGAATTATTCAATTTTTAAGCCGTGACTATGGCTCTGTAGTTACAATTTTTAAAAGTTCTTCCCCACTAGAGGTAAATACTGAAACATTTGTGCATAAAATGATATCTGTAGTTTGATTCAAAATAACGTGGGGATTGGCCTTTGGTCAGTTGGTCATTATTGAAACTGGATGATGGTTACTTGGCAGTTCAGTATCTCTTTCCTCTGCCATGTGTGTCTTTGAAATTTTATGAAATAAAAAGATTTTTTAAAGGTAAGAGCTAATAGTAAATCTGTTTCAGAAATTTGTAATGCACGTAACAATTATTACTATTTTTTATTATTGTTAAAATTTCCCTAGTATTAGTCTCTTCATTAGAATAGTAATGATATATAGGATAGTGTTCTTTTTTTAAATTGTTCGTAAGACTTATTTTTTTTCATTTTTCTTACTTTTTTTTAAGGTAATGAGCATGGTGTCGGATTTGCACCATTAATTTCTGCAGGTATCTTTTCAGCCACGCTTTCTTCTGCATTAGCATCCCTTGTGAGTGCTCCCAAAATATTTCAGGTAAGTATTTTTATATGACAAGCTTTATTAAAGGGGGAGTTAGGTATATATTTTAATTTAGGATTGTTAATAATTTTAAATTGTTTTCTTCTGTCAACCTCTATATATGATATATACACATACATATCAAGACTGGCATATTTAATTTTAGCATTGAATGAATATGTATATTTATGTAAACATCTGTGCATTTACATACTGTCAGTATGTAGTCTTTGAATTGTCTTTCTGGAAGTAGCAATGAATTTTTATTTTTTTGACATATTCTATTAGTATAAATTTTTATAATTTCTTACCAAGGATAAGGTGTGTGTTCCAAGACCCTGTCAGAAGAATTAAAGCATCTTGTTTCTATTAGCATTATGCTAACCTAAATGTTTTATTTTACAAATATTTGAATACCTAATATGTGCCACACATGGTGTTAGGTACTCAGCATATAATGGTGAATAAGACAGACATTATCCTCTCCCTTTAATGAGCATTAACAAGTAGCTGATACTGGATAAGGAATATATTTTATTACTGAATCAAATAAATGAAATATTGATTCTGTAGCTTTGTTCTTAATGTTGTAGTTGTAGCCAGTTAGTACAGAAAAGACATGGAATATATTTCTTTAAACAACTTTTAGTATTGTTTCAAGAAAAATTATTAAGATCTACAATTACGATTTTTATCTGCTTTAAGTCTAGGATTTGGACTTGATATAAGTAGGACATAACCTCTGTCATACTTATCAAGCTTCCAAATTTCTTCTGTTCGTATGCTTGCTTTTCTGATTCCTTCTTCATAAAAGAATTTCAACATGGGGGTGGGATAAAGTGGATAAAAACTTCTGGTATTCTAAGCCAACTACTGTTCTGATTCTTGAAGTGTTTGAATCTCCTTTACACTTTGTAGGTGAAGCCATATGAGACAGGGGAAAGAAAGAATTAGAAACGTGGGTCCCATTCCTGATTAACCTGTTGTTAACTATAAGCAAATCTGTATGCCTAATTTCAATATATTTTATTTTATTGTTTACATTTCTTCATTAGGCTCTGTGTAAGGACAACATCTACCCAGCTTTCCAGATGTTTGCTAAAGGTTATGGGAAAAATAATGAACCTCTTCGTGGCTACATCTTAACATTCTTAATTGCACTTGGATTCATCTTAATTGGTTAGTCATATAAATGGTGTGCTAATGTAGATTTTGGTACATTTATAATATTAGCTCTAAATATTGAATAAATTAGAAATAAAATGTTACTTTGCCTAGTATACTAAGTTAGTTTCTTTCTGATCAAATGAAAGTATTTAAAAACTGCAAATAATAGCATTCAATACATATTTGCTAAAATTATTACCATCACTAAGTCTTCATTAGAGCTAGAAAGAATTCCTAGGTTTTTATCCCTAAAACAAATACAATATTAGCATAAAGAAAAGGATTCCGATTTCTCCCTGAAGGTAGAGCCTCCACTGATCTAATTTTTAGCATTTTTGCCTCTGATCACAAACGAGCTTGTGGGTCTTACACTGTTAAAGAAGACACTCCACTTTTATTAAAAGTCTGATGATACCACCAGGTGTGAAAACTAACTCTCATGTAATGTATTTGGCATAGCTTATTTTTTGAGAACAAGTTGGCAATATTTAGTAAAGTTTCCCTCAACCTAGCAATTCTATTTAGGGATATGTACCCTATAGAAACTTGCATATACGCCCATATATGAGAATCTTTTTAGAGTAATTATAATAGTGAAAAATGGAAGCAACCTAAATACCTATCAATGGAAGAATCAAACTGCAGAATAATAATATTCACCATTTAAAAAAATGAATAAACTTGTCTTTAATATATCAATATGGATGAATCTCAAATATAAAAAATCTAAAAAATAAAATTGCAGAATAATACATATGATACTATTTTTGTAACTTTTAATTAAAACACCCCAAACAGTACTACATGATGCTTACGGACTATATGTATATGTAGTAAAACTATATAATATCATTGGGAAGAGAATATGCCAACTGTGTTCATAAGGTTTGATTTATGAAAAGTAAAGTACATATGGCAAAATGTATTTATTAAAGCTATATGGTGGATAATAAAAGTATTCATTATGCCATTATGTAAAGATTAGAAATAATTTATGATTTTATAAAGTAAAAAAATGTCTAATATGTCAATAATATGCCTCCTGGTTTTTTTTGTTTTTTTGCAGCTGAACTGAATGTTATTGCTCCAATCATCTCTAACTTCTTCCTTGCATCCTATGCATTGATCAATTTTTCAGTATTCCATGCATCACTTGCAAAATCTCCAGGTGATTTTACATTTTAAAGGTTTTGTAAATGTAACAATACCTGATTTTAGAGAAGATAAAACTTTAACACATTTTAAAGATGTTATGTGTAGGATTAGTTCAATGCTCAGTCTGCTTTTACAGTTGAGTCAAATAAAGTAAGTCTTCAAGGATCTGTCATGAACTGTACTTGTAAAATTGTTTCTTGTTTTCAAAGCATTTAAGATAGCATAACTCTCAAATTTTGACTGACACTATGAATTATTTTGCTTTTTTGTTTTTATTGTTTATTTAGCTGATTTCTATTTCAGATCTAAGAACATTATGATATGTTTAACCTGTTCAGAAATATTTTTAGCACAGTTAATTCTGTGGAGTTTAATGTAAGGGGTCTTTATCAACTGAAAAATACTTTTGGTTATGGGCTTTCTGTTAAAAACCGTGACAACAGTTGGACAGCAAGGAAGGAAGTAAAGGAACAAAAGTGCTATTCCTTTTAAGGATCTAAAAGTCTCTCAGAACAGGACAGGATAAAGTATAGGAACTTAGGACACAAACATCATAGTTTTAGTTTTTACTTCAAGAATATAAATTTTAGAAGTAAGCGTGGCTATAAAAGGGCAACACAAGGGATTCTTGTGCTGGATTTTTTGACTGTATTAATATCAAAATCTTAGTTGTGATATTGTAGTATTGTTTTATGTAGTATGGTAGGTGTTATTGGAAGAAACAGGTAAAAGGTAACCAAAATCTCTCTGTATTATTTCTTACAACTTAGTGTGAATTTGAAATTATTTCAAAATTATAAGTTTAGGTAAAATATATAAACTTTATTGTTTATATATGTTTCTATAATCAACTCGGTTTTTTTAGTAAGAGATGAATTTTTAACAATTCTCAAGAATATGTTGTTTGAACTGTTTTGTATATTCATTAGAATATGGATATGTCTCAGGCTAAAAATCAGAATATAAAGCCACACTGTCAAGGACTCAGTTTGAAACCTATTAAATTTTTTTCTAGTTTTTAGCATTCACTAGGATAAGTTGATTTATACTTTTTCGATAAGAGTTTATTGAATACAAAACTTCTAAGATAGAATAATGTGGAAGTAAATAGATGTGCTCTCTTCAAGAATTGTGAAATTAAATCATGATCAATAATGGTCTTTGACTTTACTGTTATATATTAGCCACATACTTAATATTTAAAGCTCTGTTCAGTATAGCAGCCACAAAATTGTGCATATGTATGTATCATTGTCTAAAGCAGGTGAGGCATGTGAGTGGCTTTTATTTATCTATTTTATTTGTTGTTGTTAGGATGGCGTCCTGCATTCAAATACTACAACATGTGGATATCACTTATTGGAGCAGTTCTTTGTTGCATAGTGATGTTTGTCATTAACTGGTGGGCTGCATTGCTAACATATGTGATAGTCCTTGGGCTGTATATTTATGTTACCTACAAAAAACCAGGTCAGTAATCTTTTCTACTTAGTATTTCAAGCTAGAAACATCAGAAGTTCTTTGTTACTTTTCATATTTAAGCATTATCTCTTGATACTTAAAAAGTATTTCATTTCGTAGTTTAATGAAACAATTACTACAAGACTTTTTAGTCTATGGAATTTCATTCTTACCTATAGATTAAACTTAACTAATCCTATTTGTAGAAAAATAATAAATTCACATAATTAACATTCTATTGCATTCTGTATATTTTAAAATTATTCTTTGAAAAAATTAGATTTGTTAATACTGTAGTAGCTATTAGCCTAATGAGTGTATATATTACTTACTATTGTGTTAGTACCTACTATCATATATACTATGGAATTCAGAAAATACTAGAAGATAAAATATCTTCCTACTAGCTTACTATACAGCAAAAAACATTGAACAAATGTATTTTAACTGGGAAATAGTCAAAGATTATCTGGAATGTGTCTTATTGATAAGTTTGTATATTGTCACATAAGAAGATGATGCTAAGATATATTACGATTGATCCAATATTCAGTATGGTAACCTGCAACACAGAAGAAAGATCCAGTGATACAGATTTGAAAAGTTTTGGTCCAATAGAATAGATTAGGAAGAAATTACAAGAGCACTTGGAATGTAGTTGTTTTAAACAGTGAGGAAACATTTCGTAATTATGATATGACACAATGAGGTTTGGATAAAGTGGTGACTTTAGAAAGAATAACAAAGAAGGTATTGTTTTAACCATCTTAGAAGCAATTATTTCTCTAATGTGCCTATTAAGTCTCTAAAGTAACAAATGTCTAAAATCATCATTTGGCATCCAGACTGTTTATTCAATGAGGATAAAATTTGCTTGTTCAAGTAAACTGTTAAGTACTATAAATAGTACTTCTTAACAATTAGAGATCTGCCACTTTCCCTTTAAACTTTTGACTATATAAAAATAATGTTTTCTTTATTTGTAAAGACTCTTGAATTGCATGCACAGCAATATCTGCAGCCCTGTCAGCTTAGTCTTTTCTAAATTGTACTTTTTCTTCAAATGCAATTATAGTTGATAATAGCATTGTCTTAGTCACGTTGGACTTGAACTATTAAAAGTTCCAACTGTGTTAGTTTATTTTAGCAATTGACTTTAAATGTGAAAGCATTGTTTACTTCTCTGTGTCTCAAATTGGTTAATGCTTGATTGCTAATATTAGTGTTATGCTACATGAACACTATCTTCCCACAGATGTGAACTGGGATCATCTACACAAGCCCTGACTTACCTGAATGCACTGCAGCATTCAATTCGTCTTTCTGGAGTGGAAGACCATGTGAAAAACTTCAGGTGAGTGGTAAGGTAATATAAAGACATTTTGTCTTGGGTGACAATCAGATCTTCACTTATTGTTCAGTAACGTTTTTATATGCTGATATTTCTTGAAAAGTTCTCTAAAAGCATAGAATATTTTTTGTTTGATTGGACTTGGGCAATTTATTCAAAAGCAAGGTTGAAGTTTCTTAGTTTAAATTTTATAAAGAGATAAATTATCATCTGCCTTACAAAATGCTATGCAAGTGTTAGAGGTCTCTCATTTGAAGACTTTTAAATGGCAGGTATATAAGGTAAACCATTTTTTCCCTCTGTGACCACTGAAGTTATATAACTACTAAGTGTGACCCATAACTTTATTAAGCCACTAAATATTTTCATGTTAGTCTCTTCTTTCTCAGCATTGGCTAACTGGAAAGCCAGTTTTAATGATAAAAAAGCAATGCCTTAAAGACTCTTTATTACCATTTTTCTCAATAAATGACTTCATATTTTATCTTATAATAGTTTACTCAGTCATCAATTTAAAAACAATTTCTTAATTTAAGAGTAAATAAGCACCAGAAAAGAATCACTGTACCAAATTTCCCCAGTAATAAAAGTCGTGTGTATTTTTTTGTTACTCATTTGGATCTCCCTCCTCTTTTTTTCTAAAATGAAAAGTTCCTTGAGATCTTCAGCTTTGGAGTGGAGAGAAAATGGAAAAAGAAAAGGAATGAGAGCTCTCGGAGGAAAACTTTAATTTCAGTGTATTTTAGATTGTTGATGCCAAGTATGGCAGAAAATAGAAATTATTCCTTTACGTAAAAAGTTGTATTCCAAAACTAAGAGTATATCCAAGAGTCAAAGTTAATTTGTCGTTAATAAAAGCCTGTTGTTGGCTTATTATAGTAATGGGAATATATTTTTAAAAATAAATAAATAAATAAAGATTTTATTCCAATATGGCTTTTTTTCTGGGTGCAGTATTACCTTTTATTTTTTTATTTTATTTAATTTATTTGGATACATTGGTTAATATTCTATAGGTTTCAAGTACAGTTCTATGATACATCATCTGTATATTGCTTTGTGTATGGCTTTTAAAATTTTCATCAGAATTATACATGAACAAACTTTAAAGAGGAAAATCAGGTTTCTCATGAAAATCAGTATGTGCCCACTTCTCATATTCCTATTTCTGTCATACCACAGGCAACCACTTTTACTTCTTAACCATTTTGTCAGTATTTACTTCATATTCCCAACTTGCCTATCTTACTGGACTTTTTGATTTTTAATTTTAGGCATTATCTATTGATGTCTTGTATCAACATGCACTCACCACACACATGCACCTTCCCTTTATCTCATCCTCCTAGAATATTTTTATACCATTATTTTGTTTAGATCATACTTGGTATTTATATTTTTATGACTTTTCAAACATGATGCAGAACTAAGCCTTGTGGTAAATTATGATTGCTTTTTCCTATATAGCTTTTTTGTTTTCTCTGGATCCAATAATTTTTTTTTTTTTATTTAACTTTATCACTATTTCAGCCTTCACCCAACTTGCTGAAAGATTTTTGTTTCCTTCACTTTGTAGTTTCTATTTCCTTGAAGCGTCTTTCTCACTGTTTCCTGTTTCTTTAATTCGGGTTCTTGTATTTAACCTTGTCTTAGGTTATCTGTGATCCTTCGCCAGGGAAGCCCTGCACTGGTGGGTGGAGCTTGTCTGTGAAGCCCTTAATGTAGATTAATGTGGCTTTGCTGGTTCTTTGAGAACGTTAAGTCATCTTAAAGGCTTTCTTTTTTTGATCTGACTAGATTTCCCAGAAAAGACTCTTTTAATCTTCTACTTGTTGATAAATTCCTGGCAGTTTGAGAGCTGAATGGGAAAGGAGCTTAGAGATCTCCAGAGATCTCAGGGTACAGAGTATAACTGTTCTGACTTCCCAATTTAAAGTAGCTGTTTCTGTCCTCAGCTGTTGCTGGTGTCCCCCAGACCAGAGGCCCTCTCTAGCAAGTAAGCCTTGGCCTAATAGGGTTGGAGAGGGACCCAGACAGTTAGTTGCTCATCATGGTGATGAAAGAATTTGGGTTTATCTCATTGCTTTATATGCAAACTTTAAGTCAGTCCTTATTTTAGTTTCTTTAATGCACTGCCCCTGCTGCTTCCAGAGACATATACTACCTCTAACTCCAAGGGATTTGGGTTTTTGTTTTTTTTTAAGGTGTAATATCAGGTAGTTTCACAGCTATCTCTAATGGTCATTTAAGATTTAGCCTTTTACTGATTTGTAAATTCTTTATTGTTCTTCCATCTGTTTTCTAGCTTTCATTATTTCAGCGCTATTGTATTATATCCTGTTTGCCATATTTTTGTGGTTTTGTGCCTTAAAAGATTCTATTGCATCATGGATGTTTTTGAAGAAGTTAAAATGAAGGCAGATGTTCACACTCTCATTGTTACTCAGTCATTCCTAATATATTTTGCACTATACTGTTTTTGTTATGATAAAAATATATTAAACTACCTTTGTGCTATGTTTACTATTTAGTAAAGATAGGGACTACAAATTAATTTCCCATAGTAGGTCATAGGTTAAAGTACCATAGCAAAAAGCTGAAAAGATACAGTGGCTAAACAAGATGTACATTGTTGTTATGTGATATTCCAGAGGTGGATGGATAGTTCATGGCAGGAAGGCAGATTTGCCGCAGTTGGTCATTCAGGTCCCACATTCCTTGTATTTTCTCAGTCTGCCATTCCCTAGGAGGTGTTTTTGTCCATGTGGTCAAAGTCATTACAACACCCATGGTCTAGCTTGTAGGAAAGGGAAAGTATGGAGGGTGGCCAGCTTCCTTTTTAAAGGACATGACCTGGAAATAGGAATACCATCTGTGCTGCAAATCAGTCACAGGGCCATTTTAGCTGCTAGGGAGGCTAGGAAATGTAATCTGTAGCTGGGGAGCCATGTGACCACTAAAGCTGAGACAGGGAGACTGGACTGTATTAGCAGTCTGGGCCACAAAGGGTGATTCACATTTGATTGTCCCACAGCAGTTCACCCAGACAGAATTGGTTTTTCAGATGGCTTGCTAAAATTCTGAATGTTAGTATATTTTTCAGTCTTTATTCAGGTTTTCTTGCTTATTTTATGACTGTAATTAGGGACTACTCTAACAATTAATTTAGTGGTTAAGGCAAAATTTTTAGTCTATTCTCTTTTTGTTATTTTAATTATGTAAATTCTTATTTTAAAGAACATTTGCTAATCTGTTTGAATTTATAAAATGGATATCTGAACATTTTGTCATCAAACAGGATTGATTTCCATTTCTAGTCAAGGAAAATTAATATGAAAGTCATGTCACTGTTTTGTGTTTGCAGAGACATTTTAATTCAGTTTTGGCTCCCACCATAATTAATTAAAAAGAAAACTTTCAAATCAAATAGAAGCCTTTTCTTCACCATAGGTGGTTTTTACTCGTGACGACAGTCAATGAAATTAAGCTAGATTAGAGAGAGCTAGGAGTACAAAGTTGAAGTAATTATCATTACATCAAGCTAAGAAGGACAGTGACCTGTTTTTGTACATGAAGGCAAGGCCATACTCTCAGGAAGTTTTGTAAACTCAGTGAAAGAAATGAAATATTTATTACCTTTAGAGGATGAAGTTTTTATATAATTTTTAATTAGCATGGTCATTTTTTTCTGTAATACCTACCAGAATCTTGATGTACAATCTCTTTATTTTAGAAGGACATTTGGTATGTTTGTTCAAACAACATTCTGTTTCTGCATTTCATGTGTATCAAGAAACCCTGGATAAAAGTCATGTTTTATTAGAATTTTATGGCCTGTGTCTTGAGGACAATTACATAAATGAGATTCTTGGGTAATAATGTATTCTTAGAAAAACAACTCAAAATGATGTTCATGTTACCAAAAACCAAAACTCTAATTTTGTTTTTCTTTTTAATCATAAATTAGGCCGCAGTGTCTTGTTATGACAGGTGCTCCAAACTCACGTCCAGCTTTACTTCATCTTGTTCATGATTTTACAAAAAATGTTGGCTTAATGATCTGTGGTCATGTACATATGGTAAGTGTTTTGTTTTCCATGTTAAAACATTTTTCACTCTGTATAATTTATAATGTGGAGGGCTTTCTAGAGCTGAAATAATTTGACAAAATAAACATTTAAGGTTTGTTTGAGGTTTTTTGAAGGTAGTTATTTTCTTCAAAATATTTTTGCTGATAAAACCTTATTTCTAAAAAGATATTGGAATTCAAAACCTTAATTATTTTTCTTATTTACTATGAGTAGATTTTAGACAACCATATTGCCCTTATAGAATGGTTTGCCTAAGCAAAATAGCTTCTTAGTAACTAAGGAGCCTAAATTCAGTATGTGTTTTTCCTTACTGATATTTTTCATTAAGTCCTGAAAACACTAGGAACATTTACTTGACAAAAAAAAAAAAAAAGAGGTTTGAGGAGGTAGACAAATAGTAGTAAATATCTAGTATCAGGTACATAAGAAGAGCAGAGTGAATGTTGAATTTTCAAATTCAAATACTTTTAATTATCTGTTCATTTCTCTTTTAATCATGAGTAAATTATTAAAAATAGTGGTAAACTTTTGTCCAAAAGTAGTTTTCTGGCATCTTGGCAATTGAAAACAGTCACTAGATGATGAATAACCTTTTCTAAATAAAAAATTGGAGTATTTATTTGTCAGTTTAGCTTTTCTCCCAAACCTCTCGTGTTCATCTTGTTTTTGGTTCTAGACATGTGTGTTTTATGCTCCACTCCCAGCCTCTGCTAGAATTGTTCTTCTGCTGAATAGTGGCAAAGTCAAAGATGTGTGCGTGTGTGTGCGCATGCATGTGTGCGCGTGCATGTGTGCATGCATAGGATGGTGGGAGGACTTATTAAGATGCTGATCCCACTTGGAATCTGTGGAGTTTTCTAATTGTCTTCAAGTTGGGGTCTTGTGCACAAGAAATTACAAATGGGTCAATTTTCCTACTAGGAAAGATAAATTGTATTTTTATTTTACATATTCATGTGTAATTAGGATGTACTCAAACTTATTTTTAGATTTTTGCTTTATACATTTGTATGTAACACATTTTACATATTGCTTACAAGGATCAAATAGAATTGCAAGTTAAAAAAGTCATTTTCTTCTTCTATTTCATCATTTAACAGAAATATGAAGAAAAAATATATATTATATAGCTCACTTTGATTTTCAATGATATTTCTGGGCTACTTAAAATTAATAACACATTTGGGACAAACAAAACAAGCTGAGAAACTCTGTAGAAAAACAGAAGGCTCTTATTTTTCTCTGCATAATCTCTGCTCTATTTTCAATAATTTCTAATTCCTCTCATTTACTTAGTACCAAAAACTTGCTTTTCAGTCTGTTTCTTCCTCTTCCTTCTACCAGCATCCTCTGTGCCTTCACTGTTATATCAGCTCTATCTTTTCATAATCTTATGACTTGCAAAGAATTCACTCATTAAAGTGAAAATGAAATGCTATTGTTACGCTTCTCTCCTCAACCCTCAATGTCTAGGCACCTTGTTTAAGCCAATATACTAGGAAGATTTTTATAGATGTGGTCTAGATTACCTTTTAATTAAAGATATTGTATTTACCTTACAGGGCCCTCGAAGACAAGCCATGAAAGAGATGTCCATTGATCAAGCTAAATATCAGCGATGGCTTATTAAAAACAAAATGAAAGCTTTTTATGCTCCAGTACATGCAGATGACTTGAGAGAAGGTGCACAGTATTTGATGCAGGTAAATTTGTTATGCCTTCCAAATGACAACATTTTAGTTTTTTCGGAAGTTTTTAAAAACTTTATTCTAGGTTTCATTCTTCATAATACAAATAGTAAATCATTTTAAATATCCTTGTTAAAGTAGACTGCTAATGTCTGTATAATGTACTGTTGGCTAACAATGAAGAACCTATTTATAAATTAGCCTGCTTCTCTTCTCTGTTTCCCATTCAACTTCCTGCTACACCTCACTGTCTTTTTTTCTGTTTTGAGGAGTGTTAAGTAATGGCAGTCCTTATTTAGTTTGTTTATTTTTTTTTTAATTCTAGTTATTTATTGTGTTTCTCACTGTGTATTTACTTGTTCTATACTTAGACTTCTCTTTCAGTTTTGTGTACGACATAGTAGCCAGAATGTGTGATTTGGGATCAGTCCTAGGTTTAAATGCTAGCACTGCCGCTTCCATATTTTGGATTTTGGATTGAGAAAGTTAATTAATTTCTCTGAAACTTGGTTTCCTCAGCCTTAAAGGTTGTGAGAAGAAAAAAATAAAATAGGTGATACAGTGTTTGCCAACTGATTTTTATAGGAACCCCTTTCTTCAAAAGAAGCCCATTCCCTGTGTTAATTGTGGACCGACTTTATTAAAATAGAGGTGAGAGGCTCAGAGTGATGTCATCTGACCCTTTTTGTTTTGTGTTTCTTAAAACTTGACAAACAGGGTTAAGAATATTCTAGGCAATCCTCAGGAAAATAAATGGGAGTGGGTTGTTTTGCTAGATATAAAACCTGATCATAAAGCCTTATCATAAAACTATAGTATTAAGACATTGTGATATTACATTAGTAATAGATCATTAGACTAATGGAACAAAACAGGGAGAAGAAATTGAGCCACTTTTATAGGATATTTAACATATGACAGAGATAGTAGCATTGAAAGATGCTGAGATGATTGATTTATCCATATGAAAAATAATGTAGCAGATCCTGACAAAGACTACGCAAAAACTGCTTCCAGTTGTATTAAACACCTAAATGTGAAAGGTAAATTTTTTAAACTTTTAGAAGAAAGTACAGAATAATTTCATGACCGTGGACTAGAAAAGTTTTTTTTTCTTAATGAGACACCAAAAAATTGAACTATGAAGAAGAGATCACTTATTTTTTAGGTAAAATTTAACACTTTGTGCTTCTAAAGAAAATGTGAAAATGAAAAAGGAAGCCACAGACCAAAAGAAAATAACATTACCAGCAAAAGAATATGGTTCAGAATATAGAAAGAAAATACTGTAAATCTATAAGGGATGTGGTGAGGGAAAGAAATGAGAAGTAGAAACCTAAATGACAGAAATGAAGATTAAAACCACACTATAGTTTTATTCCAAACCTATCAAATTGACATAATTAAGCCTGCCAATACCAAGTGTTAAAAACGGCACAGAGCAATTAGAAATCTTTGAACTGCATGGTAGTGTAGATTGGACAGCAACCTGGCAATGTCCTGCAAATTTGAATATCCTAGCACATTCCACATACCATAGAGAAACTTTTACACGTGTGGAAAGGCTGTCTGAAACTCATACCTACTTCATTGGCAATAGTGAAAAAGAAACAGGGGAAACGTTAATCACAGAATTGAAAATTCCGGTATAATCATGCAGTGGAATTCTGTGTAGTGGTGAAGGGAGCCGTACATATCAATGGGGATAAACATCAAAAAGTGTTAAGGAAAAGCAGTAAGTTAAAAGAATATAAACAATATAAAGATATTAAAAATTTTTTAAATATGTAACTTTAAAATATATACAACGTGTGCCTAAATAGTGGAATCCAAAACTGCAAAGAGAGTTTTTATGTTTATTTTCTTAAGCTAAGTGATAGATACATGATTATTTTTTACTTTATTCACTTTTGCATGTGAAATATCTAAATATTTCAAGTAGAAGTTGTTGCTAGTGGGTAAATCTTACTTGCTTTTGTACAATTTATAGGAACAATTTGCTAACTCCTTTATGTATTTAATAAATGTTATGAAAGAAAATGTTTCCTTAAGGCAGTGGTTCTTAAACTTCATTGTGCATCAGAATCACCTGATAGACTTGTTAAAACACAGACTGCTGGGCCCCACCTCTGGAATGATTCAGTGGGTCTGGGGTGAGGTCCCAGAATTTGCGTTTCTAACAAGTTTCCACATAATGATGCTGGTGGTGGTCCAGTCCAGGTACTATATATACTTCGATATTTCCACTTAAAGAAAATGTCTAGGATAAGAAAGTTCATAGAGATAGAACTAGATTTGATGTTACCAGGGCCTGGGGGTAGGCGAGCACAGTAGTGATTACTTAATGGTTACAGAATTTCTGTTTGGAGTGATGAGAAAGTTTTAGAAATAGGTAGTAGGGTTGACTGTACATCGTGAGTAATGAATGCCAATGAATCGCACATATAAAAATGATTAAAATGGCAAAGTGTTTTCTTTTACGACACACAAAAAACATGTGTACACAAGTTTGGGAAGAGAATTTTAAGTGTTTTCAAATCTTATAAAAGAAGTGATTCATTGGCTTTGGGGTCATATTTGCTAAGTGTATTGAATTGCAACTCTTCATGAGGTTGCAAGAAAAACTGATTGACAGGACAATTGAGAAAGGAAATTAGCCAAATTTCAGCAGAAACTTTTTCGTATTTGGTAGAAAGAATTCAAAATTTAGTGTTGAAGTGATTCAGAACTATAACCAGTGAGGCATGTCTTCCATTTGGACTTTTGTTCTGGGTTTTAATGGCTGTTATAAAAATATATAACTGAGTATACCACTGTATAATTATAATTTTTATGAAAGATTATATTCCATTATCTTTTACTAAAAATATGAAAATTTTAATAAATCATTGAAGTATTAAAATGTACATTTAAAACCTTTCTAGTGTTTCATTTTATCTTTTATTTTTGTATATGTTTAATCACAAGTAATATATGAATAATGTAGTATATATAATTTATAAATGTGAGTGTACTGGATTCTCAAGAATTTTTGGCAGTAAAGGTGCACAGTTTTAAAATGTTTAGATGCTGTCCATTTGGAGTATCTCATCATTTAAAAAACATTTTGTTGAGTAGTATATCTTTACAGTTGTATTTTTCCTGTGTTTTAGGCTGCTGGTCTTGGGCGTATGAAACCAAACACACTTGTCCTTGGATTTAAGAAAGATTGGTTGCAAGCAGATATGAGGGAAGTGGATATGTATATAAACTTATTCCAGTAAGTATCCCTTTAATTCAGTAACGTGGTTCAGAAAATTTTAATTTTGAAAGTTTACACTGACTTTTGAAGCCTGCTTCTCATATAATCTCTTCTAGTAGAAACATAATAATGAAAATAATCATGTGGAGTTATCTGGATTTTAAGTTGATGATCAATTAAAAATTTCGACTGTTCTTTATACATGTGAAAACACACACACTGGCTTCCCTTTTAAGTTAGGAAGCTTTTTCTCATCCTTACAGCTGTTGCTGAGCAGAATTCCATATGTTGTCAGACTCATCACCTTCTAAGTTATGTCATTATAATAATACATGCTGAGTAAGGCATCACTGATATCAACCCTCAGAGGTAGCTACAACCTAGTGCCCCTCTCAAATTAATTTTGCAGTTAATCATTTGCTTCATCCATTAAGTTATTTACATTTTTTAAAAAAAGTATATGTTTTGCTTTTCTACCCCCCTGAAGTGTAAGTTCTGAGTGTGCTATTCACTTTCAGTGGTATTTCCAATGATCTTTATCAGACAGCTTAGTTTTGATTTACATCACTTTAACTTTCCTTTTATGGTTTGTCTAGCGGGTTCTTTTTATTCTCTTGTAACTTTCTCTTTCTGATTTTACTCTGTTCGTGTTATTATTTATTTCCTTCACTGGAACTCCTGTTGTATCTGTATTTAAAAGGACATAATTATTTATTTGCCTGTATCAGATATGATAGTTTTGTTTTCACAGCTGCCTTGAAACATCTTTGAGGAAGTAACTAGATTTCATACTTTTAATTTTTTAATTTCTTTCTATTGATTAGTAAAGTATATAATCAATAAGATTTCCCAAGTAATTTTTAAATACTTTTAGTAAAATTAAAGTTTTCCTGGTCCATCATATTGTTTTGACTGTTCTTGGCTTTGGGCGTATTACCTTTTTAAAGCAAGAGTTCATCCTACCTTAAGACAGTTGCCACACTGGGGAAAAACCTGAAGTTTTGGAGTTTCTAATTCTTTCAGTAGATTTGAGAAGAACTTGGATATACAGAATTTATGGTCTTAACAAAATTTCCAGAACTTAAATCTGGTTTTTTAGTTATCTTCGAGGTTTTAATGTATATATGAGATGCTTCCGTTTTTGCTTAAAAAATTAAAAGGACATATGAACACATGTCTGCAAATGCATACAAAATCTTAGGACAACTTTTTAAAGCAGTTTTTGTAAAAAATTGTAAATAACTTAAAAATATACTTTCTCCTTTCAGTAAAATCTATCTTTTTTTGTCTTTATGTATTTCTCTTGGCTTTATGGGTGTAAGTTTAAAATAAGTATGGTAGAATTCCTGAAAGTTGTTTTTCCATAATTTGTTTATGATAAGATAAAAATACAATTACTGCTTTAAACAGCTGCTCTAGGTAAAACATCATTGCTATAAAGATC
Organism: Eonycteris spelaea; assembly: GCA_003508835.1. Classification (NCBI taxonomy): domain Eukaryota; kingdom Metazoa; phylum Chordata; class Mammalia; order Chiroptera; family Pteropodidae; genus Eonycteris; species Eonycteris spelaea. Next base: position 2,179,775 of record PUFA01000175.1, read on the forward strand.
TACATGTAAGTAGCTTTAGATGTATTATAGAATCAGGGAAAGGGAATGGTGTAGGATTTGAAACTAACAGTATATGGATTGCATTGGAATTTTTAAAACATTAAATAATCAGATATTTAAGGTTGAAAGTAATTTTGAAGATCATATCCACTATTGCCTTCATTTTCCAGAAGAGGAGGCCAATTTTTGTGATTTTTTTTTTCCCCTCCCTATTTTAGTGATGCCTTTGACATACAATATGGAGTAGTGGTTATCCGCCTAAAAGAGGGTCTGGATATATCGCATCTTCAAGGACAAGGTAAATTTTGTTTGAAATAAGTTTTTTATTTTAAAAATATAAATTAATTATTTTGTTAAAAATATATAATTCTTACTAGTTCTTCAATAATTTTAATATTTACCATTTATTATGTGTTATGTACTTATTGTAGGTCAGTTTAAGATCAGATCTGTTTGGCTCCAGCAAAGTTTGTTTTCTCTTTGTACCAACATAGATAATGGCTAGGGATTATTAATGGAGAGAATAAAATTCAATTTAAATAAGTTTTAAGTGAAATAAACATTAGGTATGATTGTGGATTGGCCAAATTTGTGAAAAGACATGATAAATAAAATACCAGAAAAATTTTAAATTGTGCTAAATCATTAGATATTTTCTTATTTATGAAAGTCACGCTTTGTATATGGAGGCATATTAATAATGAAAAACTAAACTTTGTGATATAATTTACTCTGTCTCCAGAAAAAGTTCTATGTCATTTTTTTTTTACTTTTATTTTGACATAATTATAGATTCACAAGAAGTTGCATAAATAGTATAGTGAGGTCCTGTTTACCTTTATTTGGTTTTTCCCAGTTATAATATCTTGCATATCTATAGCTGTATCAAAACCAGGAAATTGACATTGGGACAATTTATATTCCTATTCATATTTCACTAGTTTTAGGTGCCCTTCTGCATGCATGAATGCATATGCCATTTATCATGAATATTGATTCATGTAATCAGCACCACAGTCTGGAACTGTTCATCACTACAGAGATCTCCCTTATGCTACCCCATTTTAGCCTTCACTATGCTCTTCCCTTATCCTCATCATTAACCCGATACCCACTAATCTCTTCTCCAACTGTATAATTTTTAAAGTACTTAAAAAAACAAATTTTTAAAAGTGAAGATTAAAACCAGTTAAAGTATACATACTACTTTTGCAGACTTTATAAATAAACTATGGAAAATTTCATACCCTCTAATGATTTCTGGTAATTTAAAAATTATATAAGCTTGTCAGTCAAGATGGCAGAGTAAGTCTACTATAACTCAAAAATAAAAATATTTAAAACTATTTCAAGCTTAAGAAACTTTGCATACATTTTAAATAATTCACCAAATGATCAAAATTAGCTAAACCTAAATAAGCTGAGGCAGATAATGAACTTTTGTCACTTGTTTATACACTGAAACTGTTTTAATCCTCCCACTCCCCCCACTATTTTAAGGGTATTATGCAGTTCTGAAAGGAGTGCTTTGAGGTCTTTATCCATGTAACACAAAAGTATGGCTTGCTGAAAATGCATTTTCTTACTCTGGAGTAGGCGTTACAAAATACTATTTTAATTCTCTTTTGCTCTAACAGCGATTTAGGTTTGGGGTACCTTTTAACTCTGTGTAATTATTAGTAGTGTCCCCTTTCACTCAAAAATATCAGTTTGGCTAATAATTATATAGTTCTAAAATATACTGAGATTTGAATGTGATTGGAACTTGGAGAAAATATTTTCATGTGTTTATAATCATAAAAATCGTTTTGAAATCCTTGTTATTCATCATTAGAATTTGGAACATTTGGTAGACAGGGATTAAGAGTACAGGCTTTGGAGTCAGATTTGCATTAAAAATCCCAGCTTTTTCTCTTGTAGTTTGAGGCTAGGCAAATTTACTGGCTTCCGACCCTCAGTCTCTCATCTGTTAAATATAATTACATCATAGGGTCATTGTGCAGATTAAAAAGAAAATACAGCCTGTGAACCTTTTAGCATACTACTGGCAATTAGGCTCACATAGGTTTTTTTTTAAAGAATTTAAAAATTTTTTTCAGTTACAGTTGACATTCAATGTTATATTAGTTTCAGGTCTACAGCATAGTGATTAGACATTTATATCACTTATATATGAAGTAATCCCCCTGATAAGTTCGTGCACCCCTGATACCATACATAGTAATTACAGTATCATTGACTATATTCCCTATGCTGTACTTTACATCTCCATGACGATTTTATAATTGCCAATTTGTACTTAATCCCTTTACCTTTTGCACTCCAGCCCTCAGTGTTGTCTGTTATCTTATATATATATGAAAATTTGCCACATTTTACATTCTTATATGTGTAAATGACTTTGAGAATAGAGTCGATTCACATATCATACATTATTCTTTTACCTACCACATTCTTGTGTTTCATGAATCTCACTCATTACTGATTCCCAGCACCTAATTAAAATATCTGACACTTATGGCTCAAGATATGGAAATGAACGGATTGTCACATTTGTTTATATAAGAAATCATTTATTGTAAACTTATTTCATAATAAACTTTGCTTACAATTTTATCATTTAGTTGATATTTTACCATGATGTTTTCTTTAATGGTTAAAATAAGATTTAGATAATATTTGAATATTTTCATATCTACAGAAGAATTATTGTCATCACAAGAGAAATCTCCTGGTGTCAAGGATGTGGTACTAAGTATGGAATATAGTAAGAAATCGGATTTAGATACTTCCAAACCATCTGGTGAAAAAACTATTACGCATAAAGGTAATTTTATTCAAACAAGAAATTTTATGAGGTAATGTTTTAATTTGGGGAGAAATGGCTTTTTATTACATTACACAGCTAATAAAGTAACTTGTTCTCAAACTTGACTTCATTTTTAATTGCTCAGATAAAATTTAAAGCTTTCAAAAATGGCTGCAAAATGATTACTTACTTTACTAGGTCATAGAACAGAAACCACACCAATTAATTATATGCTCGTGTATTTTTTAACTTATATTTGCTTTAAATACAACATTTTAATTTGAAGCTTAGTTTAAATCTGAACTTGGAAAGAAACATGGTAATTTTAGAGCGATGTTTGTGTGCGCATAGCGTATGATAACTTTGAAAGGAATGAGGTTTACATAATTACATAATTTTTTGGTCGAAGTCAAAATATTTAAATACCAGGGGTTTTGTTTATGTGCTGAGATATTCAGAAATTTTTTACATTTGCTGAATCGAAGTTGTTTAGGTAAAACAATGTAAGAAAAAATCAAGTGCAGTTTTACTTCCCAGCTTAGTCTCTCTGAAGAAACAAGCTCCTTGTATTTGATTGCTGAACTATTGGGCCATAATTCACAACATAATACCCCTGGTGGTTCATGTGCTTTAAGCCAGAAAAAGGTTTCCAGATCTTCTGAGACTTTCAGATAAATTCATCCACAAATCTGTATGGCGCGTTTATGAAAAGGAAAGAGGGATGACTCCCAAATCTTACTGTCCCGCCCTCACTCTCCTACCTCTGTTCCGTCTAGTATCTCCATCTCTCTGTCCCAGTCCCAGCTGACGCAATAAGAAAAAATCTCCACTGTAAATCATCAAACCATATCACACTTTTGATTCCTGTGAATAATTACAGTTCTTTTTCTGAAATTGATAACCTTGGACGAATCCTGTCTCTGTAAAAATCGATCTCTTAAATATTACTTAGAAGCAGTAATGTCGCTTTTTATTTCTTTCCTCCTTTATTTACCTTGTTCACCTAGAGTAATGGTAGTTGAGAACTTAGTTGAGACCCATTTTCCCTTTCAGTTCTTTGCTGGCTTAATTATAATTTGTTTTGTTTTGTTTTGTGTCAAAACTCTCTAAACTGATTCTGATAACTCTTATGTTCCTGCATTTATTTTTAGTTTATGGTATACATTCTTTCATTTCCTCTTACTTTTATTCTTGTCCTTTTTTCTTGCCTACAACAAATACTTTCTTTATAAAATCTGTTAGGAATTAACAGATAAAACTACGATGAGGGAGGGGGAGAGAAGTAATATTTACTAAGCATCTACTTTGTGCCTCCCACATCGTAGATGTTATCCATACATTAGCTCACTAATGTGTGTCACAGTCTTATAATGTCATTATTTTTATCAAGTAGAAAATTAGGTCAGTACATTTCTATTTATCTTCTTGTTACAAAATGTAAATACTTTCAACTTAGTTTAAATCATTTTAAGTGTCAATATTTCCTCGACTTTTCTGAGCTTTGAAATGAATACAAAATGTCCATAGTTATATTTCTAAATGTTTTTATTATTAGAGACAGATAATATCAAACTTTTAGGAACAATAGTATTTAATACTAAAAATTAACTGTAATAATCAAAATGTTTCTTGTCCCATAACAGACATAAGAAATTAGCATTTAAAAGCAGCATTAATTTTATTCTGTGTTTATTTTCTATTTAGCCAATTATTTTCAAAATTAGCATAGAAACTATAGAAAAGTTTAGACAATTTTAAAAGTCTTCAGAATTACAAATATTCTGTAGTTATTATATAGTCATAGATATTTGGTATGTCTGTCTTGATTATTGAGGCATACAGTTGAATACAAGGGAACAGAAGGAGCAATGTTTGAATACTTTGTGTTAAGCACTGCACTAAGTGCATTAATACTTGCAATATAACAATCTTAAGAGGTAGGTATTGTTCATCCTTTTTATAACTGAGGAAAGTGAGTGGTTAGTCACACACCCAGAAAAAGTTAGTGGTAATATTGCAATGCTGGAAGTCTGACTCTGGAGCCCCCTGCAGTGCACCCTTTCCTGTCCAAGTTGGGAGTTTTATATGCCTTAAGCAAAATATCATACAAGCTTATATTAAGGAAAAACTGAGGTTAGGAAAACTGTTAACCCCAGGAAAATAATTTATAGATATTTATAGATATTTAAATGTAAATGGACCAGTATATGCATATATAGATTTACATATTTGAAAAAAATCACTCTTGTATAACTTGGCATTTTATATAAACCAAAAAGGCTCTGTCTAGTCAAATTTCTTAATATTTCAAGTGGTGATTAATTTTTAAAAATACCAAAAATCCATTAAATGTTTCTAAAGTTACTTTTCAGTCATTTGCACAGTGATGCAGTGGCATGTTTAAAATTTGTATATGATCTGCAATGTCAGTTTTTTCATGTCATATTTCTACTCTATAAGCCATAATTCAGCATCTTTTCAACTGACTTCAAATATAAAAAAAGTTTTAAAATTACACTGAAGTTTTGGTCAGTTGTACGGGAATAAAATTTGGGGATGAATGTTGATCAGTAGCTCAATTGGAGGGGTCTAAAATATATTTGCTTTTAAAAATCCTGAACACTCTCTAGAAAACATCTATCTTCAGTCTTGATGATTATTCACAGACTTTTTTCATATTGTTGTTTTGTTTATAAATGTGCTGTTGACATTATATTTTAATTATTTAATAATATAAAGGCAATTAACTTATATTTTGTTTTTTAAACATAATCTAGATGAGGAAGAGGATGGCAAGACTCCAACTCAACCACTGTTGAAAAAAGGCAGGCATTTTTCATCATTTTATTTTAATCCTTTTTTTCATACTGTTAACTCTTTAACTCCAACCTTATTATTTTCTTTTTTTTACCTTAGTTTTTATTTTCATGGTGAGGTGATGTTACAGTTATTTATTAAATGCAGATTAGAAAAATTATCATTAGTCCAACTAAAGAGTTAAATCATTCCAGGAAAAGGTGATATACATCAAAGACAAATTATTTCATGTCATCATAGCATTTTTTGAAATATACCCTGAAAGTCAATATTAATTTTTTACTTTAAACTGCATGGTTTAGATGATAATTAGAGACACTGAAATAGGTTTATTTACAGTGTCACTTACATTCTTTACCATCAGTTGTACCCAGCCAAGTCCTTAATTTTGATACTAATATATTTTTCATTTCAAAAATTACAATATTTCTCACAGTCCTGCTGCGTTTGGGAGATACAGTCATGTCAACATACATGAATTTTTTGAGAAGGAGATAGAGGTGAGAGTTATGGAGCAGTGTGGTTTGGTAGCCATAATATTTCATCATGCAAAATCATTTGTCATGTTTGCATACATCATGGCAGCATGAAAAGTGAATGATAGACATTCTGCGAAAGTGATCAGATTTCCTCCTGTGGATTTCTGCTTATTAAAATTTGATGTAGGAGTTTTATAATAGTCCTTCGCTTGCTCACAGAGCTATACTGATTCTCCCCACCCCCCACTTCCTGAGAATATAAAAGGGAGCTCTCTTGATACAGACTTGTAGCATACAGGTGTCCTTCCAGGGAGTTTTCACCATCTTTCTGTGATTCAGAGAAAGATGTGCTGGTTATATGGCTTTAGAATTGGGTGTTCTGTATTGAGAGGACAAAACTTAGGTCAAGATGAGGGTTTTTCCTTAGAGGTTTCATTGTGATAATTGTGAGATTGCATTGGTATGTCTTCCACTTCCTCCTGTCTATCATATTACAGATAACAACATTTTATTTTAAAAATTTTTTGAGCTTTTTATTATTGAGAAACCAGATTACAAAAGATATTCATAGAATAGGCATAAATTTAATTTGTCCGGTTAACCCAAAACAGCCTTCAGAAATCAAAATCCAACAGCTGATTATAATTTTTTGATTGGTACTTATGATTCTCTTTCATTCAGAATGCTTCAAAATATTGGAAATAAGGCAGGATAATTTGGATGAGTTTAGCTGTTGTAAAGATGTATTTATCTGTAATCTTTTTGAAAGTACGTTTCAATCATAAACAATTGAAAGCTTTTGATGGATGCCATATACAACTATCTACATTATAAACATTTAAGTATATAAAAGGAAACTAGGAATTCAGCACAAGGAACTTTAATATTTAGTTTTCTTACATCTTATTTTTCTGCTAATCCTTTAGAATCCAAAGGCCCTGCTGTGCCTTTAAATGTAGCTGACCAAAAGCTTCTTGAAGCTAGTACACAGTTTCAGAAAAAGCAAGGAAAGAATACTATTGATGTCTGGTGGCTTTTTGATGATGGAGGTAAGGCTGTTAATGTATTTTCTTTAACAGTTTTAAACTTATTAGAGCTGTGGGAATAGTACTAAGAATTGGCATATACTCTTTCTTCACCAGTAGACCTCATTCCAGCATTCTCAAAGCACAGGGTTAATTTCAGAAACAGGTGTTGCACTTAGTTGTCACATGTCTTCATTGTCTATCACTTTGGGAGTTGATGGGTCCTTCCTTTAGCTTCACGACCTTAACATTTTTTTTTTTAATATTACAGACCATTTTATAGAATGTCACTTAAAATTTGGAGTGCCATTTGATGTTTCGTCATAATTAATTTTAAGTTATGTATTTGGGTAGAAATATCACAGAAGTGATGCTATGCTCTTCTGTCTATATCTCATCAGATGCCACATGATGTTGATTTGTCTCATCACTGGTGAAATTACCTTTGACTTTTGAGTAAAGTGGTTTTCACCAGGTTTATACACTGAAGAGTTACTATTTCTTCCTTTTATAATTACAGGTATTTGGGGAATGAGGTATTACTTTGAGACCATGTAACATTGTTACTGCGACTTTTGCCACCATCTTTGGCATCCATTGATATTTCTGCCTGAATTTGTTATTGTTATGGTGGTGTGTTTGTGGTTGCCAAAAGATGACTTTCCAATTCTATCATTTCTTCCTCATTTATTAGTTGGAATTTTACTATAAGGAAGAGCTTTCTCATTATTTCTGAATGGACTTATGGATTTCTATTTTAGTCAGTGGGGTATTATTTGTCATTCTCATTATTTGTTTTGATATTAAATTGTTCTGGATTTCCTGTTTTGTCTGATTTTTATGTCCATTTGTCATGTCTCAATCATTCTTTATTTTCTGGTACAATAAGATGTTCCAGGCTCAGTTTTGTACTTACACCAGCTGTCGAATCATTCATTATCCAAGGAGCCCTGATTCTTTAATGGAGAGTGCTATTGAGAAGCAAAGATCAGGGTATTAAGATATGCTCATTCTTACTAGGGTTTCACTGCTCCCAGGCCCTCTCAGTGGGCAGATCTAGAAAACATTTGTATGTGTGCATATGGATTGAAAACCAATTCCAGTCCAACACGGCAGAGTTCAGTCCAGCTTCTCTCTTTTTATATTTCCCATTTCAGTGAGAAAACTGGCTCTCATTAGCATCAGTGAATATTCTCATTCCTCACCCTTCCTGTATGTGAATAATCCAACTCTGCCAGGCCGCTGTCCCATTTCGCTCCCTTCCTCACATGGGCCCTGACTCACAGAACCGCCCTCCTAGTTCAGCCCTGCCTTATGGCGTCTTGACTAAATCAAGGAAGGACAGAAAGAAAAATTCTGTTTTCTATTGAGTTGTATGTAGTAAACATGTTTTTAGAGACTACATGAAAAGTTCTTGATTGAGAAGTTCACATTAAGTAAATGATTTGTTATATTTTTATGATTCAGGTTTGACTTTATTGATACCTTATCTTCTGACTACCAAGAAAAAGTGGAAAGATTGTAAGATCAGAGTATTCATTGGTGGAAAAATAAACAGAATAGACCATGACCGGAGAGCGTAAGTCTATTTTAAATTGAAGGGCATTTAATTAATGGTACTTTACTATACAATATACATTTGATAGGATAAAAATTAGGCAATCCATAAAATGTCAGTCATGTTGCTCTGTTCTATACCGAAGCTGAAAATTCTAGTTAAACAAATAAAACCTCATTCTTATTTAATTTAGTCTCTGTTTAAATTAAACTAGTTTTATTGATATATAATATTTTTTAATATATTGACATTTTAGAAAGTCTTTATTAAATACTTATGGTATTAAAGTGTTAAGCAGCTTTTTTTTTTTTTTAAATCAGAGAAAGTACACAAAGATTACATACATATTCATATATGGGATACATTTTGTAGACTTCTGGACAACAGAAATGCAGGATGCCATTTTCATTCATTCTCTTATTTCTGTTTGTATTGTCACAATTCTACTTCTGGTTTCAGTGCTTCTCTAAATACCTTGTGCCTAGTCTCTGAACTTTTCAGCATATATAGTGCACGTTGCTTCCAATTTCATGTTTGGAAAGCAGAGCTTGATTATGTGATTCCTCTGCCAAAAAATACTTATAATGTCTCTGTAACATACTATAGAAAGTCTTTGCCAAAATGTGACAAGGCCCTTTACATGTCCTCCTGTTCAATTTCTGTTATTATCTTCTGTTCCCCCAAATATGCTTTATACTTCGTTTACATTTCTGTACCTGCCCTAAACATGCATGTGCTTTCAGACTTTTACTCCTTTGCGTACTCTCATTTCTCTACTGTAAAAAGCTCTTTGCTTGCCTCCCTTTTCTGTCAATATACGACATTCTTTAAAACCCAGGACAGTTGCCACCTTCTTCATAGCACTTTCCCACCCTCCCCCACTCCCCGCCCACCACTAGTTGTTATATTTCCTTCCTGAATCATGATACCATACCACTCATCACATTCTGGGGCTTGTGTTTTTTTCTTAGATTTGAGTTTTGTGGGCCCTATAACACATAGCAGGACTTAGTAGATTTATACCAGAATTCAGCTAGATGTTTATTCATTTCAAACAGTGAATTATGCAAGAAATAGTAGAAAAGTTAAATCTGTTGCTCGTCTGTTTTCTAGTATCTTGATTTAGAAAACTCATTAAAAATAAAACCCTGTTTTGTTCATTCCTTTTTCTGTTTATATTCAACTTTTCTAGCCACAAGATTTTATTGCTAACTATGCCTCCAAAAAGTGTTTTTTTTCCTGAAAAATCGAAGCTTATTGGAGCTTTTATTCCATGCCTAACCAAATCTTCCCTTCTCTCTCAAAAAAGACTGTGAACTTAATCTATACCATCAGTCATAGCTTCAGTTTGGCCCAAAAATTTATATTTGGGCCTTGAGATTTGCATTCTTCATGAATGAAGACTAATCCAAAAATAATTAAACAAATAATTATTTACATGTTTTTACTGAAATCTATATACTTAACTATAATCTGACTAAAATTAACTTTAAAAAAACTAGTTTCCTTCAAATTTCATTGTTAATGTTACTCTCTGTCCATTCATTATCGGATACTAAGGAGAGATTCAGAGAACGTAAAAGAATATAACAGAAGTCCCTGCTTAGGGAATCTATTTTGCAAATGTACAGTGTGAATTAATTTAGATGGACTTTGTTTAGCACCTGGTAGAATTTTCCTATAAATCATTTTTAGGTATATGGTTTCAACCCTAAATAGAATTAAAATATGTATTTACAGCTTTCATGTGTCTCAGTGCTATTCATTTTTGTTTTAGGATGGCTACTTTACTTAGCAAGTTCCGGATAGACTTCTCCGATATCATGGTCCTAGGAGATATTAATACTAAACCAAAGAAAGAAAAGTAAGTTATTGAATAAGTTACTTTGTACATATTTCTGATCCTTTTATAGATAACCTACCCAGACACTTCAATAACAGATCATTTAACTTAATTATCTGGGGGTTTTGCCTTCTGTTAGTTACATGTGAAGTCAGCTTTTTAAATCTAGCACTGATTATTGGCATCCTGTAGCAGATATTGAAATTAGTCTAAAGAGCCTCAATTTTCAGAGAATTCAGTTACTACTGTTTATAAGTAATTTCTGAAAATAATTAATTCCACAGAAATTCCACATGGTTTTTTAAATTTCCATTGTTTATGCCCACATTCATTATGACCACTCAGTCCCTACTCCACATATGAAGTACTTTACTAAAATAGGAGAATCTAAGATTTTGCCTATAATAGTTGTATCACAATTCTCAAGAGTCAAAAGTAGACTTGTAGAATATTCTATCTGAAAATGATATATAGTGGTTGTTATATTTATATTACCAGACAGATTTTCAATTATTTTCAGACAAATGTTGAATAAATGATGAAATGTATAAAGAATTCATTTTAAATAGAAAATACGCCATGTAAGGTTGTAATAAGGGAGAGATTTGTTTCTTCTTATAAAACAATAAAAACAAGGCGCTTTTATGAGACTTGATACTCAAAATGGGTTGTTTCAAGATCCAGTAGCAATGTATGTGTGTGGAGGCTTCCCCACACTAGTAGGCAATCCTCAGACATCAGCAGTGTCTGAGAATTCAACTCAGTTAGGACACTGTCCATCCAGAGATAGAATCAGATTACACAGGTAAAGGACTCAGCCCCGCAAGAACTACCCTCCACTGTAGATGTCAGTCACAAGCCCGAGTTGTTACCTATATTTCTGAATGACTGGCTATAAATCAGAGGTTCTCACGCCCCTTCTCAAGTTCGTTTAATTTGTTAGAACAGCTCACTAGATTACCTGTTTATTACATTGGATATTAACGGATAAAAATCAACAGCCAGATAAAGGGATACGTAGAGTGAGGTCCCCAAGGAAGGGGCTTCTGGCCTTGTGTAACTTGGGGCCTAGCAAGGTGGCACCTGGAGGTATTCTGGTTCCTCAACATGGAAACTCTCCTTAAAAGAGGGAAAAGGACTAATGAGTTGTCCTCATGGGGTTTTTACGGAGGCATCATTTCATAGTCATGACTGAGTAAGTCATTGGCCATTGGCAACTGAACTCAGTCTCCAGCCCCTTCTCCTGGCAGTTGGGGGGCGGTTTGGGGAGGGGGTGGGCCCTGGCAATGACTAAAAGTTTCAAACTTCTAATCATAAGGTGGGTTTTCCTGGCAACAAGCCCCACCCTTGGGTTCCAAAAATCGCCTCATTAACATAACAAACATCTTTATTACTCTGGACACTTAGGAAATTCAAGAGTTTTGGGAGCTGTGAGCCAGGACTGTGGGTGAAGACCAAATATAAATCACAACATTACAATGCTGAAATGCTTTTCACATTCATAGAAGATTGGACTGCTGTTCATGTTCTTTTAGTATCTTTTGCCTATAAGTATCTGGATCTTAATTAATTAATTCTGCATCTTAAACGTTTACTATCTGCCCTTTCTTTGCTTTGAAATGTTCTAGTACCTTTTCTTATACTACTTTTATTTAGTGGTACTTGAATGGGGAAAGCCTTTGAGTGTTTTGAGTAAAGGAGCAACACAATTTGACATACTGCTCAAAGGGATCATTTTGTCTTCTGTGGTGAAAATGTACTTAGGTCAAGGTGGGTGGGCATAGGAGCAGGGGTAGACACTGATCAGAGCAGGTAAGAGTATAGAGGAGAGCACAGTCAATGGATAACACTAACTCTTCAAGTTATAATTTAGCATTTAAGATCTTAATGTTAAGTAATTCAAAATAAGGATAATTGTCAGTATCCTTTCAATTTTTTTAAGTATTGTAGCTTTTGATGAAATGATTGAGCCATACAGACTTCATGAAGATGATAAAGAACAAGATATAGCAGATAAAATGAAAGAAGATGAACCATGGCGAATAACAGATAATGAACTTGAACTTTATAAGACCAAGGTATTCTTTCCCTTCTGCTTCCTTTTCATTAATCTTCCATGTGATTTTTTAAATACTTAAGACATAAATCAGTATCAAGAACTGCAATTTGTTATGGGGGGACCAGTTGTGTGAATTAAATCTACTTTAAGTTTGATTTATACATGGATAGTGTAAAAAATTATTATTTTTTTAAATTAGAGAACAAATTTTTGTTACACCAAAATTGGTTTCTCTTTGTCTACTTATAGTTTTATAAACCATTCTAGATTTCCAGATGGTCTAGGAATGACTTTGTCCTGTTGTGTTTCAGACATACCGGCAGATCAGGTTAAATGAGTTATTAAAAGAACATTCAAGCACAGCTAATATCATTGTCATGTAAGTAATACATAAAATTTTCTTGGGTATTTATTTCATAATAATGCTATTAGGATAGACTTAGGCATTATCATAACAGTTCGTTCTGGAATTTTTCCTGTATCCTTTTTCCCACCTTTTAAAAATTTTTTAGCATAGCCATCAAACATGTGGGGTATGAGAGCCCAAAGTCAAAATTTGAACCCCAAGCAGGTTCTTCATGGAAATAACCCCATAATGTTACTAGCAGCTCCTGACTGAATCCCACCCCAAGTTCCCACACACAGACTTTACATACAGATTCACTGTCCTTATGTTGAATGTAGATGCTAATGTTAGCTCTGGCTTTTCCTCCACGAAACCATGTTAGCTTGATACTGAACCCAAATTCTCTCAGTCCTGGAGTGTAGGTCCTTAAATAGGTGAGGAAAGCTCGGGTCTTCAGAAACCTGCCAAATGATGAAATAAAATAACACAAAGGATTGTTACTTTGATTAATAACAACTATTTAATACACCAGAAAATTTTAAGTTTTGCTGCTGCTGTGATCAAATATCTGTAATGGAAGATGCTAGACATAGAAATCTGGAAACACTCTCTAGAGCAATTGGTCCCTACTGCCATTATCTATAAATAGAAATGAAAGCCCAGAGAGTTGAGAAGATAAAAATAAACATGTAGAATTGTTTGAGTTTTATTTATCTATATATAGTTTCCACTTTCTAAAACAATTTTTTTTCTGTTTAATAGTTGCTACTAAATATTTCAAATAACTTAAATTTCTTTATAATATTTCCCACCAAACTGAGATATGTTGGTATCTATATGTTTTATAAAAATACATTAAGAACCTTAAGTTTCTTTATTTGTTTTAATTTTTATTTCTCTATTAGAGTTGACATTCAATAGTTTATGCTAGTTTCAGATGTACAGCATAAGGTTAGACATTTATATAATTTACGAAGTGATCCCTTAGTTATTGCAATATTATTAACTATAATTCCTATGCTATACTTTACATCCCTGTAACAGAATTTTGTACTTATTGAGGAAGGAGAAATTTGGGGTTAATGTTAAGTACCAAATGTGTTATGGTTTATAGAAATTTACTTGCTTTTTTTATGAAGAAAAATTTGTAAATATTTTGTTCAAAATTTAAAAATTGGAATAGTGTTATGGCAGTATAGTAGTTGCTATACTATTTGCAGAATTTCCCTGCACTTAAAAATATTTTGCAACTATAGTAATTTTTAATTACTATTATTACTTAATTGATAATTTTTATTATATTCTCTTCTTCTCAACTCAATTGAATAGCTTAATTTCCTTTCTCTTTTTGACACCAGGAGTCTCCCAGTTGCACGAAAAGGTGCTGTGTCTAGTGCTCTCTACATGGCATGGTTAGAAGCTCTATCTAAGGACCTACCACCTATCCTCCTGGTTCGTGGGAATCATCAGAGTGTCCTTACCTTCTATTCCTAAATGTTCTACACAGTGGACAGCCCTTCAGATGGTACTTCAGTGCCTAGTGAAGTAACTGAAATCTTCAATGACACATTAACATCACGATAGCGAACTGTGACTTTTCTTTCACTATTTTATTAATTTGAAAGCACACAGGGAAGTTGTCCCATTGATGTGTGTGTGTATGGAGACTTCAGCATTAGTCAAAAACATATCTCAATCTCAATGAATGATGATTCCTTGTTGTTCCTTGTTGTTGGACTGAAGCTCATGAGAGTAAAGTTTTCCTTTGCTACTTGAATAGCAATAAAAATGTGTTGTTTTTTGATTGATGAAAGGAGTACAAAAAGCCTTTAGCCTTGAGGTGCCTTCTGAAAATAACCAAATTTCATCCATATATCCTTTTTTATAAATTTATAGAATGTCAAACTTTGCCTTCAGCTATTTTTATTTCTAGTCTCTTCCATCTTAAAATGGACACTACTTTTCTTTTTCCATTGACCAATTAGTGTTGAGTACTGTATGTTTTTTACTATTTTTGTAAAGGTATACGTTTAGAAATTAAAGGTGAGAATTAGGGCAAGTTAATGAAAAATGCAAAAAAAAAAAAAAAATGGGAACCAAAAAGTGACCCCAAGTTTAGGTTTGTATGAGTATGTTTAAATGTAGATCTAGGGGAAAAAGGCCCAATAAACCCCTTTTTTTTTTAACTTCTAAGTGGCTCTTATTTGTATCTTTATTTGATTATTATCTCTTGAAACCTTAGGGAAGTTTAAAGATTTATCCAGTACTTCTATATACCATGCTGAAATATCATATATTGTAATTGTTTAGACAAAAGTCCTCAAGATCATTTGTATTTATTAGAAGAGAGATCTGTCCTAATTTAGCATTTTTCTCCAATCTGAGGGACTTTTAAGAAATGCTAGAAAGTTTTTCTGAAGGAAAATTAGACAAAGCTATGCCATTTCATAGACTATTTCAGGAAATACTACATGGAGTTTCACTATACCATCCTTTATAAATCATTAAAATAATGTCTCAAATGGTTAAATGGACCACTGGTTTCTCAGTGAAATGTTTTTAGGTTTAAATTCATTCAATTGTCAAGTACACTTAGTCTTAATTAATATACTCAGGTTTGAACAGATTATTCTGAACATTTAAATTTAATCCATTCTTAATACTTTAAAACTTTTGTGTTAAGAAAAACTGCCAGTTTGTGCTTTCGAAATGTCTGTTTTGACATCGTAGTCTACTAGTACAAATTTGACAGTGCGTATGTACTGTTACTAAAAGCTTTATATACAGTTATTAATGTGAAATTTTTCATTTTTTATTCAAGGAAGGATTTCCTAAAAACATTTCAAGGGATATATATCTACATATCTGTATGTGTGTGTGTATGTATGTGCATACACAGATGCACATGTGTATATATAATGACATTTATGTTTTGCTGGTTTTTTGCATTTTAAGTGATCAACATTCATTAGATTAAAATCTTTTTGCTTTAGTAAACATAAGTTCAAAATCAGATTGAAATACAGATTTCTTAGAGAACAGAGGTGTTCATTTGAAGGGCATGTAACTTTACACAGTTATCATTCAGTTAGAAAATGGAGAAATTCTTATCTAAAGTACTGTTCAGTGAGTTCACTAACATAAGTTTCAGTGGTGAAGAATTTATGCAGGTTTTCATGAATCTTGATAGAAATCTATAAAATTACTGTCATCAATAGTGCAGTATTTTGCTGCATGAGTATGAACTAAATTAATATGAAAATGGAGATCCGATAATAATTTTGAATTCAGAACATTAAGAAAATGGAGTAATTGTTTTTTCCATAATTTTTTTTCTTACGTTGTGACTCATAGCATTGTTCCATTTATTGCAGGTTTTGTAGTGTTTTGGGGTAAAGACAGTAGAAATGTCATATTATTCAGTAAACAATATCATGTTTGAACATTATAAATGAATAATAGGGCATGAACTGAGTGCTGCTATATTGAAATGTGCACAGGTACACTTATTTTTCTTTTTTAAGTTTTTCCCATTCAGGAAAACATTGTGATCTCTACTGCAGGAACCAAATGTCATGCATCATACATACATGTGTATAAAGTACATAAAATATATCTAAATATGCATAATGGGGGGAGGGTAATATTGTCTGTGAAATAATGTAAGAAGCTTTTCACTAAAAAAAAAAAAAATGCATTACTTTTAATTAACTCTAGACACCAGATCAAAATTTTCAAGGTTATTGTAGTGCTCTAATAAAGTTCAGCAATTCTTAGAGATGCTATCTAGTGTTGAAGCTATTCTAGTCTATTTTATTTATGCTGAATTTGATTATTTTAATGCCAATTTTTGTTTTTCATTTCTAATCATTGGTGGTAACTTGGAAACAAATAATTATGCAGTGGCATTTGACAGTTCATTACTCCTATAGGTAAAAATTAAATGGGTTAAGAGAGAATGGTGGTGTTAAGCTGATTATTAAATGGTTAATTAAATCAAATATTTATTTGTTACATTATTTCATTTGTTTTAGGTTTTCTTTTACATTCTTTTTATATGCTTTCTGATATTACATATTTTTAAAGACTATGGAAATAATTTAAAGATTTGAGCTGGTGGATGTTTACCAAGTTTGAAAATGTAATATTTTGATAATACTGTACTATAACTGTCACACAAATGCTTTTCTAATGTTTTAACATTGAGTATTGCAGTTGCTGCTTTGTACAGAGGTTACTGCAATAAAGGAAGTGGATTCATTAAAACTATTTAATGTCTACTCTTATATTGTATCTGTTTTACAAATCTTTGTCAATTTTGTGATTGAAGTTCATTTATATAATTATTATTGGTATCTGCGGTTTTTAAATGGCTTTCACCTTAATATTCATGACTTGGCAAAGTTGTTTGAAATTGTTCACTATCCCTAAGCTTTTGTTATAATCACTATTAATACTGATAGTATGATTGAGCCATATAAGATGCAGCTCATTTTGATTTTTTAAAGTAATGATTGTTTTGTTTTTTAGTTTCAAGTATACAGTACATTGGTTAGATATTTATATAGCTTATGAAACAATCCCCGATTACTCTGTCTTCCTTCTGGCTCTACACAGAGCCATTACATTACTGCTGACTGCATTTCCTATGCCGTGCTCCCCATCCCTGTGACCACCTATCAACTACTAATTTTTACTTCTTTAACCCTTCACCACTTTCTCCCAGCCCTCCCCCTGAGCTTTTTTATTTACCTTTGGGCCAAGTCATACATTTAGGAATGAGGAAAGTAGAGGATTAAATGGATTCAGAGTCCCAAAATAAAATGTGATTCAGTTCTTCCTAAGATTTTGGCTAAGCTTATTTACAATTTTACAAAGCATTTTCACTTTCTCATTTGAACATTACAGTAGGTGTGTCATAAATGGAGGGCAGTATTTATCTCTATTTTACTCTTGAAAAAGCTTGGAGCAATGTAGGGAGTTTCCCAAGGTCATGTGGTAAATCAAGGAAGGATATAGGCCTAGAGCCTAGGTCTTTCATCCCCAGGGATATCTGTTACACATTTACTGCTGCCTGATCCACAACTTAGAGGAACTGAGCTAGACTGGTCATTTCTGAAACTCTGTACAGTAGAAAATACAGATTAATGTCTGCCTTGATAGATCAAAAACCAAATGTGTGTGTCCATTGTATGATCTTTGCTTCTTGCTTATTCTCCAATAAGCTACTATTCAGGCAAGTTTACTCACTACTTTGGGGAGTTAAAAGAGAATTCAAAGGCAACTATGATGTAGCATATCAGAGCAACAGTTTTCAAAACAGGAATATCATTCATCTTTGAACCAGCAGGTTTTTTTTATCCATTCACCTGGAAGAAAGATAAAAAAGATATTTGATACGCTTCTGTTTTTATGTTTATGTAGCAACAGGATGTTTGTAGGGACAGAGCAAATAGTTGGTAGTTTAACTCTGAGTAAATATGGCACAAGTCCTAGGATTATACTCATTAGAAAGTACTGTTTAGCTATTTCACATCATAGATACACAAAATGTGTTGCTGGATTAGCCAATTTGACATACTTTTTTTTTGTAGCCCACTAAAATACCTAAAGGTCTATGTCTCATTGCTCTTTAAGTGTTTTACATGTGTGATAGGCACTTCAGATAAGCTATTAAATGGTAGTATTAAGAACTTCAGCCCATTTTTCTCCCTTGAATCTACCATTGAATTTTTTTAGAAAAGGTAAGAGTTAGAAACTGCTGTTTTAGGGAAAATGTGAAGGCCCCTGAATTTGTCACCTCCTGCTGTTGCAGCCTTGTGGCTGTTGTCCTTACATTTCAGGAACTCATTCCCAAATTCTGTTCCACTCTTACAGGAAATGAATACAAATTACCAAGATGTTCTGACCACTGCTACAAATTAAACTTACTTTTTTGATCCATAGAATAGGATCAGTGATCCATGGACATGCAAAAACAGAGGACCCTGACTCAGTACTTGTTAGAGTTTCATTAGAATACTGCTGAAGTCTTTAGGGTAGAAAACTGGAGTTTTTTGTCTTGAAAGTGTTAACTTATCCAGTCTAAAGAAAGGAAGCAGTTTGCTGGGTAATTTTATATCCAGCTCTTATATCTCTAATAACATGTTAAGAAAAAATTTTAAAATTAAGATGTATTTTTGATTTGCATATGTACACATAAAGGCATATGGGACTGCTGTAAGATATGATTATACTTGGTCTTTTACATGCTAAATAAAATTAAACCCCAATTAAGCCATTTTTAAAGGAGGTAGTCACAATTTGAAAAGCAGGGAGCTGTAGGAGTTTATTTGAATGACCGATAAGCCACAGATTATTTTTATTTTAAGCCTACATTTTTGCTTACTCTATGAAAACTCTCCTTTGACTTTCTAAGAAATGTTTTTAGTTAAGAAATGTAAAAGATGACAAAGACAATTTGGGAAGGCA
Organism: Eonycteris spelaea; assembly: GCA_003508835.1. Lineage (NCBI taxonomy): Eukaryota > Metazoa > Chordata > Mammalia > Chiroptera > Pteropodidae > Eonycteris > Eonycteris spelaea. Next base: position 2,199,182 of record PUFA01000175.1, read on the forward strand.
GGGTGGCAGTAGGATGGAAAGTTATGTTCCAAGAAAAGAGGTTCATAGATCGTGAAAGATTTGCCTATTTATGGCTAAAAGTCTTAGCGTTGTACTTCCTTGTGGGAAACTGAATTGTGAAGGATGGAAGTCAGTTTTTTTCTTTCTGATTTTTTTAAAGGCATTTATTTAGTGTCATGTTCAGAATATTACATTTAGCAATCAGCATGGGCACACACACAAAAAACCCCACTAACATCCTTTGTTGAAATGTTTTACACTGTCCACAGAACAGAAATAACCTGTTATTCAACTAGTCACAAATACAGTCCAAGTTTTTTGCCCACACACATGAGTGAGTATTGCCTAAAACGTGTCTTCTTTGTAGTAGCTAGGCTCTGCCACAGCTGTGCTTGGCTGAGTTCACAAATCTGTTGTAACCTGTAGCTTCTCTGTCACTGTTCTGGCGCTCCTCTCCTGCGAAGCTTTGTTTCCTGGCAGTCATTAAAACCTTCGCCACTGCAGTCCCTGCTGCTGCTGCTGCCATGGCCACCTTGGTTTCGTGGTTTGGCCAAAGTATTGGCCTCCACCACCAGAGGGGCCAGAGCTTCTGCCTCCAAAGGATCCTCCTCTCATGGGTCCAAAATTTGAAGATTGAGTCTAGTAATTGCCAAATCACTGCAGCTTCCGCCACCTCCAAAACGGCTTCCATCATTCCCCAATCCATCAGAGCCGTCCCCACTGCCACCATATCCTCCTCCACCGCCACGGCTGCCACCGAAGCCGCCTCGACCACGGCAGTTTCCTCCATGACCAAAGTTGTCATTCCCACCAAAACCACCTCCGCGGCCACCGCCAAAGTTTCCAGAACCACTTCGACCGCCTCGGCTGGATGACGCGCTCGCCATCTCTTGCTTAGATAGGGCTCTGCTACCTCGCAGTTGCGGCCCTGCGCAGTGTGGTATTTCTGAACGACGATCCTGTCTACAGAGTCATCCTCATCAAAGGTTACAACAGCAGAGCCTGTCCTTGCCCTGCCTCAGTCAGGCATGGTTTCAACCCCTTCGACCTTCTCATACCGTTCAAGATAATCTCTTCGGTGTCTTCTTTAATCCTACCCATACAAATCTTTTCCACGGTTACGTGGGCACCAGGTCTTTGAGACTCTCCCCTTGAGACAGCCGCCTTTGGTTCCACAACTCTTCCACCTACCTGGGGTGGCCTTGCATTCATGGCTGCATCCACGCCATCCACAGCGGCGTAGGTAACGAACGCAAAGCGTCTGGAGCAGTTGGCGTTCGGACTGCCATTGCCACACAGTCCGCGGGTGTTCCCCAGGGCTCAGAATGGTTCCTCAGACTCTCGTCGGTTGTTCCAAAGCTCACACCGCCCATGAGCTTCGGCAGCTGTTTGCGCTCTTTGGGAGACGCTGACTTACTTATATGTGGTGAACACGGGAGGGGAACGTTAACAACGCTTACTTGGCAGCCTCTGTCTGAATTTTTAAATCTGCTGATCATAATCAGCATCTATTAGCTACATCGTACCGATCTCAGAGGTGTAAACCCATGGCCTTCAGGTAATCTATTCCTCTGGCTTTTCCATCAGCAAAGATAATCTTTTGTTTACCATATATACACCTGAATTTAGCATTGTTGATAAAAATTTAACATGGGTTATTTTTAGAAAGTTGATGGTAAGGAAGCACAGGTGTATTGTGTTGAAACACTAAGTAGAACAGTGGTTTTCAAACTTTACTGTGCATCGGAATCACCTGGAGGGTTTGTCAAAACATACTTTATTCCCACCAAACAATTCTGTTCTGAGTGAAATCTCTCCCCTTCACAAATGGTGCGTCTCAGTATAACCCTCCCTTCTTTGTTTTCTCCTTGACCTATTGCTAATCTATTGAGTTTCTTCTACAGGGTACACATATTACCCTCTCCTCTCACACCAGCTGTGAATTCAAATAGTGACCTCCCCAATTCATCAGTTTTCCATTTATATTGGATCTTCATCAGTGGCCTGAATAGAACCTTAAGTAGCCTACAGAAAAAAGGAAGTCTAGGAAGACAAGTGAGTTCAGGAACTCAGTCAGCATTAGCAGGGACAGACTGTCATTATGGCTCCTTTCCTACCTGTGCTTCTCTCTGGTTTGCTTCCCTAGGCTTGACTTAACTAACTCTTCAGCTAGGCTGTCTGCATGTAGTGTGCTCAACGGCTTCTGAAAAAACCATATTCAATCCCAGTAGTTAAGCAATAACTATCATTTAAAAAAAAAGTGATATGTTGGCATCAAGAGTAGCCTCATTATTTGTCAGAAGCCATCCTTCTCCCTTGGGTTTGCCTTGGAGTCTGGGGTTATGTGGCCCAGAAAATTAGGGAAGGGCCTCAGGTCTTCAGTTCCCCATGGCCAGCTGCTGCTCCAGAGGCTGGGTTGCCCAGGTCCCAGCAGTTGATTCAACGGTGCACAGCTCTGGAGGCCAAAGCCGGGCTACCTACATCTTTACTAGGCCCCAAAATATCTGCAGCTAAATGTTTATTTGTAGTCAATCGAAATGGATTAAAGACTTATATATAAGACCAGAAATCATGAAACTCCTAGAAGAAAACAGGAATACAGCTTTTCCATGTCAGTCTTGGAAACAATTTTTTTGATTTGATATCTAAAGCAGAAGCAACAAAATAAAGGAAAAAAAAGTAGGATTATATCAAAGTAAATTACAGCAAAAAAAAAAAATCAACAAAGTAAAAAGACAAGCTTCAGAATGGGAAAATATTTGCATGCTATATACTTGATAAAGAGTTAAAATCCAAAAATATATAAAGAACTCATACAACTCAAGAGTAAAAAACCAAATAACCCAATTAAAAAATGGGCAAAGGACTGGAATAGACATTTCTCCCTAGAAGATATATAAATGGGCAGCAGGTACATGAAAAGATGCTTAACATCACTAGTCATCAGGGAAATGCAAATTAAAACCACAATTGAGATAATACTTCATGCCTTAGAAAATGGCCATCGTCAAAAGATGAGATGTAATTAAATGCTGGCATGAACGTGGAAAAGAGTAAACCTTTGTGTACTCTTGCTGGGATTACAAATTGGTATAGCTAGAATGGAAAAATAGTATGGATATCCTCAAAAAAAAAAAAGTAGAACTACCATATGATCAAACAAATTTCATTTCTGGGAATATATCCAAAGGAAATGAAAACACTAACGAACTCGAAAAGATATCTGCACCCCATGTTTGTAGCAGCATTATTTACAACAGCCAAGGCATAGAAACAATTTAAGTGTTCATTGATAAATGAATGAATAAAGGAGTTGTGGTATGTGGTATGTATACACCACTCACAAATTAATTTTTACAAGTTAAACTTGTGAATATTATTCAACCATAAAAAATCCTACCATTCGCAACAACGCGGGTGGACCTTGAAGGCATTATGTGAAGGGAAATAATTCAGAGAAAGACAAATACGATCTGATCTCATTATATGTGGAGTTAAAAAAAAAACTCAGAGAGATCAGACTTGTGGTTCGTTACCATAGGCAAACGGTGGCGGGAGGAAAAATTGGAGAAAGATGGTTAAAAGGCACGAGCTTCTAATTGTAAGGTAAATAAAGACTAGAGATGTAATTTAAAACATGATGATTATAGCTAACACTGATGTATGATACATAGGAAAGTTGTTAAGAGTATTAATCCCAAGAGTTCTCATCACAAGGAGATATGTTTTACCTTTTTTCTTTTCTTTTTATTGTATCTATATGAGAAGATGGATGTGAGCTAAACCTGTTGTGGTCATCATTTCAAACCATCATACTGTATACTTTAAACTTATACGGAAATATATCAATTATTTCTCATAAAAGTTGGTGGGGGGGAAGACAGTAAGATACAGTGTGGATAGGAGTGGGAGATGAGGTGAGAAGGGTAGATGCTGAAATTGATAAAGCAGGAAGTTGAGCAGGTTTGGGGAAAGGCATGCATGTGGGAGAATAAAAAAAAATCTGTTTAGAATACAAGTTAAAGGTAAGGCACAGGGTCTGGATGTCCACATGACAACTAGCTATTGAACCACCGAAATAATTTACCAACAAAATCACTGGGACTAGAGCCTTCGTGGAATCATGTTCAGTTCTTTTCATGGTTACTGTTTACTTAAGGTTTTCTTTTCTGCTGCTTGTCATTATAATAATCATTCATGAAATGTTAATTCCTATGCATTAAAATTTTTTAGCAAATAGGTATAGCATACTTTTAAAGTTTCAAAATTTATATATTTAATATATTCCTTTTTTTTACATTTTTCTAATTCCTTGATTCAATTTCTTTGCGTTCCCTACAAAAGACACAGTTTTGCATTTATTTATCACTTCCATTAATTTTCTCAGGTGTCACAGCTGAAGAAATAAATGCAGAGATACAATACTCTATGTTTCAATTCTCTCCCTCATTAGAAATGACCTAAATCACATAGAATATTTTTTCTCATAATCCCAGAAAAACACACTATAAGACATCGATCTGTGGAAATATATTCATAGTTTCCAAAAGATACCACTCTCTTGCAAACAGCAGTCTGCAGATAAAAGTCATGCTCATATCTCCAGTAGGCTTAACTGTTTTAAAACATCGAAATAACCCTTCTATTTCTAACACCATGGCAGAAAGCTGCACGCTGAGCTCAGGTTGCACAGAGAGCTGACGCGTTCTGTTGGGTGAACTTCTTGTACTGGAATAGCAGATAAACAAGAGCTCTCCCTTGAACTTTTAAAAAAGTGGTGAGGAAGAAAGTCACCAGTATAGTTCAGTGAAAGGAATATTATTTTCTGCTTACTACAGGAGACCGTGTTGGCTCAGACAAGTTAAGAAGTTAAGACTATAAAAATCTGAAGGGCCCTCCTGACGTGGCCTCGCAGAGGCCCAGAGCCGAGTCTCAGGCCTGCCTCTGCTGCTGACGGTGCTCTACCCCTACCTCTACTTTTTCTTCCATGATACTATAATATCAGTACATTTCGGAAACTAAGTGGGAGGGTTTGACAACTAAATTTGTTTTATTACTGTGAAAAGGCCAATTGAGCATTGACTATCAATGCCTTGTCTGTATCTGAGAACCAAAATGCCTCTCAAACCCACACTCTTTATATAGACTTTCATGAATGGGGGAGGACATGCTACCTAAATATTACTCATGCTTTTCCCAACTGACAAAATCTTTCTCTTTATGCACAGCTCACAAGTCCCTTTCTCGGCGAAACTTCTCTGACCTCCTGTTGCCAAATTCCTTCTGTAGCCCTCTCACTTCTCTTGAGCCGTCCCGTTGTTATTCGATTCCCCAGTTAGATCGGGTAACTGACTTAATTACTTTCATGTCTCCAGCGGCTTATCGTGGCTGTGAACAGCGAGGCTATTTCAACACGGGATTTAATTCCTGTTGCAGACACATATGGAACTATCACATCCCAGGTACTGAGCCAGGTGTCAGGGGGAAAAAGGAACGTGACGCTGTCCCTTGTCCTTGAAGAATTCACAGACCCCTATACATGGTTTTCAAGCAATGCCAAAATCCAAGAGCAGTGAAGCAGATTTTTTTTTTTTTTTTAAATCTCCAGAAAAACACACTTGCTGGAGGACTAGGTCAGGACTATTGACTACAGGGGACTTGAGAGTTACACGTGGATACCTTTTTCATCTGCAAAGTTCGTGATGCAAAGATGCAAAGAAATGCAGGGGCATGGGGTGCCTGACATGAAGGAACTCACAGTTCACAGCTAGCAACTATTGCCACATAGTATTTCACTGATCCCCAAATCCCCAAGAAGGCAATTTCTGCTAGTATCCTCATTTTACATAATAGAAAAGCAGCTTCCAGAGTTTAAGCGATAAACTTGCCAAGGACACTTTGACCTCAGAGAAGAATTAGGCGTGGCATGCTGCCAGGTGACAGAAGCCCAGGAAGCCCTGAGACTGGGAAGCTGTCTTCTGGAAAGAATGCATGCTGAGAGCCCAGGCTTCGAGGGGAACCTTCACTGTCCCAACACTGAAGCCCAGCTGAACCAGGCCTGGCTTACAGGACGCTGAACCTTGGGGGAGGCAGATGTGGCTTTGGGTCCCTTTCTGAGCCCAGTGCCTCAGAGTGGGAGAGGAAGGTGAGGAGAGAGGACAGAGGAGATGAACTCAGGAAGGGAACTGAGGGGACAGGAGCAAGGAGACAGAAACTGGGGGGAGGGGAGCAGGTGGGAGGAGGGGAATGGGAAGGAAGGTGGGGTGGAGGGTGGGGCTAGAGGCCCAGAATCTGGGAGAAGGTTGCTATGGGTAGGGGTGGGGAAAAGGGAGGGAGAAAACCAGGAGGGGACCTGGGGTGGGGAAGCTCTCCTTTAAGACATCCTTGAAAGGCCACTATCAGGCTACGTGAGCCACCAGACCAGGCCCTAGTGGAAAGTTGGGTGGACAGTTCAGGGGGGCAGCCCAGGGGAGAGGCAGAGAGGCGGTGGGGCTGTGTGTAAAATGCTCAAGTCCAGCAGAGGAGCCTGTGTTTAGCTGAGAGTCTAAGTATTTGCTTGAGAATTAGCCACCTGTTCGGCCAAGTTCGGGCACCAGTTTATATCGTAACTGCCCTTAAACGCTTTTTGGTGGATTTGTGCTTTGAGGATTATTGACCAATTTGGTCCCATGGGCATCTGCTGTTTAGAGGAAACTTGTGTCAAAGAGTACACACACGGTAGCAAATCCTTATTTATTGTTAAACCTGCAGTCTCTCTGATAGGTTCTTTTCTGAGACAGGTGACACAATCTCAGGGTCCTAAATGAAGCTGGGGATTCCTGCTTAACTGTGTCATTCCCAACTCAGGTGCAAACCAACAGAAGGCGCCTTCATGGTTTCCTTCCTTCCTTCTGTGGACTAGAAAAGGGGCCACATACGAAACCTGACAAGCTCAGGGGAGGCCTGCACGGCAGACCTTACAAACTCAGACACTGAAAATACCCACACAGAACGTCGAAACATACAAATTCCTCAAAGCAGGTCATGGCTGGTAGTCACATCCTAGGCCTGTAGCTTCCTTGGCAAAGGTCAATCTTTACCTTTTGGCATCTAAGATAACATACCTTTGAAATGTCAGAGTAAACCCTTTTTTTCCAGATCCCTCAGGGCACACCCCACCTCACCAGAGCACGAGACCAGAGACCCCTCATGCTCACAGTGTTCCAGGCATATCATCCCTCTGTGCTGTGAACGTTAATTGTTATCTATCCTGTACCCGCCGATGTAAAGGCGTCTCTCTGCTTAACTTTGTGATTCAGTTCCAGAGATTTCCTTACTTTGCTTTCTGCCACCCCCGTAGTCCACCACCAGTGAATTTCACGTAACCCTCCTTATGGCTCCTCTGATTCAAATGCATAAAATAAGCTTCAAAACTGCCGTTGTCAGGATTTTCTCAATTCTCTTGAGATTTTGCTTTCCAGCAATGGTCAATTTGGCTCAAGGAAACTTAGGAAAATTCTCTACAAGTTTGGACATTTCTTAGGTCAACACTTACTTGGTGCAGTCAGCACGATCCCAGAGCAGCTCACCCAGAACCTCCCTGCAGACCTGGGTCCAGTGCCAGGGCCCAGCAGGCACCTGCTGTGTCCCTCTGGCTCCCGCTTTGTGTCGGGTGAACTTGGTGAGTTTTTCTTGGAATTCTGGACCCACCTCCTTGTGTTAAGGTAGGAGGCCCTGACTTTCTTTAACTGTTCTTAAAAAATAAAGATTCGAGGTGGCACTAAAGGTTAAGGGTTGAGATAATTCAGGCTAAGGATAAGGGTCGAGATAACTAAGGGACGGAAATAAAAAAAAAGAGTGGCTGTTTTTGTTTTTTTTTTTTTTTAATGTTGGACTGTTCATTGGAATTGCTTTCTAAAAGTCTGAACAAAACCTTTCGCTAGATAAACAAGAGCCTGAACTTGTTCATTTTAGAAGATAAGAGGAATTTACTCCCGCCAGCTTGAATTTCAGATATTCTTAGGTGACTAAGGATCTATGTGGAGGTGTCAGAAATAAACATGGCCCCTAGGGAATTCCAACACTGTTGTAATTAAATAATTGACTCATCCAGGGACTCACAGTCCTCTCGGTTGTATTAGGTAGCCAGGGAGAGAAACCGAGACACCTAAGAGGGTTGGAGAGAATTGGGAGGCAATAGCCCTTGGAGCTTAACCCACAAGCAGCACACTTCAACCCACCACACAATAGTCCTAGAAATTTGTTCAAACTCTACAGATCTCAAAAGAAAAGTAAATTAACATGGGAGATCATGCTTCCAGGGCTGGCAGGTCCCCAGCCCCCACTGATACTCCTGCAGATGTACAATTCATAGGAAGCCTTTACTTGCAAACTTACAAGAATGGGAAGATTTAACTAGAAGGGATATCAATTTACGATGGCCAAAATGGAGTCTTCTGACACCTAAATTAATGTTTTTGTAAAAGAAAAAAGGCCAGCTCTAAAATCAAACTGAACGAATGAGAGGCTTATTTCAACTGGCAAATAGAAGCCTCCGAAGTAGAGCTCAGAGAGGCTTTCTTCTCTCCAGGGAATTTTAGGGACTGTCTCTGAACCAAAGAAGGCTCCTGAAGCTGCCCAATGCCAACACCCCGCCTCCCCCTCTTCTTCAATTGCCCTGCTATACCCTTTCCTTTGTCATCTGGACATCCGTGATCATGCTTTGCTTATTGACCACCTTCTTTTCCCAGGAATGGTTTACAGGAAACTCTTGTTGATAATACTGACTTAATCTGATTTACAGATGGATCTTATCCACAAGATGAACAGGGACATAACTGCATTGGATAAGCGATAACTTCCATGGTGGACATAATGTAAGGTTCTTATTTACCTGAATAAGATCTGCCCACAAGTTGAATTAGTTGACCCAACTAGAGCTTGTCCATGGCCAACGACCAGCCAATATTTGCACTGACAGTTGCATGCCTTTTAGCTCACAACTCTGGACGTTGCGGAAGCAGCGAGGCTTCCTGACTTCCTCGGGGCGGGCCTTAAAGGATGGAAAACAGGTTGCGGAATCATTAGATGTCAGACTGCAACTGAGACAATTGGCAATTACCAAATCCCAGGACATCCTAAAGCTGCCACTATGGAAGCAAATGAAAAGAATTTCGCTGACACTGCAGCTAAACAAGCAGCAATAAGCAGCCAACCTATCCAGACTTGAGACTATTTCTTCTCCCTGTTAACTCAATAAAAGACTCCCGTTTACAGTTCCAAAAAAAAAAAAAAAAAAAAAAAAAAAGCTTCGAAAGAAGAGGACGTGGTAATAAAAAGGGGGAAACTTTGACCCAGACAAACAGATATGGTTTGGACCCAATCAGAAACCAGTCTTCCCTACAGGGGCTCAATTAGCTATACTCCAACATGTACATGAGCTCACACATTGAGGTCCCAAAAAAGTGATTTCATGGAGTAAACCATATTACTGGAAACTTTTTCCCACAGAGGCTCATAAAGTGTGTAGCAGATGTTCTATCTGTCCAAAATATAACCCTGGAAAACCACTCCATGGTTCCCAGGGACATTTCCCACTTCCTTTAGGTCCATCCGAGGTATGGCAATTGGATTTTCTCCAAATGCCACCATTTCAAGGATACAAATATATCTTAGTCATGGTTTGTATGTTTTCTCACTGAATTGAGGCATTCCCTTGAAGGAGAGCAACAGCCTTAGTGATAGGTAAATTATTATTGGGGGAAAAAAATTCCCAGTTGGCGAATTCCCTCTGAGTTACATAGTAACTGAGGGGCTTATTTCACTGCTCAACTAAATGCAGTCCATCTGTAACTTTTGGCCTCGTCTATAGCATTTCCATTGTGCTTATCACCCCAGTTCTCTGAACTGGTGAAACGTGAAAACGGTACAATTAAAACTCGACTTGGTAAATTTTCCAAAGCTTTTAATCTCCCTTAGCCAAAAGCTTTCCCTAGAGTGCACCTTATCCTGAGATCAACTCTTTTTGGCAAACATAGCCTTTCTTCTCTAATAGTCATTGATCACCCTATGCAGCCGGATGAAGGGACATATGAACCAACCTTACTAAAAGAAGACATTCAGCATTATTACCAAGGACTTATTAACCAGCTTAAAGAAGTTGATAAATTAGGAACAGATTCATTTCACCATGTGCTCCTGGAAGACAAAGATTTCAAAAACCACAACTTACAACCGGGAGATTTTGTCCATTGGAAAAGGTATCAATTAAAGACTTTCTCCAACTGTGTTGGAAGAGGTCTTATTGGTCATTACTAATTAATCCATGTGCAGCTAGACTTAAAGGTGTTAACTCAAGGATTCACATTTCTCATTTAAAAAAAAAGAGGGGTGCCTAACCACAAATGGGTATCTGCCCCTGTCTCTGATACTTACCTCCACCCACAGCAGACATCAAAGACTCCTCAAGAATGAGAAGCCATGGACATCAGAGGTAGACAGCTATCCTGAGACTTCGGGAAGATCCTATATACTTACATAATTGATGCATACTTAAAAACAAAAACAAAACATTTGTTTGATTGTCTTTACCTGTCTGCTAATGATATTAGTCATAATAATAGTTATACTTGTTCTTGGGTTTTTCTCAAACCTTGTTCTTATATAGCTCAACTATTAATTGCTGAACATGCATAAGGTAACTTTTGTATTATCAAAAATACTTTTTTTATGGTTTCTCTTTTGAAATTTGGAAGGAATGGTATTGCAGAAGGAAGGGAAGGGATGTGTGTGTTTTCAAGAGAAGTTAAAAGGAAGTAGTTTGTCATAATATGTTGGTTATTTCTGAATGAGTAAAAGAGAAAACTAAGAAAGACAAGAAAAGTTGTAGATTAGTGGATGAAAGAATATTGAGAAAGAAATTTTATGTAACATTGCTAGAACACAGTTATGGAAACATGCCTACCCCTAACCCAACAAGGACTCCTAACTTTATTAATCCAGATGGAAGCTGAAGTGGCTATAAAAAAAAAAAAAATGACGCTTTGCAACAGCTCTGAGGCAGAGGAAATTTATTTATGAAACTTTTACTGTCTTCCTGGCCTTGGAATCTTTTTTTTTTTGCGATGGTAATTGTAATTTACACCATTGTGTTCTTACAACTTTGGTTCCGATGAAATCTTACGGTTCCCAATCGTACAACTAGCAGGAATCAGATTGATAATGAATGACACTTGAGTGCTTCCAATGGGCAGTAGATGCACCATATTAAAATAATTAACAACAACAACAATAGTAAATAGGAAAATCCATCTCATGGGAAGATTGTGACAATCAAAGAGACGTATAGTGAGCTCTCAATCTATAAGTAAATGTTATACTAGATGGAAAATAGAAAAAAGGGAGACAGACAGCAAAACTTGGCTCATGATAGCTCGTAGGTTACAAATGATCCGGTGTTTTTTTTCTTAATAAACCCCATAACACCTGTCTCCCAGGCACCTGCCTTTACTTTTTGAGAAAATTTCGGCCTTGACTTTTATCCAAGCTTACGGTCTTGCCCCATCCCCTGTGGTCCACCATTTCAGCAAGACTAATGATGACTTTAAGACTTCCAGGGAATAACCTTTCTTAGTACAGTGGGACCACATTATAGAACCAAGAGGTTGGTCATTAAGACATTCTTTGGGTTGATTTATGACCAAAAGGGGGAAGTGTGGATGGAAAAGGGGCCACATACGAAACCTGACAAGCTCAAGGGAGGCCTGCACAGCAGACCTTACAAACTCAGACACTGAAAGTAACTACACAGAACAGTTCGAAACATAAAATTCCTCAAAGCAGGTCATGGCTGGTAGTCACATCCTAGGCCTGTAGCTTCCTTGGCAAAGGTCAACTTTACCTGAAGTGAGACTGTCTATTGTCTTTTGGCATCTAAGATAACATACCTTTGAAATGTCAGAGTAAACCCTTTTTCAGCGCCGAACACAACCCACAGCACCAGAGCACGAGACCACAGGCCCCTCATGCTCGCCGTGTTCCAGGCGTATCATCCCTCTGTGCTGTGAATATGCATCATCCATATTGTACCTACCCATGTAAAAGAAATCATGTCTTCGTTTTACTTTTTATCCAGTCCCAGAGATCTCCCTGCTTTGCTTTTTGCCACCCTTTAATCTACCACCAATGGATTTCATGTAACCTTCCTTAAGTCTCCTCCTCGGATTCTCATGTATAAAATAAGCTTCAAAACTGCCATTCTCAGGAGCATTTTCTCAATTTGTTGAGATTTCGCTTCCCAGCAATTGTCATCAATTTGGCTGAAATCATGTCACAAAAAAATCTCTACAGGTTTGGACATTTCTTCCTTTTTCTCTTCCTTTCTTGTCCCCTCTCTTTCAGTTAATGTAACTGTAGTTCTGCCTTAGCTCGTTCCTGTCGGTCTTCTGTTTGCCTTTTCTCAAGTTTCACCATTTTATTTATTTATTTGGAGGGGGTGGTGTTTTGAAGGAAAAAAATGTGACTTGAAAATATTTTCTTTTAAAAACACATCTATTTTTTTCCTCCCGTATTTTAACTTCAGTCTTATTTGATGCCCAAAGGCGGAGTGAGGACTTGACGGGGCGCGGCGGTGGTGAGGGGGTGGTGACCCGCGTGCCTGCCCTTTTGGCATGCGGGGAGCCGGTGTCAGTCAGCGCAGGTTTCGCTGACCCCGCAGAACCTGCCACCTCCTGGCAGCGACCTCCGCTAGACGTGAGGCCCCGGAATTTGTTTTTGCTGACAGGGGCTCCCCCGTGTGGCTGCAGGCGGTAGTAACGTCTGCGACTTGAATACTTGTGTTCTCTTTTGAGCACGGAAGGAGGCTGGGGTCTTGCCCTCAGGACCAGACAGGAGAGATGCTTTTATTTTCTTTTGAGCACATCTTCGTCTCTCTCAGAGAAGAAACAGTTTCCAGCTTTTCTAAGGCTAACTTGGATTCTGGCACAGGAATTTAATGATGTTCAATTCTGCGTCACCCAATCCTTCCTGGGAAACAAGTTGGGGGAAGAGTTAATCCAGGATGCCCCAAGGCTTCTCTTGCAATGCAGTGAAAGGAAAGGGAAAGACCTGGATGAGTTGCATACTCACTAGGTGCCAGGTGCTTTACACTATTATTGAATCTTAGACTACCCCAACTTAAGTAGGAATTGTCCCTGTTTTACAGAAGAGGAAACAGGTTTTCAGAGGCCCAAGATCTCAAAGTCATTGTAGCCAGGGTTCAAACTGCAACCTCACAGACTCCAAAGCTTTGCACTAATGAGACCTGGTAGGAGAGGGGAAAGTTTCCTGCTCAGTTCCTTCTCTTTAAAGATGTCACAGCCCAGACAAGTTCCTTATGTTTTACATCCAATAACCTAACATCTGTATGGCTCATCTGTATGAATTCTTAATTTCAATGAAGCCAAATTTACCAGTTTTTCATTTCGTTGCTGTACTTTTGATGTCAAATCTCAGAATCCATTGCTAAATCTGAGATCCTGAAGGTTTATCCCTATGATTTCCTCTCCTAGTTTTATAATTTTAGCTTTTCTATTTAGGTCTTTGATCCATTTTGAGTTAATTTTTGTACACTGTATGAGGTAAGTACCCGTTTTATGCCTTTGCATGTGGTTAACCAGTTGTCTCAGCACTATTTGTTGAAAAGACTATCCTTTCTCCCACTAAAACTAAATTGACCATAAACACATGGGTTTATTTCTGGACTCTCAATTTTATTCCATTGATCTGTGTGTCTCCCCTTGTACCAGTACCATGCTGTCTTGATCGCTCTTACTTCATAGTAAGTTTGGTTTTGGGAAGTGTGAGTCCTCCTAGTTTGGTCTTCTTTTTCAAGATTGTTTTGGCTATTTTGGTTCACTTGTCATTCCGTGTAAACTTTGGAATCGGTTTGTCATTTTCTACAAGAAAGTCAGCTGAGATTCTCATAGAGATTGTGTTGATTTGTAGATCAGTACAGGGAATATTGTCATCTTAACAGTGTTAAGTTTTCCAGTCCATGTACATGAAATGTTTTTCTTTTTTTTTAGATCCTCTTTATTTTAATGACATGTTGCTGTTTTCAGAGTATAAGTTTTACACTAATTATAACAAGTGTTGGAGAGGTGGTGGAGAAAAAGGAACCCTCATACACTGCTGGTAGAAATGTAAATTGGTACAGCCACTATGGAAAAGAGTATGAGGTTCCTCAAAAAAATAAATAAATAAATAAATACGATTAGAGCTGCCATATGACTAAAATTTGAAAACATTTACTCACAAAAGACACATGTACCTATGTTCATTGCAACATTATTCACAGCGGCCAACAGGTAGAAACCTAAGTGCCCTTTAATGGATGGTTGGATAAAGAAGATGTAGTACATCTATAATGGACTACTACTCAGTCATAAGAAACGATGAAATACTGCCATTTGTGATAACAGGGATGGATCTTGAGAACATCATGCTAAGCAAAATAAGGCAGATGGAAAAAGAATCATACAATTTTACTCCTATGTGGGATATAAAACAGGAAGCAACAAATGGAAAACAAAAAACCTCATAGACACAGACAATACTATGGTGGTTACCAGAGAGAAAGCGGGTGGGACAGAAGTAGAAGAGGATAAAGGGGGCAAATACATGGTGATAGAAAGAGGCCATTTTCAGTGGTGAACACACAATATACAATACACAGATAATATATTACAGAGCTGTACACTTAAAATGTAATCTGATTAACTAATGTCACCCCAATAAATTTAATAAAATTTTAAAAGATACAAAGTTTTACACTTCTTTTGTTAAATTTATTCTTGATGATACTATTGTGAATGGGATTATTTTCTTAATTTTATTTTCAGATAGTTCATTGGAAGTGTATAGAAATACAATTCATTTTTGTGTACGGATCCAGTATATTTTTGCTAACCTTAATACTGCTTGAATGGTATTTTTGGTACTTGAAACTGAAAGAATGCTAACCAATATTCTTCTCTAGACTATTCCATAACTGGCTTCCCCAAAGGTTGGGATATAGAAACATATTTAACAGTGTTTACAAAGAGCTTTCACATGATTTTATTTATTTCCACTCACCTTGAGAGTTGTGCAAAGTGGGTATTTTTATCTTTATTTTAAAGGCGAAGAAACTGAGGCTTGAGGGGCTAAATAACTAACCCAGGCCTGAGTTAATAAGTTGCATATCTGGTATTAGAACCCAGGTCTTCAGACCTCGTCCAGAGCCTTTCATGTAGTGTCATCCTGAGCAGCTTACCTGGCCTGACAGGTTTACTGTCCTGATGTGCCTGCTTAGAAGCAAGTAGAGGGCAGGGAAATGATTGCCCCAGATAAGAACATAGGAGCAGGGTCTCAGAGAACGAGTCATGGCTAAGTTGAAATTTGAGAAATTAAATTCTAGTGCCTACCCCAAGGAAAAAGGATTACTTATCAACTGCAGAATCTTATTTCAAAAAGTCTTAATTCTAAAGAGTATGGAAAATGAAACCACATCCCCTCCTCCAAAAGATGGTTTGGAATATTTGCGGCAGATAATTTACACTGTCTTAGGAACTATACAAACTCTTTAAACTGCAAGGCCAAGAGCTAAGGAGGCCAATTTGGCACTGCATTTTTTAATAAACATAATTATAATGAAAGTTGAAGCAGAGGAAAATCAGTCGAGTGTGTGCTGTACTTGGCATACAAGTAAAGATTGGAATTAAGGCCAGTGAGGGAGGTCCATTACTTGGCTTGAGTATTGAAAAATTTCTTTGTAATTGCTCTCCGCTGTAGGTCATTTTCTTTTTTTTTTATTAAAAAACTGTTTCAACCATGTTCTCACACCCCAGCAGGGCTATGACAAACATAATTATATGCATTAATAGTATCTATTAACTGACAAGGAAGAATGGTTACAGAATTCATCATTTTACGCTTGAGTCAGATTCAAATAGGCAGCTCCACTTAGAAGATAGATGTATCTTAATTCTTTTTCATATGTGCATGGTGAACTGTGATGGAGAGGAAGTAGGCGGTGCCCATAGTACCTCTGTCTGGCGGTCAGATCTCCTGTTAAGGGTACGGTTCACCACTGGAATGGCAGTCTTCTTGTGGCTTACCCAGAGGAGAAGTGGCAATGATGGAGGTGGAGGGCTGTAAGCTGTTTTATAATAATTTATAGTAGGAAGGGATTAGGAAGTGCCTCACTTATTAGAATCCTCCCCTATTCCAACTAGTAACATTTTTAATGACTCCATGTCTATTTGAGAACTAGAAATCCTATTTATAATCGTGGATTACTACACCTGAAGATTATAGAAAAGAAAATTTGGTGTTATTTAGAAATATGTGCACATGTATATTCATCACATAAGCCATCTGTGATGATGGCAGAGAAGGCATAGATAAAAATGTTAAACCCAAGTTGAAGACAAGCTGATATTCAGAGGGATCATTTACTGAGGAGGACCAGAAACTCAGAGCAGAAAGGTGAGCAGAAAAGGTCCCCACACTCAGTCCACGAGCTGGCAGATACAGTGTACAAACCTTACCAAAACCATCCCACATCTCAGTGACATCAAACTGAGTGGGTACGAAGCTCCCAGAAAGGCCTCACACTGGAATGTTTTCACAGCCTGCTCCCATCTGGGGGTTCTGAGGAAGATAAGCTCAAAGATCTAGGACAATTTGGAAGCCAGTTGCCACCAATGAGAAACTTCTTCCTGCACTAGGGCCAGGGGAGGCAGCCAGCCACCAGAGAGAAAATACTTGGTCTTGTGCTGTATCCTTCTACATTTTCCTTTGTATCTTCCTTCTGTCCTACAGAGCTGGGAAAGAACCAGAAAGAAGTTTCTGTCTTTTTTTTTTTACTTAGGTAACCCTCCCCTTTCTCCTGACACATACTAAAGAGCGTAAGATCTTTACATCTCCATTGCCTTAGGACTGTTCTCTGCACATAAATGGTTCTCTATGAATTTTGTTAAAATGAATCAGACCAGCAATAACTCTCACTGCATGTGTAGTTCTGTTTACTTTACCTCCACACTAGTGACAATGCAGGGTAGTTTTGTGGTGCTTTCCACTTAAATGTCTATCTCCCTGTTTTTACTTTTGAAGTTCAGGAAGAAGTTACTTCTTGGCTGCTCTCACTGAGGCCCTGTGTCCTGATTAAGTGTTTATCTGGCCACTGAGAAATGTTCATCTCAAGTAGAAGTGGCCATTTTATTGAGCAATCACAAAAGGCTGAGCCGGGATAAAGATCCCTCAAAATATTTTAAATGCCAGTTTATTCAAGAAAGCAAATGGAAATATTTATCCAGGAAATAATGTTCTCTCCAGTGCAAATTCAAAGAACTACAAACTAAAGGAAATTAAGATATTTGAGGTGACATTTACCACTACTAAATTAGAAAACAACTTAACGTGATAATCAAATATGCTAATATATTTGTAGTGAACCTGATTTATTTTTACAGATGTCTTGGGAAGTAATATGACAATTTAATATCTACCAATAGGATTGGAGTGAGCACAACTTCACCATGTAAATGGTGGCCCTCCACATAAAAGTGTTTATCTTGTAATCTTGGCTCCTGGGTTTTTTCTAAAGGACATAAGTCAAAAGAAGTTAAAAACTGTATGTGAAGGTGATGAAGACTTCTAGTGATGGTAATATTACAGACTTGGTTACCTGAGAACCTTCCCACGACAAATATCTTGAAATCATAGGCAAAATAAATATCAGTTAAAATAATCAGAGTTACATATATGACTAAATTTTAAAAATATGACATCAGCCAAAAAAAAGTTCATGTAATACTGTATGACATTTAAGAGTAAAAATTAAATGCTGAATAATAGTACATATTGCTTTTGATACATACATCTATAGACAAAATGTAAGGTCGGCCAGTAACGATACCAAATGCACATTACTGATTACCTCTTAGAGGCAGCTGAGAGTATTTTATCAAGAATGGGCTTTCTACCATATCTTTACATTTTATTTCTCTTAAAAATAAAAGATCCGAAGCAATATGACCAACACTGTTAAGATTTGACAAAGGTAGGTGCATACTGAAATATTTTAAAATGGAAAGATATCCAGTCTAGTGTTTTAACAACAATCAGAGACAACCTAAATGTTCAATAAATTTTGGAATGGTTATATAGTTCATGCTGTTTAAATTTTACACAACATTCTGCAGTTGTTAAAAATGAGCATTTATAAGGCATATGGTGTAATCAGAATAGAGCTAGGCAGTTTTGTAAACACAGTCTCCACAGAGAAACTCATTCAAAGAAATATCACTCTGAAATCTAACAAATTATTAGAACTTCGATCTTCTAATCTAAATCTCTCAAACTGGTATTAAAAGCTCCTCCATTCCGAAAGCACAATAAAGGCTCTTAGGATTATCTTTCTGTATCTCTTATTCTTACTATTTTACAGGCAGGTTAGCCACCCAGGAGGCCTCTATCTCCTCTTTCCTCGACATTTTTAACATGACTCCAAAAACAGTCCTACACACTATCGTTTCATTCCTTTCTCAGGTTCTGGATTTATTTAATTTTTCTATTTCCAGTACTCTGAGACTGTTCCAATATAAATCACTCAAGAATGTTCCAAAGCCTTTTATTCTACCTCCTCATCCATTGTCTCAATTCTGCAAATTAAAGGCTCTGGAACTGAATTGACAAAGTGGGAATTCTTAACTGGCAGAGGCAGGGAAGTGCCATGAATGTGCTATATTCTTAATTGATTTTTCCTGCTAGTAAAAATAAGTAAAATGTTTATAATCTATTGTTAGGCAAAGAAAGTTACACTATAAAATTTACGTTTACTATGACTTAACTATAGATTCAAACTGAAATGAGTCCCCATTTCAAACAATAAGGTGGGCTGGGTGTTTGAATCAACCTTTCCAGTGGGGGAAAAATAGTAAAAATAGAAGAAAAAATGTAAAATATTGGCGAGGATGTGGAGAAAAGGGAAGCCTCATACACTGTTGATGAGATTGCAAATTTGTACAGCTGCTATGGAAAACAGTATGAAGGTTTCTCAGAAAATTAAAAATAGATATACCTTTTGACCCAGCAATTGCACTTCCGGTATTTATCCAAAGAAAACCAAAACAATAATTCGTAAAGATCTATGCATCCCAATATTTATGGCAGCACAATTTACAATAGCCAAGATATGGAAGCAACCTAAATGCCAAGAAATAGATAATTGGATAAAGAAATTATGGTTCATATATACAACGGAATATTACTCAGCCATTTAAGAAAAATGAAATCCTACCATTTGCAATGACATGGATGAACCTGGAGGTTATTTTGCTGAGTGAAATAAGTCATACAGAGAAAGATAAATACCATATGATTTCACTTTTATGTGTAATCTAAGGCACAAAAAGAATAAATTAATCAAAACCAGACACAAATATAGAGGACAGTCTGATGACGGCCAGAGGAAGGGTGGTTGAGGGACTGTGAGAATGGGGTGAAGGGTTAGAGAAGTACAAATTAGTAGTTGATAGTTGGTCACAGGAATTGGGAGCATGGCAGAGGGAATGCAGTTACCATTAATATGATGGCTAGGTAAAGGGTCAGGGGAAGTAGGAAGCAATTAGGGGAATCATTTTATGAACTACATAGATGTCTAACCAATGTACTGTATACTTGAAACTAATTTAAATAAATTTTAAAAAGAGAAATAGTAAGAAGCACACAAAAAAGTATTTTTTTAAAAAAAGCGTCAAAGTGCTGCATCGTAAGGAGTTATTGGGCCAATAACTAAGTGAAGGTGGAAACTGAGAAAGATAAGTAGACCCCTGAAGGCACAGTGCCCAGAAAGCATTTTCCGTATCTCCGCAACATGAGCTTCAGTTCCCAGGACCATTAAGGGCACATGGGACAACAGAATAAATTCATGGCACACGCAAAGTAGGAATCTAGCAGAAGATCTCAGAAAACACTGGGATCTCAGAGGTTCACATTGTCATGTAAGGGTGATCTGGAAGTTAACCTGTCCAAACTGACTCTGGAGGAACATGCTGAGTAAAGGAAAACAAACAAATAAACAAAAAGCAACCAATAACCAAAAGTTCATCTCTTTAAGGGTTTGCAACCAAAGCTTACTTTATCTTTGTGGTCCGGAAAAACTTTATCTATCGTTTAATTGATAATTACCCCAGAACAGAAATGCCCTGAGGTACCGGGAAAAGCAACACTGATCTTCTCTGAAGGTATGTGCTTTACGCCATGCCTCATTGAATTCTCCTAAGTGATTTTCACAAGAAAGTAAAAAAATCAGCTAGACTCATTGTGATGGTTACTTTCATATGTCAACTTGACAGAACTAATAAAGGGTGCCTAGATAGCTGATAAAACATTTCTGGGTGTGTCTGTGAGGATGTTTCTGGAAGGATTAGCATTTAAACCACTTACATGGGCAAGTGTCATCCGACTCCTTGAAGGCCCAGATAGAACAAAAAAAAGGTGAAGGAAAGTTAAATTTTTGCTCTCTCTTCTTGAGCTAGGAGGTCTATCTTCTGTCCTTACAGTGAAGTTCCTGATTCTCAGTCTTTGGACTCGGACTGAATTATACAACGGTTTTTCTTGGTTCTCCAGCTTGCATTTAGCAAATTGTAGGCATTTGTGGCCTCCCTAATTGCATGCGCCAATTACTATAATAAATCTTTTTTTGGGGGGCGGGGAGTGAGAGGAAGTAGGGAAGGAGTGGGGGGAAATGAGAGATTCTGTTTCTATGGAGAACTAATGCACTCATCATAAGCAAGTACTTGCAGAAACAAAAGAGGCACACACACACAAGCCACATACTGGAATTTTCAGACACAGAATATGAAAACTTTTGCTTAACTTTATTAAACTTTATTAAACAAAAGAAAAGGCAATCTAGAAAATATCTATAGGAATGGAAAGCTTTTAAAAACAGGTTTTTTTATTTAAAAAACTAAACAGGACTTCTTGACTTAAAAATACTTAACATTTTAAAAACTGGATCGTCAGATTCGACAACAGATTCAACATAGCTAAAGAGAGGGTTAGAAGACTAGACTGTAGGTCAGAAAAAGCTATTTGAATGGAGACCAGAGAGATGAAGAAATGGAAAATATGAAAAAGATATGAGAGATGGAGGATAGAGTGAGAAGGTCAAAATACATTTGTTAGGCATTCTCGAATAGGAGAAGGAATGACATGTGACAGAGGCAATGTCTGAGGTTAGAACACAAATATTAAAATGCTCAAAACTAAGGAGGATAAATAAAAAGAAATTCATTCATAGGTATTTAATAGTAAGGCTGTAGAAAATCAAAGTGAAAAAAAAAAGATTTTAAAAGGGCGATAATTTGCAATGACATAGATGAACCTTGAGGGTATTATGCTAAGTGAAATAAGTCAGACGAGGAAGACAAATACTATATGGTGTCACTTATATTATATGTAAATCTAAAAAAGTCAAACTCATAGGAACAGAGACTAGAATGGCAGTTACCAGGAGCTGGGGTGTAGATCAAAAAATACAAATTTCCAGTTACAAGATGAATGAGTTCTAGGGATCTATTGTACAGCAGGTTTACCATAGTTAACAATACTGTATCATACACTTGGAAGCTGGTAAGAGAGCAGATCTTAAATGTTCTCATCCCAATACTAACAACAACAAGAAAAAAGGTAATTATATGAGGTGATGGATGTGTTAACTAACCTTATGGCAATTATTTCACTATATATGTGTATCAAATTATCGTATCGTAAACATTAAACGTACATAATGTGCTCTGTCATTGTCTCAATAAAGCTGGAAAAACTGTTTTTAAAAGTTAAAAGCTGTAAGAAAAATATTGATTACCTTGAAAGAAATAATGATTACCTTGAGAAGTTTGACAGCCAGCTTCTCGACAGCAGCAATAAAATTCAGAAGATAATAGAACATCTTTAATGTGTTAAGAAAAAATAAGTGCTAATCTAATATTCTATACATAGCAAAATATCCTTTAAGGACAAGGGTGAAATAAAGACATTTGTAGACAAGTAAAAATTGAGTTTTCCATCAGCAACCCTCACGAGAAAAAATTCCAAACGTTGAATGTGAGGTAGAAATAAAGTGAATCGAGAAATAATAGTTATAAAATAAATTAAGAGAAAAGAAATGGCTACTATATGAATAAATCTTAGTAAGTGTTGACCAAATAAAGCAGTATCTTGTGTGTGTGTGTGTTTGTTTTTAAATAAGACAGAGTTTAAATAAACAATTTAAATAAAAATTTGGGTCATTTCCAAATTAAAAGAGTGAAAAAAAGTATGGAAAATACTGGAGCAATCCCCAGAAAGTCAAGAACAGATTTAAAAAAATAAAACTCTTTATAGAAGAGCAGGAACAAATAAAAAACATAAAGATGCAATTACGCTAAATCTAAATGAATCGCATCCTACAATTAAGAGAAAAAGAATGCTTGCTTGGATACACAAAATCCCCAACCATATGTTGTTTAACAAGAAACATACCTAAATCATAAAGATAAACAACGGTTGGAAGCAAGAGTGGGGAAGAGAGTACACCTGGTAAGGTCCAAAGAATAGATGATCCGTGTGGCCACCTTACTATCGGGCAAAAGACATTTTCAGGCATAAAGCATTACTAAAGAATAAAGCAGGTTGTTTTTAAATGAAAAAATGTTCAGTTTCAAGAGAGATAAAATAATTTAAAATTTATAGGCATTTAATAACATACTTTCATGATATATAAAGTAAAAATTGACAGACCTCCCAGGAGAATAGGCAAATCCAAAATCATGGTAGATTTTCACACACCTCTCTATAACTGATAGAAAGAACAGAAAACTGCAAGGAAATGTGCAAAGAAGAAAATACTGGTGGCATAATGCTTGATTATTATTTTTTAAATGTTTTTCTTTACCTCACAATTTTTAGAATGGCTATTCTCAAAAAGACAAGAAATAAGTATTAGTAAGGATGTAGAGAAAAGGGAACCCTGGTGTACTGATAATGGAATTGTAAGTTGGTGTAGCCACTATGGAAAAATGTATGTAGTTTCCTCAAAAAGTTGGAAATAGAACTACCATAAAAGCTGGCAATTTCACTTCTGGGTATTTATCTGAAGAAAATGAAAACACTATATTGAAAAGGTATCTGTACCCCCATGCTCACTGTTGCATTATTTTCAATAGCCAGGATATAGAAACAACCAAATTGCCCATTAATAGATGAATGGATAAAGATTATACACACACATATATATATATATATGCATATATATATATATGCATACATGCATGCATACATATACACGCACAATATGTGCGTGCGTATAGTGTGTGTATCCCATACACAATGGGATATCACACAGCCATTAAAAAAAGGGAACATTGACATTCATGACAACATGGATGGACCTTGAGGGCATCATGCTAAGTGAAATAAGTCAGGCAGAGAAAGACAAATACTATATAATCCCTCTTATATGTGGATCTAAAAACAAACAAACAAACGAACAAACAAACCATAGATATAGAGAACAGATTGGTAGTTGCCAGAGGAATCGGGTGGGAGATGGGAGAAATAGGTGAATGGGGTCAAAAGGAAAAAAAAAATAAAACAATTTCCCCTAATTTAACTTTACAATTACCATTGAACCAGAAACAGAGGAGCTCCAGTGAGTCTGGTTTTGTGTCCTGGGGGACTCTCTAAAAGTTGAGGTCGCCTATCTGTTCCTAAACTTATTGGTGCCTTCGAGTAATTATGAGCAGCAGAGGGGGAGATAAGAATGAGAGGACCGGGTGTTAACAGCATTTTTTCCAAACGTTCCCCTTCCTGCTTTCTCCAGTAACTTTCGTTTTGGAAAGTCCCTTGGGCTGCTCTCAAGTAAACCAAGCTGCCTCCATCCACGTCGAGAGTGCCATGGGCTCTGTCCACTTGGATTCTGATTCCAGGAGGAAAATGACCCTGAAAGGAGCTGGCATCTTCTGTGGTGGAGGTAAACACACTTCCAAAGATGTGAAACATCCCACATCTAAATTCTAAGTCATTTTATTTCCTGTCTAGGATGTAAAAAAGAGCCCTTGTTCTCTCTGGGGTGGGGTGGGGGAATGCAGTTTATCCCTGCATGAGGTAAAGGCATCTTATTTTATTGTCTGTACAGAACGAACTGTCACCTCCCAGATTATTACACAGGAGTCTTACAGTCTTACTTAGTATCAGAGGAACACACCCAGGGCCTGGAAGAGTTCCCCAGAGACTGAATTAACAGCGAGTGTGGAAGAGGGCCATTCCAGGATGAAAGATGTTTCCCGGTGCCGAATGAGGTGATGGAAAAATAAAAAAGCCAGACAAGTATGTACCCGAATGCAGAAAGGATACCTCTTCTCCAACTTCACGTACTACCTAGGGCTTGCTTTTGCAAAGCGCCTTTCGGACCAACTGTTTCCAAAACCACTTTACAGTTAACAAAAAAGCTTTGTATTAGTCATTTGTTGGTGTGCAGTAATAAATCATGGTAGAGGCAGGGGGGAAAAATTACATTCAGGAGATGACACTGCTGACGACCGTCTGTGTGGTGAGGACAAGTTGAAGATCTGGTGTGGGGGCACAGCGGGGCTGACCTAGCTCATTGATTCACTCTTTCGGGGTCTTATGCAGCTCTGTCAAACCAGGGTAACTACTTTTTTTGAGCAGCAGCCACAAAGATTGGCTTCTCAATATTTCTCAGACTACTTCCACCTCCCTGTGTCCCCTGCCTGTCCAATTTGCAAGGCAAAAATACTAAACCACACACAAATTGCTACTCATTAGGTCATTTAAGTATAACTGAATTGAGGGTGAAAGGTTAAAGACAGATACACAAGATACAAAATTCGAGAGGAGAAGAAATTTGACTAAATTTAGCCAAGACTCATACTCAACCTCAGCCACCTTTAGACCTCAACAAGAGTTTTCCAAACAGTGAACCTCTGTAAAACAGTTTATTCTGGAAGCCGCAATAGAAACTGAAGTATCAGTTTTATAAGGTAGAAGAGAAAAGTCTTCTCAACTCATACTTAACATGTTAAGAGAAAGCAATTTCTCTTCGGAGATTGTAAATGGAAACAGTAGATGGCGATGTTGCCCTTATTTCGGGGGAGGGGGCACAGCTGTTAGAAGCTGGTGTTAAACGTTTCAGTTGTGTTATGACCGTATGTACTATATTCCACTCGAAGCTAAAGAGTTTCCCTCAACTTTTAATGAGCTTTTTATACTTTTCTCAGTATTGAAGTTGTACTTTTATATCACAAATTACTACAGGTGTAGGGTAGGAATTTATACTAACCCCAGGTCATTTGCTCTGACCTAAAATACTCATCAAAGGAGGCAGTCAAGAGCGGACACAAATCTATTGAATTACCAGTTTTGAAAAAAGTACTGTGGATATTTGTTTGGAAGAAATGGCAGACAAATTGCAGAATTGATATACTTCCAGAATAGCAAATTTCAGAAACTGATAGTTAGAAAAGCAATGGCAATAATATTACATATATATTCACCACTTATCGAGTGGTTGCTATGAGCCAGGGTAAATGTGCAAAATATTTTACATGTCTGCTATTATGTAATTCTCAGAAAAATCTATAAGATAGGTGTCATGACTCCCATTTTACAGATGACATCACTGATTCTCAGAAAGTTTAAGGACTTTTCCTGAGGTTTTATAGTTAGTCACCAGACTGGCCGGAATTCAGTCTTAAGCTTGACTTTTTACTGGCTTCCCTGAACTACAAAAATAATTTCTCTCACTTGTCTAAAGCCAGTCAAGATAAAGGCAAGTTTATTGTTTCCAGAACAAACCTTCAAAATTTAGATATGAGATATATACATTTCAGGAAGGGGGAATATGTATGCATGCTTTAATTTTCTTTCTTAAAAAATGGGCAAAAATATATAGAGAGAAGTATTTAACTGTAATAAACTGGCCTCATGTGGCCTCATCTTATTTTAAAAAGATGGGGAATAAAGAAGCCTGTGGGGTTACAGGAAATATATATATTTTTAATTTTAGAAACTTCTGTATGCTACCCAAAATAATCATAGTGTGTGTGTTTGAATGCATATATTTATATGTATTATATATAATATATGTTATATATATAATATATGCATTCAAAAATAAGTAATATGCCAATAGCATTATGGACTGAAAAGTCTGAATGCTTCTCTTTTAATAAC
This sequence comes from Eonycteris spelaea, assembly GCA_003508835.1. Classification (NCBI taxonomy): domain Eukaryota; kingdom Metazoa; phylum Chordata; class Mammalia; order Chiroptera; family Pteropodidae; genus Eonycteris; species Eonycteris spelaea. Next base: position 2,225,423 of record PUFA01000175.1, read on the forward strand.
ATTATGGCCAATTCAAAAGGCTATGTTGTGCAAAAATAAGTTTTCACAAACTGCCATCTCATAAATATATAAAAATCTTCCCTGACCATTCTACCCTTAAATATAAGTTTATTTCAAGGAAACGCTTTTCCCACAGTGGCACCAGGCAGTAACTTTTTCTTATTGGCAAACCGCTGATTTGTGCAGTCCACAATGATGCATGGCTTGAGAACCGTGCTTGCTCCCTTCCCCCACTGGGAGGTCACGGGTAACAGCGGGTAAGCCCACAGCCAGGACAAGGAGCAGCTCCCAGACCTCTGCAGTACAGAATGCTTGTGCCTCCTTTGTGAAGTCAAAGAAACTCCTTAGAACCAGCCAAAGCCTTTTGAAATGTCAACACCACAGTAAAGAATTCCCTGAGTAAGTACTCATAGAGTTAGTTACACCTCAGATAAGCGCAATGAGCAAAGTATAAAAAAGCCCTTTAAAAGTTGCCTTTGGAATATCTTGACTTTGAGAACTTAATTTGGAAAAACAGAAGAGGCAGAAAAAAAATCTGCCAGTCTGGTTTCCAGTTGGGGTTTGCTCACGCCTTTTGATGTGAAGTCAAGGCCAACCAAACACTCCATATCTCCTTTAATTTGCTTCAGGACAATTTGTGAATCTTTATGGGAAAGGGGACAAATCTGGGTGAATATGAACTCCTCGCCTGATTTAAGAGTCCAGGCCCACCCCTCATGTTTACCAGGTCAGGGTCGAGAGTACAAATGAAAGCCGTGAATCCTATTTTCTCATTTTAACATAAATTAAGTTAGAAACTATTGAATAAAATATGTTATATCATTCTAAGTTGACAAATATACCTTCCTAATGGCCTGAAAGAGTGTGGATTCTCAGAGTCATCAAGGTTCTGTCCCAGCACATCAACACTGAGGGGAAGCTAACTCCTGGCTACCCGAGACCTTCCGTGCATGTGTGTGGACACCCCAGTCCGCACATTTCCATGTTCTGTCCAGTCTCCTCACAAACAGCTGCCCCTTGCCCGTCTCCCCCACATCCCCCCTACCCCTGCCCCTGCCAGGGCTTTTGAAGTGCTGTTTGGAGGAAGGACCCAGAGAAGAAGCTGGCGCTTCTTCTAGAAGCTGTCCAGGGCCAGTGAGAAATTCAGAGGACCATGTGTGAGTTGGGGTAAGGGTTCAAGGTCATCACGCTCCCTTGACCCTGCAGACTTTCCACTCCATGGAGAGGGGCACAGCAAAGGGTGGCCAGGGCAATGCACACAAAGCACGGGGCCTGACGTGTGACAGCATGGATGGATTTTGAGATCATCATGCTAAGTGAAATAAATCAGAAAAGGCTAAGAACCATATAATTTTGCTCATATGTGGGATATAAAACTAAAAGCAATGAACAAACAAGACAAACAAATAAAAATTCATAGACACAGACAGCAGTGTAGTGGTTACCAGAGGGAAGAAGGGAGGGAAGAGGAAGAAAAGGGTAAAGGGGGTCAAATATATGGTTGACAGAAGGAGATTTTTGACTTTGGGTGGTGAACACACAATGCAATATACAGTTGATATATCATTGAATTATACACTTGAAACTTACATAATTTTATTAACCAATGTCCCCTCCAATAAATGTAATAAAAATAAAAAAAACAGAAGAGCATCGTCCATCCTCCTGCCTCCCCCCTCCCCCCCTCGCCAAAAAAAAAAAAAATGCAAAACAAAAACATATGGCCTGGCTGGAACCCTCTTGAATGGATCTAAATGCACCAAGTGTGAGACGCTTCCTGATTGGTCAAAAGTATCTGTAAAGGTCAGCTTTCTCTGTAGAAAAGGAGGTCATGAGAGAAAACAGATCAAGAACAGGAAAGGAAAGAAGGAAGGAGAGTCAAGAGATCGTCTCTCAGCAGAGGCAAGAGTGTAGTGAGACGATGATATTGCATGGTTCAGGCAGAGGACATCAGGATGCGCCAAGCGGCTTGAAGAAAGCATTGACTTCGGAACTGTGGACCTGGAATTTTAGAAATTAGGAAAATATGTGCATCTTTTAGAAGCATTACCACTAAAATAAATAGTAAAACAAAACAAACAAACAAACAGCGCCACCGGAGTTAGGCTTTGGTCACTGGAAATATCAATTACAATCATGTTACTACTTCAAGTTGTGAGGGACAGAGATGCTCAGGCTCCTCCTTTGGCTACGTGTGGTGGGAAGGACGTCTGGAATGGCTTATGCCACCCCACAGTGAGGCCTCTTGGGGAGCTGCACTGTTTTCACTCACCGCGGTCCCACCTGGACCAGAGTGCTTCTGGTCTCATTTCTACAGGTGGCCATTGCAGATACGCCCCCACTCTGAGGCCTCGGCCTCTCCCTCCACCACTTGGCAGTTCTGCTCCTTAGTAGGACCCATATGCAAACCTTTCCAAGAGAGACTCTACCTGGATTGTCTTTAACCACCCTGAACTCACTTTTGGGACACAAAATCTGGTCAGGTCCTTCCCAGCACCCTGGTTCAGGTGCCAACTATTGACTGAGGTGCCAAGCACTTCAAATCCACCCCAGCTGGGGTGACGGGCCTTTTGACCTGTGGCTGGTTGATGTGGCCCTCAGACTCACACCTGACCTCACTGTCCAAGGGTGGCTGCACGAAGCAACCCAGGCTAGTCCAGACCTGAGGCCAGTGAGTTGTGAAGGTCGGTGGCTTACTGCTCTTCTAAAACAAGGCAAACCTTGCCCGTGATGTCTTCTAAAGCTCAGCAAAAGGCAGAACACGCAGAGAAAATGATTGAACACGCGGGGAGGCATCACGGTGGCGGAACATTGACCCATGTTCTGCTTTGGCTTCCTGCTCTATGAAATGAAACGTTTGGGTTTAGTGGTCCCCAGGTCCTCTCGGGGAGCACATTTCTCTGATTTGAGTTCATGTCTGGGCTGCAGTGTCGTCTTCTGGAGGCGAACGCCGAGCCTGTGCTCACGCTGTTGCAACACCATTCCCACGCAGCCACACAGCCTGCTCTGCTTTCATAACCCCCTTGGAGGGAGGCGTCACCTCCCTGCCCTCTTTCCTCTAAGAGCGAGTTGTGTGCCAGACCTCAGGAGGTCATTTTCAAAATCCACATCTCAGAAAAAAACAGACCTTTGGTGAGCACAGCGTTGAGGGAGCCTGGAAGAGGCTTTGCCAGGAGCCACGCTGTTGTTCCTGGCGGGGTTTCTGCCCTGATGTGGACAGGGCATGGGAGACCAGCCTCCCCTTGCTCTCACTCCCCGTTCCTGCCCCCCTGCTGTGCAGTAAGGCCTCCCGGTGGGATTCAGCAGCTTGCCTCAGGCCAGGGTTTGCGGCCTGTGCCCGTGGTCTCCCGAGCCAGCCTAATGTGCTCGGAGACCCACAGCTGGAAAATGACTCAGGGCCAGCTGCAGTCAGACCGTGGGCCAGTCGGGTCTTAATGAAAACTGGAATACTGCGGATACACCTAGAGCATACATCATATAAAACAAACGTAGTGGGAGGATGTGAGGTATTAACTGGGGTTCCCCACCTCTTTCTGCCACTATGTCATTGCTAGTTGGGTTGCGACCAGAGCCTGGCATTGTCCGTCACACTGGGAAGGAGTGTCAGGAGGGAGCTGGAGAACAAAGGCAGCAAAATCTGAGGTTTTAATTTCAGAAGCCTCGGGTCCAGGTATTTTAGGAGCTTGAAACAATCAGCCACACCAAGCAACCCTCCTCCCACCCCCACTGGATAAAGGTACCCTAGGTTGCGGCGGCGGGGTGGTGGGGAGGTTTTGAAGTTGCTGAAAAGAGAAAGGAAGTAAAGAGTTACAGTGGACTGTGCCTGCGGTGGTGCTCGAAGGGGAGAGGGCACTCTGAACCCGAGCCTATCCTTGTATTTCCTGGGCCAGATCTGGCGAGGCAAACATGATATTCCCACTGGGTTTGGTGGTCCCAGAGCAAGGTGACTGTGTGACTGGATCCCCAGAGTGCAGCCTTGGGGAGGAAGTCCATGTCCAGTGAGTGTTCTGTGAGGCCAATAGACCTAGGGGAGATTTGTGGGGGCTTCAGCAGGCCCAGCTTCATCCCTCAAAATGCTGCGAAAGCACACCCAAAAGTTTCGGTGGCTCTCTGGTTAGAGCATAGAAGGCAGAAAGGAGAGCCTTCGACCTCCGGGGGTCATGGCTGTCAGGTAGGGGGGTGTGCAGAGTAGCCGGCATGGATCAGACAAATGGGGGCCAGGAGTCCCTGGACATGAGAGGAGAGGCCCATGGGGCCATGTGAAGGGCTGGTGGCAGCCAAGGGCAGAGGTAGAAGGAGCACAGATGTCAATAGGAATATGGGAATCGGGTGGGCTGCTCCCTGCACGGCACACCCTGGACACGCTCCCCAGCTCTTCTCTCTCTCAGTCCCAGGGTGTCGGTGGTACATCTGTGTGTAATCTTGCATTTCATTTGTTTTATAACTTTTTAAAAAAATGATGCTCTAGCATTCATATAGTCCCTCTGTCAGACCTAATAACTCACTTGGCATAAACAAACAAACAAACAAACAAATCCGGATTTTACCTCTTCTTAGAATGTGTGTGTGGTGCTTTTACTTTGTCCTTGGTTGCAATTCCAAGAGACAAAACATCCCATTTAATATCCTGTTTCAAGCTGATATTATCAACATTTTCCTCTTGAAGAACGAGAGGTTCAGAGAAGGTACCTTGTCCAACGTCACGCAGACAATGGCAGCAGAGGTGGGATTCACACTCCGAGGCTGCATGTTTCCCAAGTCTTGGCTTTTCCATCACACTACACAAACTTTACTACTAGCATGAGTCAAACATCAAGTTGTATATGAAGAAGGAATCTAACACAGAGTTACCTTAGAGGGGAGGAGAGAAAATTAAAAGTGAAATCTCCATCCAAGAGAGAAAATTAAAAGTGAAATCTCCATCCAAGTCCAAACAAAACAAAACGAACTTAAACTTCATGAAGTAATATCTGCTTCTTGCTTTATCCACAGGCACCCAAATACAATGCTTCTCACACTGAGTTTATGTCCTTTCTCCTACTCCAGTCTGCTCTTCCTCTGGTCTTTCTGAACTTGGTTGGTGACAATGCTACCCAAACGGTGTCCCCCCCCCCAAATTAGAAATAAGGTTGTTATTTTTTTGCTTCTCTAACTCTTTTCTCTGTTAGTGTCAAACTATTAGCCTTCAGAGTTCAACACTCAATAAATCCTTTCCTTTCTGTTTGTTTCTTCTGCTGATATGTAAGAGTGGTCTCCAGACGTTTTTTCTCAAATTGCCCCAAAAATAATTTTGAAAAACTATGTAGCCACGTATTATCAGGTTTTCCTCTGAAATGTTTCACTGTAATTTCAAGTACTTGCAAAGGATCTAATCCAGCACATTATGAAAACTGACATTTGAAAAGAAAAGCATGTTATCACTCATTATTAGTCTTTAAAATGTAGCCAATAAAATCTAAATACTAGTGATTGACACTCAGTACTATTTTTAAAAAATGTTTCAATAAATGGCGTTGATATAAATGAATGACTATGTGAAAAAAATTTGAAACTCAGCTTGTACATCAAATTTTACACAATTAACTCAAAAATATCATAGACCTAAATTTAAAATCTAAAACTACAAAACTTCTAAGACAAAACGTAGGAGAAAATCTTTGTAACCTTGGGTTAGTAAAGTGTTATGATACCAAAAGCACAATGCATGAAAATGCATGAAAGAAAAAAATTGATAAATTAGATCTTATCATAAAAAATTAAAAATTTTTGCTATGTGAAAGAGGATAAAAAGACAAGCCACCGATTGGGAGAAATATTTCTAAATCATATAGTTGGCAAAAGATATATCTCTTGAAACCCAATAATAACAAAAAACCCCACAAAATTTTGACAAAATATTTGGACACTTCATTTAAAATAGATATGTGGATGGCAAATAAGCATATGAAAAGATGCTCAGTGCCATTAAGAAAGTGTAAATTAAGCACCCATTTGAATGGCTAAAATTAAAAAAAAAAATCTGACAATATCAAGTGCTAGTGAGGATATGAAGCAACTGGAACTCTCATACATTGTTGGTGGGAATATAAAATTGTACGACCATGTAGAATTGTACAACAGTCTGGCAGTTTCTTTTAAAGTTAAACATGTATTTGATACATGACTCAGCAATCCCATATCTAAGTATTTAGCCAAGTGAGATGAAAACTCTTTTCACACAAAGACCTATATGCAAACATTTATAGGAGCTTTATTTACAATGGCCAAAACAAAAAAATAAAAACAAAAAATTAAACCCTGGAAATAACTCAGATTGGTGAATGCATAAACAAACTGTAATCTCTCCACACAATAGAACCCTGCTGAGCAATAAAAGGAATTAACTATTGATGAGCACACAAAAAATGGTTAAAGTCAGACCCCAAAGGTTGTACGATTCCATTTATAGGATATTTAGGAAAAGATAACTCTAACACTGTGTCAACCATTGGTTGGGGAAGGATAGGCTGGCTACAAAGAGGCAGCATATGAGAAATTTTGGGGTGCTGTAGCTATTCTGCATTTTGATTGTGATGGTGAAGTCATTTGCCCAAATTCATAGAACAGTAAACTACAAAGAGGGAATTTTACCATAAGCAAATTTATATGTATATATACACTTATATATGAACTGTATCTTCTTTAATAATTGGAGATTTTTATATCATTCCTTTTTCTCTTTAAATTTGTATTTCCATTTTATCCCCTCCAAGAATTTTATCCTAATGTAATATATTTTCATACTTGAAAGTCTATTATTGATAACTCCATTATACTTATTTTTTACAAAGTATGTATGCACTGAAAATCAAAACATTTTTTAAAATTCCATGTGATCATAAGTCTATATATGTGATTTTAAAACGCTGGTTAGCGTCATTTCTGCCATCCAGAGTCGTTTAAAATGAACCAAACTAGAAGAAACTTATTATAAATTTTGGTAGTTAATAAGTGTAAATTTATATAAAAGACATAAAAAGTAAAAAAAAAAAAATAGAAATGGATCTCCCAATGAGACAGATGTTTGTATTTTGAATCGTCCCACTGTGTCCCTCTTCGTCCTCTCCGCTCCAAGTCTTCTCACCCTGGGACATCACACCAGGGTAAAATTCTGGGCAGTGAGATGGACGCCTTGCTTGCATGAAGTGGAAAAGTGTGATTGTAGAAGGAGAACCCGCCTACCACTGCAGGTGCGTTCTCAGGTTGACCAGTTTGAGGAAGGAGAACACATGGAGGCTGAAGATCTGCCTGGATACCACTTGGAAAGACTCAGGTACCTGCTGCCTTAGAATTCATCCTTCCCCATCTCCACTTGGCCATGCCAGCAGCTTCAATCCCTGATCTCGCTTCTCATTCATCCCACACCCAAACTTCCAAGGTATCACTCTGAGTGACAAAATCAACCATTTTTCTCCGGGGCTTCCAAAGTTCACTGTCAAATCTTCCCTCTGCTCTTCCACCCTCCATACTCAACACTGTTTATCTATGTCCAAAGTCCCGAGCTGCATCCTTCATGACCCAGGTCATAAACACCCCCATTACATTCGTACCTGCCCCGCCTCTGCCCAAATCCCCCATCTCCCCTTGTAGGCCGAGAATCTTGAGAGCGTGTTCCATATGTTTCTCAGCTCTGTTCCTGTGCCTAGCAGAGTGCCTGTTACGTGAGAGGCTTTTGAGGAGGAGTAGAAAATTGAAAGCCTGAGAAAGGGAAAGAATACTGTTATTTCTTTTGAAATTGCCATAAAATGTTTCAGGGTGGAATAAAAAGAGACAGAGAACTTACACCTATCAAACATTAAGGTTTATAGGTCCCTAAAATGATTGGTCCATGCCTGTGTGGCATTTTAATATTTTTATGGAAAGGATATGCCAGATGTGGGCCTTGCCCTTTTGGGCTGTAAAGTCTGATTGGGAAGGGGCCACGTGTGTGTTCTCTCCATTTCTTCACACAGGGTGGGCTCTAAATATATATTAAATGACAATGAATTGCCAGAGGGTTAGGCTGGTTTGTTAATCTTGGCACTCAGGCTAACCACGGTGATGTTAATAACGAAATTCCCTTTCTGAACACAGCCCCTTTTCATCCACAATATGACATAATGTGGCTTTGAAGTCTCATTTTATGAAGGGGAGAACAAAAAGAATGTTAGTTACAAAGTTCCAATACTGTGTTTTCCATAAATGCATCTTTTAATTGTATTTCCATAAAAAAAAAATGCTCAATTGCAGCAGATAGGGACCTCTCTTGTTCTGTCCAAGAAGGAAACTGAATGAAGGGAACATCTGCCAAGTCACTTGGAGCGCGTAGATTTGTACAGCAGCTTCGGCCTGTGTGGGAAGGCTGCGTGCTGTACCCTGGACTCTGAATCAGGTTTGTGCCACCAAGAGGGACCGCAGAAGTCTCAGAGGGAGGGAATTGTCATAAAGTCAAGTGACGGCCCCAGTCACCAGCCCTTGTGGTGAGAGCAAGGTCCGACCACAGAATGCCTTTGGGCTCCTGGCTCCCTTCCCCCACCCATGAGAGGCCGACTGGCATCCTTACAATATTGCGTTTACTTATTGTAAAAATCCACAAGTCTTTATTCAATTTGGCATTTCTATGGCTTCTCCAGATAATGTATCACAGACACATACGAGCCTTTTGGAAGCCCTGAGGCTTCCTGGCACGGTGAGTAAAGGAAGCCATTAGCAGAGGCAGCCCCGGGCCAACAAGTTAGTTACCATCTATTGTCAGTCTGACCTCCCCTCTGGTCCCAGGCCATAGTTGCTCTATGACACACATCTTTACAGATCTCACAATTTAGTGAGATTCCCAGCAGCTTTAAGGGGCTCAGTGCCTAAGTGTGTAAAATCTGTAGATGGAATGAGTCCGGAAATTCAAGTAGAGAAATTTGCTGGCTTATTAACTGAAAGAAGACAGCACTATAAACAGATGGGTGGAATCAGGGGAGGTGGTGGGAGGGTCAGAGAGAAATTGATGAGTGTTCAGCAATAAGGAAAAATAAAGACTACTTCCTTTTCTTTTGTAGCCAGCTGGATATGGTGCAACCCTCCATTATTAAATGCCTTTAAAAGAAAGCGAAGAGAACAGAGACTTTCTAGTGTCCTAGTTTGGCCTGACGGTAGTGACAGCTGGGAAGAAAGAGGCAGATTTGCAGTGTGGGGATGGGTAGGGGAAGTGGGGCAGGTTTCAGGAGGGTGGGGGTGCCAATGCTTTAGCCTTTATGGGCCCAGGTTTCTGGAAGTAGGAAAGATACTGCTTTTCTGGGCGAGGGACTTGTGCCTAACGGGGCAGGCAGGCAGGCCTAAGTGTAAGGCCAGCCGGCTCGGGGGAAGTGGCCCATTGCCAGGGAAAAAGGGGGTGGAGTATTTATTCTAGGGAGCTGTGACAGGAAAAGAACCCAGACCTGGATCAAATCTGTGTCTCCTCCACAATTTCCACTTCTGCCAACGGTTCCTTGAGAAAGAGTTGTAGCCCCTTGAAAAATTGTAGCTCCATATGTATTTCTTTAAACTTTTCCCCATGTTCACTCTGAATATCAGAGTATGAAATCCATCCTGGTGCAGAAAGCTCTGAGAAGTTGTACCCTTTTGAGTTAAGGAGCATAAGGCAAAAACTGAGTAAGGACAAGAAACAGACTCATAAACTCAAATAGAGAGGGACCACAGCAGAAAGAATCTGGATACAACGTTTTTATCCTACGGACAACTCAAAAAAAACAATAACAAAAATTTCTTGCCTAAGTCACATAGCCAAAGTAGTAGGCGAATCAGAAGAATCCATGCTTAGCAATTGCTAACTCAGTACAATTTCTTCTCCACCAGGCTGTTTTAGCACTAGGTGCATACCAAAGTGTGTGTGTGTGTGTGTGTGTGTGTGTGTGTGTGTGTGTGTGTGAGAGAGAGAGAGAGAGAGAGAGAGAGAGAGACAGAGAGACAGAGAGAGAGAGAGAGAGAGAGAGAGAGAGAGAGAGAGAGACAGAGACAGAGACAGAGAGACAGAGAGACAGAGAGAGGAAGAGGTGGACTTGGTCACCTATGGGCCCACAGCACACCTACACACATACTTTTAGGCTGATCTCTACTAATCCTTATGATGGCACACTCACCACTGGTCGGCTCTCTGATCTCATTGTATACACACACCCCCAGTCTGGTTGTGGTGATAAACAAAAGAGGGGTAGCTATCCTTTGATGAGGCTGACTCATTCATTTCACAAGCTGCTGGCTAGCTTAGGGACCAGTTCACTTCCCCCCCCGAAGAAGTCACCGACTCTTAATACATTTTGGCCCCTTGATTATTGATAGGAGAGACCGAGGTTTGAGGCTTTGTGAAATACGGTCTTGGAGGTAGGGGCAATGCAAATTCTTAGTCTGTGTAGCGTTGTGTCTTTCTGAAACCCCGTTGTCCATCTGACCTGCTCTGGCCGAATTTATTGCAGCTTAGGGCCTCATTTGGCACTATCTTGAGGGTCTTATCGTCCTCCTTAGACAAACACCATAAAGAAAAATGTGAAATTAGCTTACTAAATACCAGTTACCGATACCATTTAAATTAAAATTAAAAAATTAAACAGTATACATAATTAATTTTTTAAAATTAAAATATATAATTAAAAACTCTCTTGTGAACATTTATTAGAGATATTAAATGTCAACCCAGGGACAATTAACGTATGTAGGACCTCAGTCTGCTGCCTCTTAATTATGCTTCATGTGCACCGAGGAATTGAGATTTGAGTCTTTCTAAACTGTACTATTGGCTGACCTTGCTGGGATTAGGTCATTAACCACCAGTAATTCTTACCCAGATTCTCTGCAGACGCTACACATTTGAGCAATCATTTGTTTTACTGTTCCTCTTTGCTAAAGCATCTGTTGTAGGTGGCACTGTTCCAATCTCACGTAATCAACAAATTAAAGTTTCCTAGGCACGAAGACCAGTTCCGAAGATTTCTTCAACTGCCCTGGCTTTCCCTGGGCACAATTACGAACACACCCTGGTAAAGCTGAAGGGTGACTAATGCTACCAAAAATGGGTGTTCGGAATCTTGCATGGTGGTCTTCTCGGTTTGCACTGGGGCAGCATCCCACACACCACAAAGAATGCGATATATACAGATGGGGATGCAAGTGTCTCACGGGCAGGGCCAACTCGTGGGCACTATTAAATAACGCAAGAAAACCTTGGAAATGCTAACTATTTCACCCTCACATTGTCCCACATTTTATTGCTGGAGCCACACAGGAAATACTTTCTGTACTGCCCCCAAACACATTATCATGGTGCTCAATATTGATGAGTTAGTCACACTATTTTTATAAAATGTGCTCTTAAAAGTTAATCTCATTTAGGCAAGTTTCTCTCTCCATCCCTTCCTCCTCCCCGCTGCCCCTTCCTGCCCCATCTCTCTCCCCGTCTCTTTCTAACCAAGAGCGCTTTCTGACTCCAGCTCCAAGACTCTGTTTCCTGGCTGGCTTCATTCCATGATACTTACTTTCCAAGCTGATGATAGTGCTCAGGTATTATACTTCGGCTTCTTATTGCATGTGCCCTCCCCCCTTTTTTTTCTGTACCAAGAATGACAAGAGGAAAAGTAATTTATAATTCTGAAAAGTTACCCAAAATGAACTTTTCAAGAAGGAAATCCAAACCAACCCTGGATCGGGGTAAAGTCCACAGGCTCCCCAGACTCATACTTCGCTTTCCTTGGGTCAAGGTATAATTTGGGTGTATTCCTGAGAACTTTATTTATTTATTTTTTTAGAAGAGTTAGGGAGGGAGGGGCCGGTACGACTAGAAAAGGGAGCTGACGTTTCTGGGTTGGCAGGGATTAAGTGCTGTTTGGCAGCTATCTGTTGACTGAGGTGTAGAAAAAAAAAATCAGCCAAATTATTGAATAAATTAATTTTGACACATAACACTAAAGATAGTTCGAGGTCACACCAAAAGAATTTGTTCCACCTATTCTAACCTCGACTTTCTCCACATGGAGAGCAGCGAGGGAAACAATTAGTCATTTGCATGTCTTGATCTGATCATGGGAGAGTGTTAACTGTGGGAAAATCAGGAGTGAGTACACAACGGAGGGGGAAGTGAGCATCTTCTCTATGTCTGACTCTGTGCTTAGATTTCTAAATGCCGTACTTCATTTAACCCCAGCAACAATTTGGGGTAGGCAAACAGTAATCTCTACTTTGTCACTGAAGTGTTTGTCAAGGTCATGGGTCACGGAGGTAGCGCATGTCAGAGCTGGACCTCGAACCCTTGTTGCCTAATGCTGAAGCCTCTTGTCTTCGTAGGCTGTTACACTGCCTAGGGTTAGCCCAGATGGGAAACAAGAAAGCTCTCCTCATGCCCAGTTGAACTTTTCCTCCGTGATAGCCATTTAGAACTCATTTTTTTTTTCGAGTGCCCAGCATTTACGCACATGAAACCCACAAATTCAAATCCGTTTTCCCCCCGAATTTAAATAAACGATTTTGAAAGCAGTTTTCCTATTTAGAAACGATGGTGAGGTACTCTCCCTCCTCCAGAGGCACTGCTACCTACAATTCACATGTTTAAATCTAATCCTAATGTGATAGTATTTGAAACTGGGGCCTTTGGGAGGTGATTAGGTCATGAGGGCAGAGTCCTCATGAAAGGGATTAGTACCTTTATTAAAGATCCCCCAGAGAGCTCCCTTGTCCCTTCCACCATGTGAGGTTACAGGGACAAGACAGCCATCTAGGAACCAGGAAATAGACTCTCTGACGATGCCTTGATCTTGAACTTCCAGCCTCCAGAACTATGAGAAATAAGTTTCTGTTGTTTATCAGACACCTAATCAAGAGTATTTTTGTTATAGCAACCCAAATGAACTAAGATAAACACATAAAATAAATTTTACCTTCCTCTGCTAACCAGGAGAGAACATTCTTTTAGACCTTGTGATGGACTAAAGAAGACGTATGTTTTGTTTTAGTCTTACAGTGACTTCCCCTGGGGCTGTTCAGGTGTTAATATATCTTTGTGCATCAGTCCTTTAATGGTTAACTCTGAGGGGAGGAAAAAACCCATCAAACCATTCAGGACTCCTGTGGCAGGTGTTCCACTGCTTTATTTAATGACCGTATTTTCCAAATCTGATTTCTAACCAAACCTTGGCAAAAGGGCTTCCTTTGGCCATCCCCCAAAGTGCCTTCCCATGCCTTTGGGGGAATTCTTCCTCTATGAGCTCAAAATGTAGTCAGATTTCCTCAGTCTTTTACAACACACAAGCCCAGGGTTTCTCTTGGAGTTCAAGAAATGATTTTTACTTCTTTTTGCACAGGTAGAACGCACAGAGAAGTGTTCAGAGCCTCATGTCTTTTCAGGACACAGAAACTCAGCGCGCATGTGCGCGCACAGACACACACACACACACACACACACACACACACACACACACACACACACACGGCAACACCACAATGGAAAATAACTTTGTCATCTGTTTCTCGTTATTTTCTTATCTATGTCTCATCCTTCATTTTGATAGGTGAGATTTTATTTTTAGTGTTTTGTCTTTCAGGCAAGAGGTCTCTTACTGTGGTTTCTATACATTTTTACCTCTATTCTCGTCAGTACCCTTTTAATGGGAGATTGTTTGGGTTATTAACTTGGTTGCTCAAGTTTAAGTGCTGCTGGCATACGTGGTGCTGGGTCTGTGCTTAAAGCATGTGTGTGGGGAGCGTTAGGTTTACAAGCTTAGTTTGGGGGTTTCAGTTATTCCTCTCAGCATTTCCATTCTTGAATATTTTTGTTTTTTGAACCATTCTTGTGGCAGGTCTGATTCATGACTATTAGAACTGGAGCGAATTTATCACCACCTCTTTTGGTAGAAATGCCTCTTTATTAGGGAGCGGGTTAGGGGAGGGGTCTGTTTTGCTGCTGCTTTAAAACCCAGGATTAGAGAAGAGACATGGAAGGCTATTACGATGTTTACTAATTGCTCTCAAGATATTTAATAATCACTGAATTATTAATTTTCTTTTCAATGCATGTTTTCTTTTTTCCTGAAGTTACCAGTACTATTTTTTATAATTTATCTTACTTTGAATATTGCCAGCCTTTTCTTTTCCTTTGTGGAAGGTTAACCACATGGTGGTGATGTTTTACTAATCCAAATTCCATTTATGTCTTCTTTCTCCTTGTATATATTCATAGGGCACGGAGGACTGGGAAGAGTTGTGGCATTTAATTTCCATGGGTTTGGTTCATGCTCTGATATGAAATGGATATGTAGAGCGGGAGAGGATTCTGAAAACGAAGTGGTCCTTGGGGAAATCTTGAGTTGGAATGATGTTTTCTTTGCTCAATAATGCCTATGTGACTTCTAAATATTAGGAATCTTCACTGGATATGGCAGTTAGGAGAAAACATTTTTTTCTGTCCATATATTGGATAATTTTGATGCCAAACCACGCTGTGCTTTAGGGCAATAGCTCCTGGGTGGGCAAACATATCCTAATGGGACTCATATCAACCTGGTGGAAGGGACAAGTCAAGTCTCTAGTTTGGAAGAAATGTATGATGCCTTTAAAAATTTCATTCCAACAGACCCTTACCCTTTATGGAGCTCCTGCCATGGCCGCTAAAAAGGAACACAGTGCAATCGCCTGGTACCTTCACAATGCCATTGGCTAAATCATACTGAAGGCTGTTCCCATAGGGAAAATCTGTCCCGGCCCCGGCGGAGGACAACAGTGGCACTCTTTGGCAGGCTCAGTCACCATTCTGGGAAGCTCCTTAACTCAACATTGTCTTTTACCCCTTCGTTTTTTCTTTAATATTCCATACCTATCTCATCAATAAGTTCTGTGGACTCTACATCAGATACATCTAGAAGCTTCTCCTTTCTACCACCGCCTCATATGTCTCCCCTGGATTACTGCAGAGGCCTCCAGTTCAACTTTTGCCCTTGGCTCCCCACAGAGAAGCTAGCTAGGGGGGAAATCAGATCATTTCATTTCCTGCTATAGCCTGGTAATGGTCTCCCATTACATGCAAAATAAGATTTAACTCTAATAAAATTCAATCTCTTTATACAGGCCTCAAGTTCCTTTGCATCTCGCATCTTTCTAACACCCCTCTCTCTCCTTCTCATTTCCCTACATTCCACCATATCAACCTCTTGCTCCTGTGAACATCAAGTTCAATCCTTCTTTGAGTCCTTTGCACTTGTCGTTCTCTCTGCCTGGAAGTTCTTTCTCCAGATTTTTGCATGGCTGACTTTTTGTCATTCAGGTCTCAACTCCTCAGCCCTGCCCCAGCCATTCTCTACAAACAATCATCACTGCGTTTACTGCCTTCACAAGTCCTGTCACTAGCTGACATTTTCTTATCTACTTTTCTTATTTTCTACCTCTTCTCTAGCATATACATTATGCAACATTGGGACCTTGGACATGTTTTCCTTGCTGAAAGATAGGACATAAATAATGTCTGCATACTGTAGGTTCTTAATACAAATAAGTATTTTTCAGGGAATGAAGAAAGCAAGAAATAATACATACCCAATAGTACATACAGAAGGAGATGGTAAACTGGAGGTAAAAGGTCTTACTGCCTAGTCGTGCTGCACTTTATATTCAACCTTAATTAATTTATTTATTCATTTAAGAGATATTTGATTGCTTGCTATGTGCAAGGCACTATTCTAGATCATGTCAATGGAGTATAAACCAAACAAGGCCTGATGCACATAGATCTTAGAGTGAGGACACAGATAACAATAAACAGATTATCAGATGATTATAGGTGCAGTGAAGAACTCGAAACCAGGTTAAGGAATAGGTAGTGTTGGGGGCAGGTATAAGGATCTGCAATTTCATAAATCAATGGCCATCAGGAAAGACTTCTCACAAGGTAACATTTGAACAGCACAAGGCACGTTGCTATCTGTGAAAAAAGAGTTTAGGCAGGGCATATCCACAGATCCTAAGTGGAAGTCAGTCTGGCATCTTCCAAGAACAGATGGAAGGTCAGCAAAATCAGGAATGGAATGAGTGAGGGGAAGAGTACTAGAATTTTTTTTTTTTAATTTTTATAAGAGTTTATTTGAGCCCAAACTGACAACGATTGCTGGGAAGCAAGATCTCAAATGCAAGAGCACTAGAATTTAAAGAGTTGGTCATAGGGGCCATTGTGAGTGACACAGGAAGCTGTAAGGTTTTGAGAAAAGTACAGAAGTAATCAGACTTACAGTTTTAATGGATCACTTTGGCTACTGTGAGATGAACAGGCTGTAGGGAGGGACAAGAGTAGAAGCAGGGAAGGCAGCTAGTAGGCTACTGCAGTAATTAGTGTGACAGGGGACAGTGGTTTTGGCCCAGGCACTGGGAGCGAAGGGGCGTGAAGTGGTAACATGCTCATACATAACGAAGGTGGTGCAATGGGACTTGATGTAGAGTGTGAGCGGTCAGGGGTCAGAGTGACTTCTTGAATTTTGGACTGGATGGTCTCAGAGGCCCCATCTAGCCCTCAGGTTCCATTTGCACCTGATGTTTATTATTATACTTACAGCAGAAATAAGCAGCAGGTTATTGTTCCACATCTGAGTCACAGAGTTTTGGCTCATGAACAATGGAATAAGCACCGGAATTCATAACCAAGTTCCGTCATCTAGACTGCCAAGTTTTTCCTGAGGAGCACAAGAGGTCATGCCCAATGGGGTTCTCTCTTCAACAATTACTTTGCTAATCACGGGGACACTGAGTTGTGTGAATGACTAGATTTCACTTTTTGTGTTAGCCTATGAAAACCTTAGTGCTACTTTCTTTTACACAGGTAGAAGGCACAGAGAAGGCTTTGTGACATAACCAATCCCCCCAAAACGTAGTGTCTTAAACAACGAACATTTTACAAACTATTGGTTTAGTGGGTCAACAATTTGTGCTGGACTCAGCTGGGTGACTTTTCTTGCCGGGTTTATTTACATGGCTGTAGTCATGCGGTAGCTCACCTGGCACTGGCTGCTGGCTGGGCCAAGTGTCTCCCGCAGTCTCGCCCATGCCCCCTCACGTGGGGGTTGGGTTCCAAGAGAGAGTAAGCAGAAGCTGCAAGATAATTTGAGGAGTGGCCTCAGAAGTTGTACAATGTCACATCCATGCATTCTATTGGTCAAAGCAAGTTACAGGGCAGCCCATTAAAGCATCTCTCGATGGGAGGAGCTACAAAGAATGTGTGGCCATTTTTAGTGTACCACACTCCAAATCTGTGGTTCAGAAAAAATATAGGGAATTGATTGTACATATTTTATATTAGCCTCACCCCTGACTCTTTTCTATGTCCTAAGTTTACTTGCACTTTATTTCACTACTTATTTGTTATTTTGCTGTCTTCTGTACACATTACAAAACTATCTTTAATACTGTTATTTATTATACCTACTATAATTTACAAGAGACTTTTTACCTTGCCGTCTGGGATGCTTTGTTTTAAAGAACTTTGCCCTTGGCGTTCTGTGAATTTGTGTAGTCCTTCACAACTTCATACACACTCAATGTTAGTTATCAGATAGTTGAGGGAGCTAATATCTTTCCATCTCAGTCTAGCATTCTCTTCAAAGACTTCTTCCATCTTCCTTAAATGAAAGGGGATGTTCCAGCATGTAAGAGCGACAAACCGCAAGAATTGTTTCAATGTACACTATGGGAACGCTCTATTTCAGTTTCATCTCTGTGATTTGATGGGCTTTGAAACCCATCCATTGGAAAGAAATGAAAATGCTAGAGCTGGCGGATTTAGGAAGAAACATGATCTTTTGTGTGTGTGTTTCGTTTCCTTCTTCTTCCAAGTAGCTGGAGAATGAAACATCCAATTGTAAAAATGAACATTGATGTCCTTACCAACTGGAAAATGATCTATCTTGATAAGATTTCTTTGAGGGTTTCTTGCTATCTCTCTTTATATAAAACCACCAAATCAAACTCCAGGAGAGCTGCTCTGTTGTTGAAGACCAGCTGCCTAGTAAATTGGCTTCTCTGGCCAAGGGGGGAGCTGAAAAGACCTTGTTTCCTAAATAACTATAAGAAATGTATTTTACTTTTAAAAATTCATCATGTAAAAAACCAATAGGGTGTGGGTCAGAGCACCCCTTCCATTGCTAAAACCACAGTCACTTCTCACTCAAATGATTGCAGGAGCCTCTACTGCTTTCCGTTTCCACTGTTGTTCCTCATACAGTTAGTGCACCTTAAGTAGCCAAAGAAATCCATTAATGGATCTCAGATAACTAGTATTCTGATTTCTTTCCCCATAGATTAGCTTTGCTTATTCTAGAATTTCTACAAATGGAATCATTCTGTAAGTATTCTTTTATGTAAGGCTCTTTCACTAAATGTAATAGTTTTGAGATTCACTCATGTTGTTGGGTTTATGAGTAGTTTGGTTTTGCCTTGTTTTAGCTTTTATGTTAGGCCTATGATTTATTTGAAGTTAATTTTTGTGTATGCTGAGAGGTAGGGGTTGAGGTTTATAGTTGAATAGGGATATACAGTTATTCTAGCACTGTTTGTTGAAAAGATTATATTTTTCTCATAAAGATTATTTAAAAAGTTCTAAGTACTTATGTATTGCTTTCTATTGTTGCTGTAACAAATGACTACAAACTGAATGGCTTAAACGACATAGTTATTATCTTACAGTTCTATAGGTCAGAAGCCTGACACAGGTGTTACTAGACTAAATCAAGGTATTGGCAGGGCTGTGCTCTTTCCTGGAGGTTCCAGGGGAGAATCCGTTTCCTTACCTTTTCTGGTTTCTAGGTGCCATCCACATTCCTTGACTCACAGTCCTGAATTGTGTCCCCCCAAAAGATACATTAAAGTCCTCACCCCTGGCACCTGTGAATATGAACTTACTTGGAAATACACTCACGTGCCACATAACGACGTTTCCGTTGAACTGCATATTTGATGGTAGTCCATAAAATTATAATGGAAGTTTCTATAATATATGGAAAAGTTTCTATCTGCTCGAGAGTTGTAACTGCTATGACCTTGTAACCATCCTAACATAATAGCAATGTAACAGCCATAGTAATGTGGTAGCGTCATAATGATGCAACGTAAAGCATTATGGTTTTGTGCTCAGCCAATCGATAGTAATGCTATCAGCTAGAAATGCCTGAAGGCATTCACCTGGGCCCTGTGAGCTTCTACAGATGTTCCCACTTTCTAAATCAACATTAGGACTGGACCTTACGATTGCAAGATGCCCTTTAAGAGCTAACCATTAGGAAACTTTGAAGATAAAAAGAGTTCATTATTTCCAAGTCCTGGACTATACAAGGCATGTCCGGAGGCAGAGAGGTTGTAAAGAGAGAGGAAGGGAGAGGGCTGGAGGGAGAGAGGGAGACAGAGATAGAGAGAGAGAGAGAGAGAGAGAGAGAGAGAGAGAGAGAGAGAGAGAGAGAAGACAGACTCGCACCAGCAAAGGCCTATGGTTCTGCTTTTATTGAGGTCAAGGGTGGGAGCCTAGAGTTTCGTGGGCTCATTCTTTATCGGTGAAATTAAACATAAGAGTGGGAATTTGAAAACTGGGAAGAGAAAAACACAAGTAGCCCATATGGTCAGTTATCAAAACCAACCAAGATCTCTAAAGCAAAGGAGCGTCAGCAGAGAGGAGCCTTGCTCTTTAGCCATGTGCCTGGCAATGTGTTTGTTGGAGATAGCCATCCTTGAAGTAGATGCCTCAGCAATCAAAGCTTAAGTCAGGTACCCGCATTGTAAAAAAGAAAGCCGACTGTCAGGGCTTACACTACAATTACATGTTCGTGGTGATGCTGGTATAAACAAACCTACTGCACTGCCAGCCATATAAAAGTACAGCACATACAGTTACAGTAGTGGGCTACACCTTGTAGATTTGCATAAGCGTACCCTATGATGCTCCCGAAATGATGAAATCGCCTGATGCATCTCAGCGCCTCTGCCTGCTGTTAAGTGGCGCGTGACCGTAGTCTTTGCAAATGTAATGTAAGGGTAAGTTAGAATTAGGTCATATTGGAGGAGAGTGGCCCTTAATCCAATATTTCCAGAACCCTTATAAGACAAGGAGAAGAAGCACAGAGGTGACACACTGGGGAGAACACCTTGCGGTGCTGGAGGTAGACACTGAAGTGCTGTAGCTGCAAACTAAGGCATGCCCAGGATTTTCTGGTAAACCACAAGATGCTAGAAGAAGCAAGGAAGGACTGTTCCCTACAAGTTACAGAGGAAGCATGGCCCCACTGACAATTGCTTTTGGACTTTTAAACTCCAGAAATGTGAGACGACAAATTTCTATTGTTTTAAGTCACCCAGTTTGTGGTCCTCTATTATGCACCTTATGAAACTAATACTGCCCTTTTACCCATCTTGCAAGCAAACAGTGCTCAGCTGAGTCCTTTTCTAAGTGTTTTTCTCTGTCCTCCTTCTGTCTTCACATCTCTCTCTGATCAAAATTGGGAAAGATACTATGTTATCTGTTCAGGGTGCCCTAACAAAATACCATAGATTGGGTGAAATAAAAAATAGAAATTTATTTCTTGCAGTTCTGGAGGTTGGAAGTCCAAGATCAAGGTGTCGGCAGATTCAGTGTCAGTGAGACCCTGCTTTCTGGCTCAGAGACAGTTGTCTTTTTGCTGTGTTACCACATGGAGGAAGGAGATGAGGGAGTTTTTGGGGTCTCTTCTACAGAGGTGCTAATCTCATAAACAAGAACGAGCCCAAATAAACAACCTAATTTTCATCTTAAAAAACTAGAAAAGGAAGAACAAATGAGGCCTAAAGTCAGCAGAAGGAAAGAAATCAAAATTAGAGCAGAAATAATGAAATGAAAACAAACAAAACAAAAAATAGAAAAAATAAATGCACAAAGAGCTGGTTCTTTGAGAAGGTTAATAAAATTGACAAACCCTGGCTAGACTCACTAAAGAAAAAGAGAAAGGACACAAACAAAATCAGGGATGAAAGAGGGAAATTACGACATCACAGAAATACAAAGGATCATACAAGAATACTATGAAAAAGTATATAACACCAAATTTAATAACCTAGAAGAAATGGACCAGTACTTAGAAAATACAACCTTCCTAGACTGAATCAAAAGAACTGGAAAATCTAAATAGACAATCAGCAGTATGGAAATTGAAACAATCATCAAAAACCTACCAAAAAGTAAAAGTCCAGGACCAGATGGCTTCACCAGTGAATTCTACCAAACATTCAAAGAAGATTTAATACCTATTCTCCTCAAACTCTTCCAAAAAATCAAAGAGGAGGCAATACTTCCCAACTCATTTTATGAGGCCAATATTACCTGATACCAAAACCTGGTAAAGATAACACAAAAAAAGAAAACTACAGACCAATATCTCTCATGAACACAGATGCAAAAATCCTAATAAGATACTAGAACCGAATACAGCAACATATTAAAAAGATTATACACCACGATCAAGTGGGCTTCATCCCAGGGCACAGGGATGGTTCAACATATACAAATGATTAATGTGATCACATAAACAAATTAAAAAATAAGAATCATATGATCATATCAATAGATGCAGAAAAAGCCTTCGACAAGATACAGCATCCATTTATGATCAAAACACTTAACAAAATTGGTATAGAAGGAAAGTACCTTAACATAATAAAGGCCATATGAAAACCCTCAGCCAACATTATACTTAATGGTGAAAAACTAAAAACCTTCCCTCTAAGATCAGGAACAAGGCAAGGCTGTCCACTATCACCACTTATTCAATATAACATTGGAGGTCCTAGCGAGTGCAATCAGCAAGAGAAAGATATAAAGGCATCCAAATAGGAAATGAAGAAGTCAAACTGTCACTATTTGCAGATGACATGATTCTCTATATAGAAAACCCTAAAGACTCCACAAGAACACTACTAGAAACAATAAGCAAATACAGTAAAGTTCTGGATCAACGTTCAAAAATCCATAGCATTCCTATACTCTAAAATGAAGTGTCAGAAAAAGAAGTGGAAAAATAATTCCTTTTGCAATTGCAACAAAAAAATAAAATACCTAGGAATAAATTTAATGAACACATGTGAAGGACCTATATAATGAAAACTACAAGACCCTAAAAGAAATCGAAGAAGTACAAAGAAAGATATTCCATGTTCTTGGATTGGAAGAATCAACATAGTTAAAATGACCATATTACCTAAAGCATTATACAGATTTAATGCAATCCCATCAAAATCCCATCAGCATTTTTTAAAGAAATAGAAGAAAAACCTAGGAATGATACTCAAGGACCTTGAACTTAAAGAGGATTTTATGAATTTGACCTCAAAGGCAAGGGAAGTAAAAACAAAAATAAAAATGAATGGAACTACATCAAACTAATTAGCTTCTGCTCAGCAAAAGAAACCGTCAACAAGGTAAAGAGACAATCACCGAATGGGAAAATATATTTGCAAGCAACGCCTCTGATAAGGCCTAATATCCAAAATATACAGAGAACTCATATGACTCAATAACAACAACAACAACAACAACAACAACAACAACAACAACAAACAATCCAATCAAAAAATGGGCAGAGGATCTGAACAGACAAGTCTCCCCAGGGGGCATACAAAATGGCCAACAAACATATGAAAAGATGCTTAACATCGCTAGCTATTAGAGAAATGCAAATCAGAACCACAATGAGATATCATCTCACACCTGTTTAGAACAGCTATAATCAACAGGACAAGTAATAACAAATGTTGGAGAGGATATGGAGAAATAGGAACCCTCACACACTGCTGGCGGGACTGCAAATTGGTACAGCCACTATGGAAAACAGTATGGAGGTTCCTCATAAAACTAAGAATTGATCTACCTATGATCCAGCAATCCTTCTACTGAGTGTTTATCCCAAAGACTTGAAAACCAATATCCACAAAGGTATGTGCACACCAATGTTCATAGAGCATTATTCACAGTAGCCAGGACATGAAAGCAACCGAAGTGTCCTACAATAGATGATTGCTAAAGAAGCTATGGTACTGAAAGACTGGAATGATTCCATTTTTCTGAGTGATCCCAAGATGAATTGTATGAAAAATTCCCCAAAGGCAGTGGTCAAGAACAATGCCTTACTACCTGGCCAAACCAGCCAAGCCAGCTAACCGTGGGCCCCTAAGGCACCCCACCCTTATTTCCTTCTGCACATATCCTGATTACTGCACCCGGCACCTTTCTGCCTCGGCCTTTCTGCACGCAGCCCCTCTTGGCATATTGCCCACTGCGCACGGCCCCTCTATGCACAGCCCCACTGCGCCGGCCCCTCTATACGCAGCCCAACTGCACATGACCCCTTTGCACGCAGACCCAACAACCTACCACCCAATCCCTTTAAAGGTCAACCTAACCCCCAATCAGGTAACCTTGAGGCATCTCCCAAGGTGTGCGTTTTACTCTTTAAATTAGGTCCCAACCCCTCGGTCGGGGCTCCTCTCAGCCACTGATGTGTCAGTGAACGAGTGGGGTCCAAACTCGAGTTTGTCAATAAACTCCCTTTTGCGCTTGCATCGGTGTCAGTTTCCTTCTTGGCTTGTGGAGTTCCAGACCAGGGCATTACAGTACATATATATAATGGAATATTACTCAACCATAAGAAGATGAAATATAGACATTTGTGGAGAACATGGATGAACTTGGATAATCATGCTAAGCAAAATAAGCCAGACAGAAAAAGTTGAAAATCACATGATATCACTTAATGTGGGGATAAACCTAAAGCAACAAAGGAACAGGACAAACAAACAGAGACTCATGACATGGACAATGGACTAGTGGTTACCAGAAAAGGGGTGGGGGAGAAGGGGGAGGTAGATGAGGTAAAGGGAGTCAAATATAGCGGGGTAGGGGAGGGCGAAGTGGGTAAAGGGGTCAAATATATGGCAGCTGAAGGAAACTGGACTTGGGGTGGAAACACACAATAGATATACAGATGTTAATAGATAATGTACACCTGAAAATTATATATTGTATTTAACCAATGTTACCCCAATAAACTTAACTTAAAAACCCTCTTTCCATTAAACGTATAAAATTTTGATTAATAAAGCTCCAATCATGAAATTACTGTTCCTTTGTTAACTTGTTAATATGTATGAACAATTATATTTAAGTATTGGTTTTTTTGGCTTACTTACTAATGTGTACAAATGTTACATTTATGGTTACTGTATTTGGACAAATATATATTGCAAGGTGGTGGCTAACAGGTTAATTTTTACAAAATTTTCTTATTTTACGGGTGATTACCCAATAACTTCATCACAAATAAAGTACAGCTTTGAAGAAGTTGTATTATCCTGAAATAGCTTCAATCAATGTAATTTTGGTTTTTATAAAGGTTGAGTGATAGATATGTGTTTTTTTAAGTAAATAAATTTAATACAGATTAAGTAATTATTCCTGCAGTATGATATCATAATTGCAAGTTTCAGATAATCTTTTAAAGATACTCTTTAACCATTATTTTAAAAAGCAATTATAGTAAGTGATTTCTTTGTGAAGATCTTTAATATACATCTGTAGGATGAATGAAATAATTGACTGTCCTAAAACCATGCAAATGAGCATTGTAGCTTGGGAAAAATCTGTAATACAGCCTCACTTTGAAAAGCGCTGTATCTCAAAACTTTAAGAGACACTGGAGAGAGCATGCTTTGGAAATCTGCGTTAAATGATTTTAAATGGTTTGTAAAGTGCAGAACATATACATAGGTCAAAGATGCATGCAAGAAACTTAAATGAATTGGTTTATAAGATGGAGTGTAGAAAAATAAAGTATATTAAATCAATGTATTATCTAGATATGATGCAATTTTTAAATAGATGTGTAACTAAACTGGTAAATAGAAAGCAACAATTATTTTACATAATTCCTAAAATTTATAGATTCAATTTGGCCCCCCACTCACACTCTTTCTCTCTCTTTTTACAGGTCTCCACTGGGGAAATGGGGGGCTTACCTTCCACCAGGGGTTGCCTCATCCTCAGGCACATGTTCTGTTAGGGGGCGTGATTTGTCTGCAGGCTTGTCGGGTGGCAGCTATTGGATGAGCAGGACCAGGGCCTCGGAAACTCAGCTGTTCGTCCTGGCTCTCTGATTCCATGGTTTCAGTTTCCTCTTTTTAAGAGTGATCAGGCAATCAGATTCCTTGCAGTAGATGTGACTGCTCTAGGAGACTTTGGAGGACACTCCCATGTCACTGGCTACCCCTTCCTCAGCCCTCAAAAGAGACTTGAACAAAGTGAGGGAAGTGGATGATTATGGTTATGGACAAGATCTATGCTATAAAACCGGAATTTAAAAACATTTTTAATTTATTTTTTATTTTATTTTTTGAATCAACAGCAAAAGACAACTTACAGATAGATAAATTCCGGGGACCATGGTTGATATCTTTCCCCTATGTTGTTTTTGCTGTAAACAAATACGAGGCCAACAATTAGACACATAAAGTAGATAAAAACAAATTTAAACACGACACCAGAAAGCATATTTGCTTCTGTTCTGAAACCCATTCGTGTTTAGTATAGCCAAGGACAAAGATGAAGAATAAACTGCCCCGTTGCTGGAGAAATAGTTTGCTGACAAAACCGGCCTTTGGAGAAGTTGGCTAGTCCTTAAGATGTGAATTGGTTTTGTTAGGCCAATGCATTTATTCTTTCAAAAATGTCTTGTGTAATTATTTATTCTACACAGAGCTTCACATGCATGTACTCAATCAGCCCACGGGAACAGTTCAGCAGAATATTGCAGGAAAAGCAAAGGGTGACCGCATGGAAAGAAAACTTAATTAATTGAAAAAGGTTGACATAAAACCCAGCATTAATTGATCTCTCTTCTACTTAGCTGGGCTAGTTCTACCCTTCTTTTTGGGCATAATCCTCAGAAATCATGAATGGTGTCCCTTATTGCAGTTTTCCTTGGTCCTTTGTGAATACAAAACACTTGCTCCTGGGCAGAGCAGACCCACCTTTCCCAGTTTGTGCTTCAGAAACAAAGAGTCTTGGCTGTGGTTTACCTTTCCTGGGATTGAGCCCAGCATAGCCCTGTCCAACCCCATTCTGTCCAAACCAGAGAGATGGAGGATGCAAGAAATAACGAATAAAAGTGGCAGAGCTCTTGTGAACAGCTAACTCATCTTGAGCAACTCCATCCTGGCTTAGTTATTCATGGGGAATAGGAAAGCACAGGTGATGGGACTGAGAACTCAGGTCCTTCTTCTTGACATCGTTAAAGAAGCTGTTGGTTTATAAAAGCCCCGTATTTTAGGTCCTGTGCTTGGAGATTGCCATACTTCAATCCTCACAAACAATCCCAGGAGTAGAGCAGATTTAGAGTTCTTAAGATGCAAACAATAAAAGTAACTGACTCCAAGAATAGCTCAGAGAATTTTGGGAAAACTGAAGAACCAGGCTAGAAAGAAAACTGAATGGATCAGTTGCTGGGATCTAGATTGCAGGAAAAGACCACAGATTTACTGGGGTGCTGCTTGGATGAATGTAAGACTTTCTTTGCTTTGCATTATTCTGTTCAAAACTCAAATTCCAGGGATAGAATATCTAATGGGCACAAGCAGAGATCCTTAAAGTTCTATATGACTACGTGTGATGTGGCTAGGTCATTACTCAAAGCAAAATTCACTAGGTTATCACAGAAAGAAGTGGGAAAGGATGCTGGAAATGCAAAAAAAAGCAGATGTGTCACAAATTGAGGCTTAGAAAGTAGCATAACTTGACTAATTATCATCCAGAAAATGAGTGTCAGCCAGCATACAAACTCAATTTTTTTTTTTTTTGCCAAAAAGGCAACCTTTTTTCCCACTGTGCCACGCCACCTCTCAGATCTACCTGTGGACAAAGATCACGTATGTGGTTTATTTTGGCACTTCTTGCAAACAAACTGACTAAAATGAAAGATGAGAAGAAGATTGGAGGTGTGGTGAGTAGATCGGGGTAGAAAGGAAGATTTGATTTTGTTAGCAAAAATTCTCATTATACTTTTCTCAGATATATTCCTATCTGGGCATGCTGACACTCCTCTCTTCTAGTTTTACTACTACTTCTCCACTTTTCTTTTTCTCTCAGATGCTCTGACAACTCTCTCTTTTCTATTTCTAGATTTAAGAGTTTCCCAGGGCTTGGTTCTAGGTCCTCTCTTCTTCATCAGTTCTCATCATACATTGATAACCTCCTCATTAGCTGTCAACTACACGATCAAGTTCAAATGCTTAGCAAAAAAAGTTCAGGATCCCTCATGCCTGGCCCCACCTTACCTAATAATCTTATCTTTTGTTCTTCATGGCACCATTGTTCAAGGCCCATTGGCAATCTTTTTCTTGTGTTCCAATATGTCATCCACATTGTGACTTCCAACATTTGTTCATGCTGTTATATCATCTAGGAAAATCCTACCTACTCTCTGCCTTGTATCCAGATCTGCCTCATTCATCAAGGTCCAGGTCAGCTCTCACCATCTCTGGGAGACCATCTCCAGCAGCTCTACATTTCAATTGCCAGTCCCTTTTCCAAGACAAAGTCTGGGACATTTGTCTGAGACATTCGCTATGGCCTTGAACCATATTCCATTTTATAATCTTATATGGTTATCTTGTTTCTCTGAATTGGCCTGTAAGATTTTGGAGGGAAATCTTTTTAGGATTGGGTAATACATACCCTACAAATATTCATGTAGTTCAGTGTGTTTCAACTGTGCAATCCCTCTCTAACAAAAGTTATTGGGCCTCTTCTCCCACCCACAACACCACAGAAGAAATGGAAGCTTCAGTCCAGGTTTGGATCGAGCATCCTCTTCATGTGACATATCCAAAATTATAGTCAGCTTTCCCAAAGAGCCTTTCAATCTGCTCTCATCCTGGTGAGATCCATGGTGATCCTAGAACAGTACAGAAAAGCAACATAAATCAGAAAAGTCCTCCAGAAAGAAGAGAAGTGCCTCCAGAATGATCCCCAGAAATGTGTTAAGGAGAGTTTCCAGGTAAAACCATGACTGTGAAACCACCTACTCCTTAGATGAGCTCCAGCTCCCAGTGGGGGTCCTGGTGGTCCATGATTGGTCCATGTGGTCCACTACTACCCGAAGTGGTGGACAATAGGAGAGTCTTAGAATCCTCTTCCTTCCTTTATTTATTCATTGCACTTTTTCTGGCCTTGGCTCTGATTTACCAGAATGACTAAGATGTGGTTTTCATCCCAGGTTGACTTCCCAAGTCCTGTAACATGGCCATGGGTCTTGGGACCATGCCTTAGGCCTAACTACTCATTAATGCACAAGCCCCTACATTAACAGGCTTCCTCAGTTCTGGGATGCTGGGTCAGAGCAGGAGAAAGGAGGGACACCCTGGACTGGAAACCTAGGCACCTTATATAGGCCAAAAGGCTGCCTTTTTTTTTAAAAAATATTTTCAGGAACTGGCCATTCATTGTCTCAGCTATTTCATTAGCGGAACTCATACGTGCAGTAGTAGTTGTCTAGGAAAGGCTGTTAATGTTAACTTTCCCTATGGTTTGCTCCAAAAATCATGTAAAGCGTTTTCCTGTTTTCCTTTGGAAAAATGTCTACACTACATCCTGACATTTAATCTGCGGCCCTAACAGGGTGACTAAATATGAGCTGTTGGTTCTTGGCTATTTCAAGAGTGAGCAACTTAATCTAGTAGTAATATCTTTTTGGGGCTCATAGGAAAAGGGAAAAAAAAAAAGACAATTAGGCAACATAGCAACTAGTGTGCTTTCCTTAAGCATTCTTAGTAAAACAAATGCGTATGTGTTTTTAAGGTCTGGCAGGTCTGGTTTAAATAAAACATTTAACCTTTTGAAAGCCAGGGCTCTAGCATGCTTTCAGAGAAGCGTATGACTGGGGGGGGGGGTCTCTTCTGTGGCCGTCAGGACCTTGACCTTCTAGTGTGCGCCCCGATCTCTGGGAGCCGTTACACGGAGGTGGGGCAGATGAAACCTGAAGCGGTGCCTGAAGTGTGCTCGGAAAACATTTTTGGCTCCAATGTGAGCCAAAACCATGGGAATGGCCCATAGCCTCCGGGTTTAGAAGAGATCCAATAGGCGTACCATGTAGTGGAAATATGAATAGCACCAGACTACACCCGGGCAACCAGGCCTCTGGTCTCACCTCAGTGGAAACAAGCAGTGCAATTAGCTGGGCTACGTCTCTGGGCCTCGGTTCCCTTACTTGTAAGTAAGCGTGGGTGTCTAAAGGCCCTTCTAGTTTCTGACATTCCACGACACTGATCTATCCCCAAAGGGGTGATCGGAGGCCTCTGTTCCCTTCATGTTTGGTTTTCTAGGAGTCTGTAGATGTGAGGGCTCTGGCCGTGTTGTGACATGACTTCCAGGGCCATAGGCCACGACTGCAGTCAGAGGAGGGCAGAGAGAGACCGTGAATGCTCATGACCGTGCTAGGACTTCCAGAGTCCCTAGAGGTTCAGACCACTTAGGGGACACAGCCTGGATGTAGTCAGACAATTCAGTGGCAAGGTCACAGTTTCAAGGCCACGCTCGGAAGGGGCTTTGCATGAACATGGGTCGTGTTCCCCTAGTAGTGATTATAGTGACAGCATGGGGAGGAGGAGGAAGAGCAGCTGACCGTTACTCAGCGCTGCCGTGTGCCAGGCCCTGCGCCGACAGCGCTGCCTGTGCTATCTCACTCCGTCCTCTCTGCCACACTGTAGGGCGTCATCATCCTGGGGAAGAAACCGAAGCTCAGGGAGGCGACGTCGCTTGTCCGAGGAGACGGATGCAGGCACGGGTCTGCCAAGCTCTGACGTCGCTATCATACGGCCTGAGTCATTGTTCCTTTTCTCTCTCCTTTTATTTACAACTATTTGGATAGTCATAACCGAACAAAAGTGCTATACACCTCACACCGGGACACCGGTAAGATTCCTACCCACCTGTGCATCCAGAAGTGGGTGGATAGTGTCTCAGAGGGGGTGCAGATCCAAGGGAGTCAATGAGCCTGCCCACCCCCCACGAAAGGTCTCTCTTACTTGCAAGGTGATATACCGCCTCAGTGGTTGAAATGCTGAATTTAATGAGCCGTACATTGTATTTCAGGACTCCACTGCCCTGTGCATGAAAAAGGATTTTCAAGGAGAATTAGGGTCAGAAACACAAACTTTTTATTAAGCAAGAAAACCATGGCTTTGCACTTACTCGAAAAGGCTATCATGCCATGCAGGCAAGGGCGGGGAAGAAAAAGAAACCAGAAACTAGCTATCAAAGGCAGGCTGGATGAGATTGCAGACATGGCTGTCACTCTCACTTTCTGTGGGATGTTAATGAATCTCCATCTCTCTCCTGTCTCTTTAGAAGTAAAGATTCCTAGTTTCCTTTTATTTTTAGTTTTTAAACATTGTGCTATATTTTAACCTTCCCAATGGATTTGTCTTTATGTTTAAACTGACTCCAATAATCTCCCCAAGGTCCCAAAGACGTGTGATTTAGATTCTTCCGAAGTTTCTAGAGCATGAAAGTGGCTGTTTGAATAAATTATGTATAGTCTCATGGGATTACCCTAATTTAGGAGTAGAATGGGCCACAAGCAGCATTGAAAGGCATGAATGGAATTGTCTTTCAAAGAGAAGGGAAATTTTCAGATTTTCGATCTATTCATTTGAGGTGCATAAATAGTTCTGAACATTCAATTGAACCATATGAAAGTAACATTTTGTAGGTCAAACACGGCCAAATATTGGCAGTTCCCCATGCTTTAATTTTAACAAGTGAATTGATCCATTTCCATGAAGCAATAAGGGTATGAACCTAAAGGATTATGGGACTCAAACAGACGAAGTTCTATAAATTTTAGCTGTATTCCCCATCCTTCACCCCAAGTGTTTATTCTGTGAACCAAAAGGTAATTCATACAAGATAAAACCTTGCAGTATTAGAAGGGACAGATTGTATGAATGATCCTGTTTGATATTCCCAGATAATTAAAAAGGGCAGACGTCTGATGTTGGAGTAAAATCCTTATTTATTATCCTGAATTATTTTCAAAGTTCACGCGCAAACGTGAACAACTTTCTTCTACCAAAAGCAAGCAATAAAATCAAAAAGTACTAAACAGGACTCAATGTTAAATAGCTCCAAATCTAAATTCATGTCAGCTCAAGACTAATTATTCCTTATCATTACTAATACGTGTGCTCGCTGGATTTGGTTTATATGTCAGGACTTGCATCACACTTTATCTTGTGCAAAGTTTTCTGTAACTTAGCTGAGGTAATGTCTGAGGGACAATTAATGGGAATGACAAAATGGTACAGAAGGTATCATTAGCGGTTAATTACAGAGAGATTCAAACCAATCACGGCTGTGTCACTGCTAACAGAGAACTGCAATGAAGCACCAGAGGTGCCTACGAAGGTTCTTCCTGGAAGGACATCCTGAGGTAGTCGTTTCCTTCCAGTACATTCTTACATATAAAGCCCCTAATGGCCTTTTCTCTCTTGTGTTCTGTGTAAAGCGCCTAATGGTGTGGATTCTCAAACTTCCTCAAGAGCAGGTAGAGCTAAACTGTTGCTCAGCCTTCAAAGTTGGCGTCAACATTGCTTCCAGGTAGTTTTATGAAACGGAGCTCGTGCTGTACCAGTAATGGATGCCAGATGAAACTGAATACGCATTTAAGTTTTAAAGGCTGCCCTGAGCGAATACATACTTTCTTTATTCCGTGCAGCTAATTTCTGATTGGCAAAGAACAGCGTTAAGATCAGTCATATTTCCTTGTTTCTTGTTTCTTGGATGAAAAATTTAAGCACACAAATTCTGAAACCTTGTATTGAATTAACTTCTAAGAAGTTTCTGTACTCATTTCAGCAGGATATCAGAGAGAGAGTTCCTGTTAAATCACTTGTCATCTCTAAACACTTCTCCACTGAAGAAAGTGCATAACGTCGCAAGAGACAGGAAACTCTGGATGATTTTTGGTGAAGATGCCTTTGGCCCGTCTTCCGCCCGCTAGGTACTTTTGCTGAAAAACTTCAGTTCAGGGAAATCGTAAGGAAGGAAGACCGAAAGAATGTTCTGACTTCCTCACAGGTGCTTTTAGGGTGCTTTAACACAATGGCACTCAGAGCACATGTGGGGATGAATGAAGAAACAGACGTCTCTAGAAAATATCCTAGAGGCTTAGAATCTATTTGGAAATGAACAGCTGCCTCGTTTACACTTTCTATCTGCATGTGACTTAGAACTGTAATCGTCAGTTGGACACTGAGGCTTACTTTGTGTCACAGATTTGACGCCACTCTTTTGTTTTCCTGTGAATGTGCCTTGGCTCTCCTGGTACTGTCCGACAGGTCCCATAAAGCAAAGTTCCCAGCCTCTCCCACAAAAACAACAAGGGTTGTAGTACCATAAAACTCTCAACCAGAAAACTACCCCAAAATAAGCTTTATTGCAAGAAAAGTGTCATATTTGATACATAGACCTACAAAGACAAACAAGACCCAAAACCATAAGTTTTTTCCTACGAACACTTGATTACAAATTTACACTGCTTCTTTTTTTTTTTTTTAGTTCTTAAAACAAAACAAAACAAAAACCCAAACTGGATATAACTGGTTACTAATCTTTGGTCAGCACAGGTGTGAGAAGAGCAACCCGGAGCCTGCATGCGCTTTGGCCATTTCACATATGAGGTTTGGTCACTGGTCCAGGGACAGGTTCTTGGGTTGAGAAGAACACGGAGACGCACTCTTTATTATAGCACGTTCTGGTACAATATCTTTTTAAATGACTAAAGCAAACTAAACATCAATTCATTGTACAAACATCTTTCATACACAATAGGCTATGATAAAACGAGGCATATGGTGTATAACTACAGTATTAATGAAAATTCTAAAAAAAAAAATGGATTTAAAAAAATCAACATATATTCCTTGGCTGTACTGCATGATTTGTTTGCACATATGGCAATCCTGAAATAGCTTGAACATAATAAATGCACCATTAATCTAAGACAGCACCAAACACTACAGAATGCCAGGTGTTCCTTTTCCAAGGAACGGCAGTTCTTCAGCTGCCTACGGTACCACGAGTATGCAGCACACCCTGGGTAAGAATGAGGTGTTGTGGGTAGCACGTGTGCTTCCTTGAGGTTATGAGAAGGAAATACAGTACAGTTTGGCCTGCAACGCTACTGGTCTCACAAGCAGTCAAGGTATTTTGCTACAGTGTTGTGCTTCATCTTCGTTGCCTGGTGTGTCTGGTGATGTGAAAAATCGTCACAACGAGCTGCTCTGGCTTTGATCTCCTTCATAAAGGATCTCATGACATTTCCGTCTCTTAAGTTATTGATTACACTGCCCGCTCAGCTCTGTGAGGCTTTCTTTAAAAGAATCAGATGTGTACCAGTTGGACGACTGGCAGAAAACCAAAGGAAACATCTCTTGAATCTACTGAATTTTTAAAAAGCACCTCTAAAAGAAATAGCTCAAATTTATAAATCTAAAGAAAAACAAGTGAGTTTCCCTTTTTGTTTACATAGTTTGTTCATTTCTCCATATATTACTGCATTAAAAATAAATAAACATCTATATTTTTTTAATTAGCAACTATAGCAAAATACCCAAAGTGTTACAGACTGCTAATAGAGAAAAAAAAAAGCTCACATTATTTTTGTGCATTTAGTGCCATATGCTGATCTCTTGAACATTTAGGTTTTCTTTTTTTTTAATATATTTAAAGTGAAGTTATCTAAAAAATACAGTAACCACGGTTGCCTTTGTACTCAAATCTTTGGCCACACCAGAGTCTACATTATCCCTCCCTATGAGGGTCAACATTCTGAAGTCTGAGACAGGGAGGAAAGAACCAAAATTGTCTTTTTCTCCTCTTAAAACTAGTCATCGATTTCTCAAAGGCTTCTGAAGGCTGGCTGTGCAGGGATTTGAGCCTGGGACCAAGTCTGTAAGGGGTTAATAGAGCTGAATCTGCAGCCTCATTCTGAGAGCCTCCCCGAGCTCCCCTAGGAGGTAGTCATCCTCATTGCTGTCTTCCAGTTTTTAAGCTCCTTCTTCTTGTAGAGACGGATGCTAGTGATTTCCAGTGTGTGTGTGCCGGGCACCAGCTTCCTCTTGGCTGTGTGCAGGTAGCTGAGCCCATTCCTTTGGTGGATGCGAAAGATGCCATCGTCGTTCCCTTGGGAATGACATAGCGGATGTGATTATTGAGGGGCTCGATGGCGGGCATGAGTTCCAAGAGTGCTCCTCAGAGCCAAGGCCAGAGAGGTTGAACTTCATTTTCACGGGGCTGTCCATGTCAACACTTTCCAGGCTGGTCTGTTCCACCTGGAGGAAAAAGCAGAAACGGTGTGGAAGAAAGCTGCTAGAACACAAGGAGAGGAAGCGAAAGGGGCCTGCTGCTGGGGCTGCAGCCACAACTAATTGCTCCCCATTTCTGCGCTTTCCTCATGAGTAGTGCTTGGGAAGGACGGACTGTAACTTCCGGTCAGTGGGAGAAAAGGTCATTTCCACAAGGCTTGCCCTGCAAATCCTTACGACTTTTCACTCAGCCTTATCCAGGTAAAGTTACAGGACTGAGCCTACATACAGTATTCACATTTCAAGTTTTATTGATAGTTTGTGAAATATCACGCATATTAATAATTAAAATAAGACAATTTAAAAAAGGTTGTAATTTTTTTTTTTTCTGATGTCAAAACGAGAAGTGCAGCTGTTATCCAACAGCAGGGACTGTCCCCAGAGAAATCTTCACTCTGAAGGCCTGGCTGGATTCCAAGGCTCACAAACCACAAGCAGAGGGTGGGAGTATGTTTACTAGCAGCCATTAGTGCAGAGGAAGCAGCCTGCAGAGTCCTCAGGGCTCAGGTTTGAATCAGCTTTGGTAAAAGCCAATGGGGGCAGGGCCCAGATAAGCCAAGTCTCACTTGCTCACAGACATGGGAAGTTGAAGAATGCTATCTTAGTAATACAGGCCAAACAACAACAAAAACAACAATAAAAAAAAATAATGCTTTGGCTGGGTGCCTATTAAGAACTTGGCTTCAGTGGCCCAGAATTGCCATCAGTGTTCAGGCAGACTCATTCCAAGTACCACAATGGGAAGGTTTCAGAGATAAAATACCTAGATTTGTCATTTAGGGTACTTGATGAATACCTCAACTGTCATATTTAAATCAGGTGCTTACCTTAGTTTATACTTAAGGTAAATAGAATACTGGTGTATTGTTGTTATGAAATAGAAACCACAGACCTTTGGGCTACAGAAGTCTTGTCTTATAGATGAAAGTTTCTGAAACCCAGAAAACTGAAGCGGGTTGCCCAAGTCACACAGTTGGTCGAATAGATGTTTTTGGTGGAGGAATTGCTCAGTAACATTAACCAAAGAGGGTGGTACTATCCTTGATCTTTGGGGAAAATCATCATCATCTCTAGATACTGAATATTACTCAGTGACAGTAACTGAGTATGTGCAATATATATGCCAGGCATTGTTCCAGGCACCTCGCAGTACCACTCAAACCCTCCCCGTCACCCCACCCTTCCGAGGTAAGTATTTTTATTCCCATTTTAACAGGTGAAGACGTTGAGGTAGAGAAGGGATAAGTAAATGCAACCCATTAACACAGATAAAGAGCAGGCGGTCTGTGGCCCACCGCACACCACTCCGAAGACCACTCACAGCTGAGAACCTCCAGCGGCAAGGCAATTCAGATCTTCAGTTTCTTGCAAACTACAAGTTATTGGAGATAAAATTTCTATGGGAGGAACACCTATCTCATAAATGTCACAGATAATGAGGCCTAGTGGGTTTCCTACGAAAATTAACATCGGCCTAGTTTACTACAAATGTATAAAACAGAACTGGACAGATTCAAAATAATTTTTTGGAATCATTTCAAAATAACTATTTCCTAGATGGACATCTTAACTGCCCTCTGGCACAAATCGAAAACTAAACATATGATCTGTGACTCTTAAAGTCTTTCCCCCTAGTCCCTTGTGTTTAAGCTAATAATCAACTAATTTTGATTGATGGTCTCTCCATATTGTGCATTAATTTAGCCATTAAATTTCAAGATAGTTGTAGCTTCCTGAAGCTCCATTAAGTTTTACCAATGGTACACATGACTCCGTATGGATAAAATCCTGAGACAAAACAAAGTGAGGTTTACTCACAGCAGTGGGTTCAGGCGCGCGAATACTTCTCTTCTGCCTGCTGTCTTTCTTAGAGTAGCCGTTGATTTTGCACTCATAGCATGCTTCTGGGGACAGAGCGTTTTCCTCATCAGCTTCTGCATCCAGTGGCAGGTACTGCCCTTTGTTAAATCCCATTCCTGATACACAGTGGCTATTTGCAACGAGAAGCAAGGCGTTGTTAGGCTTGATCACAAGCTTTGGCTGTAGCTTTCCAGTGGTAGAGCAAAGACTTTTCAGAAATAAGACACCAACAAAGCAAATTCTAAGCTCATAAACACAAAAGCTCAATTTTCTCTGTAATTCTCTTTAGCACTGAATGATGAGATTTTCCAGTATTTTGACCACGAAAATTCTTCTGAGAGTGAGCCCTAGGTTTCCTCAATTTTCTTTTCTTTGATATACTTTTAAAAAAAATTTAAGTTGGTTGTTATTCAATACTATATCAGTTATATTAGTTTCCGGTGTGCAATATAGCAATTCAACATTTTTGCATCTTATAATGTGACCGTCCCTCTAATTCTAGTAATCATCTGTCACTGGGCAAACTTATCGCAATATTATTGACTATTTCCTCTTCAACCTTTCACCCATTCCCATCCTCCACCCCTTTGACAATCATCCCTTTGGTCTCTATTTCTATGAGTCTGTTTTTGTTTTGTTTTTTGTTTGTTTTTTTTTAGATTCCTCATATAAATAAAACCGTATGGTATTTACCTTTCTCTGTCTTATTTCACTTAGCATAATACACTTTAGGTCCATCCATGTTGTCACCAATAACAAGATTCTTTTTTATTGCTTCATAACATTCCCGTGTGTGTGTGTGTGTGTGTGTGTGTGTGTGTGTGTGTGTGTGTGTGTGTGTATCACATCTTTATCTATTTATCAATGAACACCTATGTTGCTTCCATATCTTGGCTGTTGTAAATAATGCTGCAATAAACATAGGGGTGCATACATTTTTTTCAAATTAGTGTTTTTGTTTTCTTCACAGGCTTCCCCAATTTTTGATCCTAATTAGGATGAAGCACTTGGGTGTAGTTAACCGGGGAAGGTAAAAGCAGAATATGACTTTCCAAAGAGAATGCTGGGACAGGTTCCACTGTTGCAACAAAGATCTCTGCGTAAATGACCGATTTCTGAGCTCCTGTTTGGGTTAGTGAAGGAATCAATGAGCTGGCTCTCCATGGCCCTGGTCTATAGACCAAGCTTTTTGTTTTAAGCGTAGTTGTGTGTAGCAAAGGTGGACATACTAGTCCACCCCTCCCAGTGCCTGCCTCACACACCGCTCTTTCTGAGAAGGCTACCCTGACTGACTCCCAAATTCCCATCTTCTGTGCTGCTGAGCACAGGCTGCGTTAATGGAAGGATGCAGGAGGCCGGCACCTCAGCACCAGGCGGAGGGGCTTGAGAGTCTGTACTTGGGAAACTGTAGTTAGTGGGAGGGAACCCAGCCCCGTGGAGCCACCTTGTATTGAGCAGTGCCACCCCAATGAGGTAGGTTCTCTCTGTGCAATAAAAAGCCAAGGGAGCCAAGAGAGGGACAAACTCCTTCTTCAGGAACCACTGGGCTGGCACCTGCAAAATTCATAGAAGACCCTGAGGAGAAGCCATTTCCACTAGCACCTCACATACCCAGGCGTCTATGGCAACTTGCGAACTGCAGTTTTAAACATCTGTCTCTGGTCTTAAGGGATCTGACTGAATCAACTCAGGCCTTTCTGTGTGGCAAGAGTGACCCTTGTACAAGTTCAAGGTTTAGGTTCACCACAAAAGAGGTAACCCCGTAACACGGCTATAATCCATATGCCCTCTAGACGCTTCTTTCTCCCATACCCTTCATGCTCTGATCAACCTTTGGTCTCTTGGGCTTCTAATCACTGTTTACTTCTCTGCAGTGCTAGGCAGCCAGGCAGCCTGAACTCAGGGAGGGACGCCTGAGTTAGAACATGCCCTGTGGACTATGCTTGCTTTCCTGTTTGCACAAAGGATGGAAGCCTTACCCCTGTCCCACTCTGTAGTACCCGGGCGGGCAGCCGCAGAGGTAGCCCCCCTCTGTGTTGGAGCAGCCGTAGTTGCACGGGTTCTTGGAGGAGGAGCACTCATTCACATCGTGGCAGGCACTGGAGAACTGGTCGAAGGAGAACCCGGAGGGGCAGGCACACTTGTAACTCCCCAGGGTGTTGTAGCAGGAAGCAGAGCCACAGCATTCGGATTGGAGCACTCATTCTCGTCTATGAACACAAAGTAAGAAACTCTTTACGTGGGGAAAGGGACAGTGATGTGAAGAAGAGCCTGAGTCTCAAAGTACCTGTGATTTTATAGGAGAAAAACTCCAGATCTGCATTAAAAAAAAAAAAAAAGAAAAAAGAGTTTAGTCCATGGCTGATGTGCAAAGTGTATGAAAATTAAACATAAACAAAATGACAAAACCCAATGAATCCTCCTAAATTATGGCTTTAAAAGACCTTACTCTACCCTTTTATTGTCTGTGCTGTGTCTGAGTGCACTGGTAGCCCCTTGGGATAGGTATCTGTAGTTCGCCTACTGAAAAACTCTTCTATTCTCTTCCCAGAAGGTGACTTCAATGGCCTTGATCTCAGAGAGATTCATAAAGGTAGAAAGTAGATCACTAGTTGCCAGAGGCTGTAGGGAGGGAGAAATGGAAAATGAGTACTAATGGGTTTCTTTTTTGGGGTGATGAAAATGTGGTGGTGCTGCTGGTTGCACACTCTTGTGAGAACATACTAAAAACCACTGAACTGTACACTTTACAAAGGTGAATGTTATGGCATGTGAATTATATCTCAGTTTTATAAAGCTTATATTTATATTTTCATTTGTATCCATTATCCCAGCAATTCCCAAAGCCTTCATTACATATGGGGAGAAAACATAGGAAAAATCTAAATGCCCTAAATTAAACTAATTGAAAGAAAGAAACGTTATTTAACTGGACCTATTGAACCAACAAGCGAGTGCACTTTTAATTGCCTGAGGACCCATTAGGTGCAGTCTGTGCCTTCTGAGATGGTCTGTATCCAGCCATCAGCTGACACGGGCTTTACTAGTTCAGTGACTAACATCAAACTGAATGCCTGACAGCAGGATAATTACGGTTTATATCTTCCGTTGCCCTTATCATTTTACAAGGTCAAAACCTGATGGTGCTTTCAACTTTGGAGATTACAACTTTGCTCTTAACCGCCTGGTGGTTGATATACAACATGTGGGTTGACTCCTTTGGGCTTTATTATAATCCAAATTGCACTCTGGGCACAAGTCACGTCTGTTCTGTAGAAGTCTTTCAGATTCTTGTGACTCCAGTGGAGCACAGTGTCTGTTTACTTAATACATGACAAGTATATGTTTCAGCCCACGTGGGGAAATGGACCCCAAGTAGGTGCGCGCCTGGGACACAAGGGCTAGAGGGAAGTGCAGATCTGCAGTGGCTCAGTGAGATTATGGAAGATGCAGATGGCGTCTCCGTGAAGGGGCCTCTCAGACAGGAAATTAAACTCCATTAAGTACGGCACAGAGGTCACTGAAAGGGTAGATGTTATTAGGCACATTTTTGTATCATGATTACAGTTTCGGAATTAAATCGGACCGCCAAATGTAGAATTCTTAATCACTGGATATAAAATCTGCTATGATTATCTAATATGTACACATTCTTAGCCTTCATTTTATGGAGAGAAAGTATATAAATAAATTCTTAATAACTAAGCTACCTTATGACATAAATAGAACTGTTATTTTATTTCTATAGACAGAAGACTTGGAATTCTGCCACAAACCCTCATCTGCTTTTACAATTAAATCTGACATTTATATGCACGATTTCTCTTCTAACAGAGAATGTAAATTAGGTTATAATTTAACAAAATTATCCTTCTAAGAAAACAGTATTAGGCATTGTGTTAAGTAGAAAACTTACCAGGCAAAATCAAATAACTGAATAAATTTCATTTTAATACACCAGTGACAAGAATATTTAAAAATATGTAAAATTTTTGGAAGCACCTAATACACTTTATATTAATACACTATAAATGTACATCATGGTATAATTTTATATAGGTAATCTGACTTTAAAAATGTGTTCTTGAGTGAGACATACTTTGAGTTGACTCAAGCTATGTTGTTATGTTTGAATTATTCTAAAAACCACGGAAGCAACTGGAAGTTGCTAACACTAAATAACTTAAAGCTTCATATATTAAGACATAAATTTTCTTCGTATGCAAATGTTAAGAACATTGACTTACTTTCAATTTTTAATAATTACGATGCTTGCAAATATTTGAGAATGCTACCTACATATGCATAATCTGTACACCAGAATATTATAAACGTTCTGTGGTAACTAGCTGGAAACTTCTTAAAGTGTTCATTTGAATTAAAAGCTTTTTCAATGTTAACACAAAGAACCATCATTTTTCTTAAATTAGAAGCAGTATTAATAACATTTTAGGTTTACCATTTAACAGTATTTAAATTATCTGATGCATTTAACTAAGTTTTTTTCATTTTCGAGGCAATCCAATTTAAACCTCTCTTGGTTTTAGAGAATGAAGTACTTCATTCTATATCGCCTCTCAATCATATGAATGACCGAAGATATTCACACACATAATGACAAACAGAAATGATCTGTGGCTTTTTAATTTGCATTTTGTCACAATTCTTGTTCTTTTGTTAACTTGTTGCTTTTATTCCTGATAGGTTATTTAATTCTATTCCTGTTATATATTCGAGTTGAAACTCCAACTATGTTGTTAATGGATTCAAGGCAAGAAAGTAAGCAATTTTATTATGGACCAGCTGGGTTCCTCAACCCTGCACAGAAAAATCTAGAACCTTTAGAATAAATCCCTGCTGTATCTTACTTATCCAAAGACTTGCTGCTTTGAGGTGCCTATTTTAGCAAAGCAAGCTCATAAATGAATACTTGCATTTCGGGAGATCTGCTTATGTATCTTTAGTTTTGAACCCATCTTTGAAACCACTTATTCATCTGTCCATAGAGTCTCTCCTGATTAGGCACATGGACTTTTGGCTGGACTCCAGTGTGAGCTGCTCTGGGGTGACTGCCTTGCGGAGGTGCCCACTCTAAGGATCCCACAAAGGGAAACTGGGATACGACACAGTCTTGATTTTAAGTCAGACCACACTGAGTGAAAATCTGTGTAGCTACTTTTGCAACTTGATGTTTACGGTAGACAGAAATTTCAGGAAACTTAAAAACTTAAAAATTGAATTGATGCTTCATACATGTTCCTATTTCTTATGGTTGCTTAAAAAACAGGAATTCTACTTGTGAAATGTTAGAGGATCACTCTTTTGCCTTAAGTTCCAAAGAATTAACCAAGAAGTCCATGGTATTTGCTAAATAAAGTGGTGAGCTTCATTTCATAAGCAACATAATAAAATAAAATTGTTTTACACTGTGTTAACAGTTATCTGAAAAAGTACTATTCTCTATATTCCAAAGAGTGTACCTATACTTTGCTTCTGTTTATAAATCAATAAACCAGGGCATAAGAACTTTTGCAACCTTTTTTTTTTTCTGTGACGAGACAAAGAAGTAAATTAAATTTATAAAATTATCTTGACTGACTAATTCATCGTTTTGATAATCCTTTAAAATTTGGTCCTTAACCTCTTGATCATGAACAGTTTTGGCACTTTCCCCTATGAGCGCGTATTTGCGGTGTGGCAAAGCATCTGTCTTTGACCTCGCTCAATAGTTGGGACTTTCAGAGTGAGTTTCCTTCCTTTGAAATTTATCTTGATTTCCTTCTCAATTCACTAACCTGTCATTGGAAATTTCGTTTGAGAAGACTATAAAGGATAAAGTCAGATTAATTTATTTAGGGGATCACTCACAGTAAAATATTTGAAGTACATGTAGGATAACTGAAATCACTGCAGAGAAACAGGGAGCACCTGCCATTTCTCTGCGGGACCACTGTTCCCCTTTATGCTTGGTTAGGCCAGCATGTAATGTCACAATGTGTTAGATGGTGTGTCTATGAAGTACACTCAACTGGAGCCAGGAAATTAAGCAGCTAAGTAAGTTAGCTGGTTACTCAAGTAGAGAACAGTGTTCTCTTTGATCAATCTCTCCTTAAAAGGAGAATTTCCATAACTACTTTTATGCAAGGAACAGAGCTGAAGTGCCCACAGATTTATCTTGCAATACTTCTGTCTGTACATTTCAACAGAATTCACTGTAACTAGGTACTATTTCTACCTTAAATTACTTTGCCTTCGTACATCTCTGTGACTGAACAATCCAGAGACAGTCCTCATTAAGTTAGTCTGGAATTCCTTTATATTTGTATGAGGGCGCTGGATGGTAAGCCTTCAGCCCTAAATTCTAAAGATACTAAGTTACTAATAAAAAAAGCCCCTGACCTTGGCAAATGAAGATGATGATTCTTGATACCATCTTTAGAAACTTAAAATTACATTCAGCAGAAAATTAAAATGATAAAAGCTCTAGTTGAGTTTAGGTACTTAAAATCATATTCGTATTTTGGATATTTTCAAACATGCACCTAGAATAGAATTTAATAGAATGGATCCCCATGCATCGGTCCTAAGTACTGGCCTTTA
Organism: Eonycteris spelaea; assembly: GCA_003508835.1. Taxonomy (NCBI): domain Eukaryota; kingdom Metazoa; phylum Chordata; class Mammalia; order Chiroptera; family Pteropodidae; genus Eonycteris; species Eonycteris spelaea. Next base: position 2,268,338 of record PUFA01000175.1, read on the forward strand.
AGTTCTAGGATTCAAAGGCTACACTGAAATGACAGCCTTTATTATTTGTTCATTTTACTCAAAGATACTTTAAGGTGAGAAAAGCAGACACCACGTAACAAGTGAGTGCTCACCGACACACTGATTCCACTGGTAGTGCTGAATGTATCCTTGGGGGCAACCACACCTGTAGCCTCCCAGGATGTTCTGGCAGCCATGCTGGCACCTATGGTTTCCATCACATTCATCGACATCTGCAAAAACAAGCCCAGCGAGATCTTTGTGTAACCTCTTTCTACTCTTCTTAAATATACTCTAAATGTAACCTGGAGTAATTATTATCAAGGGAATAAACAAACGAGACACACAGAGAGGCTGTGATTTTTCCTAGTCACATGGTTATTAGTCAGTGGTAGTACAAAGAATGATTCTGCGATAAGACCTCATTCTTATGCTATCCACCAGACCATGCCACGTCAATGTTCCAAAAAACGTCTTAATTTCAGCAAATAAACCACAGCAACCCCAAATGCTGTGCATTTTGAACGAATTAACTTGCATATGGTCTGATTTATTTGTTAAGTGATATAATTATTCTATAAATATTGCATTACATATTCTAGTAGATTCAAAAGCAGATTGACACGTAATCCTCATTTTTAGGAAGATACAAGCCCTAAAGAGATACCTAAAAAGTGTAACTATTTTGCATGCAAAATTTTAAATTATCATTCAAGATTAATTAGATGCAAATTTTAAGGATTTGAATGTTATTTTTAGACACGATGTGGTATTATTACACATATGGAATAACTTTTTTGTTCATACATGCATAGTCTTTTGGAATGACAACTGAGGCTTTGAAGGCTACCCATAAAGAGTGAAATAAAATTGGCGTGTCTGATGTGTATGTAACAAATTTATATGGATAATTAATAAATGGTATCTTATGTGGACAGTCACAAGTTAAACTCACACGTGGCAAGCAGCTGTATATTCAGAATACTTTCAGTCTCAACTTCGGATATAAAATATTAAAATAGAAAATTCTAAAACTGAATTGTTGGCTGCAAATTAGATACACATAAAGTTCTATAATTCTTAAAAGAGTCTATTAAAAACTTTGAATACATTTCTAGAATTAACGATCATGTCTAAGAATAAGTAATTAAAGGGTGACTAAAATTAATAAGAACATAAATTGCAATATTATATAAAATAGAAAGGTCATGTATATAGTCTCTTAATCTCTGGTATGGGCATTTTGTAAAAGATAGCAATTCTCGTACATTTGTCTTATATACTAGCACTTGCAATGGAACTGTTAAAGAATCATAGGCAGATTGCTATTCTATTCCCACTTAAATATTCTGTTAGACTTTACGGGAAATATCTACTGCAAGGGAGACTTCAGAGGAAATGCCCATTGTAGAAGAGAGTCAATCAGGAGTCTCAGGAAAAAATAACTTGGAAAAAGCCATCGGTTTTCCCAGGTGCTTTCAGGACATGTTTCCAATTCTCTAGGATAATTGGTTCTTTTTCTTACACTCAACTTTCATACAATTAGGTACCATGGACAAAAGTCCAGTTTTTTTTTTTCTGATATTCATATACTACTGTAAACAATATAAGGTACATAATTCTTTTTCAGTTCTTTTTTTATAGATCAGTAATTAGAAAAACAGTTGAGTTTTTAAAAAGCCAATTCACACTCACCAAAATTCTTCATCATCATTAAAGTTTTCTTTTGCTCCCAAAATGATATGTGAAAATTTATGAACAAAAATCCATTGCTGGGTTCTACTTTGTTAAGTATTTTTTCTTTTAAAACGATCACAATGTCTCATTTAGTGGATTGAAAGCGAAAAGAAAATAGCATGCTATACTAGAGTAAGGATTTCTGAGTGTGTAAATTTACCTTCACAGTTGAGTCCGGTGGCATCAAGAGAGAATCCTCTCTGGCATTCACAGCTGAAACTTCCAGGAGTGTTTTGGCAGATCCCCTTTGCTCCACAAAGAGAGGGCTGAGACCCACATTCATTGTTGTCTAGCAAAGCACAAAGGAGGAGAGAGTCAAGCCTGATTATTACCTAATTCAAATTTCACTACATGAAATAAAAAGAGATATTAAAGCTGAAGTTTTATGATGTGAAAACAGCATTTTAAGATTCACTGTCATATTAAAGGCAAAAGTGGTCAGAAAAAGTACATTTTAAGAGATTCTAATTAGAGCATAATTTGGGTCAATTTAGGACATGGTTTTCCATAACAGATGGGCAGGCCTTTAACATAGGTGTCTTCTAACATATAAACCCCAGCATGTTTATAGCATGTCAAAATGACAGCGAACCTTTAATCATAGTTTATCTGAACACGCATGGTTATATTTAGAATGTGATATAAAGGCACCGCTTGGAATATGCCTACTGTGTGCGCTGGACTATATAGGCTTTTTTTCTTTTGGATATTGTTCCTGTGAAAAAAAATCCATGTTACTAGCAACATTTTTAGATCGTTATTTTGAGGGATTAGTGTGAGGTATTGAGGTATTATTCCTATCATTTCAAGTCCCATTTTTATACATCTATGAAAAGTTTGTAAAATTGCCCATTTGTAGTTTTCTCTTACCAATACAAGCAGTGTGATGCTGTGTGAAACCAGGTGGACATTTACAAGTAAAGCCTCCCAGCGTGTTGACACAGAGGAACTGGCAATTGTGCTGTTTGGTCTGACATTCATCGAGGTCTGAAATGAGAGAGAGAAGTCTTGGAAAATCAGAGCAATGTTATCCGACTTTCTTTTCTCATGGAGCCACAGGAGGTGCGCATGTTCTATCAGGAGTATTTTGTCTAAATTTTTGCTTGAAGCTTTATAGACTTCACTATGCATATGGCGAGCAGTATTTTTTTCACGTACGGGAGCAGCGCAAGTATTGTGGGCTACTATGATAGGACAGCAAAGGTGACAAAATACAAAGTTTTCTTAAAATAAGAAACTGAATAGATGGATCACATTGGTTTCCATAACTATTTTCGAAGTTCATACCGAAAGGTTATAATTTTTATATTTAATGCACAGTTTAGTACATGGCTGGTCACCTATTCCTATTAAAAGACAGGCTAAATAAAAATAAAACAATCTGAAAATTGACAAAGGTCTTAACACAAACATTGAGGGAGATTCTCAGGCTCCAAATGAAAACACCATCATAAATATCTGAGAAAGTAAAAATAAAGCATCTGTAATTCTAACAGAAGATTCAAAGTGTGATTTTGGTTAGATTGACACTTAGATAGAAAAATATATTTAAATAAATTTACAAAGCAATATGAGATGTAGACAAGACTAATCATTTTAAAGCTTAAAAACACACATACTTTAGTTGTATTCATTTATAAACAATATGCAAAATTAAACTGACTCATAATGGTTCACTAAAAAGAAACAGGAGAATACCACTGCTTCCTATGTTATTGATTTTTTGATATTCCTTAGAAATAAAACTTCATTTTCTTAAAAATAATCTGTATTTCAAGAATTTAATTAGATAGGAATTTCCTCAGTCCGTTAATTTCATACTGATGAAGTTTTACACAAAATTGAATATATGAGTATAGTATTAGAGCTATTTAAATGATCTAATTTAGTTTGATAATTATTTTTGATATTACCTAAGCAAAAAATTAAAATTTACCAATTCATTTTCAGTCTTTGGCAGTAATCAAGATAGTTTACAGAAATGAAATCTTTGATAAAGAAAAAAAAATCTCAGTTTAGTTTTTTTGTCTCAATCTTTTCCCTCACCAAAATTTTTTGTTTTTATTTATATTTTTATTTTTATTTTATTTTATTTATTTTTTTAGGTAAGGTAACCCTTGGTTGACTTCACAGATTGCAAGGACTTTGTCAGCTTGCAATCCCTTATTTTTTATTTTTTATGCCTACAGCACCTGGTCTTCCTAGGTGGTCTCTCCTCCAAGTACTAACCAGGCCCGAACCTGCTTAGCTTCCGAGATCAGACGGGATCAGGCTTGTTCAGGGTAGCATGGCCATAGACAATTTTATTTATTTTTAAATTTGTGCAATATACTATAAGAAACACACCACTAACTTGGGTTTAATTCTCCCCGCCTGCTACACCAGACTCCTGCTGCTCACCTTTGCATGTCTTCCCATCCTCCTGCAGGACATATCCCCGTGGACATGAGCACTGGTAACTCCCCTCCGTGTTCTTGCAGATGAAGTTGCACGGTTTGGGGGACTGGGAGCATTCATCAAGATCTAAGCAAAAGTGATGTGAAGATTCAATTCTCTGTTAAAGAAACAACCAGCCCCTTTCCTCCATCCATAGCCTCACTTCGTTCTTTGAGCTTCTCCTCTTTAACTTAAAATGGAAAACAGTCAGGGAGAAATAATGCACAGAACTGCTTTCACTCAAGTGATCTACTGGTTTACTTTATATATAGATCAATCTACAGATCTTGGATAAATATTATAATGTCTTGACAGCTGTCTGGGCTCAAAAAATGCCAGTATTTCTTTACATTAAGTGCTTTACAGTTTGAGAACCATAAACTTAAAAGTAGGAGTTTATTTTGACACGTGGATGGTGGCAGAAGTTCTCTTAAACTTTCTAGGCTGACACTCCCCTAGGCATCTTGTGGGGTCACAGACCATGCCGGAATCTTCCATTTGTCCCTCCAGGTCCATTCATCACTCTGGTCCACCCTGCTTAAGTGCCCAGGAGGCTGTTCTCTCGCCCTGTTTTCTGGCTGGTCCTTATGGCCTCAATTCCCTCCCTGAAAGATGGGCTCGGGCTGACTGCGTCATTGGGTCAGAGGTCACAGCTCCTCTCAAGGCGGCCCTCTGTGCACACCTTTCTTTTTCCAGGTTCCAATAACCCCTTCCTTTTTTCTTTTTTTTTTATGTCCCAGAAGTGATACAGCCCCAGCACACAGCACCATCCCTTGTGGTTTCTGCATACTCAGCCCACACCTTTACAGATAGAGTCCCCTTGTTAAATCCTCCTTAAACTGTCCTCGTTTGAATGCGCTGCCTTTTTTTCTGCTGGGACTCTGAGAGCAAACAATCTCCATCTTCTCTGTAAAACATGTTGATTGATGTCTGCAGAATGCTGACAGCTCATGATTAATAGCCTATTCTCTATTGCTTTTATGCCCAATCAAGTGTTTTTTTCTTAATCTTTTCATGCCAGGTGTACTTTTTATTGAAATAGGTACTTTAATAGAATATCACATAAGTTGATGAAATGTGAAAGAGAACAGATTTTTCTTCAGTGAAAACTAAGTTGAATGCTTTGGAAAGACTCAATAAAGGCAGATCACCCCCACCCCCAAAATGTCACGGAATAGTGTGGGTAAGACAATATAAAAATTAAATTAGGAAAAGAGATTTTAAAAACGTAGAAGGCTTTGCAACTGCAAATTTTAGATGAGGCTTAATTGGTATATTTTATGCAAAAAACATGCAAGGAACATGCACAAAGCATTCTCTCTATATGCAAACACATTCAGTCACGAAGAAAAGCCCCTTTCTTCCATCAAAAAATGACAAATGTCATGTAGACATCTTAAAATATAAAATGTTGAAAGTATGTTTTTAATAATTTTTATGTTTCCCTGATTGAACAGACTTTTTGATAAATTGAACAGTTCTGTGTCCCCTATTATGGGACCAGGCGTTGGACAACTACTATAACATTAAGAACCACATTATTTAAAGGAATAGCATCATTTTAATAAAATGTATATTCCATAGCTCCGTAATAAAGATACTCCACTGACAGTAAGTGCCTCGTAGGAAACGGTAGTTGACAACCACCCCAACGCAGAGATGCCTTGCCTTACCCACACAGGATGTTCCGCTGATGTCTGTGGTGTAGCCAACCTTGCAGAAGCACCGGAACGAGCCCATGGTATTGATGCACTGGCCATTAGTGCAGAGGTTGGGCATAACCTTGACATTCATCAATATTGAGCGAAATGAAAAACAAACTAAAACCAAAAGCTAATATGTATGTAAGGATAAAACTAGTTAGAAACTAAGAGAAATTATGGAATCAACATGAGGTAGCTAACAATCAACTTTCATAATATTGTTGAGTACCTTTTCACATTCGGAAGAATGGTAACACGGAAGGGATAGAAAAATAATCTGGAACAATGGGAAGAGATAAACAAAGGCCGTTTTGAAAGCCCTGTTCGAGTTAACTCATTTTGCAATCTAAATATGAATTATTTTGGAGGCACTCTAGAAAGCTACCTTTTAGAAGTTCAACTAATTTGGAATTTGTGATAATCTTCCATGGATTGGCCTCAAATATGCACTTGTGTTAGACTCTGAAGAAAGGGTCTCATTAGCAAATAATCACACAGATTTGAGGATCTGTATAGTAATAGAGGAAAACGATATTTTTCAGGACATAAGTAGGTTGTACAAAAAAAATTGGAAAATGCTAATCAATTATGAGACTTGCTGGTTTGTAAATATGTTGCACGTAGAATGAATTCTGGTGCACACTCAAATAAATAAGCAACATTTATTTAACTAAGTATCGTTTTGGGGTTATAAGCGTGGCTTTTGGGGTCAGACAGACATGTTCCATTCCTGGGTCCGCGCCTTAAAAGGGGTGTCATCTTGGGAAAATAACTTGTTACCTTAGCTTTGTGTTTTAGTTTCCTCATCTATTAAAAAGGGAGTAATAAATTCTACCTCTTGGGTTTTATGTGGAGGTTACACCTTTTAAAGTCTCTAGAGCATTAGTGAAAAGCACACACAAATATTTTAACTACTATTATTCCTTGATCAATTTTTCCACTTTTCCTTCAAATCGATCTGAGTTAATAAAGTTCCCTGCACTGACAGTATGCATGCACACCCTCAACTCCTTACCTCTTCCATCAGTGGTGTATCCTGGGCCATGAGGACATATCTTTTTGTACTGGGCAGTTCCAGGAAGTGGGCAAAGCTCACACTGGTGACCCCATCCTCGCCCCCCATCGCAGCAGCATTCTGACTTTGTGACAAGGTTACGGCTGCTGGATGCCATTTGACACATTGTCTGCAATACCTCTGCAAAGCAGAGTCCCTGTCGATTGTCTGAAATGACAACATGGTCAATAAGCACCAATGACGTGGAACTGACACTTCAGTATCTTAATCTTCAAATTAAACAGGACAATCGATACTCTCCTTCTTAGCGATAATTTTTTAAAATAAATATTGTTTTATATGAACAATCACACTGTTTAAGACAGGTTAACAATTACAAAATTTTATTGGAGGTTAAGTTTATAGTTTTTTTTTTTTTACTATAGACAGTTTATTAAATTTGACAAAATGTGATATATTTTAGAACAGATTTTTTTTTTGATCCATCAGCGACTAAGTGATAGTAAACTACCATTTCTGTAGAATCCAAATGAAAAGAAAATCAAATTAAACATTTCCCTTTATATATGTAAGCAAGTATCAGGATTTGTTTTTGAAAAGCAAATTCTAGACTATATTATAAATTTGGTACATAGTCAATCTAATCTCTTATATTTTCTACATCTAAAAGATTGTTCAAACATTTGGACTAAGTAGATTTATTTTTTTTAGTACAAATACAGGGATTTCTCTGATGTAGATAGGTAAAGAAATCTTTAATATGGTTTTATCTTTCTAAGTTGGTTATCTTTTCTATTCCCGAAAAGGCCAGTGGTTAGTGAAGGTCTAGATTGAAGATAACAAAAACCAAAATATATTTTCCTGATGAACAATCTCCTAGGATTTGAAGCAGATGACATAATCCTGAGAAAAATCTAGAGGTGAAACATGCTGTTTTTACACCAAATCAAATGATGAATGCTCTTATTTCTGTTTGCTTTAAGTTTTATTACTCCATATTTTTGTACCTCATCGTAATTAACTAAAATGGTTTACAATGTATGCATTATAACACAATGTCTGAGATTTTCCACAAGAAAATATTTTCTGAAACATTTTTCTGTACCATAAAATAAAAATTAACCATTGCATTTTTGAAATATGGCATTTACTTTAATATCATTAATACAGCAGAGCTTACCTCACATCGCAAATATTTTCTTTTGGAATTAAATCATCCCCTGATGTAAGTTTGACTAAGGTCACATTTTCCATAGAGTTTAATTAATCTTAATTTTTGGAAGACCATTTAAGGCGGTTATTTACATTACACATAGATGTGCATATAACGCACACACATACAAACATGTCATTTTAATAGATGTGTATCTTTAGGAGAGGTATGTGGATTACTTAGATTGAGGGATTTGTTTAGCAGACAAGGATATATATAGAGAGCTCTTCTGTGATTACATCATAAAACAGATGTTTTATTTACCAAGTAAAATACACTCATAGATCAACTTACCAAGGCATTCAGTGCCTGAGGAACTTGACTGAAACCCTTCATTACACTCGCACCGATAGCTCCCAATAGTGTTAACACAACGCCCATTTTCACAGATTCCTGGCTTGGTCCTGCATTCATTTTCATCTTTAAAAAATAAATAATGTGAATAATGACTCAGATAGTAAAATTAAATTTAAAATGATCTTCAAATGGTTACACCTTATTTAAAACTTCTTTACCAAAATACTGATATGAGGTAAAACTAGCCCTGTGTGCATATAATTTATTCTCAACTTCACATCGTCTTCTATGTGGGTTCTTTCTTAACATCATGTTTTCAACCCCCCACCTTTCAGGGAAGAGATGATGTTTGATGAGAATTGGAAAGTTGGCCTCCAAAAGGGATAGACTTGACTTGAGACACCAGACAAGAGGGAAGCACTTTGGGGAAGAGTATACCAGTTTTTGTCATGTGAGAGACAAGAAAGCTGGGGAGTAGAGATGGTGTTAGGGAAGAGTGTTGAGCAGGGTAAAAGAGCAAAGTTGTTTTATTAAAATTCTCTGCATCCTTATTTATTGGGTTTATTTCATATTTGTAAGTTTTGTTCGAGGTTTTTTTTTTTTTTTTTTTTGAAGCTATGTTGTTAGGAGCATAAGAGAGCTCATGACAATGAAATCTTTTGATAAACTGTTTTCATCTTTACAGTTTTTATGATCTAAATCCTCAATTTATTGACAGTTATTTTGCATGTGCCATCATCATTTGCCTTGAATAGCTTATTTTCAACCTCTCTCACATTTTGATTGGTATATTTCTTGTAAAAAGCACAAACCTGATTTAAAAAAATTTTAAATCGAAATGGAAATTTTTAAAATTTATCAGTTAACTAACAATTTCAACTAATTATATCTATTACGGTTACTGATTTTTGGAGTCCTACTACCATTTTATATTGTTATATATTTACCACGCTATTGCCTACTTCTTTAATATTTCTTAAACCAGTTGTTTCCTATATCCCTTTCTCATGTTTGGCAGTTATAACTTTCTATTCTTCCAGTGGTAACCATGAAACAATCTCAATACATACTTAATTTAATCCAATCCCTCAGCTACCTTTATTTTGATTTGTATATTTAGTTGCTCGTATTATTTTTTTCAAAAACGGCTTTCATTGGATATATGCCTGAGTTCCTCCATGTTTGATAATATAATATAGCTTTTATATTTGAAAGATAACTATGTGTCTCAAAGTCTTAGACTACTTTTGCTTTACTTCCATTGGCATTGAGAATTACTTAGAGAACTTGAAAAAGAAATAGCCAGTTTTTCCACCTTGTAGGCAATTTCTTTTTCTGTGTGGTTGCCTATGGTCAACCAAATTCATACCCCACTCCCCACATTTTCTGCTGTTGAAATTTATAGACCCACTAAGGTGTATCTTGGTGCAATGCCACCTATAAATTTTTATTTCCAGCATCCTATGCTTCGACAATTTCTGGATCGCATCAGGATTGCTAATGACTGACAGTATCTTGTCTATGCTCACTTCCTTCTACCTACTCTCTGCCTAGTCCAGTGCAGCAGGACAGAGTAGAGAAAAACACATACAGTGCAGGTGTCACTTTAACTCAACTCAAATCTCAAACAGGTACTAATACTCCCTTGACAATACCACTATTCTTCCTAGTATGTCCATACCCCATTTCCTAAAACGACTACTACACGTTAAAACTCCACCATTTCTCCACTAGGAACCACCTGTCTCGTGCTCTTACATTCAACCTTTTGTCCTTTTTTGACAGCTGAAGTAACTCAGGTTTTTCTCAAAGGCAAAGTCCTCACACTTGTACTCTGGATTGTCCTTCAGACTTCACAATGCTCCTTTTTGAATGACTCATTCTTTCAGCATACATTTTTCTAGCAATTTCCATTAAAAAAAATCTCTCTCAATAACATATTATTTCTCCAGCTACTGCTCCATTTTTGTTCCCTTTAGGGCAAAATTCATGTTTGTTTTCTGTTCAGTGCTCTGACTTCCATTTTATTTTATTTTATTCCGACTTTACTGAGCTATAATTGACAAATGAAATTGTAAGGCATTTCAAGTGTACAACATGACAATCTGATATACATATACTTTGTGAAAGGATTCCTCCCACTGAGTAAATCAACTTATCCATCAACTCATATACTTACTTTTTTTTGTGTGAGAATATTTAAGTTCTACTCTTAGCAAATTTTGAATACAGAACAGTGTTATCAACTATAATCACCATGTTATACATTAGATCCTCAGACCTTATTAACTTTATAACTGCAAGTCAGTACCCTTTTGCCAAACTGTCCTTATTTTCCCCACCTCTGACTCCAGGCACCTACTTATTCAATCCATTCCTGTGAGTTCAATTTTTGTTTTTTTTAAGATTCCACATGTAAGTGGTACTGTGCAGAATTTGTTTTTCCTGGCTTATTTCAGTTAGCATAATGCCCTTTAGGTTCATATAACATTTATGTATATATACATATATACAATGTGACACATATATATATATATATATACATATAAATCCTGTGTGTGTGTGTGTGTGTGTGTTGTGTGTATCACATTTTAAAAAATCTCTTCATTTACAGATGGTCACTTAGGATGTTTCCATACCTTGAGCATTGTGATAATGCTACAAGGAACATGGGAGTACAATTATCTTTTTGAGATCATGGCTTTGTTTCTTTTGAATATGTGCTCAGAAGTGAAATTGCTAGATAATATGGTAGTTCTATTTTCAATTTCTGAGGAACCTCCACACTCCACACATAGTGGCTGCACTAATTTACACTCCTACCGAGAGTGCACAAGGGTTCCTTTTTCTCCACATCTTTAGCACTTGTCTCTTGTCTTTTTGATCATAGTCACATTCTAACAGGTGTGAGGTGGTATCTCATTTTTCCCCCCATTTATCTGGCAACTGGTGATATTGAGCACTCTTTCATATACCTGTTGACTATTTCTATGTTTTCTTTGGAAAAATGTCTATTCAGATCCTTTGTCCATTTTAAAATCAGATTATTATAATTACCTATCAGGTTTTATTTGTATATTTTGGATATTAACCCCTAATCAGTTACATGTTTTGGAAATAGTCTCTCTCATTCCATAGGTTCTTTTCATTTTGTTGATGATTTCCTTTTCTGAGCAGAAGCTTTTTAGTTTGACATAGTTCCACTGTCGAGGAGCCTATCCTCCATGTTTTATTTCAGGAGTTTTATGGTTTCAGGTCTTTCTTTCTAGTATTTAATTCATTCTGAGTTAATTTTTATATATGATGTAAGATAGAGGTCCACTTTCATTCTTTCACATGTGGCTGCCTGTTTCCCCAGTACCATTTATTGAAAAGACTCCATTGTATATTCTTGGCTCATTTGCCAAAAATGAATCCATATATGCATGGGTTTATTTCTGGGCGCTCTATACTGTTCTATTGCTCTATATGTCTGCTTTTATGCCAATACCATAATATTTTTAATACTATAGCAATAACATAGATTGCAATCAGGAAGCATTGACTCCAGCTTTGTTCTTTTTCCTCAACATTCAAGGCTATTCAAGGTGTTTTGTGGTTTCATACAAATTTCTTGAAAGTGTGATCTGTGGTTGTCATTTCTACTTCCTCACCTCTGATTCTTTTTGTAACCCATGTCCTCTACCCCTATGTGGAAACTATTCCTGAAGAGGTCACCAAATCTAATTATTACTTCTTTATATCTTATTCTATATCTCATCAGCATCATATACAAGCGACTGCTCCCCAGGTGTTTGCATAGTCCATTTTTTTTTTAACTCTTACGACTCCACAATGACCTGGAGGACTTCTTATCCCGACGGCTACTCATATTAGTGTCCTATATATATTTAATCACTCTATTGGAGTGCCCGGATCTCAGTCTCTCAGTTACTGCTTCTTCCACTCTCCATGTTCTTCCATTTCTCTCTGTGTTCTCATTCAATCTTATGATTTTTTAAACACTTCCTATTTGCCAGCAATTTGGCTCATCAATATCTCTGCCTATTTGATGATACCACTTGGAAAGCTAATACATATCTGACACTTAACATGGTCCCAATAGAATTTCTCTTCTACTGTGCCCCTAATCACACCTGTTTCTTCCAGTCTTCTCCTTACCGCTTAATAGTAGCTTCATCCAATCAATTACTGCATGAAAAAATCCTAGGACTCATCTTTTATAATCTTTACCCACCATATCCAATCAACACATTAGCCAGTTCTGTTATTTCTAAAATAGATTCTAAATCCGTCCATTTCACCACATTCTCACACTGCTATGGCTTTTATCTGAGCCTCCGCTGTCCTTCATCTGATGATTAAAATAGCCACCTAAATGAGTCCTGCTTCTGTGTTCTTACACCCTTACAATGCATTATCTGTAAGACAGCCTGAGGCCTTTTAAAATGCAAATGACAGTAATAACAACTAACACTTAATTGAAATTTTGCTATATATGTCAAGCACGGTTCTAAGGGTTTTATATGAATTCACTATTTTAATCTTCCCAGCGATCTTATGAGGTAAGTGATCTCATTATTCCAATTTGTTTTCAGATGAGGAATTTGAGGCACATGGGGAAACCAACTTGCCTTAGGTCACAGAGCTAGTAGATATGAAACTACATTTCTCGTATTCACCACCAATTTTCTTGGCCCACGCTCTGAATCTGTCTGCCGTAATGCTTTAACATAAAACTAAACTCTTTACCATGGCCTGCAATGCCCTTGCTTACCTCTGGACTTTACCTCACACCACTATCCTGGCACAAACTCTAGCTATGCCACTTTTATTCTTGCCTCAGGAATCTTTATTCTTGCTTATTTCCTTATTTTTCCTTTCTAGGTTCCAGATCAAATGCTACCTCATCAGAGAAGTCTTCCTTGAAAATGTATTCTAAAGTAGCTCCCACTCAATCACTAAATATTATTTTCTTAAGAAAAGGTTTACCACTGTATGAAATTATCGTATTATTTTTTTGTTTGTTTGATATTTGTTTTTCTCTGACTAGAACATAAACTACTTGAGAGAAAAGTGGGGGTAGGGAGGAGGGAAAAACTTGTTCTTCCAATTTATTATGCTATCCCCAGAATTACAAACATAGCAGATATTCCATAAGTTAATTGAAAAAAAAAATGAGTGACAGTTTTTGCAAGAGTTTTCCATGGAGCAGAGTATCTTCTGACATGCATAAATATTTCCTACAAGAATTTCTTCCACAAATACTCAAATATATTTAAATATTTTTTTGTTTTATTTTAGTTTTTTTCAGAGAATTCATTTATGCACATATTGAATTTGTCTTCTACTCCTATCATTTATTAGTCATTTCTATAACCACATTACTGATTGTTTTCATTTCTTTCTATTTTTATTACTTTTATGACTTTAATTTCTGTGGTAATCTTATTTCTTTCTTAAGCTCTGCTAGATCATTATCTCTTGATATTGTTTTATCTTCTTTTACAATCTATCAATTTGAATTTTTATTTTTCTAAACTCTTTTTTCTTTGGTTTCCTGAGGTGTTTTAGTTTACATCTTCTTTATTTTCCATTCTTCCTTTCCCCCCAGCATAAATACATTTGTTGCAGTCTTGTGTAATTATTCATCTTTGAACGATTTTCTCCAATTCAGCTATTTGCTGTAAAATAGTGCAGCAGATCAGCAGTGTTAAACTGGGAATAATCAACAGTTTCGATTTAAGTTTGTTCTCTCGCCAGATCTGTTATGCTCTCTGCCCTTGGGGCACTGACACTAAAACTTTTAGGTAATTTAAGGGATCAGTGTGGCTCTGAGTATAGTCCTTTAAGTTTCAGCATGTCACTAGGATTTCTCTTTCACTTCTACATCTCTTGACACTACAGTACAGAACTGGGCTTCTATGAAAACCTTCCATACTTCTTTCATTCACCTATGTCCCTTATCTTATCGAAGATTGTTGGATGAACGTTTTAAATCGGGGCAGTTACTTTTACAGATATCTGTATTCTGCCAAAGTCTAAAGAAAAATATGCGACTGAACACTTGTGGTGTTTTAGAAATTTTATTTTATTTCAAGAATACTTTTCAGAGTCTGCAGTTGTGCCCACTTCTTCACTTAAACTGAGACAGTACTCTCCCTCCCCTGGCACATTTCTAAATTCTTCAGAGGACAGGAGTAAAGTAACACATTTTTATTCCATTATATTTAAAACGAAGCTTTCTTTCCCCTCAATTACATTTAAATAATGTTAATGAATCCCCTAAAGTATTTTGTTGGAATTTACATTAAAATTAAATGATCCTGGTAAAATTTTCCTAATTATTAGATTTTTTCTATTCGTTATTTTTTTTTAAAAAGTAGTTACTGGGGCATAATATATTGTATGGTCAAATTTCCATCTCTGATTAAGTTTGCAGTTTTCTTTAGGGGTTTTAGATTTACTGCATAACTTTAATTATTTACCCTATAATATTTTTAGTTCCTTTGCATGTGATATTTTTTGGAAGTAATTTTGTTGGATTTTGATTTCAATATACTCACCATTCTTTTTTGTGTGTGGCTTTATCTTTCATTCTGACATTTGTAAACACTTTTTAATATTTTGGCTGTTTACTACAAAATTTCTAATTGTAAAAACATGTCTGAATAAATGAAATTTCTCTACAAAGAGTTTTCTGATGATCAAAAACAGTTTTGTAGAAGTTTCGGTTATCAGCATGGTTACAGGAAAAGCTTGAGGATCAGAAAAATTTTAGAACTTGTATGTTTTGTAGCATCTTTTAATAATGAAAAAATTACAAATGTATAATGCTGCTCTGGGAGCTAGAGCAGATATCCTTTTTTCCCCCGCCCAAATCATATAGTTTCTTACTGTATAGGTGAAGAAACTGAGGCACAGAGAATTAAGCCACTTTTAAGTCACTCGGCTATTTATGACACATCTAGGATCAGAAGAAACCTGGATTCTTGATTACAATGGCTATCCTCTCTTTCCAGGAAAACACACATAGAAACGTAATCACAATATAATGTAAAATTCAGCTAATAAGAGAAATAAGAAATTTCCATGAATAAAAAATAAACATATTTCTAATTCTTTTAGCCTGATGAAATTCAAACACACACACAAACGTGAATAAAAAAAGAGAGAAACGGATGAAAATAAACCTCGCATACAATACGAAAATAGGATGGTACAAAATGCCTTCCATACATGTTACTTCTGTTCCATACATGTTAGCATTTGCCCTGTGCTAAATTTTGAGGAACATATTATTCTAGGAGTCTAGGTTTATCTTCTGGGTTTTCAGATTTTGGAAGAACAGCATTTTTGAAAAAAGCACTGTACAACTAAACCTCTGGTGTAATCTATTTTTAACTTTATTAAGTAGTGTATTTAAATGAAATATCTAATATAAAAGAAACTATGAAATCCAGTCATAACGTGATAGGTTGTTGCATACATTTAAAAATTAATTTTATATTACACGTGTGATTCAGAAATTTCCTCCTTCGTAAAAAATTAAAACTGACAGATAAAGTTAAATTCACTTCAGATCAGTAATCTCTAATCTCAGAATCTTCTCAGGTCAGAAAATATAGTATTATTTGTAATTTTCTTTAAAATATGACACATCATACATATTGTTCTGTAACCGTATGTTTATAGTTCTTTTTACTTCAGTACTTATTCCTTTTAACTGCTGTACGACATTTCATAGCATGGATATGTCACGTGGACTAAGCTGTCCCCCCTATAATGGTCATTTAGGTTGTTTCCTATTCATTTTTGCTGTTGTTAACACAAGCAAAATTGTAATGAACATCCTTCTATTTCTTTTCCTGTAGTAGATTCATTTTTTTAAAACAGCTTTATTGAGGTATAATTTAGATGCTATATAATTTACATGTTTTAAGTGTGTAATTCAATGCTTTTTAGTAAATTAAAGTGTTGTGCGATCATCACAATCTAGTTTTAGAACGTTTCCATCTTTCAAAGGGATCCCTAGTGTTCATTTGGAGCCGCTCTTTATATTTCGATTCCTAGCACCAAGCAATCATTAATAGATTAATTGTTAAGAAATCTTGTTTTTTTTTTTTTTTTCAAAATGAGAAAGTATTAGTGATCTTCAAATGTTCCTCCAAAAATACCCACATTTTTCTATGCACTGGAGGTTAGGAGAAAGCATCAGGTTCTTAATGAAAGGAAAGTGAGCCACCTATTCTCTAGGAGGAAGAATACTGTAGTGGGCCGCAGTGGCCTTGGTAACAACACTTTTGGGAAGACGTGCCGAGATAATGGAGGGCCATGACCATCTTTTATGGCTTGAGGATTTGGCTTGCATTATAAAATCAGAGAAAGCTGAGAATCATATGATTTCACTCATATGCGGGATATAAAACTGAAAGCAACAAACACGACAAACAAACCAAAACTCACAGACACAGACAACAGTTTAGTGATTACCAGAGGGAAAGGGGAGAGCAAGGGGGGTAGATAAGAATCAAGGGTGTCAAATATAGGGTGACGGAAGGAATTCGACTTTGAGTGGAGACCACACATGCAATATACAGATGGTGTACTACTGAACTGTACATTTGAAACCTCTATGATTTTATTAACCAATGTCACCTAATAAATTTAATGGAAAAAAAAAAACAAATTTAGTGATAAAAACAAAACAAAACAAAAAACTCTTAAAGTCATCTTAGATATTCAGCCCTACCTCCTCCCTTTATAGATAAATCGATTGAGGTTCGACTCTGTTAAAAAATATGGCCAAAGTCACAGAGATGTCCAGCCTGTACGTGGATTCTAGAAATTATTTGCCTCTTTACTCTCCTCATTCATAGAATGATAAAAAAAAAAAATGAGACTATTAACTCATACTTTTATTTTGCTATATGAACATAATTCTTTCAAGGAGCTTTTCTACCTTTGTATATTTAGTGTTTTAGGTTTACAGGACACAGAATTATGAAAAACAAGAGGACACATACTCTAAGAGAGACATAATTGCAACTGCATTATCCAGAACCTATTAGATTGGCATGAGCTCTAAGATGGAAGAAACCTAAGTATAGCACAGTCTTGAAACAGCTGGAAAAATAGTTGGCTTACAGTTAGGATGCCTTAGGAACACTGCCAGAACGCTGTCTTGCAGGAGGAGTGTGAAAGAAGCGACATCATCCCTCAAAGCCTTACCTACGCAGCCTTCTCCATCGGGCCTTCGGGTCATCCCAGGTGGGCAGATACACATGAAGGTGCCGATCAGATTCTTACACACATCATGCCTCTAGATTCGCAGTCATGAAGCCCTTCGGCACATTCATCCAGGTCTATAAAATATTTTTAATAGAAAAAAAAAATCAAATTTACAGGAGCAGAATATTGTTTAGTACTTTTATGTCATGTTTTGGGTCTTCCGGCTCTTAAAATGCCATCATATTGCATGACAGAAAAAAGAGGAACCTAGTCTTCTTCAACTTTTGGCTATATTCTAGAATTATAAGTCTCAGTATTGGTCTTAATGGTAAGAAGTTCAGGAAAGGGCAATCTTTGCTTTAATAAGAACCCAAGAGTATGACAATGGGTGGGCTCCACAACCCATCCTTCCTTCGACTTGACTGGACAGACCATCAAGTGACTTGTTATCTCTGTATGGAAATCTACCAGCAAAATGCTGTCATAAACATTTCTCTAAAGCTCTAAAAGAAGACAGCTGAGGACAATAAAATCATTAAAATATATATATTCCCAGCATGGCGAATAAAGTTCCAACTCCTCCCTGGCCTGTGGCCTTACCTTTGCACATTTTCTGGTCTTCCCTGAGGGCGTAGCCAATTGGGCACGTGCATTCGTAGGACCCGAAGGTGTTCATGCAGCGGAAAGCACACAGCAGTGGGTTCTGGGCACACTCATTGATATCTGATCAAAGAAAACAGGGAGCCATGTGTTCAGCCTCGCGTTCTAATTATTTGTTTCAATAAACACTGATGTATTTACTTGGCAGTCATACAGAAAGCAAAGGGATAATAGAACTTCCTCTTCTGGTATGGAGAACTGGGTACCTAACAAACTCATCCTCCAGCAAATTACAACCATAAACTCTGGAAATAACTAACTAAAGTAGTTTTTAGTGGTCAGTCAAAACTCCGCAAACACCCAGAAGGAATAAATTCTCAATTTTTTTCTTTCTCTGAAATTATCCTGTGGATGGCCACAGTCCTGGCACAGTAGCAACACCTGGCAGCTAAATCCGTCAATAGAAACCTTCCCAGCTTCTGTCCAGAGGAATCAGGGGAGAAAGCCTGGGAGCAGCCCAGGCTGCTAAAAAGTGAAGGGGAACCCCAGAAAGGAGAGGCCCAGAGCTGGAAAAACACTATTACTGTTATGGTTTTTTTTGTTTGTTTTTTATAAGGTCAGCCCAAGTTACTGACTTAAACATGCATGTGTAAGGAAAATCAAAGAAGCTAGTCACTAAGGTTTAAAAAGCAGAATTGAAATTTGAACTGTTGTCTTTCATGGGCCTGACAGTCTGCTTTCATGTTCATCCAAGTTAGCTGCCTGCTAAGACAAATGCATCAACATTCTTAGAAGTAGTATCACTGATTCCAGAAGATATCATTCACAATAGCCAGGGGATAATCCAAAATTAACCAACATAATGAGGAACCAGAAAAATGTGACCCAATCTCAAGGGAAAAGACAATCAACAGATGCCAACTCAGATGATCCAGATGTTAAAATTTTCAGAAAAGGGCTTTAAAGCATCTATTGAAACTATGCTCATTTAGATCACAGAAAACATATTTGTGATAAATATAATCATAAATAGGATATCAAAATAATGTAAATAAAAGCTGAGACATGAAGAGCCCTTTCTGTATCAAGAAATTATAAGAAAATATCACTTGCCTTCACAATTCATCATGGGTCCTGGCTCAAAGCCTTCATTACAATTGCATTCAAAACTCCCAATAACATTGGTGCATGTACCATTTCCACACGGATTGCCGATTGAACATTCATCGGTATCTGAAAAAGAAGAACAAGAGAATGCCGCAAAATCTGGAGAAGTTTTAGTTTAATAGGAGCACAGCATGAATACTCACCTGGCCCTCCCACATTTCCAGGACCAGTGCAGGGCACATATGACTATTGCGCTCCCCTTGGCCTTGGCTGTCTGGCCTTCGTGCAGTGCAGAGGACCCCAAAGGGTCAAGTGTGCAACATTCTGAGACCCAGACAGCTGTGCTTGCCCTAAAAATCACAAACCCAGAGAGGGATGTGGTTTTCTGTACGAGAGCAGGCGTGGAAACTCGTAAAGTAAAATGGATCTCTTTTCCAGTTAGTGGTTTTGGCAATTGTAAATCTCTAGACACATCAGAGTTTGTATATTTGGTTGATGGGCAACTCTCTCCATCTTCACATAAACCAGGCCTACTGGAAAATGTAGGATGGGAGAAGAAAGAGCAATTTCTAGCTACTTATCCTGGCTTTGCAAATCCCACCACCACCCAGGGTGCCTGAGAGACCTTTTGCTGAATATGAGAAATAAAATAGAACTTTAAAAGTGTGTAATATAGAGGTAGACTCACCCACACAGCGAACTCCAGTGTAATCAAGGTTGTAACCCATTGGGCATTCACAGCGAAAAGACCCGTCTGTGTTTATACACTGGCCATTGGAACAAATGCCTGGGCTCTCAAGACATTCATTGACATCTAAAACACAGAATTGCCCATGAGCTTCCTCATGCAAAAAGATACGCAAAAGCTGTGTATATCTAGTCAACAGAGACTTAAAATTTCTAAAGCATATGAACATTTCTTTTACCAGAGAAATATGTATTTCGCATACCCCAACAGTCTTATGATAAATGCAACTCATATGATATATAATAAATATTCTATATGTACACTAAATATATACTATATATTACACAGTAAAATTAGCATGGTTTATAAAACAAATGTACTATCATATATGTATATAAAAGGAGACCGCAGGAGTAAAATATAACAAACCACACCTTCACGGGTATCATGGAGACTAGGAACAGTTCCATGGCCATAAGGACACAAGTCCTGGAATGCAACTACGGAGAAAAAATACAAATTTCCCATTAGTAAAGCGTCTCAATTCTCAGAGAACTTAAGAAATGATTAACGATGTACTTGAAACAAGACTTATTTTTCCACCACAGCGCTGTTTTAACAAATCTTTTATTTTACTCTTATGATTTGTTTTGAAAGCAGCACTGGGCATATTTCGAGAAGGTCACCTGAGCTTGCCCAGCTCCTGCCAGGGTGCCACCTACCAAGGGGTTCTGGTTCTGTTTGCTCACTTACCACTGAGCAGCTAAAGAGCCCCTTCTGCCCATTACACACAGAAGCCATCTCTGACCTAGAGACCGAGCCAGTTTTGAGCTTGCTGGGAATTAGCTGACAATTCAGCTGTGCTAACAAGACCCAGAAGCTCCTGGTCTCTTTCAACAAATGGCCATTGTGCTGACTCAGCTTCTCAGAATTTTACATACGATTCTGAGCGCCCCACCAGTGATATAATACCCACGTGGGATTCCTGCAGCGATTTGGAATATAATTTTCATCCTCATCTTGCATCTCCTGCCCTGGCCTCCCGAATTCATTCCTTTGAAAGCAAATAATACTAACCTTGGAGGGGGAAAAGTGAAATAACGGGGTAACTATCTGTGTGTACATATGGCGAATGCAGAAGTTGAAAGAAGCCCCTCAGATTAGGTTGCTCACTGAACAATGGAAATTCATATATGAGGTGATAATTTTACCCTCGAAATATTCACAAAATATGTAGTTGAACCGACTTCTGATAAACATGCCAAAACTCGTACAAAGCGGTGTTTTACATCAGTGCTCTTACCTTCATCATCTTTGGGGCACAGCTCACAGGGGTCCCCCAGCCCTCTCCTGGCATCTTACTACAGCAGCATTTTGCCTTTGTGGTGTTGAAAGCTTTGGGTACAGAACACTTTCCATTTTCAAAGTTTGTGAAGCAGAAGCTCTGGCGGGTATCTAATCGAGAAAGCAAACATCACAGACCTCCTTACTGATCATTTTAGAAAGATGGAATAATTTGCACAGAACACTCTTTCTGACAGAACCTTTCTCATAGGCTGAGCATATATGCAGATCAGATTAGCAGTTAAGAGGTCTGGGAACCCTCAGTTGCTCATTTCAATTGCCAATTTAAGTTGACCTAATTATTCAAAAACGATTAAAATATTTTTATAATGTGCTTGGGAAATTTGAGAAATCATGCTCAATATTACAATGATTTCCATATCTCTCTTTCCATTGTTGCACTGCAGCCTAAAAAAATAATCTAGGTAACGTTCAGTAAGTTAAGTCACATCAAAAACAACTCCTAGCCAATGTACAAACAAATCTATGCCAACAAAAAAATGAAAACAGTGAAACAAAATAAGGATTTTTTCTTAGTACAAAATAAAAAAAAACATAGAAACAGAGTCAATAATTCAAAGTACCTTTAAAATTGTCCAGTGCATATACTTTTAAGACCTACATTTTAAACTTACATATGATGTATTTGCCATAGATGTGGACTTGCAGTGCCAAACACTAGCATGTTGGTTTACTGTCCAGCTTTGAAGTTTCCGAGGACAAGTTATGACAGGGAAGTCATTCCCAAGCTTACCGAAGCACCTCCGTCCATTATCGGACAATACAAAGCCAGGGGACAGATGCACTGGAAGCCACCAGGAGTGTTGGTGCAGGACCCAAAAAGACAGATGTTGGGATCTTCATCACATTCATTTATATCTGCAGAACAGCAGGAGAATTTATTAGTTCAACCAAATCGTTACTCTGCTCAAAAGAAATAATTTGTTCATACTACAAGAGTCCACTAGCCATTGGATATTTAATATGAAATAAGATTACATTAAGTACATGTCTTACTTATTCTTTAAAAGCAAACTATTATTGCTTCAAAAGTCAAAGACTATATCTAGTTTCAACCAACCGTATGCCCCAGCTCCCTGTACTTCATCCCCAGTGGTACATGCATATCCCTCTGCCTCCCTGACATGACCACGTCCATGTCTTACAGGCACTGTGGGCCCAGCAGGTCCCCTTCTCTGATGCTCCTCTCGGCAATCCAAGTTGGGATCCTGGAATCACCGTTATTCCTTACCCTGACTTTTACCCTCTACATCCAGGTAGCATGTGGCCTGTCAATTCTGCCTCCTCTGTCCATTGAACTCACAAAAACACACATCTATTTGACAATCTGTGCCTATGAAACTAGGACTCTGACATGTTTTGAATTTCATCATTCTCACTCATGCCAGAATAGTTCCTTCCTTAAAATAAGTAAGGATTCCCTACCAGTGATGTTTGGCCTTTTTTCATTGGAAGTGCTTATTTATGGGTTATTTTAAGTAAATAAATAAACAGCACACAATTCCAGGCACATTAGAATGTAAGCTCCATGAGGACGTGACGTATCTGTCTGTCTGGATCACGGTTACCCCTTCAGCTTAGTCTAGCATAGTTTCCGGCACATACTATGTTCTCAATTTATATTTGCAGAATTTTTTTTTAGTGAGTATATCACATCTTCCTGAAAAAAACCTACAATGCTCCACCCTGCTGGCCATTCGATGCCCCTAAGCATGCTTGTGTCACCTGCCTTTTCAAACGGACTTCTTTGTTCCATTCCCTCCTTTAATTAGTAAATTCCTATCCAACATTTAAGAGGCACCTCAAATGTCACCAATCTTTTGTGATGGGCTTCTCTCTGACAGCCATCCTCTCACCATGACCATCATTATTCGCTGTGTTCCAACAGCCTGAACATACCTCCAGGACAGTGTCTGTCACGTGGGATTGTAAGGATAGTTTTATAAAACAGGTTTACTTACAAAATATGGGTTTTCTTTCAGACAGTAAGTTATGTGAAGGTAAAGACTATATATATTTTTTTTATTTTCAGTACTTAAAAGGTGCTACGTTTTCTGTAATATCTACTAAATGTTGAAATGATTTTTTGGTGTGTGTGTATACATGTGTATACATATGTGTTTGTATGTGAGTGTGCTGGGAAGCATTTCATCTAGGAAAAATTGGTATCAGAGATTCTAGTCTGAAGGAAATATTCTTTTATAAAGTTAATTAAAAACCAATTTTTGAGAGATGTAAAACGGTGTTGCTAACAAAGGAAAAAAATAAAATATTTCTGAAGTTTTAATAATATAACTGAATCATAGATGTTTTTCACTAAGAGAAAAAGTAGTTGAATCTTTTTGATACAAAGAAACATGTATTTCTATTTCTCTCTAATGGATGACACACTGCTACTGTGATTGTTTCATAAAGGGATGGGTCAAAGGGATGACAAAGAACTGAGGTTAAATATGAAAAAAGAAAATGGAAGAAAGGATCTTAAACTTAATTTTTCAACAAATTTATTACTAAGCTGTTTCTAGTATTTTTTTAGTATTAAAAACAGTAGACAATATTAAAATGAACTATACAAATTGGATAGAAAAGGGAAAAGATGGATATAAAAACCAAATTGGAATGATGAGGTATACCAATTGTTTTTTATTATATGGTCTGAAAAATAATTTGATGGAGTAAACTATTTCTTTCAGTTCTGTCTATATAAGTCCCTTAAATGTGAACAGTAGAACTACACAGAATTTTTTTTAAAAACTGGATAACATGAAGGCGAAAAACCCCTTAGTAATCACACTAAGATGCTGGTGCTTCTGAATTTCAACAAGACTGTAAAAAATAATTTGTATCAAAGTGAAATAAAGTAACTATAAAAAGGTCGGCCTTCATCATGTCCACCAGGAAATTCTGGGACCCAGTTTTGATGTGGTTACAAATGTTCTTGTAAGCTGGAAGAGTTTCAACAGAAAAAAACATCTGTTATGACAAATGGATTAATATTTTCTGTTTTGACGTGAGGCCTTCCCAGGGAAAAAAGTCTCAACAGAGCTGTCAAGATTTTCTGCCTCACATTTCTAGGACTCTGGACACCTTTAATAGCTGTTTTAAAATTGGTTGCCAAAGATTACAATTTTTGTAGACACTCTTTAAATTCAACAGAAAGTCTCTGTTGACATTTGGAAAAAAGATTAGAGTACGCTGAATATTCTTTAACTAGTATAAGATTTCTGTTAATGAAAAATCCCACATTCCTAAATTCTGTATTCTCACCACTCCATCTTCAAATCATTTCTGATGGTCCAATAAAACAGATGTAGGTAGCTGTATGTTTAATTCCTTGGGTCGGTATGCGTGCGGTGGTTTGGATTTAGTAGACTTCCACAGAGTCAGTACCAGGTCTTACTATACTTACTTACTTACTATACTATACTGAATAGTTCATGAACCTCAGAATGAACATTAGCCTTACCGATGCAGTTCTCGCTTTTTACTTCATACCCCGGGGGACAGATGCATCTGAAAGACCCCTCCAGATTCTGACAGGTACCAGGAGAACAAGAGCCGGGAAGGGCAACACACTCATTAGTATCTTGAAGAGAAACGAGAGAAAAAAATCATTCAAATATGAGGAACTTGTTGCCTGCTGATGTGCCAGGTCACTATGCGCAAATATGCGCCAAGAGTCTCTTTGACATCTTGGGTATTACTCCTTTGGCAAGAGGCTCATTTTCCTGCTTTGTTTCCTTTGCCTGTGTTTGCTGAGACATGGACAGCTTCAAGTTCTGTCCCAGTAAAACACTGTATACACAAGTCATTTCCAATTGTTGGTTTTTACCTCAAGGAATATTTCCCACTATATCTTAACCTGGTCATGTGATCAGATAATCAAATGAAATGCAGAAGAGTCTTTAAGTGGGGGTTGTGGAGGAATCACATCAATATTTTATGAAATGAAACAACATAAGGAATGTTTATTGTTTAGATACTTACCTATACAGTTCTTGCCATCTGGAGTAAGTTCGTAACCTTCATTACATAAACACTTGAAGGAGCCAATTTCATTAAAACACCGTCCATTTCTGCACACCTGACCAAAAAAGGAACTGCACTCATCGATGTCTGCAAGCAAACAGGAGTTAGCTTTTCAGAGAGAACTCTCACAGGTATATTGTGTCACGAGTTGAAATTAAAAACATTTAAAGGTACACATTTACAAAAACCTTAAACTACAATTCCTCATCACAGAGAAAAAAGGCTCATATCATAAGTATCATGTGACTTATAAGGTCACATCAATCACTACTGTATTTCAACCACATTTTTGATATTGATATAACTCAGAGATTTATAACCAAATAAAAGTTGAAGGTTTCAGGTGAAACTTTCCATTCTTTCAAATTGAAAAAATATTTATTTTATTTTTTTTTTTTCCAAAGGCAGAAGGTTATATGAATTTAACTTGACTGCATAGTTTGCAGGTGACTTTACCTGGAAATAAGCTGACTTTATTCAAAGGACAAATAATAGAGCATACTAAATACAAAAAAATCAATTATATTAAAAAGACTTCAGAATTGTTGACATGTTTTGCTGACAGAATACAGAATTTGAAAAAAAAATCCTTTGGTGTTAGGTTTTCACTTAAACTTAGGGTTGCCTTCATCTGAGTAATTTTCTGGGTTGTTTGAAGATTGTACTTTGATCAGAGTCATATTTGTGTCTTTAGTTCTCCCTGGCTGTATAAAGGACCTGAGAAACTATAGACAAGAATGTAGCAGTTGATTAAAATGTCCAATTAGCTCTAAGATTTTTTCAGTTTCAGGATTTTGAAAAACAAAACTGAAAGGAAGATACGTTGGGTTAACTGTTAAGAAGGCAGTTTTGAGCTGTGATGGTCCCATAATGGAAGAAAGCCTGAGTTACTTTCACATACCTCATAGGATCATGTTAATTAAGAGAGGTTACACTGTAAAGCACAGAGCAGTGCTTGGCACACGGTAAACCAGAAATACTGTCATCCATCACTGTCATTTCTCTCGCTATCTCCTCTACCAAACACAGGCATCCCACCTCCTCAACCCCATTCGCTAGCAATTCTTATTTCAATCAACGTCTGTTAGAGACAAAGGCTATAAAACCCTGTACCACACCTAGGAGACAGTTTTGTTTTCCACTAAAAACCAATGGTTAGTCACAGAGATCAAATGGGCTTTTGAGGGGTGACTTGGAATCCCAGTCACCATACGCTGCTTCTGTGGGAAAAGGCTTCCCTGGCTTTAACAATGAAGTTTCAACACACACGTTTTTAAGTTGGGGACTGTCAGTATTTGTATAGAAGTCAAGAATGGATTATATGAAATACTTGTAATAACAGTGAAACAATGACTGGTCTATCTTTGATCCCATCTAAGGGGTAAAAATAATCTCAATCCATAAAGCAGTCCCAATACATTTACTATCTATATCACTTTCACGGCCTTTCCCCGAGTCGATTGGTTGACTGATAGAACTCAAAGCAGCAGATGGTTTTGTTATTACTTAAGCCAATGCTAAGGCTTTTAGTTGATGAGAAATTAGTCAATGATACTACATTCCTTTTGGCACACATTTGCAATTTTAACAATAAAAATATTTATTTATTTATTCTTTGGTTTTATGTTTTATTTCAGTGTACTGTGTGGAAAGGAAATAGAAGCAATAGAAGACTGACCGAGTACTTACCCAGACAATCGTTATTATGAGTAAGTTCAAATCCTGGGTAGCAGAGACAGTTATAGGACCCAACAGTGTTTTTACAAGTCCCATTTCCACATGGATGCCGCTCACACTCGTCTACATCTGCAGAGGAACATTGGGTCAAAGCATCCCACTTTTAACCAGAAAAACAGAGCCTACTAAACACCCACATTATTTTAAACTACTGACTGACTTAGATTTTCCTTTTTCAATGCTAAGAAGCCATATTTACTCAAGGAAAATAACTACGAAGTAGAGAAAACTCTAAATTATAAAATTATAAGGAAAAAAAGTGCTGTTTAATGATCTATAGGCACAAATATCACTCAGACCCAGGCTAGGAAAGCATTTTCTTAGTGGAGATGTTTTAATGAAATAGTTTCCTTGATAACTGTAAGGAAACCAACCTTTTGAAAAACTGAAACAATTTGTTCTATTAAGCATTGTGAACATTCCCCCAAGAATGTATATACCTTAATTTTATCAGCACAACAAAGATAAACTTAAGTCTCCTAAATTTTATGAGTCAATGGAATCCTAACTGAAGAAGTCTATTAGAACTCAATATTATTAGCCTTTGAAAAAAATGAAAATACTAAGAAAATATTTAGAAAAGTCATCCTCATATAAGAGAGCAGATTCCCTAGACTGTGAATTCTAGGCTGCTGAAACTCTTCTAACTGTGCAAGAAAAAGGTATTATTCCTTAGGAAGAAAGCTTTGTTTTAAGATAGGTGTTATTGAAGAATTTAGCTGATGTTTATCATGGATAAATTGTTAGGATTGAGGGAAGATTCTCCTCATATGAATTCCCAATCC
Organism: Eonycteris spelaea; assembly: GCA_003508835.1. Taxonomy (NCBI): domain Eukaryota; kingdom Metazoa; phylum Chordata; class Mammalia; order Chiroptera; family Pteropodidae; genus Eonycteris; species Eonycteris spelaea. The sequence continues at coordinate 2,296,281 of PUFA01000175.1, forward strand.
ATTAATCTCATATATATTTTAGCAATTTATATCCTTTCCCTCAGAGAGCATAGCCAGGAGAAGTATATATAAGCAAGGATTCTCAGAAAGTCCCTGCAAATAGGGCCAGCATTCCCGAGAGAAATTTTCCGACCACCATGGAAGAAGTCCTTCCGGGCGCCCTTAGTAAGCAATGGGAGGTGGGATGTCCTCGTGGTAAAAACATGATGTAACGTAAAACTAGTTCTGGAGTCCTGCGGTACTCAAATCAGACTTACTATTCATGTAGATAGTTTCTTGAATACCAAAGGAGTAGATGCACAACTTTAGCTTTTTCTAAACTGAGAAATGCTAATTATAATTAGCCAAGTTTTAAATTTGATTTTCCTCCTTCAAGTGCAAAGCATGAAGTCTTTGGGCAAAGGTAGAGCCAGTGGCTGACATCAGATTTAAGGAGTTACACTGAGTTCCAAAGGGTCCGGCCCATCTGCTTTTGAAATCTTATTACTCGTCAGCTCAGCAAATACTTACTGAACACTACTACTATTTAACTAACCATTATATTAGCTACTGGGACTTTTTAAAGAATTTTGCTACATTTGCTTCTAAAAATTGTTTTTAAAAGTTAAAATACAAAAGAAGCACACAAATCTCATGCGTTCAATGATTTTTGGGAAAAAGTATGTGTGTGTGTGTGTGTGTGTGTGTGCGCGCGCGCGTGTGCTCCTTGTAGTAGAAGTTTGGAAAACCTGAAAAATCATTTCCTAATATCTTCATAGTGGCAATGCATATAAATATTCATTTCAATACTGTCAGCCTTACTACTTCTTTGCATTTATTTATACATTTGAAAGGCTTTCTGGAGTGGGAACAGAGAGGGGCAGAGGGCAGCTGGTACTGTGGTGACTTCCATATATGCTGAGTATCCCCAGAGTATAGTTAAGCATGTGAAAGTCATCCGGGGAAAAAGGTTGTGAACACTAAACTGAGGGACATATTGTGTAGTGTGTCCCTGCTTGCAAATTTTGCATCGAATTAAACCATAAACAGTTTAACACAGTTAACTTTTTGCAAGCCTGTTTCTGAAAGGGCCATGGTAGTTACTGTGGCAATGACTGAACTGTGATCTCTGGATGCTCAGCCCCACTTCACCGCCTGGAACTAATGTCCTCCTCTTACCCATGCACATGGTCTGGTCCTGGGACGCCTTGAAGCCATTGTGGCAGATACACTGGTAACTTCCTTGCAGATCAACACACAGGCCATGACTACAAACATTAGGAATTTCTAAACATTCATTGCGATCTAAAACAAAATAAAACACATGGGATACATATCTGATTTTTATTAAGATTCCTTCATTCTTTCACAGACGTGTTTCTATAACCTGCTGTTAATTATTACAGACAGGCTGAAAATGAACCATAACAATAGGCAAATCAAAATAAAGCCAAGTCTTTAAAGTATCCAAGTCTCTTTCTTTTAAAATCATGCCATTTATATGTGTTGATTGGTATCTCAAAGATACTATTTTATTTTAGGTCTAATCCTAGGAAAACCCATTCAAGAAAACCCTCTTCCCTGAACAAAATAATCTAAAATACATGGTGAAGCAGGTTCAATATGAATGAATAGACACTCAGAACATCTTTTCAAAATTATCTTTGGAAATATTTGTAATAGAAAAGCACGAACAACTTTTTAGCGTAGGAAATGTGAAGAATGTCGTGCTCAGTGCCAAAGGATGAGTCAGGCCCCTTACCCACACAGGCTCCGTTGGGTGAGAGTTTGAAACCCGCAGCACATTCGCAGCGGTAACTGCCGGGGCTATTGATGCAGTCTGCATTTCGCTGGCACAGATTGTCGCCATTGCTGCATTCATCGATATCTGAAAGAGTAACACTTCCATTTAAAAACTTCATTACTGCATTAGTATTACACTCACTCAACCAGTTTGGTGGCTGATTCTGAAATACTGAGGAAGAAACTAAAAATCAGAAAACTTTCTAAAAATCATTTCTGTCTACCAAACTCTTTTGGCTAAAGGTCACACACACATCATTCAGATTACCTTCACAGACCAGGAGCAGGTCATTGTAACTGAATCCAGTAGGGCACTCGCAGCGGAAACTGCCAATCTGGTTGATGCACACACCATTTGCACAAATGCCTGGAATCTCTTTACATTCATCAATGTCTGAAATTGAACAGACTTGGTTAAGTATATGTGGTTCAGCTTAATGTATTTACCATAAAACCTTGAATAATACTATGTGTACACTGGAATAAGAACACACACTCGGTGTCAAAAAAATCAATTCTATACTGGGATGAATGATTTTGCGGTTCATGAAAGCGTACAGACCATAAAATAGAGTACTTCCTTTAAACAGTGATGGGAAATGTAAGGAGCTGATCAAATATGCCAAGAGATTTTAGTGTCAATGTAGCAAATGAACTTCTAGTGAATCGAGCCTCCTTTTCAAGTTATGCATCTGAATCTCCTAACTGCTGCTACTCATCTGATAAAAGAAGCTGTGTTTTCTTTATTTTATGTACTTTGTTGTATATGCATTGATAATAGAGACTGGAATTTTCATACTTGTTTAATCTTTGAGGAAGAAAAGTAGAATGAGCAATAGAAAGTACATTTAGAAGTAACATATAATTAATAATCTTGCAAATTCATCAGTAGATCAACAGAAAGGGATACTGCAAAAAGATATCCAAAACTTAAACATATACTTATGAAAACAGCAACTAAAGGTTAAAATAAGAGAGATTATTTAGAATTATGAAATATTACATTCATGAAAAGGAAAACTAGAGTTTTAGCTTGATATGTATAAAATCTTGAGATAGTCACATAACTATCAAAACTCAATCACCAGGCTATGCTGATAGAATATTATTATTAACACTTGGTTAGAGTCTATAAATATGTTATCTCTTTCTTGTCTACATTAGGTCAGAATCCAGATTATTATATTTTATGGTGTTTCAAATTATAAAAACGCTGAAAGATTTTTACAAAATGCTACATATATATATTAAAATAAACATAATCTGGAAAAACTCACCAACAGCTTTTCCTGTGTGAATGTCAAAGGTGAATCCAGGAATATTTCCACATATGGCTTTAAAGTCAGCTTTAAAATAAAAACAAAATAAATACACTCTTAAAATTTTCAAACTCCTTCAAAATAACATTTTACATAGTGCTACTTTCACTGACAAATATATATTATATTATTCACAACCAGACTTTTTAGTTTCAATTATATTTATTTGACAACAATGCCAGCTCCCAGATCCAAGGGGCAGATCTCGGCATTCTTTACTATTATTACTGTTGTCATTAGTATTAACTTTTACTGCTCTGCCATTAAATGAGAAATAAATCATTATAAGATTCAAAATATCTTTTTTTAGGCACATAAGTTTCTTTTTTCCTCTTTATATGCAGAGCTTTAAAAATGAGTCAATTTAAGCAGACTGAAAAACCAGATTAGAGTACAAATTTAAAAGGAGATTATGAATTGCACAAAGGTATGGGCATAAAAAAATAATTCTGTAGTGGTCAAACACGTTAATGATGAATAATGAATGAGACATGAATATTTGTTAGAATGTGAAATTTGAGGCACCAAAAACAATGCATCATAGAAAAAAATAGAGACAGAGTTATTGCTATACATAATTCACCAAACTAAGAGACATTAAAAAAAAATACTAATTTTTATGAAGCAGATTGTTTCTGATGCCCACTGCTGCACAACTAAAACTCATGAAAACAGTATTAAGGAAAACACATACATACACTACTCCAAGTGCTATCAGAGGAGGACTTTGTATATTTCATCCATCGATATTCACCGAGCATCCAAAATATATAGGGAGGTACGAGAGGTGCATAATAGATGCTCAGTTGAATGGTTTCCAATTTCTTGGCAATGTACGAACTCTAGTTTATATACATCATCTCATTTAACCGTCACTATAACCATATGAATTAGTCACTGTAGTTATTTACTATCCTTATTTTATATATGAGGGATCAGTTTCAGAAGGATAAGTAATCTACATAAGGTCAGACAATAAGTGGCAGAGCTTCGATTTAAATATAGAATTGTCTCTTAAACCTAAGCCCTTTACGTCCTCTTACAAAAAAAGTGGTATTTCATTCCACAAACCAGATCTTAAATTCCTAACTGATGGAATTTTTAAATTTGAGAACTGTAAAAATGTTTCTATTTGATTTTTCAAAACAAAACTATGGCAATGGAGCTTATTGTCAGGATCCAGACCCCTATTCATCAGATACCTCAGAAATTCGTGTTTGATTCCCAAAAAGAGCCACTCGGGTTTCAGAATTGAGCATGTCTGGTTTTGGTACACGCTTGTTTCTACTACAGTGCCACTTAAAAGTGCATGTCCCTGACTTGGCCTTCAGCAGGAGCATGAGCTACGTGCTTACCTGTTCCTGGTGTTGGGCACGGTTCACAAGGTTTGTTCCAGGCTTTGCCCACATTGTATGTGCAGCAGCACATCCTCTTTGTCACATTAAAAGGCAACTCATTTTCACAAGTGGTTCCATTGTAGCTCCGGTAGCAAAAGCTTTTTCTCATGTCTACATGTTGAAAAACAAATAAGCTGACCAATCATATCAGCAAGCAGCTGATAATGAAGCCTACACACCCGAAGACCCCAAACTCTCTCCATTAACACAACTTGGAAAAGTTTCTCAGTCATTTGGAAGTATCTTAAAATTATGAAGTTGAACATAAATCATTTTTTAGATTAGCATCTCTCCTGTTCTTAAAAAAGGGATGTCGTTTATAATTTTTTGGGGCAACAAAGTTGGATATTCGTTTCTCCACTGAAAGGCATTTTAAAAATGCAGTACATATTAAATTTGAAATGTTCTCATTTGTAAAGCAATGTTCACTGTATATGAATGAAAAATTAAAATTACTTAATAATGTGTAATTGTAACATTTGATGAAATTTTTCTACCTCAAACTCATGCTTTTAGAATGTAACTATATAATTTGTTTCTCAAAAATTTAAGACTAGTTAACATACAATATTATATTAGTTTCAGGTGTACAACTTAGTGATTTACATTTATGTACCTTATAATGTGATCGCCACGATATGTCTAGTAACCACCTGTCACCATACAAAGTTATTAAGATATTATCGACTGTATTCCTTGTGCTGTATTATATTCCTGTGACTTACTTATTTTTATATGGAATTAAAGGGTAACAAAAAATGTAACTATACAGCCAATGTTTAAAAACATAATACAGAACCAGAAGTTTGTAAGACTTTGAAATACATAATCATTCATAAAGACTTAATTTTCAAACTTTACGAACAATAAATGAGACATGATTACCTTATGTGGGAAGCCAACAACCGTGACCTAATTAACATCAGAGACCTTTACCTACCCATGCAGTTATGGCCTCCATTGACCTGCATGTATTCAGGTGGGCAAATGCAGGTGTAATTTCCCAGGGTGTTGTAGCAGGTCCCTGGCCCACACACTCCAGGATGTGCAAAACACTCATCAATATCTAAATTAGGCAAGAATATCCATTAATTAAGATATTTTCCTATGAAATTCATATTATTTAGACTATGTAGAGTATCAGATTCCCCAAATCTATATTTTCATAAAGTTCAGAATTTAAAGCAATTACCTAGAAAATACTCCAAAATATGCATTTATATGACACAAAGTGTGTCTTTATGTAAAAGAAAAAACAGCAATACTCAAAAATAAAAATGATTAAAAGAAATTATTCCAAAGAGACAAAAAATAACTTAAATGGTACGTATTTTTTTTTTTTATTTAAATTTCATATTCTTCAAGTGGAACTGCTGTAGAGCCTGCTTTCCTCATGTCATTTAAACCAAATTTTAGGGCCAACTTTAAGCTGAATCCATTTAGGAAACCCTTTATGTTCATAGTTCCTGTCAAATTAGTACTCAAGAGATTCTAGAAGCAGTGTAGCTGCTGGTTGTTTTCCTTATTAAATCATATTTCTTCCAGATGCATTTATCTAACACGTTCCAAAAGAAGGCTTATAATGGAAATGTTTACAAATTTAATGTTCATTGTTAGAAGCTTTCATTCATTTTATAAATAAATATTGAGATTTACTGTAAGGTAGGACTTGTAGCTATAAAGATGAATAAGCTGTGGGCCTTTTCTCAAGAAACTCCCCATCTAGTGGGGAGACAGGCCCTAAAAGTATGACTGTTGATAACGGGGTGGTGGGGGGTATGGAAGCACGAACAGCATCTGAGTAACCTTTGAAATTCTTCATTACTGGAAAATATTAACTTAGTAGTCTTAGTCAAGCTTACCTCTTTTCTCTATGTAAAATAAAATCCTTGTCAATATTTGAATAATAACTTATTAGATAGTGGATGTTTCCATCCTATTCCAGCTTTCTCTATTTATATTTAATCAACTCACTTACTCAGAGAAAACAATAGTAAATTATAGCAAATGAGCTGCAAATTAATGTATCAGTAGCGTTGATATAAAAAGAAAAAGCTACAAATTCCTCTCAACAGATCCTTTGATAGAATATGAGGATGAAGCCTTTTCCCGGGCGCGATGGGGAATTTTGTTTTAAATAGCGCTGATCTGATCGTTTGTTTTAGGAAAAATCCACTTCACCTTCACAGATGCGGGTTTCCTCGCTGAGGTAGTAGCCCTGAGGGCACTCGCACTGGAAGCTCCCAAAAGTGTTGATGCAGTTTCCCCCTTGGCAGAGACCTGGTAACTCCTGGCATTCATCGATATCTGCACAAGGGGAGACAACTCACTTACAATGAAGACCATCATGAAAGACAAGTGTTAGCGTTAGCATTTACAAACGCGTGATCCTGTAAGACCCGCAGACATCCACACAGCCACGTGAATGCACATACTAAAACAGTAGGTTTACCCTGAGCATAGATTTTCCTGGCTTTGTCGAGGAACTTTGCTACAATCTGAGAAGAGTAATTAGAGCAATTTGGGGACAATTAAAGATGGGGGATAAAGGTAAAGAGAGTTTCTCTGCAGAACAATCAGACATCGGATCACTGCAATGGGCCATACATATCTTTCTGACTTAGAAGTTGTGTCTTAGAATCTTGGTGATTGACTGTAATTTTGCAAAATAATCTTGGAATTCCTCCACACTAACTTTTCTACCAGTGTTTCTCTTTACTTTGTTTAAATCTGGGGTGACAATTTGAGCTATACTCACCTTCTAAGATGATTGTGATGGGGTTAGGTCTGAAGCCCTCACCTCCAGGACACAGGGTGTAATATTCAGCTATGAAATGATGGAAAAGAAGAGATTTGATAACCGTGTCCAAGTGGCTGAGACAATGAACAAGTATTCAGCAATTGCCAGGCTCAAGACACATATCCTAAGGGATGTATCTACATTTTCTTTCAAATACATTTGAAAGTATATTACATTTTACATGAAACGAGATCATTACTTCATAAATTATATAGATGTAATAACAAAAACTATTTGTTTTAAATTAAAAAACTCCTTTGCACGTAATTTATATCACAACTTTTTGGCTAGGAAATGTAAACTCAAAGACAATTCAAAAGTTTCATCTATGTCCATATCAGAACTTACATTTCGACTTAAGGCATAATACCCTTGACTCCAAGAATAAAACACAGCTGTGAACCTGAACTAAAACAACTTCTGAGAAGAACCTGGAATGGTCTAATTTATCTGTGATATCATGAAGAATTGAAATTATCACCACGCACATTGAATTGTGATTTAAGATTGTTTTTACCTTTATCGAATTATGAAAAAACAATAAGAATAACTCAAATTCCTTTTACATAAAACACTCTTGGCTGGTTCCAGCATAATCAAGGAAACTCAAAATTTTGGCCCTCATTAGTACTCCCGTCCCCAGCACAAGACTAAAATGGCGACGAGTCTTCAGCTACCGGAGTTTGTTCCCTTCCTCTCCTTCAGCTCCATACTCACTGCTATTGACAGGGGGGCACGTCTCACAGGGGTTGCCCCAGGCCTTCCCAAGAGAGCAGCAGCAGGAGGAGCGACTGACGCCCACCCCGATCTCCGTGTTGCAGGACAGACTCCCGTCTCCTCGAGGGCCGAACTTCAGGTAGCAGTTGCCCACGCGGTTGTCTGCGGAGCAACACAGGAGCTTATAGGCGCCCTTGCCGTAGTAAACATTCCTCTTTCAGAGAGAGGTTACTCAAATGATAAAATTCAAATAATTGTACATTAAAAAAAAGGGTTGTTTTAATCCCAGTACAAAACAATCTTTGCACAGTGAAACAACCTTACTAGAAATTTTAGTAAGAATTTAATCCTTACTAACTCAAAGTTTTATTCCTTATTTTCTTGGTTTTGAACAGTCCTGCGAAAGCAATTAACTGCTTGCCGGCTGTTATGCATGAACCTGAAATGCATCCATTTTGTAAAAACTGATTCTACATTTCAAACACGTCTCTACCAATAGGTTCTAGCTTATCATTCCCTTTTCTTTTTTAAAGCAAGGCAACTCTTGGTCGACCTCACAGGTTGCAAGGACCTTGTCAGTTTACAATCCCTTATTTTTTATTTTTTACACCTACGGCACCTGGTCTTCCCAGGTGTCTCCCATCCCAGTGACTAACCAGGCCCAACCCTGCTTAGCTTTCAAGATCAGACATTGGGCTTCTTTGGGGTGGTATGGCCATAGACACTTACTATTACTTTTGTTTCTCTTCTTGTTCTTGCATCATTAAAACACAACACTGAAGAAATTTTTGAAAACTCTGACAGCTCATAATTTTGTGGACCAGAAAACAGCTATTTTCTTTCCTCCACAAACGGAAAATATTTTCATTTTAAAATTTATCAATACCTATTAGAATCATCGATCCGATCATTTTCTTTTATTTCTAAATCACATATTTCCTTCCTATGACCCTGCCTTCATCATTTGTCTACTTCAGAACTATATCAATTAAATTTTGGATGTGGAAGAATATAAGAACCTGGGACGATTCAGGTACTTGTCAAATACTGCATGTTGAGCTTCTTCTTATTGACCTACAGACAAGAATACCACATTTCCTTTGTCTATAGAAATATATATTGTTCACTCATTCTTTGTTGAATTAGAAAAATTTCCCCCAGGATATTGGCCTCTGAAGACTCACGCCTGACATTTTGCTTACAGCATCAATTTAACCATCGTCTTCAGAATCTAGACTAGAAGTACTGGCTTCTGCTGCATTCATCTTCTGAAACATCTAACAAGAGTAAAACGTTCCCCCTGTCAATTTCCTTCTCTTTGCCATTATGGCCAGAAGTGAAAACTTCTGAATTCTCAATTGTGTTCAATAATTGTTCAAAGAAGAAACCAAATATACTGTCTCCAGTCATTTTTATACCTGCCTGAAGGATGACGTAATCCCTTGGGCAACATGGCAAGAAAACGGAAGGGTGAAGCAACAGTGACATTTTCACTGTCGTGTCATCCTTCTAGGTGATGCCACCATTTTCCACATTCTGGTTATATTCATCTTTGTTTTTAGCATCATTGGGCATAACTAATGAGTAATGATAAAACAAAACCTAGGATAACAAAATGGTTGAGACAAAGGAAAAATAAAATAAGATCACTGACATCTCTGAATGTATATTAGACTTATAAAAGGGTAGGGTGGACCCTTATGGCAATTTGTGAGATAGGCCGAGTCTTTGTTCTTTGGAAAATCTCTAAGAAAGATTAAAGCCACAGAGTATTGATCCATGTAACAGTTAGAACTGCTCTGAGAAACTCAAAAATGAGGTTGACTACATGCTGACGAGTGATCGGAGGACTGTAGGGCGTTCTCTGCAGGGCTGTCGCTGTCCTCCTGGTCTACACTTCCACCAGCAGAACAGAGGGACCTTTGAGGTACATGAAACAAACTCACCACATTATCCAGGTTTCGTAATTTTTGCCAGCCTATTAGCTATAAAGTGGTATTTATATAATTGTTTTAATTTTTATTTCTTGAATTTTACTGCATATCTGAAGGCGAGAACCATGTTGTGATCTGGGCTATTGCTCCTTCTCTGCCTCCTTTCCTCATCCTCAGTCGCCATCCCACTCCTGCTACACAGTCTCATTGCTGTGTCTACAACACCGGCATTCTCTTGCCACGGGCCCTTTGCACTGGCTGCTCCTTTTCATTGGAGGCTTCTCCTCTCGGAGGTCTATTTGGCTTGCTCCCACAGCACTTTTTCTCTAAGCACCTCCAATGTCAGAATCCGTTCTTGCTATATCTGTCTCCCTGCCACCAGAACGTAAACACATTTGCTTACTCTGTTGCGTCTCCAACCCTTAGAATAGGAGGCACTCAATATTTAGTGAACAAATGACTTTGAATGAAAAAGTGAGAACTTGGAGTAGCCATAAGCCATAACTCAACATATTCTCTGAAATTGGAAAATAACATAAAAATTGTGTATAAATCACAGTGGCGAACATTCCCTCCGCATACTGCAGGTCCATAGGAAAGCTGATGCTGAAGACAGCAGGCAGATTTGTACCGAAGCAAAAATTTTCCTTCCTTCCTTCCTTCCTTCCTTCCTTCCTTCCTTCCTTCCTTCCTTCCTTCCTCCCTCCCTCCTTCCTCTTTCTTCCTTCCTTCCTTCCTTCCTTCCTTCCTTCCTTCCTTCCTTCCTTCCTTCCTTCCTTCCTTCCTTCCTTCTTTCTTTTCTCTCTCTCTCTCTCTTTTCTTTCTTTCCTTTTCTTTCTCTTTCTTTCTCTCTCTTTCTCTCTCTCTCTCTTTCCCTCCCTCTTCGCTCCCTCTTCCCTCCCTCTGCCCTCTCCCTCCTCTCTCTCCTCTCCTCTCCTCTGCTCTCCTCTCCTCTCTCTCCTTCTTTCTTTTTTCTGTATTCTGCCAGGAAATTCTTCAGATCATTTACTCATCGAAGTAAATGCTCACCACAGTGCAGAAATAGGGCAGATGGCAAAAGCTGGACAATTATTTTTGAAAGATCGAAGATGTCAGGAATATAGGAGTGCTGATGAGAGATTCTTAACCTTTATTACTGCCTTTCCTGCTTCTCCCCAATCTCACAACTTGCTCCACTCCAATGACTTCAGAAATCCAGTTCTCCAATTCTTCTCCTCTCATTACTTCATTTATTACTACCTGACCCTTCTTATAGCAAAGTGAAATGTATAGACCATTAGCTCTACCACTTTGGGCTGTCCTGGCCATTGCAGTGGACAGGGGGCCAGGCAATTTGGGATTGTGCCTTGGCTCCACCGTTTGCAAGCTCTGAGACCTTGAACAAAGCACGGCACCTCTCCAAGCCATGATAAAAATGATCATATGATTTGGTAATCTAGAGTTTCTTCAGGGAAAGAACTGTTCTGTTTGCAGATTAACTGGAGCAAATACTCATTATAGTTCATTACCAAGAGAGTTTGACTATTCTACTCTATATAATTCTACTTGTTTGTTTCAGATAGCTTTTACTCACCCACACAACCCACACCAGTGGGGTTCAGCTGGAAATCAGGTGGGCAGTTACACTCATAGCGACCAGGTGTGTTGACACATAGGCCATTTACACAGTTTATGGGATCTGCACATTCATCAATATCTAGGGAAAACAATTAAAATGCCCACATTAAGATCTTTACATTCTCTATGCATACTGCTGTTCCAAAGAATTCGGTCAACTTCTTGCAAGTTAGTAGATGATAGATCATTATGAAGGATTTAGCAAAATGAAATAAAGATTAAACCTTTGTATAAACCTTTATAAATATCACACAATCATGTGGTATTTATGATAATGTCATTTAACATTCTTAATAGACAAATACTAATTAAATGTTGGAATTCTGAGGAAAACATGTCACTATTTGCTTAACTAAAATTTTATATATATGTGTGTATACATATTTATGTATGTATGCATGCAAATACAAAAATATATACAGAAATACTTTCCTAGTCTCATGTTAGATATTTCATATTAGGTTGTTTATATAAAAATGGGTCAATTCCATAGTTAAAAATAAATGTATCAGAATGTAATTTTCTGTTTCAAAAAATGCATAACCCAGAGCATAGTTTAGCTAAGCAGAAATGTGAAGAATTTAGTACAAAATATTCATTCCAACTAATAAGAACATAATTGAGCCCTTAACTGGCCATACCTGTACAGTTCCCTCCTGTTCTGTCCAATTCATAACCATCATCACAGATACAATGAAACATTCCAGGCAAATTATTACATGTTCCAAAGACACAAATATTTTGGAAGGAGCATTCATCAATATCTGAAAATTTAAAAAAGACATTAATCTCTTGTTTACAAGGACTTAAAATTTTTAATTTAACGTATAACATTATGAATTTTTCTATCTCCTCAGATGTTTTTAGGAAGTAAAATAATTTCTTTTTTCTTTGACCAGGTAAGTCATGTAAATGACAAGCAACTAATGTTTATATATTATACAAAATATAAAGAATTATTTTATTTTATTTACAGTATTTTAACTACCTTTGGTTATAATATACACAAAGAAAAAGAACTCACCTAAGGCATAAAAAAAATTGTCAAAGGAATGAAGTTACAAAAACCAATTCAAAGATATTTCTTTGAGAAAAAGTAATATTTATTGAAAATGTGTTTTAGAAAAAGTAATATCTATTGAAAATGTATTTTAGTAATATTTATTGAAAATGTATTTTAGAGGGAGACGGAACACACTAGGAAAGGCTGCAGCCCTGTGGAACTTAGGAGGTAAAGAGATAAGACAGTACGCCCCAGAGGGAGGGGCAGGTTTCCAGCCAGGAATGCTGTAACCCAATTCAAAGATTTCAATAATTTAGTGCAAACAGAAGATGTTTTTAAACATCTACAACATACAAAACATACAACATAATATTTTGAATATTAAAGACATCGAAATGATTTAAATTTAACTTTTTAAAAATGTCTTTATTCTATAGTCTGACCTCTTATCATAGTCAGTTATAAATAGGGAAGTAATTTTCTTTCTAAGAGCATGCAATAATATCATCCATTGCCCCACATTCTTATAAATCTCATTAAAATAACTCTATTGAAGTCAGAAATTTAATTTATGAAACTCTTCCATGAGGCTCTAACTCAAAGTCAGTAAATAAGAAATCATCCCTCATTCACATGAAAATGAAGGCATATGTGTGTGTGTACAGCTGTAGAAGTAATATATATTTCCCCTCATGGCAAGAGGGTGTACATTTCGTCCACAAATTACCCTACGTTCTGAGAATGCAGCCCAGGCATGTCATCTTAGGCTAGACTAGGTTAGTCAACCTAAAGTGTTATCATGAGGCGGTTACACCTACCTTAAGTCTAAAAGAGTCTTCAATCATGATCATTAAAATAATGAATTTCAATTATCTCAGATTTAAAGTATGGTTCAAATTGTGTTTAAAAGTTTAACTGATGTGTAAAGGTGTCTCTTCTTGTGTTGAGGAAATAAAGTTATTCTCTTTATATAAATTGAATAAAGGCTAATTAAGCTAGTTTATCATTTAATTTTCTTAATCTGAAGAAATTATGTTATCAGCTGAGCATGTATTTTACTTTTAAATGAACTGTATTAGAAATGACTTCTATTTAAATAATGGAATAGCTGTGTAGAATAGGTATTTTAAGAAAATATTGTCTTGTTTTTATAAAATTGACTCATTCTCAGAAATTCAAATACAGAAAAGTTTGGACAGCAAACAGAAAAGATAGAAAACCATACATAAAATAAAAAGCAAAAACGAATCTCTCCAAAATGCTTCTAGCCAGAAAGAATTATCATTGATAAACAACACTTCAAATATTTCTCTATGGATATTCACAAACAGTGTAGCAGAAACCATCTACATGCATCAGATTGATTTTTTAAAATCCTGACAGTTTCTGAAATACTTTCTCAATTTAAGAACTGATTTGAAAAATAACACTAAAAATTTATCATCCTTTGGTTTTATATTAAAATTCAAATATAATTTTTAGATAGTATTAATGGAAACTGTACAATAAGAAAATTAGCATTCATATATGCTTTCAACTCATTTTTGTTATTTATATTATTTTCACTTTTTAAATGTTTATGGTCTTTACCATAATATCTACACCATTTAATACTAGTTCTTTACTTAAAGGAATCAATATGTTTTAACTGCGACTTCTTCATTTACTTCTTGATTGGCTGTATTTCATTGCTGGTGTGTTTCCCTCCCCCCTCCCTTCCCCCGCCCCGCAAGAAGGGAGAGCCTACAGGTGTTTTTATTCTGAATTATTTCATATGTGAGAATACACTTACTGCCTTTATAATTAACTGCTGAGGTATAACATTCTTCAGTCGCACCTGTCCTCAGAACTTTCTGGGCATTGTTCTAGTGTCTTTTGGTACTGAGTGGTTTTGTTCATGACTTGCCTTTTCTATCTAGCATCTGAAGAATTCTTTGCTGTGACTTAAGTCAAAAAAAGTAGTAAGGCTAAGTCTTTGTCTTACGATTTACCTTTTCTTGTACATTCAATTCTTTCTTGTATTTCAGGAAAATGTTTGGTTATTTAGTATTTTTTTTCTATTCAATTTCTTGGGGGCTCTCCACTTCAAAGACACTGATTATACTTATTTTTGGTCTTTCTCTTTTCTCTCACAGTGTTAATTTCTTTCCTCCCTCTTTTTTGTTCACCATGATTATCTCAAGTCCATTCTCTATACTAGTAATTACATTTTCAGCTATCTCTACAGTCCTTGATGTTTCTATTTAATAGATTTCCAATTTTTCTGTACTGTCCCCATTTTTTGCTTCTCTTGACTCTGTGATCTCTCTGTCTTTTGTCTTTTTCTGTTTTTATAATCTTTTTGAACTTGTTCAATTATATTTTATTAAGGTTATTTTGAGAAATTTGCTTGTGTCCTTGGGTAATTTTCTTCTCCTCTAGGTTGGTTCTTTATCTGCTTTTTGAATGTTCTTTTTGTTGTTGTTTTCACAGGACGCCTGCACAGCTGCATGGTTCCTTCCCAGTTTGCATACACATTCCGTGGTTCTTCCTCTAAGAGTTTTTTCTACAATCCGACACAGTGTAGATGGATATTCTTGACAGCCTCCTCCTTAATCTGCGCTTTATTTGGAAGGCGGCTTGGGGTGCGAGTTTCATTAAAGCTTCTGATCTGTAGTCCAAATTTTCCTTAGGTAGGAGGAGGAGGGGAACAGTTTCCTAAGGTAGGTAGGTGGATCAGGAGAAATGTGAATGGGAAGAGCTACACTGGGCCCTTTGTGGATGAACCTGCCTTTGTGCTCTCTTCAAGCATCACACTAAGCAGCCTGTGTCTAGGTTCAGTCCACGTGACACGTAGTCCACACCTGTCTTTGAGGAGGTCCCTGCAGGATTTGTACTCTCCCATTTCGGTGGGGAATACTGGGACATGCCTAACTCCAGCAATTTTTTGGACTCTATCGAAATTGAGAATTTGTGGTGAGAAGTTGATATTAAGTGGAAAATGTTCATCAGAGGGTCAATTCAGAGGGGTATATATTTATAATAAGATGGTAAGACATTGAGGAATTAAATCAGTAAATTTAGTAGAAACTGTCTAAATGAAGCAGATCTTACAGGAATAGGAAGACAAACATAAGGAGAAACAGGCAGAACCATAAAAGTACATTTTGGAGATCTCAAAAGTTGGCATTTAGCTAAACGGAGCAGAGGGTTTAACTGAAGATGAACTACATCTATGCTACTCTCGATAGCTCATTAGCCCTGGCAATTGGGATTTCTCTTGGTGGTAATGACATATTATGAGAAGGTCAACAAGTAAAAGAAGTACACTAAATAGAAATAACTTAGAATCAACTTAGGGGAGGTACGGGCGAAGTTTCAGAAGGGCCTAGGCCACAGATAAAGGAACAGAATTATGAAGGGGAAATTCTGTCTTATATATAAAGAACTAATTTCAAAATTTTATGTTGGCAGAAGTGTTTGGCTACTGCTTACTGTTCCCTTTCCCACTAACTCTTGTCAAGCTGACATGGGTAATAAATCATGTAATTCCATAACCACACTGACTCAAATTTTCTACTAGCTGGCTTCAGTGCTTAGAAGAAACCAGGACGGGGGAAAAAAACAAAGCTCACTCTACAGCTGCCTTGTGTAAAGTAGATTATATTCTACCCAATCTAGCAGGCCAGTGTCAAATGCTTTCGGTTTCTAGTATCATCTTCCCCTGAGCCTACTATTCATTCTCTTATCTGATTCTCTTCAAAATAGATTAATATTAATGGAAAATTTCACAATCTTTAAGGCACACTTTCTTTCTTCAGTGCCCCTTCTGTTAGTGGGTCAGAGTTAGGTTCTACTCCAAGCCAACCCAGATTGTATAATTTGGTTTTGTTGGGTTGCTTCTGGTGAATGGTGTGTGTGTGTATACATATGTGTGTGTGTGTGTGTGTGTGGGTGGGTATGTGCTGGTATTTACTGTTTCTGTTCATTTGATTAGACACTAGTATAAGGAGAGCTTGTAAACTGATTTCATTTTGTAATCTTTGCCCAGCAGTTAGCGTGAGTTATCTTCTTAAAAGGTGTTCTATGAATCACTAATTTTGTTATAGCCTACAGTTTATGAGTTGTTTTTAATATTTTTCTTTTCTTCGTTTACATACTAATGCATTCCCTATGAACATAATGATGGCCCGAATGATATGTAATATAAACTGAGTCTGTAATTTAAAAGAAAATCCAAAGTCTTTTTCTTGGAAAGATAACTAGTCACAAAGTCTCATTTCTAGGAAAGGGTGGTGATGTCATAGCTTAGAGGAAGGAGACATTGCTATCAGGCAAAAGGTGCAGTCCTTGATGAGTCCCTGAAGAGGACTGCTAGTCGCAGACATAAAGGCAGCAGACCAAAACATGATAGTAAATGCCAAAAATGAGCTACTTAGATTTTGATAAACACGTTCAATGGCAGTGACTGGAGTAAGTAGTATATCATATTTTAAAAGCGGGATAGCTTTTCCACATGTCATTCATTTAGTGATAAAAAAAGAAATGGTTAAAAAAAAAAAAAAGAATGAGCCAAACTTCCAACTATTGGCTCGTGGCCAGGAAAACTTCATAAGAGATGAAAGCCGCCTTCCTCATTATTCATTCGGCAAAATAATCCACGCTTAAACGAATGACTTTTTTATGTGCAGCATGTGCTGTGTATTCTGCTTCCAGGCGGAGCCTGTTCCAGCCCTTTTTGTGGTTCCATTCGCTGTCGTTGATCCAACTTGGAAATGAGTTGGAATCCTGGTGACCCACCTTGGCAGGATCTGCTGTCCGAGGCTGGAGTGAAGCCCATCTCGCACTCGCAGCGATATGCACCCGGGACGTTGAGGCATTGTCCATTCTCACAGAGATTTATGTTTTCTGCACACTCATCGACATCTGGGGGAGAAACAAATTACCTCTTTTAAGTTCCAAATTTCATGACACATTTTTTCCTTGCTCTCTAACGAAATCCACTTTACTGGCTTAAATTAGTGTTCATTAACATGGAACAACAATTAATCATAGTCACCTAAATAAGGGTATACAACTTGATAGTGGACTATGTAACCTACACCCTAACATTAAATTGGAACACGGTTAACAGGAGGAACAGGGGTCTCGCATTTGTCTTAGTCCTCTTTAACGCCAAGTTGTTGCATCACTGTTATACCAACATCATTTAGATATGACCAAGAATCCTGGTATGAATCTTAAAATGGTGTTAATTCACTTGAAAACATTATGGTATTAGAAGAAATAACTCGTCTTTCACCGTTCAAGTATTTTTAAGCAAATTTGGGACACTGTGGGAATGAGGGAAGTTTCTTTCACGGCATTATAATCTTATTAAAATATTCCTAATCTTAATCACGCAAATGGGCATTATTCATAGACCATACAATTTATTTAATTCCATCTAATGGAAAGGAGAGGGAGAGCAGAAACCGATATTTATTGAGGGCCTAATACTTGCCAGGTAGTGTGCTAGTTGTTTGACATGCACGTTTTCAGTTAGTTCACCAATCCTG
The DNA here is from genome assembly GCA_003508835.1 of Eonycteris spelaea. NCBI lineage: Eukaryota > Metazoa > Chordata > Mammalia > Chiroptera > Pteropodidae > Eonycteris > Eonycteris spelaea. Next base: position 2,314,387 of record PUFA01000175.1, read on the forward strand.
AGAGGTTCAGAAAAGGAAGAACAGAAGCTAAGAGCAGCCAGCTGAGCTGCGGGAGTCACAGAAAGTTAATCTGCAGCTGAGCCAGGATCTAAGTACGGCCGTGTCCGGCAAAGCCATGCCCTCACACCACAGTGCACAGAAATACTAAGAAAAATGCAATATCCAAGATTTTAAAAATACTAATACTTTAAAATTGAATAGGCACATTTTCTTAAAGACGTATTTGAAAATGATGAGTTTGTGTTTTTAATGTCGATAATTAGAAAAAGAATTTGTCTACCTTTTAATTATGGGTTTAAAGTATATACTGAAATTCAACTGAAAAACACCTATCTTACAAACAAAAAATCATGCTTTACATCCAGCAAGATGATCTAGTCTCACGTATGAATATAATGAGTGGATCTTTTATCCGTAAGGAATGTGGAATGCATAGCAGCTAAGTATCAGTGAACATTTAGTGCTTATGATGTGTTTTTCTAAGCTCTTTATTGCATCATTCCATTTAGTCCTTTCAATACCACGTGATAAGCTTAGTTTTTAATAAGCACATTAAACAGCAGTTCTTGGGTAGGTCATATATCACATCTTAAGAAGCTGAATAGTTTTCCCACATATTATTCATTTAGTGGTTTAAAAGAAAAAAATAGTATTATTATTGTTATTATTACTATGTCCATTTTAAAATAGGGAAACTAACACTATAGAGGTTAAGTAATTTACTTCAGGCTACACAGCCAGTAAGCAGCACAGGCAAGATCTGAGTCCCCGTGGTCTGATTCAGACAGAGCCTATATTTTTGGCTAATGTGTTAATAAATAAATAAGAGAAAATGATAGTTATTAACAGTAAAGGATAGTAATAAATGTCATTATTTTAAAACTTCTACCAATGTCTTGGAAAATTTTTCAGGTTTTTGTGTTTAATGTAAGAGAAACATATATATTCACTTATAAGTTTTTAAACAGAACTAGTGATTTCGGCCTTCTTTAACTACAGTTTTCTTCAAATAAGGAAAGCATATAGAGTCTTCCAGAAAACCATGCCAGAACACGCTCAAGATTCTCACCCACCTGAGCAGGTAAAGCCATCTCCAGTGAACCCTTCCGAACAGGCACATCGGTAGGAGCCTGGGGTATTGACACACTGAGCGTTGACACTACACTGGTGGGTCCCATTGGAACACTCGTCCAGATCTCCATGCCAAGAGAATATAGCAATAAAGTTCAGAAACAAAAATGGAACATTTAAACACTCAGAAACAGAACACTGGCCAAGTGAATGTGTTTTAATTCACCTCTAAGGTCACAGTTCTAATTCTCTAAGATGTCAGACCTATGATCCAAAACGTTCATGCCACAGACATAGGGCAAAAAGTATTAATTCAAGCATTTGGTGAGGTATACAATCAACTAGCTTTATAACAGCTGAAAGAAAACCAGGGCTAGATTTCCTTCTGACTTCTACTAAGGGCGGATTTCATCCCCGGTTCCCTTCTCACGAAAAAGAAAAGCATCATTTTCTAAGATATTACTGAATTACAGAACAGGAAAATTAGCATAGATTTTTAAAGTTTATTTTATAGATGAGGAAACAGAGATGATTCTTGACCTCATGGAGTCCATTGTCTAGTGGAAAAGACAGACGTTAAACACAAAAAAATTAAATTAAATATTGTTATTATATACCATGAAGAAAAGTTACAAGGTGCAAGGAGAGAAAAAAAAAAAGGACATCTAATTTGATGTGTGGGAACCAAGAAAGCTCTACTAAGGAAGTAATTTTTAGTCAGATCTAAATGATAAGAGCCTGCCTTGCAGAGAGAACAGCACATAGAAAGACACTGAAGAGGAAAAGAGCTTGGTATGACAAATTAAAGAAGGTCAGAGTAACAATACACAGTGCAGGAGATAGCGGGTGATGGAAGATGAAGCTAGAGAAACAGTGGGGAGATGCTGTAGTATCTTGTAAACCATGGAAGGAAGCTGAATTTTATTCTAAATTCAATGGATTAAAATGACAACCGTGAAGACATCAGACCCATGGTTTAAAAAGGTCTGGCTGCTGCGTGAAGAATAGAATGTAAGAGGAATAGAGGGGAATGAGCAAACACATGAGGAGGTCGTTTTAGCATCCAGAATGGGGCGGGCAGGTGCGAGATACTGAGAGAGAGAATGCTTGAGACTTGAGCAGGGGAATGGAGATGAAAAGAAGGGATGGATTTGGATGATACTGTGGAGTAGAGATGCCTGAACACAACTGAATCTTTGCTATTGGATGCAGGCTATTTTCCAATAGCTGGGCAGAGTGAAAGATGGTCAAGAAGCACAAAGAAGGGAGGGTAAAAGAACAGTAGTCAAATGGGACTAAGAAAATGGGAATGGAGATATGGCTGAAAAGTTGTGAATTAAGGACAGAGTGATAGCTGGACAAGAAGTGGGTAGTTAGTGGATCTGAAGCCATCACAGAATATTCCTTAGCAAAGTTATTTGAAAAATTTAAATTTTAGAGTCAGCTTGTAATCATTTAACAAGTATAAAACAATTAAATGGATAAGAAAACATATTCAAAGTAACTTTTACTATTGGTAAGAGATTATAAGGCTATTCTTTAATGCCTTCTGCAGGCTTATAAGGTTTAAATGAGCAATCATGGGAGGTCAGTTTAGGTTGAGTTATTTTCTATTGTAAATTGACCTGGATAATTCTTACCAGTTGGAAAAGTTTTCTTGTTAAGGCATGTAAAACACTGAGCATATTAAGCAGCACCGTGCATAGACACCAAGGGCAAAATCCAGTCCTCTGCCTCACAGCTATAATGACTTATTAAACTCTGGCTCAATAATTATAAAACCTGGAGAATGGGAAATGCCTCCCCACACTCCTTTCTTGAATCAGATCTCCTGGAATCCAACAAAACATTTAGATTTTTCTGGAAGAAAAATTCCATTTTCTATTAAGAAGGTGGTATTGACTACTTACTTCAGACTTGGGTTATCTGAAAAAAAAACTTTTCATTCCCTTCATTTATTTCACTGAGTTTTAAATCTCACTGATTACTCTATGAAAAGATTAGGAAAATATATTAGTCATTTTTTATCACATAGTTGTTTGGATTTCTAGCTGCACATCAAATAATTATACTGAAAAACAAATTTAAAAGCAGATGCCAAGGCATAGTGTTGTAATTTGATTGTTTATACCAAGGTTAAAGGAAACTCTTAGACAAGAATATCTTGCAACTAAAGATAGTCTTTGGTTTTCAAGAGACTAAATGAAAGAAAAGAGCATGTTCCTACTCAAGTACGTGAGTTAACAACTGTGTAAAGAAGAACCTCTAAAAATTTTGTATCTTAGTAATTAAAGGTTATTTACATTTGCAAACTCACCAATGCATTTGATACCGTTTCCAATCCAGCCTTCTCTGCAGCTACACTTGAAGCTTCCTGGGACGTTTAGGCATGAGGCATGCATGTCGCAATTGTGGGCACCGATTTCACACTCATCCACGTCTGAGAAACCATAGTTAACATGAGGAAGATAAAATACAAGCTAATTAACTCTACTTTCCAGTATATTTCTTTGTAGGTAAATTTTTAAAGTAAATATGGAAATATCTAAAACTGTCCAGAGAAACATTAATATTATTTTTAATTTTTTTGTAGAGTCCAACAAGATTTGGAAGGTCCTCATTCAAATCAAACAAAACCTTCACCAGAAGCAATTGCTAGCCTTTTTCCAGCAGGAGTGAGATGCAGCAGCTCTTGCTCCCTGACATCCACATGTCAGCCCTTACCCTCCCGAGGGGCCCATCTCTCTTCCTGGGCCCAGACAAAACCCATGTAGAAGGCATCAGATTATAGTGTCAAGAGAAATCTTATTTCCAAAAAGAGATTGCTATTATTTCGTATTAATATTTGTTACATATTTTTCATGAAAATAAGAGCAAGCCTAACTTTTAAAAATAAGCAATAGTGTATTCTCCTTTAAAAACTACATGATCACTTGCCATTTTAGAGTCAATACAATATCTTATAAAGTTTTGAAAGCTATCATTTTAATGTGTGTTTCTATTTATATGAGCATATATAAAAATGTTCACTGGAAATGTTATCTGAGAAATGACTAAAACCTTTTGCACATATATACATATATATTACATATATATTACATACACAGAGATGTATGCATCACACACAATGACTGGCTTCACATCAGTAAACATTCACAGCGGTAAACATTCAGAGTACATCTGTTACTTGCCCTTTCCTGAAGTGTCAGCTTAAGCGTCAGGCTTCAGTCTAAGCCATACTCTACTGGCCTTGAGCAAAATACCATACCAGGGCCTTAAATTGAGCAATGAGGAAAGCGTGGTCTAAAGCAATGACCTTGGGACTTCCTAGCTCTGCCCCCTCCTTTATGCAAAAAGCTAAAACCACTCAGTAGAGAAAAGGCACAAGAGATAAAGTAGATGGGGCTAGCAAAGAAAGAAAGTGAAGAGTAAAAAGAGAGGCAATTTGGGTAGAGAGAAGAGTAAACGAAAAGAAAAGAGAGAAGAGAGGAAAAGATGGAGTACAGAAAAGAAGGAAAGGGTCCTAAATAGAAATCAAGATGAACTTTGGTTAGTTTAGAAGAACTAAAAAAGCAGCAGCAACTGCGATCCCTTTGGGTCTTTTGGTGCTTCTTCCTTATGTATGTCTCACATTTGTGCGGCTGTCTGTCCTACAAAAAAGCGAACATTGCTGCAAGAGTCACCAGGAGCACAGCAGAACCTTGGGGACCAGACTCCACATCCACTCTCTCACCCTGTCTGAACCATAGCCGACCCGCGGCGGGGTCACAGCCTGGCGTGGGTAACAGTCTAAAAGGTGCCAGCAAACACACGATGGTAAAGGTTGGCCTCTGAAATGTAAGAAGCCGAAACGCAAAGGATACAAAATTGAGACCTACCTGTACATCCTGTGGTCCCCTTCTTCACTGAATAACCCAGCTGACAATGGCAAATAAAGGATCCCTTGGTGTTCTCACATTCCCCAAACATGCAGATGTTTGAGTTTAAGTCACACTCATTCACATCTAGAAAATTTATTTTCAACACCTCGGTTAATACTTGCTTATCCTAGCAATTCGAAAGCTATCTTTTAAACTGAATAACGTAATGCTGAAATACACAAATAAATTTAAAAATATAATCTATTTGCAAGATACAGTATTGCAGATAAATGCACTGTCTTTATTCTTTCAAAAGAATTCTATTCAGCTTTGACGTCTTCAAATACAATGGTTTGAGTTTTTTAAATATGTGAAAAGGCCTCTTCTTTTGTTAATATGTGTGTGCATAAATATGCGTACATTTGTGTGTGCATCGGTGTACATAAATATTTATGCTGTTTCTGTGGTACCCACCAATGCATGTTTTCATGTCCATTGATGCCATGAAGCCATCATAGCACAACAGCGATACTCTCCAGGAATGTTGGTACACTGGCCACCATCACAGATATCGGGATTATTTTCACATTCATCAATATCTGATGATACAAAATTAACATCAAATGAAAATGAGGATGGCTTTCATTAAACTCAAATATATTTTTTCCATCCATTTCCACTCAAAGTATCTGCAGTCGGATTTGTAAGGTAAAATTGATTAGATACACGAAGTCCGTGTATTTTCCTTTCCGTACCTGCACACGATCTCCCATCTGGCATCAGGGCGTAACCTTCGCTGCAGCTGCATTCGTAGCTTCCTTCTGAATTGGTGCACTGGGTGTCACAGCCTCCGTTCATTATCATACATTCGTCAATATCTGTGAACACAACATTGTAACCACATTACTCGAGCAGAGCTACGTCCTTAAAAAAAAAAAAAGAAGATAAAGAGCTTTTCTTCTTTTGAAACTGATAATGCTTAAATATTTTGGAGTTTTCTCTCCACTATTTGTGATGATTTATCATTACACCATTATTTTTTAAGTTCCTTTCATTTCCTTTTAGACAGAGTTCCATTTGACATTTAGCTCCAGTAATCTAAGATTAAAGAACTCAGAAATATAAAATCTATGGAGTTTAGGGAGTTTTCTATGATAAAACCAGAGATTCCTCTGTAAAACCACCAAACCATGGCACCTTAGAGATCTGCCCTCATTCTTAGATTCATTTTTATGACAAAGGACTCCTATCGACTTGATCATATTTCAGTACCAGAAGTTATCTTAGGCTGGTTTGAGATACACAATTTCCAGCCCTGCTGGGCCTACCCTTACCTGTACAGCCCTGCCGGTCTGGTGTGGCCTGGTAACCAGGATCGCAGGAACACTGATAAGTTCCAATCATGTTCACGCATTTTCCATTTCTACATAGGTTGTCACTCAGAGAGCACTCATTAATATCTATGAAAAGATACACAGAATTAATGTTTCATGAAATCACAACAGCACTTAAACCACTAGAGCCACAGTCTGAGAAGGGCTTTGTGTGCTTTGTGGGAGGTATGGGAATCTCAGGGGCATTCAGCGAAATGCTGGAGTCTGTATTTCTCCTATTTCTATCTACAACAGTGCTGTACAGCAGAACTTTCAACGTTGATGGAACTGTTCCATTTTTTTGTGCTGACCAATACGTAGCTCCTATTGAGCACTTGAAACGTGGATAGTATGACTAAGGAATTTAATTTTTAATGTTATTTAATTTTAATTAAATTTAAAGAGCCACATGTGTCCAGTGACTACCACATTAGACCACCCACATGTAGCATTGCCAGAAATGAAGCATGCTAATATTTAATACATGAATTTACATTGGCACACTCAGTTGGTCCTTATCAGACGGTCAAGTGTTACCTAAATAACTCAATGTTTCCTGAGGGAAGTGGCTGGTTCCACAAAACAGAGGGGCTAATTACAGGGCCCTCACTTCTTTAATCTGTTTTCATTATAGTGTATGTGTAGTGTGTCCGGATAGGTTGATCTACATATTACTTTGCCTATTTTAAAATAAACTAACCTCTATAAGATGGGCAGGTGCCTCCAAAAAAACTCTAAAGATGTATGGAATAAACTACTTCTAATAATGAGATCACAAGAGAACAGCAAGAAAATGGTAGTGACACTTTTCTTCATAACAGCTACCTGTCAGACACAATATAAGGTAAAAACAATGACAATATAACCAGACGTAGCAAGAAATTCATCCCAAATTCTCAAAATTAGTAAGACTGTGTGACATATGGGACTTATCGATCAGTTAATTTTATTAAAATATGTAAAAATGTAGTTCTTATTTTATTGTAACATTGTCCTTTGAGGGGTACTTTTGTTCAGATGTTAAGATCCATGAAAACCAATTAACAAAATAAACTGACCTTAGAAACAGATCTCTGAGTCACTGTTTTACAACCATGAATAAAAGCTTTTTGTACCACTATTAAAATGAAATACAAATATTTAAAACTTTTAAATTCACCTTTTTAAAAATGTCTAGTCTATGATTTAAGATTCATCTAATATATTAGCATATCAATGTAAATAGGGTTTAAAAAATAAATATACTGAGGTGTGCTAAAATTATGTTTTCAAATGGAGGGTTGTGAAGAGCTCTATTTTAAATTGTTTTATTTGCTTATACTTTCAAGAAAGATTTCTGTGAAAAAAATGTTTCCTGGCTAAATCAAAAGCTTTAAAGCCCGTATACCAGAATACAGTAAGCCTGGAGGCCTTCATACATTTACAAAAAGCAGTAGGCTGGAAGGCTTCAAGACTAGCCACTGGTCTTCTTGTGTGGCACCCGACGCTGCCCTACTGAGCTCAGGACTAGTGAAGAGACCTCGGTGTTTCTGTGAAAAGAGGGGTGGAGGGAGCTCCCCATGTTCACACACATGCGAGCAGAACCCGTGACAGCAGACACAGGGGCACGGGAACAGACTCTGCTGAGTGACTGCACAGGTGTATGCACAGGTGAAGCATCAGGGAGCAGGCCTCCCCATCCCATCCCACCTGGAGGAGAGAATTCCATAGCCTTACAAGAGTACCTCGCACAGGTCCTTTCACATGTGCTTGTCATGCAAAAGTGAAAAACCAGGAAAGTGCTGGCTCATTTGAGGGTCTAAAGACAGCCCGAATCCAAAAGTAGGGACTCTGAGTTACCAACTGGATTTCACATGTCAAAAACAAGTTTATTAGAATCAACCACTGATCGTTATCATCTTTACCAGCTGAGCTGAGTGGGGTTTATGTGCTAAGGAGACAAACTCACCCACACAGTCCTCACGTGACGGTGACAGCTCGTGTCCCAGTGGGCAGTCACACTGAAAGCTGCCCTCAGTGTTCACACAGGTGCCACCCCTACAAAGGAGAGGGTTACGTTCACATTCGTCAATGTCTGAAAGGTAAAAATGTGAGATCCATTAAAGAACTCTGAGGGAAACATGTTCAAGCAGACAGCATGGGAGAAAGAATCGTTATCTGAGGTAAGTGTGACTCAAATCTAAGAGACAGGCTTAATGCGAGATGGGATAATGCTCGCCTCACTTTTTCTGTTATCATTAGATAAATGGCTAAAGTTCCACTCTTAAAGACAGAGAGCTATCAAAGAATTTACTTGTATGAAAAGAGCAGGCTCCCAAGAGGTAAAAAATATCTGCTTTAAATCACTTGAAACTCCAGATATGTATTGCTGTTGACAATCTCTAATCCAAGTGGGAGAAAACTCTTAGACTTATCACCGTCTATATCTCATGAAGCGAGTCCTACAGGTCACCAAAAATGAAAAAGTGGGCTAAAAGGTAGACAATACCGAAACAGTTTGTGATAACAAACAAATAAGGAAAATAACACAGGATTTGCATGACTGAATATGTTTTGGAGTCACCGCACAATGTCATAATGAATCCCTCCCGAAGAGTTAGTCTGTGTTGATTTTCTCTTCTATGAATAAACAGAACCCAGTCTCAATATCTTGCTGCCATGAAGGCGCCAAGAGGTTGGGGCTCCCCCAAGCTATCTAGGAGCAGACTTCCTGTCTGACATGGAAAGCTGCTCCCTCGCACCACAGTCCCTTGCCAAGCATGCTGTTAACAGCTCCAAGACAAGCCAAGGGCGAGCTAACGAGTCAGTGCTCGACTGGTTTCAAAACTAGAGAGAAAGAGCCAACCACGCTTACCCATGCAGTTCTTCATCATCATGAACCCGCTTTCGTAGCCTTCGAAGCACTCACACTCAAAGCTGCCTGGCGTATTGACACAGATTCCACTTCCACAGAGATCAGGAGAAATCCTGCACTCGTCAATATCTAATTCACAGGGTTTAAGATAAATGAAAAATAGAATGAAATGAGAGGGTGTTAAAAAAAAAAAGAGAGAGCGATTTGGCTTTCCATTTGAAGGTGCAGCACACTTGAACAGCTGAATAAATCAGCAGCTAGCAGTACCAGGATATGTTTTAGGAGATCAGCAAGACAGGAGAGGGCCTTAGGCACATTCCTTTCTCCAACTGCCACAACTGTCATGGCCAACGGGCAGGTGGTGCCTTTTTGCCTTTAAGAATTCTGGAATTGTGGATTTCTCTTTGCGGTTTTGAAATGGTAACAGAAGGATGAACCAAGCAACTGCAGTGTGAGCCAAACAAGGCAGGTGGCAGATGAGGAAGCGGTGGACACATGAATGAAGTCCCACACACGATGCAAAGACTGTGCTGGGTCTGCTACACTCACCCACGCCCGTCCTGGGGCTGCCTCTGAGCAGGGTGACCAATGACAGAGAGGCAGCTTCAGAGGCAGATGCAGCTAACTAACCTTGAGTCAGAGAGTGCTCATATATGAGGGCCCAATTTGTGTTTCTGTGTCACATTGAGACAGGAAGAGCCTACTGATCTCTTTTAAAAATATAAGTAAAAGGGAAATGATGTGTTTGTCACTTTTTATAAGTTACAGTAAATAAGAATCTTCAATAGCAGTGTTTATAGTCTCAAAACAGGATTCTCTGAGAAATCTCCCATGCCTGCCACTAAGATTTTTTCAATAGAGAAGTAGTGTCTATTATATATGCCAGTATCTGTTTATTTTGCTGAATTTCAATTTTTAAGCTTTTCTATCCACAGGATTTCTAAGCGGCTAACTGGTGCATGCTCTCTTGGGGTCTCAGCTGCTGCCTTTTCCCAGTTTTTCGGTCTTTATTGATTTTCCAGCTGCAGGCCATATTTAAGTACTTCCTTTAAACAATAATCTTAAGAAAATTCATTGAGTCTTAATCAAGCAGCTACCAATATGCATACTAATTATTACTTTTTGTCTCTCAGGATCTAGGAACTTGTGGTGAGAGCCATGTGAAGAACACAGAGGAAGTCTGAAGCAGAGCAGAGACAGATTCTGGCTGGTGTGAGGTGGTGGAGGCTGCACAGTGTTGAGTGTGGACCGCAGACAGACGCCTGGGTACAAACCCCACTTCGTCGTCTTCCAGGTGTAGTGCCTTGGGAAATCATTTACTTTCTCTGTGCCTCCATTTCTTCATCTGTAAAATGGGGAGTAAACAGAACCCACCTCACAGGAGTAAGTGAATCAATGGCTGTTATGTGCTGAGAACAGTTTCGTCTCACAGGATGTGCTGTATATATGTAAGCTAGTCTCTGAGAAGAGCTGGTATTTTGGAAGAGGTGGCTTCTGAACGGGTCCTAGAATTCTGCATAGAAATTCTAACTTTAAAGATGTGGAATAAATAGGAAAAGCAAGAGAGAAAATGCATAGGTGAAGAAAAATAATGCACTTCGGGGAACAGCAGTTATAGACTGGACTGTAGAGGCTGATAGTGCAAGTATAGGGAGAAGGGGGGTGACCACTGGGGGGCGAACACAGGGAGAAGACTGGCCTTAAATGCAGGAAGAAGGGCAGCCACCGTGGCCTGCTGTCCTTTCACATTCTGACCCACAACACTGCAGCGCTGCCAACGAGTACTTCTCTTACACAGTTCAAGGTGAGCTTCAGAGCCATTAAGTGATTTGGCTAAGTTCACACCAAACATAAGGAATGGAGTGACAACTGGAAAATCTCCGAGCTTCTTCATCCAGGTCTAGGATTGTCTGGGTCAAGGAAGTTGTTTGGAGAGAAGTTCCCTACTCTAAACCCTGCTTTAGGATAATAACCTGGAAGTTGTGAAAAAGGATCTGACTGTGGCAAATAACGGACTGGAAGATGTTGGAAGACTCTGCAATGTAGTAGATGCCATGTTGCCTAGTTCTCCCTTCAGGAAGAAAGGACTTACTTGTTCTTCCCTTCAAGCTAGTGGGACTGCTGCTGGCAGAAAGCCAAGATGCAAACTATCTTCAGGAAATGGCTTAGCTGAGAGGGCCGCTTCCCTACAGTTCGCCCCTTCTCTGGGCAGACGTATGCAAAGATTGATCATGAGGGTACATAAATGCCTAGCACCTTTGCCTTAACTCAAAGTAATTCTAATGAGCCACCTCAGGTCCAAAGCTCCCAGTGGGGTGGGCTGAGGGGTACACTGGGACAGCACCACAGCCCACTTCTCCCTCTGCCCATTTCTGCTCCTTCCACTCCCTCCTGTAGTTACTGATCTCAAGGGCAATCCCACATAAACTTCCTGCATGTTAATCTCTGCTCAGAGTCTGCTTCCTGAGGAGCCAAAGCTTCGTTTGCAATAGTCTAGAAGAAATATTAAAAATCCTTGAAATAGTCATTTTGATTGGAGAATATACATAACTTTTCACTCATCCATCAGGAAAGAGAAATGTCAAAATTAAGTTCGAGGCTTCAATCCTGATTGAAATTATATTATTAATACATACAAGGACATCCCTAGGCAGAGGAAGGGGGGTTGGCATAAAGGGAGATTAAAACAAAGAGACATTGTCCAGATGGAAGTCAGAAACGTGGGAGTGAAACTCAGGAAGAGTAGAGGCTAGAGATAGCACTAGCAGTCAGCTCGGGAGAGGCCATCCATGACGTCATGACAGCAGATGCGATTCTGAGAGGCAGAACGCTGAGAGAGCAAAGGACCCTGGAAAAGGCTCAATGGTGGAAAACACCAAAGCAAAAAGAATCTATGAAGAATAGAAAAGACACATCATAGTCAAGGAAGGACCATTGAGACAGTGAAATCTCACGGAAACCAAAAGAGAAGAAAATCAAGGAGGAAATCTAGCTAGAGGTTGAGGGGAACATACAGAAGAGAAAGATTTTTTTTTTTAACTTGACAAAGGTGTTTTGCAGAATTATATATATATGTGCCTGAACAAGGGAGGGCAACAGTCGAAGTTACACAAGATTATATAAAGAAAATGGTTAAAGAGAGGAGTAAGAGGTAAAAGTAGACAAACAGGATGGTAGCTTGAGGGGAAAAAAAAGGGTTGCAGAGACATTTTGAACTTGTTTATAAGTTTAGAGGAAGGAACCAGTAAAGATGAGGAGATGCTAGAGAGAGAGGGGAGGGAGCCCTGCCAGAGAAGGGCCTGGAGCTAGAGGAGAGAAGAGTGAAAGCAGAGGAATTAACTGGAAATTGAGGAAGATCATCACATCTCATTCTCTAAAAGTGGAAAAGAGAATATGGGAGAAAAAGGAAATTTTATTACCAGAGAGGAGGGTGTGTGTGAGGGTACTGACACTCTGATTTGGTCTTGACAAAGAAAAAAGAGAATAAATAAGGATATGAGAGGGCGTGTGGGTCCAAAGAAGTTTAGAAGTGGTGCTAAGAGAAATTCAGCAAGTGATGTAAAGAGGTGAATAGGAGGTCACTAAGCAGTCACGAGGGCCTGATGGAAGGTGAATGCACGTAGCCCAGTTGGCTCTTCGCAGATTCTCCAAGCCAAGTTCGGCAGCCTAGACTGCAAACAATGGTGAGGGGGATTGAAGCTGGGGATCGGCCTCGGGGCACAGCAGAAAGACGAGACAGTGGAACATCAGAAGACCAGAGGAACAGTTTTGAAACATCTGTGGGATAGTCTAGGCTGGGGGGTGGGGGCAGTTCACGAGTGAATCTGGGGTACCTTTTGGAGTAGGAAATGAGGAAGGGGTCAAAAGAGATGATTCAGTGGAGGTCACAAAGAAGTAGCAAGAGAAAAGGGAAAATTCCACGAGACTATGAATAATACAGAGAGCTCTGAAAGTAAGATTCTGGAGATATATTTCAAGTATATGGAATAATTTGTCATATTACTAATTGAAAGAGTTGAAATTTCATATCCTTTCAAACAAAAGGGAATGCTTATGGATAAAGATACGAATGGCAACTGAAACATAATTATCACAAAAACTGTTGACAGATAAGGAAAATAAGTTACAACTTCTCTATTATAAACTTTAAAAATTTTAACAGGATACTATATCAAGTTTATACAATATTGACTTAATGGCTATGTTCTTTGGTGCTCATATATTCTGAAAATCACATTTTTATGTTGTTCTTAGAGATAAAACAAATAGCATTTTCACGTTATGTTGCAGCTCTCACAACAAGCTTGGAGAACTGGTTTAAGAGTAAGGAAAAGGAAAGAGAAGAAAAATTACATGTTCTTAATGAGAGGATGGGCTTTTGAAGGTGGTACTTTCAAATAGCAAAAAAAGAGCCCGGGTTTAGCAACCACCACGCCAGAAGCTTACCCGTGCAGTTTCTTTCCTCCATGTCTAGAGCAAAGCCACTATTGCAACGGCACTTGAAACTTCCAATCGTATTTCTGCACTTTCCATAGGTGCACATCCCAGGAAAAGCTTTGCATTCATTGATATCTAAAAGCAAAATAAAGCTAGAATGTAGAGCTGGGTGATATCATTAAAGTTAAAAATCCATCACAATGGAAAACAACGTATCCAAGTAAAAATGGGGGATATCAGAAATTTCAATGGTCACATCGATGCCACACAAAAAGTGCAATTGTGAAGAAGATTCTGTATCTTAAATGAAGAGCTCTGATCCCTTTATCTCTGAGTGTTTTGTAAAGTTTAGGGAAGTCTAGAGGTCTTTTTGCTACATCAGGTCTGTGTCTAGTCAGGCTGTGAAAGGAAAGCAGAGTTACTGTAAAAGAATGCAAGAAAAGCGAAAGTAGCAGTCTGCTTGATATCTTTTATACCTTTGCTTCGATATTATCTTATATAGGTGATTTATACACCTGGGCTCTAAGACTGGCCACAAATTATTTTACCAAAGAAAATAAAGTGGGAAATCAAATGCTTAAAGCAAAACCAATTCTCAGAGGTTGCAGAGAGTGACTGTGGTGTAGAGGGGCCAACACACCGCTCAGTTACCTTTGTAAAATGGCCTCCCAGTAAGAACGTCCCCTCTGTTAGCAAAGCCAGGTCCTCTGGGGCACAGGGTGTCATACTCCTTGGTGCCAGGCCTGGGGCATTCCTCACACTCGGTGCCCCAGGCTGCCCCAACCGCACAGCAGCAGGCGTCCATGCGGAACTTCCCGGGAACGGGATGGACACACTCATCCTCATCCCACCGCAGGTAACACTGCTCCATGCGGATATCTACATGGAGGGTGAAATCACAGTTTGAGATTAAGTTGTAGCTCGCTGAACATTTACTTATGTGCCGAACATCTGCTTGGCGCCCGGCACGTCAGGCCCTGGAGGTGCACCTGGAGCGGACTCCGTAATGGACAGTCACCTAAAGAAATCAGTGGTGGGTTCTCCTTCAGCATTACTTAATTCTCATAAGACACCTTCGGGAAGAAAAGGTTCCCTTGTGACAAGACTCCTTCATATCATCATGTATGATCCCTTGGTTTTTTTTTTTGTTTGTAATTGCTCACTCAAAAAGAATAAATAATTTTAGTGACAGGTTATTCTTGTTCATGGAGTTGCTTAAAGTGGCTTGTGAGCAACCCTGTCAGATCTTAGTCATAAACAGTAAATGATCAACTGTAATCTATTTGCCATTTTGGTACAACTATTATTAAAGCTTTACGAAGGAAAAAATATTATTGCATTTAAAGTTTTTTTCCCTGCCAAATTTATTTTTTGCATCAAATTTATTTTTTGGCCTGGGTTATATAAATCTGCCCTAATAAGGGGCCAAATTATTTAAATGTCACTTTTTCCCTTCAATCTTGAAACATAATGTTTCAACATGCTAAGCTAGAACCTTAAAAGATCAGCCAACAGTCACAAAATACAGTAAACTAGTACAATCTATAAATAACACATTTATTTATTAGCCAATAGAGTTGTTGGTCAAATTACAGTCAAATACTGGGCTGTTAA
Organism: Eonycteris spelaea; assembly: GCA_003508835.1. Taxonomy (NCBI): domain Eukaryota; kingdom Metazoa; phylum Chordata; class Mammalia; order Chiroptera; family Pteropodidae; genus Eonycteris; species Eonycteris spelaea. Next base: position 2,329,596 of record PUFA01000175.1, read on the forward strand.
ATTGCAAATATAGATAATGAGTTCGGAAAAAGTGAATACCATGCTTTACTTGTTAAGAGTATTTTAAGATATTAAATAATTTCCTAAACCTAAAAACTGTTTAACAGAGGGAAAGAGATTTCTAATAAAATGTAAACATAAACAAATAAATATGCTTTTTATTTTAGTTATAGTGAATACTGATTCTTTTTAGTTCTCAACTAAAAGTAACAGCAACTTTAGCAACTTTCTTTAGCCTAGAGTTACAGATATTTCTAAGTACTGTAATTAAGAAGTCCTATTTTTAAAGAAAAATAACGGTGGTAATTTTCACTGATTTGATAGATTGAATATAGGTATTCACAGTAGTTGATTTTGCCTTCTGTGCCTGCATGAACACTAACGAAAAAGCCACATTCTCTGCCAGTGCGAGGTGTGACAGTAATTCAGTGAGTCTCGTTACCGCAAGGCACTCAGGGGCTGGTCTCATGTACAGCCAACCTCATCCTACACTGTCACCAGGGAAGAAAGGATCCTAACAAGATATGACAGTTTTATTTAAGTATAGGTAGCCTGAGAACTCTGGATTGAGTCAATTATTTCTGAAGTAATTGAAGTAATTTGCTCAAGAAACTATTCTGGGATTAGTCAAAAAACAATCATGTGAACTAAGTATGTGAAAAGTTATGACAGCTGGCAGGGTAACCCTGTGTTTTCACTATTGAGATCCATATCAATATTTACATCAGGAATCAAAACACTGTCAGCACACTGGCTCCTGATGGCCTGTGAAGGTTTTGATTGGCTTGCACGGAAATTAAAATATGAATTTGGAGGTCTCTGGATGGTATCATGCACTCTCAGTTTGCTGCAGGCCCCACTTCCTTATCACCACCCCACTCATTTATGTTACCTGCCTGGTCCCTGAAAGCACTGGCGTCTGGGACACCGATGTAGATCAATTCTATCGAAGCCATTTACCTCTACTTTTGTTCTCAGAAAATTTTACATTTCCATAGGCCAATTTCTTCTCAAAACTTTCTCACATCCCCAGCCACAATGAATACAGCATAATTCAAGTAGCAACAAAACTTTAACCAAATTGCAAAGATGAAAAATTCAATATATCTTTTCAGAATTTACAAAAGGTTGATTTTCAGTGATGTTACTGGGAATTAATTTTGCTTAGTGATAATTTATAATCAATGATATAGCTTTATATATAGTATCCTTTGGTTACTGAAGGCAACTTGATTTCATTAGTCACCTGACATATGATACTCTGTCATCTTCAAAAGATATTTTACTTTGTTCTAATTTTGCAGATAATTTAACAATAAAAATCTGAAAAAAAATTTTCTTTAGAATAACTTTGGATATTATAATTTTAAACTATTCTACATGATTTTACAGTCACACTTTATATCCAAATTTAAATGTTACCAAAAAGTAATTTAAAAAATCTGTGTTAATTATACTAACTAAAGTGTATGATACTACAAATATTTTTTCTTAGTACTAACGTTAAGAATCATTGATATATACAAACACCTGAAAGATCTTGGAATACAACATTACCATGCTCATGTTTGTTTGTACAAGCTTAAATTTAAAATGCAAACTTAAATTAAGTTAGTTTAAATACTGTTCAATAGCATATTGGGGAAAAATCCCTTAAGTAAGTAAAAAATTGTTTAGATACAATATAGAATAATACAAGTTTTTTTTTTCAATCCTGAAACTCTAGTTTAGCCAAACATGACACTGATAAAGACTAAGATCCACTACACATTTCTATAAAACAATGCTGAAAGAGCCTCATTTTAGATCTTTAGAAAATAATGCATTAAGAAAATTAAACTCTAAATATGGCCAAGGAAGGACAGGGATGGATGGTCAAAGAGAAACACGTAACTTTGTGACTTTCCCTACTGTTGTCTAAGAACACAGCTGCAACGGGCTGCTAAATGTTAACTTCGAACACTGGTCTCCGATTTTTCTTCCATGTTCAAAATATACATAATTCTCTTACTCCACTGACTCAGTGTGAAAGAATGAACCTGCCAAAACTGTCTGATTAAAGAAACTGTTATTTCTGAGGTAAATTTTTGAGCAGTATCAACATTCCATATTATACAAAAAACCATTTATTCAAACGCATCCACTTTAAAAATATCCATTACTGATTTTCCCTCAAAATATCTTATTTAAAGAGTTTCTAGCTACAGACCTAATGGTTTTGAACTGGTCACTGCCCAAAGAATAAGAAAAATTCATGGGTGGTTTCACGCATAAAAAAAAGAAAGGATGTGAAACTTACCCAAGCAAACACGGCCAGTTCCATCCAATGTAAGGCCTTCAGGACACTCACAGTGAAAAGATCCTTTGCTATTGACACAGCGTCCATTTGGACAAACGCCGGGAAACACCTCACACTCATTAACGTCTGTAGGAAAATTAAGCAAGTAGAGAGATGAAAGACGTTACAAACAGAAAAAGCAGGTGCAGTTGTACTTCTGGTATAGCATATTCAATCTTCAATACGATGTGAATTATTATTGAGTTAAGCAGAAATATTCCACAACACAGCCACTGGTTTTCTCGGGTACCGGCTGTGAAAATTACAGCCTAGCCCGTCCATAAAACGCAGCCCAGACATGCACCTCTGCCAGCCATTCTGTGCCTTAAAGGCTAGTGGTGGCCTCATGAAAATTTATGCAACAGTATAAAGAGGAGAAAAGGGGAAACTCTAAGTTTCCTAAGAGTATTGTTCTAAAGCATGTGTTGATTACATTAAGTATTTTTAATTACTTAATTAAATTTCAAGGTTTTTGAAAATGATAAATATCATTTTGTTTTGATATTGAGAGTGTGTGCTAATTTTGCATACAGCTCTAAAGATTTAAAATATCATCCAAGAATATACTCACCTTCACAAGAAACACCTTTAATTCTGGCAAAGCCTCTTGGGCAAGCTGTATCTGTGAGAACAACAGGACACATTTTTACTTCATTATATATATATAAAAAATAGAACTTTCTAAGCCCAAAAAACAGTATGATAGAATCTAAATTGAACTAAATAAAAAACCACAAGCCAAGGTCTCTGGATGCCCCTGTTGAATTCAGTGTAGCACATACATGTTGTGGTAACTACAGTCAATGCTGACCCATATATTGAAATTCTCATAATTCTTCGTACAGTTCCTTTTTGCTTTCACATTGCCAACTGAATTTAAATAAACAAATAAAAGATTTAAAGGAAAGAAAGATATTCTATTGGGACCCATGCAAACAGGGACACTGGAGAATTCTGATAGTTTACCAGCAGTTAAATTCTAGCTGATCCCCTTCCTTGTCTAAAATATTGAGAAGGTTTCCTTATAGTAAAAGGATAAACAAAGCACATATTTCAAGAAATGAATGTTTCCCCAGAAAAGACAACATTTTAGGGAAGATAATGATCTTATAATCTTCCTCACTATGGAAATACATAGTGAGAAAGGTGCCTGGCTGAGGGAGAAGCTTTCCAATGAGAAGCCCAGAGGCCCCCTGGCCAGGCTCCTACCTAGCTCACAGCGCTCACAGGGGCTCCCCCAGGCCGCGCCGAGGGTGGCGCAGCATTCCGATTTCAGAGTGGCCCCATTAATGTTCACCTCACAGCGGTTGTCCTGGATATTGAGCCAACATGTCCCTTTCAGGCTGTCTGAAAAGGAAAGGAAAGAATGGGGAGCTTTCATTTCTTATACACACCAACAGCATTTTTTATAGTATTAAAAAAAAAGAAAGGATTATTTAAAAAATTTTAATAGTATATCCTTTGAACACATTTACATGTACAGGCATTTAAATATAGTATGTTACATACGTGTAGATCAAATATTGTATTATATGTATCTCACATGATATGGTAATTAATACAATTATGTCTACCAGTGTTCTGGGAGCAGCCTTGTTGCCCAAGATTTTACATAGGCATTTGGGTACTTGCAAACACAGTGCATTGCCATAACAAGATCATTAGTTGAGTAAAGAGTACTCATAAGATTTATCCTTTATGATAACTGCTTTAAGATTTTATCAAATAAAATTGCTCAAATAATCTCTCCGAATACCCCACCAAATAAACCACACACAATTTATGGTCTATTAGAGAGAAGCCAGTAGTTCTCCAACTGAAGATACTTATTTGATGAATAATTAAAAAAAAAAAAAAGAAATCTAGAAGGTAAAGGAGAAAATAAATATACCTATATAACCACCACTAAGACATACCAGGGCAATATCTGATGCATTTTCTTTCAGGCATTTTCTTTTGCATACATATGGATAGTTTTATCTCTGGTTCAAAAGTGACACATGTTTATGGTAAAGTATTGAAGAAATAGCAAAAAAAACATAAAACTCATCTGGAATCCAACCACTAGTGATAACTACTCCTAACTTTTTTAGACTACATCTCCTGATAAAATTGAAGTTCTCCTTAAATGACTGTCAAATAATTGATTTTGAAGCAGGGACAAGAAATCAAGTCAAAGTTGACATGGCAAATACTAATTGGGTAAAACAAATCATTTATAAAATTTTCTTTGCAGAACTCAGACTCTCAGTTCAGTGTGTATAACATTGTCAATGCTATTATTGTTAAAACCGGTTTCACAAATCTCCGGTGTAAATCCCAGAAGTCTACATTGACAAGCTCCTCTGATGGTTCCAATGCAGGTAATGTGTAAAACACCATTTAACAAAATCTTAATAGCATATTGTAGCACTCAGACTTGAAAACAATGAAAGAAAAAGGCATATTCCTACAGCATTTATTTAAAAACATCAATTAGCAACATGGGCAGTTTTACTAATAAATTCAACAATAAAAACAAAACATAACTAGAACACAGAAAGGAATATGATAAAACTGGCAGGCCCATGAAGAGAGAAGCTTAATTTCTGATTCCCTACAGAACACAGAAGTGGGTAAGAGGAAGTTACCTACAACCCAAGCCCTCTGGGACAGAGGTTAAAACGAAACAAACAACTCTGTCCTTCATTAGATACAAAAAGTTCTGCAGCAACCATGTAGAGAAGAGGTGGACAGTCACTTTGCTTTTTGATGTTTTGAGATTCAGCTTGGATAAAAACTGTATGTAAATGAAAAAGATTTACTCATTGGCACTTGCAGTAAGCCTCAAATTACAGGCTTTTTATGGTCTTAAACCTGTAAATTCCAAAGCAAAGAGGAAACAGAGATGCTGGTGTAAGGCTATTGTGTATTTAAATGGTCCAGACTACTGTGTGTTTTAAGAACCTGGATTGATTACTGATTTATGACTTTGGCTACTCATTTGAAGTAAGATATATTGGAACAGTACTTGCTAGTATTTACTTAGGTAGCAACAAGCACTATTAAAGTCTTTCCATGTAATAGTTATTTACTTGCTAAAACAACCCTGTATGATATGTTCAATTTTCAGATAAGAAAACTGAGGCACACGGAGGACAACTAATTTGCCCGGGGTCACCCAGCTAGTACAGGGTCAGCAGTGAGTCAAAACTGCATATTCCGATTTCAGAGCCCTCACTCTATAACACCACGCTTCTTTAGGCTGGTATTGTATCAACAATTAAAAGACAAAATCCACTGACAGACACACATACACACCTCTCTCTCTCTCTCTCTCTCCTTCTCTCTCTCATTTGTGTGTATACACATTTACACACACAATACACATGTAGTTATATAGTCAGGGGTTACTTAAGATCTCTGAAAAAAATAAAGCAGGGTAAGCAGATTAGAGGCTACAGTAATAATTAAGAAAGAAATAATGGTGGCTTAGATTAAGGTTGCTGGTGGTGGTGGGTGGGTGGTGAGAAGTAGTTGAAATATGGAAAAACTTCAAGTACAATCAACAGGATTTGCTGATGGATTCAATGTGGAGTTTGAGGGAAAAGCATCCAAGATGACTGCAAAGTTTTAGGAGCTGACAACTAAAAGAATGGAGTTGTCATTTGTCAAGGCAGAAATGATTCTAGGAGACACCAGTTCAAGCTGAAAGATAGGAATTTGGTTTTAGACACATTAGGTTTGAAATGTCTATTAGCAATGTCTCCAAATGGGGCCACTGTGCAGACAGCTGGAAACAAAAGTCTGAAACGAGTCGAGAGGTTGAGGGTGGAGAGGTAAATCTGAGAGTCAGTGTAGAAGCCACCTAAGCATGAGTGTAGACAGAGAAGCAGAGGTTCAAGCACTGATCTGTGGTACACTTCAGGTTGGAGAGCAGGAAGGATGTGTGAGACTAAACAAAGCAAACTGAACAAGCGGGCCAAAGTGAAAGGAGAAGAGGAGGCCAAAAATGAAAAATAAGGGGTGAGTGATGAACTGTGCCAAACACTGCTGAAATGGGCTAAGATGAGGAAGGAGAATAGACCATTGGATCTGACAACAGAGAGGTCACTACCCCTGTCACGTCCACCTAACTCGAGGACAGAATACAGACCCACACCGCAGGTGAGGGAAATTCATCTGGATTACGTAGAGCCGCCAGACGTGAGCAGCGCGATGCAGGCAAGATTAATCAAATGTACTGTCCAAACATATTGAATCATTTTCAGTCAGAATGCTATAGTCTTTCAAGCAGTTTACAAACCAGTTTAAGATTAATTTATATTTTGAAAGTTTTCAGAATAGATTCTAAATTCCTAAATATTCTTAGCATCTAACTAATTCATGTGTTCTAACTTAATTTTAAACTTGAAATCACATCAGGGAATTCTTATTCCGTTCTAAGTTTAGGGGTGTGGACCCTGTGAAAGAGTGGTTTGCAGGCTAATCACCAATTAGAGCCACTCAACATTCCTATCTTAAAAATTCATAATTTTTTCTCTCTATTTATTTTACCATTTCTTTCCTCTTTAAAACTAGAATTCAGTTTTAAAAGAAAAAAAAGCAGATAAAATGCTGTCTTAATTTTTAAAATATTAAGTCATTATCCTTCTGAGCAGCTCTTGGCTGGAATATACAAATTCGTTATAAACAAATAAAAACACTTAGCACATTGGCTGAGAAAAATATGTTGGTGTTTAGTTGCCTAACATAATGACTTAGGAATAAAAAGCCTTTGTTCTTTTTTCATTAATAAATGAGGGTAAAAGGCCAAAATAATAGAAGTGTTTATGATGAAGCAAAAACTAAGATATCTTTGATGCCCAAGTGGCATACAGATTTAGTTTTCTGAGATATTGACTAATGCTGAGTTCATTTCCTTTACATCATAAAATGACTCTATCTCAGTTGGAAATTGTGGCTTAGCAAAAATACTTTTGCCTCACCAGATCCAACAAACATGCCTCCTTCCCTCCAACCCCCAATCCGGAATTCTATAAGAAAAAAAGCAATGCCCCAGGCAGATGGCTATTTCCTAATATGGAGAGCTGAGCGAGCCTCAAAATTCATCAGCTGTGCCTCACGGGGAGATGAAGAGCTGGCATTTCCAAAGCAAAGGCTTTCGTTGATAATTCTGAACTTGGTCATGTCATGTAACAAATAGGTACTTTAGCATATCATATTATCAGCTAAATACTGTTAACACCAGACATGATATTGAAAATACTATTCTTTGGCAAATATTAAATTGAAAATTCATACTGACTAGACACAAAAACAACATATTTGGCGCTAGGTAAAACTGAAATATCTTTTATTTGGAAATATATATTTAATTCACTTTAAAGGTGGATACTAGCTAATGATATAAACTCTGCTATGTCTAACCAATGGAGCCACAGACACTAAAAGCAGGAAAAAAATGACCAGGATAGATGTTTTTTCCTTACATGTGCTGAAATGTTCCTTATAGTAACAGATGAGAGATGATCTTGCTTTCGGCATCCTACTGTCATTATCAAGAACAGACTTTAAATGTTTCACTGAATTAAAAGATGTTATTTGGAAGTTTTGGAACCTTGCTCCCTTAGAGATTTCGAAAAGCAAGGACACAGTTATCTTTTCTTTTCTCTTCCTCAAAACCCATACATTTATGACTGATGGAAGCAACGAGAAAACAAATTCTTTTTATTTGTTTAAAGCTTAAAATCGTCAAGTTCTTGTTCTGTTAACTGAGTCCAAATGCTATCACATCTTTGTTTACCATGGAAGATTGTTTATAAAAACTATGCAGCCGGGATTTGACTGTATTGATGCCTACGGCATTCTCAGCGTAACGAATATAAATATCTGTGCGGTATGGAAACGCTTATAATTTATGGCGTAATATATCTACTTATATAAAAGGAACTTCCTAGAATCTAACAAAATTTAAAAGCCTACTTAGGTCATGGTATCATGTTTTAATTTACTGCTATGTTGAGGAAGAGAGAAATGAGTACAGTAACTTCTCATTATCAGCTTTCGGTAATGATGTTCTGTTTTTATCCGCAGTAAGGCCTGAGGTTTCTGCTTATCTGAGTGCAACTGAAACATCGGCATCGCGTATGCGTCTTACCAATACAGATCAGTCCTGTTGAGCTGAGTTTGCTGCCAGGAGAACATTCGCAGTTGAAAGATCCAAGGTTGTTCCTGCAGGCCCCATTGACACATGGGTTGCTTTCACATTCATTTATATCTACAATCCAGAAGGAAAAGATTCTGTTAGAACTGCCATGTGTTTCTGGAAAATATTATTCCAACAAGCCATGCTATGCCAGAATGTCTGGTAAACTTGGCTCTTGTGACTTTAATATGGATGTATGAGGCATAAGTGCATGGGGAATGGAGACATGCATCTCACAGGGCGGATGCACATACACACAGCTGGGGACGCAGTAGGACTACAGGAATCAGCCTATTTGGAAAAGGTGTAAGATGTGACTCTCCACTTTCCTACCAAAACTTTACATAAATTGGATTAATTTCCCCCCCATAATAAGATGCAATTGTCCTTTGGGGAATCTGAATTCTGATTCCACAGAAAGCAACACATCACTAGATGCATCGCGCTGCGCACAAACAAAGGCTGACTTTTTCTGTCTTTTTTGGTTCTGTGATGTTTTGGAAGAATTAAAAAAGTGTAAATTAGAGGCAAAATGTCACCAAGCTAGCTTTAATTTCAAACTCCTGGATACAGATCAGGAAACAAGGAATGAACATCGATACCAGGTATAGCATTCTCCTCAGCCCTTACCCACCTTCCTCTCACTTCAGCCCATTCACATTTACATGTTTGGTGTGGAATGTTTTTAAAAGCACAACTGAGTTTGGTAAAATAAAAAAGCGAAAAAACTTTTGTTTCAAGTAGACCTTTACTAGCATTAATTTGTTTTGAGTCCTAAATCAAATCCTATACCAATCTAAACAATTCTTGTTGATGGTCAGAAGTAAACAGAATTAGAGTGTGAATGCCTACATTCTCAAGTGGTGATGAACAGAATTGCCAAGTCGATAAAGTTAAATAATTCAACATGAGTTAATTAAAAATAAATACAACTTTCGGCTAAAGTACTACAAACAATATCAAAGATTGCCTTTCAGTATAAATTCTACCACTCAGTTTAAAGAAGGGGTGCAGAGATTTCTTTATGTACTTGGTTAATTACTAAAACAGATAAATATACCTCGTCATTTTGTTGTTGTTGTTGAACACTGGGGGTTTCTAAGTTCACCGGAATACTTTTATTTTCCTAAACACTTCTTTGAATTAAATATAAAATATTATATGGTGGAAAACATGCAAATAAATAAGATTGTAACTACATGCTTGCTCTTGAATGTCTCAAGTCAAATATAAACTAAACTGGTCCTGAAAAGGCAGGGCTCACTGCTGATTTTTAAGTTAGTGAACTTGAAATGCAAAGTAAAAAATCAATGTGAAAAACAGGTGTGTTCTTTCTTTGCTATTTCAAACTACTAAAGTAGTACCCAGGTATTAATTTAATTCTTGAAGTAGAAATTGTTTGAGGAAATATAAATATATTTTTCTTTCAGGTTATTTGTAGCAAGAAAAACCTCTTATAAAGAAAAATACAAAAGCAGGTTTTGTAAATATAGCTCAGATCTGGAATGAAAAAATTTATTTAAGAGTACTGACATTCTTTCAGTAAAAACAACGTAAAACAGAAATCAGATAATCAGGAAGCAGATAACTAACCTGAGGACAGACTATAGATAATTCACCTATTAAGAAGCTCTCCCAACAGAAAAATGTCAATATCATATATTTCCAAAATCCCAATTTTAAATTAAATAGTTAATAATTCAAAAACTATAAACACATGTAATGACAGCTACAAATATCAACTGTTTAATTTTTCCTTAAATACAATGTTTTTATGTTATAAATGTCATGGAACCAGGAATTGAAACAGTTCACTGTACATTCCTGGAAATAAACTTCAAAGCACATCTGGTTTATATTTAACTAGTTATGTCACTGGAAACACAATCTAAACCACAGTGCTTGCTGTAAAAATTTTAACATTCACAGGCTCTCAGAGCTCAAACAAAAAAAGTAAAATAAATTTTTTGTAACTTCAGTCTGAAATATCAGAGGAACTTTATTATTACTGCTATTTATTAAATATTTAAAATAGCCTGTTGAAAACGTGAACAGCAAGCAAAATTAGTGAATATAGCAAATATATACAGAGAAAATTACAGTCTGCAGTGAATCTTCTAATAATTCCCTGTCTAGTCTTTGGAAATTAGTTTAGAAAGAATAGAAAGAAGAGATCTGCTTCAGGCAGACAAATTTACTATGTGAATTCGATGGTGGAAATAAGGAAGAGACCCAAGGGAAGAAGAGATTCGTGGCCTTCAGGTCTATCTATATATATATTTTTTTCCAAAACATTTAATAAAATGCAAATAACAGGAGGAAGAAAATGTAGAAATAAAAATTATTTGGTTCATTTTCTCATGATAAATCATTTATATTTCCACCAATGTCTTATTAAGGCTAGAATCAGAGTATTCCTCTATCATTTCTTTCATTTATACAACGTGAACTTCTTTTTTTTTGAATGACAGATATAAAATATATTTCATATTAAAGAAAAGGCTCATATTTTATCAGGAACAATTACCCTTTGGACAAAATAAGTGGAGTACCGTTCCTAACCCTCACTGTTGCCGGGCTAATGTGGCCTAATATTATGTAATCATCCAACATTATACTATTAAATACCATTTTCTCCTACTCTTTGATTGTTCACATAAGCAGGAGAGTCCCTGTCTTTTATTTATTCTTTGGTTATGTAGCTTTTAGTACCCTTCAACTCCATCTTACTTGCAAAATGGAGAGAATATGCTATAAATAATGCTGACAATTTGATACACAAACCAGACTTTGACCAAATGAGTCGAAGACACCATCCATTTAGTTCTCCATTATGTGTCTCTCTCACAATAGCACCAAAGAGTATTGTCGCTGTGGACAGGGAAACCAGTCCTTATAATCACCAGCTTCCCAGTTAAATCAAGGAGATATCTTACACTGTTCTCGCTTTCAAAGTTTCTTCACATTTAACAGAAGCTTATGCTCCAATAGACAATAGATAAAATGATAAAATGATAAAAGACCGTGGGAAGGTAATGTAGAAAGTCAGGAATAAAGAAAAGAAATTATTAATAAACTCTTGAAATCTCTTCTTCCATCCACCAAAATACTCATGGAGGAAATATGGCTACAATACTTTTCTACAGAGTATGTTTCTCAGAGCAGTTCTGCAGGATAATAGGTCTTGGTCGTGGGTGGGAGAGAGTGCTAGAAAATAAAGCTTCTAGGTGAATACATTTGAGAGGCCTGAGCTAGTTTGAAAAGAGAGCTTCTATATCTTACAGAAGAATATTCAGAACTCTCAGGGCTCAGATGAACCCCCTGCTTATATATGAAGATGAACCTTCAAGTACTTTCACTGGGAATGGAATGAACCTCTTCTTTGAGGAGCTCCTGCAAAATGCAGTGAACAGGAAGGGAAACGGTTATCAGAACTAAAATTACAAAAACTGCATTTTGTGCTCATGTTTGCTTTTTCTTTTTTTCTTCAGGCTAATTACTGTTTTCCAGTGGTCCCTCCAATTCAATCCAAACTTAGAAGTGCAGTTTGTAATTGCATTTCATTGACTTCAGCTGAATCATTTGTGTTCTGGCATCTTGCTCCAGTCCTAACTTGTTACTGTTCACAAGAATGCTTTGAAGTTAAACAATAAGATGAAGAGAGAATGTTAACATCTTTTTGCATAATATTACTATTGCAGTTTTCTTGGCTGTGGAGTGATTAAGAAACAAATACTTTAGCAGATGAGAAAAGGGCTATTCAAAATCTCTTTTTAAAAAGTCTCTATTCGGAAGTAGTTATCGCATTTGATAATGTCATGGGACACTTTTGTAAGCCCAGTTAGACCTAAAAGGGAACAATGACAGGAGTCATACAACAGAATATTCTGAAATACACAGTACTTTGATCAGGAAACCAAAACATAATTAAATTCACTCGTTGCTTAGCTGGTATCTCCCTAAAAACAAGGACTTCTCTAACCATTTAACTCATTCATGTCACTTCCACTGCACAAAAAGGTGGTTAAAAAAAAAAAAAAAAGCAGCAGCTTTTAAAACTGGTTTATGATCTACAAGACCAAACAATAACTTTTAAATTTTCAAATGAAAAAGACAATTTTCTTAGACTATAAATTTATTAAGGTGGCAAATTTTAGTCAGGCCCCACATATTCTGGATCATCCTCTAAGGTTATGACAATTATTTCATAAATAAGATGCGTAAGACCTGAATTTGCCATTATAACCCAGGTTCCCCTAGGCTAATGTGTCATAGTGGTTTTTTAAAAAGGGAAAACAAAGTAAATGAAAATCTGACATTTTATTTCAGCAAGTAAAACAAACTGGCTCCTTTTGCTCTTTTTTCACTTTTGTTTTTAAATGTCCAAATGTTTGTTCCAAATGTTTGTTGATATTTTATCCGAATGGAACATAACTGATGGTATTTGTAAACTAGGTTAGGCGCACACTATTTCTAAAACTGGCAAGTTAGCTGAAAGAGATTACAAAGCTAAAAAAATATTTAAACAATACTCTTTTTACTACATTGCTTCATCAATATATCTGATGTTTATGCACATCTAGGTACTTACTTATTCACATCTAAGACAAGGAAGACAGTTCTTACCTTCACATGTCTCTGTTTCAGTCCTGAACACATACCCGGGTGGGCACGTACAACTGTAACTTCCAGGCGTGTTTCGGCACAGGCCATTGTCACAGAGCAGCCTGTTCACCAAGCACTCATCGATGTCTGGGAGTGCCCATCGGAAGACAAGGAGATATGCATAGTGAGACATAGAGCAAAGCAACCAATGAAGTTGTATTTTTCTTTCTCATCCCTCTCCTTGACATAGTCTCTTTGTAGCCACAGGACATTCTTTAATCCCAAGCAAATATATTCAGTTTTATTCAAATGAAACCATCGTATGCTGGTATTTTGAAATCCCTGGGAGGTATGGTATAGTTTGGAAAAGGCATACGACTACTTTGTTCTTCGTTTACTTATTGTCCTGTAGTGGTAGTATATTAGATATATTTTTAAAGCACTAATGAAATATATTAAAAAATTAAACTTATTGGCCTAATATGCTTGCTTATATATTAGAAATAACGTTTTAAAAACTTTTTCCTAATTAAAATTCTAATAAAGAATGTATTAAGTGGCAGTTAAACAAAAGGTATTTACTCATCTTTTCCACTGTGTTTTTTTTTTATTTCAGAAACAATTATTAATGGGAAATTAATGATGTACTTTATATATTCCTTTGGTAGTCTAGAACAACTTCAAAAATAGTAAAAGCTCAAATTTAAGAAGCTCACATTGGGTTTAGTCTTCATACCCATACTCTCATTTTTTCAAGTGTAGTTAATGACAGAAAGGAACAAAAATTGCAGTTTGGGGTGGAGAGTTCCTTTCGCTTAAAGTTATATTTTTAGTCTTGCAAATAACAATTGTCCCCAACCAAACACTATACTATATACTAAAATTGTAAAAATATGGAAAACAGAGATTAAAAAAACATTTCCTATAGTTCCATCACTACTCATAATATTAATTTTTTGTGTTTTAGCTGCTCATTTTTCCTTTGGATATTATATTTCTGCTCCAATTTTGAATCTTAATTTTTAAAAATCTGCATTACATTTTAAGCATGACCATAATTTTCCCCATGATTGCATGCTTTCTCAAGTGGCTGTATCACAATTTATTTACCCATTAGTCCATGCTATGGGTTGAAATGTGTCCTTCAAAATAGATATGTTGAAGTCCTACCATCCGAATACCTCAGAATGTGACCTTTTTCGGTAACAGGATTGTTGTAGAGGTCACTAGGGAGGTCGCAAGTCAATACAGGACAGGTGTCCATATAAAAAGAGGAGATTGGGGCATAGAGACACACACAGAAGGAAGATGATGTGAAGACACACAGCAAAGAGGAATATGTGACCAGAGCGATGCATCTACAAGCCCAGGAATGCCAAGGATTTCTGGCAAACACTAGAAGAGAAAGAAAGGATTCTCCCCTGGAGCCCACTGAGAAGAGAGTACGCTCTGTGGACGCCTTGACTTTGGACTTTTGGCTTCCCAAACTGAGAGACGATAAATTTTTGTTGTTTTAGGCAACCCAGTTTTTGGTACTTTGTTACAGCAGCCCTAAGAAACGAAAACTTAAATTTGGCTTCATTTTTGTTTTTAAAACTTAGTTTTAATTTTTATCAAAATCATGCATATACCTAATGTAAAGAGTTAAGCAGTGCCATGAACTGTGTTCAGTGTGCGGGTGGTCACTGAATCTCCCTGTTTTCAAAAGCGCGTTCGCGTACTTAACTGTACTCGGAAGCTATGCTGGAAGCAGCTTTGCTTTTGGTGAATAAAAGCTAGATGGTTCACGTACTTTGTAAATGTTCAATAATCTCTGGCTGGTACCTTGCTCTGTACGTATCAAAATCTATTATTAATACATGATATTTAACATATTTTTATATATCCATCTGCATATATTTCTTCAACTTAAGATCAAATGAACATATTCAATAATAAAAACCAGCACCGCAAGTAGAGAAAAGTGTATTTCTTTCTAATTGAATGTGGTATAAATGTGAAAATTGCAGTGATTAGATGTAAAAACTATTAAGTATTACAATGGATTGAATAACATTCATTTTATAAAGATGGACTCAAATGTTCTATGGGAAAATATAGACTCTTCACAAATTCTTGAATATATGAACTACATACTTGAGTGTTTTCAAGTATTCTTTTATAAATTACCCATTTCAGTTAGCATGTTGAGATATGCTGTAGCAACTGGTTGTTCATCTAAGTCAAAATTTTATCAATCTGTAGTACTTTATTTTCTTAACTTACTATTACCCATACTGTCATATTAATTTTTGAAATCTGTTTCTCAGTGAAAAATTACAGAATTAAGATACATGCAGAAAAATAACAGGTCAATAATTTAGAATGTGCCCATTTGATAAAAGAACATTTTAAATCCTAAGTTGTGCCACTAAGAAGCTTGGTACTATGTAACAGAATTTGCCTGATTCCAAAATTCTTGTATCTTTGTGTACTGAGAAGGAAACGAGAAAAACTGTAAGATCTCTAGTTTTAGTCATCTATTTGTATTTAGATTTCTCCTATAATCCATGGAATTAAGTTATGTGGAAAGCTCCCAAATATATACGTCTAACAAATAACTTACCAATACAGTTTCTTCCAGAGGCGTCTGGTTCATAGCCACTGTTGCAATTGCAACGGTAACTCCCACGTAAGTTTTCACAAATTCCATTGGCACATATATCAGGATCCAATGCACATTCATTGATATCTGCATCGAATATTGAGAGTTTAATGCTCACAGACATCTTACTGTTTGTTGATACATGCAGTCTAATGAAGATCATTCGACATATGAACTGTTTAACTCTGTAAAAGCACAATTTACCTAGCTTTCAGAAAGGGAAAGGAAACAAAATAGGGGTAAGAATAAAACTGAGAGACGCAGGACACCTCACTGTAGATCAAATGAAAAATGAAGGTAACTGGCAGATATTCAAAGAATTAAACCACATAATGTGCCTGTATTTGTGATAAAATTCATAAAGAAATTTATAGGCTGTTGGCTCAAAATCCAAAGGAAAATTCATCTTGATAGGTATTATAACCATCAGATTAAAAGGCAAAGATTTACTACGGTGGCCTATATAATTTTATGGTCCCAGAAGGCATGGAATATTTCTATGTTATTATCATATTTTATATTCAACTAAGTAATATGACATTTAATAAATGTTTCTCTGTTGATAAGATGAAATTAATGGAGAGGACAGTTTAAATGTGGATGCCGGAGAGCATGATTTTTTACAATAAGCCATGAACATGACTCCCTGTCACCTACGTGCAGGGGAACTTGAGGAATGATGTGCTTGGTGAGCAACCAGTTTCAATAAGTAGCTGGCTCTGCTTGGGAGGCTGTATTGAGAGATAATGAAATACAAAATAGGCATAAAATCAAATTTTGGTCACAATGCTCAAATTTTGATGCTAATTATCGTTTTCTAGAATTTGGAAGACTTAAACACTCAGAAATGTCAGCCTGTCATTTTGTTTTTGGGAGTAACATCTTGTAAAATTTTCTTTACTCGGGTTCCAATATTCATTGCAAAGATGCAACATTACTGTCAACTAATCTATAATTTGTCTAAAGTCTTTCGAACATGAAAGTAGTATATATGTAAAATGAAGATTAACAGTACCCTACAGTTATATTTAAAGAAAATAAAACTGTATGTAGAGTAACATAAAAAGTACTTTAAATTATGAACACATATGTACTCAATATTGAAGGTTCTATTTTGGAATTTTATTAATCATACTAAATTTAAAATAAGAAAACTTTAATAAATTTCATTTCTACCACTGAAAACAATTTAGTATTCCTAGGCATAAATATTCCTAGCAATTTATTTTTAGGGCAGTATATCCCAAACTTGATCCTTACCAATACCTATGAAAGATTTTTTTTAACCATGTCAGCACCATTATTTATTTATTTTTTCTGTAAATTGATTCACTTTTTTTCTAACCTAAATATCAACTCTAGTCTCTTCTTCAGCAATGGCATCCATAAAATCATGGGTGTAGTTTATTATTGACATTTTTAACAATGAATATTTAACAGATGCATATTTATCCACTATGGTAAAGGTGCATCTGCATACTACTTCATAATCATCTACCTTATAACCATTGTTCTAAGAGATAGTTTATCTTATTATTTTAAACTGCTGTATTTTTATAATATTAAATATAATCATAGTCATGTTACAACAGAATTAAAAAGGTATACAATTACATAATTTTATAAGATGGAGAACAGAACAGAATTACCTCTTCCATCCACCGTGATACCTACTCCACTACTACACAGACCATGGAATTCAGCTGTATGATGAAAACGAATAAAGAAATTAAAAACTCTAAACTGTATCTGTTTGACACAACCAGTCACTTACACAACTCTAAAACTATCATTAATAAGAACCACATGCATTAATTTTCAAAATTATAAAGAACATTTTCTAGCACATAATTACTTTAAGAATTCCAAAAATAGTCCTCCGCTCCCTAAATGTTCCAGGTTACCCTTCTACCATCAGTATATGAGAGTATCTATTTTTGTACATTCTCCCCAACAAAGGAACAATCATACACTTCACTAATGTAATAAGAAAAGATGACATCTTACTTTAATTTTCTTTTAATTTTAGAAAGATTGGCATCTTTTCATCTGGTAATCTACTATTTGCATTTCTCCTTTGTAAAATCTTGTTTGTGTACAGTGTATTTTTTTTCTATAAAAATTTCAACTTCCCTTATTAATGTAAATTTGTTACACATTAAGAAAATGGTTTTCCAATTTATATGTGTGTTTTAGTTGTTAATGTCTGCTTTGAAAGTCCTTTACCATTACAAAATAACCAAAATTTTCTGTATTCTGTAAGAAAATTATTTTTATATGGTTTAATGTTTGGAGCTAACTTTATATTTTCTGATATCTATCAATAATATTCATTACTTAGTTCAATTTTTCCTCACAGATGTAAGTGCTATCTTTATCCTATTTATTTCTAGTTGAACTCTTGTTGTTTTACGAAGGTCCGAACAATCCATTTAGGATTTAACGTAATGACAAGCCATTTCCTGCTGGAATGCTTTCCTTCCACCTTCCATGTGGGAGGTTCTCATTTTTTTCAAGATCATTTATTTCTATTCCCATCTGCTTTTAGATTAATTTACTTAGTTCACTGACCTTTTAAATCTAGCCTTGTTATCAATATTTGTACCTCTTTCATAATATGCATAATTCAATTTAATATATTTTAGGGTAAGATTTCCTTCATTGACTTTTTTTAAATGTCATATTCAGTAATTCTTCTAGATGAACTCTCATCATTTTTCCAAGGTTTCAACAACTCATTTAGAATTTTTAATGAACGACATTAGCCATTTATTTTGCTGGAATGCTTTCCTTCCATCTTCCACATGGGAATTTATTTATTTCAAGACCAAACTAAACACGCCCCTCTCTGTGAAGTCCTTCCCAGATTCCCAAGGCAACTATTTTCTCCTGTATGCTCTTTCAGTTCTTTGTTTATGTGCCTATAAAGGAGCTAATCATACTAAATTGTAATGTTCACCTATTTATATTCTCAACTATACCCAACTTTAAGGAAAAAGAAATTTTGTTTATAAAATCTGTATTATACCTACATACACTCAATACAAGTTTATATATTCAATACAGGTCTAGTAAAAGTATGAATAAACGGGTTAATCTTATCAACCTAGAGTCTGGAATTACCAGTAGACTGTGCTTAAGACATTATGTTAAGATAAAAAATAAATAAAATCAGGTTCTCGTGAATTTATTATATCTTGAAAGCTATAAATAAATTTTATGCTATTCGTCTTCACAATAATGCACAGATCAAGGACACTGAAACTAATACATTCATGTAAGAAAACTGTTTGATAATAATGGATCAGCAAATAAATTTTTCTATTCACCATTTATTCTCTTTGTCTAGAGATCATAGGTAAATACAAACCAAATCTCATTGTATGTCTCACACACCAACACAGGTTTGGATTTCTTTTGTTTAATTACAAATAATGACAAACACTTCAGAGCCATTGTAACAAATATCTAATGTTACATTTCTAGATTCTCTATCGGGTGTGAAACTGGCCAGTGTGACTACCTGAATTTTTAGCAGGACATGGCTGGCAGGGCTCTCCAAAACCATAGTCTGGGTTGGCACAGCAGCATTCGGACTTGGTCACTGCACCCGGGAAGGGACGGACACACACTCCCTTCTTGATTCCACCATAGCATGTACTGCGCATGTGAGTATCTAAAGGATGCAGAAGAACAATTTTGAAGTTGTGAAAGAGACAGAGATCAAACTGAAGGCTTCTCTCAACCTAAGATTGGAAGCTCTAGAGGCCATCTGCCTCTCTTCTATTTCTTTGTATCTTTAGCATTAACAGTGTTAGAAAATCAAAGTTTGCTGAGCGAGGGGAAGGATGAATCCATATTAACAACTCATTTTCTTTTTCTCTAAGAAGTTTTATGTCCTAAAAACAGCCATTATCCCACTTACCCTCACAGGCCTTTTGTTGAACCAGGTATACTCCCCGCAGTTATAAACGACACTTTGAGCTCTAATCACTAGCTATGTCTACTCAAAATGTCACTTATTATCATTTCCATTTTAGAAGTTCTCATGAACGATGAATTGCAGTGAAGTTAAACTACCTTGAGATGACACAAAAATCTTTTGCAACCTCCACTTACTGCTGTGATTATGTTTTAATCTCAGACTCTCAACAAATCCAGTTTACAAATAATAGCTACCACTATGTGTCCTTGGCATCATGCTAATTTTGCTTTACAGACACCATCTCATTGAACATTTAAGTCAACTCCATAGGACAGTGATCATTATTCACACATCACAGATGAGGAAGATGAGGTTCAGAAGGATTACATAACTACTCCAAATCCTAGACAATCCACTGCCTGAGCTGGCTCAGATCTGTGTGACTGCCAAAGCCCTTCCTCTTTCTACTACGTGATGTTACATCTCAAAGAAGAATATCCTGCTCAGTTTTCTCACTCTAAATTCTCATAAAATATGCTACAACTTTATGAGACAGTAAACCATGAACCATAAAAAAACTCAGATCATCATAAAGCCCAGAGAAGCAGTACAGCTTGTAAGCAGTATGATGACAGGGTAATTCCATCAAAGTTAACTGTTATTATAAATATCCATAATTAATCACAATTTGTTGGAAATAATTTTATCTGCTTGTTATGCAAAGTGAGTCACCCAATGACCTCTCATGATCAGGCAGCGCTTCTTAGTAAAACTATGAGATTTATGGCTGCATTAAAACAATGAGATGTGTGTTTGCCCAAACGGAAGAAGGCCATGAGATTCACCACACCAACCCCAAGGAGAAGATGTGTTGCCCCTTTCTGCTCCTGCTATGGCTGAGTTGGACAGTTAGCTCTGAATTATATACAATATAGGACTTGATACAAAGACAAATTTGCACAAACACGACACAGTTCGTGATTTTCAACATGACTTTTGTGCTTCTTCAGATGTTACTCAGTATGTCAGAAGGCATCACAGAATGGGCAAAGTTATTTCTGCTTTCATGTCAATAACATAAGCCATACACAACTGCAGCAAGTCTACAAAAAGCCTATAGTACTCACTTGAACATCACAGGTCTCATACTAATTTGTGTTATAGGTTAACACCACCAAAAGGTCCATGACTTACATGTGGGTTTTAGGGACATGAGTTGTTCTGGGCTCTGATCCCTGCACGATGACCTTACTTAGATTACTTACCATTTTTCACGACTATGAAATAAGAAGGGTTTATATGATAAGTGAGAATGTGTTTGTTAAGCATTAAGCACAGTGCTTAGGATACAAGGGAAATGCTCAAAAAATGGTGGCAACCATATTTCTCTCTTCTTTCTTTAATGAGAATATGGACCCTCTCCCCAGATTTAGTTACTCTTCAAATGTAACTAAGCCACTGTTTATAGGTGGACAGGATAAGAGGTGCCATTACCAGTAGCACACTTGGAGTGTGACCACATGAATGCTTTGGCAGGGTACTGGGCCTACAGTACCCTGTATCCATATCAAGGATATAAATAGTTTAAGAGGGTGATAATAAAGAGAAATTTTTTGAAAAGGATTTTTTATTTTTTAAGTGAGAGCTAGGTTGTGAGTTGGAGATGCTTCTCTCCTCACCTCTGAAGCCTTTGAAGAGCTTTGCACCCACTTCTGCCTGGGACACTTATCAGGCAAAGGTGAGTGGCTGATTCCCCTGACGAGCAAAGTTGGGAGGTGAGATCCACCTCTAAACACACAGCAAAAAATGGGCACGTCCTATGCATTAGACAAGGGCCAAAATAAGAGAGGGTCCTAAAATGACCATGTGGAGGGATGATGAGTCACCATTAGACAGCCTATCTGAAGTGGACTGTTAAAAGATCAAATGTTGGGTGAGGAACGGCCACCAGGAGAAAAACACAGTGTCTGCATCTCAGCAAGGGCAACTGAATGCTTCTGTAAGACCCACGAAGTCACCCACAAGGAAAAACTTGGGTTTAAATGTCTGCGAAGCCCAGAAATCTTGAAGCCATCCTAGGGCGGTATCAGTGCTTCTGCCTTCTCCTTCCTCCTGCACAGTGACCCCAGTGGGGTCAGAAAACTTCTTGCTCCTGAAGGCCTGAGCTTGGGAGGAAAGTTTTAAGTTAAAATCAAGTTTGGAATATTAATTATTATATGGTATTAGACATTCTAATTTCTAAATCAGATTATTTTCATTACATAAAGTTGCCATATAATTTCTTTGGTTACCTAAAAGTAGTAAAGTTATGGGGTGACCTGAGTTTTCTTCCTTACTTATTGGATCAACTGTGCCCATTAAATAACTTCAAAGATAAATTTTAAAAGGGCGGGAAAGACTAAAATAGAGTTTCCTTTTGTTTATACCCTGCTTGTGAGTCATACTTCTTCAATATGCTAGTTACAATAGTAGTTTAAATATCTGGAAATAAACACCCACATCTCAGTATCTAGGGAAACAAAAACAAATAAACAAATAAAAGAAAAAGAAATCTAACGTTCAAGTGCTAACTAACTCTAATAATAATTCATCATACTGATTTGTTTCTACTTCAACCATCAGTGGATCTCAAAAGCATCACCAAAGGCAGAAGACATGAAGAAAACACACCTAGCATGATATGGGAACAATAATATATATATATATTTTGCACAGAACAAATGGTGTTTGTATTAAAAAATTCAAGTGGCCACAATCAGAAAACACTGGAGAGCACTTTCCAAAAAATTTGATGACTTTTCTGTATGTGAAGAAGAGAATAAATTTTTGTGTTTGAATATTGCATTCCTAACAACTACCCATATGTCGGTTACTTAAAATAAAACTAATTTTTCCTCCAAATCTGGTTTTGTACATACTGTAGATTTCAACAGAACCATTTAGGTAAAGGAAAAAAGCAACTAAGTGTATTAAGGCAACTAAAGGTATTTTAATTCTCTAAGCAGGAAGGAGCTACATTCTTCTAGTTGCTATATTTGAAATATCCTGAACAAAGTGCTGACAATCGTGTAAGCTGAAATAAATCCTAGATTGGATAAATGGATGAACTTAAGTGGACAGATTATTTCCATCTGCTGTGCTTCTCTTTTTTTTCCTGCTTCAAGATCCAAATGTTTTGATTCCCACAGGTAAGAGTAAAGTATTATCAACTATACCTTAGAAAGAATTTCATTTCTTTCAAATATACATTTAAACCAATAGTATGTTGGCTTTTAGTGAATAACTTGAAAAATAGAGGTGCACAATGGCCAATGCACCCAAAAGATCTCATGAATGTACTTTAGAGATAAAAACGACATTAAATGTATTTTTAAAACTAACTCACTCTGCTATTGTTATCATTAGAACATAGTGGTTGGGTTCAGAAATGCCAATGACATTTTTGTTTTGCCTGTTTCTTTAAAGCAGGTGACTAGTAACTCTGGTTAATTTTCATGGAATCCATTTGACAAAAGTATCCAAAAGGAATTTTGAATGGCTTAGAATAAAATACAATTTTCTCTCATGCTCTTCTCTTGTTTCTATAGTTAGCTGCACAGAAATCGAGAATTACTACATGAAAACCTTTCTAGTTTTTGATATAAGTCCAAGTTCCAATATATAAGTTAAATTTAAGTTTTAAGTTTTGTTTGGGTAAAAACAAGAGTATGCTTAAATATATAACTATAATTCCTGTTTGCTGTCTTATTTGTTATTAATTACAAAATCTAAATCCACTGTATTGTGAAACTCAGTCATTTAACGTTATCGAGAATGCTGGTTTAAGGACATTTTTTTTTTCTTCTCCAACATTTTTTACTTGTCTCTCCTCAGAGCCTTCTGAAGGGAGCTAGCTGGGCTCTCTGTCCATTTTTTAAGAACTGCTTTATTGAGATATGATTCACATGCCATAGAAATCACCTATTTAAAAGTGTACAATTCTCCTAGTCAAGAAAAGCAAAAGAAGTTCATCACCACCAAACCAGTATTACAAGAAACGTTAAAGAGACTGCTTTAAGAAGGAGAATAAAAAGATAAAAATATGAATAATAAAATGGCGAAAACTGCATATCTATCAACAATTACATCAAAGGTAAATGGATTAAATGCTCCAATCAAAAGATATAGGGTGGCTGAGTGGATAAGAAAACAAAATCCTTATCTACTGGCTACAAAAGACTCACTTCAGATCAAAAGGCACACAGTGACTGAAAGTAAAGGGACAGAAAAAGATATTTCATGAAAATGGAAACAAACCAACAAAAATCTGGGGTAGCAATACTTACACCAGACACAATAAACTTTAAAACAAAGGCTATATAGTGAGAGACAAAGAAGGAACAAGTAATTCCACTTCTGGGTATTTATCCAAATAAATACAGTAATTTATAAAGATATATGCACCCCTATGTTCACTGCAGCATTATTTTCGATAGCCAAGATATGGAAGCAACCTATATGCCCATCAACAGACAACTGGATAAAGAAGATGTGGTAATATATACAATGAAATTATTACTTGGCCATAACAAAGAACGAACTCTTACCATCTGCAACAAAATGGATGGACCTAGAGAGTATTAAGCTGAGAGAAGTAAGTTGGACAGACAAAGACAAATACCATATGATTTCACTCATATGTGGAATCTAAAAAATAAAATAAATGAACAAACAGAACAGAAACGAACTCATAGATACAGGGAACATTTTGATGGTTGCCAGATGGGAGCAGGCTGGGAGTGGGGATGGTGAAAAAAGGGAAGGGATTAAGAAGTACAAATTGGTAGTTATAAAATACTCATGAGGATGTAAAGTACAGCAGAAGGAATAGAGTCAATAATATTGTAATAACTATGTATGGTGTCAAATGGGTACTAGATTTATCAGGGTGATCACTTTGTAAATTATATAAATAACCTCTATATTGCACACATGAGCCTAATATAATATTGTATGTCCACTTTAATTGAAAAAGTTATTTAAAAATAAAAATAAAAGTGTACAATTCAACAGTTCTTAGATATTCACAGATATTTATGAACATCACTACAGCTGATTTTAGAATATTTCGTTGTCTAAAAAATAACCTTTATCTATTACCCCCTTCTCCTGCCATCCCTACTCTTTCTACTCTAAGCAACCACCAATCTGCTCTGTCTCTGTAGATTTGCCTATTAGGGACATCTCTCATGAACGGAATCACATACTATACAGTCTTTTGTAACTGGCTTCTATCACTCAGCCTAATGTTTTCAAGGTTCATCTTCGCTTTTATCAACACTTCATTCCTTTCTATTGCTGAATATTATTCCATTGCATGGCTCTATCTCTGTCCCCTTTTCACAAATCATTTGAATACTGGGGCCATTATAGAATGTTTCACTTACCGACACACACACGTCCGTCCACACCCACAGCCAGGCCTGGGGGACAGTCACAGCGGAAGGACCCTTCGTTGTTGATACAATGCCCATTCATGCAGATTCCTGGGGTCTGGCACTCATCAACATCTGTCCAGAGGGTAACACAAGCCAGGTCCAAACTGGGTAAATTTAACTTTATTTTTACCTATTGACAGACACTACTCTAGGCTTTTATCCTTCTGTTTTCAATTTTATAATTTATGGAAGATAATAGATGTGAAAACAAATCTTATCTCTAAATGCAACTCTCTGAAACTCATTTTCAGAAAGACTAAGTGAAGATTGCCTTACTTTACACATTGGGAAAAAAAGAGCCTTACAAACTTATTTTTCATTATTTGGCAACCCTGTTTAATTTTAAGTACTATTTCATCCAAATTGGTTAAGTGAAACAAATTCTTAAAAGTAAGGTGAACTTTGTAATTGCCTTTTATTTCCACACCCACTATTCTAACTATGGTGGATGTTGTTTTGATATTAATTTGATTAGTTCATAATAATAAAATAGTTCAGTGTTATCTCTTCTAATTTTCAATCTACTTCAATTTATTAAAGGTAACACATTAAATGGCTTCCCCAAATGATGAAACAGCCTTCAAAACACAAGGCTGTTTCCAAATCACAAACATTTCAAGACTTATGGATTACATCTGTAAAAAAAAATTAATAAAAAAATAATTTCAAGAAAGCAGAAACTGATGAGATCTAAGTCATCTTTCTATGTGTTTTTAAGTTTTTAAAGAAATGCTGAAATAAGTTATCTACTGTAATGTGATGCTCCACACTGGAACATAACACTAATCTCATATCCTGTTACATCCAAGTCAGCTAACCTTGAGATAACAGTCTAGTCATGAGTTCAATCAGCAAAGCTACAATAGTTCTATTTAATCCTGTACTCCCTTCTTGAATGGTCAAGAAGTAACTTTTTTTTTATTCAGAAACACGAGAATCAGTATTGCTTTTCTCTCTCTAATGTCCTTGGAATTTCACTGAAATTATGGGGGTTAGTTATAAATCTTATTTAGTATCCAGATATATTTGTGCAATTGAAGGCAGAAAGCATCCGCAGAGTTAATTTTGTCAAAAAAAGAAAACGGGGGGGGGGGGACTTGTTTTGACTAGGAACTGCAAAATTTGTTCCATCCTATGAAATCCAATTATGAGTATACACATAAGATAGCCTTATTTATTTCCAAGAGGCATAACTTTTGCTTACTAAAGTTATAACTAGAGCTCGGCTTTCAAATGGCTCTATGAATGAAACAATTGAGAGGAATATTTAAATTATTTCTTCACTAAATCAGTGGAAGATTTTTAGATAATGATATAGTTACAAATAATCTGTAGATTAGCTTTATGGAAAAGATGTAATACCAAACCAGCAATGAACAATGGTGGAAAATCTTTCAAGATTTTTCATAAAAATGAAAACCTTTCAAGATTTTTTCTCCCCTCCTCTCAAGGGGTAGAGAAAAATTATTACTACATTGTCTCTTTCAGACTTGCTAGAACAAATCTGTCATTCCCTTAATTTTTCCTATATATTATTTTTGTAAGGATCTTACGGTTCCCTAGACCACAATGTGTGTTTTTCTAGGAAGCTTTAGACACCTGCCTTCCTGAATTAGTAAGAGATGTGAATAATATGAAATCCACATGAAGACACTGAAGTAATTCTTGCGTGATTCAAACAAAAGAGATGGTTTCAATCACAGTCACTTTCCTATCTCAACGCCACACATACCAGTACAGTAACGCCCGTTTGGAGCCAAGACAAATCCCGGTTTGCAGATGCACTTGAAGCTGCCGTCTTCATTAATGCACATCCCATTCAAACACATGTTGGTAGTTGTACATTCATCATGATCTGCGGGAGGAGAGAGAGGGACTTAGACCACTGGTCTTGGGGGAACTAGTTTCCTCTCCTTCCACAAACAATCACCAAATTCCAGTACATAAATGAGCCATGTGCTCATAGGTTATTCCCCACCCACCCCCGCCCTAATGTGAACACCAACTGAGTGAGAGCAAATAGCGTGGAGAATGCGAAGGGTCTTTAATATAAAGGACCTAAAGGAAAAGAGCTAAGTAAATTTGTGCCTTAGTGGCTATTAAAACCATGTGAACATATTTTATTTTGATTACCAAAAAAGATAATATGATTTCAGAGGAATGTCTCTTTGGTAAGGGAGATTAAAGCAATGACCAACTTCACTGCAAGTAAAATGATGTGGACTTTCACTGGTGGGTAGAGTATGTGTTGCTCTGTGGCATGATGGTCACAGCCGCACGGCTAGACGTCACCGGAAACACAAATTTCGAGATGTGATCATCACACACGCCAGACATTTTTATATTCCCTCAGACTAGGAGTGGAAGAAACCTTTTCCCCCTTGTCAGTGTTGTAACACCAATGTGTGAAATACAGTAATTATTACACTTATTACAAAGAATGATGGCTACGGACAATTAACCATATACCACACAGGAAATTTCCAGAAGCGGTAAAGTGTTTATTGTTATAACATTTTCAAAAATACCTGTCCTTTCACTTTAATAGTCTTATATTCCTATTTTATCAAATGTATTGCTATTTTCCCTAAATCACCTGAAGAACTCTCAAATGTGTGTTTGTGAGCTTTCATGGAAACCGTATATATATGGTTCTAAATAAAAATGTATATCCTTTAAAAATCTTTTGCAAGCAGGCAATTTCCATACCAACACAGTTTTTTCCATCTGTAGTTAATTCAAAGCCGGCATTGCAAATGCACTGGAAACTTCCATCTGTGTTCACACATCGACCATTCTTACAAAGAACCCCATTCTGGATGCACTCATCAATATCTGCAAAAATTAAGAACAGCCAAGCATTATTTCCTTATAATGATTATAGACAAGAAGAGTAAGATAATAAATTTAATTTTAAATATCTAATTTATTTTTGCATGTAATGTATAAGATCATGTTGCTTCTTCAGCCAAATTTCCATCTCTCACCAGCTTTTTTCCCCTTGGATAGGCAGGCGTAAGCAATTTTACAGTCCTGGCTTACAAGAGCTGAAGAGGGAAAGAGGAAGATGAAATGGGGTGTGCAGTGAACCTCACAGAGGGCAGGTCGTGCAACTGGAATTACGGGTGCAGCTGTTTTTGACACAGTGGCAGAAGACCTTAAAAGAGCACAGAGTCAGAATAAAGTAACTACGGAATATCTGGATGAAGAGCAACGTGATGAAAACTACCAGAGTAAGGTGGTTCAAGCAACTGCCCACGGATGAATAGGAAATGAAAAAGAAGACAGCAGAGAGCCATCTGCAAAGGAATCTGAGATGAATCAGCAGTGAGGTAGAGAGTATGGACGATGGTGGTGGGTGTAGCAATAAAAAAAAAAAAGATTAGACATAAGTTGACGATGGACTGTGTGTGAGGGTCAAAGAAAACAGTAGATTTACTAAATATTAAGCTCATTAATATTTAAAGAGCAGTAATGCTACTAATATTAGTTGCAGAAAGGAAGTTGTGATCTTGGAAGGACGATAAACTGAATTTTTGTGAAGCCAGATACCGCGTTGCCCGGGTTACATATGCAAATAATGTTTATGTATAAAGGAAGCAGTTCTGAGGGTAGTATGAAATAAATCTGTAATGATAACAGCACTTATTTCATTCTATGTCTTTTTTTAATAAGTCTACTTCTAACCTCAACAGCCTGGGTCGCTCGCTGTATTTCATGGAACATTTTTGTATGTGAAAGCAAGCTGCCTTACCGATGCATGCCTGCTTCGTAGGAGTCCTCTGGAATCCAGCATGACATTTACAATAATAGGATCCAGGTGTGTTAACACAATCTCCATTAGTGCAGGGATTTGATGTGCATTCATCAACATCTGTGAGCCGCAAAAGAAACCATTATAGACTTCACTCCATTTCTAGAAATGTTTGTTTAAAGTACATTTAGGCCTCCCAAATTTGAGAGGCCAGTCAGTGGTAATAGTCTAAATAGCAGAGTATTTATAAATGAATGAACATTCCTTTCTTCCAATACAGAGGCCAGTCTGGAGATTTACAAAAATATTGCCTATTGGATAGTACAAGGAAATTTGCTTTAATCAAGAAATAATGATTTTTCGATTAGAATAAGGCACAATAATTAAAAGCATGGGCTCTATAAAGACATAGCTGTGAGTTCCAACAGGCTATCACACTTATTATCTTTAGTAGTCTGCAAGTGAATAGCCTCTCTAAGGTTTAGTACAGTGTTAGAAGACAAATTAAAGATTTCTGCAAATATATATTTATATTATATGTTGCCACTTCTATTAGTTTAAAGGAAATAGATTAATGAAATTTCTTTGTTACTATTTTTTTGTGAACCCAATTATATATGTAACTACGTACGCACTGAGGCTTGGGTAACATTTTAAAGTAACAGACATAGGGTAAGGTAGAAAATGGAAACTAATGAAAACAAAGCCTATTATTTCCAGTAGTTTTTTAAGATTTCTTTAGGATCTTGAAATTGGCAAGCGATCTTTTGTATTAAAACAAGTTTTATGCAAATACTAGTTCTGATCCTAAATGTGAGAGATGTCACTGCTTTTGATTCAAGTCCTCCTGAGGCTTGATTGAATGCAAACCCATCACAGAGTTCAGGAACTGCACAACCAAACGGCAGACTGAACAGTCTGGCCTAGGAAACACCCAGAGAAATCATGTATGCCAGTGTTAGAAAAAGTTTAATTCATCTTCTTTCAGCAATGCCCACTAAATATGATTTTGAATGCTGGCAAATTAAAAACCTGGCTGGCTGATGAGGGCATAATGATTTGCTATTTATATACATGTAGAAGTCACTAGCATACACAATTTCAGCTGAATTGGAGAGCACAACAATAAAATCAATTCACGGGTTTACTGTTTTAATAAACAAATTACTCTTTTCACAGATGTTCTAAAATAGGAACTGTACTCTATCAAACTCACTAACCTCAATTATATAAGCACTCAGACTGAATGCAATTAAGCTCTCTCTGGTAAAGGAGGAGAAAAAATCTCATAGCAAATAAAAACAAAGAATAATAAGATTAAATGCTTTTTCAATTAATCTAAAAACACCTTCAGCCGCCCATTCAGACTCACTTACATTTAAATTTTGGTTGATAACATCAATCCTACTGAGCCAAAGGAATGTAGCAAAATGAGAAAAGAGAGAATTTAGAGCGTTAGCAAGCATATAAAATATAATTAAGGGACTTTCCAATACAAAATATCACCTTTAGTTTGCAGTGTTGAAGACCCCTTAGATTCTATGTGTATGTAATTTTCAAATGTAACAATTAAAAACCTGTTGTAGATGCATCTTTATAGAAGCCTCATTGTAAAGCTCTGTTTTCGTGAAGGACAGGAGATCATTCACCCCCCTTCAGGTAAACTTTCTAGGAAGCTGGCACTTTTCAGGGCCTTTCCCTTTTCCTCCCCCTTGTTCCTCAGGCCCCTAGTTGCTATGACAGCTCTGCCAGTTACTTTGCCATTAAGGCCTCAATTCATTTGTTTTCCTTAACCCCTTAGGGCTAAGGGACTGGTGCACAGAGAACACACAGGAGTCCACTTACTTATTTCTCCTTTGGAAGGGAAAACGATCACCAAAAAACTATCAGTAACTTGACAATCCATGACTTTAAAACACCATTTGTTTTCTAGGATACTGTAAGATTTTAAGTTTTAGACTAATCACAAGTGATCATTGCCATGTTCTGACATGTATACCTCATGCCTCTATTCTGAGTCTCAGAGTCTAGTACTTCCAATTGTTCATCTTTGTTTTGCCTTGTGTAGAGGAACGGAAGTACTTAAATATTACAGTCTATGCACTCTGAGTTTCTTTCCTGTTTTCTTCCTATTTCTTCCTATGATTGCTTCCTATGTTTTCTTTCTGAGCAGTTTTAAGCACAATTCACAGAATTTGAAACACCTAAAACAAATGAGGTAACTGAGAAAGGCGTTGATTATCAAAATGGTTAAATTCTCAGGTACTATTGGGGTAGGAAATATTTACCTTTGCAGAGTACTTTATATTCCAACAATTTCAATCTGCAAGGGCTCTAAGATTACTTGTGGCTCAACAGAAACGGAAATTAGTACTTACTACTCAAAAATAGAATGATTTGAATGGAGTTAAAAACCACTGCTAACCTCAGTTCGACATACAGGCAGGAAGAGTCAAAGAAATTCATTTTAGTGTAGAATTCTCAAAAAAAGTGAAAAATGTGATGAGTAAATACAACCATTTTCAGGTCTCAGAAGTGACTCATAATAGCAAAATAGACTCAATTTCTATTTTCCTTGTCTTTGATCCTTTAATACAATTGTTGCCTTTCAAGTTTGTTATTCTTCAAAACACAGGTACAATTAAGATAGTTAAGTTTGTTATTCTTCAAAACACAGGTACAATTAAAATAGTTACCATGTTATCATGGACTTACATTCTTTTAATTTTTCTGATACCCCAACTTGTTTATAAAGTCAAACTCAAACTGACTAGAAGTTGACTCTAGAAAAAACAGAGGATGAAAAATAATAAAAACTTACTTCCCTGAAAATATGCCCAATACTGATCTTTGTCCCTACAAATTACAATGGTTATAAAGATAACTCTGCCTGGATTTTAACTGCAGGGGTGGGTGATGAGATCAAACTAGATCGGAACTGCTTATACTAATATTTGTGTAAAACACAGAAGTCTGAGATTAATATTGACACATTAACTGTGCATACACACAGTCCCAACACTACATTAGACAGTTTATCAAAAGGGTGGCAATAGCCCCTCTTACCTGGCTTCTAGGAAAAGTAAGGATCTTAAGACATTCATGTGATTAACTCATCTCCCGTGCATCTAGAGCAGTGCTAACTATTCATTTCCCTTGGGAGAACTGAAAAAACAGTCACTGATATCACTTTCTGTAGGGTGTAAGTCTCCTGAGAACCCCGGCTGAGAAGCCTGGGTTGGCAGCATGGTTACAGAAAGAACTGCTGATCCCTAAAGACATTTTGCCCTTATACCAATGATTCATTCCCATCCCCCACTCCCCGCCAGAGCAGAGGTATTTTACTCTCTAGGATAAAGTGCACCCCAGTGCTACATGAAATAAACGGTGGTTTCTGGCTAATTTACA
Organism: Eonycteris spelaea; assembly: GCA_003508835.1. Classification (NCBI taxonomy): domain Eukaryota; kingdom Metazoa; phylum Chordata; class Mammalia; order Chiroptera; family Pteropodidae; genus Eonycteris; species Eonycteris spelaea. Next base: position 2,361,934 of record PUFA01000175.1, read on the forward strand.
GAAAATATTTAACTTCTAGCCTACTTTTACTTGTTGGTTAGTGAATCATGCAGTGACACATGAATGACAAATATTAATTGCAAAGTAAAAATAATCAGACTTCAGTTTGATAGAGTGTAATTTTGTATATATGTGCGAGAGGGAATATTTTATATAGCGCATGTTTATAATCATGTTTTCTGGTGGTCATATCATTTTCAGGTCATATAATTAGATTAAAATATCAGAATTTCATGGTGTTCCAAAAATAACTACCTAGTTTATCACTTAAACAAGCATCAAGTAGTATCAGCTAAGCTAAGGCTGCTGTGTATGATTATATACTGTACAACCCAAGGGCGCACCAGTTATCTGTGAACGGTATGTTTTATAGTTGTGCAGTGCAAAACCTGTGCAACTGTACAAAGGGATCCTGAGCTAAGCCTTATTTAATCATTATGATCTTGCAGCTCTGTACATAGTTTAGAAGGATCGTTTTTTCCAGAACATCATATTTGGCTCACATTTCCTTCATAATCACAGTGCACTTAGACCTTTCCAGTTTAACTTGGCAAAAGTATAATACTAACTCTCTGTTCTTGGCCTCTCATATATATTTTATAGCAGAAGACCTGCACCCAAATCTGGTAGTTAGGGTTATACTAATTATAAAACATATACATGATTATTTGCTAATATGGTGAATAAATGAAAGTAACCACAAAATAGTTCAATTCCCATGGTCCTAAAATTATTCTTAATAGATCCTCAAAACTCACATTATGAAATCCAATAGATTTCTTCCTTAATGTATCTGATTTTGGTGGGGGGCCACATTTAACATTTGACACTACTTTTCTCTGGAAAGTGTACCCTTGGATAGCTTCAGTGGCATAATACTTTCTGGATTATTTTTCTGTTTCTCCAACACAATTACTAAGTTTTCTTTATGGATTTCCTAGTTTCACAAGGTTCCAGCCACAGTACTGCTGTTATCGTCTCATGCTTCCCGTCTAGCCTGGGTGACAGTATTCACCCTCATGATTCTAACAGCCACCTGTATGTTATTGATCTGTAACTCTAGCCCTGAACACTCCTCTTAGCTTTAGACCTCTGTAATTAAATGTTCTGGACACTTACAATTCAACATGTCCAAAAGAAACCCATCAACTACTCTCTCCCCATCTGTACCTTCCTCGGCATCTTAATCACACTACCACATACCCAGTGTTGTTCAGCTAAGAAGGAAAGAAAAGGAGAGGCAGAGACAGAAATCACAATGCTAGGATCTGAAAGGGTGAGGCTCCTGAAGCCGTTTAGCCCAGCAGAAGGCCAAGGGAGCATGGGGAAGATACAGGCGAGAAAGCCTGGAAATTAACTTTACTTCAAAAGACCTTTTAAAAAATCATATTCAGTCCACTTTATTCCCGTAGTCTAAAAGCAATCAAAAAACTAAGGACTAAAGCATCATGAGCTTACCTATGCAATCCCCATTTGCATCCTGCTTATAGCCCATGTTGCATTCACATCGGTAGCTAGAAACAGTAGGTATGCAGCGTCCGTTTAAACAGAGATTAGCGTGGTGCTTACAGATATCTATTGTCTGGTTCAGAATAGCTACAGAAAATCAAAACATAAGATGTAGTTCATCATTACAACATGGATTACTTTTCTTAAGTCAATTTTTTAAGAGATATTTAACAGTACATTAATTAGATATATATATCAAAAAGTCACATTGTTCTATATTTTATTTAAACTTTAATGTTGAGGATATAAAACATATTCTTGAGACACATGGTGGTTACTTGCATTTCTTAAGTTATGTATCTGGAGACTGCCCATAATGTCTTTTTAAGTTTTCTGGAATGTTCTACTGTATGTTTGAATGCTTTCCATCTCTTTTTTTGTAACTGTGTTGAATATTCAGATAGAGTAAAGAGGCAACATGCCAAAAAGCATAAACATAACACTGCAGGACATCATTAAATATTATTAGCAAGAGCAGTTCTTTTAAAAAGAATGAACTTAAATGTCAAGGACACCAATGCCCATTCTGACCTGAAGCCTGCAGTTCTACATTTCTTAAGTTATTCAACACAAAAGGGTGAAGCAAAGAAAGATATTTCATTATAACATTTGGATAGGCACAGAGCAAGATTTATTCAGTTTATCTCAGCTGAGAAATGGTTTTGGAAATAATTCAAGAGGTGAATGAACAGGGCAGCTGCAAACGGCCAAATGAAATACACTGGAACCAAAAACGTGCTCTTGAATGGTGTCATCTGAGTTGGAGTATTACTGTGTTCTCATCTCTATTTTCAAAGTAAGCCTGGGTCACTCACTCTTTTCTCCAATTTGAAAAGTTTATGGAACAGAAAAATAATATTTTCCTAAGAATTTTTTATTACTGTATTATATTTTAGACCCTGAAATAGGCTTTACACACACACACACACACACACACACACACACACACACACACACACACACCTGTTGGAAAAAAAAGTAAATATAACATCATTTAAGGCATAAAACTAAAGAGTTTACACAAAAAATGAACACTCACTTAGTCCGGTGATGATGGGCCCCTGTCCCCCGGCCCCTACACCCGCTCCCCCAACGCCAGGAGAAAAGCCATTGCCTCCAGGGATGGGGATGAAGCCTGCCCCTCCTGGGCCATAGCCATTGCCATTGCCACTTGGGGCAAAGCCATTCCCCCAGTGCCTCCAGGTCTGGAACCAGCACTCCCTGGAATCCCTCCAATTGGAAGTCCATCCATGCAAAGTCTGCGGTATTCCTCTACAAGAAAAGAAAGCTCAGTTAAACATTAGTGGACGCCTTTCTACAAAATACGAGCTATCTATGTACTGTAATGATCACTTTAGCTTATCTATACTACATGATGTAAGCAGGGTATTATCTTGATAAATGTTTTCAATGCTAGCAATAGCAGGAAAAGGTATAGATGTTTCAGAAAATAAATGGAAACCTATACACTATATTTTAACTGAATTGCATAACCAAAGAATCAGCTGTATGAGCATTTTGATTTTATGTCTCTTAGTGCAACTCATAAAATTCCAATATAACTATTATCGCATGAAGTTTACTTGAAAGAATAAAAATTAAAGCTTAAGTAATTCATTCTGTATATTTGATTTTACTTGAAATTTCATCAACATTGCACCTACACATTTTCCTGTTACTTGTCGTCTCTTTAAGGGATTAATATGGCTTCAGAATAATATATTTTCTAACGTGGATTTTAACAGGAGGTATTTAATAAGCTTTTAAATATGCTCTTCATTTGTTCAAGTATAGAAGTTGAGAGAAAAGCAGCAAGAATATAGTGCTTGCCTTATTTCCTTAACTGTTGTCAGAATTAGAAAACAGTTTCAGAAGAAATAAACATTATTTAACTCAAGTAATTGTTTCAGTATTATCCTTAATATTATATATTACTATGGAACTATGAGTTTCCAAAATTATATACTATCCACTAACTCTGCTCTAAAATTTTTTTCTACTTGATTTTGAAATTTTATAACTTAGAGATTTTGAAAGATCGTGCCTTCTTTTCTTTCCATAACAGTACATATAGATACATGTCTTTATAAATGTATTTCAAAAAGTTTAATAATTTTCATAATTATAATATGAAGACATGTAATGAAATATTGATATGCCCCATGTGATAAACATTCACTGTACTTAACTATTCATATTATATTAACAAGAGGAAATACTTCTCATTCATCCTAAAGTAATTTCCTGATATAGCCTCAGTTATATGGTAGTTAATATAGCAAAGTGAATGAGAGGCATCCTCCTACCTTTTTATTCATAGTTTTCAGATCATTAGAAAAGAAAAGAATATCTTAAAGGATTGGGACACTACAAGATAAATGTGCTCCTGAAATAAAATATAAATGAAGGTAGAACTTTGTTATTCAAAGATATTCAGTCTCTGGAATGAAAGATCAGGAGGTTGTAAAACTGAATTGCAATGCTGACATTCAAAATAATTTTTAAAAATACTTGCACAAACACAGGTCATAATCAGCTTTCAGGAATATTTCCGGTATTAATAAATTGTGCATGGTCAAAATTGATCCCAAACAGACATGCCATTCTATCCCTGACAAAAACACCTAAGTCATATGGAATACAGTGAAAGGAATACAAATAAAATCTGACTTCAAGGAGAAGAGCAGAGCACATTAGTACACTAGTATTAGTTTTCCTAATACTGTCTCTCCTGAAGAAACTAGCCGCAGGCTTCTTACCAGAGCCTCTGACGGGGCAGGCTTCCGGAATGGTTCCAAGGCCCCAGCAGCGGCCAGGCTCACAGCAGCACTGCATTTTTGTCATTCTGCCAGGGAGCTCTTGTGCACAACGGCCATTCACCAGACCTGAGAAACACGTGCCTGTTCTTTGATCTGAACATGCGAAAATAAAATAGAAGACGTGGCAGAATTATCTCAGGTTCTTACATCAATCATTTCATGTATTTGAAGAGGTTAAATGAAGTGAATTACTTTGTTTCATTTTTATTAAATCTATTTACTCTCTTAATTTCTATTACATTTACTTATTCCTCTACGTATTTACTGGGCAAACATTCACTGAGAACCTATTCCATGCCACATCCCAGGGCTATAAAAATGAAAGGCATTAAGCAGATGTGAGCCATACTGCAGTGAGAAGCCAAGCCTAGACAAATCTGGAACTTGAAGGAAAGAAACAACCCAAACCCACCTTTGATTATCCAATCCCCAGCTGACATGTAGATGTGTACTGCTGTTTGCCACTGAGATTTTTGTGTTTTTTTGTTACATAGCAGTACCTGACTGATACAAGTCTATTTTGGAAAGGTTGATCAGAAGCAGCTCTTAGAGACAGTGACATCTGAGGAGAGACCTGAATAAAGTGAGATCATGAACCATGTAGTTATCTGAAGAGCAGTTCAAAACCAAAGAAGGGGATGTGCTTGATATGTGTGAAAAATAAGGGCCCAGTGTGACTAGAAAAGACCATGCAAAAGGGAGAGCAGAGTGGAAGACTATGAGTTCAAAGAGGTATCAAAAGCAAGGTCACATATAACCTTCTAGACCATTAGGGAAGGACTTCCGGATTTTATTTGGAGTACTTTCAGAGTCATTGGATGGTTTCAATTAGTGGAAAGACAATAGTTCACTTGTTTTTTCTTTTTAATCTCTCTGGTCACTGACTGTGGTGAGCACAGGACCAGTGAAGATGACATTAAAGACCTTCAGGCGAGAGATGATGGTAGTCTGGATGAGGGTGGTGGCAGTGAAGATGATGACAGTGGTCGGGGGACAGACATATTTTGAAAGTACAGCCAATGGGAACTTGTTTGGGTATAGAGTATGAGAGAAAAGAAAATTTCCCAAGTTTTGATTTACACAACTAAACAAGGGAAGAAGTAGGATTAGAGACATAATACAAGGCCCCTCTTTAAAATGTGTTACTTTAGAATATTGAATTTTGAGCCTGGAACCCAGAGGAATGGTCAGGCTGAAGATACATACCTGTGAGTTATGAGTGTATATATATGATGTGTAAGCTATGGGGCTGAATGGACATTGTCAAGAAATAGGGGCAATGAATTATGTCAAATGGTAATGAAAAGTAGTAAAGTAAGGTAAGGATTCAGAATCACTACTGGGTTTGGCAGGACTGTGATGGTAAGAAGTTTGTGCCTTATCCTGCAGGACTGGGAGTAGAGAAATAATATGACCCTAGGGGACTATAATAAAGATCACTCTGGCAGCACAATAGAGAATGGATCAGAATGGCAGATAAAGGCTAGAAGATATCACCAGAAAAGTATATAAAATGCAAAATTGCATAGGGGTAAAATATTAATTCACTTATAAACTCTGTGGGTTTATAAAGGAAGCTGCCTTTATTGTAGGCCATGAAAAAAACTTAATCTATTCACCATACACTATTCAATTTTTATCAAGATGCATTCAAAGATATTCTGTCTATGACCACAAGAAGAAAGATGTACCACAATAATCAGGAATTGCATATCAATAATGAAGATGCAACTATTAATTACAAATAATTCCATTAACAGGTAGAGCCTCAATTTTTTGTACTAGATATAGAGTTTAAAATAAGTTTATTTCCTCAAATGGTCCATAGTATACCTCAGGCCACTTCTAAGCTATTACTAAATAAATGAATTGGCTTTAAGATACTCCACGTAAGAATCAGAACACCTCCTTTCATGTCCCAGAACGTCCAAACAGATGGTCTTCAACTTATGATGGTTCAACTTAACAATTTTTTTGACTTTATGAAGGTGTGAAAGTGATACTTATTCAGTAGAAACCGTACTCTGAATTTTGAGTTCAATCTTTTCCCAGGCTATAGACATGTGGTATGTATGATACTCTCTTATGATGTTACGCAGCAGTAATGAGCTGCAACTCCCAGTAAGACACACAGTCACCAGGGCAAACAACTGATACTCTACGGTGTGCTGTGTTCCCAGCATTTTTTTTTTTTAATTTTGAGTACTGAGCACACTTAAGGTAGGCTAGGCTAAACTATGATGTTAGGTTGGTTAGGTGTATTAAATATGTTTTTGACTTGACAGTATTTCCAATTTACAACAGATTTATCAGGATGTAACCTTATTGCAAGTTGAGGAGCATCTGTACTAAATTTGATGCATGCATGCATGCGAACTTAAAACCACTGAAGACATTTCATAAACTTCAGAAGTTGGACTTGGACAGGCTGTCGCTGGGAATAGTTTCACAGGCAGGTTTCTATTCCTAAGAATGAGCCAGGAAAATTATTTTTGAAATATTCATTCCAGGAACCCAAAGTATCATATTCTTAGATTTACTTGATTGCTACAATCCTCAAGAATAGGATGCAAATTAGGATGCAAATTAAGATAAGAAAGTACTAAACTCTTAACAATAATCACAGTTATGGAAGTACTACAAGGTAGGCTGAAATGTATTTATCTCTCTACGGCTTTTGCAAGGAGAAAGTGGTACTGTAAGTTTTGAAGAAAACACAATGGCCTTGAATCAGGAGTCAGGACCTAGGTTTACAACAAAATATTAACTGTTTAATTTTGCAACTATATTTAACTCTTCTTTGTCATGGAAATGGGTTGGTGGATAAATTAAATAAAATGACATATGTTGTTTATAGTAAAATGGTGGATTAGCTTGCTATCTTGAATGTCTCTCCCAATAGAAATACCCAGAATAAAATATGAAAAACTATTTACAAAAATACATAGCTCAGCTGGCATAAAAGAAAGGAAAATATAACAGAATCTCAAAATGAAAACAGGAACTTTAGGAGGAAAATGCACAGCAAGGTTTGTGTAGTTTAGGGCTTCTGAAAAACTCTAGAGACTTTTAATTTCAACTCTGCTGGGTGAAGGAAAAAGAAAAGACCTTTCCTAAGAATATGTAACCACAAGTTCTTCCTCACAGAGACAGCTTTGAAGTCTCAATTCATATTAGGTTTGTGGTCTGAAAAACTTCAAAGGAGGAATGTAATATAAAGATGTCCTCAGGTAGGGGATTTTCCAAGCAACTGCAAAAGCTAATATCACTGAGGACCAGTCTTAAAGAATTCCCATAAATTTCCAAGAAAAAGGAGTAGCTAACAGGACAATAACTTAGTAAATAAACAGCACATAAAGAAACAAGGCTTAATGAACAAACACTTGCTGAATGAATAGCAGATTTTAGATATTGCAATGATCACATCAATTCTGAGAATTACTAATTAATAATTCATTAAACATTAATAACTAGATTATATTTCATATGTTTAAGGCAATTAAAACCTAAAAATGTAAGAAAAGAGTCTATAAATGACAAAAGAATTCAATGAAGCTTCTCTAAATAAAGAGGATTACAACTGAAATAAAATACTTACTAAATATGTTTAGCAGTGTATGCACATAGATGAAGAGAGAATTACTGAGCTAAGAGATATAGCCGAATAAATTTACTTTAGTGTAGTTCAGAGAGACACAGATGGAAGATGTTAAGAAATATGGAGGTGAGCTTGAAAAAGTGATATACATCTAACAGGAGCACTAGAAAGAGGTAATAAGCAGACTGGGGGAGACGCAATATTCAACAGACACTAGTGGAGAATTTTCTGACAATGTTGCAACAACCTCCCATCTAGGAATTCTAAGAAATCCAAGTTGAAAAAATAAAAAGGAATCTATAGTTTGTCACATTACTGTGAAACTACAGAACAACAAAGGGAAAGTGAAGATCTTAAATATATAGTTAGGGGAAAAAAAGACAGATTACCTGCTAACGGAATGATATTTCAACAATCATTTATTTCTTAACCAATGGCTGCTATAACACAGTGGACTAGTATCTTCTGTACACTGCAATAAAATAACTGTCCACCTAAAACTCTGTACCCCAAGAAATCATCTTTCCAGAGGGAAAATTAAGGTTACCTTCAGGAAAACAAAAAGAGAGAATTTTCTCCCAAAATGTTCTTGCTAAAGGAAATTTTATAAGTGCTTTAGGCAAAAGAAAAATGACACCAAGTAGAAGGGTTAAAATGCATGACGGAATGAAGAGGAAAATATTGTTAGATATCTGGGTAAAATCTAAACAAGCACTAAAATATCAAACAGTAATAATAATGGTTAATTTGTTGTAAAGAGGAATGTCAATGGTTAGAATTTTTTAAATTTGGAAAGATCAAAGTTTAACTATTCTAATTTTCTTTCATTGCTTAGGTGTGGGTAAAAAAAAATACACATTAATTTTAGAGTTTAAGTTACATATGCATCTTAAAACAGCTAGGATAACCACTAAAATCGCAGACCTAAGTATGTGACTTCTGAATAGGGGGCAAATAATGGAGCATGGGGGAGGAAACTTAAATATATCCGAAAGAAAGCAAGAAAGAGGATAAAATAATAAAAAAGCAAGATGAGTAGGAAGTACAAAGATAATAGAAATAAAAACAAATATATCAGTGACTTTAATTAATACAAATAAATTTAAGTTTCCATTTAAAAGAAAGATTTTTATACTGTACAAAAACAATTTAGATGGACTGTTTAAAAGAGACATATTTAAAACATAAGGAAGCAGAAAAATTAAGAGGAAAAATACACAACAAGCATATACTTAAACCTTCCACTTCCACTCAAAAGATGTGATGCAAAATAATATGAGATAAAATAGACCAAGAGAGAATATTTAGAAAGAGACCAAGAAAAAAAGAATTTTAGAAAGTCAATACTTTTGAAAAAATGGTTCCATTCACCAGGAAGATATAATATTTGTAAACATTCATCACCTTATAACATAGCATCAAAATATATAAAACAAAAACTTAAAGAACCACACAGAGAAACTGAGAAGCCTACCGTCATAATGGGATAGTTATATAACTCTTTCAGGAACTGATAGATACCGTAGACAAAATTCGGTAGATACAGAGAAAGCATGAACAGTACAGGAACAAGTTTCGTCTGATGTATATACCTATGCAACAATTAAAGAAGACACATCTTTTTCAAGCCCACATGGAAGACTTGCAAAACAGGGAAACCCCTGATACTTCTAAGTAACTCATGGGGTCAAATACAACAGCATATTGAAAATAAGGAAACATGTATAAAAATGAATAGGTGCTCATCAGGACTCCATCGGGAATCTAAATATACCAGTCCCAAACTTTGGGAGTCTTCGATGATATTGTGAGGAGTTCACAAATCTATACTTATACTGAATATTGCACCGCAAGTGAAAAACACCTGATATATAGGTACTACTATGGTTCCTATGTATGGGGATTCCACTGTGTCTAATAAAATATAAACTCACTTAAAATGATTACTTCATACCCAGTAGCTTCTTCATTATGTATTTTCTCTCTGTATTAGCATCATGCATGGATCTGAAAACATTGTTCATGTTAAAGAGGGGTCTTCGAATTCGATAAATATAAATAACTACCATTCTACACAGTTTGGAAACCTCTTGTCAGTCCTATAACATGTATTGAAGAAAACCAGGTTGCCAGTGAGAGAGTGAAGGGGAAGAAAGAGAGAACCAGAAAGTAAATCATAACTTTTTTCACAAATTCCACAGTCTCTTCTAATAACACTGGTGAGGCAAGCCATTGACTTCGATCTTTTCAGTCAAAAACATACCAGGCTGGGATATTGTGTAGGGTGATGTCTCATATTTAAGGTCTCCCCAAAAATATATTTCAAAAGCAAAACAGTGGCTGGGAGTTAGAGTATCTGCTTTGCATATCTGAAACTGCATGCCCATTAGAAAGTATTGTGTTGAAAATGTGTCGTATGGAAGAACGTCTGAAATAAAAGAGAGACACCCTATAGAACTAAGAGTTGTCGAGGCATGTCACCCTTTGAAACAGGGAACTATTAGAGGCAAAGGCAGATGAAGCATATTTATCATACCATTAAGACAAATCCTTCTAATGCTTGCTATATGTTTAACTGTAGGACTGATATGTCATAGAAATGAAAACAAGTCTAGTCCTTTAATAATCTCCTATCGCCCTCACTACATTGCCAGAACAAGGTTTACAGGAAGTCTTACTTAAAGTCACACTGAAAAAGAAGCAATCCATCTCCTCTGATTAAAATATAAATCTATCTTGAAGCAAAATAATGGCACTATTATCGGAGTTTGTTTCATGGCTTGACATTTAGTCTAAACTTAGTTTAAGAGAATGAATGGTTAATTATAAACACGATGAAAACTTGGTTGTACCTTGAAATGAGTATGTCTCCTATTTGAATGGGCTTTGCTCATTAAAAATGAAAGGTTTGGTCAGAAAACACCGCTGAGACAGAAAACTAGCTCAGGCCAGAATACCAGTGATAGTAGGTGTTTGGTAAATAGCAACCATTGTCTCAGGTTCCATTCTCTGATCCTCGAGCCCTGTACCCTCTTCTTTAATGGTCTGGTGCCCACCTGAGTTCCCCTTGATTAATTCTGCAGATTCTTGCTGTTCCTGAATACCTTCATGTTGCTTTGTGTTTGCATTATACAAAACTAACAAGAACTAGGAACAACAAAAGAAAGAGAGCCACTGTGGCTCAGGTTTACTTCCTCCTTTAACACAGTGAAGTGTTTCTTCCTAACTATCTAACCTCTTTCTAGGACATTCTTCCTTAATTAAAACTACTACCCTTGTTCTTTTTATATGATTCTAAAGTTAAAACTAAAACACTATTCAGTATACTGTTTCATCTCTGCCTCTCCTCACTTTAGTTAAACGGTTTTAGGAATTTTGGGTTATCCTTTGTTTTGTTGCAAATATGCACATGCATATGTAATTAACATCCATCATCACCTTGTATCAAGATCTTCCTCATTTCTTCAAAACAGTTTTTTTCCCCCATTGATTTGTGTCTCTTCCTGCTCTAAAGTCTTGATAGTCTCTCACTGTCCTAGGATCAACCTGAAACTCCTTTGCAGCAATTAGGAATCTTAGAAATAGAACCTTAATCTCAACCCGTCTTTTTCATTTTATCTCCAACTACTTTCTTCCTCAGCTCTTTCCCAGACATGCTTTTCTCATCATTTTCTGAGCCCACTCAGATACCCTCAGCACCCTGTAGTCTTGATCACATCTTTCTTGTTCAGAGCACCCTTGTTCCTTTGGGCAACTCCCACCCATTTTTCATGGTCAACATTAGTGCTCATTTCCTTGAAATTTTTCACTGCAATAATCAGGTCTTTCTTTTCTCTTATAGTATTATTTTTTTAATATTATATTTTCAGGTTTTTTTTTTTTTTTTTCTGAAGAATACTCCAAGGCAATATTGTCCACTGGAACTTTTGTAAGGCTCAAGGAGATGCACTGGGATGTTGTGGCAAGGTCATATTACCATAGGATTTCTAAGCGCTTGCTGCTTGCTCTCATTTTCCGAACTTCACTTGCTGCTGCTAGCACTTTCAAATCCCCCTGCTTAGGGTCCGCGCTAGAGCTCTGTGGGTACAATAGCAGCAGGGCCATTATCTTACATACAGAATTTGCTCGCTGTTGCTTGTCACTCATTATTTACTCGTTACTGGCTGTCAGTCACTCTTTTTGCCTATATCACAATGTGAAAATTAGTTATATTATTAATTATTAGCCATGGCTATTGCAAAGACACTGAATTCCAATAAGGGCCATTAAGCTGTGCTATGAAAATGCTTCTAAAAAAATTATTAGTTATGTTTCACTTCTTTTTACAACTGACATACATTAGTACTTTGTTAAAAAAGAAAGGTCTTTCCTGCATATTAAAAAAATTGATGAAATACGCTAGATAAAATTAAATTATGAATTCGACTTTTATATTTAGCATCAAATGAAATGGGAAAACTATCCTTTTCTACAATTAAAATGTCCAGCTAAACTCTCCTACCATATGAAATTATTTTCCTACACATAAAAGAAAAAGGCAATATGATGCTTTATAATGTGGTATACAGTCAGGATATTTTTGTTAACTAGAATAAAAAATTAGGGCAGCATTTAGCATATGCCACTTTTAGAAAAAAACTGCAGATAACATGCAGTTTCATATTCAAAAAAAGTTTTGAGTTCATCGAACTCATTATTGGTAGCATATATGTGATTATAAAATGAATAGCATGAAAATATCCATGACATATAGAATTCGATCATAAATAAATTCAATCTAAGAAAACATAGACTCGGATTTTTAAAAATTAAAGTCAAAGATTTCTTACACATTAAAATGTTAGATTTTTTTTTCTCGTATATGAAAAATACATACTTATTCCAAATGTAACATAACTATTCAAAAAATTTTAAGAGCTGCTTACTTAATTTTTACATTGGTTTCATAATTTTAGAGAGTCTTCTCCCTTCCTTAGGCGTTTTCCTCTGTTCCTGGGTCAGGATTTGATACTGAAATGAATGGGGGCTCATCCTTAGCACAGGACTCTTGCCTTTCTCTCAGGAGCACAAGAAGGCTCTCATGTTCTGAGCATCCAGTACCACCACTCAGTCCTATCACATCATGTCCAGCAGGATATCAAACGATGCAAAGCAGCTATTAACCAACATGAAATTCTTACCTTTGATATCATCTCATTTGTTCATTTGTTAGTTGGCCTGTTCATTTCAGAAAAGATTTACTGAGCCCAAACTTGCACGCAAAGTACTACATAGACATAAAGCTGCATGAAGGCAGGACCCAGTAGGACTTAGTCTGGCCAATGAATAGAGCCCAAGTACCTATGGCAATATGATAAGCCCAGAAATAAAGGAAATGAAAAAATATTATGGGGGGGGCTAATGAATTTTGTTCAACTAGAAAATGTGGGTTAGGTAGAAATGGCTGTAAAGAAACATGGTATCTAATCTGAGACTTAAATGATGAGTTGAATTTTAGTGAGCATAGAGGGATATCAAGATGCTTCAGGCAGAGCGGACACTGTGAGCAAAGGCCTGGCACTGTGCTCATGTATGGCAATGAGAGAACTGTGACTACCAGGTGGCAAATGGTTAGAGATGAGTCCTAAATACAGGCTGGGTCAGGTTCTAAAGGGCTTTGAATGTCCAAGAAAAGACTTAAGACTTTATGTAGAGAGGCGAGACATAGAGTTTATCATGAGTTAGTGGAAACCAAAGAGCTGACATTGAAGAAAACCACCTCACTAAATCATTAGGAATATTGATCTTCACTGTCTGAATATGATGAAGAGTATGCTTCCTTTTCAATGCAAAGAAAAAAAAAAGAACACAAGTTTACTAAATTACTAAAGGAAGACTTAGCAATTTATGAAATCAAATAGAAAAAAAGAAATAATTTAGAAAAATGAAATAAAACAGTAACATCTGTTATGGCAAATTCTACTTTCTAACTAGCTTGTTCTCTTCTTATCCCTCTTCGTTGCCATTCTAGTTCATTCTCAAAGGCCTTCAATTACTCCACATTGCCTAGCAAAGAAAATACATACACCTTTTTTGGCATTTCCAGAATTTCATGGTAATAACCTTACTTATTTCTCCAGCCATTTCTTCTAGCCATATTCTAAATGTAAGTTTCTTGAAGCCAGGGTCAATGTCTTTGGCATCCAGCCAATAATGTTCAGCGATGACTCCCAAATTGACATTTCTCCTACGGACTGAGTCTATGGCTGTTTTAAGCTGACATTGTTTGCCTGTGAGTGTGTGTATGCGCACATTATTTACCTATGTAGTTTAAGAAAATTAAGCCAACTGTGGTTCTACTAATTTTCCATTCTCGTAGCTGTTAAATTACGTTAAATGAATCAAACTTATGCAGCGTGCTAATTGGCAACACTGACTCTAAAAATAGTTAATTTGCTCGGTTTTACAGACTTCACATGTCACTAAAAATGTTTTACTTAGTATAAGGCAGAATCTCTGATTCGTTCATAAAGAACAAACAATTGTCATTCAAAGTTCCTCATTCCAAGACTGGAAAAGGAGGCTCCAAATGGACATCCTGCTTCTCAGTGCAGACTATCTGCATAATAGTAGAGAAGCCACTCATGCAGGAGACCTTAATATCTAGGCACAGGGTCTTTGCCACCTTCAAATAGGTAAGAAGGCAATGTAATCTCATAGTAACACAGATGCAGGAGTCACAGAGACATGGAATAAAATCCTAGCTCCATTTTTTGGCCCTGAAACAAATGCAAAAGTCACCTTCTCTCTCTAAACCTTGGTTCTTCATCTCAATAATTAAACCTATTGCACAGGGCTATTATAAGGATTACAAAACATAATATATGAGTCCAGTGCAGGCATATCTTGTTCCTCCTCCTCCTCCTCCCTGCTAATAATAATAAGAAGGAGGGGGGGAGGGAGGAGGAGAGGAGGAGGAGGAGAGAGAAAAGAAGGAGGAGGAGGAGGAGAAGAAATACCTTATTCAACATTTACTAGGAGAAACTGAAGTACAGAGAGGTCAGTAGCTTGCCCAAGGCCCCAAAGCTATGAAATAATGAGGTAATGTAGATGTCTAGTTCCTTACATATGACATGTATTTCAGGAATAGAATTTGTTGCTTTTACTCCCACGACCACTGTTTCTTGTAGTACTGTTATTGCTAGTCTTCTACTACAATTTATGATGACAATATAGTATTCTAAAGGTAGGGTCTACATCTCTCATGTTTACTGTTGATGGCCAAAACTAGTGTCAGGCATATCAGAACATTTTATTATTAAATGAATTCAGGCCATAGTCCTTTTGTTGGTGGGACAGGACTTCTAGCTTATAATCTAACTCTCTGTATTTCTATTTCATCAACCCAGTTCTCTTGGGCACCGTCATCAGGATCCACTGAGGCCCTGGCAGTTAGTTGCTGACATATCCTTTTGGTGGGGGAGGGAGACTGTCACTGTCTAGATGACTATCCTCTAGTCAATCAAGCAACTCCATCTTTGGGTAGTGGTTTAATTTTCCTAATTCCTGTATCACATGAATCTTTAGCGCCCTAAAGTCTAAGCTTGCTCAATAATGGATGATCTACACATGACCGAAAAGCACTATTCCATTTTTCTAAACAAAGTAGAACATACAAATATATTTGGCTTTAATTTGAATATACTAAAAGAGCAAAGTTAAAGGTGTGAATTTCTTTTTTGTAATAACTATTTTCACTAGAATAAACAAAGTCTAAGTAAACAATGACTACATTCATGATTCCCAGCAATGAAATAAACTTTAATTACTAAGTTCTGTCTCCAAAGCAGATTTTTAAAACTCTTTCTCATGCCTTTGTGTCTCTAACACTGGGCAAGAGCAATGTCTTGAGGAAGTCTTTCTTCATTTTCAAAATGACTTCGACAACATGAAACAAACCCAGATGGCTTCTGAAACTGCAGTCTGGCAAAGAGCACCTGGTTTATCAATCCCTCGATAGTGGACCATTTATTTTAAACAACCCTTTCAAGCCATTTTCCCCAAGTTTTATAATCGTTGCCAACCTCATACCTGTTTGGGCTGTTCTGTCATTATAAAGAAACAGTGTATTACGCCTTCAAAAATACAAGGCTTACCGATGCACCGAGAACCATCTGTCGAAGTTACATATCCACGTGGACAAACGCAAAAATAGCTTCCCACAGTGTTGGAACATTCACCAGTTTCACATATCCCAGGAATGACGCTGCACTCATCGATGTCTAATCAAGGAAAGAAGGAGAAGACGATTGAGAAAGGCCTTCATTAAAGGGCTTTTAAAAGGGATTAAAAAAAAGAGTAGGAAAGCACTCATGGTTGATTAGGTCAGATCATATAACCCTGAAGATACTCTTGTTTCAGGCCCTAAAGAATTTCTCACATATATCTATGGGAACTGAGATGAAAGTCAACTCCCATGGCAGTAAAACAAAGCCAACTAAAGCAAAACTCTATACCCTTTTTTTTAAAAATGCAATTTAAATTGGGAATAAGTAAAGATGTTAATGTTTTAGTTTCCACTCTACATCAATTAGGAATTATCTATTACAGCTTTTAAAGGAATATATTTTGAAATATGGAGTAGCTACATTTAAAAATTTTATAGCTAATTTTTACACTAATTATTTAAACCAATGGAAGATGGCATGTTTGGGTTTTTTTGGTTTTTTTGTTTTTTTGTTTTTTTTCTATTGGGCTTCAGGAAACGTTTTTGTACTTACATCTGAATATGGGTGTATATTTGACATTCTGGGAATTCACTTCAAATCTCAAATAATACAGAAACATGGCAAAGGGCAAACTTGGGGGGGGGGCTTTGGGAGGTGTCCAGTTTTCCCAGTGTACCTCCCTGCACTTATTCATTCAGCTTACTCAATGCTGGGACTAGTCTATTCCCTTTCACATTAATGAAAGGTCTGCTTTCTTTTAAACTTTCCTAAAGCAGGAAACCTGGCCATTTATATAAATTTAATGTCCTTTTTTTCTAGTTCAATAAGCTGAGAGAGGTGGAAAGTCAAACAAAGAAAGCTCCAATTAGGTACACTGGGAGCTAATTGCTAATACATTTAAAAGGAAATGAGCCATTGTGAGAAAAATCCTGCCATGAATGTTGGGAGTTGGTTGTCCTTTCGAAGGACTAGAGCTAGCAAAGGCCAGTGAATACAGGGACCAATTTTATAAAAGCCACAAACAGATAATTACTGAAATGTGAATCTGAGCATTTATTCTTTTTAGTTGCATTTATTTTTTTAAGAATGTATTAATAAAAGCACAAAAATGATAGTTATTGTAAATATAAGAAAAAACTTTAACCTTCATAATTAAAAAAAAAAACAATTGGCAATACCTTTTGAATTCCTCTATTGGTCTATTCATCCTTTTGTTTCCCATTCATTCTGACAAGTCACTTTTACCTATGACTTGTATCAGGGAATAACTATATGCTCATATGTCTTCTTGGAATGTTCATATAAAAAAAGTCGCCAGATTCAGACAGTCTCTGAAATAATATCTTCATTTGAGGCTTAACAGTTAGCCACTGAAGGCACAGTTGTACAAATCAAAATCTACCAATTCCCCAAGAGACCAGAATTCTAACATGAATTGACTGCATGAGGAGCAAATGTGTAATGTGGTTAGTCGCCAACAGATTTAATCCAATAAAATAAAACCACGTGTGCAAAATCAGGACCCGCTGCATCTTGTGTTGCTATCTTAGTGCTGTGCATCGTAATAAAATGGAATGTGGATTCAGAAGAGAATGGAAACTAGAACAGCTGTACTTTGATTATTAATAAATTGATCAATCACTTCTGGATAAAGGAGGCAACAAACGAGAAGAGTACAAAGTACAGCAGCAAGAATTACAAAAGCGAAGGACCAACAATGTTGCTTTTTAATCCTCTTACATCTAAAGTTATACCAACAATAAAGGCACTTATGGGGGCCCCCCCGGATTGATCCAAATTCTTAAAATTTAGGAACTTAAGTCTTTCATTTAAATAGTAACTCTTATTTCCAGGCATTTCCTTTCATAACAAAGAACTTCTTTGTGCTCTACTTCCAAATACCCTTCTTGACAATAAAAAGAGTACAAAATTGAAAGACGTTTGACATTTTTCTTTTTCAAGGAAAAAAAATCTGGAACAGAGAACACATGAAATGATATTAAATCTGTGGTTTTGTGTTAAATATTTTGTACAAAAACCCCACATTTCACAATTCTCATTAGAATTAAATTGCAACTTTAAAAGGTTAGCTTCAAAATTATATGTAAAAGGCTCTCATTAAAATATCTAAGAATTCTATATGAAAAATAGAATGTTTTTCATTTATTTTTGGGATAAATCTCTCCCCCCAATTTAAAAAACTAAAATATTTGTGCTTTTTAATTTTTTACTGCATTTCAAAGTACTCATGCCCAATGTTCATCCATCAATTTAAATTTAAATTTAACATTTATGTTAAGAAAGATGCATTTAGCTCTTATATAGTTTTAGTTCTTCAAGACCATATGTCATAATCATATTTGGAAGTATTATCTTTTCAAATATAAAGTGTATGTTGCCTAGGTATAAACAAGTGTGCCCAAGTCTACTCATGGGAAAAGGCAGTCTTAATGAGATTTGTTTTCATTCCTGCTCTGCATACCTATTGCACCCTCTTCCACCTACCTATCCTTGAACTTTTAAAAAAGAGTTTGTTTATCAGTTTGGAGGCTTTGGTCTGCAAATATCAGAAAAACTGATCCAAACTGACATAAACCAGAAATTTAATAGCTTGCATATCTGGAAGTCCAGAAGGGGCACGGACTTCAGGATTCGTTTAAGCCAATGGCTCTTGATCATCTTCTATGAGATCTGCTCAATTATACCTTCCTCTGTGCTTTGACTGCATCCTTAGGCTGCCTTCCTTGGTCAATGCAGTTCTAGGTTAGATCTTTGACTGGAACATCTAGCGGAAGAGAGGGTGGCTCTTTCTATGGTTTTCTCCTAAGGGGAAAAAAACTTTTTTCCAAGGAGAATCCAAGCAAATCTTTCCTTTTGTCCTAATGTCTTGAATTGAATCACATGTCAATTTTTGAAGGACTCCTCTAGTTAAGAGAATGTGCTGATTAGCATGGCCTAGAGTTCTGAACCAGCTACTGTGGCAAGTGAAATTCAGTTAGCTGTAAACTAATAAAAAAACAACAAAAGTAAAGCAAAAAAATAGCATGGGTAAAGAACGAAAAGTATACCAGAATGGCTGACAAACTAATGGAAGATAAGCTTAACTAGTTAGTCATATGCCAAATCCTGAGGAGCATTCTCGAGAACTTTGGCTTTTATTCTGAAGTGACTAATGGTGTCTATGCAGGAATTTAAGTTAAACAAGAGCAAATCAATATTTTTAAAAGACACTCCTTGAGTTTAATGTAGATAGATAATAAACAGCTCAGTGATAAATGATAAGAGCATGAAACAGGCTTTATAATGAGGAAGAGAACACATATTCAAGAGATATCTAGAAGGAGAAATCAAACAGGACTTTGCCACAGGTAAAAATCTCAGCTTTCTACCTTAATTGATAAGGGAAATCATGGTAATGTTATTAACAGACAATGTGACACAGAGGGAAGAACACATTTTGAGGTTAAATTGAGTTTTTGGACATTCTGAACTTTAGATGTTTTAGAGAAATTTTTAGCTTCTTAGTTAGAAATGTAGAAATTCTAACCCAGCAGCTAAAATTTTGAAATTCACTAAAGACATAAGTCGTAAAGATGTATACTCGTGGTTTATCACCAACTCTACGAATTGCACTCTGAAGTCGTAACAATAGATGAGATCTCAAAAGAAGACACAGAAATGAAAAAGAGTTGAACTTAAGAAAGGAACTCTCAGAATCACCACTGTCTAAAAGAAAGTCAAAGGAAGAAAAGCCAGTATAGGAGGCTGGGAAAGAAAGGTCAGGGAGATAAGAGAAAGAGCAAGGTGAATGAAGGCTAAGAAAAAAAAATGCTGCCACAAAGGAGTGAGTTTCAAGTGTGCCATGGAAGAGTAAAGAAAGAGAAGGATTGGAAAGTATTTGGTAATTTGAAGATGCTGAACACAAGTTTTTTTTGAAAAAGAAAACGAGATCTAAGCAAAACCATCTGACAGGTTTCTGACTGCCAAACCACATAACCTCATATTTGTCAACCAACATTTACAACATTTACTGTAAATCTTACTCTAAGCAGAATATAATGAATAATTTGGTAAGTAGTGCTAAGTGTGATCTCAGATATCACTGAATTCAAAGAACATTGCCCTAGAGATTCTGTCAATTCCAGTATGTACATGTCAAATATAAAAGCAGTCCATGTAACGATTACATTATAGAGAAATTAGAACAAATAAAAGAAGAAATTTTGTTTTCAAAAAATAGTCTTAGAATATTTTCTTTCCAACCATGCCAAGGAACTATATATGTATTTAGCCTATTCTGTATAATTTGCGGGGGGGGGTGAAAAGTATATTTCTGTTTTATATTGACTTTCTATTCATTAATATACTGTTAGAAATTAGAAAACTTTATGACTAAATTTTAAATGCAATAAATAGCTAACTACTTCAAGCTTTATTAAGGACAACAGGTATTGTCAAAATGATAAAATAAGATGTGACAGAAAAATTAATGTTTCCCTTTTTGGATTTTGAAAACATGGTATGTATCAATCGTACTCGGAATTTCATTATTATATTTATAAATGGCTTCATTTAAATATAATATGTATGGTAATACAATTCACCCACTTAAAATATGAAATTCAATGGTTTTTAGTACATTTGCAGGGTTGTGCAGCCATCACTACAACCTAATTTGAGAATGTTTTCATCCCTCCAAAAGCAATTCCATCCCATTAGCAGTCACTCTCCCTAACTCCCTCCAAGACTTAGGTAGTAATTAATATATAACTAATAGATCTATAACTAATAATAACTAATCTGTCTGATTTGCCTGTTACAAACATTTCATATGAATGGATTCATAAAGTATATGATCTTTCAGGACAGGCTTCTTTCACTTAGCATGTTTTCAAGGTTCATCCATGTTGTGGCATATATCAGTACTTCATTCTTTCTAATTGCTGAATAATATTCCACTGTATGTGTGGGTCCCAAACGTGGCGGGTCCCAGGTCTGGCTGTGATCCAGGCTCGCAGCTAAGAATAGGACCCCAGCTTTAGAATGTTACATTAGTGTAGTAGGGTACCTGTGCCTACAATATTTAAACATAATTCAGCTTATTGTATCATGTATGTGTGGCTGAATGCCACTATTGTACTCTGATATGTGTGGAGCCATGCAGTTCCTGGAGAGCAGAAGGGGAGCACAAGAAGGGGAGCACAAGGGCAGAAGGGCAGAAGCAGAAGTCCATTCCTGCAATAGACTGCACTTCTCCCAATAGAACTTTGCTTCACGCTAAAAGTTGGTGCTAGCAGTTTTATTCTCATGTCGGGCTCCTGTGCATTCTTCCAATTGGGTGTCTCACTATTGAACCTTCCCTTCTCGATCAGCTCGGCGCTGACAGTATGGGTATACCAGATTTTATTCATCCATTCATCATTTGATGGATATTTGCATTGTTTCCATTTGCGAGTTGTTAAGGATAAAGCTGTTGTAAATATTTGTGTAGACATATGTTTTCATCTCACTTGGGTATATACCTATAAATTAAATTGCTGAGTCATTTAGTAGCTCTATGTTTAACTGCTTAAGAAACTCCCAAATGGTTTTCCAAAGCATCTGTAATATTTTACATTATTAGCAATGTATAAAGATTTCAATTTCTCCACATACTTGCCAACACTCATTATTATCTTTTTTATTGTAATGGTATGAAATAGTATCACACTGTAGTTTTGGTTTGCATTTCCCTAATGACTAATGATGAGCACATTTTCATGTGCTTATTGGCCTTTTATATATCTTCTTTATAGACCATCTACTCAATTATTTTGTCCAGTTTTTAATTGTTTGTCCTTTATAATTGAATGTAAGAGTTCTTTAGATAGGTTCCATATCTGATACATGATTTGTATATGAATTTCCATATTAACCTTAGGATTAGATTGCCAATTTCTACAAAAGAAGCAAGCTGAGATATTGACAAGGGTACTACATCTATAGATCAATTTGGGAAGTGTTACCATCTTAATATTAAGTTTTCTGGTCTAAAAATATAGGATGTCTTTCCTTTTATTTAGATATCTTATTTCTTTCAACAAGTTTTGTAGTTTTAAGTGTAAAATTCTTTTACTTCTTTTGTGAAATTATTCCTCAACATTTTATTCTTTTTGATCTTATTACAAATAAAACTTTTCTTAGTTTTATTTTAAGAATTTTAAACACTACTTTTTATATATTGATATTGTATAATAGCAACCTAGCTAAACTCATTTATTGGGCCAAATAGTTTTTTAGAAGATGTCTTCTCCACTTTAGTGGATACCTCATTCACTTCAGTTGTCCACTAAAGGTATGCCATCTACAAGTATATGGTTTTACTTCTTCCTTTCCAAAATGGATACTTTTAATTTCCTTTTCTTGCTTAATTGCCCTAACTAAAACCTCTAGAACAATGTTGAATAGAAATTTTGAGAGTGGACATCTGTTTTGTTTTTATCTCTGGGGAAGCTTTCATTCTTTTGCCAGTAAGTATGATTTTCATAAATGCCCTATCAGGTTGAGGATGTTCCCTTTTTTTCTTAATTTGTTGATTATTTTTATCATGAAAGGGCATCAGATTATTTTTAAATGCTTTTTCTACATCTAATGAGATGACTGCATGGCTTTTGTCCTTTATTTTACTTACATATTCACTTGATTTACAGATGTTGAACTAACCTTGTATTCCTGGAATAAATCTTAACTGATGATGATACATAATCCTTTTTGTATGTGGCTGCATTTAGTGTGTTAATATTTCTTAAAGATATTTACATCTATATTCATAAGTGATATTACTCTATAGTTTTCTGGTACTTTCTTTGTCTGGTTTTGGTATCAGGGTGATACTGTCCTTAAAGAATGAGTTGGGAGGCATTTCTACATGCTCTATTTTTGGGATTTCTTTACAACATACTGGTATTAATTTATCTTCAAATGTTTGGTAGAATTTACCATTAAAGCCATCTGGGCCTTATATTTTCTTTCTTTGGGAGAAATTTTTAAATTACTAATTCAATCACTTTACTTGTTATATCACATTTATATTGTTATTATCAACTCAGATTTCTACTTCTTCTAGAGTCAGTTTTTATTAGTGTGTGTCTTTCTAGGAACTTGTCCTTTTTTGATCTATGTTATATAATTTAATGGCATAGTGTTCTTCGCAGTATTACTTTATAATCACTTTTAAAGGTCAGTGATATCCCTTTTTTTCTTGTTCAGTCTAAAGGGTTATTAATTTTATGTTGATCTTTTCAAATAACCAACTATTGATTTTATTGACATTCTTTACTGTTTTCTAAGCTCATCTTCACTTATTTCCACCCTAGTTTTTGTTATTGTCTTCCTTCTGCTTGCTGTGATTTTAGTTTCTTTTTCTTTTATTTCTTAAAGTGGAAGATTAGGTTATTGACCTGAATTTTTTCTTTTTAATATAGGTGTTTACAATAGTAGATTTCCCTCTGAGGACTGCTTTAAATTAATCTCACAAATTTTGCACATTTTGTGTGTGTTCGTTTATCTCAAACTATTTTCCAATTTTCCTGGGATTCTTCTTTGCACAATTGGTTGTTTAGGAATCTGTTGCTTCATTTCCACATTTATGAACCTTCCAAATTTCCTTCTGTTATTGATTCCATTTAATTCTATTGTGGTTGGAGCACAATCTTTATATGATTTCAATGTTTTTAAATTTATTGAGCCTTGTTTTATGACCTAGCATATGGTCTATCTGGAGACTATTCTGTATGCATTTGAGAAGAGTATATATTCTGCTGTTTGGGGTGAAATATTCTTTATGTGAGATATAATTAGTTTATAGTATTGTTCATTGTTCTATTTCCTTGATATTCTGCCTAGTTGTATTAATTTTATTCAATAATGAAAGTGGGTTATTGAATTCTCTATTATTATTGATAAATTATCTCTTTCTCCCTTCAATTGTCAGTTTTGCTTCACATATTTGGGTCTCTGTTGTTAAGGCATATATATTTTTATAACCATTATAAACCTGATGGATTAATTCTTTTATCATTATGAGATATCCTTATCTCTAGAACATTTTTTTACTTAAAGTCTATTTTTTTCTGATAATAACTTAGCCATTCTAACTGGTTATCATTTGTATGATATATCTTATTTCCATATTTTAATCTTCAACCTATCTATATTTTTAATTCTAAAGTAAGTTTTCTGTAGACTGCAAAAGGCACTCATTGGTGAAAGGATGTACTTACGGCCCCTTAGACAGTGAGATTTTTACCCTTTACTGTTGGATGTGTGTGGCTTAGAGGTTGCTAGTTCAAGGACTTTATAGGGTTTTTTTTTTTTTCCCCTCCGTGTTTAGCCAGGAACAAGTAGCTTGGAGATTGCCTTTTTGAGCTCTCTAGAGAGGACACAGCCTTGAACACGCACATAATTTCTTTCAGAAATGACTGCTATTATTTTTAAGCCCCGCTCCCTAGGAGTCATCCCTGGGTCAGAGTAGCTAGAGTAGCTTAAATTATTCAGTGTTTGGTCATAAGCTGTGTTTAAGCTCTTTGTGCCATGAAGCTTCTGCCTGTGTTGAAGGGTCTGTGTGTGGCTTGAAGAATGCTTTCAAGTCTGTCACACATCCTACTCTGATTACTCCTGAGTGGGTCTAGCCTACTTTTCTCAAACCTCAGAGTTGACAATGATCCTAGGAGGGCTCTTCTGAGCTGTCTCTTTCCCTAATTCTATTAAACTTCTGGCTGTTCTGCTGTTTTGCTTGAATCACATAGAGACTATCCTTGTAACTGCTTTCCACCAAAATCTCTACTATATTTGACAGTGCCCTTAGGCATGAAGCTCTCTAGTCTCAGTTCCAAACAAAGTTGTTTCCTCAGGCAGAGCTGAGGGGCTCTTAGTCCTCTGGTCTGCCTTCCTTTTGGGCAAGCAGGGATGCTGGGAGCACATTCTCATTTTACCTAGAGTGACTGATACCTTTGTTTTATCAGTGGGTACCGGGGGAAAGAGATCAGCAGCTCCTGGTAGTCTCAATAAACCTCTCCCTGAGTTGAACCTCTGCTTTGTGAGCAAGCTGAAGTTTGTGCGTTTGGATAACCACTATTCATGGCCTGTTGCACCTAGAGTACAGCTTCCACTTAAGGGTTGGGGCTGGGTAGAGAAGGGAGAGCAGTCCTCTCTATCACTCCCATATAGATGACAGCTTTTGTAAATGAACTGGGGGTAGGGAAAGTAGATAAGAAACCTGGGTAACCTGGCCCTCCTGAGGTAAAACCATAGCTCCAGAATGATAGCTGAGGAGAGAGGCTGGCCTCTGTCTTCCTGGCTGCACCCACATGAAGCAGAGCATCCAGGTAGATCTGGAATACAGAGGTGGGCAGTGGTGGAAATGGAGCATGTTGTGGCTCAAATACTGTTTGACTCTTCCAGTTCCTACCAAAATTTTCTTGTATTAATATCTATTTGCTGTATGCCCTTAGGAGAATTTCAGGGGCTTACAATTATTGTGTGTGTATGTTTCCAAAATAAATTTCACCAGTTAAATTCTTATTTTGCTTGGGAAAGGATCTAATGAGGTCCTTCATCATTCTGGAAGCCTCACCTTCCCATGCCATATACTTTTTCACTTAACTCAGGTTTTCTACTTTAGTATGAACCATGAACCATTGGAGGAGATCTTACTTATTATATTATTATTATTATAACCAAGAAACCTGATGTATTAACTTATTCAGAGCTGTCAGTTAGCATGCAACTATTTTTCTTTTATGTACAATTTATTTGTGAGGAGGTGGACAGATATAATCTCTAGAATCTTCTTGTGAATTTTTTCTCCTACAGTATAGAAACAGGTCAAATCTGGTAGGACAGCTGTGAAATTTTTGAACTATCACTTTGTTTACCTTCAGCTCTAATTGGTAAATATTAGCTTTGGCTCTGTCTTATGCCTTGATCAAGTGTACTTTTATAAAAAAAGGTTGATTCTGACTAAAATTTTGCCACATTCATTTATGAACTTATTAAATAATTGCTAATTAAATACTTTCAATTTTCATATACCATGTATCAATTATATATAATCTCTAATCTTCATGAATTTATAATCTTTTAAGTAGATAAAAGTAAAACAAGGCACAATAGATGACTAACAATATGCTATCTGAATTCAATTACTTATAACTAATGAACCATAAAAAGGTGAATTTCTTTAACAAATAATTTGTTTGAAATAATAATGAAAATGCTATTCATTCTTTAAAACTTTCAACTTTCTTTAAATATCAAATAATCAGGTTTTAATTAGGCACCTACTATTCACTTGTGAACTAATTGCTGAAGAAAGGCCTTCAATTTGTCACATACCATGTACCAATTATACATAACCTCTGGCCTCCATAAATTTATAATCTTTTAAATAGATAAATGTAAAACAAAGCATAATAAGAGGTGACTAACAATATGCCATCTGAATTCAATTTTGAAAACCAGAAAAAACTCTTGGAGGATATAGCTGTTGATAAAGAACCCTGAAAAATAGGTAGAGCTTCAATGTGCAGAGAAGATGAATGAGGTTGTACCAGAGGAGGAAATACTATGAGCCAAAGTATGGAGGCGGTCAATTAAAAAGTACAGATGAGGAATGAACAGTTTCCCATGATCTGAGCGTATGCTTAAGAGAGGAGAAAATACAACTAGAAAGTTTGAGTGCCATTCTCAGGAATCTGTCCTTGCTTTGTAGCAATGAGGAGGAATCGAATCATTAAGCAGGAAAGAGAATAAGAATTTTATTCTTATTGGCAAAGATATCTGCCAATGTTGATAAAGGAGAACAGGGCTTAGGTAAGAACAGGTTCAGGGATAGTAGAGGTAATGATTTGGTACAAGTTCCAGTTAATGAGGGTAGACCTAGAAGGGGAAAGAATAAATTAAATGAATAGTCTGAAAGAAGAAGCAAGAATAAGGGAAAGGGGCAGCAAGTTTTCATTACTGAGCTATTGTTAATTAGTGAAATACAGAAAAATATTTTTGGAAATGAAATAATTTTATCATTAACATTTTGAGTTAATAATATCTAGAAAACAGGTGAAAATTTAGGGTGGGTTTTAGAAAGTGATCAGTATCTAAGCATAAAGATCATTTAAACTATCAATGTGAATAAAATCAGTAACACACAATTATAAAGTGAAAAGAGATGTTAAAAATAGTTTCTGGGAGGATATATTCATTTAAGAAAGAGAAAAAAGTGAAGATAAAAAAGAGAGGTCATCAGGATCATTCGAAAGCTATTTAAATTTTTAAAAAGTCAAATGAAGTAGGCAAAATAATAGCTCACCAAAGATGTCAGAGTCCTAATCCTGGGACCTGTAAACAGGTTAGTTTACATGACAAAGAGTAAGTAAGATGCTAATCAGTTAATTTTGAGATGGAGAGATAATCGTGGATTATCTGGTCCTGGGTCCAAAGTAATCAAGCGTCCTTATAACTGGAAGAGGAAGGCAGAGGTGTCAAATTCCAAGAAAGATTCGAAGATGCTACACTGCTAGCTTTGCAGATGGAAGGAGGTCACAAGCCAAGGGATGAAGGCAGCTTCTAGAAGCTGGAAAAGAAAATGGACTGTTCCTTAGACTAGCAGAAGGAATGCTGTCCTACTGATTCCTTGATTTCAGCCCAGTGAGACTCATTTTGGACTTCTGATCTGCAGAACTGTAAGATAATAAATCTCTCTTGTTTTGAGCCACTAAATTTGTGGTAATACGTTACAACAGTGTTAGCAAGTTAATACATCAAGGAACCATATTTAAGAAGAAACGGTAATCAAGAATAGCAAATACTATGAGGATTCAAGAAAAAGATAAAGATATAAAAAGATAACAAATAAGTAAGTGGTGAGAAACTTGAGATTGCTGATATAAACTAAGCTTTTAAGAAACTTTACAGTGAAGAAAGTCAGAAAGAAAGTATAATAAAAGGTGACCAAAAAGATGGAGGAAGAGAGGTTTTGTGCTAATGTGTTTTAGGATGGCCTTGACTGTAAGTCTAAAGAGAAAGAGTCAGGAAAGACAAGACAGGCAAGCTACAAACTGAACTAATTAATGGCAAGAGTTAGAAGGGGTCTTGAAAGGCGACGGAATTAAGTGCAGAGCTGGAATGTTTTGCTCTGGAAAGATGGGAAGACATTTCATCAAAGGCAGGGAAAATGAGGATATAGTAATATAGGGAATCTGAGGTTGAATAAGTTCAGGTCAAATAGCTTCAATCTTCTCAACAGAAAAAAACAGAGTACAGATGTTCAAAAACTTGACTGTGCATACGAATACATGGACGGCTTATTAAATATGCAGATTCTGACTTCTAGTCAAGATGCTTTGGTACTCCCCTTTTGCTCTAAACACGTAATGGTGACAGATGACATAAAAAAGAGAACACAAAAAGACCCAGCTGGTCTCAAAATATAAGATAAACATTTCTTTGGACCAGAAATAGAATTGCAAAGCAGTATAGCTGAAACCAGAGGTTTGCTAGACTCCTTCCCCAGAAGCTTCCAGTGATGGCCAGGAGATCAGGGTTCTACCTGATGACAATATGGTGTGATAAAAACTGAAATAGCAGAAGGGCAGAGGAGCAAAGGGTCAGGAAAGACTCCACAGGAAAGTGGTAATTCAACTAAAATATAATAGATAAGTAGGCCTCCAACAGGCCATAAAAATGAAATGCAATATTGCTTTCCAAGCAGAGGAACAGCACATACAGAGACAAGGCAACAGGGAGCATAATTTATTTGAGGAACTAAGTAAATGTTAATGTGTCTGAATCAGAGTGCATAGAAGAAATGAGGCTGAAGAGATAAGCAGAGGGTGATTTGTAGGAACTTAATCTGGAGAAGAGGGGACTCAAATAGGACAGTGAAATGACCAAATTTGTGCTCTAAGAAGGTCACTGTGCAATGTGGAAAAAAGAATGCAGTGCCAACAAGTAGGAGGTAGGGCGATCTCACAGAAAGCTGTCTCAGTAATCCAGAAGAGAGACAGTGGTGATGAAGGCAGAGAGAAATGGATGAATTATAATCTGTTTAGGAAGTAGAATCTATCCAAACGTCTTTGTGACAAATGGTTGTGTCGGAAATGGAAGTTTCACGGGTAGTACCCAGATTTATGTCTTGGGCAAGAGGCTGGAAAGTTGGGTCAATCACTGAGATGCGGTACGTGTAGAGTGGGTGTGGTGGAGCTAAAGACTCAGTCTGTGTATGCTGAGTGTGAGGTAACTGTGGGACATATGAAGTATACATGTAGGCAGCTGAATACAAAGGCAGAAAAATTGGTCTTCTATTTGTGGGAGCCAACTGCATTCAGATGATTCTTTCTGTAGCAATGGGAAAAGTCCACCTAGTGATCTTGATGAAATGAATTTTACTTGACTGGTGAGGATATTCCCTAGATTACAATGGGTTTTTAGAGTAAGTCAGAAGAAAGTAGAGAATGACTATAAATAATTCCAAAGTTTGATGTGAAGAGGAAGGAAAAGAGAGGGCAGTGGCCCAAGGGAAATGTGGAAAGAAAAGGATTTTTTTTTTTAGGATAATGGAAAACACAAGGGGCTGTACAGAGGATGGAAGCCTGTCGTCTATCACATAATATCAATATCTTTGTGTTATTTCAGGGTTTTACTATAGAAAGATTATATATTCCTTCTTGGTCTCTTTTTTCTCGTTATTGATCTGGGAAGCACATTTAAAATAGTCTCAGTACATTAACACTAATAAGCACTAAAGGAACTTTTTAATTAAGATTTTTTTTTTGTCTATGTAAGCACAATAACAGCATTTTTAACAGACTGCTAATGTAATAATATAATGAACGGTTCCCATTTGGCCTGAAATCAATAGTGCATCTTTCTAAACACTAATTTGGAGTAACTCAGGCATGAAGTAACGGCAGCAAGAAGCAATTCCATCACAGTGCTTTTTAACATTACAGCAAGAGTTGGAAAGCTATTTCTATTTCAAAATACATAAAAGTTACTGATAACATAGTGAAACATTATGAGCTTACATTTTTGGTCTGCATTCCAAAATGATATTTCTTGGGAAGTGTAGCTATTTACTAGTAGTGGCTTTTTCTTTCTTTTCCTTCCTTTTTTTTTTTTTTTGTCTTTTTCTTTATTTTTAATTTACTGAGGGTGGAAACATTTTGTTACCCTTTCTTAGGTCTATACAAATAAGACCAAATTATTACAAGTTTTAAAATATTGAAGACTTAAAATGATGATGCTAGGCTTCTGTAAGAAAATACTTTTAACAATTGAGTGGTGAGCTGTTAAAAAACTATGGCATCCAGAATCTTTCTTCCAATCCTCGCTGCCTTCCACAATTACCTAAAAAATTTAAATACAGTAAAATGAAATTGAAAGACTCCCTTAATGTTGGGTAAAACCTACAATTTCAACAACACAAAAGTCAGGAAATTCCAAAGTTAAATTTACTATAACCATTTGGACTTGGCAAAGATGCAAGAATTTAAGATTTCTGTTCCCATTTTTCTTGTTAAACATCAGTACATTAAGATGTAATCATAAAACCCTCAGGATTTTAAAAATATTTTGGCATAATGCAGTAAGAACCTTAATTTAAGAAATCTTGATCTTTTATCAATACATTAATGATGTATCATCATTAATGGCATTAGGTGAAAAAGAAATCTGTACTATATTCCATTATAAAATTATCACGTATTCCTTAACCTCTGTACTTTTCATATCTATTACCGTAAAAGGAAATAACTCAACAAAAATGGTATGCTCAATTACTAAGACACATGAGCAATTCTTACAAAGGAAGTTAACCTTTGAACTGGCACCGTTGTATTTTCTTGGGTTTGGCTGATTTCCTTATTCATCTGACAGATTACATTGATATATAGCTAGTTTAAATTCAACAAGTAATCGTGCATACACTGAACTACACAGACATATCTGTGCACAAAATGGGTTGTATAAACACAGATGCGTGAATATGGAGAAGTCAGTCCTAAAGCTCAGCCTTCAAAACACACACTTTGATCTGTTTAAGGGGGTGATAAAGATGTATGAATCCAAAGAATTCTCTGTTAGCATTCTCTGACTCAAGTGGCAAATTCAAAATGGCTGACTGGGGAGGCTCGCCAAGATTGTGACTAGATGTCACTCAGGTTCCATTCTAACTAGGCTATTGGAGTACAAACATTTTCACTACATACTTGAATGATTACTTTATGGTACAGAGAGAACTGTTGCTTATCCATATAAAGTTATCTGGACAATTTTCAAGGACACCAAAACACCTCAGGGGTCTTCACTGAGATTTTGAAAGAGACATATGTCTGGAAATCCCTTTTCCTTAAATTACTCAGAGTACCAGTATGATGATTTATGCACAAATTAAACTTTTGCTTGTAGACTTAAACTCTGTCATAAAGTTAGAAATGTTTTCAACAGTTTCGTATAAACAGAGAATTTATGGTAAGGAGTATCTGAAACCATGAGAGCATCAATTTTTATGTTTTGTTCATTATTCTAGAGAAGAATGCCAGGAACTCAATAAATATTTTTCTGAATGAATGATTCTGTCAACTGTGCCCTCTGGACATGGTGGCTCCAAAGCCTAATGCTTTTATTGATGATTTGGGAAACCTGTCAATGCTGAGGTCTCTTACCTCTCACCATTGATCCCAGAGGTACCTCCTCTACCTGGCTATTTACAACTCTCCCAGGTTTCTAACAGTTTATCCCCAGGCTAGGGTCACCCACTCTCCAGGAGTCTGTGTGGCCAGAGCCTTTTCAAGACCACACAACCCATCTTTTTCTGTGAGGTCCTCACCTGGCAGATGGGAAACCCAACTCTGGAAATGCAGAACTAAGACTTTTCAGATGTGAGTCAGGCTTCACTTCTTATAGTCCCCTCTCCCATAATCAAGTTCACAGACAACACATTCCAAAAAATGGTCCTCGCTACCATTCTCTTCAACCCCTTTAAAGATTCTCTCATTTTACACAGGTGAGGGATGAGCCACAGAAGGCAGAACAATCTTCCCATTTCTCTTTGCCCCCTTCTCTTCTCTCTCATCTCAATCTTACTGCTTACAAGCTATGCAAATGATTAAGACAGTAGTTACATACAGCATAGTATAGAAATATTCCTAAAAGAATACCACAATGAAATTTTAATTACCTTCTTAAAGAGAAACATATTCTAGAATACATTTTATTCATGAGAAACACATACTTGCTTGATCCCAGATAGAAATATTAATATTTAATTACCTAGCCACTACAAATAGAGTATATACACTAGTATACAGGATTTATATAAAATTTTAACATATTTTGTGGAAAAAAACAATCTTCCATCTTGAAGCTATAAGGGAAATAAACATACTCAAATATTTTTAAATTATAAAATCAAATTTCAAATAAGTGCCAGAATGCTTTACTTCCTGTTTTTCTTTATTAGTAAATTATGAAAAATATTCTTTCCTATCATGGTAAATTAAGGGAAAATATTCCATGTGGGAGAAAAATTATGATAATCTAATTTGTGAATAGCTGTATTCTATGAGTTTGTTAACTTGAATTAATTTTCTAAGCCTACAACTAAATAGTCACAATATGGTTTTACTAAAGTATTGGACAAGAATTTTTTAGCAAACTTAAAATGTTTCTATTACAAAGTATCTTCAAAGGCTTCAAATATGTTGTGCTCAGAACACATCAAAACAAGAAAGCAACTTCTGATACATTTTTTGACATATCATTGAAAGCACTTTCTTATATGCCTTCATGTTAAAACAGAACCTATTTATGTCAAGCATAGCAGGAGCTTTAGAAAAAGTTTGTTCATATTTTTCTCTTGAAAAATTACATTTTAAAAATAAAATGTAATACTGACTGCAATAGCATGCACATCCCTTTTTTTTCAAGTGCTGCATTGATTCATACCCCACACACCATACAGGTAAGCTCGTAAAAGTAAAACAACCTGGAACAATGTTACTGATGTTGACAGAATTTTTTTTTTCCCTAACTTTAGGAGAGACTGGGTTTCCAACTGCACTCTAGTAATAGTAAAAATTTTAAAAAGCAATACTATAAAGAAGGGTAGGAAGAATAGAAAGAGATAACTGGAGGTAAGACCTAGAAAGAAAGATAATAGGGCTAAATTTATTATAACCTTATCTGCCCATACCTTTCCCATTTGAACTCTTGAGCTAAAATAATGGCGACTTTGAGTTCCAGGTTAGAGTACATTTATTTTTTGGAAGTCAAATAGTTTTTTAATAATAATGATGATGATAAAAGTAATAAATCTTACAATGTCATTTCCCAAATTCTAATCATTAAAGAACCACATCTCCATATCTATTGCTGTACCTTGAATCACTTACATTACATTTGACTTAATATATTTCTATATATATTCTCATTTAAAAATTTAATATGAAAGGATTTTTAGGGCAGTAAAAATACTCTGTATGATACTATAATGATACATGTCATTTTACATTTGTCCAAACTCATGGAATGTACAACATCAAGAGTGAACCCTAAGGTAAACTGTGGACATTGGGTGATTATGATGTATCAGTGTAGGTTCATCAACTGTAACAAATGTACCACTCTGGTGGGGGATGTTGATAAGGGGGGATACAATACATTTATGAGGGCAGGGAATGTATAGGAAATCTCTATACCTTCCTCTCAATTTTGCAATGATCCTAAAACTGCTCTAAGAAAATAAAGTCTTTCTTTAAAAAATTTAATATAATCTTTGTTCAAATACATGTTTTCAGGAATAACATCCACAAACACATGGTTATGATGTAGTAGTTTTTTTTCCTTATAACATTTCCTTAAGATTATTATAACTATTAAGATGAAACTTGTTTGTCCACGATCCACCTAAAATCATCTAGCCAGTCACTAGGAAAATACCTGCAGAGTTAGAGGGGAGACAATTTCAAATAAGGCAGGAATAGTGATAATAGTGATAAATCAGAACACAGTTGGCAATCTGCAGCTCATTGTCTGTTTTTGTTAGTAAAGATTTATTAGAACACAGCCATGCTCATTCATTTATGTATTTATTGTCTATGGCTGCTTTTATGCTACAGTGGCAGAGTTGCATATTTGCGATGAAGATTGACTTCCAAATTTTAAAATATTTATTATCTGGCCATTTACAGAAAAAGTTTGTCAACTCCTGATCTAGAAGTAGACTGCACTTAAGAGTGCCTCACAAGTGTCTTGAGGAGTTTGCTTCAATTTAAAGGAATAAAATTGGAAATCATAGCATTTGGGTGAGGTTTATGCAACAGTGAAAGTTCAGATGTCATTTGGATAACCACCTTTAAAAAGGAGGCCTACTCCCCGTGACAGAGGGATGGAAAATGAAGGTCAGCCTACAAGTTTCAAGTTAAACTGAAACGTTAAAGGATATATTACTCTTATGATCATCTCTTTTACCAGGTTTTTAAAAAGCTAATTATTATATCATATTACTTTTGTTAGGTAAGAAGTACCCTTAATACAGATAAGAACAAAATGAAAAGCTGTTTTACTTCTTTGTGATAGAAGTATTACGATATTCTATCACAAATGGGAGAAGAGAAATTTTGATTTATAGTCATA
The DNA here is from genome assembly GCA_003508835.1 of Eonycteris spelaea. NCBI lineage: Eukaryota > Metazoa > Chordata > Mammalia > Chiroptera > Pteropodidae > Eonycteris > Eonycteris spelaea. The sequence continues at coordinate 2,396,736 of PUFA01000175.1, forward strand.
TAGCCCACAGCATTTCTAAGAAGTTGGAAGATGAAATCTAGAGCTGAAGAATATGTTTATGCTTCAGATTAGCATCAGCTATAGGTAGTTACAGCAAATCATACTAAATTTAGTGTAATGGCATATTGCTGTTGGTAAACATTGCCCAAAATGTCTTCTGCCACTCACCAGAGCTTAGCCACGCGGGATAATGCAAATCCACAACTCAGCCCTGCATTTGTCCTACGTGTGCTGCTGCTAGACTGGGAAAAAATAACCTCATCCAGTTTTCTTAGTTACACTAAAAAAGACATGTTAACACGTGAAATATGAAACTACCGCACACTGGGAAAAGCAAAGCTTACATAAAAAACACAGTAACCTATCTAATATCCATATGACGACATTAAAAGAAACACATTCTTTAACTCAATTTATTTGTTCATTTATTCTTGTGTGTCTTTAAAAATATGCTTTATTTAAAATAATTATCTTCTGAAAGTAAAACAACAGGCACTTGAAGAAACAATTTATCTGATTTCGACCAACAGAGCAAGTGACTAGAGTTAAAATTTTCGAAATCATTCATATTACCCTTAAAATATAATTAATTGTACCAAATTATAGCAAAGGCAAAGCACAGATGAGAAATATTTTACACTGAAATATAAAAGGACTACATTAAGAAAAAAAGAAGATTCCTAACTCGGGACTAAGAAAGAAAGATAATTCAAGCACTTCAGTTTTATTTATATCTTCACTAATTGAAAGCATGTAAAATATAAGTTAGCAACCCTTCGTCATATATTTTCAATGCTGGGTATGAATAAAGTATATACAATGCTTGCAAGAAATGCACTCCTGCATCAAGGTATTTTTATATTTTAAGTTCTGTTACATTTTTACTTGACTACCAAAGGACAGTTTTTTTGAAGTAGACTAATTTCCTTCAGGCACCGAGCCATGGTAATTTGTGAGATAGCTTTTCTTTCTCTCTCTCTCTGTTTTTCAATAGAAGCTAAAGATATATATCAAGATTATTTAAAACTAGCATTTTACATTGTTTATTTTGGTCTGCATTATTGCTTTTCCATTTCCACTATGAAACAGAAATAATTTAGTAAGTAAAATGAAGAAATAAAGAGATATCTAACTATTTATATCTTTATTTCCTAATGGCAAAGTTTAAAACGTTCATCTGATCCTTGCATTCCAGGGTAGAATAGATTTTTCTATCATTAACACACACCTAATTTTATGTCTCTGTAAAAGGTGTTTTCGAAGCTCTCAATTTTTCCAGTAATCTTCAGCAGAAACTGAACAGCAAGAATATTGGAAATTACTTTACCATGCTTTTTTTCATATTTTAAAAAGGATTTAAATATACAGTGGCACTGGGGAAACAAACACTGGTTCCCACCATTTGGGAAAATTTCCCTGGATCCACTAAAATGGAATTTCCTGACCACTGTGTTATGCTAAATAAATCAAGCCCTCTGGGTCTCAAATGTCCATTTCTGTAATTTGGGTGGATATTGGGCTGGGGAGTGAAAACAGGCTGAGACCAGTCAGGAATTAATGGATAATCTGAAACCACACTTCCATGTTCGTTCATCATGATGATGGATTTGGGTACATTTCATTATTTCTTAATACTTTCATCAGACTAGGCAAATATATACTATAGTAGGTCAATTTTTTTTTTTAGGATTAAAATTGCTTATTAACAGGAAACTACAAACGCCATAATTGAAATGTTATGTAAGAACTCTTTTACAATTAATTTTAAGATCTCAAATCACATGGTTTATTAAATCTTTCACAATTAACTTGCCTGGGCTATTTCTGCCTTCTTTAAAGTACCAAATGCTTTCTCTAACACTCATAAAAATCTTATGCAAAAAAGACCATTATTATCTCTATTTAAAGATGAAAGAATTAATTTGCTGAGATTACACAGTTTCCACGTGGTACCTCTCAAACACAGACCCTGACATTTGGGTCTCAAGTCTTGGGTTACTGGACACTATGCTCTTCTTCCTCCATATTTATTTTCTGAATTGTACTTAAAACTTAAATGGTCATTTCTCTCTATAATGTACCTTTTGTTATTGAATAAAAACTTTAAAAAATAAATCTGTTATAAAAGTTAAAATGTGATCTGAATATTCCTAATTTTGATTCACAACCTGGATCACATGTTTTTGTTGAAGAATTTTCTTTTTTGCAATATGTATTATTCATAGACTTCCTGTTCATAATGATGATGTTACCCACTGAGCCTCAAATAAAGAACTCTTTCTCCTCTAGGCTTTCATAGAAAACTATGTGTGGAACTTTTCATATAACCATTTTGTTTACGTTGAAATTAAGGGAGTAATGTCTCTTTGGTAACTACCTATGAACTATTGCTGTTAGTTGACTAAGGCTGTCAAGGTATTGCCCAAGTTACTTAAGACACGTTTTAATAGTGGAAGTCATTTGTAGAAAAAAACTAAAAGCGTTTAGATTGGCAACTTCTGATAAATATGCTAGCAAGTGATACGTGCTAATCCTGCTTCAAATGTCAGCCCTGGGCTGCTGTTTGGCTGCTCCTATTACTGTTCCCACTGGTCTCACTTTCTTGGATGTGACCTTTCCATTCATGAGATGCACAGGGAGCTTTCGAAAAGTCAAGACTGAAAACCCTACTACTAGCCTGGCACATGTCAGTATGCCCTTTCCAATTGTTTATAAATGCATAAATGGTTTATATTTCCATTTTAGATTTTAATTTTTAATACATATGCTCCAAATTTCTAAGTTACTCAATGTTCTGCCTCCAAATATAAATGTCATAAAAGTGACTCCTAAGTACAAAGGACTTTTACTATCAATTCATCTGATTATAGGTAATTGTCTATTCTATATTTAAAGAGAGAAGGATAGAAAGACAGAGATGTATAGAGAGAGCTAGGGTTAGAGCTAGAGTTAGAGACAGAGATAGAGAAAAGAGACAGAGACAGATATAGAGATAGCAATAGAGACAGAGACAGAGAGAGACAGACACATCCTGCCCGATGTCATTTTTGCTTAGCACACGTAAGAATGACAAGTTGAGACAGGCTTTAATTCTCAAAGCTAGTAGCTCCATTAAAAGTTTATATCATAACATTATAATAAAGGTTATTGTCAGTTACATCTCAATTAAAAACAAAAGACTAAATGGAAAGGCTGGAACAGAGTGAGCCTAGGGAAAAGGAAAAGAGGAAAGAACATGGGAAACATAACCCATTCTCTCACTTAC